>OV816024.1:101656009-104156009 GCA_929113105.1 Agrypnus murinus | reverse complement strand
CACTGCAGCGTATCTGCTGCCCAAAAATTATTTCCAATTTTGGTCCCAGGTACGTATAAAACCGTAGCAATTACGTGCGTGTGACTAGTGACAATTACTTAATAGTTCCACCAGTAGTTGCTGGTACGTAGCGATGACTAAAAATGCTATTTGGGCTGTTTATTGAGATTTTATACGATTGCATCAATTGGTCAATGTTCTAATGTATTGAAAAATCTAAGTGCAAAATTTATACTGAACAATGTACTTTTGTGAAAATGTATAATTGTTTATGTTCTTTTCTGCTGAAACGAATCTTGGTCCATGTTATTTTATATCAACGATTACGTTTACAAAATCATTCAACCACGAAAAAGCCAAAACATTTTCCTAGTCCCTATACGCAAGCTGTAGTTCGTTTTACATAAGTAATGTTGATAATAGGAGTTTTTTTATAACTTTTAGACGTTTTAACTACAAATCACAAAAAAACTTTAACCGATAAAAAATAATTAATAATAAATAAGAAGCGGAATATACCTATATAAATAATAATATACCTATAAATTTCTTTCTGCTCGTTTGTAAATTTTATTTGAGTATGTTGTGAGCAATAATTGTTAAAGATTAGTAAAACAATTAAAACTGGTATAGTTTACTTATAAATTAGTAGATTTTATTGGACTGTTTAACTCTGCTAAATACATACAAATTGGCTTAATTTTTTGTGCGTACGCGTTATGAACAGGTTATTTCTATTACAATTCTGATTAAAAAGTAAAGGTTCGACCAACACCAGTAAAACCGCAATCGATTGGAATTGAGCTTTATGTCGCCCTGGAGCTTTATTTCATAGCTTTTTCGGCAATTTTTCGTGAAGTAAAGATACATTCTGTATGAATACTGCCGTCAGTAAAAATGTAACTGCCTGTTTCATCACATTATTGCTTTCAGGGTGCGTGCCAACGACTCTCTTGAATTATATTAATGCAGAGTACATTTCAAAATCTAAATCAAACTCTTGATCCAATGCAGAATTTGTAATTCGCGTGTTTGCCATATGTCAGAACATTTAAGGTTTCGCAAAACCTTCCGAACCGTGAGCGCGCAATAATCAAGCCAGATTTAATCAAAGAGTAAACACAGAGTGTTTGTTCAACAAATGCTATAATATTAACCCTGTATGTCCAGTGTTTGCCACTCCTCATCTGAGACCAATCATGGCGTTCTCTTCACTACGTCCCTACTAACCCTTCCGCACCCGAGGGGAATCACGCTCACTTGATCAAATAATATCTACGTGAGTCAATACTGATACTTTGTTTATTATTGCTTGCTTTATTTTAAACAAAATTACACTTTTATTTTAATTAAAAGCTCAAATATTTGAGGTTGCTTGAGGACAAGTTTTTGCATCTTTATTAGTCAATTATCATTATTATTAAGTCAAACTAAGACAACCGTTTTATATTCCATAACCACCCTTGACCAAGATAATTTTTGATATCACGGTATTTATGTATCTGCGCATTTAGACTTTTGGTTTGTTTTACATAAGTTGATGACGAAAATTTAAATCGACAATTTCAAATTTTTAATTTAATTGAGATGCTTGATTTGTTTAAGAAAAATAAATCTCCACAACGTTTATTTTACTTATTAAGGAAGAAAGTAATATGCGTCCTTATTACTCGATGGCAATTCCTTTTAGTTGAACATTTATTGCCTATTAGTACATAAAATTATACAATGAGTTGGTGAATCAGCAGATGCACTGGTGTTATGTAGAGCACACACGGTCGTGATACTGAAATATTTAGATTTACTGTAATTTATCACATAAACAATTTTGGCTTCGAACTGGTTTGTAAAATAAAATTATAAGTTTTGTATTTCTTTGAAACGTGTATATCGAAACAAAAGAAATAATTATTGAGTTCATAATAAAATGCCTACTGAAATATCTTTCTTTAATTAGAAGTATGTAGTATTATGCAGTGAATAATGTCTTTTATTGTGATAAAAATGTTTTAGCGAAATACGATACTTATAATTTTATTATACTAGCCCAAGTTGTTTATGCAATAAATTACAGCAAAGCTAAACATTCCGTCATTATTCGGACCACGTCCCCGACCGCCGGTCAGCGATGTGGTCGCCGACAACTGTGTGTGCTCTACAATAGTCATAGTTGAGAATTTGAAAATAACTTTTGTATTTATTAATTATTAATGAACTATGAATTAAATGAACATCTCGTTATTTTCTGTTAACTCCTTTAACATTTGTACTATTAGTAGATTCAACTTCCAATAAATAATTCATAAAAATGTTCCACTCCTACTGTTATCTTTAAACAAATTTTCAAAAATTCTTACAAATAATAAGTGATTTACATAACCCTGACATGCAGAAGTTTATGTATGGAATTGCAATGAAATCGACTGATTACAAGGTTTCTAGTAAACATATTTATAAGCAAGATATAAACTAATAGATTCAATAAAAGGATGTTCTGAAACTACTCTAAACAAAGACAGTCATTTGATTAGCGTATATGTATATCGAACCTCATATTTCATCTTAGTAGGCAAGTTGGTATATCTATGGCATAAATAAAAGAACAGGTGAAAATTGGCAGTTTCACTGACTTATCTCCCTGTCTGTTTTTGTTTACGATTGTGAGCACTTCTAGATTGCTACTAAGGCTAACAAAAGAGATAAATATTCTATGAGATTAAACTAGAAGGAATACTCCTCCTTTTTTTCATTTGCTTAAGGGCATCTATATCGCTTTAAGAAACGAGATGAGTGAATTTATTATGTAAATCTTTACTAGCGTTTTTCTGTTGAACAGTTCTACATTGATGTTTTGTATGTTTTGTAGCATCAAAATACCTTTTCACTAGAATTTATGTAAGTATGTAGGTACGAATATTTCTATAAAGAACAAAAAATGTTTACTATGCGTGAATGATTTTATTTATTTACACGATTATAAATTAATGTCTTTAATCGAGGTACTCTGCAGAGTTAAGATTATGTTTAAGTTTAAACAGTTCAGAACAATCTGCTTAGGGGGGTGGGGTGTCAGCGATAAGTGGACAACGATAGGGGAACTTCCTGAACCAGGCACACCTACATTATTTTTGGAGAGGGATAAAATTAGAGAAACTTAAAAATTTTTGGTATCAGAAACAGCCTTCGTAAATGAATTAATATTAATTGTTGTTTAATTAATATTAAGCAATTAATAAGTGAATGTAGAGTAATTAGTAATTGTAAAAAATCATCAAAAAGTAATTAATAATAAATAGAAAAAGAAGTATTATGACATTAATTAAAGAAGCAAACAACGTCGACTACAAAACCACAATTCAAATCCCATGCAGTTTGTTTAATTTTTTTATAAATAAAATATCTAATAAATATTTCATAAATAAACAATTTTTTAAGTTATAATATTTATAAAAAAGAATAATTACACAAAATTATCCCTTAATTTTATAGTCAATTTTTATACTATATATACGTATATTGTCATGTTATTAACCATGTCAACAAGGAATTCGCCAACAAAAAAAATAATTAAGTAAATCTATGCAATTTCACATTTATCCGATTTATGGGTTGCATAAAATCAATTTCAAAATCATTATTTTGAGTATTATTTCTTTTGATTAATTAAAATATAGGTAATTATAATTAACATGCACAGTTGAACGCGTTGGGTATAAAAAGAATATCTGGAAAATTGGATTTTTTATGGTTCTTCGTTTGGCAAGCCAGGGTTGGCAAAATATATGTTTTTTATAGAAAATAGTTGTTTTTAAATTAAATAATGTCATGATATATGACATGGTTTGGAAAATATGCAACTATTTAAAAAATGTTGAACTTCTAGGACAATTTTTTTTAATTTTTTTTAATATACAAAAAAAATGTTTCAATTTGATGAAGAAACACTCTAGATCACACTAGGTAAAAGAAGGAAAAAATGATTTGTCTTTCTATAAAATAATAAAATCTCATTTTTTAGCTAACGATGTGCTATCGTTACTTAATCTTGAACACAACTATGAATTTGAAGCCACCTCAATGCTAGTTTTGACCTAAAACAGACAAGGTGCATGATTGTGATAATATACGCAAGTATTTATTACCTTACCTGCAGGTTTAATTTATAAAATATTTCTTACAAGTCAAGGACTTGGTGGTTTCATTAGATTTTGTTGTTTAAGAGGATTAAAAAAAATGTGGGCTGAAATATCTCATTAAGTTGTTGTCAAGCAGTTTCTTGGACGCAACTGAGAAATAAATGTAACTGTTGAGATTGTTTTTTATAGAATATGTATTTATTTGAAAATACAAATTTTTGCGTTGTAAGGTAAAGGAAGCTAATATCGCCTACCAAAGTTCAAATTAATCTCAGTTAATTAATATTTTTGGCCTTAATAAGTTTTAAACTAAGCAAATGTTATTTGTCTCTTATTTATAATAAGTTGGAAAGGTAAAATTTGATATATTTCCATTGTAAATTAAAGATGAACAAAAACATGCAAAAAGTAGAATGTGAAGAAAGTGTTCCTAATATTGCCTACCTGGAGATTTTTAATAATTAATAGTATTTGAACTATAAAAGTATATTTATATGTACATTTAATGTTCTTTAATAAAGAATGAGCATTATAGAGTTTTTTTATAAACTTACTTTTAATTGTAATTATTTAAATGAACAAAATGTGTTATTATAAAAATACAGAAATACAGTTTCGAAACATTTTCCACTATTACAAAAATGTATCTTTATTAGAAAAAACTAACAGAAAATCAATTGTTTAATAAGACCATTAAACATAAATTAAACTTAATTTACAATAAGACTATTACATAAAACAAAATTATTTTTTAATGTGATTCTGATTACGTTTGCATGGTGGGCAAGTGAAATTGAACTCTGTAGCTACGCAATATTCATAACCCCATCTGCAGCAAATAGAACATTGAAACTATTGTTCTCCATGATGATCATTCTTAAATGTTTGTTCACAAAAAACACATGCTGCGTCATCGTCTTCATCATCAGGTATCATCATCTTCAACCTCAGAAATACTTAATTCGTTTTCGCATTCAGTCTTCCGCACTGCTTTCAACTTTTTTCTTTTTGCCTTTTCCTTTGTTAATGAACGATTCTTTTGCATCAGTCTTTGTTTTACTTTTGCCTTGCTTCCTCTTCTGTATTTAGTTGATGCTTTCCTGCAAATTGGTTGTATAATTTGACGCAGTCAAAAGAGTGGCAGGTCCTTGACGTTTAGAAGTCTTACGTTTAAGAGATGGTAAAGGTATTATGTCTGCTGTTAAAATCATTCCACTTGGTCCAGGTATGGGCTCAATTTGTGCAGATGACGTATTGGTAATTCCACTTGGACCAGCTGTTGCCTCCAGTGATATAACTGATGTATCGCTGACTCCACTTGGTCCAGGCGTAACTTAAAGTTGTGCAGATGATGCATTGCTGATTCCAGTTGGTCCAGGTGTTGTCTCAAGTGAGATAGATGATGCATTGACTTCTTCAGATGAAGGAAAGTCGTAGTCACGGAAAACATCACGGTTGAGTGGATAAAGACCCGTCTTCCGAAAAGGATTAACTGCTACTTCCATTGTAGCTGCACGACTATAAGCTGCATTAAATATTCGAGCTATTTTAAACGTAGTTACTATATCTTCATTTCTATCCCTTTGCTCGTAACTACAATTCCTTAAAAATGTTTCTATTTCTGAAGAATAGTAACTTTTTAAAGGCTTCATAAATCCCACATCAAGAGGTTGCATCTTGTGAGATGAATGAGGAGGCAAGCAAAGAATGTTCACATTAGTTTCTTTGGCTTTTATTAATACGTTAAGATTCCTTGTATGGGTAGTGTGTCCGTCCAGTATAAGAACAGGGTTTTCAGCAGTTGGATTAGAGCATTTTTAAATGAAACATGTGCAGTTTCATTACAAACGAAAAAAACTCGAGTAATATCGCCTAGGCGGTATTAACTACACCGCTAGTAGGCGATATTGGATACAACATAACTTGTGCACTAGAAGTATGCTGTTACAAAAAACAATGCGAGAGATGTTAAATTTCATATGGCACATGAATGATTAAACACTTCTTTTGATTACTTATGTGAAAGGCTTTTGAAACTTACTTTTTTGTAAAAAGATGGCCAATTGTTATAGAAAGACAAAATTTTCTTCTTCCCTGCGTTGAACCAAATTACTCTATTGTTTGAAACGTGCTTCAACTAAAATCGAAAACACAATATGTATTCTTACACATACGTACGTAAAAGTATTTATCACTATCGACACCTGACTGCACTTATTTTACGAGATAATATTAGTGGCGATTACCAGCTAGACGATATTAGCTTCCTTTACCCTGCCATGGCAATATGAAATTATGTAATTTAGTTGTTATATTATAGTTTGGATATCTAGAATTATGCGAATAATGTTCAATAGGATGTAAGGATGGATTTTGTAGTAATAGAAGGAGGTAATAGGTGGTTTTAATTAATTAATTTAAATTTATAATTGAATGCATTTGAAAAATGATTTGGTTGACAAGTTCTAGACATCTTATTATTGTGTTTTAGTACAAGTATTTGATATCATTAAAAAGAGATTTTTTTTCTCTATCCTACTATAGAATTTATTGAAACAATTATTAATAATTATAAACAATTATGTGGTTATGTAAATTTAGGTTCAAATTGGCATTTGTTTCTAACTAGAAGAATAACCATAGCAGTGTTTTGTTTTTGAAAAAATATAAATACAGCAAGCGTTTTGGTGACAAACGTTCTGTAAATTTAGATCTTTCAAGCAGTGCATACAGCATATGTGCCCACAGAAAAATTTGAAAATTTAAAGATTATGTATAAAGTTCAATATATAAACAAACCTAAACGTGAAAATGTGATGCTAGCAATTGGTGAAACGTCAAGTAATTAATAATTTGTTGAATTTCTTTGAATTTAACTAGTTGGTATTATTTAACAATAATTTATTTCCAATTGAAATAATAATCAGTGCTGTGAATTTTATTAGTGGATACATCTTTTTGTAAGAAAATTGTTTATGAGGCATGAGATTACATGAGATTATCAATCTTAATTATAAATTGGATGATGGAAGGGAATTTATCAATTTAATTATTGCATGGACTTACCTTATCTCATGAAAACAGCTGGTTTTTAATAATTTTGATTATTAACCTTTTAATTTGGACATTTATATGAAGAGAGGTGAATTTTTGTATTTCAACTATCTTAGTTATGAACCATATGCAAGAAAGAGGATTTCTGTTAACTGATGTTACTACATCAGTTGGTAATTTACTACATCAGTTGGTAATTGAAAAGGCGTACATTGACATTTTTTAATAGTATTTTATGCTACAAGTTTATAAAGCATGTCTTTTTTTACGAGTGGAAAATTTACACACACGAGCGAAGCGAGTGTTGTAAACCCACGAGTAAAAAAAAGACGCTTTATAAACGAGTTTCATACATAATTTTTTACAACACCTCTTTGTTAATTAATAAAATTCACCACTTTGTATATATTTTAAATTTCGCGCCGGTTTTGACTTTCAATAGTTGGTAATGCTGTGCATGGTTGTCATGAGAACCTTGTAAAAAACATAAACAAACAAATGTGTTTAAAAATCTGTGGCTATAAATTTGCAAAAATGAATGCAATTCCGAGTATTAGCAGTGATGATGAAGAAATTATGGATATTCCATTAGAGATTAAGGAGAAAGCTGAAGCTGCAAGTTTGGGATTATTACCGGCTAAATCACGAAAAATGTATGAAGCCGAATATGAACTTTTCATGTGGGATGGTGTTGGAAAAACCAAGCAAGGACCATTAATGAAACGGGGCTCTTAGCCTATTTGGACGAATTATCAAAGAAATATAAAAATTCAAGTTTGTGGTCAAAATTTTCATTGATAAAAGCTGTTCTCTCTGTGAAAGAAAATATAGATGTAAACAAGTTTTTAAAATTGATATCGTTTCTTAAGAGACACAGCACTGGATACACGCCTCAGAAATCAAAGGTTTTTGAAAGACCACAAATCGAAAATTTCAAACAAGGAGCACCAAATAATAACTTCTTAATGATGAAAGTTGCATTAATATTGGGGTTAGCATGAAAGACATCGAGAGAAGAGAGTCCATATTGATCATCAAAATCCCTGATTCGAAGACACACACTGAAAGAATTTTCACAGTTATGGATGTCCCAATCAAAGGAATCAATCCTTTGGAAATTTATGACAAATATGCTGCTCTTCGTCCAGCTCATACGAATCATGATAGTGTTTTTGTTCAATACCGTAAAGGAAAGTGCACTGCGCAGCGAGTGGGCATTAATCAATTTTCATTAATACCAAGTGTCATCGCTACATATCTTCAGCTTCCTAATCCGAAAAGTTATATAGGACACGCATTTAGAAGATCCTCTGCTTCTCTCCTTGCCAGTACTGGAGCTGATATCTTGAGTATCAAGCGTCACGGCGGATGGAAATCATCCGCCGTAGCAGAAAGTTATATTGAAGAGAATATCGAGATGAAAGCAGGAACTTCTAGAAAAATCTTCAGTGGGACAAACATGAATGTAGAGATTCCGAAGTCATCAATCTCATCGGTCCGCTCTCACAATTCTACAGAACGTGAAGGGCAGGTTATTGCTGAAAATATATCAAGAACAGAGCGTGTACTTCCAACCATAAATATTAATAACATTAATAATAGTAACATCCAATTACATTTTCATTGATTTGTTGATGCTTTGAATTGAATATTAATAAAATATGTTTTTCTAGTGATTGTTTTATTTCATAGTTATTTTTTTATTTTATAGTTATATTTTTATTTCACACTTTTTCATAATGACATATTTTAAACATTAAAAAGTGTCAAATAACAATTACTTATCAATGAGGTGTAGCAAAAAATATTTTAAGTTATCTAATTAGTTTAATTGTAGTATTTAAGATAATACGAATCGGACAGATATTAACTCGGAAGATAAAATGGATTAGACTATCTTAGAATTGATCTTTCTTTGATTCAGGTAATCCAAATTTCATTTTTTTATTTATTTCAATTTTTATTTTTTGTTTGTTCATTTGTTGTGTTAAATAAATTTCGTCATTTCAATTCTAAAGAAACTTATGGTTTATTTTTTTTGTTCTGTGTGTAGTTTAATTATGTTTCATAGATCCATATTTAGTTATTGCCCTACAAGATGACCTCCTGTTGAGTCTCAGTAGTAGTAAGATTCAAGCTTAACCACAATTGTTTTAGCCAGAGCATTTTCTTTTATGGTAAAGGTAGGTGGTTTATATTTTCTATACATTTTCACTGTGTTTTTACTGCAGTCTGTTTTATGTATTGTTTATAATGATAACTAAATCAACTTTAACAATTTATCAAGTTTCAATCCATTTTCATAAACAATCTATAACAATTATAAATAAAACAAAATAAAAAACATATTAAAAACATGCTTTAAACTGTTGTAAACTAATAAAAATTTTGAAATATTTTAATCAAAGCTTTCAAGAAAGATATTAAATTCAGATACAAATTACCATCACGATTATCCTTGCCTGAAACAACAAACAAAGTGCTTATTCTTATCATTACCTTTTTAATTTTACGACTTCCTAGTAAAGAATAACTCAAGGAAACCTAAATAATTAAAAAAAAACTACTTCAATCCTCGCCAAAACAACAGTATTAAATATCGTTAAGTCAGCACCTTGCAAATTGTGATGTATAAATGAAAGGGTCGTTTTTCTTAACTGCGTCTTTAGACCTCTAAAAATAATGCGAAATTCGTAAATAGAAAATAAGTCGAATATTAAATATTCATGATGACGGGTTGACGAAAGTGCCCTAATAGCAGCATTTTTTAACAATTTTATTTAAGACACTGTTGAACCTCATAAAATTCGTGCCAAGTGTATCCATTGCAAAAAAGAAATATGCGTGTTAAATTAGTTTGATTTATGAAGCATCAAAGACTCTTGCTAAAGTTCACAGGAAAGCATTTTCTCAGGTATTTTTGTTTATTTAGACTTACCATTTACGTAACCAGGTCATCTCTGTAATTATTCGTTCCGTTATTTATAGCAACTCTTTATTAAATGGTCTATATCTGAAAAGAAATATTTAAAACGTTAATTTAATATTGTTGCAGCAAAATTGGTGGATTTTATAGAATGTAATCTAATCCCTCCTAAAATCGAAAATGCAAGTATAAGAATCTAAAATTATTTTTTCCTCGTTCAAGTTTCCAAAAAGCTGTTTTAAAAAATTATAAAAAAACATGTTTTAAACATAAGTTTCAAATATGTTTAAAAAGAAATAGTTTAAAACTAAGTTTGATGTATTAAACAAAATGTTTTAAATATGCCAACCCTGCTTACTTTGCTATCTACGATTTGGGTGATGTTAATTTAAGTAATATACTGAAGTTTAGGCTAATTTTAATGTGCTTTCATGATTCAATGAACAAAATTCCACAGTTGTATAAGTTTCTTGTATTTCCGAATTTTAAAGCTTTCAGCTAAAGTATTGTGATGCAAATTTGTGAAGCAGTTGCTTGTACCACATAAGTGATACAATCTTAAATATAGGGGCAGTTTTTTTATTCATGATATCAGATAAACAACATACCAATAATTAGTATGTTGCACCTTGGAATTTTCAATGATTCAGTGGTTTAAATTTTTATGTTGTTGATACCTAAAATTAAGCAAATAATGTTTGTTGAGATATAATGTTTAAATTTGTGAAGATAGGAAAGTACAAAAGAGTATTTTTAAGTAATTAGGCTTATAAATAGATATTCGAAGATTGGTTCATCGACATCCATTTTATAAAGTTAATCAACTTAACTCATAAGAGTGTTGTATATCGTTCGAACGGGAATTATTTTTTATCGATAAGTTTACCTAATTAGTTTAAGTGTTAATTAAGATTTAAAAATAATATTCGGGGTAAGGATATTTAGTTAGATATGAAAGTGCACACGTCTTGTTCAGATTAATAAAAATTAAGGTTATGTTAACCTAATTTAGAAATATCCAAGTTTTGAGGTTAGATTTGTTTATGTTAAATGTCAAAGTGATTTAAATAAAAGTTTGAAAAATAAAGTGTTATTTAAGAAGTGCCTCAATTAAATAAAAGTGATTAATCAATTTTAATGATGGAATTTTGTGAACAAGAGTATTTTATGGGACAGTTAACGAATAAATAATATATGGGGTTAGATATAAATAAATAATTTTTACTCACTATTGATGAATGGGAATTGTAATTTCGTTTTGTTAAGCTTTTTGAGTTGGATATATTTTTAATTTGAAAATATTCTATAAATGAATTGTTGACATCACTTTTTTCAATTCTTTATCGAGTTTAATGATAGCATACAGCTGGTATAATGGGTTTCAGGATATCTTGTTGAAATTTACGAGGCGCAAATTCTAAAAATCCAAATGAAGAAATTACAATCCTAGTAATTGAAAACCGTGTTTTCTGTAGTAATTTGCTTAATTAGTAATAAGAAATTATGATGATGCCAAAAAGGGGCATAAAGAATTTTAAACGAATTATTCTCTTTATTTCAAAAAGTGCTTTTCAATTTTTTTTTATTGTTATACAAAAACAATTATTTGTTTTGAAATAACTTTATCTCAAATTATATAATAGTTAATTATTTTGGGATTAATGAAAATTAATTATTGAATTAAAAACAGAGAATCTTGTATTCATATTTTTTCTTTGCTATTACTATTTAATATAAAATTTTATTTCTTTAATTTTTATTTCATATAACAGACAACAGTTCTTTGATGGTATCAATTTTAGTTTTGTTTATTGCTTTATTGTTACTTGCTAATAAAAAATAAATAAATACTCGCCTGAGATAGTTTATAGAGTACTTTCCCTTCGCCCCACCAAGAAAAATTTGTAAATACGCCACTGGAACAATTAAAGTTTCGTTATTTACCTAAGCCTGCTAGATAATTCTGTTTTATTAATTGGAGAACCAGAATTCAACGACTACTAGTCGTAAATCATTTTTCACGTTTTTCTTGATAATCTTCTTATGTAAGAGTATGAATATTTATTATGGTTGAGAAGAGAATACAATAGGGCCGCCGGTGGACGAGTGGTGTCAGTGAATCACTCGTGTTCCAAGAGTCGTGAGTTCGAATCCCACTTGGGGCCACGGGATTTTTCTAATTGGAAAATCCCGCCATCTCAACTATGGGTTGACCTTAGCTGTTGGCTCCCCCGTAGTGTAGGTGTGAAATAAAAAAAAGAGGATACAATACTCTATCGATTTCAATAAAAAATAACTATCATGTAATTTAAAAAAAGCCCGATGACGTCATCACGCTCCCCCCGATTTAGTAAATCGAATTTTAAGCCATTTAATAATATATAGGTTTATACCATTTCTGACCGCAAATAAAGTGGCTACAAAGCGGGGCGCTTTAAATCAAACAGACTGTATAGCACCAGCACTTTCTCGTTTTCTCTTTAGTAACTGCTTGAATGATGCCATTGAAGAATAACTTCAGTTCATATGTCGCCTACTTGGCCAATAATACTTTCTGTTCATTTCATAAGCTTTAAGGTCAGTAATTTATTTTGTTGCTTTTTTTAAAATTTACAAGATTACAAACAGATTGTTCGTCGTAGCTGCTAGCTATCTTTATTACATGTTTACTACTACATTAGACTAATAGAGTACATTAAAATCAATTTAATATTCGTTAACCGATGGTTTTCTACTAAACAATCGAACATTGTTCTTGATATCTTCCATTAATTTTTGGGCACTTCGATTTTCTACCTTTTTGCTATATGCTATCCTCTTTGATGAAAATTTCTTAAGCGATTTGGTAGCAGTTCCGTTATTCCTTAATATATTTTTTATTAGAACCCAGTATCTCTCAACTGAACAAAATTCTGGTGTGTTGGGCCGATTCTGTTTTTTTTGGGATGTAATAGATATTATGGTCTTCGTAGTGCTTTTGGCATAATGCGCCGTTAGGTCTGACAAAAACAAAGTTACTTTAGTATAATTTTGGACACCTAGTAACTGTTATTGTAAAAACTTGAAATTAAATAAAAAGTGAAATTTCGCGATTGATTGTGCCTTCCGCAAATAGTTGGTTTATTTTTAGCGTAAACTTCATTGCTCATCTTTGTAAAATCAATATCTTTCCTTCTGATATTTCTTGGTATACCATGTTAGATCATCAAGATTTAGATCACATATTTTACTAATGCACAAATTTATTGACCATGCGAAGGTTTCTCTAGTTTCATAACTAAGGCTCGTACCATACCAAAAGTCTTCATACCAAAAGCATTATTAAGGCAATAAGTAATAAATGAAATCTATAATTATGATCTGTATTACAGGTAATAATTATTTTAAGGTACTTATTTCGATTTTAAATCAATTTTGTACTCCCGGAGTGCTATGTTATCAATGTTAATTTTTCTAGCATCTAGTAGTTCCTAACTTTTTGTTATTACCAGGAGGGTTTCATGAAATTTCATAAGTAATTATTACGTTTGTCGCGAGTGATTAACAAATTTCCTTTGTTAATATAGGAAAGACTTTCTAGAATCTATGTGTTAACCATTGAAAGGTATTTGTGATCTGTTTCCACCGTGCCTATGTCATTATCTGATTAATCTAGTTCCTTTTTGTTTTACTTTACTGGTAAACTTGGACAGATATCTAGTATTTTTGTTGTAGTGTAAAACCTAGACAAAACGAGAAGTCAACCCAGAAGTTTAATAAAAACCAGATGGAACAAACTTATTTATCTATTTATTTATTTATCTGTCTTTTCATTTTATTTATCTTATTTACCCCGTTTTTATGAAAACTGCAACAGACGTTTACGGTAACTTTATGCAACGAGGTTTCGTAAATTAGTACATGCACTTAGACAGCGTGCCCATTATGTATGGAATGTAGTATATATCTCGGTAAATAGCGACTTTATAAAAAAATTTGTTATATAAAAGTTGTTTAACATTTTATTTTCCATAATAAGATAGCATTCAATTGTTTTTATTTCAGAAAAGAAATGAGTAACGAATAACACTTTAATTTTTTTAAATAGCAATGTACCCTTTCATTAGGCTAATTTGATAGAGATTTTTTTTCTCTTTTCAACGACCTAAAATCTTAGTACCTTTGTATCAGAAAATTTTTGAAAAAAACATAAAAAATGTGTATTAAGTTAATTTCACCAATAACATGAATCTAGATATCCGAGATCTCTTTTATTTGTCTTAACAATTGAGCGTAGGCTTTTATTGTGACAGAAGTTTGTTTATTTAATTAAGTTGTTGGTACATGGAAAAATAAAAATGGTTCATTTAACAGAAACTGAACGTATAGAAATTTTAATTATGGTCGGTTATGGGGATCGCAAACGAACACAATTAGAAGTACGTATGTGAAATTTTTAATGAGCGTTATCCACATCGAGACCAATCACCCAGTCAGTAGTTAGCAAAACCTTGAAACGGTTTAGGGAAACTGGTAATGTTAAAGATCTGTTAAAGACTGGTCCGCAGAGGTCTGCGACAAATGAAGATAAAAAGCTCGACGTTTTAATAGAAATCGAAGAAAATCCAAACATTTCAACTCGTCAGTTAAGTTTAAACCGTTACGTAAGTAAAGGTTCAATACAGAAAATATTATATTCAGAAAAATTACATCCGTACAAACCGACTTTATTGCAAAAATTATTCGAAGATGACTACGATCGACGTGTTAAATTTTGTGAATTTATGATGGAGCGAATCAACAACAATCCAAATTTTCTTAATAATATTGTTTTTTCTGACGAGGCTACGTTTTGTTTAAATGGAAATGTAAATAGGCATAATTGTCGATATTGGGCCGCTGAAAATACCCATTGGATGATCCAAAATCATACCCAAACACCACAAAAATTAAACGTATGGGTGGGAATTTGTGCAGATCACATAATTGGATCTTTCTTTATTCGTGGTACTCTAACTGGTGACCGTTATTTGCAATTATTGCAACAGCAAATTATTCCAGCTTGCCAAGCAAATCTTGATGATCTTTGGTTTCAACAAGATGGAGCACCGCCCCACTATCATTTAGATGTACACCGATATTTAAAAGTAGTATTTCCGGCCCGTTGGATAGGCAAAAGAGGGTCTGTGGAGTGGCTTTCCCGATCTCCGGATCTTACACCTTGCAATTTCTTCTTCTGGGGTATTTAAAATCAAAAGTGTATACAAGCCGACCCCAGAATCTGGCCGAATTAGAGCAATGAATACAAAATGAAGCTGCAGCAATTTCTCCCAGATCGCTCAGAAATTCTTTTCAAGCTTTTCGTGATAGGTTGGGCCACTGCCTTGCAGTTAATGGTGAACATTTTGAACACTTATTGCCATGAAAACCATTTTATTGCTAATTTCGTTTTGTCTTCAAGCTTTATAAGAGACGTACATAATTTTCTGTTCATTTGTTTTATTTTGTTTTTTGTTCGTTTATTTTGTTTTGTACATTATGTAGATGCACATCTGTTTATTTTAGGGTAATAATTCGAGATACTTTACGATCTCGGATATCTAGATTCATGTTATTGGTGAAATTAACTTAATAAACATTTTTCACGTTTTTTTCAAAAATTTTCTGATATAAGGGTATTAAGATTTTAGGTTATCGAAAAGAAAAACAATCTCTTTCAAATGAGACTAATGAAAGGGTACATTGCTATTTAAAGAAATTAAAGTGTTATTCATTACTCATTTGTTTTCTGAAATGAAAACAATTGCATGCTATCTTATTATGGAAAATAAAATGTTAAACAACTTTTATGTAACAAATTTTTTTATAAAGTCGATATTTACCGAGATAAATACTATATTCCATACATAATGGGCAGCCTGTATATGCTGTCTGGTTCCAGTGGCAGTCAGTGGGGTAACTCCAAACAGTGACTGCTTCTGGACCAGTTGTTACATCGTAGGAACCTTTCACGCCTTACTTAAGTCATCCAAAAAAAACTCAATTACAAAGACTTAAATTAACCTTTTTTTTGTTTTAAATGGATGTTACAGCTCTGATGAAATAATATTTAGATTAATTTATAAATAATTACAACGTACTCTGTTGACATTCGTATTACGCACCTAAATTTACCTGTCTAAAGAATATTTAATTTAGTTGTGTTTATGTTTTCTGTATTTCTAATACGAAAAATTTATTAAAAGTAAACCTAATAAGCAAAATAATATTATCCTTCTAAACTTCCTTAATTGAATTTGTTGGAAAAAATCGCATAAGAAACCAAACATTTACTTTAGCGATAAAGTGTGTATTTTCAGAAGAAGCGCGCCCTTCAATTATGAAAGATTTTGTCGCAATATCCACAATTTGAACGGAGCTAGACCAACTTGCTAAAATAAACATCGAGAAGAAAATATTATTCTTTGGGGCGATTGTAATTTCTCATAATATTTCTTCAGACGTGAAAATATTATTAGTGTATAAAAACTTTTAATTGATGAATTTTAACTATTAACCATTCAAACTAAATTTTATTTTTATTCTCTCGAATAAGTAATAAAGAAGTTAAATTCGAAACTTTTGGTATTCTCGTCTCAGAATTATATGAAACTGGAAGTTAATAATTTATACTTTTGGTATCAGACATCTTTCAGTGTAATTATGTGGATATCTGCGAAGCCATCCTTCTCCATCCGAGGAATATACGATTACTGAACGTTTTAACCGGATTCCAGATTCTAAACTTAAATTTCCCTTATCTCCTTTAATTCCGGATTGTTAATATTGTCCCATTTAGTTGTTGATTTTAGAGTTCAATTAAACTTGAAAGTTTCTAGCAGACGTTTTATCCAATTATCATAACGTTGCATACCCTCTAAAAGATCCTTTACATTCAAATACACCATTGGGAATTCTAACAATTGTTGAATGTACAAAAATGTTAATTTTATATTTTATTTTTTGTTTAGGTCTATTTAAATATCTTATAATTATAAAAGTACTGTGAATATTACTAATTATCATGTAAATAGATCGTATTCACAAAAATCAATGTTGGAAATGATTAAAATGCGATTCATCAATCTACTCTGAGAACCGCATTATGAATAAGTGGAAGACGACAAACAACTTGAATTGCACCGTAAGGGTAAAAAGAATAGCGTTCAAACAAACTGCTCCGTTTTTCAGCATCCTGAATCAATCACGACAATTCCGTCTTCCATTTTTCTCTTCTTATTATTTCCCCGGTGACAATGTCGCTAGATTCCACTTTTTCCAGCTGTCACAAGACCATTTCTGCTAGTGATGGATTGAAAATCATTCCAGTGCAAATTCACAATTTTTCATAAAATATGTCTTTGTCGGAAGCAACTGAATGGAAATGCTTACGTATGTGACAGGGTTGACTGTTGAAATCGTTTCATAGTAGGCAAATTAAATACTTAGATACTAATAAATAAACAAAATAACAAATAGTTAGTTATTTATGGTACCCCTGAGTTAAGCAACTACATATTGATACGAATTCTGTAAACGAAAGTTGTTATGGATAACAACTAATTAGTGGTTATAGATTATTTGTTATTTTTATAATTCGTATTTTCTATCTTTTTTAATAACTACAAGTGGTTAAAATAATAACAACAGTTGTGGATCGTGGCTATTGTAGTAACAGCATATTAGGTGTTGTTATCTCAAATGACAATAAGTAGTTCCCAACATTGCAAATGAAATTCAGCAACTCCAATTAGTTCTAGAAAAGTAACTATGAAACACTTACTATGGTCCAATTTAATAGCATACCATAGCTACCTATTTACAGGGATACTTTAAGAAGGAACCAAAGAAGATTAAAGGAGGCAAGGCAATGCTTTTTACTTACCAGAACAACGGTTTCGAAAGCAGTTCAGATTAGATCGTGCTACAGCCTTAGATATTTACAATGAGTTGAATGAAGTTCTTCTAGGTGGTATACGAAATACAACACAAACAAACCGTTGAAGAATGATGAGAATGATGATGTTGAGAAAAATATGAGAAAATTACTTCTCAAGTATACTCAGCAGAATACCAGAGGAATGACAAATAGGAGAAACGAAACAAACACAGTTAGGTATTAACACCAACCCCCCCTAGTCTTAGTGAAATAAAGAAGGCAATGCTAAAACTTCACAATGACCCAGCAACAGGCCCAGAAAAATTACCCGTCGATATACATCAAGCCGCAACAATCCTACAACCAATATTTGGTAGATCATGAGAAAATGAAATAATCTCAGATGACTGGAAACACAGGGACATAGTTAAACTGCCAAAAAAAGCCATTTTAAGAGCAGCAATTGGAGGGATTTACGCTTCTCAATATAATTAAGAATTGGAGACGAATTATGCTTCTCAATATAATAAATAAGTAAATTAGAAGAAATGAGCGGGTATAATAAAATAATCACAAAAAAAATGTGTCACCACAGAATATACCAGAGAAGTTAACGTTAAAAACACAGAAATAAGAGAAAGAAAAAATAAGAAAAGTTAACAAACAATAAGTTATATCTACATAAAACACACCTGCAGAATTCAGCGGAGTACCATCAGGTGACTCAAAATTCGGTTTCTACTGATTGTATCAGTTCGATTTATTTTGTAGTAATGTAATTTACATTTAATTAAAAGAGTTGGTAAATAAATAATTGGTAATACGTTTATTGAATGTACGTATGGATTTCTATTCAGTCAATAAGTTTCTGTATTCCATTGGCATTGGTACTAAACGCTGATAGATTTTTGTATAATGTAGAACAGGAATGATAAAACCTTTGTGATGAAGAAAGCATGCACATGAGTATGGTACGTTGTTTTTTATAAAGATAAAAAGAACTTTTGTAATAATAATTTTAAGATATGATTAAAAAACGCATACTATATATTATCATACATCTAACCATTTAGTTTCAATAAAATTTAGCTGTGAAATCTGCCGTTGACGCCTAATTCCATAAATAAATCGCAGGCATAAATTTTGCACCAATTGGATTTTTCTACTAATTGCAGCGTCAAGACACGCTACTAAAATGTACACAGAGAATCTTTTGCGGTATTGTTTAATGTATGATTACTTTTATGAAGCAGTTTAAGGTTGCGACATGCCTTTTGTAACAAGGAATGAGATTTAAACTTTATCCATTGTGACTTGAATTTGCTAGAGCAATCTTACCACGGAAGATACCATTAATTGAAATAAAAACATTTTCTGACAGCATCTTTCTGTAGTGTTCTACCTTCTACCATACATAATCAAATTAGATCTAGTACAATTTATGTTAAGATAATGTGAAGCACTAAAGACTGTCAGTATTTCTATTAGCGTTTACTCTATCTTCATATTTAAAAGAAAAATAAATCTGTGTTAGCAACATGATGTTATTTGCAATAATTTATACGGCTATATATATAACCGGTGTAACCAGAATAAACTATCGAAATAAAAGTTATTCATGATGTTCACCAAATTGGATGTTTCTTAAAACATTAAAAGGACACTCTGCAATCTTCCTCTACCCCAATTTTTCTCAAACACTAGCAGCAAGGGATAACATGTTGATACGGAGAATATGTTCTAAATCATTATACCGATTCCCCATTACGAGGTTTCTAGTTATATTACTTACACCCTGTATAGTCGAAGATGTTCAAAGAAAAATGTTGAAAAAACAGCATCTACGCATATGATTTAACCTTAGAAGAAGTATGATGAAACGAGAATTTGTATTAGCCTTAGATGTTTTGCTCAGAAGCTATTGCTCAAAGAAACTGATTGTTCTTATATGCTTTTTTTAGAGCTAATAACTCATTCCAGCAAAAGAAATTCAACCAACCTACTCTACCGATATTAAAAATAGTCAAATGCTACACATGGAACCCAAAACTACTGATAAAAAGTAATCCATATTATCTATTATCGACTTATCAAACAACAGACAGCAACGAGCATTAAGTAAGTCAAACCACTGACATGCCATCAAATAAAAATAGAATAGTAACTATTCTTTACAACGTTAATAATCACTAAGAGATTATCAAAGCTATACAGATAATCACCGAATATCGCGAATTCTCAAAAGCTATCAGTACCAAATATATTAAAGTCATTCTCACCTCTGTAGAAGACTATCGTGCACTCACAAAATTCTACATGGATATTGGAATTGCATTGCGAGAAAAAAATGTAACAATAACTAGCGGCAGACGCTTGTTAAACAAAGAAATAAAGAAAATTCATGTAAGTCTTGTTCTACTGCCAACAAGCGAATCGGCCTACGATATTTACAAAGATCAAACACTTTCTCATGCAATAGTTCCGTTAGATGTAAGACGCAAACCAAATAACATACCGCAATAACAACAATTCGGACACACCAAAAATTACTGCTCTGCTAAACCCAAATGTATCAAATGTGAGGATGACTACCCACCAAATCTATGCAAAAAACAGGCGAATCAAGCACTCCGCGTTTAACCTGGGGCGGAAATTATCTCGCAAGCTACAGAGATTGTCATCACCACCAAAAGCTTCTTAAATTGCGATCATCCATCAGACACATGAGATTAACCTAATCTTAGCACGCTAACTCCATGCTCCTCTGCAGTAAAGCTACACAAATAAAATCTTTCCTAATCCAGCAAATTCTTCCTAATCTTCTCAATAGATAATTCACTCCACACACTTCAAAACCTAACACTTCTTAATTGGAATGCTAATGGGTTCAAATAACAAAGGCCAATTTTCATGTCAGTTTTGGTAAAATACAATAATGTTTTACTCGTATAGCCTGCATAACCGAGCCCAATCTCTCCAAAGGCGAGATCTTTAAAATAAATGAATATAATGTTTTCCACAAAGACAGGTTGTCAAACACATCATAGGTTGGAGTAGCTATCATCACAAAGCAAGATATTCAACACAGCACGACAGAGGACATTATAACTAACAGTTTCGAGACGATCTCAATGCCAGTTAAACAACCTCAAAAATATAAACACTTTTATATAAAGTTTACAGAAAAGGAAAGTCAATTAATTTACACCAATGCATTAAGCGTATGGAACAGATAACGCAAGATTTTGCGCCAGAAAGAAAATAAGCTTTTTATATACCTTTATTTAACGATCAAAAATATGCCTAGACGAAAGACAGCTAATATCACCAGTGCAGTTTGGATTTCGACAGGGACAACCTGCAGTTCAGCAGCTACAACGAATCTCTATAGCTATCTTGAAATGATTCAAAAATAAACAATTCACTATTATTGTCTTTTTGAATGTCACCAATAAATTGCCTTCGATAAAGTTTGGATAGAAGGTCTAAAATATGATTTGCTACGCATTAATATTCGTCAGTATCTAGTCGTCATTCTTTTAGCAATCGCTACAGTGTGAAATATACATGCAAGAGTTTTACAGGGTAGCATACTGGGACCAACACTGTTTAATATATTTACGCACGACATACCTACTCTCAACCCACATACCTTCATTCAACATGAAGAACTCTTTACAACAATAAATCACCTCCCGGTTAACGCAATGGCTAATCACATCGTGCTTAAAACTAAATCCTACCAAATTCACAACAGAAATATTTACTATGAAACGAATCCACGACCATCCCAACATCAAACTGACATAGCATTAAACCCTCGCAGTGAAGCTGTTAAGTACCTTGGGGTTGATCTGGATACTAGTCTGACATAGTAATCACGTTAACCAAAAATTAAATCAAGGATGTGCCATACTCCAGCAGCTGTAGCCGTCGATCAACAGGAACATCCCTCTTTGGCGTGAATGCGTGTTGCTACTATGCTACTTGCTACAAAACACTACTTAGGCATGTTATCACTTAAACCTGTACGGCGTGGAGCAACACCTCAGCCACCAACTTCAAACGTTTCAAAATAAAATTCTCCGTTTGACCATTAACGCTTCTTGGTAGATACAGAGGGACTGGCAAGTCGACGTATTCCTTTTAGGACGTTTTAGTAGGGCTCATTTGCATTCGATTTAGCCAGAATGTCACTACAGAATGTACTTTCAATAGTTTTTGAGATATTTCAATAGTTGTTGTTTTTTTTAATCTATTTCATACTACTACTAACAATTGAAATTAACGAAAATAACGACTTACCAAATTTTAGAAATAAATACATATGAATGCATAGACGGTTGGAAATTTTTCTTTATAAACCTAAGTTTATTTATTTTTGTTTTACTAAATTACTTAACTTAAGTTTTGATTCATAACTTATGTTACTATGTAAACCAACAAACAAAATTGAAATATTAAAAATATTTTTCATTATTTTTTTAAATTTTAGATATTGGTAGTACAGTCCATCAAAGGAGAACTTGCGTGTAGATTGCGCAGACGGGCAAGAAGAACGACGTTGCAGGTAAACATGATGCAGCATCGCTCGCACTCCTTCCCATCATTTTTACATCTGACTATACCTGAAATGAATTGCAAGATGTTTAAGTAAGAAATGCCTACCGGTTTGATAAGGCAGTCGTTCCACTGGATATCCTAATGTATAACGATATTAAATTATAACGATCTTAAATTGTAACGATATTAATTTGTTACCTTTAAATAAACTAAATACAAAACAAACGCAGCACGATGGACGTCAACTATAACGCCATTAAAATTCAAATACTGAATACCTACTGCAATTGCTTACTTCACAATAAAAACGATACTTACTGGACATTAATGCACCGGCTGAGATCTCTGATTCTGCAGATTCAAATGTAGGTGCTGATGTAAAATCCCAAAAGCTTCTGATTAGTTAATAGAGTCAGGAACAAATAAAAAAATAGTGGGCGCCACCAAACTGAATGATATTAATATTCCCATTTAAAATTGACGTTAAATTAATCAAACACATTAATCATTAATAAAAAATTCTTAATTGGCAAAAATATCAGCAGTTCGTTGAGCCTAACTGTATCAAACGATAAATAAATTTGAAAGGGCCGGCGGTGAACGAATGGTGTCAGTGCATCACTCGTGTTCCAAGGGTCGTGGATTCGAATCCCACTTGGGGCGGCGGGATGTTTCTAATTGGAAAATTCCGCCACCTTAAGTATGGATGTGTGTATTCGTGTTGAATTTTAGATGGGGGGCAGATGACCTTAGATGTTGTTCCCCCGTAGTGTAGGCGTGAAATAAAAAAAATAAATAAGTTTGAAATCTGTATATTGAATAAAGATGGGAAATTAAAAATACAATACACAACAAAGTTAGGTAACAATTATCATTCCTAAAGATTATTATATTAATTTCGGGATCCCAGTTAACCAGATTTTACATAAACAACTCATCTAAAACTATCTATACCTTGAAACAGTTATCCTTAATCCAAAATAATTCTCATAACTTCCTTGCAAAAACGGAAGGCTTCGACCATATTACACTAAAACACAATAATGACCATACACATAAATTTCACTAAAAAAACTGCTGACCTGGAAAACCTATACGAGAAACAAATCTTCTGAACTTTGAACTATTTTTGTTTTATCTTTAGCGGCGAACTTCAACATAGCTAATTGCAGTAAATTCTAGTAACGATACGATATTCAAACAAATTCACTAATTCCGAACTAAGTACATGTTAATAAGGGCATAATGATAATAACAACCCTTCTAAAAATCCTCGGAGCGCAAAGCGCCCAAACGATCCTCAAGGCCCAACAACACCTGCTCGGGGGTTGTGTCCGTCTGCCTGTCTTAAAACTGATTTGAGGATTCGAAAACTATCTCAACTTTATTAAATTAAGGGAGGGATATTTTGAAACCACCACTAATATAAAAGCTTACGGTAATTTTGCCCAATAAGAAAAATACAGAATTTTAAATCTTATTCTACATTTAACAAATGCCTTATCAGGGGTTACCGGAAATGGCACCCAATAAATTTGAAGCATAGACACATTAACCATTTTACTTAAGTGCAAAGATACAAAATTCTGAGAATAAAATGCCTAACAAGATCCAAATATCATTTGTGACAAGAATATATTTCTTTGAAACAAATATTAAACTGCAATATTACACTGCAGCCTGTCCAGAATTTATCTTTTATTTATTTAGTAGGTGGTTTTAACTGAAGAAACTTGATAAACTAAATATATTCTAGATTTTTATTGCGAAGGTACGAAACTGTAGACTGCTTTTCAACTAAAAATTGAACCCATAATGATTTCTAATCGTAAGAATTTCATTTGCTTATTTAAAAATGCAAAGAGAAAACATTTATTATCTATAGTTCAACCAAGAATACAAGAAATGAGTCATTTTCGTAATCACGCCGATATAAACAAATACGACCCGTGGTGAGATAAGATACGAGTGCAAAGTTCACGTTGCTAAGAATTCAGTGACGTACGCTAGAACCAACAGATTTTCATTGCTGTTTTACATTTATTTTTAATTAAAAATGGGCTTATTTTGCTACTGAATCTTTCTAGCTCATTTATTGTTTATCTTATCATTTAGATTACAGCGTGGCCTTCACGTAGTTCTAGATGCATTTTACATTTTCGCCCACTTGTTTGTGATGACTCATTTCTTGTATTCTTGGTTGAACTATAGACGCGATGAGATATTTTCCTAATATACAGGGCCGTACTAAGATTATTTCTATAAACTCACATTTAATGGTATAAAATTGAATCTTGAAATTTTGAACCGTTACAAACGTAACACATTTTCGTATGGTGGGCTGTAGTAGGGAAAGGGTTTCTAAAAATAAAAGGAAAGTTAAAATATCTCAAGACCATTGAAGTTTGCATAAAGGACATTCTGGCTAAATCGATTGTAAATGAGCTCTAGTAACACCTCCTAAAAGGAATACGTCGACCAGTCACCATATATGTGCAACGAACAAGTTCATTATGAATTGGCAATGGACCAAGTTAACCAGTTCGTATACAGGTTTACTAAAAATGTTTTTGACTACATACGAAATAGCAACATAGACATTCTACAACAACTAGGTCGCAAAAACATTTATACGCCAAATATCATCGCTTAGATCACGGATCAGTGGTCACTGTATGAATGTGAACTTTTAGAGGATAAAGTCCTTCAGTGCCATTTCCAACAAAGACATTATTTAACATTAATATTTACTAAACCAATAGAAGGGAGCAATTCATGTGTACTGGCTCAGGGTGTACTGTACATATAACTTTCAACCTTGTTCATGTACATATATACATTGTTTATAATTAGTTATGTTTATTTTTATTCCCTATTATTTTATTATTATTACTATTCTTATATTCTTTATATCACATACATTTTTGTAAGTTATCCTGGAGTTGGCGTTTTGGTTGGATTGTAAATTCAAAAGAAAATATGTTTTCTGTATGTACCTATGGCCACTCAATGAACTAAATTTTATATTTAAAGCATAATGTGGACGTACTTTTTATGTTATCTGGCAATAAAGCTAAACAAAGTATTAAAACTAACTGAAAATAATGACGATTTTACTTTAGTAATTCTAGCGTTGAGTTTTACATTTGTCGACCGTTTCATCACCATTAGTGTAGGTACACTGAATTTAGACTAGGCATGAGATATATGTGGTGCCAGAGTTAAACCCCGTTCCGGAGCTGAACACCCCTGGTCTAAACTGAATTATTTTCGTACAGCTCCAATTTTAACGTATTTTCAAATTACGACTTGACATTTACTGAAAGTATTTGCTGGAATATTTTTAGGATAGGATATACTTTATCATAATTAAATTGTGAGCAGTATAATAAATTGTTCATTATCTTCTATATTTTACAATAATTACATAGATTGAAAACAGTATAATATGGTTATCGATACAATAAAGTAAGTATATATTCATACATACCTATATCTATCCTATTTTGTAAAGCTGCTACACGTTCAAGTGGTAATCAATACCCATTTTCCAATTAATTTATTAATTCACCAAGCAATACTTTTCGTGCCGTCGCGTCCGCGTCTGTAGAAACCGCAGAAAGAGCATACACAGTAAAAATGTACTGAATAAAAAATTCTTTACGAGTAATAAAACGATAGCAGGATATTCTAATCATGTAAGAAAGAGATAGTACACATACTTGCTGAAATTTGGGTTGGATAAGGGAAGCCCGGAATACGAAAGGGTGGAGTGATAAAGGACAAGTGGAGCTGATGCAATAATACTGTGGAAGCCCTTAGGGAGATTCTGAATTTGCCATTCTGCTTTAAAATAAAATATTTTTTCTGCCTATTTTATATGGCATATTTTTAGTAAATTAAATTTACGAACTGGCATTTTATTTCATCAATATACTTTCGTTTTGCATTTAGAGTTTCAAACAGTTATTTAAACACAATTTGAGTACGAAAAAAAATGAAATCCACTTTGAAATTTTATATCTGTTTAGGGAATTCGGCAGAAAATTTGTTTTGAAGTTTAATTTGGACTAGAATATTAAAGCTGTGTATTGATAGCTCCGTATAAATTACAAGAGGTATTTAATATTACCTCAATAACTACGAAATATTAAATTTTCAAAGTCAAAGATTAAACAAAGTTTGTTTAATGTTTATAAACTATACCATAATTTGGTTTTATGTTTTATGAATTAAGCAGTAAGTGGTTCTTAATTCAAAAAATCAACATAAAATCCTCGTAAAAAGGAAATGAACAACATAATTTCGACTAAAATTAACAATTAGCAATTCTGCGGAAGCTTAGCGTATAAATAATAATAATCCGCGACTACTTCATTAGCGGTAAAAATTAAGTGGGTGAAATTAGAAACAAAGTATAATCAAGAGAAGACTGAAACTGCGGATTCGTCTCCCAGGTGAGCTCTTGATATTTTAATTAACCCGCATTAATAAGAGAGGGTGAGATTATTATGTTACCGGTTCGGTACAGATTCTGTTCCGTTGCCGGCTCCCCACGGCATACCTACAATGGTACAAAAGCTTTACTGATAAGCAAATATATATAATGTTCGTTTTGGTTCTGCTGCAAAAACATCGTTATGTTAAAGGCAAAAGGCCATTTCCATTCTTACTGAAATGAAATATCGATTTAACCCGGTTTAACTTTCTCTCAAATAAAAGCACAACGTAGGTCTCAATAAAAAATGAATATTACAGCGAGCAAAGCGTTTTGTAAAATAAAATTTCTCTGCTAAAATCTAAATAATTTCCGTTAACCGGAGCATGTTTCTGGAAAAACTAATAGTAGGTATTAAGCGATCAAAATGCGAAACCATTTATTTAAAAGCAATTTAATTCTAGAATTGTCGATATCCTAAATGTAGGTTAAGAAAATCATAAGAAATGAAATTAACAACCCGTAAAATACCCGAGTATTATGTAAATTTTCGACAAACATTTACGTACGACCAATTTGTTAAGTTAGTAACACAGATGGCAATAATACATTTACAAGCCTCGATGCACTCTAATTCACGGGGAGAGATCATAAATTACGTGCCCCCTAAGAGCCCGTCTCCTGCTGCATCAAGACACCCTCCCGTGGCAGCAGAAGATGTCTTCATTCATAGCGCCTGTTTACGCGCTAGGCCGCCCTTGATCCCTAGATTCGCGGTCTTGTTCCATTTGCTATAAATTCTAATAAAATGTCTTATCTTCTTGTCTGCTCTTCTTCTTCGGTGAATTGGAAATAAAGCAGATGTATTACGAATTGCTAAATAACGTAATACCATTGTTTTCGAGTAAAGCCTTCCTCCGAAACAGTAAGACCCAGAAAATGGTAGAAAGAAATTAATTTTTAGTAGCAAATGAAAATGTCTTACTCTCGTATTAAGGAGGGATCTGTTTATATCTTGTTATATTGGTGAAAAGCGTTACTAAATAATTCAGAAGTAATTTTTGGGATTTCAGAAATAAATCTACAGAAATCTGGGAAAATACATTAACAGAAAATTTAGACTTCTTTTAATGTAACGAAATAAGTCTTCCTGCTTTTCCTTGCATTATAAACGATATAGGTATCCTGCAAAAATATAACATTAATATTTAAAAAACATCACCAGTAAGAACTTTTTATTATTTACATTTATTCCTGGTAGTATTTTTTCACTTACATGGTGCTGTATGTGATCAGCGAGTATCATCTTGGTCACATAAAAGATAAATATAAAGCAGAAGTTACTGTTATTACAATATCAAAACAGAACTAGTATATTACATAATAAAATAGTCTGAATAGTTTAGAAACTATTAATTTAGAAGTTCTTATTATATAATATTATATTATATTATATAAATTCATATTACTTTCAGCTAAATCATTACATATTACTACGAAACAGACTGCGATGGCAATAATAAAATATGTGATTGCTCCGGTTAATTAAGATTTGTTGTGAAGCATCAAACTCTTCACAAAATTGAGACTCCAATGCGGGTCGCTTCAATAGGGCTATAAATAAATTATATAGATCTAGGAACAATAGTAATGTGCAACAAATATAAAACAAGTTTTTTAGTATAAAATGAAATTTATTAATTAAGAACACAAACAAAAATTTAAAATAAAAGAAAATACACTTTGGATACCGTAAACTTTGAAATATCAATCCCAAAACAGTATAATGCTTTTTATCTGAGAAGTAGTATTTCAGGCATCAACGGAATTCTTAATTAGTAAAATTAAATAAACTAAATTTAAATACCTCACTTTTTAAAATATTCAAGTATTTGGCGCCAACAGTTTGCAAACTGTATCGTTATAAATCAGCAATTCCCTGCTTCCATATGGTTGTACTGTAGTGTTTTGATGATTAATGTAGTAATACAGGTTGCTTGCGTGTGGTCTTATGCACTACTTATATATTATCTCTTGTAGAAGACAAAAGACATGTTTACTTCTATGAGATATTTATTTATATATTGTTGTTGATTACTGTTGTCATGGCAATCACTTAGCATGCAATGCCTTCTTGAGGTAATATAGATGTAATGACTGATTTTATGATGAATATTATTACATTACACCCCGGGTAAAAAAAGGCTGAACATGTACCAAAAGAAATGAGCTATGAGTCAAAAGGGCATTTAATGCATTCCACAACAAAAAAAATAGCATACATTAATGTCGTACTTGTATGTATTGGCATGTTTAATGTATACTAGCTACAAAAAAATTTACGTTACGATTTATTTGTTGTAACTTTTAAAATTAAAAATAACTATGCTAATTGAATCTAAAAGCATTAGCCTAAGTAGTAAGTTTGTGGTCAGCATTGATAAATGTAGTTATATTCATTTTATCCGTAGGAATGGAAGAAGTGGGGTTGTACTCATAAAACAGAGGCAGCATTCAGAGCATTGTCCTAAGATTGTAGGAAGTACTAGGTGAAATTGCCTGTTGGAGAGTAAGATTGAATCTTCTTGTATCCTGTTATTTGAGGAGAATGAACACTTGAAGCTTAATCCGGTAGCACATATATTTGAGAGGTCCAAATGCTATTCAGGATTGACTTGTTGAATGTTATCAATGCAGGATTTCATGTAATGTCGAGTTGACTAGGCTCACGTGGCAAAATATAAGTCACTACTGTTATTGTTGCACTTGTGTTTATGGTGTATAACTGGAAAGTTACACATGCACAGGAAACTGCACATAATGCCAAAGTTTATTAGCGAAATGGATTTTGCTATTATGATAAGATAATTTGAGTTCGGTCAATAGCAATTGCACTGTTGTAATTTTCTCGGTTAGCACAAAGTCGAATGTTCGCATTGTTCTAATTACGAGGTAATAAGGCTGTTTCATCGCGTGACCTTTGCATAAAATTTCGCGTTTTGACATAACAAAATTTTGTTGGTTAAGGTTAAGGGTGTTGCGAAGTTCGTTGATGGTTATCCGAGAAAACAAACTAAACATCAAAATTAAATAAAGAAAAAAAGATATTAATCCTGTTATATCCAAGAACAATCTCTTCTTATGGCATCGTTCCAATGGCGAAACTAGAGATGTCAGTATCGTTGTGTCCGAGAATTGCTGAATACATTTTTCAGGAGCTGTTACTACGGGTGTCGTAGCTTTTGGTTCTTGAGAAACGTTATTTATGTGATTTCCATCAGGAAGTGGAGGTGTTGTAGTTTGTAGATTCCAGGAATGTTTTACTGGATCCAAGGGAGTCTTCGTTGAAGATGCGGCGGTTGATATCCCCAAACCGCTGGCCTTCGGAAACTCTTGCAATTTCTGATTTAAAACACATTGGTTAGGATTTAATTTTAGCGGTATCCTAACTGACTTTGATGTTTTTTGAATGTTTGTAGGAGATTGTGATTCTGTTTGGTTGTGGAATAAATGCACTTTTGAAATTAAATTATTTGTAATAGTTTCTGTAATGGAAGTATTAACCTGTGAAACGTGCTTTTCAATAATTGAATGTTCAGGTTTATCAAAACAGAAAGTATCAGTGGATGCAGGTGCGTCTGAAAGAGCATTGCATTGATAAATGACGTTTTGAGTATCGTCACTTAATTGGGGGTTAGAACACGGATCTTGCGATATTTGATTACAGTTTGTAGTTATGAAATTATGATGAGAAATGATTTCGTTTTTAAATAGGTTAACTAGACCAAATAATTCAGGTGAATCATTTTGCTGTAAACAGAAATCTGGAATCTCTTTGGGAGAAGAGATAGTATTTGATTTTGGGTTGTATGAAGTAGGTTTATCTAAAGAAGAACCCAAGTAGTATTTTAATAGTTCGTTGATGAACGTGGTGTATGGTTCGAATGAAAGTTTATTGTTATCAATAAACCTGATAAGATTCGAATGTAGTTGTAAAATGTTATATGGCAAGTTATGAATTAGGACATTATATCTTTAAATCTCGTTCTCAATATGTAGGAAGTCAAAGTAACTATCGATTAAGATTATTGACATGTGTATATGTGAACTGTCAAAAATAGGAAATTTAACTAAATTTGCTTTTAACTGCGCTATATTGAAACGTAACCAATATAATATAGTTTACTTATCTTATTTAAATAATAAAGAAGGATATTTATAAAATTCTGAAAGTCGACTGCTTGCGTGAGATAATCAAATAACCAATTCAAGGAACTCCAGGTTGCAGGTTGCGTTTGTCGGCAGAGACAGAACACCAGAGCATCTAAGTTCTTCTTTCGTAGCGTCGGAGGTCACCAATGTAGTGTTTTGATGACCAATGTGGTAATACAGGTTGCTTGTGTGTGGTCTTGTACACTACTTATATATTATCTCTTGTAGAAGACAATAAAAGACATGTTTACTTCTATGGGATGTTTATTTATATATTGTTGTTGATTACTGTTCTCATGGCAATCACTTAGCATGCAATGCCTTCTTGAGGTAATATAGATGTAATGACTGATTTTATGATGAATATCATTACAGTGCAATAAAATGCAGGAATAAAGTCAAACATTTCCTTTAATTATATCCAAATAGCCCAAGTCCATTAATATATCCAACTCCATAAATTTAAATGATTGTATTTCAAATCCCATCCTAACATCTTAACGTAACGAAGATTGATCATTCAATCATCAATAAAAAAATTCCATTTATTTTTTAAAATGTCACATAAAAAACTTAATGCACTTGTTATTATTATAATTATATGATGTTATTCCAGGGATATTTAATGTACTGTAAGGGAAGGGAAGTTAATGTACTGTAATTAGTAATTGTTAAAAATCAATAAAACGTAATTAATAATAAAAAGAGAAACAAACAAAAACATGAGAAATGACATTTATTAAAGAAGCAAAACACATCAACAGCCAACATAGTTGAATGGAAGGCGCGTTGTATTTCAAACTACAAAACGCTGTTCCTAATCGCGAGTTAACATTCGAACTGTATGCAGTCATATAAGACGATGTATCAATCAAATGATGTGCCTTTTAGGTAATATTATCTCATAATATTATGCTCATTTACATAATTTATTCTAATTTACATAATGTATGCAAACGTATTCTAATCTGCATAATTATTCTTCTCATTTACATAATGTATGCGAACGTACTTAGAAATTTTATCTTAATTTAAATAATGTATGCAAGATACTCAGAATCTTTATTTTAATGGCTGAATACTAATGTGGTTCTCTAAGAACTTCAATTTAATATATGCTAAGTAGGCACATTTTCTGACCATGGGATGGCATCTAAACACCGGACCTCGATGCGAACCTTCAGTCCGAGTTACCACGGGCTTGGGTATAGAGCCTTCCTTCAAGCTATACTCACCCAGAAAGCCGTAGAGACTGGTAGCCAGGGTTACTGTTTACCTCGGTCTTTCTGAACATCATTATTAAAAGTTTCAAGTTGAAATTGTATAATAATATTTAAGTGATTATGCAAGTGCATATTGTGTAATTTCACGACGAATAAATATGTTATTGTACTTAACAGTAAACGATGTTCATTTTTGTGACTTGGACTTTTTGAATAATAAAGTATTATTTTAAAAACGCTTTTCCACGTCAAGAAAAGTTAATTCCCGGCTGAGTTGTATTTTTTTAATAAAATATTTGGTACCTATATTTATTTTATACATAAATGTTTTTTATAAATATAATATTTATAAAAAGGAATAATTTACGATTAAAATTCTAATATGGTATGCATAATGATTTAGTTTTTAACATAAATATACATACTTAGTTTAAATAATGACTAACTGCAGTATAATTTTATGTAATTATTTTTTAAAATAAATATATTTATAAAAAGTTGTTTATTTATAAAATAAGCAATTCAACAAAACAGATTGATAAATGGCATTCATTAAAGAAGCAAAATATCTCAACAGCTAACATAGTTGAATGGAAGGCGTTCCAATTACAAAACGCCGATTCTAATCCACGCTGGGTTATTTCTTTTTTTTTTAATAAAATATTTAATATATTTTATAAATATATTAATATTTTATAATATATTAGCATTCAATTCTAAATTATTCCTGTTTATAAATATTATATTGTTACAAAAATTGTTATAAACATTTTTTATAAAAAAATCTACTGCATCCGGAAACAGAACCTGCATTATGTAAATGAAAATCTAGCACGCCTTCGATTCGGTCATCCTACCTGTTGATGTCTTTTGCTTCTTTAATTAATGTAAAATATGCTTTGAAAGCTACTTGAAACTTTGTTGCGGCATTAGAATTGTATTAACAAAGAGATATGAGTAGGAAAAGATGCAGGATTCCCACTACTCAATGTGGGCGTGTAATTTTAACAAACGAATTCACCTACATTACACAGAATTATTTGAAGGTTATGTCAAACGTTAAATGCTCGTTCCTATATGCCCTTAAGTTGAAAAAAGTATTCCGAACAAAATTTATTTCCTAGTGTCCTACGACTTATTAAAAAAAACACTAATAAATGTTCCTAAAATGTCACGACAGTACAGTAATCAATAGCGTAAGATTGAAATCCAAAAATCATATTGTAGTAGTATGCGTCTGTCTAAGAAATCTTTGTTTTATTAGAACTATAAAAATAATCTACATTGTGATTACTTTTAAACTGTTATGTTTAAGAGAGAATATCGTTTATAAACGAGAATTTTGTTATCTGAGTTCTTCCAGTGTAGACGGAAAAATGTAAATTTCGAGTCCACCTGTTGCATCATTCGCAAATTAAATCGAGTGTTGTACTGACTATAGCTAGAGCATAAATTCAGAAACCTTAGCGCAGTAAAAGGAATCAAACTTTTGTTACTTTAATAAGCTACCAGCTTTTATATATGTCGCTTCATCAAATTTACTTACACCAAAAAAATAGAATATCCACATACTTTCCTAATAAATCTCTGATTTAATTATATATTAATAAATATATCATGAAAATTCTTCTGTAATACTGTCTTTCTGTACAAAACAGCACAGCACATTGGTATAAAGTGTTCCATTAACTTTTCCATATTTTTTATTACAGCAAAAGAACCTTCTCTTTCATTTTGATGTGGTTGTAACAAAATTTTTGTAGGCAATCATACGTAACTGAATAAATAAGGAAGTCACATAAACCCTTTACTGCTAGAGGGATGTGTCCAACGTCATAATCTTTTCATCTAAGAAGCTTTGCGTTGTCATATAGAGTTGTAGTTATGTGACTATCAAACCCTTACCATTACATACTCTGGTGGGTAGTAATAAACAAAGGGTGTTCACATCATAACTTTTGGTTTTAATATTTATTCCGAATAGTAGACTTTTTCTTAAAATATAAACGTATTTATTTTATATTAATTTAATACTGAATATAATGTTACATGAATGTTTTCTAATTTCTAACAAAATTTGGGATTCAAATGTTATTATTAAAGTGACGTTCAACGAGTCGCTTGGTTAACACTTACTAGGATATTACTGAATAATAGTTCATCAGTTCTGTATTGTAACCGTCGTTATACAATACATTTGGAAGGATGTTTACCATTCTGCAAATCTGAAGAACTTTGTGAGTTTAGGTGTGTTTAGATATCCTTCGTCATACGATATGTCATAGCATTGTCGCTTAATTTCCGAATTTTAAACCGTCGGCTATATCTACATGTTTTTAAACCTATATGACCCTTCTGCCAATCTGGGACATCAAATAAATACACCAATAATATTGTTATTATTCTAGTAATAAATTCTTCATTATTATCTTGGTAGTTACATTGGCAACCTCCCTTTATAAATTGTTAATTTCATAAATTGTGCTGGGTATCATTATAACAACAATATTTCTTTGACATCATTAGTTGCCCTTACTGTAGTAAATTATCTTTGTGAGTCCGTACTTTATGATTATTATATAATCGTGTTCCTTTTTAGGTAATAAGTTAATTACCTTTATATGTAGGTTCTACTTCATTGGAGATGGTAGTGTAAGTGTTGCTCACAAAAGTAAATGGTGAAACGAATTTCTTCCACATCTTCATACAGTTATTTGATGCACAGAAGCTGCAAATATAATAATAATAATAGCTATATTGCCCAACAGATAACCATTTACAGGACAATATTAAATATAAACTTACAAACTAATATATAGTACATGCAAAATGTATATTATATATAGATTTAACAATAAAAAAATAGAATAATAAAATATAAAAGTAAATAGTAAACATAGACATAGACAAGTTAAATATAATTTGAAGAGGTGTACACAGAGCGCTTATACAATCTCGAACGAAAAAAGATGGTATATTGTCTGAACCCGAAGTCATTTTATTTTTTAGTTTTTTTCCTGCACCTAGAATTTCAGTTTCTGAGACGTTATCTAACTTAAAAGTAGTTGAAACGTTGTCAGTTTCTATATCAGCTTCAATATCTGAATTGGATATTAAATACACACTTTCAAAAAATTGCGCGAAGGCATTAACAATAATTTGAGGATTGGTAATAGATTTACCTTCATAGTGTATATTATATAGTGTATAATATATACATAGTGTATATGTATATATTACAGGGAATACGTGAGGTTTTGTTTTTTCATGTATATAAGACCAAAATTTATTGACATCTGCATTGACTGCTAACTGAACACTTTGTATATAGTTAAAATAGATTACTTTAATTTGGCTTTTTATAATAGATCTAAGTTTCTTAAATTCATTGTGATAAATCTGATTACCCGTTCTTTTATATTTCTAACATCTTAGCTTTAAGTTTTACATTTTTGATTATTTCAGCCGTATACCATGCAGGAAATTTACGTTTATGATTTTTATATAAAGGAACATGAATATCCATAATTTGATACAGTGAATGTAATCGACCGCCTGATTAACATCGGTGAAAGTATACAGACAATGTCCAGTCAACATTCATAATTGCAGCATACAATGCAAGAAAATTGGCTTTTTTAAAGTTATAAGATTTCTGATTGACATTAGGAATAATTTGTCGTTCCTTTTTATTGATTTCTAAGAAGTTGACAATTAAAGCAGGATGATAGAGATCTTCTGTAGCTGAAGGTAAATTATCTTGTTCCACAGTGCAGCGAATATTACTTAAGACTAAATCCAAAAGTGTATTCGTATGATTGCCTAAAATATTATTAAATAGTTTCAAATTTAGAACATTCTGTAGATTTTTCACACCACTAGATTTCCAGTCACGTACATCAACATTTATAAAGTTTGGAGCATTAAAGTCGCCAAATATTATTACTTATTACACTATTGGTTTGGAGGATATTATCCTGCTCTAACGCTGCAAAAAATGCTTCATAATCATTTAGGTCTATGGAAGGAGGTATATACAGTAAAATAATAAGAGTGTCTTACATACTAGAGAAGATTTGCAAAATAACATATCGATACCAGAAAAAGCTTGATCATAATAGCTAGAGTCTAAGATTTCACATTGAATGTGAGTTTTTACAGCCAATAATACACCACCCCCACGAGTTTGATTAATTAACTGGAATTTTCGATTTTTACGAAAAACGTCATAAAAGTGTTCGGAAATAATTCACTACTAAGCATACCACTCACCAGCCACGTCTCTGTTAAAACTATCAGATCAAATTCATTCTCACTTACTGACATAAAGACAATGTCAGTGTCCACTTTAATCCACGAACATTTTGATAATAACAAGTAAGATCTACGTTACTGTGGGCTCTACTGGTTTAAAAAAATTATTTTTGGAATACCTCGGATATACTTTATTTTACATTGTTGACTACCGGCGTTTTGAATTTCAGTTAATTCTTCCTTAACTTTTTTATAGTGCTCAACTTGACGTGGTGTACGATCAAAGGATAGTTTTATGTCTTTAAGTGGCCTGTTATTTTTCAAGAGATGCACGTTTATTATCGCCTTATGTACGGATTGTTCAGCGTCTAGTGTAATTCTTATAGGACGCACTTTTCCTCCAAAGAATCGACCCAATCTGTTTGGTTTAATATTACTACCAGAGAGATCAGGCAAAACTATATTAAGTACGGATGTTACATGTACGCGATCATTCTCTATCCTGTCAGATACTGGTCGTTCTTGATTAGGTTTATCAGTACCATAGACAATTTATATTACGTTTGCGTTTTTCACGTTCTTCAATTTCAGTTACTATTTCTTCGAAATCAATAATGTCTTCGATTGCTTTAATTCACTGTTCTCCGCTTTTAGAGATTGGATATCTTCCTGCAGTTTTAAAATTATACCTTTGAGATCTTTTAGGTCATTACGAAATTCTCTGCATTGTTTACAAGACCAATCGTAGCCTTTATTTCCATTTAGAGTACGAGTTCACTTGCCGAAATATCTACGCAGGAGTTTTGAAATGTTTTTTTGCAGACGGAGCATTTTAACATTAAAACGGCCTCATAAGCTCTGTTACAACAACAGCAAACTAAAGTTGATGGCATTACTCAAATTGAAATATAGTTATTAAGTGTGTAAAATGCTTTATTTATAATTCGACGACAGTTAATGACAACGGTACCATAACGTTGTTTTGATTTAAAATTTAATACCTTTTAGTTGGTTTTTGTATTACAAATAATAGTGAGACATCAAATTTATAATTTTAGCTACTCACTGAGTGAAGTACTAAATGCTGCACAACATTTCCAGTTTTAATTTGGATATAATCAACTAAAATATTAAATCACTTTGAAGAATTGAAGATTTGACTCTATAAGGCCACCATTACACTATAAAAAAAATGAATATATGCAGATGCCATGGCAATATAAAATGTAGAATAATGAAGATAGAGTTAGTTTTTAAGGAATGTAAGCTTAATGAGTTTTGTTAAAAGGATATACAATTAGTTACCAAAACACTGTACACCAATAAATATTTTAAACTCGTCTGACATAAGAACTTTTAAGTATGTAATTTAATGATTCTGAATACTCAGAATTAGTCAAAGGAATCCATTCGATTTAAAATGCCTTGTTACATGAGCAAATAGACATACAAATTTTATACATACGGTGGGAACTACCGTTAGGCTTAATCCATATCGTGCAGGTACGAATCAAGATACGCTTGAGTAACGCGCTAAAACTATTGCTATAGCTACCAGTTCACCACTGGTGGAAGCGAGGTATACCTATCCAAACCTCTACTAGCTCTCCAGTTTACCGGAGTTATAAACGTTCTCAGTCGTCGGGGACGATCTCCCGGCACGGGAGATGACCCAAGCCCAGCTTCGAACTTTTCCCATACTTTTATGCTGTGACGTTCAAAACAAAGCCCCGCGGCGGGCGCCAATTGTGACGCCAGAAATACCTGGCCCACGGTGGACCGCCAATTGTGACCTTTACTTTACTTTAATATAATAATGCCCACACGATTGGCACCAATTTATAACGGGAAAAATCTACAAGTAAAATATTTAATAAATTATACTTACGTTAATAGAAGCTCAAGATTACCACGGCTTGAGATTTAGCTCTATCTTACAAATTTGAATTTCAGGTCGTAGGTATTGGTTCCGCAGTTGTCTTATTTGTAAAAGGAGTAGATAAAGGTTTCAGAACTCAAGTAAATACACTAAAGGGCGCCATCTGATTATGAAATTTAATAACATTAATTAAGCCAAAAAATATTGAATTCACTAATCTTAAAATGAACTCAAATCTACCAGGTTTTGATCAAAAAAAATTTCGTTATATTTATTAATATCAGAATTAGAAAAAATGAATAAAGCATTCATAATTATATGGTTCCATTTAGCTCACTTTGTTTAAACTTGAAAACATATTTATTGGATAATAAAAATAAAAATATAACCAAAGAACATAAAAGACAATGGTATCATTAAACTTAAATTATTCAACTATTATTGAACTGAAAATATTGAAAATTTATTGAACTTAAAGTTATTCAAACATTAAAGAAATTAACATGTTCAATTATTATTGAACTTAAAATCCTAGTATTAAACCCTACAAAAGAGCTCTCTTGCGATAATAATTGTTAAATATCAACACATCCAAACAATCCATAAACAAGAATAAAGAAACTACTCAAAAAATTACACAATAAAAGAGATAATTCTTAAGTTACAATACCTTGATCCTCTAGATCGATTTCATACAAAGCCAGTAATTACTTGCACAAGCTGACTTTTTACACCACAGAAACCATTGCTATTAACTGATAGAGAATGGAAAAGCTTCTTATTGGATTATAGTTGCTGAATTTGACTTGTGATGGATTAAACTTTGCTGCATTAGATCCAAAGGAACTTTTTGGTAATTTATTTCAACCAAACAAAGCGGTCGAAACAACCATATGGTTCAAATAACTTTCATTATTAAGTCACAGTTAAAAAATTCTGTTCTTTAATATTTTTATTTATAATAACTTGCATCCGATAACTAACGTTAATATCTTTAAAGTTTTAAACAATTCAAAATTATTTATCACTTGCTAATTTAGTTGCTTCCGATAAAATCGATAATTATTTATCCTTGTCGGCGTATAGAACGGGAATGGGAATTAATTAGTTTTATTATGGGTCCGTCTACAAATAAACGATATTCTCAAACAAATTGTTACGTGCTAATTTCGTAGCACCCTGTATAGCTATGCTTTTGTATTAAGTTGTATAGCGTTTAGGGATTTTTGCATTTTCTTTCCTTGTAGTTGCCATTTTGTTGTGGAACTAATTTCCTTTTTTTTTGATAAGAAATTGTCACTTTTTAGTTTGATCCGCTCGTGAAGCTAGAAGTTCCTTGAAGAACCTTTTCGTGGACATCGCCGTCTAATTAATCTTTTCCTTTATGTTAAGTTATGGGAACTGCCTTAGTGCAGATTTGATGATTGATTGTGGCGTTAGTCTTCCGATTTAGTTTATTGGAAGCCGTTTATGGGATGTATTTCCACTTGTTCTTTTGAGGTTATGGAAGCACACCTTTTCGTAAGTTTATCGATTAACTTTTCTATCATTCAGTCTCTTATACTTAATTCTTTCGATAGGTTTTTATGTATAATCGTCGTTATATGCAGGCGATATAAATCTCTCTTAAGGTCAACTTCCATCGAAGGTATTTATAGAGTGTTGTGATGGTCATTCTGTTAATTTGATTTATTTGTTACAGACCTTTTATTTTTTTTCTGTAAGTTTGGGTTTATCCTTTACTCATTTTATTACTTGCCGTATAACAAGTATACGTTGGATATTTGGGTTGTTACAAGACCATTACGCAGACCTGGTTGCTGTTGTCGGGATCACGTTACGTTCGAGCTTTGGTGACGTTCCTCTTCAGCTCTAAGAACAGACACCGTATTGTGAGTTGGTTATAATATAGCAACTGGTTACAACAACAGTAACGTTTGACAACTCTTTATTGTATATAAAACATTTATGTATATTTGTATATTATGATTTTGTGTTAAATGGTTTCTCACCAGTGTGCGTGTAGCACTCATTTCTAGATATCTGCTTCATATTTATAATTCTATCACATACCATTTATTGTATGATATTGTTAAGAATATTTGCGAGTGTGTACGTATGTCTTTGCTCCGTAATAGATGAATAGCTTACTACTGGAGCTGATGATTGCTGATTGGTACCTGTAGTCGCGTTAAATTTTACCGTGCCCTTTGCTTATTGCTTTTGTAACTTTAAATCAACTTTAGAGTAAGTAATCGCGCTCGAATTAATCTCTTTTTCCCTTGCAATTTGTGTATAGCATTCAATAACCACTATTCAATTTTTACCAAGGTTATTTCTCTTTAAATAATTTGCCCTACTTGATAATTTGAATTAATTAATTAATAATAAAGCACTGTATATAACTTACTTGAAGATTTAATTATTTATATGTGTGATGTCAGGAGTTTATATTTTCAGCTATCAAGGAGTCTTTATTGGGGAAAGTCGACCACATTGGTAGTAGTCGCAAGTGTGTTGTTCTTTTCAGATTTTGTCGGTCAATACTGTAGCTATCTTAGACGATTCTTGGCGCCCATTACAGAAGACCTTTAGTGAGACCCACGACCTCCCACTAGTTAGCTGGCAGCCGACAGATTTAACTGCGGTTAAAGTTTGTTACCGTTTCCCAATAAGCAGTCCCCATTTTGTTGGTAACATTAAATTACATTGTCTGTAATTTAACAACGATGATTCTGGAAAAGTTTAAGAACCACTTGATTTTTAATAACATAAATTCACTAATTAACAACTGGAACGGTAAAAATAATTATTTAATAATCCATCACGAAATATCGGACCATTTTTATCTATAAACTGCACTGAATTCAGACCATTGACTGAATTTTTAAACTACACTGTCTCGAATCAGCAACTGTCAGCAACAAGTCAAGTGAGTCCTCTGTTTTTTAAAACGCTGGGTTCTTTTCTGTGTTGGAATGTTTTTTTAGATGCAAATCGATTTTATCCAATAGCGAGGTCGCGTGGTTTAACCTAAATGAATCAGGGTTATACAGTCCACGTGTTGATAATAAGGGAAGTTTTCTTAATTCCAATATTAGATTTTGACCCAAAAAGACTAGAAATTACGTAGTCTTGTTTTCACGAAGGAGAAAATAGAAACACAATAATGTTTTAAAGCGAGTTTTGCAGACATATGATATTTTAAGCGCAGATGTAAATAACCGAAAGGGATTTTTAACACGTATCAAGCATTATTTATTAGATAAAGGGGATTTTTTTATAAAATTTTCAAGGAACGCAAAACTGCAATATCTATGGGAACTATATAAATTTAGGTTTACCACGAACTATGTTTATTAACTTTCAAGGTTTTAACAACGAAGCCATTTTAACTAACGCACACGTGGGTAAATAAGACACAGAAAAAAATAATTTATTACCCAAATGTCCTTACAATCCTATGAAGGTTTGAAACACAACCTTTTAAAATAATGTTTATAGGTTTATTTGTACCAAATGCTAACATGATTTTAAATTGCAAGAAGAACGTAAATTTGCAGGACCGGAATTTATATTTTTCAGTAAAAATATAGACAAAACTACATTTATTCAGGACTAATAAAAAAATACCGTTACAATGGGACACGTGCCCGACCGATTCCAACCTCAATGTGGCTGGGCTTGGACGGTTGTGACACCCCGGTCTACCATGTTTTAGGCCTGGTGTGCCCTCGACAGCGCTTCGTTTAATTTTACCTAGGTAAAATCCCGGTGTGTACCTGTAAAGGTGAAGTTGTCTTGAATAATGAGAGGCTATGTATTCGCATCATTATCCCTTAAGTGTAGTGGTTCGAGACAGTTTCATCGAATCATCGGACTGGAACTGCACAGTTATATGAGATTCAATTACTTCCTACTCAAAATCCAATCTACCTGATAGCATGCAGTTTTCCATCGGATGGGGATTACCCTCTCAACCTGGATAAACCTCACTTGAATTCTCCTCCCGAACTACATCAATACATGAGCAAAGTCGAGTCGAGTCAAGCTGCTCTCGTACTCACACCAGCATGTCTGCATATGTATGGTTTTTTCATTAGGACTCGTCTCAAAACACGCAAAACGGTCGTTTAAGAAATTCCCACTATTTCTAACCTTTTTTAATTTTTTGTACCTAATCCTTAGACACGTGCGATCTTCTTGTGATCTTCCTTTTATACATCTTGGTTTTTCATATCACCAATAGATGCTTTGAGCATGTGAGAATTAACTTCATAGCGTCGACAAAACCTACAGTGTACGGTGATTAACGATTCAGGCCTCTAAAGTAGTAGCGCCTCAAAGATCTTCTGAGGTATGGTCACTAGTTTGTCCTGCAGATCGCGAAACTAGCTCGCCGTATGTACTAATTTAACATTGAGCTGTATTATTGTTTTTATTATTATTAAATTAGTATTTAGTTTTCTTATTCAAAGGCGGTTTTAATTCATTGTTATCTTCATGATTTTCTTGTAAATATTTACTTTGCTGTTAGAAATGTATTTAAACGATTAGGAGTTATAAATAAAACAGTACTAAATGTGTTCACAACTATAATCATTTTATTAAATTTAGGAAAGTAAGTCTGACTTTCAAACAAGAAAGTCATCGAATTGCAAAAAAAAATCAGAGAGCAATCTACGGACCAGTTGGTGCAAAAATCAGAACAAACAAACAACAGCGTCCACAAAAAAAGCCATAGGCGCCCGCAGAAATTTATCCAAGGGGGGCAAGCCTAGAAAGAACGGCATGCTAGGGGGCAAGCCTAGAATAATCAACATGCTAGGGGGGCAAGCCTAGAAAAAAACGGCAAATTATACAAAATTTTCAATAAAATCCAAATTGTTCAACTTCCGGGGGGGGATTTGCCCCCCCCCCTTCCGGGCGCCTATGAGCGCAACATACAACATAAAAAAACAAGTAAACACGTTACTATTATTTAGAAGATGGTCTAAAAAAGTAACGGTTTAACCACTATAATTAGCTGTGTTTTGAGCACTTCATAACATGTATTCACAATAATAAGATTTTAAAAGCCAGCCTCAACCACCACTGCACAAACACAGGATTATTCAACAGCAACAATTATGAACGACAAATTAATGGTGATCATTCGACATCATTCACGAAACAACTTTCACAGTTAACAACAACAAATGTGTGGTCTTCCACGTAGCAATTTCTACTAGCATCCCAGGCATTCATGTATTACAAACAGTCAAATCCGTCTCAACACACAAACAATATTCATAGAACACAAATTTCAACTGGAAACTACTATAAGTTTATTAATAAACACGCGATTCTATCGCCCCAACAGTTTGGTTTTCGTCATAACTATACTACTGAGAAAGCCGTGATGTCATTTTATAATCACATTCTACATAATTTTAACAATAAACAAAAATGTGCTGGGATATTTTTTGATCTGTCCCGTGCTTTCGACACTGTCAAGCACGAACTATTGATTAATAAATTATTTAATTATGGAATTCGTGGACCTGCTATAGAATGGATTAAGTCATATTTAACAAACAGATCACAGGTGACTAAGATTTCAAAAAATCATTCCACAGTTATTTCTGACAGTATTCCAGTTGCTTTCGGTGTACCTCAGGGAGGAATCCTTGCGCCGATACTTTTTATATTATTTATTAACGATGCCCCTCTAAATATTTCGCGAGGTAGTCTCACGTTATATGCTGATGATACAACTGCTATTGTCTCGGCAAATGATTATCAGACTCTTTGTACTGAAGCAAATCAATGTATTGCTGAAATGGAAACTTGGTGTCGTAAAAATGGGTTAACCTTAAATTTCCAAAAAACAGAACTGCTGGTTTTTTCACCAAATAAATTTTCAAAAGTGGATCTCCCACTTCCTGTATCGGCAAATGAGCAAACATTAGAACAAGGTCTGCATACTAAATTTCTAGGTATGTTTTTGGACCAGAATTTAACATGGAACATGCATGCAGAATATCTAGTTAAAAAATTAGTAGCCAGAAATTTTGTTATTCTTAAGTTAAGAAGTATTATAAGCAGAGAAGTGCTAATTATCTACTATTTTGCCTGCGTACAATCATTATTAAATTATGGACTGATGTGTTGGGGAAACGGATCGCATAATTTTCAAGTATTCCTTATGCAAAAGAGAATATTGCGAACATTGTTTAATTTACCCGTCACAGAATCCTGTCGTCCTTTTTTCAAACAATATGCAATACTTCCACTGCCGAGTCTTTATATTTTTAAATGCGTTTGCTATGTTAAAAACAATTTAGACGATTTTCTAAAATGTGGTGATATTAATAATTACTCTACTCGATATACCGGTGACATTTATATTCCTTTTGCAAGGTTAGAAAAAATTCGTAAAGGTCCCTTAATACAATCATTTAAATTTTTTAATCACTTACCTGAAGATCTCAAAAATATACAATCAATTAACGTATTCAAAAAGAAAGTAAAGGATTTACTTCTAGTTCATTGTTTTTATTCTAGTCAGGAATTTCTAGCATGTATATTTTAAGTGTTATCGTTAACTTTAAGTGTTATTGTTAATTTCAACTAATTATTTATATATAACTGTGTATTTTCTAAATACTATAGTTACATATATATATACTTTGGACGATTTCTATACTGTGTATACAGTCTTCGAAATATATGCATATTATTATTATTATTATTATTACTAAACATGGCTCAATACACAGTCTTCATCTGACGCCAGCCAGACGTATCTCAGCATACAAACAATCTTTAATTGGCAGTTCCGAGATGTTCTGCCGAATTTTAGTAGAATCAGTACGTATCCGAGCTGCTATCCTCCTAAGAGTATCCAAATGAAGGAGGAAACTATATCGCTCATTAATGATCTTCTTCCTGCTGACGGTCCACCAACTTCAGGGGATAATACATTGTATCATCAACAAACGGCAGTCGAATTGTACCAGAATTCACTGAGGCCGCCCAAGATGATTAAGGGCTAAAACGCTCAACTATAGCAAATCAAACACTAAGTCGGAAATGTTTAATTCAAAACTAAACATTAATTTATTTGCAAATCTCAGTAATGTTTTTATTTCAAAATTTTAATGCAATTTAATTCGTTTCGTGTTCGACTTTGCCACGTTTTGTGACGCTATGGAGTTGGTAGTAAATGAAACTGATGAAATTATTTCATAGTTTTTATTAATTAATTTTCAACCATCATTCAGTCAAGAACTGTATACAAGTTAAGCATTCCTTTTTATATCTGTGACAGATTATCTACACAAATGTACTCAATTATTAGGGACATTCAACGCCAAATCATCAAAGGAAAAAAATTGACCATTTCCGATTTCCTTGCAAATAGGCATGCTGTTAGATCAACATAAGAGAAGGAAAATGACTAAATTTCAGTTTCCTGAATTTAACCGTTCAGGATTTCTGCAGTTTTCAAGCAGGACATTTTTACTTCGATCAATCGCGGAAACTTCAAATAGCGATATCTAGCACAATTCTTGACTTAGAGACCCCAACTTTTTTTTATTCTGTTCGTAAAACATCGTACTTCTATAATTCTATAATCTAGGTGGACACCAGAAAGAAGACAATGCTCATTTTTGGCAAATTAACAATGCAAGCTTAAATATCTCAAAAACTCACCTTTTTATTTTGCCCACATTTCTTCTGATGAATTGTGTATATATTGTCTGCTTTTATTTAATTTTCAACTTGGGACTACTGTGGGATCAAAAGTTTTATTATTATATTAGTTTTAGGGTATCGAAATCATGAAATGAATATTAGATATGTTCAGTATTTGACTTAACGTTTGCTTTTTTGCCAATCTTTTGACAAGATTCCAAAAGAGTTTACGTGGAGCACCTGTCGTTAGACTTAATCTCCACATTCCTTCCAGAAGGAAATAATTGAGATACGCTCAATCAGCGCACATATGCTTATGCGCTTTACTAGCTCACTAGGCTAGTACCGGAGCGATTATCTTAATACGTGCTTACCTGCCGAAACCAAAAGTTCCTCGTCCAGCATTAGGACTATTCCCTAACGTAGGTTAGGTACATCAGAACAAAATTTCCTTCGCCAAGTCTTAGTTGGGGCCACTGCCCGATCAAATCCAACCTCAGATGTGGAGGGATTTGGTTTTTAAATGGTTTTGCCACCCCGATCTCCCAGTTATAGGCCTGGTGTGCCCCTGACAGAGCTTGGTTTTGAGGCTACTTCATAGGGCTCATCGAAGTAGCATCCCGGCGTGTACCCGTTAGGCAGAAGTTGTCTTGACCGTGAGAGGCTATGTATCTTCGCATCAACGTCCCTTCGCATCAGCGTAGGTCTCTAGACGTGTAGGTCTCTTCCGGTGAAATTTTACGGCTAGCTGCCCTCCAAATTTGTTTGAATTCTTTGATTGTTGTAGCTTCTTGGCCACCATTTCCGAAGTTTCAGAACAGCACAGCAGAACAGCTCAGTAGCGCTCTATGGAACGAAGCTCACGACAATTTGGTGGATTGTCTTGTTTTTTCACAAAATTGACATTTTTAGAATTCGAAAGTTCTAGCATCGTACCAGAGTAATGGGCAGATGTAAAATCTTCCCAAAATAATAGAGAAATGTGTTTACGATATAAAGTAGTGTTAGTTTTTATGCATTCTTTCTTGTAGACGTCGCCTCCAATTGTACAACTGTAAAAAACGTTGAGCTTTTAAGGACACAAGAACGTATGGCGTGCCATACAAGATTTCTATTCCCGAATTTATCTATTTATCTTAATTGTTCGTACACTATTATCCCTTCTCCCACAACTGCATTATAAAATTGAGGCCCTGGTAACATACTGCTGTCCATTTTGACGTAGGTTTCGTCATCCATAAGAACGCACCGAGGTTTCTTTAAAATCAAAACGCTGTACAACCATCCACATAGTTTCTTCGACAGTATTTCTTGCTATTGGCACTTTTCGGTATTTTCTGCTTTTTGTAAGTCCGTATATTATTTCTCTGATATTTTGTATAATACCTACACTTACGCCTTCCTCTTTAGCTATTTCACGTACAGGCAAACATTTTTCTGACTTTAATAGCTTTACAATACTCATTTAGGCTCTTACATTTACCAGGCTTCTTTGCGACCCAGTTTAGGCAAATCGTCAGGTGTGTGATGCTTCCCAATATTTTTGACAATTTAAATTTTTGATAACGTAAAGATAAAATGTTTGTCGAAATCATTATTTATTCTTTTAAATAATAACACTATAATAATTACAGTCTTCCCGAATCATCTATAAGGCCATATTCCGGGGGGTCTAGAAACCACAGGTTGGCCGACAGTTGGCGTTCCTGCTTTTATGAGTCAAATGACTGAGAGGGAAATTAAAAAAATGATTTTTAAATTATTAAAAATTAGTAACTAAGAGAAAATAAATATACAATAATTAAATTCAATTTAATAATAATAATTGTATTAGTAAAAACAAATTAATGGCATATTTAATTAAAATAAATATATTTTATACCTTCACCCTTGTTCCCAGTGGGGGCGACGCCACCCCTGTTCTAAGATAGAGCAGGCGGGAAACTCCCTCCGACCCGTACTTCCGACGCCTTGAGAAACACTTGTATAACTAATAAGTATATGGATGTCACTATAGTTGCTTTCACTAGAATCTAATGCTCGTTGTAAGGGATTAAACCTCGGAACCACTTTTATGTACTAGAGTAGAGTGGAAGCATTCCAGTGCTTTCAAAGCCTTCTCCTCAGGTGTAATCAGCTCTTACTTTATGTAAAAATGTAACTGCTATAACTAGTTACGGGAGAGCATTAAGATAGCAGGTGACAATATTAAATATCCGATTTTAATCAAAAGCGTAATCAGAATATATTGTTCCTCTAATTAAATTGAACTAATCATTGCAAATAACAAAACATTGAAGTTACAGCTAGTTCTCCCTCTGGAAATATTTTCTAACATCCACCAAAATCTGTAAACTATGAAGCTGAAGGAAATATAAAATATGTTATTGTAAATATGAATTAAACGCAGCAATAGTTTCTGAAGTATGTAAAATTGTGTGTGCTTAGCAAGTCAAAACTGCTATATGCAGAAGCTGTATCGCAGAAGATGGTGGCTCGGAATGCAAATCAACATCAAGGTATTATTTTAATATGTGTTTGGAATAGCGGACTATATTTTTCTTTCTATTGCCGAAACGCGCTAGTATGGGGTAGAATAAAATAACAGCGTTACGGACCCAAACATGATGCAATCCTCTATTGTATGTATGAAATCAAAATCCATTACAACAGGGTGTGCTACTGAAAGAGGCTGATGCCTCAAGAATGCACCGTTAAGCTCTTCTCAAATAAAGGCCCATTGTAGTTAGTGTGATATAGAGCATGTTTGCGAATGCCGATACAGGATAATCTCTTCTTAAGTGTAGGGGAAATGCACTAGTGCATCTTAGAACTTTAATACTAAATCATCTTATTCTGTTCTGTTGTCACTTATAAGATCTTGGATTTCTTAAGGCGTGACACAGGCTTCCGTATATAGTGGATCTTAAACCGTAATAAGGATGTAAGTGAAAGGAAACATGACAATTCTGCCTTGTTGAAATAAGTATGTACTTTTTAAACAAGCGTTAAAGAATGAAATTTTTATTGAATATTTTAAAATTTCTACATACATTATGTCATGTATGCTTTTCAAATACCTGTGGTCGTAGTTTCAGAATATCTTGTATTCATGATAAATTTCGACAAATACCTGGTAAGATAGTTCTGTCGAAAAAAAATCATGCATAGTAATCTAGAAAACTTAAAGTGCCAGCAACCCATCCCTACAAACATATTATTTAACAGAAAACATATCCGACAATAGCAGATCGTGTAACTACTCGATTATCCAGGACTATTCTGTAAGTAATCATAGCAATTGTATAATAAATTCCGTTGCCCGCTGAATTCAAAATCTTCGCGAGTTGCTTCCATAGGTTCTGCATTTTTACTCTGCATTGGACCTAACGAATGATTTATTGTGGTGCATAATATCTATAATAATTAACCAAACTGGTTTTCGCTAGTTATAGCAGTAATAATTCTTGTGAAGCTTATCTTTAAGAAGCAACAAATTCAAAATGTGAAATGTCGAGAAGCGACACCGACGGTGTGCATGCGTGATTATCTCCGCGGTTTTGAACATATGTTTCAGAATATTAAAGACATTTTGAATCTCTTTAATTGAACTGTTTGATAATAATTTGCTATGCATAACAGTTGAAATGAATGGTGCTTAGAGAATACATATTATAGTGTTTATGCAGCTATTTTAAAATATTTTTAAAATGAGATTTATTCTTTGAATAAATTGCACACATCTATAAATAAAGAAAAATATCTCTAGGATCGAATGCTGAATTAAAAATTGTTTTCTATAAACTTTTGTGTAAGATTAATAATCCAGGCGACAGGGTAAAAAAGTCACAAGACGTGATAACAGCAATATTTTTATTTAGTAGGTATGTAGGGGGGTGTGTGGTGAGTCTACATTCAAGTTTTCCTATTAATCGGAGGCTGCGAAATGTCCGCCATCTTGGAAAGAGGGGTTAAAGTGTTTTGTCAATTTATCTCGTTAACCGTAGGTCTGAGGAAACAAGTAATTCATAACGTTTTTGTCGGAAATTCGATTCTCTACAACTTCCTCAATACACTTCTTTGTGAAATGTTTGTAATAAAAAAGTTATAAACAAATAACAATAAAAATCTAGGGGTTGCAAAATTTTAGGGCGAAATAACTATTGCATTTTCGGTCGTACTAGCAAAATTGTCCTGCCCTTTCTTGTAGACAATTTAAAAACGAACAATCTAGTTTACTCACTTTTTTGGTTCCGTTCTTTGATATAGTGGAAGGCAGCGTTCGATTGGAGGTAAGTCGAAAACGAGGCAGGTAAGAAATTCAATTGATCACTCATTCGAAGAAAAACACATAAGAAGTATTAATGAACTTCTTTTCAAAATTTTATAATGTATAATGGAACAATTTTAATAATAATTATAAAATTGCCACTAGAAGAAATTGTTCGTTTAAATTAGCCTGTAGCTCGAACGAAAAGCGTACTCAAAAGTGATACAAGTTTAATGCGGATATGAATTTTATCAGCGCACTCGCACCTTATCACTTGCATTCATACATCAATTTAACAATAATATTTTAAAGGAAATAATAAAATTTGGAAATATATACAGTAACGATCGAAATTCGTTACACTACCCCCTCCCAAAACTTTGACAGAGTAAATCTGGTAAAAACACTAAAATATATATATGAAGAGTCCGAAGACTAGTGTTTAGAATCTGGCAGAAAGAAAATGAATTAATGGAAAGACCACAAAATACATCACACATAAAGTTGATTGATACATATAGTTGATTACAGACGTGGAGTTGAATCAATTGAGATCGACGAACAGGATAGGACATACCTATAACTAATCTGAATTACTTTACTAAGCTACCGTAATAACTAAGTTATATACTAAACTTTATCTAAGCGAGATAGAAAATGGCAACTATGCATTTTAAGACAGCAGAAGACGGATAACTAAATCTGCAATGTATTCTGCAAAAAAAAACTTCCTGAACAGATACGTTCGTATATCCACAAAGCGAATCCACATGTTCGAATCCAACAACAAGCGAAGCGTTTGCATATCCAAGAGATGTGACATCTCTTAACTTGCAACATTGACAATATCTTCCAAAATATGCATTCCAAATTCGGAAATGGTTGGTGCTTGGTTGTAATGGTTGAAAAAAGGACAACCTCTTCCGACAGCATACGCTGTATGTACAGTTGCGGCCGAAAAACTTTGCACGGTAATTATCAAGTTAGCAGATTTTTCTGATATTTACATCATATGAATCTGGCTTGTATGCCATTTATGACATTTCAAATTAATAAAAGTGACGTCTCTTATGAGAATTGAAAAGTCGAAATTACGCAGTCGCATTAGACCGTTGAAAATCTTTCGGCCGCAACTGTACGTTGACACCTAAAGCTTTGCTGTTCTTCTCCAATCTTTGTCTTCATCATATATTCTTGAACAATCCAGCTCTGTTATTCGGCAAAATTTTGTTGTATTTACCAAGAGGCATTTTTGGTACAGTTATAGAAAATAAAATTTGTCTTTATAATAAAATTTTACAACTTATTGCCTATTATGCAAAATCTATTTTCATTTAATTGAAATTAGTTTTCAAAATTGCTAATTCTGTTTTCATTATTGCAAAATCATAATTCGTGAATGATAAATTAGTTTTCGTTATTATGAATTCTTTTTTCATTTATGTAAAATCAGTTTTCGTTAATGTGAAATCATATTTCATATGTGTGAAATCATGCTGTAAATGGTATAGATGTTACTAATATTTTGGACGAAGTGTTGTGCTTCGCTGACAACTTCTTCTAGTGCTCCTCATTCTACTTTCACTGTTAGCTGGCAACAGAAAATTATACCAGACATATCAGATTAATCAGGTCCAAAACTTCTCTAATAATGACATAATATTTCCGATAAGAAGATATTTTAAACATTCAACAGCGCAGTTGGAGAGGATATCTAAATGTCAATAATAGTATGTAAGGTATTTATTGTGGATGATGAAAAGAATTATGGCAAAGAAGGCAATTGGTAATGGCGGCCTTTACGCTAAGCAAATTGAAAACTCTTACAAGGAAATTGTATACCAACTTCTAAACAAAATTTGAATGTGTCATATGTAAAAAGTGACTTCCAAGAGATTTCTAGACAGATATCTTTTATTATAGAATTTCAAAATCGAAAATCAATTTTAGCGAAAAAAAATCATAGTTCAAAATTAGCTGACTTTTTTGACAGAATCTGGCTGCATACCATTATGCCAGTATTGGCAGTTGGTACGACAGCCATGGAATAAACTTTGTGTCAAAAGAACATACTCCTCCCACTTGCCCGGAACAGCGGCGTGTGGAAAGTTACTATAGACCCATATTAAACGGGCGGTAAGAAAAACAAAACCAACACCAACAGACCTTCCTGACGCCTAAAGAAACTACAATGCATAAGAATTCACCGGAAAAAGTTAATATCATTAGTGCATATCTTTCATAATAACCAAGGAAAAAATGATTTTGAAAAGTGGATTTGGCGGTCACTGGTTTAATAATCATAGTTGGAGTCGAATGTACTCGTATGTACCTAATTGCATTTATAACTTGATAGCTGATACATTGATGCAACTGATCTGATGGTAGGTGATGTCACAGTTTGTTTTGACTATTACCTTATTATTTAGTTTATGAAAACCTAAACGTTTATGTACTGTAACGTGTTCATCACTTTGATTTTCCAGTAAATAAATTGGAAACAGTATTGTTTTGAATGTTTGGTTTGTTGATGCAAACAATATTACGGACTTAATTAAATCTATAATTAATTAATTATTCTCCATGTTTAAGGTACTGTACCTACAGCACAACGGATAATTAACAGTTATTCAGGAAATTCGAATATTTGCTCACTTGTATCCCAAGAAATAAAATTATCAATATAATAAACTTCTTCCAACACAGGGCTATTCCGTTTATATTAGAACAAAAGAGAGATTGACCTGTTTGTGATATTGTTTATGATTAGTATTTTGTTTTCAAATAGAAACCATGGTTACGTTATAGCTAAATAAAGCTAGTCCCTAATACAACAATAAAGTATTGTATGAATGTAAACACTACATTTGTTTCTGTCGTCTAATCAGTTATTACTCATTCTCATTACACAGATTAAAATCACAAACAATATGAAATGTGATGTGTGAACTGTACTGTCAAGGCGTATATTGTGCCTAAATATTGTTTTTAAACCTAATTTATAGTTTGTTAAACAAGGTATCTTATATGTGAGGTAGGTCGTGAAACGTTCCAGCAGTCCCCAGAAACTTGCCTTTTTAGTGATTTTTTGATGTGCGTAAAATAAAAAATGTCATAAGGATTCACTTATTCAATTTATATGAAAGTTAACTGAAATACTCTGTATGTATATATTACTGGGAACGTGGTTAAAGTTTTATCATTGTTATATGTAGTATATGACTAAATAGGGCCGCCGCTTTGCCTGTACTTCCTCGGGACGGTCTAAGACTGCCCATCCATCCCTGTCATAACCTAAGCTGATACGGGAGTCTCGATTCGGTAGAAAGGGTTCATTAACGAAAATGAAAATGTTAATGAAAAGTTTTCAACATAAGATAGCGATTTAATGTATTTCACTTAAGCAAGATAGGTAAAGAACACATACTTAGACGACAAAGTACATATTTTTCCGGAAATTATTATTTTTACATCAACCTCATGTATTATTAATTTTTACTGTAGTCGATTTTGTACTGATTGCAACCTGTTCTACATTTTAACTTTTCAACTTCTTGTCACTGACTAACGTACATTATAAAAAATTATATTCACTATTTTTAGAATATGGACAGTGGATACATTGTTAGGTATAACAGGCTGTGAAACTGTAAATAACAGAAAGATTGTGTGTCGGTCCGATTTATAAGAATAAACGTAACCATTTTTAGCAATCGTAACAAATAACGTATTCCATAAATAAAGTAGAAGCTTTAAATCTCAAATGGCGCATTCTGCTGCAGTAATCAGTGTAACGTGTTGTTTAATTTATAATTAGCGAGTAACATAGCGACACTTTTGGAAACGTAATGAGCCGAAAAAAGGGCTTCTGTAAAATATAACGACGAGGACGAATTAATCTGGTGTCGCTTGACGTCACTAATGGACAATGGCGGCCGGAAGCTGCGGGTTTATGGACACTTTCCGGAAAATATATATTGCGTAATGTGCGAAAAGAGTGCTTTGCCGCGAGAAAATAACCCTTGAAGGTTAGCATTAACTTTTGTGGAAGCCTTAGCGAAACAGAAACGGTATAATGAAGAAATCCGCTCAAAAATTACTTTTAAACAGAGGAAAAGAAAATCAGGAAAAAAAGAACGTTTAACATCACCAAATAAAAATAAAAATCTAATTTCAACAAAAAACCTTGCATAAAATAAAATGCTAAAGTACAAAATCAATCTAAGCCAGTGATATCTGAATATTTACAACGAAGAGACTCGAAAATTTGTCCCTCGACAAAAGAAATTCGAGTGAGCTGGAAACTCGAGGGAACAGAGTTTTTTACTTGTTAGCATCGACAGAAAACGTTGTTTGTGGGTGGAGAAATCGAACGATTTATACGCTTCAAACGGACTTTCTATAGGCTTCTGTTCTGGTTAAGCTTGTCGGAAGAAGAAAAGAAAAAATACTTTTGTGGCCGGATACTAATGAATTATACTTTTTTTCTGAAATTACATGGGGCTTCTACCTCATTCAGTTTTATAGCTTCTTTAAAATAGTTTTTTAACCATCATATAAATTACGTTAGAGAAACCCGAACAAGGAGTAACTCTAAATCACTTCGATAAAAAAATAACAAAATTACAGATTGATTGGTGTACAAATAACTGAAAATTCCCGATTAGTTGATACAGGGAAATACCGTCCCTATTCCACGATTTGATAAATGCTGATTACAGAACAGAACGATGTCGTCAAGTTTAGAACAAAGTGGCGTAACATTGTATTGATAAATCAGTTGAAATTCCGTTGTAACTTATTGGAATCCCGGCATTCTGTTGTTGACGGATGCTTTGGAGTGTGGATCGTGGTATTTTCACGCCCATTGCACTTGCTATGTCCCCGATATGGCTCCCATGAGAGTTGACTCTCTGGACAACCCCATGCATGGCTGCTTCAAAGGGTTCATGTCAATGACCGCATCACTGGATCCCTTCACTAAAAAGAAACATAAAAGCTCGCTGGAAATTTGTGAAAATGTTATCCCAAATTGTGTTATAAAAGGAATAAGAACAGGGATATAATACTACCAATATTTATCAAGGGTAATTGTCTAGGGTTGTAAAAATAACTAAGTGTATTATTTTATTACCTTTATTTGTAATAAAAAATTACTTGTATGTTACAAGTGAAGTGAATAAGAAGTATGTTCTAAAAGGTCAGGAAAACGTTTATTTAAACAATAAAAACTTAAATGTATGGAGTGTACAACAGAACGGAGCAGTGTGTATAATAGTAATTAAAAAAGCTTTTCCTTTGTTATTTAAATGCATTGTAAAGCCACGCTTTCAAAGAAATATATTTCAGTTAACTTTTAGAAAGTTTTTTAACCACTTATAAGTTTTTGCAGTTAAAAGCTGCTTTGCAATTTACGAGTTTACTTATAAAAGTTAAGCTCCATATAGTTATAGACGTTTCCTTGATTTCCGAATTACGTTTTCGATGATCATTCCATATTGTTTCAGAAGTCCATAAAGTTTAGAACTTATTGTTTCCATCTCCTGAAAATATCCTTCATAAAACTTTTGTAACTTGTCCGACTGGAGTTAATATTACTTTGTGAATAATATTATTTCTTTCGTTTCAATAATCTGAAATTTGGATGCACTCGAACTACAGTACTTTGCTTTTAGCTATCGATATAATTTATGCTGAACAAGTTAAGAGCGATTTTACTTTGATGTTGTTGAATTTTCTTTCAGCGAAAAAAGTTTATGTAAAAGCCAGGAAACAAAAAATACAAGATTTTGCGCTTAAGAACAAAAGAAATAGACGTTATTGTTAGATAAAATGTAATTCTGTTTTGATTTTGGCTTGAAAGAGCAGGAGTGATATCGTCGAACTGATGATATATAGTTCTCCGTTTGCGATTGGTCAACACTTGAGTTGATGGATGAGTGGCGGTCGCCCCTATCCGTATCACTCTCGTATCCTCTGAAGTTGCTGAAGTCGTATGTCAACAATCATGCCCGTATTCCGCAATTTTCATTGCAGTTTATAGTAAACACAAATCATAGAAAATATTTCGAAATCATTTTCAGGAAAAAATGAAAAGTATAATGTATATTTTCTAGAAAAGGTTTGTTCATATTGTGATGTTATCTTCTTTGACAGGACTATTATTACGGCCACACACATAGACGTAACCAGGTCTAGATTTTTGGGGGGGCTAAAGATATTTGTGTATCTACATACCGTATATTTCATTAGGATATCGAATAAAGGGAATAACCCATGCTTTTAAGAAATCATCTGCAAAATCACTCTTTTTCTAAGTACTTAAAATTACTATTTTTTTATCATTATCGTTATGAGTTTATCGATATATAAGTTTAAAGAGTACTAATATTCTGCAAATTGTGAAAAAAATTTGATTTAGACCCTTTTTTTAACAAAAAATTATTTAAATGAATACATCCTTTAACAGCTTTTAAAATAAATGTGGTACGCGCGCTAATGTTTCTTCGTAACGCAGTTTGTTGAAACGGGGTGATAATAAACCAAAGTCGCTGTCGTGCCAGGTTTGAGTCCAGCTGGCAGGTAACTTTATTAATTTTTTTTTCAAAAATACAAATTTAAAACAATTTTTCTTTTCGAAAATATTTTCCGCATAATCTTAAAATTGCAATTCTATCCGCAATATTGCTCATAACTAAAAATGAGAATGTCATTTGAAATGTTGAAAGATTAACTATAAATGATGATCTTGTTGCATTGACAACCTGACTAGGTTGTTAAGTACTGAATTACAAAATTAGTGAAAATTTAATTACAGAATTAGTGAATATAATTAAATTTGTGAAATATGGTTTTCAGGAGAATGGTTGAAAAAATTACTTTTAACGATTAGAAAATAACTAATAGATATTGCTCAATTTTAAAATACGTGCAATATTACGGAAAAAGAAAAAGTTACCTGCGAGTTGGAATCGAAGCTGGGACGACAGCGACTTTGCTTTATTACTACTGAGCTACGAAAAAATATTAGTGCCGGCGCGTACTACATTTTTCTTAAAAGTAGGATATATTTATTTAAATGATTCTTCTTTAAAACAAGATTTTAAATATGTTTTTCTCACCATTTTAAGGATATAAGTACTGTTTAAACTTCAAACTTATGATCAGAATGTTAGAACTAACTGAATTACTTGGGGAGATTTTACAAAGGATTTTTAAAAGTACGTCTTAATTCGTATACTTCAGTAGTGTTATGACAAGAAGTGCTGTATGCATTTTTTTTAAAAATGCACTTTTTGACATTACATGACCACAAATCAAGTATACTTTAAGATGAACAAGTTTAGTTGTCAAAAATTACTTTTAAAAATCACTATGTACTATTGGCACATACTAATCTGCATTTACAATTATCAATACAAAATTTTTGTATTGATTTTTTTGCTTTTTCTCCTGTAAAATCACAAAAATTGCAGATAACATGTTTTACCATAAGACTACTGACTTATTCAATTTCCTAATATGACATTTTTAATGCATTTCCAAAATTTAATTTTTCAAATTCCTAAAAATTTTATTTTTTTAATTGGCAGTGTTTATTTTAAAGTAAATTTCTAGGTAACTTTTAAAGGTACATATATATAGCTATATAGCTCTACATCAGGCGTCGGCAACCTTTTTTGACTGCGGGTCAAAATCAACCAAAATGTGACTATTAAGGCTGTTTTACCCGATTCTGAAGATAGGGAAACGCAATGTAAACTTACTCGGTTTTTATTCAATAACCGCTCAATATTTTTTGATCGGGTTTTTACCAAAAATTTACCTACAATGTAGTGTATGATGTAATGTTTTTAAAAAATAATTTTTAACGTTTGAAACCATAAAAAACTTAATTTAAAGTTGAAATTTTCGTTTCTAAAAAAAATCTTTACATTACATCATAGCATTTGACGCACAGATTACGGGAAAAATGTTTAAAAAAATATACGTTGATAAATAAATGAATAAAAGCATAGTAAGCGATCCTATTGCAAATTAAGTTTTTTATGGTTTCAAACGTTAAAAATTATTTTTTAAAAACATTACATCATACACTACATTGTAGGTAAATTTTTGGTAAAAACCCGATCAAAAAATATTGAGCGGTTATTGAATAAATAAATAAATAGTTTACATTGCGTTTCCCTATCTTCAGAATCGGGTAAAACAGCCTTAAGAAGACGTTTCGGGTCAATAGCCCAGGTAAATTAAATCATTTTCAGTAATATGAAGGAAAAAAATTGGGGAAAAGCTGAAAATTGGTATGGAGGCATAAAAAAAGTTGTTGAGAAACATCAAAAGTCCCCATGCGTGGGTGATGAACCGGCTGCGCCATCTTGAAAATATGGCGGACACAATTGCTGTTTCGCTAATATTTCAGAAATTATTAATTTTAAGGGCATCAACAAATGACAGTTGCTAAAAAATCCAGAAAAATCAGAAACTATTGGATGTACGAGGATCAATAAAAAATAAAATTATGAGGAATTTTGTCAGCTACATTTTCATTTTAATCGTTGATTCCCGTAAAATTAATACTTTCTGAAGTATTAGAGAGAACGTAATTGTGTTCGCCATTTTTCCAAAATGGCACAGCCGGCGAGCCGGCTTATTACTCACGCACTGGTAGTTTTTATATGTTTCTCAATAACACTTTTACGCCTATATAGTACCAATTTTTAGCTTTTCCCCAGTTTTTCCTTTTCTAAACGTTATTTATCTGGACTACAGTGGGTATTTTAATTTTCATCTCAAAGTATTCGATTCATGTTTAAGTTTTATAATTTATCTTTATATATTATACTTTATTTGCACTCAAGTAGGTCACTTGAAATTATCAAATGGTGGGTCACTTGGTGATCCGCGGGTGATAGGTTGCCGACGCCTGCTCTACATCATACTTAATTATGAACCTTAAAATATAAGCTAGTTACAGTTAGCTATAAAAACTTAGAAATACGTAATAATTGATTGAACGATAATTTAGTTTTGCAAAATAATTCTTTTGAACTTTTGTGAGATAGATCTTTTAATTTTAACAACAATTTGGTCATGTAACGAATGCAGAGGTTTTTGTTTTCATGGTTTTTCAATTATCTATCTTATTACGTATTGTTAAAGTTTATAAAGTTTATACAGAGTTTACATAACTGAAGTTATTATTCCATACTTATTTAAACGTTCATCAAAAGTATTTCGTAACATTTATTTCTGATAATCTAAAATATGAAGTTTACTTTTTAAGCTTTTTCTGTAAGAATAATAATAATTATAATAAACTAATTATAAAAAATTTTGCGAAAGCTATTCTATCTTATTTTATTAATTCATTACTTATGCACACGATCTGTTCATTTATTGATTTGATTTCTCCCAAAGTGGGGATTCCATCGTATAATTATTTGGCTTGTCTCAACGTGGGGCATTCCACTGTAATGCCAGCTGAAATCAATGTAGACAAAGTCATACTTATCTTTCATTATTAGTTTCTTATTGTTTCTTTATTATCTAATTTCGTTAAATCAAGAAACAAAAGCTATTTGCTGATTTTTTTATTTATTTTAATTATATTTTCTATTTTATTATAAAACTAACTACAAAAAACTTCTGGCTCAAATCTATTTTGGGGGGGCTAATTTCTGGTTTGGGGGGCTTAGCCTCCCCAAGCCCCCACCTAGTTACGTCTATGGCCACACTTCTTCAGCACCTCCGGTAAGTGACTTATGTGAATTTTGGAAATGGCCTCTCACCCAATTGGTACTCCTCCGATACAGGAACTGCTGCTGACTACTATTCTTCCACACCTCAGTAAGTATTGATGATGATTTTCTTAAATTGTCTCACCCTTATGGTTCTTTACTTATTCCTAAACCACTTAAAAATACTGTTCTTCCACTCTTCTGTATATATTTCTTTATTACTTATTTGTGTTAACTTTTTCCCCCTTTTATGTTTTATTCTAAATTTTCTTCTATTTTCTCCTTTTCAGTAGTATTTTAATAATTAATATTTCTTCCTTCAATTCTTACACTTAACTCTCCTTTTTCAATAAAACACTAGACTTTCATTTAATATTTATTAACTTATAATCCTTTTTTTAAGAGCTTTTTACAATTACAACCATCTTTCTTCCAAAACAAAAACTTATTATTTTATCTCTCTGAGAAACCTCTATTTCATTTATTTTATTTGTTATATTTATTTTCCCTAGAAATATCACCTTTCTATGATCATTCTTACTGCCCTTTCAATAACAATGCATATTTCTATAGTTATGAAAAACTAAATTCTTTATTTAAAATTTCAATTTTGCATTATTATTGAAGGTGCAGTTTTGATTTTCATATGATCCTTTAATATCCTTAACTAATATACATAATTTTCTTTTTCAGGTTGACCTTTGACTAAGATCTCCTTCCTCCTACCAACCTAATTTGTATTTAATATTGTAAACTGTTATACTTTAATAAAGATATGCTATTCCAACTTAATTTATCGTATTTCAATTTTATATTGAGTTTTCTAATCTTAGTATAACGTTAAGACATTATTTATGTTTTATTTAATGATATCCAAGAACCACACACTTGGTTGGAATCATTGTTCAAATGAACAATAAATCTCCAAAGTTTATAATCGAATGCACTTTCTCATATTATTTGCTCTTTAGCTCAAAAGTGATCATTGCAATATGTATATTAAATTTTGAATTAAACCCATCCCATTTCTAATATTTTAAAGTAATTAAGTAATTAAATTTTAGATACAAACATAATGAATTTTTTGCTTTGTAAAACTTTTTATTACATTGCACCTTTATGTGTCATTTTTGTCATTTAATTGTTTCTAACAAAATTATGTAAGTATAAATAGTATATTAAGTATCAAGAGCAGTAAGGACAGTTTACCGATCGACGACAATGTTTGGCGACTGAGCGAAGCGAAGTTGCCAATATTGGAGGAGATCGGTAAACTCCTTACTGTTTGAGATGCTTATACTATTTTTTGTACGATCACTATGAATACAAAAGTATTAACTAAGGAAATATCCCGAAGATGGTAAAAAAATAGATTTAAGATAATTTATTTTTGCCCTGTATATCCACCAAACATTAAGTAGGTTTTGTCGTTACCATGGATACGTTTGTAATTTTATTTTTGAATGTCACAATATTTTTGTCGTTACCGTGGATACGTTTGTAATTACTATTATTTTTGAATGTTACGATATTTGTCAAATTTGTGAGAAGGAGTGAATCTGAAAACGAATATAATTCGGATATTGAAGAGGCCTGAGCAAATTTAAATAAAAAACATACATTTTTTCTAATAGTCCAATTATTTAGAAAAATAATGATTTTTTCGCGATCGCGAAAGAGACATCTAAAGATCATGCATTTGTTTTATAAATTACATATAATTTACTTACCGTTCAGTTCTGTCAAAAACAGAACGGTAAGTAATTAATTACCGACGCATTTTTGCTTAGCAACCAGTAAATATAACCTACTGTTCTAAAACCAAGTATGGTAAACAATCTGAAATAGCATGGTCGTACAAAAATATAATTAATTGATTAATTGAGTATATGTATTACGCAAAAATTGTCATAACTTCAAAGGTAGGCTATGACGTGTTAACTTATACAAAGGTTACATTTTTACAATTTTTCATGGTGACATCTGTCATTTCATTACTAACGATGGCCCTAACATTACTAACTAATAGTCCATTAACGTGGAACTTCTTTCGACTTTTTTTCAAATTTGCCCCACTAATATATTGTGGTGTTAAATCTTATAACACTTTTGAAATTAATTTTATAGCGCAAATAAATTAATTTTATGTTAATAAAAGTTTTTGACTGTTAACACTATACAACCCGACAGCCGTACTTATAAAGAAATTACACGCGTGTAACACAATGTTTATTAATATATTACACGCGTGTAAATTTCTCTATAAATACGGCTGATAGTGTATAACCTGAGCTTATGACATCAGGAGGCTATGGTTTTATCTTGTCCTTTTATTAATTTCTTTATTTTATATAATCTTTTATTTCAGCGATTACCTTATTAAAGGAAGGAAGTCTGAAGCTGAAGCTACTTAACAGACTTTTGATATTAGCATGAATAGAAAGATTAATGCGCGTATATAAACATATAACAAAGGGATAATAATGGGAATTCGCGCAATAGATTTATAAGAGAAAGTTAGTTGCAGCCGTAGTGACGTTTGTTGTTGCATTGAAAACTCAATGTCTTCGAGCCGAAACTACAAATGTGTGGTTGGCTACTATCTGTGAAACCTTGTGTTATACATTGTTTCTAGTTTGTTGCTTAAATTTTATTTCTCCTATCTGCTCTGCCGTACTGATGAGCACTAATAAGTGCGAAATACGGCTGCAACTAACTTTCTCTTATAAATCTATTGCGCGAATTCCCATTATTATCCCTTTGTTATATTTTGATATTAGATCTTACTCAACTACAGCTTCCAAAAGGATTATTTTGTAAGTATTTAATCTTGTTTCTTCCAAAAGTGAACACTCCGCAAATTTTGTCACTATTACTCTTTAAATACTTCAACTGTACTGATATTATTTAGACTAGCATAATACCCGTTGAAAAATCAACGGTCCCCTTCTTATCATGTCAGCTATCCACGAAGTAAGAAAACAGATCTACTTATAAAAGTTATGTTTTTGGAATCCCGTAGCTCAGGATGTGCTACTGCAGTGGAGTTTTTATTTTCCTTAATATAATGTCAATCGGATCATAATATGTCACTATAATTTAATATAATCACCTTTGATTTATATTTAGCAATGCCTTTCTTCGTAATTTCTAATAAGTACCACACTTTTTTTGCTCAAACAAATGCTATAAAAACACATAAGTTAGTTGCCCTTTTCTCAAAATAACTTTAAACGAATGGTAGGCGTGTTCAAAGAGAATACATAATATAGTTATTTTAATTATATACCTACCAATGTAGTTTATTATTAATATATTATGTACTTTATATAGCATAATATTTGTTGGAAAATCAACGGCGTGTGGAGGCACCGCAGCAGAAAACGCGCCAGTCGCTGGCAATCAGTGTGTGCCCCCATTAACTTTGTAGTTTTTATAAACCCAGTTTTTGTCAAAACCGGTGAATCTCGAGAACCACTGAATAGATTTTGATGCCGTTTCCACCATTTGATAGCTTATTTCTTAGTAAAGGTTTCTATATATACAGATTATTGAGAGGATTTTTGGAGAGTCCAGTAATAAGCAAAGTATGAATACATACTTAAGAAAATTGGTCCTAACAGAGACAAAACGCATTACGGGTTTTTTAGGAATAAAAATATCCTATGCACCCCATTACAGCAAGGCCCACCCGTCTGTAAAATTTCAGCTTCCTAAGTCTTCTAGTTTTAAGATATTTTTCGGTGGACATCGGACATCGGACACCCTGACATCGGAACTGGCTATTATTATATAGGAGTTGATCTGCTACTACCCTTTACCTTTTCTTACTAACTTCCAGCTTCCTTTGTACAATTTTGTCTGGTCACGAAAATCTATTCACTTTATATTTTTAAGCAGCACCCCATACGTCTGGGTTGAGTCCGCTTTAGATTCTCTATCTATAGCTGTAAATCTTCTCTTTAACTCAGAAATAACAGGACATGTAAATAAATTTTAATATTATTCCATAAATTCCAAGATTATTATACAATCCTTAAATAACAATATTTTATTTTATTAATCGTTTTCAATTATGACTTTATTACAATTTATCTTTAGGAAATTCTAAACTTGTGTCATTTGTCTTTTTCAGCAAAAGTTTGTTATTATATCATTTTATTTTTTTTTCGTTAAAGCAACGATTATCACAAATCTTACTAGAAGAATGTATTATTATCCTTCTATTGTTTGAAAGATAATTACGTCCCCATTATAATTAGTCCCCAATTATAACTCCCTGTTTATTATTAGAGTTTACTGAATCCTTTTTTAATAAAATAAAAAATTATGTTAACTCATATAACTGAAATATCACGACAATATTTTAGTTCCTTGTATCGCGAAAAACGACGTCACGGATAGGATCCCTGAAATATATGATGACCCTTGCCTATCTCCCCAAACAACATTTTAATAATTTTAATAAGATTTAATAGGGTTAGGGAGTAAAGATTGTTTTTTTGTTTAAATATTTTTTGGTATTAGTAATATTAGTGATATTAGTATAATTTTTTGGGGATTAAAGGTCGGAAATTTGAAAGATATTTTTAGCAATAGGGATCGAATTTTTAAATATTTATTGGGATTAGAGATAAAGAATTGGATTTTTCTGAATATTTTTAGGATTAGGAATTCAATTTTTAGAAATATATATTTTATAGGGATTGAAGGACGAGTTTTTAACAGTATTTACTAAGATTAGGAACTACAATTTAGATTTTTTCAAAATATGTTTCGTAATTAGCGATTGAGAACTAAACGTTTTTAAAAAAATTTTGAATAAGGGTTGGAGGATTAGTTTGGAGACTTAAAAATATGTACTTGGTATTGGTATTGGTTCGATATTGATAGATCCCAAATCCTATACTCTAACAAACAAATGAAGGATCTAGGTCGCCGAAGTCACTAGGGCTATCTTGCATACCGTATCGCGAATCACGCGGGCAACGTACGTCACTGACAGTTTTAACAGCTTATATAATATCAGTGTTGATTAAAATCTGATCTTAGATTTTATGTGTTTACCAGGTGGTGATCAGGCGGCGACCTAGATCCTTCATTTGTTTGTTAGAGTATAATTACAGATTATTGATTACTAACCCAGATTAGATTAAATTAGATTTTTTTAATCTATGCTTGGTTTGGTAATTACCAACCATAATTTAACTGCAGCATTATTAGCAGTTGAGAATGGCCATTTACAACACGACGTAATCTTTAAAAGATTTCTAAAATTTCTATATTGAGCAGTTGGCAGTAGCTAGCATATTTTCGAAGAGTATGCGCATTGCGTCGCTTAACTGCTAATAATGCTGAATAATGCTAATTCAAAATTATTTTGAGGAGTCATTGTGTGATTTTGTTCTAAAAGGTGTTTTTAGAACAATATTCCTACATTTTTGTAATAACAAATGCAAATTAGACATTTTAGAAGCTTTTGAGATATACAAACACAAACTCAGGGTATGTTTAATGAATGAACGGATTGAGCTCAGTAATTCTCCGTTACTGGAAGTGTAAGATATTTAATTCTGATTATTTTTATCTTTTTATCTAGTTACCTATTTTTTGTATTCGCATTAGCGACGTGTTTGTTTATATTTATATTACCTTTAATAATGACAGCTTAGTTGTCGAAACAATATTGTCAGGTTATAATTTAATAATTGCTGCGAAACTTTTAATTAATCTTTATTTGTTTCATAATTACTCACTTTTAATTTTTCTTATTAAATAGTAGAGTTAAGATTAGTAACAATAATTTGATGAAATATTTGCCAGAAATTTCTCAAAATGAACACATGAACACACAAATATTTAATTCACGTAATGAAAATGTATAAATATTTAGGGTGGTCCTTATTTGTATGGGTAAGAAAAAAAATTACAATTTCAAAATACGTACCCTCCAATTTTTTTACATTACATGAAACGAAGTTACCCTAAAAATTTCAAGTTGATCAGATCATGCTAACCCGGCCCCGCATTAAGGTCAAAGTTCAACTATTTTAGACTGTTTTTTACAAAACGCGTATTTGCAGCAAAACGGTTGCAGCTACGAAAAAAAGATATTCTTCATTTTTTTGTGGGAAATTTAAGCAAAATTTTTCAATAAGTAACTATTGAAAAATTTTATGTTACTTATTTGTGATGCTTTTCTTTAATACTTCTGACCACTAGCATACTTCTAATGCCTTTTAATACTTCTTACTGGAAATTATTATTATAATAATAATTGCTGCTACCCATTACCTGGCGAACCAGGCCCTAGAAGCTATGAAGCTTGTGCTGGAAAAAGCGGCGATTATTACTATTACTCTGGACCAACGTGCTGTTGCATCCAACTTAACAGATTTTATAGCATAAATCCCACATTTGTGTTGCAGCTAAGGAAAACTGCAGAAACCCTTAACCAGATTTGCTATTACCGGGAGTCGAACCGGGCGCTTGGGTGAGAGAAGAGCACTCTAGTCCCTACACTACTAATACTAGTACATATGGTTCATAAGGTAATGCCATCAATAATTAATAATTGATATTCATCATTACAGATATAAAATATTTAGACAGCCATATTTGTGTGAAAGGCTGCTGTATTGGTTTTGAAAACGCTGAGTTGTCGTATATAATACAACAAGTGGTAGGAATCTTGCCGGTAATTTCTGTCAGTCAGATCACGAATAGTTGTTGTGACGAAAATTGCCACGAATGCTTTAGCACGAGTGGCGATTTTCTAAAGACAACAACTATGAGTGTTACTGACTGACAAAAATTACCAAAAGATTCCTACCACGTCTTGTATTCCGCACGACAATCCAAAGAAAATGACAGAAATTTGAGGTTTCGAAATGCAGTAGTTCATGAAATGTCACCACGGCAACATAACAAAAGCTGTGTAAATAGTAACAAAATTTTACCAGTTTCTGCGAAATGGCAGAGTTGCGGGGTTCGGTGAAACAAATTTAAAAGAAATACGAGCAAAAGTAGTGATGACTGTTCCACAGAATACAAAGCGTAGTCGTAATTCTGTGTGGGAGCAGTTTAAAAAGTTTTGCGACACGAGAAACTTTTCCCTGACGTAAGTGTCACTTATCTCAAAAGTAAGCAGTATATTGGAAGATTATGCATTCAATATGAAAAAATGCGATGGAGAGGAGTACAAAGATTCCACTTTAAAAACAATGTGGAATACTACTGCTAAAATGGTGCAGGAATTATATTTTAATTCTTTTAATGTGAAGATGAATCCATTCTCAGATATTGAGTTTAAAAGTGAGCGTGCAGCAAGAGACGGAAAGCGAAAGCAGCTGCAGTCGATTGCAGAAAAGAGAAAAGTGAGTTCAATATCTATAGTAAATGGCAACTACGAAAAAATGATTGACGTCTGGAACGAAAATACTCCTTCAGGGCTCCAGAAAAAATTCTATCAAATTGCTTGGAGAGATGGAGAACCGGCTAAATGTTTGATCGAATACTTTCAAGAAGAAAAAGATTGCACTGGAAAATTGACTGGGCGTTATGAGTACAATCCCGTTTTCTCAAAGACTTGCCAAGGCGGATCACGTCGTCTTTGTGACAGTAAATGGCTGGTTTCTAATGAGAAGAATCCTAATCATTGTCCCGTGAGGTTGGTATTGATTATAAAAATATGTCCAATATGTATATTGTATACCGTTTTATGTTCATTTTCAGGTTGTTGAAAAAGATGCTACAAAAGAGGGGCAGTAACGTCACCACAGATCGTTTATTTGTCACTGCAAATCCTAACTGGTGTGAATCTGGTATTTGGTACAAGAATATTCCTGTAGGAATTAATGAAATTGGTAAATGGACTAAAAGCAGTGCAGAAAAGGTCGGACTGGATGTAAAGAGATTTAAGATAACTAATCATTCTACGCGTTCAAGTGCAGTAACCCAGCTTGCGAAATCTGGCGTGGAGGAACAACAGTTGATAAGAATTACGGGTCATAGTTCAGCAAGTTCGATTCGCCCTTATTTGCAACTGGACACTCAGCACCACGCACAAATAATAAGTAAAATGAGAAAGGAAAAAGTACAACCGACTCAAAACGAAGAAAGACCAACAATTGTTTATAATAATTGTGTTATAAATAATAATTATTGTTAATAATGTTTATTGTTGAATTTTTTACCTTTATACTCACCTGTATTATCGCTGTAATCATCTGCTCCTTAGTATGGAAAGATTGACAGTGTAATCAGATCCTAATTGGCTCAAATTCAAAAAAATAGACTGTTTTTATTGGTTGTTGGATTTTGAGTTGGATTGTCTTTAAAATACGCGAAACTCACTTATTGGAATACTCGATTTATCCACACAGATTATTTCCATATGCGGATTATTGCATTAACCATTGTACATTATAACCATCCGTCAAGTATTTATTTTACAGTGGTCTGTTTGTTGTTTAATAAAGGCTACACAATGCAATTGGGTTTTCTCGATTTGCTTCTGTTTTTTCTTCTTTCTAAGTGCTTATTACTTTCTCAATTCTTGCAGTTATACAAATTAAACAAAATTAAATCAAAAAAATCAAAGCAGGTAATTCTCACTCACCTTTATGAAAACTGAAATAAGACTAGTGTTTTCAATTTTCACGTGGGCCAGCAATAACTGATAAGAAATACATTCTAGTTTCTTTTTCAGTAATACTTATTTTCGATCATAAGAATATTTCTGTAATTGCCCGTTAGTTTGTTTGAATGTAAGTGCTGCGCTTGTGGTAGATCAGTGATTTGAAAAAAATCAGGAATTCTCCAACACGATTTTTTAAACTGCGACAAAAAGTTGAAAACATTGTTTGCACCCTGGCAGCAGTTGGATAACAGCTACAACAAAAGAGTGATTTCTGCAGGCAAAGCACTAGAAATGATGAAGATCTTAGAAGACAAAGATACGATCCTACTGCCCGTGAAAAGAGGTTCGAATACAGAAAGAAGGAAATAAAACGAAAAAGAATGAAAAAAAAAGTGCAGACAGGCAGATGCATTTAGACGTACAAGAACCTTCAAGAAGAGAAGAAACTGAATCCACTGATGTAGGTAAGATTAAAAAGTGAAATTCATGTAATGTTTTCAATAGGTAAGTAAATCTTTTTAGACGAGGTTTTCGATCCTTTAACTTTAGAAGCGTCAGATAATGAAGATAGTGAAAGAAATGAATCGATTTCAAGCTATACAAATTGGAACTTCAGGTGCTACAATGGACTCTACTACTAAGAGCAAAGAAAAGGACCAGGAAACAAATTTTGACTGCACGAATTTTATCAGCGCTAGATAGATGTAAAATAAGTGACAAGGATACCTGTCACATATTGTCAGCAAATGTAGAAGGCGGGTCAATACACCCAAATGACTATGTCATAAACAGATTTTCCATCAGGGAATACAGACAATATTTTAGCGTATAGACTGCTAACAAAATAAAATTGTCATTTTTAGAAATATATTTACAATTTGCAGTCATTCACTGGAATGAATTCACATAATTGAAAAATCTGAAGTATAGACTGGCTTAATTAGTGTCGATTAATTAATTGCGGTTCCAGAACTGTCAACAACAGGGCAAGCATCTCCAGCAGTCTATGATACTCTCTGCAAGTGGGAATCAACAGACAAAGTTGAAGTTTTTAAATACAGGAAGACTAAATGTTGCTTGTGTTCTAGAGCAAAAGATCTTATTTTTAGCTTATCGCGACCATATTTTTGAGGCGTTCTGCAAGGAGTTTTTGCGGTGTCTAAGTTGCCATGCCATCTGTTAAGTCAGCTGCAGCCGCACGTTCGTCTAGAGTAATAATAATAATCACCTCTTCCCTCAGCACAAGCTTCATAGCTTCTAGGGCCTGGTTCGCCAAGTAATGTTAGTAGCAATTATTATTATTATATATTAATAATAATTTTCAGTAAGAAGTATTAGAAAAGCATTAGAAGTACGCTAGTAGTCAGAACTATTGAAGAAAAGCACCACAAATGAGTAACAAAAATTTTTCAATATGTTACTGCACGGCCTGTGAACTACTACATCTGATTTATCTTTCACAACTTAAAAACAGATTATTACTTGAAAATGATGTAAGGACCAAATTTATAGTAGATTAAATTTCCTACAATAAAGGAAGAATAACTTCTTTTCGTAGCTGCAACCATTTCACTGAAAATACGCACTATGTGAAAAATAGCCTAAAATAGCTGAACTTTGACCTTAATGCTGGCCGGGTTAGCATAATCTGATCAACTTGAAATTTTTGGGGTGACTTCCTTTAATGTAATGTAAAAAATTTGGAGGGTACGTATTTTGAAAATTAAAAATAAAAAAATAATGACCACCCTAGATGTTTTAAAATGACAAGGCGTATATTTTAAATGCAGTCGCTTCCTAAGTACATTTTGAGTTGACTTTTTGTTAATTGATAATTTATTATTATTGAAAGCGACTTGTAGGTATTCTTTTGCAATGTTGTTATTTTGATTCTACGAATACTATGATATAACTTCTCTCATTAGAAACATGTACGGGTGGTTCTTATTTGGGTCATGTTGGAGTTTAGGTTTTGCCGGGTGCCCATTTGATTCTGAAAAAAAACACTGAAAATTTTAAGACCAATACGAACTTCCTATCTCTATTCTAATCATTCGCTGTAACGAAGAGAAGTTTCCCATTTAAAATGCACGCTTTTTTCACTTCTTATGTATATATTTGTCCACTGGGCCAAATTGTTGAGAAAAACTTTGAAAATTGATTTTTTTTGAAATTAACAGTGTTCGATAGTACTTTTAGGCACAAAGAAAAGTTATATAGAGCATTCGGATTTTTCCAATGATTTACAAATAAATTCAAAATAATGCACCGTTCAATTAGTGTTGAAGTGATGTAGAATGTCCCATATACAGTGAGGATTTTATTTCACTGAACATAAGCACTATTAACCCTATGTTTAATTTTAAGAGATCCATGTCAACGCATTGCAAGCAATTATCTACAACATCTAAGCAACCTCTGAAAACGGTTGCCATTAATGTCCAGGTTAATGTCATTAAAAGTGTCACAACTGATTTATTTCAAGGTTTTTGCACTTGTGGTTTGCAGCATGTGTTTACGAGATGAAAAAATTGCCATTGTACGCTGGTTCAATTGCAAAAACAGTGTGAGACAAGTGTGCGACTGAAATAAATCAGTTTTGACACTTTTTAATTTTATTAATGGCAGTTGTTTTATCAGAGGTTGACTGGATATGTTGTAATTGCTTGCAATGCGTTGAGATGGATCTTTTAAAATTGAACATAGGGTTAATAGTGCTGATGTTCAGTGAAATAAAATCCTCACTGTATATTTTTTTTCATCTAAAAGTAGCATCGATGCCCGTTACTTCTATAAAATCAATTTTCAAATTTTTTTCAAAAATTTGTCCCAGTGGTCAAATATATGCATAAGAATTGAAAAAACCCGTGTATTTTAAATGGGAAACTTCTCCTCGTTACAGCGAATGATTAGACTAGAGATAGGTAGTTCGTATTGGTCTTAAAATTTTCAGTTCTTTTTTTGGAATCAAATGGGCACCCGGCAAAACCGAAATTCCAACATGACCGAAATAAGAACCACCCTGATGTATATGTATATACCTAATAGATTTTTGGGCTCAGTTGACTTTACGTCCACTTGTTCCGCGTCAAGTTGTCCCTGTGTCGAATTGTCCCTGCACCCACTTGTCTCGCGCCAAGTTGTCACTAAGTCCAGTTGTCCCTGCGTCTAGTTGTCCTTGGGTCCACTTGTCCCGCGCTTAGTAGGCCGCATCCAGTTGTCCTAGGGCGTTCTAGTAGTTTAATTTTAAATATAGTAATTCAGATCATGTTATTGGCATCAAAAGAACAAATTATATATCATTTATGTATAGGAAGCTATGTAGTTATTAAAGTATTACCAATCTATTTATTTTACTTGGCACTTAGGGAATATAATTGTAAAAATTCAAAGCAATGCAATGTATGATAATGCCGCATGAAGATATTACCTGTTTAGTGAAAAATTATCTCTCTTGGATTTTCACGTAGCATTATGTAGATTTTATTAATTCATTACTACGTTTAAATAGATAGGTTGAACATTATTTTAATGCATAAAAGGTCTTTGGGGATTATAATAGCCATATAAGGGACAGTTTCATAATTGCTGATGAAATTTTAATATTAACTTAGGGGCTACTGTGGGATACGCTATTTTAAAACATTCTAATCGCCTACTAAATATCTTATATCACTATGTTCGCAGTTGGAATATTCTGATACAAAGCTATAAGGCAAAAGAATAATTGTGTAACGATTTTGTGTGTGCGTAATAAATGCGAAAAACAGTTATAGGTAATGAATGATGCTTGGGTAAACATTGAAACACAAACTTTTTTTTTCATGAATAGCTTTGACACATCGTTTTTTATTTTAAATATGTGAATTATGTAAACTTTGATTTAATTTTGTTTTCTGGAAACTATAATGTCGTTGTTCATTAAATACTGTAAAATAAATTGCCAATTTGAAGATTACTTATTTACAGATACTGAGTTGAGCTAAGAGTCACTAGGGTGTATTACTGAAAAGATACCATTGATAAGTTACAATTATCTATGAAGTATAAGGATTAAGAAAAAAGATAATCGCCATCGTATACAGGGTCGTCAAAAAAGAGTGCCTTTGATTTTAATGTTTGCATTTTATTTTGTATTCTACTTTCTGTTGAACAACATGACATTGTTTTATGTGTGTATACAAGGCGATCAATAATTTTAGAGTTATTTATTAATATTAAGAATTAAAAAAATATATCTTTCTACATGTATATAGAGTTATAATAGCAGTGATTAAGTTTTTGAAAATAAGCCTAGTTAAATATTATATCGTTTTAAATTACAACCATCTGGTAGTAATTAAAACAAATAATAATATTTGAGAAAAGTTGAATAATAAAGATATTCATTTAAAAAAATGCAATCAAAGGCAGTTGTTTTCACCCTGTATACGATAGGTTAATTTTACTAGAAGTATTTGAGGTTTTAAGGCAAGTAAAGCGTTTTTTAAAGAGTGACTTTTTTCGAAAAACCAATAAAAAAAAGTTAATAATACTTAATAACAGAGAATATAGGACTGAATTTTAGAGATACGCAGGCGTGGCACTTTTTGAACTCTTCAAGACACTCATCTCATTGCGATGTGACGAAACCCTGAAACAATTCCTACGTTGGAAAGGAGACGTAACATCGAATAGTACATTAGAGAGACCCTGCGAAACATTCACGCTATAAAGATTAAATACCCAACTCTAGATTTCGACAGGGCCGTAGCTAGCAAATTTTGCGCCGTAGGCAAGGGACATTCTTTGCCCCCCCCCTCCACTCTGTTTTCGAATAAGTTTATTTAAAATGTAAATTATATTATTTGTATTGGTAAAACAAAATTATTCAATTATTTAAAATTGTTCAAATCAAATGACTTTTTTGTTTTGCCCTGAAACAAGAACCACCCAAATCGACATATATCGATGAGCTCTGGTGGTAGTCGGAAGCGAAAGGTCTAAACGAGCTGTAAAAGCAAGTGCCTTGGGTGCAACTCGAAGTGCCATTATAGTTTTAGCTGTTAGCAACAAATAATTTTTTTCACAGTGTTTTATATTAGAATTTGTTTATTGATAATATTTTAGTTTTCTTTTGTAGTTTAGGATGTAATTTTTGTTTTTTTTAATAAAATAGATTACTTAGTTGTTTTATTTGTGTGGTCACTATTTGTAAACCCTCGTGTTTTGCTATCTAACATTTTGCTATCCAACATTTTATATTTTATCTGCGATCATAAAAAAAGTGGGCACCTTTTACACTGCTTTTCGTGTAAATGCTAATGTCAACAAGATATGTATGATAAATTAATGATGAATATTTTACAAACTGGTGTCTAAACAACTTAGCACATAAAAATCTAAGCACGCTAATATATATTATTCTATATATTTCAAACAAAAAGTTCGCTTTGGACAAACAAAATGACTTATATCTTCTTAAGTTTTGGTATTTTGAGCCAAATTTGAATCTACTGTTTTTTTGAGAATAATGCGAATAAATTGCTTATTTTTTATAAATTTATAATTCTGAAGTCTCGGTTTCTCTATGTATCGTATTTAACTGACACTACAATATAGATACTACATTAAACAATTAATATCTGTATATAGAATATACCTGTAAAATAGATGTTATCAAAATATATAAATAATTTGAAGAGGAGGCAGGCAATGAAAGTTTGGAAATAAGCTTGATGTTATTTAGTGGCTAATAAACAATTTAATCAATTTCATTTAGTTATTTAATTATCCCATAGTAATAAAATTTGAATTAAACCTTATTAGAGATAGAAGCATCATTTTCTCTGAGATAATTTACAAAAAATCATTTTACCAATAATAATCGGCTTTTTAAATTGTTCCAAATATCATATATTACTTTTACCGTTATAGACACGCTGCAAACATAACAATGATAGTTGAACCTGAAAACAACTTGAAAACAGATTCAAAACTGTCATAAAGGAGATACTAGAAATAAAACGTTAGTATAAAGAAGATAAGAATGTTGTTCATGACCAAGCTTGGTGAAGTTATTGTAGTGATAGAAGATATTCTCAAATGTATAGTTGTTGTTTACTCCAAGGTGTAGTTACTTACGTGAAGCGTCTTTATCTTCAATGAAAATCATGTAAAATAGTGTCCAGGAAAATCTAAGACAATTTCTGTTACTTAATAAATCGTGTTTAGCGTCCCTCAGTGTAAACTTTGGACATGACCCTCAACCATATTTCAAAGACTCGCCCTTCCGACGTCAAATGCTTATCGCAATAAAATATCATTTATACTCGAAAAAATCTCCGTAACTTATGATATATATCTTGATATTACGAAAACGATCTTTCAAGAAAAATTGTTCAGTCTCAATATATTTAGATTTATTCTTGATATCAGTGATTTTCTTTGATAAAAATAACAAGCAGCATTTATATTCAGTAAAAGTAAATGTCAGTATTTACGACAGCAACGTTTTACGATAAAAAGTTTGTTTCTAAACTTGTCGAGTTATATTTTATGTCAAAATGCTAGGCGATAACGGAATATTTGTATATAGAAACGCAGCAAATACAATTCAAGATCATAGAATTCATAAAATGCCATCTGCATATTGAAATTTTTCTTCTGAATATTTCGCCTTTCCAAGACTCGAACTCAGAAGTACTCGAATTCTTTATTAATATTTAGAATTATCAAATGTATCCCTCTTTTCGGTTCAATTTGATTTCTAATTAAATTTTAACATAGCTGTCACCATCAATTTCGGACAAAATTAATCGAATTATAACAAGAATTCTTACTGCCTTGCAAATTCCTTGAATATATTACATTTATTGAGATTTCAAGCCATGTCTAAAATATATAACGCAGACACCGTCGTGTTTTTGTCGTAGGCTGTCAAAAACACGCCTTGTAAAACGCACAGGAGAATGTGACAAAAAGCGTTGCAAAGAGAATAAAACATGCCGAGAGATGTTACAGAAAGAGGGTTGCTGCTTTTCGTGAGTGACGCCATGAAATGCTACTGAAAGTCTGATATTTAAACGTAATTTTAATTTCAGCTGGTTAGGACGAGTCAGACAACTTATGCCTTAAATATAAATGAAATAAGTCTTAGGAATAAGAAATAAAATGATGTCGGGGGAGAATTTTAAAATGGTTTTGCACAAATTTTTCTAAAAGCAAAGGAAAAGAGGTTGTAAGGAAAGAATGTTTTATTTTGTTTATTTATAATTTCTTATTAACACACTTGTATGTTATTATTATGCAAATTGATCAGTATATTTGTTTACACATTTATGTTGAAACAAATTAAGTACCTAATTGAGCTTTGAAGCCAAAAAACCCTTTGTTAAAGTTCAGAAATGGATTTAAATACAACACGTTATGTCCAACAATATAAGCCATAAATTGTTCGGCTAATCTGGATTAACGGGCGTTATGTGTGTAGAACTTTTCTAGCGTTATTTTCTTGGGAATTGCGTCCTATACAATTTTTATTTAGGACAATCTGTCATTCGTTATATGTTATTCATAAGCGGTAGTAAGTCACTAGTTCTCAAGAGATCAAATTAGCAACTTGCCCATCCTTTTGCTGTCCGGTGTGGTGATGTATTTGGTTCGGTCACCGTGAGGTCGCCATTAGTTCCAATTAGGTTGGCAAGGTGGCGCTCGAGTACTTCGCATCTTAACCACAATCCACCCTCAAACCCGTGTCGCTGTCACTGCTCACACACAAAACTTTCTAGTAAACACTTTGACAAAGTATAGTTTTCCACTAGAAGAAATTTTAACACTAACAAAGTAAACTAATTAGTTTTAGGGTTCTATGTAGAATTATTACTAGCGAAGGAGTAAAATACTTACGCTCGCTACTCCTACGAGACTTGAACAGATATTTACCTTTGATAAAGCAAGAAATATTCAATATAGCCACGATAAATAATCATCCCCATTTAGAAATTATGTATTTACAGCTTAATATGAAATTTACATTTACATTAAAATTAATTTTTCAAATTACAAATGTACATCTCTTTTTATTATTTTCCTTTAACTTTTCAATAAAACTTTTAATTTTCCTTACTAAGTTTCTTAAAAAATCATTTTACTGGAAAGAGTTAAAGTTTCTACCGCGCTCGTAAACAGTATTTAAAACTGCCAGAGCCCTTCTATGTGTAAAGCGACATAATTTTACAGTATTTACACTTTTTCATTCTTCGTTTTTCTTTCCTTCGGTTCAGTTGAAGCATAATTTATTGTAGATTTACATTTTAAAATTTTCTAAGCATTTTTAATTTTGAGATAAAAATTGTTAAAACATGATATGATTATCAAATTCTAGTACTACCACAGCATAACAATAACCAGCAAATGCACTACCGCTGATATTTTCAGTCGCCAAGTGTAACCTTAATTTATTTCCAGACTGCTGCAAGTCTACGGGGTACCAGCTGCGTATAGCTTACACAGTGATCACATCGATTTCGACAGAGCCGTCTAACTTTAGTTTTATGATACACTGTACAGCTAAAGGCTATATAAATATTTCGGGAACTACTTCCTTTAGTTTTTCAGATTTCCTTTCAGTAATTACCGGTAAGTGTTATTTTTCATTTTTGTATATACCAACTACTTACAAAATTCCCTTCAACAGTAACGTTATTAATTCAAAATGCGTTTATACGAGGGTAGCTCGATATGTATTGCGAAAAACTAACAAAAACAAATATTTAGTGTTGAAAACTTTTTTATTGTTTTTCAAGATATTCTCCCCGATGATCAATACACTTTTTCATACGTCGAAACCAAATTTCGTAGCATTTTTTCCATAGAGAAGCAGGTATCTCCGACACATGGGCTTTGAATGCATTAACCGCTTCTTCCGGCGTCGAAAATCGTTGTCCACGCAGTTTGTTTTTCACGTGTGGGAACAAAAAGAAATCGTTAGGTGCCAAATCAGGACTATACGGCGGATGGCCCATCAATTCGACGTTTTGAGTGCTCAAAAAACCAGTTATTTGCGTCGATGTGTGTGAGCTCGCATTGTCATGGTGTAGACTGATCCGGTGTCGCGCGTTGTTTTTTCTTATTTCTTCGAAGACTTCTGGTAAGCAAATTGTTGTATATCATTCTGAATTGACTGTTCTACGATCCTCTAAAACCACGGTAGCGACATGTCCAGTTTTTCCAAAAAAACAGGCGACCATTTGCTTCGAAGTGCTTCAAGCACGACTTTTGTTGGGTTTGGCTCATCTTGGAAGACCCATACGGTCGACTGCTGTTTACTTTCGGGCTCATACGCATCAATATAAGATTCGTCACCTGTGACGATGTTATAAACGGTTTTTCAAACACCGTGGTTGTATTTCTGGAGCATTTCTTTCGCTCAATCGACACGAGCCTTTTTTGAACGACTGTTAACTTATGTGGAATCCAACGTGCACACAGTTTTTTCACGGCTAAATGTTCATGCAATATCGAATGTATGCTAGTCATGCTAACGACTAAGGATGCCTGAATTTCACGATAAGTCACATGACGATCTTGCTTTATCAGTTCGCGCACTGCATCGATGTTTGCTGGCACCACAACAGATTTTGAACGACCTTATTTAAATTCATCTGCCAGCGAACTACGACCACGGTTAAATTCATTGAACTAAATATATACAGTTTCTCTGTGTGGGGCTTCATCACCAAAAGTTAAAGTAAGTTGTTGTGATAGTTCACGTCGGAAGTCGTAGAAAATCATAGCACGAAAATTAATTCCATTTTTTGGTCGAGAGGAAATTTTCAATTCAATGTAAATAAAACAAATAGCGTCCGTATGAAAAAACGTTTTAGGTGCGTATGCCGTCAAAAATGTGAAACTTTATGTTGCAAATGTCAGATTGCACCTAGCAAAAGCGGGGTTACCAATTCGCAATATATATATCGAGCAAGCCTCGTAGTGTAGTCTATAAAAAAATATCTTTAATTGTCGACCCTTTAAAATTGGGTACAATTTACAATCTATTATTACTCCAAATCATAAAACTTAAAAATGCATGCTTTTTTAAGTTGCTTTAAATAAGAAAGTAAGAATACTCATTTTTCTTAAAATAGTTTTCAAACATTCATTCTATAAAGGATTGTATTTTTAAATAGCGACACTTTGCTGGTATAATCTTTTCTATCGCCAACCATCAATAAAGCCATGCATTACCAAAGCGATTTGTGGAAGTAAACAAACACTTTATTTTACTGTACAAATTAAGCATTTTACCTGGCGCAAATATGGTTACTGTACAAACAAAGCATTTTACCTGCCGCAAATATGGTTGGCGATAAAATTTTGTATCCACCACGTCAGTAAAGTATCTTTATCGATCACGCCTGTTATTCGCCTCGCTCGCTTCGCTCGCTCGTCTCAATCTCAGACTCGTTCGATAAAAAATCACTTTACTGACTTGGTACATAAACAATTATTATTACTTCCTGCAACATGTTGCATTATGTACCTATTTAAGTTAATAGAAATCTAATTGTTAAAAAACGTCAATCAATTTTATTTCTACACACAACTCTATTTCCTATATAATAGAACGAAGTACGTAAATATATGCTCGTTATTACGATGACGATAGACATCAACATATTTCGGCGAACTGTTCGTGCGTGTGTACGATATTCGAGACTGGCTGAAAAACATCAAAGTGTCATATTGAATCTACTGGTTAGTTTTTAACTGTGGTACTACCACTGGTAAGTTGCAAATATTTTATGGAAAAAAGCATGTATTTAAACTCACGGCTATTCGCACTATAAGTCGCATCCCATAGTTAAAAACCACAAAGTTATCTTTACGATAAGTTATAGTTATAAGTTTATAAGGTATCTTATAAAATTTGACGGTAGTGATATCTATTTACTATAGAGTGACGTTTTTTGAATTAGGACTTAACCTAGCAAGGCGAAAGTATCCTGATGTGGCGGGCTGCTATAATGTAAACTATTGCAACTGTGAGAAATGTTCAAGACTATCGTAGCCTGTTTTTAAATCGTGAGTCAAGTCTTCCGTGTCAGGACGCCTACAGAAATCCAGACTGGTAACTTTACTAAATATGTATGTTAGTTTTAGCGTTATGTTGGTATCATAAGCACGTTAGAAATCTATCATAAATCCGATCATTCTGTTTACTGTAATTTTCGGCTAAGCCTTTATCACTTTATAAAGTTCTAATCTAAATAAAAGCCATCTGTGTTGTTTATGACTCTTGGCATGGCTTGCTATGATCGTAGCTTATGTGTAGTAGAAGTTTATAACGTACCAAACATCAGATTGACACAGGTTCGATGGTACTACACATTTCTTATTCGAGAAATGTGTCTTGTTAAGTTATTTTTTTCTCTAACTTGCAAATTAAACAAGAATTAGGAGATAAACATACCAACCCCCCTGTTCCACCTAGACTGACGTTTTAATTAGTATATGTAGTCAAATGTGAATCCTGCCCAAAGATTCTTCTCGAAATTACACTTTACAGTAAACATATGTAATATAAGCGATAAAATTTTTTACCTACATCCTCGTACTAAAGTAGATGCCATTGTAAATGTGTTGTCAGAAGACATATTCCGAATTCCTAGAATCGGTAGTCCGAGGTTGACATGAGGTAGACATGTGGTAGACCGCTGTTGTTTGGCATGCACACGTTGTTTGCAACGTCCTGAGTACACCCTTCATGGCGTCTTGGTTAACGTTTCGTTTTAAGAATCTTCCCAACACGTTTGCATTGAGTTGTACACTGTTTCAGGGTGCTTTTAATAAATATCTTGAAAAATATGTATCTTTATAGTCCACGGGGTATAAAACTGACCAGCGGATCGTTAATGGCTATATACGTGGCAAGCTTTATAAATTAATCTTTACCGGCGAGCTGGAAAGATTGTGGCACGAGCAACGAAGGAGCGAGCTTCCAATCCAGTGAGCCCAATTTAAATTAATTGTAAAGCATGCCGCGTACAAAGTTTTATTTCTACCCTTGCCAGCGTTTTTTTAATAACTTATTGTATATTTTGTATAAAAAAGACATTTTATACACAAAGGCAGCAGGACAATTATAGCTAGATGTTGTCATGGTGTGATTATACAACAAATTAGTTTACATTAGATTCCATTTGTTTACATGTATGTAAATACATACATAGTTACTATTAGGCCCAAAATTACTTTATGGGTAGTATAGTTCTAGGTATAATTATTGAGTTACTTGACAATCTCGTTGTGACTTTGTTTTAGGTTACAATCTTCACGTTTGGGGCAGCAAATAAGCTTTTATACCTTGGTACATAAAAACCCGCTTTGTTCTGGATCGTTGAATGTCGTAAATTGCCGTTAAGGACTCTAGGTTTTAGTGTTAGTCTGTAATTGTACTGTAGGTGTACTTGTTTGTCTGTAATATGAATAATTTTATTGCTTAAGTTTATTTTCACGGAATGTAGTAAAATGAAATCTCGTATTAACCCAATAGACATTTGATTTTCAGAGTGCTCTATCAATCAGTAATTTTATGTCATTTCCCTTCTCCTCCTTGACGTAAGTCAAGTTTACTATTTTGACAAGACAACTGCAACCGATAGTGAAATATGCAAGGTTCTCGTTGCTACGTTCGAAAGTAGTACTTACGTGACCAGGACAAAAAAGTGAATTATAGCTAATTTGTATGCGGAGAAATTTGTTTAAAAATGTTAACGGGTCGCTAGGTTACCAAGGTTCTCACAACCAGTCACCTCAAATTTTTTACTCTTGATTTTAGTTTTAATTGATTTGTTTCATTATTGTCAATTAAATATTGGGGGGGGAGAAGGAAAAATTTAATACAATTCACGATGCGTAAGCTCTTTTCTTCGCCTCGGAGACCTTCACGGACCTCGACTGTCCGCCTCGGTCCTCATGTTAACAAAAGTTGACTTACGCATCTCGAAATGTAAATAACTATTCATATGCAGATACATAGATATGTAAGGAACAAATTGAACAGAATCTGAAATATCAAAGCACGGTCATGTTTTAAAATTAGGTCATTTGACATGGAATTGACCTTACTATAAACTAAAAAAATTAACTTAAAATCTCATAACGACATTTTCAAACCGAGGATTCATAACTATTCTAGGTATACAAGTTACATCTTGTTGCTTTTTGCAGTCTATATTCATCTAGAAATTTGTAACTTGATTGAGAAAAAACAGATCAACTTTGTAGAAAGATTTCTCGAAAGTGGTTAGACGGATCAGGCTAGAATTTTCGACATTCAATAACGCTATCCTCAAGCAATAGAACAGTGTAAGCTATGTGCCCCGATCGAACCATTTCCAGGAGTTACAAGATTGTAAAATGTGCCAAATAGTGCACTTTGAAGTTATATAACTTATAAATGGGTTACTCAAATGACGTTAAATTGTACTAGTATCACTATCCACCTGTATGGTCAAAGTACTAGATTATTTGCTTGGGGGTAGTTACCCACCCCCACGAAAGGGTGACAGGCCCAAGAGTCACATTTTTAGGATAAACCTTCCATAAGAATTAAATGCGTGTATATTTATCGAGGGTTTCTCGCATACCTGAGTCTTTGGACACAAAGTGGTCCCAAACACCACTGTCTACTATAGCTATGACTGGGAAGGTACTATCTGGTTTTGTGCGTCGTGTTTCGTCCCCCGACAGAAGTCTACCTGAGACCTCGTTTCCAGCGATGTAAAAATGATAGTGCACATCTTTACCTGCACATATCTGAATTTTGACAATTGGCAATTTTGGACTTTTTATTAATACTTTTTATTAACACTTTAAATTTTTGTACTTAGTATGAAAAAATATATAAAACTGAGAAGGAAATCAACACTTTTTATGTAGAATTCTTATTTTAAATGCTATCGGGTTTACGGACAAAATGGGAAGGTATACGGTTTAGCAAGAAACGCTCACAAATTGGGAATACAGATATTATTTGTTTTTTTATTAGTCCTTACTTTTCTATAATACGCTAATCCTAAGAATTAGCGTAATTTTCATAAATTCCCTTTTATTTTCTTTTGGCGCCTTGCTTTCAAATTCCTTAAAAATCTTTTTCATCAGAAAAAATAAAACAATTTGCTTTCAAGACATAACATGGATAACAATTAAATGCGTGCGTTGTCAATTACAAACGCATTGTGACTACGCTACGTATCTACACGTATTCAAATGTCGTGTTCATATCAGTGGGATGGCGCTGCTCCCTCTACTCCTAGTCTCGTTCTATATAATGCAGTTTATATTTTGAATTATCCTCCTCTAATAGAAAACACATCAACTAAGATTAACTTTCTTGCGGTCTGTCTATTTAGTCTATTAGCTAAATCCAACCTTTTGGTTTTACCTCTCTTGCATACATTATTTGCAAAATTACATGCAATAGATTTTTTAACAAATGCCACAATTTATGAGTTGTAAGAATATTAGATGAGTTGTAATTATAAATGCATGTTTATTGTGCTAAAATGTATCGTGGAAAAAAACGACTACGATACGGTGCTGTTACATTTCGAATCGATTTGTTAACAGTCAAAAATCACTAAGCGTTGGGGTAGGCAAAACATTGCAAAATAGCAGACTAGGTATAGTACAGTGAGATCAAACTTGAGTGAGGATGGTTTGAATTTCGCGCCTTAGGTTTTAGTGTATTTCACGTTGTTAGTGTAGCACTATTGAAATATGTAGCGTCAGATTACAGCGGCAACTCGTCACTTTCATGTTTACATGTTGTGCTTTGCCACGTTGTTCTAGATTTTCATTGAATTTTTGCTTTATTTCGCTTGTTTTCTTATTTTACAAAGCAGTTCTTTTCAGAACTACGGTTTGTTAGACGATTTTATTATCAAGTAAGCTTATTATTTAAAATCAATGAGTTTATAAGCTATATTATTTTTCAGGCGCCACTGTAAAATAAAAGATGATAAAAATATCCGAAAAGTATTCATGTTGCCAACGTGATAATAATTTACCGTGGCGGTAAATTCAAACAGTCTTCAGTCAATTTGGATCACCCTGTATATACTATAGTATATGCAAATAAAAATCAACAAACTGCAACAATCAGCATAAGCATGCATGCTTAGCACAAACAAGAACTAAAATTGTTTTATTTACAAACTTATTTTAAGATGAACAAACTGCTGTAGTCAGCACTATGCAGAACGTCCATCCATATCGGCGTTCATGTGCGGTGGAAGGTCGAACTCAAAACTTTAACTTCAAATAACTCAAAAAGGAAGCATTAGAAGAAAGTCACTAATAATGGATTGTAAGGACTGTGGTTTATCACAACACTATATTTAACGGTGTTTCCTAACCACACAGTGTATTTGACTAATTGGCCATATAATTTTAGGTAACATCATTACCGAAATACGTATTGGCAATTAGTCAAATACAATGTGTGGTTATGAGTATTAGATGTTATATGAAAAGTTATAACTAGACATCACCAACTATCTCGTTAAAGTATTGATAGTTTTTCCTGAAAAATTATTTGATTTAACCTCAGACGATTGCAAATTTCTAAAATGCGCCAATAGCTTGATCATAATCTCAAATCAACAATTATCATGATTAAAATATTAATCTGGTGTTTCTAAACTCTTATCATCGTGACCCCTTATTATTGTATACCTACTAATAGGTACAGATGCAATATGTTGCTTCTAAATTAAATTTAGACATCAATCCTGTCACAGCAGTATTGAAATTTCTTTGATAATGAAAATTATCTATATGCAGATATTGTGATCAATACTGAGATACTACATAGATGAATAATTGTGTATAAATAGTTTTTTTTTATTATGATAGCTACTTTTAGATTTTCCTTTTTTCATACTTAGAGTTATTGAAGAAACTGTTTATATAAATATGCTAAACCATATTTCAGGTTTTTTCTGACATATTTATTTCTACTTTTAACAGCTAAAACAGCTAAAAATTAATCAAATGAACCTTTTCGTCTTGGAGAAACAAAAATAGTAGCTAAGTATGCAAATTTTTGAAAAGCTTCAATTTTGCGACCAACCTTTTAATAAACATAAAGACTTTGCATTTTTAGTTAATTATCATTTTGTGTATTTTCCTTTAGAAGGATTTACGTAGGGATATTTAAGATATAAGTGTAAAAACCATTCTTTATTGCGCGAACGGTTTAACACACGAATGAGGCGATACATTGAACGATACATTTCTTGTTGTATACCATGCCTATATACCAAGAAGCCTAGTGGAAAAGAAGAAGGATTTTTACATCCCATTCAGAAAGTGGCTGTTCCATTTCACACTTTGCACATCGACCATCTGGGTCCTTTTCCAAAGTCACGCCGAGGAAAGGAATACCTTCTGACCGTCGTAGATTCCTTTACGAAATTTGTCATCATGAAACCGGTCAAGACAACAGCTACGAGATTTGTGATAACGGTTCTTCTGGAAGTTATTAATACCTATGGCCTTCCTGGTCGAATCATTAGTGACAGAGGATCAAGCTTTACATCCACGAAGTTTGTAGATTTCTGTGAAAACAGAAACATACGCCTTACCTTGACAGCTGTCGCAACGCCTAGAGCTAATGGCCAGAATGAGAGGTTTAATCGCACCATTTTAAGTGCTCTTTTAAGTTCCACACCGGAAGAGACCAGATGGGACGAAAATATTGAACAGCTCCAGTATGGAATCAATACTACAGTTAGCAAAGCCACAGGTCGGATGCCATTTGAACTTCTGTTTGGGTATAAGCCCAGGGGTGGCAAACCAGAACAACTTCTCCAGGAAATAGCTGACGTTTCGGAAACTCTAGAAGATGTATGCAAAATCCGAGATGAAGTAGCTGACAGGATTGAAATTGAGCAAACAAAGCAGAAGGCCATATTCGATCGCAAAAGAAAAGCACCACGTGTCTACGCAGAGGGTGATCTGGTGCTAATACAAAAGAGGGAAGGAAACCCTGGTGGTAGCAGGAAACTTGTTGCGAAATACGCCGATCCAATGGTTATCAAGAAACTCTTGCCAAATGACCGTTTTGTAGTTACTGATATGGAGGGTTCTCGACGAACCAAGAAAGGTAATTTATACGAACAAATTGTTGCTGTAGATAAGATGAAGCCTTGGGTACCCCCAAATGCTATGTCAGATTCTACTGATCCAAACAGTGGCAGTGACGGAGTTCCACTGAGTAGCAGCTCATCTGAAGAAGAGATCACCTCGGAACGAGGCGACTGACAGGATGGCCGACTGTAAAACATATTTTTAATTCTATGTCTTATATATATTTTTTTGATGTAATAATATTAATAAATAGTATTCTACTAATGTGTTCGTTTTCTAATAAATTGAATGATCTGGTTCCCTTATAATATTTGAATACTTTTGAGTTTTAACATGTGTTTTAAACTAGGGAAATATTCTAAAAATAGCACCCAACATCTTGACCTGCTGACCTGAATTCTTCAAGGGGATGTGGGACCCTATTAATTTCAAACATTTAGTTTTTGGTCAGTTCGACAAAACGCTTCAAGTGTGAAGATTGTAAAAAGAAAGTGAATTAGTGTGTGTGCATTGAATTTATTTAATTATTCAAAGGTGAGTTATCTTACGGGTATTTTTCTATTACTATGAGTGAATGCTGATCAAATGTATATTATGTGCATTATTATGAAATGCTAAATATGACTTCGAGTTGATTTTATTGCTTTATATGAACCAAGAGGGTTCAAGAATTATCACACATTGTAAAGTGTTTGATTTGTTTTGGTAAAGCGGGATTCGCCTTTGAAGCAACCCGCAGTAATTATTGATATTGTTTATATAATGATTTGGTTATTATGTGATACCGATGTATAATGGTGATATGTCGTTGCTTAATTGTATTACATTATTATATGCACTTATTTAAATTACGATTAATTAATTGATTCAAGGTACGCCTAGGTTATGCATGATAACTGCTTATAGGTTGATTAGAGTAAATTAGTAGTTTGACTCGACCGACTGAGTTCATCGAATCTTCGAATCTTCGTATCTTCGAATCTTCGGTGATCTAGGTGAGGTATCTGTGCTTGTGGACCCATTTTATACTTCTTCGGAGGTCTAGGTGAGATACCTGCGCTAGTGGATCCATTATGTTATGGCTATATTGACGAATGCCTTATGTTATTGTTATATCGACGAATCAACGAATGTATTATGTTATTGTTCTATTCATGAAGCAACAGAGGCTTATGAATACGATGTTAATGAAATGATATCACTCTTCGAATTGACTGTTGACGTTTGAAGTAGAGTAGCTTAGCAGTAGCAGTAGTTCAGCATAAACAGAAGCAGAACAAATTCTTATTGGTTATTGTTATCTTATGAATATTACGATTATTTGTATTATTTTGGTTATATGAGTTAATGATATGAAGTGATGAAAGGTTTGACATGTAAACGAGTGTAGAAAATACTCAGGTGGCTTTCTCTATTTGTTTGCAGCTTCCCCTGAGGAGTTAAACTAGGACAGCAACGGGCATCATCATGATCATCATCATAGTTACTTAATTGTAGGCTAATTGCAAATACGATTAGAACAAGAAAAAAATGGATATAAAATTAATAAAGTTGTTTAATCGCCCATTGGTTTTTTATTCATTTGACGAGCTATCCTGACACACTAGTTCACTAAACGTTAACTTTTACACGAAAATCAGTGTAAAAGGTGGTCACTTTTTGTATGATCGTAGATAAAACTATTTCCTACGTCATTTCTAACTTTATGAAAACATTAATTGCAAACGCCAGCTTTATTAATTACTAAGTTAAAGTTAATTGCCATTAATATCGAATACCCGTGTGTTTTACAAGCGAATAATGAAATTTGCTGTAAGCATATGCAGCAAAATGAATATTCCTTGTTAATCATAATTAAGTTAGTCGGGTTTAGTGAAGTGACGTCAGACCGTCATTAGAATAATAGAGTTGAGTGAGGGAAATAACATTATTGCACTTTAGCGCAATCAACAATCAAAGTTGGTTGCATCGAATTGAACTTGAAATACTTGCGGCAACATACCAACAGTTATCATGTTACTGATTTTGTTTGAAGATAAATGTATTTTGTGTAACTACATGTGTTTTCTAGGGTTAATGAGTAAACGTATAACCCTAAATTATGTTATGTTGTTAGTTATCCCCACAGAATTTAGGTTTATTTGCCCCGGGCCTATTTAAAATATGTTTAATTTATTAGACCGTTATATTTATTAGAGGAAAGTTTCTAGTGCAGCTAATTCAACAGTTTGTAAATTATACGTATAAAATTTGTAAAAAAACTACCTTCATATTGCTATTTATATCTAAATCTCATCTAAGTATGTCTGCATTAGAGTAAAACAAAGACTAACCTGTCATAAGAAATTAGAAAATTCAGCAAACGAATATTTTTTTATCACCTACAAGGATAAAGTAGATAGTTTGGATGTTTACCGCATAATTCAAAGGTCAGAGGTGAGGTGCTAGTTTCTTCTTCTGGGATAAGAAAGTAAAATTGTAGGTCCTGAACTAATGTGTGGGTGGAATCTCCGTAGAACTGGCTAAATTGTAGCAGGGTTTACCATATGATTAAATCAATCAGTTTCATGAACTTCAAAGGTTGGTACGTCACCTCTATTCCTCGCACAAAAATAAACATTCCTTTCCTTTATCTATAAATGAAAACTTAAATATTATTAAGTTCAACCGTAAAGTCAATCATATATCCACTTTATACTGTTATTTACCCCTGGGAACGACAGCCGATACCTCTTAAATTACCTATTAAAAATACACAAACTGAAACAACCAGCAGAGATAGAAAATTGCGTGGGTAGTAGACTTTGGCAACATACAACCCGTAGTAGGGTAGTTCTTAAGGTGCGGTGAGGATGACGCAGAAATTGAAGCTAGACTGCGAAGGAACAGTTTTTTCATGACACAAAAAAGAACGATTCGAACAGCAGAAAAACTGCTGCAATATGTTCGAAGGAGAAGCTCCGTAGGTCAAACAGATAAAAACAATCAAGAATGCGAGAGGCCTGGGCTCAGATTCTAAGACGTTCACTTCCCATCATATAAAAAAGCCCAATTTTACTCTGGACACCAGACTTCAGTTTTTCCAAGATATTACAAAAAAGAATCACTATTGCTATCATAAACACAAGACACTTTAAACGAATTCGAACGGAATCAAGCGGATCTGATTATAGAGGATGTTTCATGTACCACCAAATGGCAACGAAAACCACTTTGAGACCAAAAAACGACGCATTATTATAGAAACTTGTGGCAACAAGTAAAGAGTCATAGTTGTGAAGTCGAAAGACCTGTGAAAAAGACGTCAGAATCAAAACTGAGGACGGAGAAACCGATGTAATGTAGCGGCAAATAAAAGAGTAATGGACATTTCTTTTCTTTTTCTATGGACCAGAAATCTCATTTAGCTCTGAAGGCTTCAATGCATTCTGCAAGCTGAAGAGGGTAATGTTCAAGTTTCTAGCAAACATCGATGGACGTAAGGGTGCTACAGACGAATCTTTAACGCAGTAGAGCAGAATTAGCTGCTCTTGTTTTTGCTATAAGAAACTTTGAACTAGCACTCACAAAAAAACCTTGGATGCAAAAGGGTTTGATCAGGAGCTGTAGAAGCTTCACAATCTGTCATTCTGAAGCCTAGCGGTGCACAAACACCTACAAGATAGTTAAATGATTTTTATAATTTATTTAGCAAATCATTTGAATACACCTAATAGGAACATAAACCAACTTATCTTACAAAAACCAGGAAGGAGGTAGTATATAACAGTAGCTACTACCTAACGAAGTAAGATGCTCAAACTATAGAATCACAATTTTTAAAATATCAAGATTGAAAGTGAATGGAACCCTCGGAAGACTGACTGTTAAGGGATACTTCATTGTTGGCGTTAATTATTACTTTTTCACATTTCTTATCGCTATAGCTTTTTGGGGTTTTTTTCGTAAAAGTTGTTTGTCTTTTCAATTAAATTATTATTACTGGTTTACGGTTTTGATTCTTCGAATATAAGTGTTAATTCAACTTTCCTTCTGAAATGTCCATTTTGCTTTGTTATATTCCAATATTGTAGGGTAAATCTTATCAACAAACAACACTTGAAATACACACGGAGCTTTTTCAAACTATGAAATCGAATTTTGTAGAGATTATAAGACGGAGTAGTTCGACTAAAATAATTCTATAACGGCGGAATATTGCAGTACATAGCTTCAAAAGAAAAAAATACTCCTTCTACATTTAAAAAGCGTTATAAATAATAATTAGGTATAGGATATCTATGCATTTGCAGTTTTTTCTACTTATAGCAAACATATGCAGAGTTATATTTCTACATGTTTTAGCCACATATGAATCACATATGTCAATTTGAAAGTGCATATAAATGCATATTTAGGTGTTTTTTATAAATGCATGCATATTTTAGCATTTTTGAACGAATGTGCATATTTTACCACTTTTTGAGCGTTTTACATGCTTTAATTATGAAATTTCTAATATTTTTTAAATAATTTTAGCATTTTAGACAACCAACCAAGGGCGGCTTAGTTGAGTCTAGGAGAAACCCATAATTTAAGCTTATTGTTAAATACTAGGCTTTAATAGTAGATTACTTACCGAGGAGGGAAGTAGAACATTACGCGGAGAGCAATTGCTCGACGCGTAATGTCTTCCCGCAGAGGTATGTATACTATTTTATTCACAATCGTACATAATTATGTTCTTACATTGATACCTTATACTTGATATATGTAAAACACAACACCAGCGTTTTTATTCAGGTGGCGATAAAATGACAATTGCTGCAACAATTGTCAAAGTAAATTCGTGTCACTACTAAACCATATTTAATTACATTGCTTCTAATTGCAATTTACACGATTTAAAATGTCTGATAGTGAAACTGATGTAAGTTGCACACCACCGGAATTGCGAGAAGTTGCTACTAACAGTGATTGACTGTTTGTTACCTGCTAAAAGTAAAGATAGATACGAAAACTTCTGCCATCTGTTGAGAATATTTAGGACGAGCAAAAGGTAAGTAATGGATATTACTAACCAAGAGAACTCATTACTAACCAAGAGAACTTATTATTGACTATGGTGTATAATAAACTACTTTCTAACTTTTTAAACATCAGTAATAAACACATTATGTATCGATTGTGAATAAAATATTTTATTCGGAATCATATGGTAATATGTGCATTCCTAACCGCCTCAGAGGGTGGGAAATTAACCATTCCTAACTTACTTTTAATTCCCTCTCTTGGTCAGGAATGTAATCATTCCCTACCTGTTATCCCTCTCTTGGTCAGGAATGTGATCATTCCCGACCTGTTGTAAGTTCGTAGTTTGCTCGGTAGAGGGCGGGTGCATTATTAGGTCAAGTTTGTCACTTCAGTTGTCAGTTGTAAATAATTATTATTTGTTAAAAAATATGATGATTCCGAATAAAATAGTATACAAACCTCGGCGGGACGTTTCCTCCTGTCTCGAGCATTAGCTCACCTCGGGCCTGGGCCCTCGGTGAGCTATCTTAGCTCTCGACAGGAATGAAACACTTCCCGCCTCGGTATGTAATCTACTATTACTGCCTTAACCATCTGTGTACTTGTTAATATTTTCTAAAAAAGAAAAAGTTTCAACTAAAATTTAAATACTTACATCCTGCGGTATTGTGATAAATAGGCATTAGGAAATTCCAAAGACCCTTTGACAACTTCCTGTTCATAGAAAAATTTGCCTGTACTTTTGTTTACTAATCTTGTAATCTTTCAATTGAGACAGTTCAGAAATTGCAAACTGCATTTCAGTTTGAAATTTTAGAGTGTAAAGATGGGTAAAGTAAAATGGTCTGTGTCTGTTACACTTCGAAGTTATGTTAAGGAATTCAGTGTTCTTACAACTGACGATAAGGTGTTGTATTGTATAGTCGATTTCATGAGCATCGCCCATATCTCTGCACAATAGGATAATAAGTGTTATAAGCTTACCTGCTGTTTCCATTATTAGTAACATGCTGCCGTCAACGTCAAAGGTATTTAAAATTACAGTAGAAAAAGGACGTATTCAGGTGAATTCTTGTCCAGGTTATACTTAAGTTGTTGGAAAATAAAACATTTTGAAATAAGTTTAAAATATTGTTTATTGCACTTATATGTCCTCTTCGGAAGAATCACTTTCTAAATTGATTATTATTTTATTTAGATTAATTTTAGAACTAAAATTATTTTCTATTTTTATAGCATGGTTTACACAGCTTTTCCAGACATCGGGATTAATTTCTTTAACACTATTACCTATTAAATCTACTACCCCAGCACTTAATTTAGGTTGAGTGATCAACCTAACTGACGTCTGATTTTTGATTTTAATGTCGACCATACATATTCAATAGGATTTAAGATACAGTAATATGGTGGTAGACGAAGCATCTCAAAACCGCATTCTTTTGCGTAACTATCTATCACATACGTCTTTTCTGCGTTTATTGTTTTCAAAATTTCTAGTAACTGAGTCTTTGTGTAATTCTTAGGAATTGGCACGTAATATTCTTGCAAAAAATTAATAATATCACTTTTTCGTGAACTCGTGTTTGGAATTTTTCGTAACTGTCGCGAATGGTAGCTTGCATTGTCTAAAACAATTACGCTGTTTGGTTCTAATCGAGGAGTTTTTAATGTTCTTTGCAGAGAGCAACAGACACCCAGGAACCCATCCATTTTCTGAGCCAGCATGCAAAATTATTATTCTTTTACCACGTGCAGTAGTAAATTGATGCGACACCGTCCAGATGCGTCCACAAAGCCTTTTTTAACAACGTCATGGGAATCATACCAGGTTTCATCTAAATAAACGATCTTTTTTCTCTGTCCTCTGAAGTTTTCAATTTTCTCCAAATATTCGTCCCGCATGTCGAGTAATCTGGGAGATTCCATGATTGCCAATCGTCGGTTTATTGTTTTAAAGGCAAATCCAAGTTTTTTTAATAGCCTGTACAATGTGCTTATGCTGTAAGGAAACTCGATGTAGTTGTCGTGAAGAGCTTTTAATAATGCATCAATAGTTGGAATCTCATTGACCGCATACATGTCGTAAATTTTCTGACATATTAATTTTTCTATACCATCATCTATTTTGCAAAATTTTTCGCGGCTCGGCCTTTCCTTCGAAATCCCCCTGTTTTTTATAAGCCGTTTTACACGATCATAGCCCACCTGTCGAAATCATTTCATTAAAGCAGAGTTAGATTATGTAGGTTAATTATGATACCTACCCCAGATAATTCCGATGTTCTTGTAAGGAGTCCTCTTCGATTTTTACTTTCTTTTAATAGTTTCTTATATATGTTTATTATAACTTTTTGAGTTTTTTCAGTTAGTACTTCACATGACGCAATTAATTTACAGTCACTAATTTCATTTTCACTTTCACTGTTTTCCGTTAACTCACTCTCAGTATCAATATTCATAACCATATCGACAACATCAGTATTATCCTGTAGTATATGGTTATTTTTAAACGGTCTCTAAAACTGCGTCATAATAAATCTAAATACACTCAAGATATCAAAACTCCGAATTCTTCCTGACTTGTACGCGTTTTTAATGAAACGGAATAGGTGGAAACAAATCGTTGAGGAACAAGTTGTGTAAATATTGGGTTTTCCGAAAATAAATATATTTTAAGTAAAATCTCCAGAATTAAGGCAAACCTTTCTTGGTATTATAGGGTAATTATTTTATCTATTATTATAGACGAATCTGGGCAGATCTATATAAGTACAGGAACTATTATAATACCAGAAAAAGTTTACTTCTGTTAATTCTAGGAATTTTATTTAAGCTCTCAATGATGGTTTTAAGGTATTACAGTTTTCGGAAAAATCTAATAATTACATCCTGTTCTTCAACATTCTTTTTCCAATTATTCCAATTTCTATGAATGTCTGAAAGACTCAGTTATAAACTATAATAAAAAATAATCAATTTAGAAAATGATTAATTTGAAAACGACATATAAAGTGCATCAAACAGCATATCTTAAACTTATTTCAAAATGTTTTATTTTCCAACAACTTAAGTATAACCTGGACAAGAATTCACCTGAATACGTCCTTTTTCTACTGTAATTTTAAATACCTTTGACGTTGACGGCAGCATGTTACTCACAATGGAAACAGCAGGTAAGCTTATAACACTTATTATCCTATTGTGCAGAGATATGGGCGATGCTCATGAAATCGACTATACAGTGTGCAACGATAAAGTGACTACAACCAAAACGCTTTCAAGTAACACAACATCTGAACACGGTTCGACATCAAAAATGTGTTGCACTGAAATCAAAAAAACAAACATTGTTACCGGGGTACCTTAATAATTCGCGCGGTGAGTCCAGTCCCAAATCGATCGAATTTAATAAAAAACTATGTAGTGCATTAGTGGCTGCAGATATCCCGTTAAGTAAAATTAATCACTCAGCATTTCGTAATTTTCTGGAAGAAATTTCAAAAATGCCAATAGCCGACGAGTCTACACTCAGGAAAAATTATTTACCTTGTTTATACGAAGAGACCATAAAATCAATTAGAAAACATGTAGCGAATAACTACATATGGGTTTCCATTGACGAATCTACTGACACTACTGGAAGGTGCGTAGAAACTTCATTTCCTTCGTTTTGTTAGTAAAATTTAACTAATTAAAGACAGCAGAGCAATTTACGGATGTTTTATTTTCTATTTTGTTAGTTACATGTTTAATCACAACAATATTTTTGCTTGATTAAAATATAGTAACCGACTAATTATCTAGTTTGATAAAATAAAAATCAAATTTTTGTTTTCAGATACGTGGCTAACGTTATAATTGGCGTTTTAAATTCGGAGAACAATCCCAAATCCTATCTATTAGCAATGGACGTTTTCAAGAGCACCAATCTTTGTTCTGTGGCAAAATTGTTTAATGATTCGATGGCTATTTTACGTACAACAAAGTACTCCTGTTCGTCACCGACGCGGCACCGTACATGATCAAGCCTGGAGCAGGCTTACAAGTTCTGTACGAAAAAATGATCCACTTAACTTGTCTTGCCCATGCAATGCATAAAGTTGCGGAAAAAGTGCGGGAAATATATCCTAACGTAAACTCTATAATTTCAGATGTAAAAAAATTGTTTGTAAAGCTCCATATCGCATACAAATATTTAGGGAAACTGTTCAAGAAGTGCCTCTCCCACCCACCTGAGCCTGTAATGACAAGGTGGGGTACTTGGCTTTCTGCAGCAGAATATTATGCAACTTATTTTGATATTATTAAAGCATTTGTAAATAAACTTAATAAACACGATGCACTATGCATACAAAGCGCACAGGATGCTTTTAATACTAAGGAGGTGAGGGCAGAATTATTGTTTGTTTTAACAAATTTTGTGCGTTTAGCTAAAGTAATTCAGAAATTAGAAAATCAGGGAAATTCATTAGATGAATCTCTTGAGCATGTAAAATAGTTAGGTGTTTTTTTGAATAAAGTAAAAGGGCCAAAGGGTTTGACTATAAAACAAAAATTTAAATCCGTTATAGACAAAAATCCTGGTTTTCACTTAATTAAAAGCATAAACGATGCATTATCTGGCCAAGACATTTTAGACATTTTTGAAAATTTAAAAATGTACGTCATTGTGAACTGTAACGCTCTATGTTTAGAAAATATAATTAATTAAATTATTGCATAGGATGTCTAATTAAAATAATTTCTGTAAATAAAATGTAAATAAATCTAAACAGGTGTTTTTTTAATAATGAAGGTGCATATATTTATTAAAAATTTCTAATAAACATGCATATTTAAGTGCATATTTTACGTTTTTATAGTGCATAAGTGCATGCATATTTCAGAAATCCTATACCTAATAATAATAATCTGTATTAAGGCTGATGGAATTTGTTTTAAATATATTTACTTAAATATTAAATTAATTATACTGGTGAGAAATTTTGCTTTAAAATTCTTTAAAACTCAATGTTGTATATAGCCACTATGAAGAAATGACTAAGCTTTAAAACAGTTGTATAAAAATGTTATATAAAGGCTTATGCATTTCTTATAAATCTACGTGATTTTTATCTGTATATAAGATCCCACAAAACCTTTTATAAAGTAAATAAAAGCTATATAATATGATAAAATATAACAGAGTCTTATATTTATGCTACTTGAACATTTTACCTGCAATCTTACTCCACCGAATTGTTTTATAAGCTATATAGCGCTGAATAAAGCTTCAATATAGCTAATTAGCTCTGTCACAAACGGAAATATTTACACTTAAATATTTTATTTAAAACTAAACTTCTCTTCCGTTTGGACAACATAAAGCATGCAAGGCCACATTCAGTTGCCTACGCTAGTTCAGCAGCTGCCGTCTCGCGACCGACATGTGCAAGGTCTTCTTAGAAGCGCGCTCTCTTCGCCCACCATTGCGTCCGTTGGCATGCAATATCTACGCCTACTTCCTCTGTTGAGGCGAGGCATCCCACACGATGTGCCTGCAGGTGTGCATTCCTTCCAGTGAATTCACCAACACTTCCGCCCAGCTGCAGCTTCGTACCAGGCACCGACAGCGCATCAACCCACAAACTTACCGAGAACTTCTGCCTACTTATTCCAACTACGATACGATTTACTTCCTCGTTCGGAAGTATATAACCAGCTTGCTTGAGCTATTCAAACCAGTCAGTTTCCATGACTCCGACACTACATCTACAAGCAAGCTGGTGAGTACTCTTTTAATTATATAAATGCTTAGTGCTTAAATTGAGTGGGCGGCGCTTAATCGCCCACTTTATGCAGAATTATGGGGAGTTGTGTCCAGGCTTCCCCGGCTTAGTTACCAGGAGGTTATCTCCTACATGCTTAGTCTGTAGATCTAGTGCTGTGACAGGGTTGGTTCCCACCTTCCCTGTATTGTAGTAGTTTAGGAGGACATATACGTCCTCACCATATTGTCAACATGTAAACCTTTTGTACTCTGTTTATTGTCAACATGTAAACCTTTTGTACTCTGTTTATTGTCTTAGTATATAGTTGTTTTTACAACTTGTGTTTGATTCCTTTCTACCTCTGACTACGTTCCCCAGTGACGCAAACCCCACGTGACAGCTCTATAAATTGGTATAATATATTACTTATAAAGTTTTAAGCAGAATAAAGGAACTACGGCTGTTACTTAGGAGACGTTTATCATTTAACATTAGATACGTATTAATATCTGTTCAACAGTGAAATCATTGCAGGCTTCATTCCAATATGCCAACTTCGCCTGTAAAGTAGCACTTCTAATTCAAAAGTAAGTAAGTAAACATGCCTAATAATATGCTATTAATTTAAGACAATCTATAATTAATAAGTGAATAAGTAAACAATTTGACAGTGTTTGTTCAACATAGTGTCATGTTATTTGACATCACCAACTCTATATTAGTTTTAAACAAGCTTATCTATGAAATTTCAAAGTGACACGTTAAATTGGTTGCATATAACTTCAATTTCAAAATTATAATTTTGAGAAATTTGTCTTTTATAAAGTTAGATATGATTAATTATAATTAACATGCACACTAGTACTCAATAGTCAGATAAAGGATATCTGTAAAACCGATTTTTTCATAGAATTTACTTAACTTTTCTTGTTTATTAACGACGTTGAAGATGATTATCTAATGTTGCATTTAAATTAAGTTTGAGGCAAAGTTAATTTAAGATTTAACCTAAAACAGACAAGGAGTGTTGTAATAGGGAGGTATACAAGTATTTACTACCTTACCTGAGCAATTAATAGAAAAATATGTTTTTATGTTAACGATAGATACCACAATTGTAATAGGCTTCTTCTATTTTTAAATTTTACAGCTCTTGGGTAAATAATTTTAGTCGAGAATTGTACAGCTGGATCATTATCACATAATTGTAACTATCTTGAATGTAGGGGCTGCTATTTATTAATGATATCAGTTAAATAACATATAATTATGTTGTGTTTTCGGATCGTACATGGAAAAGTTGTAATTGGTTGGAATTTTAATACTGTTGATATCTGAAATTATGCAAATAATGTTTGTTAGCATATAATGTATAAATTTGTGAAGATATGAAGGAGTGAAAAGGTATTTCTGTATAAATAAGTTAATAAATAATGTCAAAATTAGGATCCATCGACATTCAATGGAGGCCTTGTTGTGTGATGAATGAAAACAAGTGTTCTATACAATTAGATTGTGAATTTATTAATCTGTAAGTTTGTTTAATTAGTTTTTGTGTTAATTTAAATTAATAAACAATAATTTGGTTAATGTGAATTGAGTTGTCAAAATTGCTTTTCTTTTATGCAAGATTTGCAGTACATGCAATTATTTTGACAAAAAATTATATAAACCCGGCCATTTTTGCCAACAAACTCTCTTCCAATTTAATCTTTCAAGGGGTGCAGATCGGTTGTAGAACATAAAATAAATTTAAAATTATGTTTTGAGTTTATAAAAATGTAAACAAAGCAAATGTCAAAATTTTTAGGTTATTGTTATATTTGTGAAACGTTAAAATGTTAAAGAAATGTAAGAAAGTTTAGCAAATCTAAGTCATTTTTTATAACAAATGCTTTAAATTAATCAAGTGTCAATTTACTTTGCGATGGAAATTTCATAATTTGATAATATAGAAATAACTCAATTTTTTATGGTTGTATTTTCTAAATTGGATGTGGACTCTAATTATAGAATTAATGTACTTACCGTTAGTACTATTACACAAATAATTGGATTTGGATTCAACTTAGTAAAGGCATTTACATTATTGGAAATATTTGAAAGATGTCAATGACATACTTTCTTCATTTCATTGCCGGGACAAAAGAAAGCAGAGGGCAGATATTTGGGAATGTATAACAATACAGTTGGCAAACTTGTGGTAGTAAATATTTAAATAAAAATAATATTTAAATATTTATGTAAACGTGAGTTTTTTAACAGTAGTTCGTTTTGTTAATAGTAAGAAATATGATGAAGCCAAAAGTATTAATCCCCAAATAAAGTAGATTAAACAATTTTGAGATTAATACAAAGAAAGTGTTGGTATCTAGGTAGAATTTCCTTTTTGTTTACTTTTTGTTTTGTTATTTGTTGAATTATAAAATAAATTTGTGTTGTTATTGTTGAAGGATTGTGTATCCGATTTATATTATTCTGTTCCTATGTATATAATAATCTTAATTAATTAATAATTACCTTCTAAAATCGTTTATTTTTGACTAGATATTTATCAGAAATTAACAGCTACAAGCTACATGTTACATCTACACATACATAATATTACTACTTTATAAATACATATACGAGCATCCCTTATATTTTAAATCTGGTTGCCTTATAAGTTATAAGCAAGTACATCTAGAACAACGGATTTGTTTATGACATTTATAATATCTATTAAAAACTTGTTTTACCTCGTGGTTTACAAAATAACTAATTAGAAAAGTTGCTAATGCCAAAGTCTCTTTCTCTTCCATTTATTTAAACTGCAATTTTAAGCGTTACCTGTAATACCCCTGAGACAGGTTTAAAAATATTAAACTACACAGTGTAAATATTTACAGCTTTAATATTCTGATTTAAAATTAGATCGAAAACAGCAAGTTGATACTGGTATAGTTTAAAAACATAAAAGTATTAACGATATCAAGCGAAAGAAACGTATAAATTCCAGAAAACATTAACATAAAGGATCTCTTACCTAAAAGAAAACAAAAATAGATAGAAGTATATTTTCTGATAAAAATCATAACAATAACCAATCTAACATATTTATTGTGTAATCGAGCTGTAAAGTGGTAGGTATCTAAGTATTGGAAAAGCAATAGAGAACGAGTGTCCACAGGGATAAGGAAAATATTTAGTCCCAACGGAAAAACGCTTTCAATTCTACGTATCTAGGAATCCCAGACACAATATAGAAATTTTATGGACTGAAGAAGTTTTTCAATAAACATGGAACTTTAAATTGTGAAGATAAATTATTGTTATTAAAACATACTGTACAGAAAGGCTATATAAATGCAAGTTCTTAAACACTTACAAAAGCCGGGATTAATGCTAGGAAGCAGAGCTAGCAAGAAACAACTAGAACAACATTGACTACGGGTTGGTTCATTAAAACATTCTTATCTATGTGCCTGAAATTTCCTAGTTTCAACTTTACGCTTAGTTAGTGCACATAGCGTTAGGTTTTATGACTAAATTAAGTAAATATGAGCTCTTTAATTTGAATTACTTTGCTTTTATACTATTGCAAAGTCAAACAACCTTTGAAGATTAAATTTACATTTACGTTAGTAAGAAAAATAAAACAGTACCAGTTATAACTTCTGAAACTAATACAGATAAAAAAAATGTCAGATATTTTTAGTTCGGCACTAAATTAAACTTAGAGCTTCTAGATTACGTGTGTATTGTTGTTTTTCAAATCAAATCAAATCAAAAGCTTTTATTTAGCAATGGTATATTAAAACATCAAGTAAAACAACAAATAAACATAAAAAAGAATATTAGTATTAAAACTGTTCAATTCTGGCAAAAATATAATCATTTAACAACTTTATAAATAGAGAATAATTGTTACAATTTTTTATTTCAAAAGGTTAATTCATTAAATAGTTGAAGTCCTTTATAAAATATACTATTATATTATGTTTTTATTCTTTTCATTCTTACAAGTGTCAACAAAGAAGTCATTGCGATTTCTAGTCTGATAATGACATATGAGCATCTCCAACAAAAACAATATTTTTATATAAGTATTCAGGTACTTTTTTAAATTTTATTTTATATATCATATCTAAGGTTTTACAGACTGTCCTTTGTCTAATACTCATAAACTTCAAACTGTTCAACATAAATTACAGGCGTAAATCTATTACATTTTAAAATGCTTCTTCACAGTGCGAATTCGACAGTCATAGTGGTTGGACGTATTCGAATAATATTGGGATATCAAGTGTATCAATAAAATCCTTTCTTCTAAATAGTTACTTCAAGTGTTTGTTAATATATTAAAATTAATTATAAAATTTGATTTAAGTAAGTCATGGGTAAAGGACAACGATCTCTAATGAAAACATTGAAGCTAATCAAAATGAAAACAGGTATGTAAATAATTTAATAGATTTAGAAAATCGTTATCGACTGGGTGACAAGGGGCCATATTTTGTGTTTGTTGAACACAATAAGGCAAATGTAGGTAGACTTTTTCCAATTAAAATAGGACATTATTTACTTACGAATGATTCTTTAAAAAATGATGTAGAAGACATAAAATCGGTTGGAATTAATAGAGTTAAAGTAATTTTCAAATCTTTAGAAGTCGCAAACTATTTAGTAAACCACGATGTTATGGTGAAAAATAATTTAACGGCATATATACCAAAATTCTATACACATAAAAAGGGGTAGTTTACATGGTGGATACATTTTTTAGCGAAGAGTTTTTGTTAAAAGCTATTATCTCCACAAAACATGTAGTAAACGTTTAGCGAATGAAGCGTAAAGTGGTAGATAAAGATGGAAAAACCTCATTAGTTAATAGACAAATGATCATTTTAAAGTTCTTAGGCAACGAAATCCCACAAAATATTCAAATAAACTTGTGTAACTTCCCTGTTGAACCATACATACAACCAGTAGTACAATGTTTTCGTTGTTTACGTTACGGTCATTCAGCTGAGCAATGCAGATCTCAAGAAAATACATGTAGGAATTGCACAAATACTAATCATTCCGATGAGCAGTGTAGTAACCCTTGTTCATGCATATACTGTCAAAATAATGAGCATCCTTCGATCTCACGAAAATGTCCAGTTTATTCTAAACAAAAAAATATTAATCAAATTATGGCTCAGGAAAATGTTACATTTAGGGAAGCTGAAAAGCTCTACAATAATCCATCCTATGCAAAAATTGTTTTTGCATAGGACAAACAAGTAATAGATTTTCTGTACTGAACAACAGTAATGATTTCCCCTCACTACCCTCCATCACTGGTAAGCCTACACCTACAATTACTATAAGAAAGCCCATTACGAGACCCAGCAAGAGTAGGGAAACGAAAATCCCCTCCAACATCCCCTGTTGCTTCAACTGCCAATATAAAAAAACTTTTAGCCCTAAACCTAAGCCTACACCGATCATTCCCAATCCTTACAGGCAGAGCCGGCGTAGACCGTTGCGGGGCCGGGTTCGCGGTGGGGCAGCGAGTGATTAATTTGCGCGCATGCGTCGAAGATGACCTCGTGTATCGAGTTTTGCAAAAAGTTTTTTGAAACGAACTTTAACAATAAAAAACATAACCAAAATCTATAATACTATTTCGAATTCAAAGTAAACATAAAACCAACTATTTTACAACCAAAAAATGAAGATAATAAACCGGAGTGCATCTAGTAGCCGCAGACTAGCACTCGGAGTTGATTGTGAACGAGCCTTGCTCCCAAATTGTCAAGTTTAGACAGTTTGAAATAAAAAATAGCCATTGCAATCTGTTTTGACAGATTAATCATTTATTGTTAATTATTAAACTACTATTAATAAATAACCTTCTGATAGCAAAAGTGTACGCGACATTAGTTGCTGCTTAAAAGATTTTTTACAACTCCAATTAATATTTATTAATTGTAGTTTAATAATTTTAGTGGTGAAAACCTCTTTAAATTTGACAATTTGGGAGCAAGGCTCTTTCACAATCAACTCTAGATTCACTCCGTTTTATCTTCTTCATTTTTTGGTTGTACTATAGACAATAGCATTCTATTGTTGCCAGTTGATGGCGCTAGCACATTAGTCAGTGTAGAGTCACTGCATCTAGTTACCTAGGCCAGCTGGTCGATCAGAGTAACGCAAAACGCCGCCATATTGGGGCAAAAGAAGCATGAAATTGTTCATTATCTTTATGGTATTGAATTTAATCAAATCCAGGTTTAGTTTAAAAGGTTCTTCTTATTTTGAAAGTTCCAACCTCTAATATGTCAAATACGTAAAGTATGGTTTTAATTTGTCCATTATTAAAGATCACTCTTCTCTATCCCAATATGGCGGCGTTTTGCGGTATTCCGATCGACCAGTGTAGCCTAGGTGACTAGATGCAGTGACTCTTAAGTCAGTGGAATTATTAGCGATTACTAATGCTACTAATTTTATGCTGATTCTGAATATGTAATTAATTTTTGGGGTGAATGCCCCTAAATTTGGAGATCAAAACCAAGAAATTGCTTGATTGCCAAATTGTAAAATTTACAATTACACAATTTGATTATGTTAGGTTTAGGTTAGATTAGGTTTAGGAATGATTTACGTTAGGTTAGGTTAAGTTAAGTTAGGTTAGGTTGAAACAAATTCGAATTTTGCATAGCGTTTTGGTTAGGTAGTAGCGTTTTTAGGATGGTAGCAACCAATTTTGAAGGTTTAGGGGCGTTTGGCACAACAATGATTTACATATTCATATTCAGCATAAAGTTCCGTTAAAAATTATATTAATTTGTTCAAAAAATGGTTGGTAAGGGGAATTATTTAATTGTTTCATATCAAGTCAAATTATTTTTAGAGCCTAAAAGAGCCAGTGCTTTTTGCATCTTTTTGAAGCGCGAACACTACGTTTGCGTTATTCACATACATGGGCAAAATGTCATTTTTAAGGTGGTGAGTTTAAAAAATTATTTCTGCCTTTTTTGTTGCAAAGTTTTTAATTACATCATCAAGATTTACGTAGGTTGAATGGTGGGAGTTTGCTTTACCAGTCGTTAATTGACACGGAAACATCGGTGTGGCTAGAGCAGCAGAGAAAGCGCGCGTATTTGTAAGTTGTGAAAAACCCTTATAAAGCGCGGGGTCGCCTAAAGCGTGGGGCCGGGTTCCGGGGAACGCGCTGAACCCGCCTCGCGCCGGCCCTGCTTACAGGGATGAACTCATAAATTATAAAGAAAAATCTGTTTTACTAGTTACATTATTTTTAAATCAAATAACTCGATCAAATGTTTCATTTCCATCTCACGTGATTTCTGTCTCCGAAATAAAGAAATTTATTGAAAACTATGACTCTGATCTGCCAGATCGAGATATTATGGATGTAAATAGTGAATCAGATATAGATAGCGAAAGAAATTTCTATAATTAGACAAAAACGCAATTGCTAAAACAAAAAAACGAAAACAAATTAGATATATTACAATGAAATTGCAGGTCATTAATTGCAAATAGAGGTAGTCTTCTAGATTATCTCAATGAAAATAAAATCGACATTTTAATTCTTTCCGAAATCTGGCTAAAGCCTAATAATAATTTTAACATAAAAGGTTACAACTTGGTACAAAAATGTCGTGATGATGGTTACGGCGGCGTTGGTTTTTTAATTTTGCAAAGCATTAATTATCAAGAAATTGAGATAAACAGAAACTTTACGCTTGGTTTAGAAGTATGTGCGGTGCATATCCCAGAAATAAATATTTATTTAGTATCAGTGTATAAACCTCCTACCGTAAATGTTACAAAAAAAGATTGGATAAACTTGTTTCTTCAATTTAATCTTAATTCTACGATCTTTTGTGGTGACTTCAACATTCATCACGGCTCTTGGAGCCCTAGTACAGAAGACGTTGGAGGTAGAAGTCTGGTTGAAGCTATAGACTTTCTTGAACACATTACTTTAAACGATGGAACCCCTACAAGAATTAACCGTAATGGTAACCACACCGCTGTCGATTTATCTATCACATCACCACTATTAGCAGATATAGTACAGTGGGCAGTCCCATTAAAATAGAATTACAAATTTCTCCTTCAACGTTCGAAATCTATCCAGCAATGAAGTGGAATGACATGCGAGCCGATTGGGACGCTTTCCAAACTGCTGTTGAGGATGAACTGCAAAAAATAATCTTAACGAGTACAAGATTAGATAATCACCAAAGAGTACAATTCTTATTCGACGCTATTTCAACGGCAGCATCTAAATCCATGCCCGTTAAAAAGCCTTTTACCCCCTCGTCCCCCAGGCCTTACTAGTGGGATGATGAATGTTCAGCTATGGTTAAAACACGAGCAGAAAGCTTGAAGATTTTCAAAAAACAAGGAAACTTATATAATTACCTCCACTATCAAAAGACTGCGGCTAAAACCAAGCGTCTTTTCAAATCAAAGCAGAGAAATAGTTGGGTATCTTTTCTAAATAAAATAAATAAGAGTACACCAATTGCTCAAATGTGGCATTACGTTAGATCTATTTCCAATAGATTCTCTTGTACGCACAGCAAACAATTCAAACTACGCGCCATTGCAACCACCAGAAAAGGTGATGAAACGTTGACAGCATCAGCGCCAGTGACTGAAGCCAACACCGGTCCGACCGTCCGACTTCACTTCGCTTCCGTCTCGTGCAGTAAACTCCTCGTGTCAGAATCATTCTTTGTTTAATTTCTTTATTTGTAACTTATTGTAAATTTTAATAAATCTGTTAATACAAACTCTCTTTTCTTTTAAATTAGTTTAAGAACGCTACACTATAATAAAAAAAAGTCTTCATTGAATAAACTGCTTGTGGATAGTATCTTGGATAAACTAGCGCCTGCATGTGTCCCTAATAACATCTTAATTGATTCCAGTAAACAATCCAGTAAATTCTTTGAACCCCGGTACATTATCTAATCCTTTTACACGCACTGAATTAGCTTTAGCTTTAAAAACTAGCAGAAATACCGCTCCTGGATTGGACGGTTTTACATACAAAATATTGCACAATCTTCCAGAATCGGCAAAATTCTTCCTGTTGCAGATCTTTAATCGTTGGTGGTTGAAACAAGAATATTCAGAACATCTTAAAAATATAATTGTTTATCTGTTAATAAAACCAAATAAGAGTCCACAATTTCCTTCATGTTACAGACCCATCACTCTTATGTCATGCATTACAAAAACATTCGAGGGAATGATAAAGTGCAGGTTAGAACATTTTGTTGAATCCAATTCTCTTCTACCCACCACTGAGTATGGATTTCGTCGTGGTCATAGTACGATTGATGCGCTAACCCATGTGGTTACTGATGCACAAATCTGTTTCTTCAAAAATCAATATATGTTATGTTTATTTATTGACTTAAAAAGTGCATATGACGTAGTTGATTTGGGTATTTTACAAACTAAGATGATTGATACTGGTATTTTAAATAGGGTGTCTGCAAATATAATTAACCTATTTATAAATCGAAAAATATATGTACGTGACCATAAAAATGTACTACATGGCCCAAGAACTGTATATAACGGTCTTCCTCAAGGATCTATATTGAGCTCCCTTTTATTCATTATATACACCTCAGAACTGCATGGTTTGATGGACAATGCTATACATGTTGTTCAGTACGCGGATGATATATGCTGCTATACTATCCATAATTCTTATGAACGTTGTTTAAAAGACTGAAAATATATATTTTATTGCCTAAGAGACTGGATAGATAAAATGGGTTTTAGTATATCACAGGAGAAAACAACTATTATGTGCCTTTCGAGACACAGACTTGTAACAGCTGATCATCTCGTTTTTGGTGATCTCTCTATACCCATAGTCAACGAATATAAATACCTCTGGTATGGTATTAGATAAAAAACTATTATGGACCAGTCATATAAAACATAAAAAGCAAAAATGTGAAAAGTGAATATATTGCGTGTCGTCTCGAAAAATAGATGGGGCGCAGACACTAGTATATCCCTGACGTTTTACATGTCTTATATACGTTCCTTGTTGGATTATGGGTGTACTCTATACGGATCAACTTGTAAATCATACCTTTTAATAATAGACAGAATTCAATTTAAAGCAATTAAAATATGCTTAGGAGTCTTGGTATCGTCCCCAAATCAAGCAGTTTTTGTAGAGGCTTAGGAACCGCCACTAAACCTACGTAGGCATTTTTTATCTATAAAACAGGTTGTAAAATATAAGTCTTTTAGTACATTTTTAATGAATAAGATAATAACTATATCTACGGAAAACCTTTCAAACTCATACTGGGGTCGGAAAAACTCTCCACCACTTGCAGACGCGTTTATTGAAATATACCCTTTCGGCAGGGGCGGATCGTGAATTTGTGGGGCCCTGGGCTAATACTACTTAGGGGCCTACCTAATTACTCAACTAATTGCTATTTTGTCAAAAAACTGTTTTCTATAGTGATGTAGGTATACGGTATAGGAAAAAAATAGGACAATAAAATATTTTATCTATATAATATGACTTAGTGTTTGTATATACAAACAGCAACTGTACATTATTGCAAAATAAATTGACAGGTTATGTGTGGTTATGTTATATAAATTATAAAGCAACCTTTCTGCATTTTTGTGCTGCAAATTCCTTTATTTGCTCATCACATTGTAAGTCCTTTGTTAAATCGCAATTTTTGGAAAGAACTGATAAATAATTTAGTCGATAGTTCGACATTGTTGTCCTATATTTGTTTTCTATATACGACATCCTGGAGAAAGAGCGCTCCGCTTCACAGCCAGTGATTGGCAACGTTAAAAAAAATCTTACGTTAAAATAAGATGGTATAGCAATTTGGGAAAACATCAACAAGTTTCTTTTCATAAATTAGCATAAAAAGTTCATTGCAAGAGGTGTAAGACTCTGGCTTAGACTGTAATAAGTAAGATTCTAACTGAATACACTCATTCACTAAATGTTTGTCTACGTCATCTGGATAATAATCAATAATATTACGTACACTTTCCAGATCTATGTGTTCCATATTTTTGCCTTGCAAATCCATTAAAAATTTAAATTTTTTGCTATATGTCTCATAGACTTGGCTTCTTTTATTTAAATCGATAATCAGCCTATCCAACGCAACGTTTAGCGTGTCTTTTTTAATTTTTTCTGCGCCATATACTGAGACTTTATCTGTAGACTTACCTGCAAATGTGGAAGTAATGTGTCTCTTATTTATGTCACTGTAGTCTGTTCCCACACTAGTACTTAATTTTTTAGCTTTCTCTTCGTATTCCTTTAGCTTCTGATCTGATTGTTGCCCTATGTTGCTCACGAACTCTTTTAATGACACAATTAACTTATTGCCTTCACAAATATGTAAACCAGGGCTCTGTATTTTTTTATTAACTAAATGAAATCTCTCCAAAATTTCTTCCCAAAAAATAATCAAAAGTGCAGTTTCGAATTTCGCCAGTTTATTAAATAAATTTCGTGCCTCTTTTCGGAAATCAACTTCTTCATCCTCATTTTCGCTGAAACTTTTGAAAATTTTCATAATGTCATCATAATTATTTTTTAAAGCTTTGACAGCATCATAGTGACAAGACCATCTGGTCTGGCTTAAACTTTTTAACGTAAATTAAAATCAGTTCCGTTCCCTAGACGCGCACACGGGTTGATTGATCTCAGCGTTGCCAACCTTATGATCGGATTTTTTTTAATCTTAGATATTTTTTTCACAATATCGTCTATTGTTTTCAATGGAGGCTGGGGGCCTTTTCTATCCATGGTGCCCTGAGCTGCAGCCCAAAAAGCTCTTAAGTAGATCCACCCCTACCTTTTGGAGACAATATTGAAAAATTTAAAAGTACCCTTTGTATGACATTGATTATTTGACAATAGTATCTACACCAACTACCAGAATATTCAAACGTTTCAGGCTTAAATAATATAATATTTAAATCCATACTGACTGATTTAGGAGATAATTTAACCATCATCTACACAGATGGATCGAAAAATGACTTAAGTACGGGTTCCGCATTTCTTGTTTCAAATACCAACCTTATAAAGAAATTTTAATTACCAAACTTTTGTTCTATATTTACAGCTGAATCAATTGCTATTTATAAAGCCCTGGTTTGGTGTGCAGATAATGCAATACAAAACGCAGTTATCGTGTCCGACTCTCAATCTGTTCTACAGGCCATTAAAAGCCCATCCATAAAACATTATAGAAATGCACTTATTTTGTCTATCAAAAAATAATATTTCACCTAAATCAGCTCGGTTCTATCGTATATTTAATTTGGGCTAAAGTTTATAGTGGAATTTTGGGCAAGGTCTGTGGATAGAGCCTCTAAAGAGGCTTGCAACTCTGAAGATATATTATCCATATGTAATTACCAGGACGTTATTAACATCTACAAAAAAGATACTAGGATTAAATGGGGAATGAAGTACTCTGAGTATGCAAATACATCTAAAAGTCACTTTTTTAGCATACATCCAACATTGCCAAAAAATATTCCACATATCGATTCCTGGAACTATAATAAATATAAAACATCGATTATCAGTCGTTTAAAATTAAATCATGGCCGTTTCCCCGCCCATCTTTTCAAGATAGGTATACTAAATTCTCCTAACTGTCCTCATTGTAATGAGATTTCTGCCGATATTAACCACATATTTTTGAAATGTCCTAAAAACGCTGACCCCCCTATTATTTAAGGATCTGATTAATTATTCATTTCCTCTTCCATTTAATATATCAACTCTTTTAGCTCAATCAGATAAATCAATATTCGATATATTAATTAGATTTGCAAAAAATATTCAAATTGATATTTAATTTTTTAACCTAGAACGGAAAAGGAGAGAAATATCTTTTCTCTCTAATAAAAAAGCTCTCTAATCACAGATAATAAACAGATACGCAGCCTCTTGAAAATAAATACGCTAACTTTTTTCCTTAGTTTGTGCAACTGAACTAGGCGGCGCACACTGGTAGAAATTACCGATCTAGGCGTTCAAAAATAGTGTTACTTGTAGTGACCCATTTGTTTGAAATTGTAGTAACTCACTTATTAAAGGATCAAATAGCTCGATACCACTCTTTTTATTTTCTTAGAAACGTCAGTGCTCATGGAGGAATGAGGTTAAATAGACATATAAACCTCAGCAAAATTACACCTTTCTCACTCTACTTTTAATTGCAATAACCAACAGTGCCTTTCTGTTTATCAGTAAAGATTTTTCTCTTGAAAATGTTATTATCGAATCATCTGAAGGTCATACTGTTATTCTGTATAACATAATATTTAAATAAAAGCTCCAGTATTTTTTAAATTAGTTTTATTGTTAGCCATTAAAAATAATATTACTATTTGTAATGTGGAAGTTTTGACTAAGCTTACACTGCGCCATGTGAATAAAATGTAGCAAATGCTTTTACTACCATTAATAATAGATAACAGATATGATTTTTAATCAATATGAACAAGATAGATGTAAAGTAAAAGCTTTTACTACATTTTATTCACATGGCCCATTGTTTGGCAATAACTTGCAATATTTCTTGCTATTTTTATCCGATAGTATATTTATTTGACTCTTCGGGGGTGTATAAGCACTTGTCATAGTATGTCGTAAATATTTTGTATGACTTATTTTAACTCGGACCAGTGGAATCGCGCAGTGGTAGTTGGTGAATGTGTGGTGAGATGAAGCTAACAAGGAAAATAGAATCAACGCGATTTATTCATACAAAGAAGTTTCACATGGACAATTTAGCGGAAACAATCGAAGACATTTTAAGAAAACAATGAACATCTGCAAGCAAACAGGCCAGAAGTGGCAGAAATGCCATTCAAGTCTATGTAATCTTAAAAGCAAGTGAACGCATTGGCTTGAAGACTATTTCATGATTCAAAACTGAATTCAACAAATTCCGAAAACGCTGACATCAAGCAAAGCAATCGAAAGACTACGGAGAAATTTTTCCGAACAATCTCAGGTTAAAGAAAGTCGAAGAATACAACTGTTACTGAGGTTAAGCGCAGAAGAGCTAAGTTTTGGTACGAAAGTCAGTTTACGTGCCAAATTTTTACGGACTGCAGCAGGCATGATGAAGAAGATTTCAGAGTTTCCAGAGGAAGCTCATCAGTTAAGAAAGTCAATTTCGCAAACTGTTAGAACCCCAACTAAACTTTCGCCAGACCAGGCTTTAGTCTCATTTATCCAAAAAGACTTACGAAGGACCAATATATAGTAATACATGATGAAACAAAAAAAAACAGAATGCGGACATATATCCCATCTACGATGATTTATTATTAGCTAAAAAGCGTTGTTATCCTAAAAATATCATAGTGACTGATGTTTCAGCCGCGGATTCAAAATTCAAGGCACGTGTAAGAGCAATCTATGTAAAAGTGACAGGTTCTGCGATGACACGTCTTTTAAGGTTTATTGCCAAATAACCTATGTTACCAAATTACTATACTTTACCCTACTAGGTCCTTCTTATAATAATTAATAACTGCATTACAAGTATTTGTGAACTGTTTTATACGAAATAATATTGCTTGTTACTAAATAACCTACTAATAAATTAGAGATAACAATCAAAGGTAGATATTATTTATTTTTCGACATCATGTCTCATGATACTGAGACCCAATAACGTGTTATTGTGAAAATACCCCGACATTTAATTTTGAACGACTAAATCGGCGATTTCTATCACTGTGCGGCGTGACTGTGCTCTGGGCAACTACATTTGTCCATACAATTAATGAAGTAATATTCATTAATTGTTTGGTCGACTGCGACGTTATTATTGCATGCTCAAATTTACAGTCGACGCGGCAGCAGTATGACACACATAGTGTCTGACACGTGATAGAATTCTTCACTATATAAACACATAAAGGGATGAAATTTTAACAATATTATTTGTCTTACAGCGAGCTCTTCTTGGCGTGTTTGACTCGATTTGATATTTTTTCTGCATTTGTAGTATTTGTGCGGAGTGGATTAATAAATACGTATTTCTTCTTAATTTGTTTTAGTTTGAAGAGTTTAGTTTCGTTTTGTTTAGTTACATTTTGTTTAGTTTTGTTTTATTTAGTTTCGTTTTGTTTAGTTTAGTTTTGTTTAGTTTCGATTAGAATATTGTTCATTAGCAAATATTAGATTCCTTAAATATTTCATACGACACTTTCTTTAAGTACCTATCAATTGTTTTAGTCGTTTTAGATTCGATTCACTTCGGATTTCTCGCAATTATTATACTATAAATTTTTATTCATATTATTAAGTATTTGTGGTAATATTTAATTGTCTTAATACGCTGGTTACCAGTTTTAGCTGTAGGTTAAAGAAATAGTTGCATATTCATTGGTATATTAATTGCTTCTTGTTGTAACAATGCCGAATAGAGGTAGCAAATGTGCCGTGAAAGGTTGTGAAAAGTCTAACCGGTTTTTCCCAAATTTGAATTATTTCTTCTTTCCAAAAAATGACATTCAAAGAGAAAAATGGATTCAGTTTTGCGGAAAGATTGAATTAGTTGGATTGCCATACGAAAAACTTCGCTATAGAGTTATATGCGAAGAACATTTTGATGTTTCCCAATTTGTTATAACTGAAAACGAAAAAAAAGGCTCATCTCAAATGCAATACCAACTGCAGAAAATAAAATAGCTGAGACATCTAATTTATCCCTACATCAGCCAAGTTGTAGCCGGGCAGATCCTGTTAAAACTTACAGCAAATTTTCAGCTTTTTTTCCAAAAAAACCTGATGCTTCTATCTGTGTTTCAACCGATCGTTCAGAGACGGGACTTGTGAATGTAAACTCATCGCCGTTTAATACACCGACTAGAAGTAAATTGAGTAAAAATAAATATAAAAAACAAGGCAATAGTGATCTGTGGCGAAAAAAGTATTTAAAACTGAAAGAAGCGCATACAAAATTATTGAGCCAACTAAAATCAAAAAATGAAAAAATGAAACGTTTACAAAAGAAACTGAAAGAGAAAAATTTAAAAGATTCCATCGATTCATCAGATATATCGCAAAGCGCAAAGACATTTTGCAAAATGCAACTCCTACACAAAAAGAACTCACTTTGGGAAGAAGATGAGAAAAAATTTTCGTTAGATTTACATTATCGTGCACCTGGTGGCTACAGATATTTAAAAAATCATAAGCAGATGAATTTACCATCTGAAAGTTCTATTCGTTTATGGTCAAATATTCCTAACTTTACTACAGGGTTTAACACACATTTAATTGACGCTTTGAAATATAAAAGTAATTCTTTTCATTTAAACTCCGAAAAATGTTGTAATTTAGTTTTTGACGAAATGAGTCTGCACAAATACGTTCAGTACTGTCCAAGTCTAGATATTATTGAAGGATATGAAGATATGGGACATTTGGGCAGAAACCCGAATTATGCCACGGAAGCATTGGTTTTTATGATGCGAGGCATAGTTAAAGATTTTAAATTACCTTTGTTTTATTTTCTATCTAATAATTCTGTTAAAGCTGGTAGTTTAGTCAACCTTGTTCCAAAATGTATTGAAATTGTAAATAATTCAGGTTTCGATGTTAAGTCTATTGTATGCGACCAAGGAAGTACAAAACAAAGCCTCATGAGAATGTTAGGCGCTTCTCAGGAAAAACCGTATTTCGCTATCTCAGATAAAAAAATATATGCCCTCTTTGACGTCGTACATCATAAGAAATACAAGCATAAGAAATCGTTTACTTGAAGCCGACTTCCTTGTTGAAAATAACAAAGTATCTTTTAAGCACATAGCCGATACATTTGCTATTGACATCAAATTAAAACGTGCAAAGTTCTTAGGCCATTTGACGGATGCACATATTAGACCTAACAATTTTCAAAAAATGTCCGCTGACTTAGCAATGCAGGTATTTAGCCATAGAACAGCATCCGGTATTAAAACAGCCATAGATTGCAAATTGATTGATCCAGGTGCTTCGCATACTGTTGATTTTATTGAAAAAGTGAATCGATTAATAGACATTCTAAATAGTAGATTCCAATCAACGTCAAATCCTTACAATTGTGCAATTAGCGAAAGCAGTACATTAATAGAGGATCTAAACTATTTCGTTAAATGGATTGAGACTTGGGAAGTTATAACACTAGACAATAGAAAACACAAAGTACCACCATGTTTTACCGGACTTCAGCAAACTATTAACGCTATTATTATGATGTGGCAAGAGTTAAAAAATGTAGAGGTTCCTTTTTTACGAACAAATAAGTTAACGCAAGGTTTAGAAAATTTATTTAGTACAATTCGTGGTGATGGCGGTTTCAATATGTACCCTACTGCCCAACAATTTAGGCATAGGCTAGAAAACATTGTCTTTCACAGGATAGATCAAAGTTGGACTGAAGGAAATTGTCAAAACGACGGAGAATCTCTTTTAACAATTACAGATTATTTGAAATTATTTGAAAAGTCCGTGATAATTTAAATATGCCTTCCACATCTAAAACCAATCAATCAGATCTAAGTGTTGAGTGTGTAATAAATGAAGTAGAAGACGATTTAGATTTACATAGTGAGGTTTCTATTATAGAACTGTGTTCGATTTCCTATTATGCTGGGTACCTAATAACTAAATGCCTTAAAGCATTTCCATGTGAAAATTGCATTTTGACTAATATAAGAGATAAAGACGAACAACAAGAATCAGACTTATTAATACTCAACAGGGATTACACTACTGGCCACTTGTGTCTTCCATCAGAATTATTCACTTCAATTGTCGAATTCCAACTAAGCTGCTATGTTGAGATATATGAAACAATTAAACATAAAAAACAATTGTCAATTTTACTCTTTAATCATATAAAGTCGAAAACCGATCTTCATTTTCCAAGCTGGTTTGTGAATCAACGTATTGAACATCGTATATATTTACTTAAGTTATTAATTAAAGTTAAGTTATTGAAAGATTCTCTTTGTGAATCTAGACGTGTTAAAAAAGTTAACAGTAAAACAAGACATAAGTTAAAAGTTGTCAAACATTTATAAATCTTATGATTCCATTCTTGTTTTAAAATAGTTAAGTATTTGTATACCAAGATCGCGAAATCTCTTTTTAGTACTGAGAGAATAATTGTAGCCGAAGCCAGGATAATCTCGAGGGCGCTAAAGAATTTCGCGAACAAGGTATACACATCTTTTTATGTGCAACCGTAAAAAATAGAAACAAATTCCATTGCTTTTAAAGACCGACAGTTTAATTCATTTTATAATGTTTGTTGAATTTATTTACTACAAATCAAGAAACATGTTGTACGTTACTGGAAGTACGTAAATATAGTAACTATTCCAAAATATTTAATTCCAACTACGGTGGAAATCGCCGCCGATAAGGTCGGAATGATGACTAACTCGCGGCACCAAACTGTCCTTGAAAGAGCAAAACTTTTAATGTCTCCTTCCGTCTCCTCCTCCCACTTATGAATTTAAAAAACGACAAAAACGTGATCCGATCCGTGACGCCAGGCGGTTCTTAGCTTCAAAATAAGACCACCCACAGCTTTCAAAGTGGTCTGGGAGCCGAGAAAAAGGGACCGGTAGCTTTGTCTTCATGAATTAGTATATAAGATATTAGGTTTTAAAATTGAGGTTATGTAGTTTATGTGCACATTTCGAGACAGTGAGAACCGCCAATGAAATATCTCATTACAAAACCGGAAACACCTACTTCGCCATATTGAGACCCCATCTTGGTCGTATGTTGTAGATGATTATGTTCCTTTCTATAGTTTTATATTCTAAGAATAAACTACTTTCTCAATCTATATGTTTTTTCATTCGGCTAATTTCATGCCAATTCAAGTAGAGCCATGTGCTTCTATGTCCCAGAATTTTTTTGAAAATTCTGCTATCCGACATTCTACATCATCTAATTAAATTTCTTATATCCTTGTCATATCTCTTATTTTTTGTGTTATCTGGCTCGTCCAGGTGTCAGATTAAAGCTAGTTCTTGGATCTTTCAGATTATATCAAGAAACATGCAACGACTTTGCAGAGTACAAAAATATCAGCCTCTCTGAAAGATCTAGAAACTAGCTTGAATCTGACACCTGGATGAGCCAGATAACTCAAGAAATAAAACTGGCTGACTCCCAACAACTTCTCGGGATATTTGCAATCAGCGTTAAAAACATCATTAAAGAGCTTTTGTTACAGAAAGAATAGCGTGTCGAACAGTGGAATTAGTGCGCCAAAGGTTATGTAAATGGTAAATAAATTAATTGATGCCAACAGAATGTTGTTAATTACATGCTATTGTCATGCAATGATCTGATGTTTCGTATAAATAATTGAAATATAATCACTACTAATACCATTACTCTATCATTAGCTCCATTCTTTGCTTTTTATCATGCTTCTTGTGAATATTGTCTGATATTTACACAATTTTTCTAATCAATCCAGTTATTGAAGTCAAGAAATAATTTTTACTGTGAGATTAAGAACATCGAGTGTACGATTTTGCTCAATTGTTACAATAACTATTTTTCAATATACAAGTAAAACAAGGTAAAAAGTTGTTGATGAAAATTTCTAGAAGTGTCGCCAAAGGAAATATGCTCTTATCTGCAAAATATGCTTCGTTGAGATTTAACCATCCGAATTCAAGCAAAGTAACAGAGCACAGTGTAAAACATTCAAAGATTACAGGAATTTTAAACGAGTAGAACTAACCGAACTGTCTAGAATCCTGAAGGAAATATATCATCACATCATGTTGAAAAGAAGAATCTATGAAAACCAAAAACCAAGAATGGGTTGGTAGGAATTCCGCAAGAAAATCTGAGATGGTCACTAGTCAAATATAATGAAGTAACTAAACAATATTGAAACAGATGCTGTAAATATCCATTAAAAAATTTCCGACTGAATATGCAAATCGTGGGGAATGGTTAAATCTCATATTCTGTTAAACGATTCAGTCTAGCTTCGACAACTCTGGTCAGAGCTTGATGCCAGATAACATAGTTCGACTTTCATACGATCATGACAAACTGTCAAGGTTCTTGATACTTAATATACTATTACAAAATCATATATCCAAAAATAGCTGCGCGACATTCAATAACCAACTTTTTTGTAGGAAATTTAATTCTCGTTAACGTTTATAAAATCCATTTTGTACGTAGGAGTAGCCAAATTTGAAATATTTACGAAAAACGCGCAAAAAACGGCACTTTTCGGAATGTCAAAAAATGACAGTTGCTGAAAAAAATTCTATCTCAGAAACTATTGAAGGTACGAGGTTCGATAAAAAATTAAATTGTGGGGAATCTTGTCAGCTACATTTTGTCCGCCATTTTTCCAAGATGGCGCAGCCGGCTCATGACCCACCAAGGTCCATTCATGTGTATGTATACCTAGTGCTTTAGATAGAATTATGCATGCATCAAAAGACCTTGATCACCCACGCATGAGGAGTTGTGATACGTTTCTCAGCACCACATTTTAAGCGTATATACCAATTTTCAGCTTTTCCCAATTTTTTTTCTTTTCAAAACGTTATTACCTAAACTATGGTACTAATTGTAAGTTACTTGGAAATTGGAATTCGCGGCCTGTATTGTGTTTACTTCGCGTACAGTTTCACAAAAATTATATATTTTTAATAAAACAACTCGAACATATCTTATTGGTTTTATTTTGTTGTATCAAGAATTATGAGCATAACTTTATAGTTTTTATTCAGTTTTAAAATCACCTCCACACTGAAAAATATCACCACAATATGACAATGGTAAATTTGAATAATTTTATGTTTTATGTTAATTGTAACATATTTTTGCATTTATTAACCATAATAAATACTTTGTAGTTAACTTGATGAAAATTATATATACTTAAAATCATCTTAATTAAGTTTGGAGTTAACTGGTAATAAGAAATCAATCTTTGTCATCAACTGTAATAACTACGTATATAAAATTATAATAATTTAATTTTGGTGTTAATTAATATCAATTTTTCAAAATATTTAACAAAAAAATTAATTAGAAAGGTTGTAATGAATTTATTTATTACATAGGTTCCACTCAATACAAGTTGTCGTGACGCTTCTAAAATGCGCCAACTTTGAAAACATTCACGTTACAAGCAAACTACAACTCAACACACGTAATTTGTAATTTTTTTCTTAAATTGCCAATTCGGCCGTTTTGGCAATCTCAAATCAATGGGCGAACTAAAAAATCAAATTCAGCAGATCATTTTACATTAGATTACCTATTTTTTAGGTTAGTGTTCGTGAGTTGTATAGAAGGTGTCGAATTCAGAGGGTCTGCTCTCCGACTATATCTGATTTATTTTATTTTGATGTAACAAGAATTATCAGCATATTAGTATAGCATATATTATATATGTTTGATGTAATTTGCAACAATATTATTGCATTTATTAACCATAATAAATACTTTGCAGTTAAATTATAAAGTTGACAAGAATGACAATAATTAATGAAAATAACTTTGAATCTATAAAATCATTTTGATTTAATTTTGGTTTTATCTAATACGAAATCAATCTTTCTCATAAATCAATCTCGTCAATTTTAAAAATCTTGTAAAATGATAATAATTTAATTTTGGTGTTAATTGTAATTCTTAGAATCAATCTTATTAATTAATTAAAGGGTTATAATGAATAAATTTATTACGTAGGTTCCACGTTATTCCAAATTGCATTTAAACAAATTGTCTCAAACTTTTTTCCTCTCTATACGTCACTGCGTCACAGGCGTGGTTAAGATTAAAATGTTCAATCGTGCAAAACCTATTTCCTTCTGTAAATTTCTCTTAAATTCTATATGTAGCGCGCTCTGTTGAAAAATACTGTAATTAAATAAGCAAGCTTATTTTCTCCCATTTGGCTGTGCATCTGTTACGTTTATCTGTGGTCTAATGCCATCCATTCTCTCTCTCTCTCTCTCTCTCTCACACACACACACACACGCACGCACACGCACACATAAAATGCTTCTTAAACTTCTATTTTGAATTTTTTGCAGTTTGTTCATTTGATTTTTATTTATATTAAAAAGTATAGTTGTACAAAATTCCAAATGTGGTGCTATTAAGGGTTTATGTAATAATAATAAGGCTAAAGCATTTAGAGGGTCTAATTAGTACTGATATTTTTTAGACATTTTGTTCGTAATATAATTACTGTGACTTTTGAAATTTAAATTCTCATCAATTATAACCCCTAAATATTTTAATTCTCTTACTCTTTCTAGTGTAATATTATTTAATTTAATATCAACATTTATGTCTTATAACACACAGTGTTTACACACAGATCATTATCACATAACCATCTATATACCGACTCAATAGCAGTATTCATATGCTCAACCATCGACTTCAAATCCTTGCCACATGTATATAGTAAAGTATACTAACTTAAAGCATACACCGAAATATGACAAAGTTCAATGTGTTTACTTATATCATTAATAAAAAGTATATAAAGTATAGGCCCTAATATTGTTCCCTGTGAGACACCATATCCTAAAAATATATTATCAGATATTTTGTTTTGATACTTAACATTTTGCTGCCTGTTTTTAAGATAGCTTTTAAACCATTTATAAACATTCCCTCTAATATCAATTTTATATAATTTATCTACATTTATTGTCTCAAAAACACGCTTAAGTTCCAATGATACTGCAATAATAAATTCACCATTATCTATAGCTGTCAACCATTTATCACGAACATTTATGGTAACTGATTCGCAGGAATATTTTTTTCTAAAACCTGATTGTTTTACGCATATTACACTATTATCATCACAATATTTTAATAACTGATCTTTCACAATACTTTTTGTATTTTTTCATAAGGTGGAACAGTATTTATAGGTATGTATTCACTAGCTAAACTTGTATTATTAACTTTGGGCAAGGGTGTAATTGTAGCAAATTTCCATGTATTTGGAAATTCACCATTATCTAAATACATGTTTATTACTCCCATAAAACAATTTTCAACTATTTCAAAAATATCTTTTATAATTTGGGTTGACAAACCATTGGAGACTCCTGCAGTATTTTTTAGTTTATTAACATACTTTTTCAATGTAATTTATGTTAACTGGTGTAAAGTCCAACCATAACTCCTTTGCTTCAATTTTGTCCATAATTATAAGATAGTCATTATCTCATTATACTTGGGTATGTTAACAACAATTTCAGAAATACTTTCTACAAAATACAAATTAAATTTATTAGCTATTTCATTATCATCTTTAATAATTTCATTTCCAAATTTAATACAATTTGTACTTACGTTATTACTCTTTGGTAAAATTGTCCATAATTGTACATTATTTGCTCTGTTCCTCTCTAATATATTTTTGAAAAAGTTTTCTTTCCTCTCCCGGATTACTTTTTAAGGCTTATTTTTGTTCCAGTTCGTTTGAAAGTTCTACTAGGCCGATTTACGTGAATCATTTTTTATATTGAAACTATTGTCGCGTAGATTAGTCCAGACTACTTAGTTTCTGTATTTCTTTAAGTTTAATATTTTTAAATAAATAAATATAAAACATTTATTTAAAATTCTCCTTAAATGTTTCTTTTACTTAGCCTTTATTAGTTACATATACTGTGTGTTCATAAAGTATTTGTTCTTGGGATTTATTCCTGTAAATATTTTATATTAAATAAATAAATAAAACCATGGAAAGAGAAAATTGTACAAATAAGGGTACTAATATCAAAGGCGACACCGATGCAACTGTTCTGTCGAATGGAGTCAACCATCCTAACAGCGTTCTTATAACCTATTGCCTGATAAATTTATAAGAGGCCGTATTTGCTAACCTGCCTTAACGACAATAGAATTGGCATTAAACATGGTATTCTTGTTAGTAATTGATTCTATATATTGTTGAACGTTGTTCCTTCTCGTCAGAATGACATGACATCATAATGACATGAATTGATTACGCTCAATTAGCACGCGCATTGTGTGACACAGTAACTCACTGGTGGGAGCGAGGTTACTATCCATCCTCTACTAGCTCTCCAGGCTGGTTCCGAAACGATAAACGTGCTTACCCGGCGGCAATTTCTCCTAGGAGATACGGAGTACCTCGTCCAGCTTCGGACTATCCCCCAACTCCCAACTAAGGAATTGAGGATCACTGCCCGATCGAATCCAACCTCAAATGTGGCTGGACTTGGTTTTTTAATAGTTTTGCCACCCCGATCTACCAAACTATAGGCTTGACGGGCCCTCGACAGCGCTTCGTTTGCAAGTCTACACGTTATAGACCCCCGGTATGTACCCTATTCAGGTGAACTTGTCTTGGGAGTGAGAGGCTATGTACCCTTCTCGCATCACTTCCTTTAAGTGTAAAGGCTCTAGAGCTGCTTCGAATCACAGTACTGGAAGCCTAGGCAGGGGACCTAAACTTTTTTTACTTAATAACCGTTACCCAGACAGACCTGGGATAGAAGTTTCTCGGACCAGTTCTATGGGCAGGCGCCGTATGGTCTGCACCGCCCACCCTGAGTATTTAGTTCCCAACTCAGTCAGGGATCTTTGTTCGACCGTTGTGGTTTCCCACCCCGATCTTCCAGTTATGGGCCTGGTATGCCCTCGACAGAGCTTCGTTTTCAAGTCTATACGTTCTAGACTTCCGGTATGTACCCTATTCAGGTGAAGTTGTCTTGAAAGTTCTCACTCTCAAGACAACTTCACCTCTCGGCTATGATACCCCTTTTCGCATCAACTCGCTTTAAGTGTAAAGGTTCTAGAGCTGCTTCCGATCACAGTACTCGATTATCGAGTCATAGGGTGAAACGAATAGCTTCCAGAGCGCAGTACCTGGTGGCATGCGGTTTCCCATATGACCTAGGTATACTCCCCTAAGCCGAGATAAACCACACTTCAATTCTCCGCCTTAGAATTCAGTCAAGCAGCGGGTTCCTAACGGTGACCATAATTGACCTAGTTCCAGGTAAGAATCAAATCCACCCACATCGGTTTTCATGCTAGTAGAGTTCCCTCCGCGACGTTAATGAGTAATCGTCGAAAACACTTGCGTGTTTCTCTCCCACACATTAGATCCTGGGAGGCGGGGAACCTAGAAGCCTTTTTTTACTAAATTTCAAGGCACATACTATTGTAAATTGTGTTTTATTTTCAAGTTTAACCTGTAATAGTACCTGGATTTATAAATCCAGATCAAATAAAAAAAGGGCAAGGTGTGAAGGAATTAAAATTAAAAGATGTAAATAAACACATTTTATAATAATATTGTTCCTGCCATAATTGAAGAAAAAGAAGGGAACACTGAAATTGTTGAAGACGAAAGTACGGTTGGCTGTCAATATATTCCGGAAATAAAATCTACGTATGTTGGTGTAATATAATCATATTATCTTAGGCATAGTTTTGAGTTTAATGTTTCTTTTTGTAAAACAAGTGTTTTTATGTTAATAAAGATTTTTGAAAACAGGTTAAATCGATTGCATGGTCTCATTAATAATAATTAATGCATTATTATTATCAATTGAAACAACAATAATGCATCTAAAGTCCTTAATGTATTTGTCTCGAGATAGCCACAGTTTTTCGCTAATATCTCAAAATACGAAATCTGGAGATTGCCGCCTTTGATATTAGTACCCTCAAATATTAGTCAACACTACTTACCTTTTATTTTTAAAACCTTACTATTTTTAGCCTGTGGAGTTTTAGTTTTGTAATTTTTTAATTATTTATATTTTTAATTTAAAATCATTATTTATAATCGGCGCATTTTAATATGTCTAAGATGGACTGTCTACTTACAACACTTGCTTCGTCACGTTTTGGAACTAAACATTCCCCTTATACCTGGTTACCATACCACCAACAGTTCTCAGTCGAGTTTCATAGCCTTTGCTTTGGAGCATTTTCACGAAATTCGATTGCTCTGTCTGTCTCTGTGAGTTTGCATTTTTGCAGATTGGGATATTTCATATAAAAGCAGAACAGGAATGTCTACGAACTAACGTTTTATCTCTTAAGGAACATTGACAAAATGACCGACAAAGTTTAGAAACCTGTATATTAAGCATATAATATATGAATCCAATGTAGAATTTTATGGTAAGAATGGGTTGGTAAGTCAGTGAGGGTGATAAGTCGTGGCGGGGAATATGCCAGGTGAGAGGAGGTAAATCTGAGAAAGAAATAAGTTGGAGGGGTAAGTCGGAAAAAGGAGTAAGACGGGGGTAACTAAGGGAGAAAGGTGGAATAAGTCGGGGGTGTTTGTTAAATAACGCGTTCAAAAGTTCGTCTGGAGATGGTAAGCTTAGTATTCTCAACTGTTTTGTTTGATTGCGTTTATTTAATAATAATAAATATTAATATTAAATAATCACTCTTGGAAACCCGAAGGATTGTAATCACACAACGAACGTTGTTAAGGAAATCCTTCAATAAATTAGCCTTTTGACCATCATGTCTTCACGGGGTTTCCCTAGTATCTTATTAACTATTAGGTAATAATTTTTTTTCTTATTATTATTCTTTTTTAACAACAACAAGTAAACAACAAAAAAAACGTAATCACGGTAGCTGTTAGGATTTATTATCCTGAAACTATGTGATTTTGGCGTTTGCAGAGTTCAATTGTCCGAATGACATGTAACGAAATTTTCGCAAAACTTTTTCGAAATTTTCAATTTTTGCGATTAAGTACTTTCGGACGTGTAAAAAAATAGCGTATATACCACTAGACTAAAGTGCATCTTTTAATCTCTCATGTGTTTATTTTAATAATTATTTAATGTTTAATGTTTATTTTAATTATTATAATAATTTAATAATTAATAAGCTCATATTCGGGATTAAAAGATGCACTTTAGTTCCTGGGTATATAATATACTATTTTTCAATTTTTGGTTTTGGTTAATTTAATTTTTGGTTAATTAAAAGTTTTTGATATCATGTACATTTAAAACTAAGTCAAGTATTGTTTCGTGAAATTCAATTTTTCTTACGTTGGTTCCTTGAACAAATATTATTATAAAAATTGTTACTCTTAATTACTTAATTATTTGCTACTTTTAATTTGACCTCTAATCGCAAATATGCCAAGAAACGTTACTTCTTAATTATTAAGGATCTTTCTATTTAATTTAAAGTCAGGAATGTTGATGCCTGATCTTACTTTCATGTATGTATACATAACTTCATACACCCACAAACACTGTCATATTTATGAACATCAAAAATAACTTAAACCCCTGCTTGAAAATTTATACTAAAGAATTGAAAATAATTCTATTCAAACCCCCTTGTAAATCGGCGACGAATAAAATTTATAGTTAGAATTGTGCCATAATAATAAATATATCATTTATTTCACTGCATTTGGGTCGTTTTTGCGGAACATTTGTTATGCCTTCGATGTTATTCTAGTTCTGGCAACGGAATTTATTTGGGTCCCGCCCTTTCGCTATATTTCTCTATCAGAAAAAGCGATTGGCATGATAATGTTCAATAAAACACTGCAAGGGGACGCTACAGACAAAAAGGATTGCACCAACAAATTGGCTAATTCCAGGGTTTTCTTTTAAATTAACGAACTCGAAGGAGAATTTATTTTACATGCAAATTTTTCATGTCATTCTGTTACGGAAATTGTTTCTGCTTAATAAAATAATGAACAGTTTTATGTGGCTATTCCATCGAAGTAGTGTCTTACATTACATAGGTATTACTGTAATAATAGGAAGACTATTTTTTTAGAAACTACTATGCTGACGTGTTCGTTGACACCATCTCCGTCTGTCGAATCCCTTCCTTCTTGGCCCCACTCCCCTTGAAAGTTAGTGAGAAGAGGTATGATTGGATGGAAGTAGCTTTTTCTCAGTAAATGTATCAAAAGATCTTCTAGCTGGACCTAAAAGTAATATGTAATCTGCCATATATTTCTGACTACTTTATTTGTAGTCTAGCAAATAAATGTAATCTCTGATCAGTAATTTTAGAATTCAGTTGCTCCCAATTAGCTCATTAGACATAGTGTAACTGAATGATGTGCCACAAGATAAGTTAAACGCATTTCCATGTCTTCAGCTTAATCCCACCAACAAAAGATTTCATTCATAGGTACCTGGCAAACTTGTGCAATGCAATAAATAATTTTGCGTGGCAAGAACAACATGACTGTACATAAGTAGTCTAATAGATCAAAGTGGTCAAAAACAGGCAACAAAACAGTTGACGGGTAGGAGCCCGTAAACATCCAAACAATTGAAATGATTAGACAGTTGATTTATGGCTGACAAAATCACTTTCCGTGAAGTGATGGATCAGCACAGACTATTTCTACATAAGACATGGAAATAAGACGAGTGTGAAACAAATGTTTCACGTGTAGTGTCATCAGTGCCGATCATATGAAATGCATGCACACGACTGGAAAACAAAAAGGGCAGTCGTGAAATGTTCGGTCTAGGACATTAGGGCGCGGCCACTAGGGCGCTGCCATTAGAGCGCGGCCTTTACGGCGCGTGGTCTCAAGGGCGCATAGCCATTAGGGCGCGAGGACAGTAGTGCGCGAGGAAATTTAACGATCAATAAACTAACTATTGAAACTATTCATTAGTAAACTTTGAAAATTTAATACAAAAATATTAATGCACAACACAGTGAATAAATAAGAACACGAACAGTGGAGTAGCTTTAGAAAGAACACATCAATTATTTCGGAATAATTACCGGCAGCATGAATTTAAATGAAACTTTTTGGATTATCTTGTAGCGTACGATATGTTAGAATAAAAGTTTATATATTAAAAACGTGCGCTTTAAGAAATTCTTAAAAAAATTTGAAAAAGTGTGTTTTTGATAATTTTATGTAAAAAATTCAATATTTCGAGAAATTATCAAAATTAACCGCTGAAAACGCTTATCTTGTAGCTGTAAATTGTAAAAATTCTTGTTTGTTGTGTAACATAAATTATTCCAATTTAAATGTTATTTCCAATTTCTTTAACCTTGAATTACTTATTGAATTTAGAGTATTATGGTGATTATACCTAACTGGAATATCTTAAGATAGACAAGTGGGATAGACCCTCATTATTAACAAAAGTCACGAAGCCAAATTCTTGAAGTTTTGAAGATAATAATTCAGGTATATTTGCTAGACTTTTAGAGCATTTCTGACCCTTTCTATTACTTGGTTTTCAACATACCATGACGATACCATGAATCCGACTGCACCGGCCCCGTTTTTACTATTCTTCCTTGACCAGCTGAATGATTTTTGTCAATTTTTTTGTAACTCGTTTTCAACAAAATAGATTACTAGTACAAGGTTTGAAAATAAATAGTTTGTAGGAGTACTTAGCAAATCACTTCAGTACAGTTACTGAGTTACCGGTTACCTGAGTTAAAGGTTACTGTTAAGGCTAACTAAGGTCCAAGAAAGACTGTTGATCTATCAAATATCTCAATAGAATGTGAAACACTATTAGACACATTACATTTTCATGATGTAATAAAAAAGTTTTCAGAACTCAAAGCTAGACTATTGAGGTTTTATAGAAACAAGTGTTTAAGCAGTGTTTAAGTTTTTTAATAAGTATAATGTATTTTATTTTTTTTTTATTAAACATAGTATCAGCAATCAGAATACAGTAGCATTCTACAAGCTAATTTGTTGTCTTTAGTACTGGCGTGGTGAGAGCCCCTCCAGCGATGGGTCCTCTTTAGTGCAGGTCAGTGGGCCAACGTCTCTTGAGTCTTCTGATAACTTCGTGATGTGGGAGGTCAGACAGCAGAGGATTGATATGGACTGCGATCTTGTTAAGGTGTTTTGATGTTCTCTCTTGTATGACCTGTGTTATAAGTGGGATACCTAGGTCTTCGTGTAGCATTTGGTTGGTTATGTACCACGGCGCATCATTGTAGTTATTAACTATTCATAAATATTCCCATATTACAATATGTTGCTTAATTTGTAACTTACATAATAATTCTTGAGATTCATTTTGGTGGTATGGAAGGTTCAATTTAAGTATTGATAAATATACGAATGCCAAACATTCTAACTTAATTATAGAATGGTTGTTTCTCATAAAAATTACTAATATAATTTAAGATCCAAAAAGATCATACTTGATATATGTAATCTCTTTTACCAAAAATAATTATTTATTATTCTATGTAAAAGAATCGCCCATATTACATGTTGAAAGGAAAATCTGCCTTCATTTGACGATTGCATTAAACATAAATAAAATATCTAGTCACCTGAATGAGTCCATTTTGCAATATTATAATATAAAGCATTACCCTGCAACCAGTGCCATTCCATTCACCAATAGAGTATGTACTACCTATATGCAAACATAGATGTATCACAACTTACTATTGCTCGTCGTAGTGTCCATGCGCCCTAATGTCTTTGCGCCCGAATGTCCCACGCCCTAGCGGCTGCGCCCTAGAGGCCGCGCCCTGATGCACGGGTCCGTGAAACGCCACACCTCATCATCTTCACAACAAGAAGTCTTCGTTTATATAAAATCAACTGTAAAAACCTGAAATTTTGGATTTTTCGATAAAAAAAAAACATAATTCACCATGGGTTACATGCACGAACAGCAGTAAATACGCTATATAGCACGTACAGGTTATAACACATGATACAACCAGGAAAATGGTGTCATGACTGAACGTTCCATCACAACAACATCACACAACTTTGTAAGAGAGGAGTTCATAGCCTAGAAGAAGACCTCGGTCGTCCTGCAACTTACCAAACCTAACTGATCGCTGTTTGACTGTTTCCTATCTTGAAAATAGAACTTCGTCGCTAATATTTTGCAACAATTAGAGACACCATATTCTACGCGACAGCAGATTTGTGCTATATCCCTGAAGGAGAGTTTTAGGAGTGTTTCAAAAATGGCAGAATCGTTGGAACAATGTTTGTTCGGAATACTTTAAGAGTGAGTAGGACAGAAAATACTAAAGTCTATTTGCTAATAGCGATTTCTGATGAGTACATGAACAGTTTACACTGTTGCATAGTTAACAACTTGAAGTGCAACAGGGTGTAGCTATATTGGCGCTTGTTTTGCAAAAATGATCTTAACGCGTCCTTTCCTATACTGTTAGTATTTGCTACAGCGACAGTTCTGTACGGTTCCAAATCAAACGGTGCAATGTTTTAAAGTTAAATCGGTGTTGACTGTTTAAATATACTAAACTTAAAGTTAGAATGAAGGTTAGAGGATAGGTTTAGTTCAGTTTTATAAATCTGTATCTGGACAACAACGAAAATTAGTATTACGACTTGCTAGACTGAAGGAATTCCAAATGGTGGAAAAATTCGGAAATGATCGGAAATGATTTCTGTCGACGCAAAACTAGGAACTAGCAACATTGCAGGAGCAAATAAAGCTTTATGGTTAAATCTCCTTGGCCATAAAAAAGATTATCACCCTAACTGAAGTCAAAATAAGAAAAATAATTGTCAATATAATTCAGTGTTGCAAAAACTACCAAACTCTGCCTTGTTGTAAAAAAATCATTTAATTATTCGAGTTTTAGCGGTGTTTAATAACTTTGGCTGGTGAATTATTGTTATGCGATATTGAAAAATAACGTTAACAATAATTTTTTATAACCTTTAAATATAGTTAATAATTTTGTTAGTTTAATGCATTGAAACCTCTTTGTTTCTCGTTAGAACTTCAAACATTGTCTGTTTTTCTAATGAATATATTGCCGCAAATATTTGTTGCTCTGATGTTTATTAAGATTTATTACGTAAGCCATCAAGAATCAAGACCAAATACAATGTCGTTTTTTTTTATAATAATAAGTAAGTAAATAATAACAAACAAACAACAGCACAAGAATCATCAATTGTTTGCGCGTAATGTTCTAGAACATTTTTCTGAATTTATGGCTTGTATTGATTGCATTTCAATTTATTTAACAACTTATTTTTTCGTTCAATTTTTATTGTTCCTGTTTTTAATTAGTTTAAGTGGTGGACATTTTGCCAATCATGGACACTACGTCGGCCGCAAGCGGCCTTTAGCGAAACTTTGTGTTTGTATTCACATTAGAATTGGACTATGGACGGCTCTTAAGGCTCTCCCGTTTGTGACCGGTGCTGTATTGAGGATTGGCGAGGTTGCAGTGCATATTTATTTTAAGGGCTCGGCGTTGTCTCCACGTTCGGCAAAGTGTCCACCGCTTGTGGCGGCATAGTGTCCACCGCTTGCGGCCGTCGTAGTGTACACGGTCGGCAAAGTGTTCACTGCCTACGGTCGGCATATAGTGTCCACGGTTGGCAAAGTGTCCACAGCATTCGGTCGGCGTAGTGTCTACGGTGTTAGGTGTGCTATCCACCTAATATTGCGTTTATGCAACGTTAATTTGTTTATGTTCTAATATATTATTTATTTTTTTTGTATTATACAGCTTCAGTTAATGTTAATAAAGATATCAAAACACAAAAAAAAATAATTTGTAGTTTTTCTTTAGTAGTAGTTTTAAATGGGTTAAATAGTGTCGTTAGCGCAAAAAATATTATACGATACTCATCGTTAAGTGTTTACAACAGATATCGAAAATATTTCTCTATCTGTTATAAAGCACTTACCGGTCTCGTAGCGTCGTATACTATTTCGGTACTCTAATGATCTGCGAACACGAAATTAAGCGGTGTGAGAGAATTCATCAATAGAGTTTAGTGAAAATTGGCATAGAATATTTGCAGGAGCAGTACTTCATTTCCAGCAACAAGAAACAGCTACCGGTAGACCAAAAAAAGTTTTGGGGAAGGAGAGATTGCAATGTGGTATCATTGTAAAATATGAATATACCATAAAATATATAAATAAATGAACACATCGATTAACAGATTTGTTAAACTCGTTAAAACAAGTATTTATAGTAATTAATGTATTAAGGGCGGTGGGTACGCTTTACCAGTCTATGCTAATACGTAATATGGAGACCGACGCGTAGCGGAGTATTAGCCGAGAATGGTGGTACGTAAAGCCCACAATGCTCATACTATTTTTTGCCCGATCAGATCTATGAGTTAATTTTAAATATATGGAGTAAACATTAAAAGAAATCACACTGAAAATGTGAATTTTATCAAGTTCTGAATGCGCCTGGTTGTTATGTAGTTGAATAAACAAAAACAATTTTTATTTCAATCCGGACAAATTCACATGGACATGGACGGTAAGTTGAATAGTTTCGTTTATAGCTTGAAATGTTGTCAAACCGTGGTGCAATGTACAGAGTGCTTAACTTCAACTACAGCGCTAATCCTTTACGGTTCTAAATAAAAAAAATTAAAATAAAATTTACGAGTTATATAAAATGTGTTACTAAATACAGCTGAAACTATTTTTTATACTAAAATCCTTTGAACAACTTTACATCTACATAACTTGTTGAACAGCTCGATCAGGACACTCCAATGTGCAAAAAGATGTCAATGTTGTGGAGAATTTGCAATTACAGGAGATTATTGTTAGTTACCTGCGGGAGCGGAGATTAAATGATTCAAGGGATCATCTCAAAGCATTAACCATTCTTAAGGATATTATAATAAATGACGTGTTTATAAATTGTAATATTTATTGACATTTCAAAATCTATAAAAACTGTAGAACAAACGAGAAATTCATATTACAAAGGAAATCCTTTGTATATGATGGTTTTGTTTAATAAGTATTAGTAGCGTTTGTTAACTGAAAATGAATAACTTATTGATCATTAACTTGAAACTCTGTTTTCATTTCAATAATTGGGAAAATTACAAAATACTTTACGGAAGTAAGAAATTTATTTTTCGAGTAATATGAAGTTTTGTGATATTTAAAAATCTTTTTGACATGAACTGTTCGAAACAGTTTCTTTCTAAAATGTTTTTTCTTTTGAAATAAACCCCTCGGATAAAAACATGTTTTTAAAAGAACGTTTAAAAAAATCTGACTGACATGGTTGTTATAAAAGCATGTCGGAGTCAGTCAAATAACAATTCATAAAACTGGTTACCTTTCTTTATTTCGAATGTTGCTTTTAGGATTCTGAATTAAACAACAGAAACAATACTTTCTTTTTTCTGATTAAATAGAAGATAAAAATAATATCACGTTCCTAGGAGTAACAGTAACGTAATAATAGTTACACATATATGAGAGATTTTATTAAAATGCTAGCTGCATGCAAAAATAAATAAATAACAGAGTTGAAATCAAGATCACTTTTGTAAATGAAAAACTCTGAGGCCTTGATAAAACAGGTAAATTTTATCTTTACACAGGATTTTCAACTTTAATCTAGGTCTCACGCGCTTTCTTTTCTACACATAGTATGACTTCGTTATAAGACACTTTTGACATTCTGTCTCTAAGCCGACCACTTTATTCAGACGATATCAATAAACTGCGGGCTAAGGCATGTAGAAAATTCATTTTCTGGTAAAAAGTCGGAGCAATTTACTCGCGGGTTTAAAGAATAAAAGCATAAAAGATGCGATTGAGCAATAAAAGCATTATATATGCAAAATATATGCCCTTACGAATCTACGCCGCGAAAATTCCGCAAGAGGCGAAGAAATGAAATTATATTTCTTCATAAGGCGTCCCTAGACGCCATTTGTCTGCGAGAGAAGTTTAAGATTTTTCCTTCCGGTTTTTATTTTATTTTTATTCATGAATGTTTTTAAAAACATCTCTCCTGCAATAAAAGATGCATAAACAGTTGGCTGCGAGACGCCAGTCTTTTGTTACCGTCTTTATAAATGCTTCGTATTGTATTGTTTTGTTTGGGGTAACCATATTTTTGGGAGAATTTTGAGGTTTAAATTTTTAACATTAACAATTCGAATCTCGTATATAAAAAACTTCTGCACAAGCAATATATAAAAGTGATTTACAACTTCGGTCAACACTTAATTTCAGTAATACCAACATTACTGCACATGAATGTCAATCGTAACCGTCAGCCATTTAAAATTAAAGGGATATTCGAATTTAAACGTCCCCACGTATATAAATAACCCTATATTTCCACTATTTACCAACACTTTGGCATTTAAACGATTCATTTTGTAATATAAAAGCAGCAGGAGTGATACTTTACCTGCCTGATATTTATAATTCAGAGAATACTTGCACTGGGCGAGTTAAATATGGCAGGAATGCGTGCGACGAATGCCGATGCACTTAATAGACCCATGTCGCGTAAATAATAAATGCAATTGCAGGGGAAAAGAAAAATGCCACCCGCTATCGTTGAAAATTTGAGACTCCCCGGTATTCTCACCCTCATACTCCGCGAAAAATGTTTACATTTAGTGTAGCATGTATGCTTAAAATGTTTCATTTTTCTCAGAGGAAAAGGGAACAAAACAACAGGCTGGCATGCTGATTGAATTTTCCACTCAACATTTGTATCCTTCGCGTCAGAAAACTTTCCGTGGTTTCGTAAAAAAACAAATGAATTTCCACCCATTTGTAGTCAGCTGAAAGAATGCATCACTGCTGGAATGAAATGCTTCACACCGTTGAAATAAACAAATCTATTCTTAGAAGAATTACAAATTTGCATTATAAACATGTCAGCTTACACATTTGTTTTTTTTGCAAATGAAAAATTGTTTTCAGTATTTATGGTACTTTCCTCTCAAATTAAATTTGTTATTATGGTTATTAGATTTATTCCGGTATACTGAATGTTTAGAAACTCACGTCTACCCTTTATGCTCTAATTTTACACGTGGTGAACATGAAAGCTTTTTATGATTTCTATAGATCTCTATAGCACTTTTTTTAAATAACTCTACTACATTTAATACACATTTTTTTAAATAATCTAATGACTACTTGCAAATGCAATGATTAAAAATGATTAAAACTGTATGGTACGTTTTCATCTACTATACTCAAGATTCTGGGGTTGAGGGGCGCGGACAATTTTTCAGTATAATAGGTTCTACTACACTATTATCCTTGGATAATATTTTCCCGCGCATTCTCAGTCAATAACCTTACAGCTCAAAGATAATAAAATTTACATTAATAATGCTATAAAATTATTAAAACTGACAAATCAACTCCGTCCAAAGACAGTATAGAAATCTAATACTTTGGACCGTCCCACAGTGTGGCCTTTTCATAATATAATGAAATTGAATTAATAATTGCCATATAAATAGCCATACTCGTATGTGCATTTATATGTTGCAATTTTATATTTTTACAGTATATGAAGAATAATTGATATAAAACTTTGATATTAACATCTAAACTGACCATGAGGTTATTTTAAAGAGTTGTTTGATCTTTTGTTGTTGTAAATATTGCTATGATATAGGCATCCCGCATTATATGTATGCACGATGTGTTGCCTATCTTTCAGGCGAAAGAAGGATTTCACTATTTTTTATTTTAAAACAATAAAATTTTGATTTAAATATGTTGAGGATACACACTACAACACTGAATGTGAGATGGAAAGGGATAAATTTTAAACGGATTCTTCACTTGAATTTCACAGACTCAATTTCATGATAGACGATCCTATGTCGTTGGTTGATATTTTGACATTTAAATATTTTGAAGCCATTTTATGGCATGTTTTTACATGAAAATTATTAAAGGCATACTTAATAAGGTATACACAAGTATTTATTACTTTATTTACAGTTTTTATTATTGAATTTCAAGAAAATGTTCTATTTCTTTGACGATTCATAATTTTGCATAGTAAATGGATATTTTTCAATGTTATTTGAATTTATAAGTAAAATATTTGCAATATTGTTAACCAAGCTCTAGGGTGCATTTGACACTAGAATGTTGTTGTGTTTGTGAAGTGGGGAACTTTTTATAGAGAAGGTTTAGGCCTTTGAAATCCCACAATTGTATCGTTTCAGCAGGGTCTGCTAGAATGTTAAAATTTAGATTATATTTATAATTTTGGTGTCAAAATTTATGTAATTTTTGTTTGATAGGATCTTAGGATCAATTTTATGATAAGAAAAGGATGTAGCAAAATGGTAAAACGTTTTTATTTGAATTTTTGTGAAGTAATATTTGTAAGAAAATTCAAGATGGTTGTCAATGAATCCTAACTCTAAATTTGCATTTTGATAGCCATGTTAGGTATCAAAATAAAGGAAAAGTTCTCCTCTTTTGTTTTATAACATTTATTTAAACAATTTATTTAATTTTCTATCAACAATTTGGTTAGAAAGGTTTTTGGTGGGAAAGATGTTCTTTTGTTTCTAGTAACTTACTAAATTAATCTAGTTTTTAACTAGGAAAATCACTATCGATTTGCAATTGTTTTCCCATTATTATAAAAACAGCACGAAAATTTGGTTACTCTCTCTTGATTTCCATGCAGAGCAGAAGTCATGTCAGTTTGTACGTTATTTTGATAAAATTTCGAGGTTATGTTGGTGAATTTTACGTCACTTTAACTATCAACAAAGTGTGGTTATGACAAATAACATCTTGTTTTTAATTTTTTAAGTTCTTAATAATTTAACTTATAATAATTATAATGAACAATCAAATTAAACTAAAAGTGAAATAAAACGAAAGTACAGTGTTTAAATTAGGTGTTCAGGCTGTTATTAGTATTTTTGATGAAATCTTTGGAATTTTATTTTGAATTAAAGGAAGGTAATGGAATCTTGTTGCAAATAACCAAATTAATTTATGTACTCACGTCATGGAAGATAAATGTTGCACCTTTAATAATTATAATTATCTTCATAAATCACAAATAAAATCAATTTGAAGGATGGTATGGAAATGTGCTTCATCATGTCAACAAATAAGCAGGTAATTTTACCAACTATGACAGAAAACTGCTAACCAACTTAATGTGTTTAAAATTTTGTGTGGCGCAACTATTTTTAAATTTAAAATAATTTGCAATTTTTATTTTTTTTTAATAATTTAAGATTGATGGATTGATCAGATAAGAATTATAAAGGACCAAGAGAATTAAAATGTCTGTTAATTCTTATTTTGTTAAAACTATTTGACACCAAAATTTAATTGATTTTGTTTCATATTTGTTTAATTAAGTTTAATTTAGAATTTTAATAGTTGTTTTCGTTTCTCTTCAATGAATTTTAAATTTTTATTTCTTTCGTGTGTTCATAAATAAAATTTATCCGTTTAAATGTTTAAAAAGAAATTTATTTGTTTATTTATTTGTGTCTGGTCCATTAACAATGTTTTATAGATATAATTTAAATAGTTACCTAATTAATTAGCGACCCGCCTGATTTCGTCTCATGCATTTATGGAACTTGTTTTCCAGTTTAGAAATTATAGCCGGAGAATTTTTTTTAATGATAAAGGTAAGTAATATTTATAGTTGTGTATATTTTCAGACTGTTTTACCATGATTTTGTGTTTGTGAGTTTCAATAATAACAAATTTATTTTGCAATTTATAACCTTCCATCTTTCATCAAGTGTTGGAGGGTTTATTATTCCCTACAATAATTTTTTTAAGTGACATTAAATACCAATAGCGTTTACTGTCTCCAGCCATACTTTGGAACTCCATAATAATGAAATATAATATAAACTAGGTGCCAACTGCTTACCCTAATGGGTAAGCTTTAGTAACTAACGCACTCTTAAAACACTGCTGTTCTTACGTATTTCTTGTAAATTGTTGAAAGAAACTCCTTACTGTGAGTTTCTTTCCTCCAAAGGTCAAAGTGGAATAAGCAAAGCGTGGTGATTGCACGCCACTTGTTGCTTTTGTTGAAATACGAAAAAAGAATTCAAGCTCGGATCCTCACCTCTCTCTCTTACATTGCGTAGTTTAATAGGGTTTGGGTCATCCAGCGCTAGGTAGCGCTATACCGAGACACATGAATGAAAACACAATGCATGTGCTTAATATTAAGAGGAATACAAAGATTAGTTAAAGTTTCACAAGTTTTATTAGTATCTTAACCTGGCAATATTGTTTCGACATTAAATGTCATTATCAAAGGTAGCTAAGATTGATAAACAGACACGTTGCTAAGGATAAATACATACAGAAAATAGGTAACTAGATACAATACATAACAAAAACTAAATATCTAACACTTCTAATAAAGGAGAATTACTAAGCTCAGTTTGTTCATTCATTAAAGGTACTGTACGTTTATGTTTGTATATTTCAAAAGCTTCTAAAATGTCTAATTTGTGTTTGTTGTTGCAAAAATGTAAGAATTTAATGTTGTTTTGAGGTGTCATTGGGTGGTTCTGTTCCAAAATGTGTTTGGCATAATTCGATTTTTCTGGATAATCGAAAATCTGGATAATAATTTTTCATAACAAAATGGTAATTACGCAGTTTCATCGTAAAACAAACGACTAATGAATTGAAATTAATGAAACTAACACATATTATAACATGTGAAACCTCTGTTTAAGCCTTAAGTGCCATAATAGAGACACTATTGATCCAGTCAAATTTACAATTCTTAAGTATACGAATATATGGTGGAGACAACTTAAAATAATCCCTAAGTCACATAATATGTACAATTTCAGTTCTACAGAACCTGCGGAACTGATACGATTTTACAACTATTTATTTATAACTGCTGTATTTTTTAAAAATAATAACTAGGTACTCTGCTTTCAATGATTGAAATATTTAGTCCGAAAAATTTTCTGAATGACTCGATAAGAGGGAAAATTTGAATATTATAAAAAAAATCTTTTTCTAAGTTTCAAAACAATCCTCTCCACTTTCTATACACATTATTATGATATATATGTAAATTGAAATTGCGGGATGAATGCTTCTGATTATATTTAGGAAAAGCCCCACAAAGAAAATTGATGATGATTGAAAATTGATAAATTGTTAAAATTGTTTTAATTGTCTAGAGTATACAAATAAAATAAACTTCGGTAAAAGCCCAGTGAAGATATTGCGGTGTTGTCAAATCACCGTAACGAAAATTTTATCAACGGAACAGAAACGTTAACACAAATATTTTATATCAGATTTAAATTAAAAGAGGGACATGGTATGTCATGGGCATAATTAATATAAAGGCTATATATAGGACCATAGTTAGGTTCATTTATACTTAAATTAAAAATTAAGATTAAAGATTTCATGCAAACATAACCTAGCTTTCTTATGCATAAATAAATAGGTTTCATTTTAGAAAAAGGATATAAATTAGTTAGATTGCTTGATCATAAATACGTTTATGCAACCCAAGTTATACTTTGAGACGGTTTCCCACTTGTTAGGAGGAAGTAATTTCCATATTTAAATTTACAGATTACCATGTTTAGCGTTAGATAAATTTTTCTATTTTCCAGGAGGCCAGCTCAAGTTTATGTTGTTAATTAGCTGAAAATAGATGAATTAGGTTAATCTTGTTGTGACTTATACAATACAATTGATTTTTGAATTTGTTTATAAGATTTCTAATCACTCCAACTAATGAAGGTACTAAATCCTGTCGTTCGTGTTGATATGACTCTTATCCTGTTTTTCCTCATCATTGTTTTGATGTAAGTCCTTAGAGCATTGTATGCTGGACATTTTGAGCATAAATTGATAAACATTGACTTAATATTTAAGCTGGCACTTGTATATGCAATAATTGGTGTTCGTACTCTAAAAAGATTATCTTTATAGTAAATTATAAAGATGTTTCTATGGATAAACTATTTGTATTACCTGTGTCATGTATTCATGTAACTAGTTTGTAAAGGATGAACCTTGATTTGTTGAACTTTATATGTAATTAGATCGTAACGATATATGTACATTGTCAATCGTTTTTCTTGAATATCTTCGTTACGATACATTTTGAGACAATGAATGTATTATACTTTTTTGATCTTCGTTTCAATGGCTACAAATATATAAATAACAGAAATTATATAATAACAGAATTAGGATTAGTGATAAAAAATAACAATTGTGCAGGATTAGTGACGTCACAAGCTTACTCGATGTTCCGTTGTTTAGAAAAAATGTCACAGTTTTCTTTTGTTCTGGCATAAACTATATAAGCTGGGGCAAATTGTAACAAAATCAGTCGATAAAACGTACAAGGCAGAATCTATGCCCGGCTCCGGATAATATCTGTAATCAATTTGAGGTTATATTTCAACCATATGTTTTTGACACAAATGTCATTGTATAAATAAAGTTTAAATTAAACTAAAAGTGTTACCTGAACATTTTTGAAAATTGAAAGAAGATATTAGTGTTGTTTAACAATTACATAAAGTGAACGTGAATGTTTAAATAAATTCAAGTGGATTTATTTTCATCATCGATCTTTGCATCGATAATTCATAAACAAGAAGTCAGCTGATTGGTTTCGTCGCAGTGTTACCAATAAAAAGGATTAACTTTTAAAAAGGGGAAATTATATCGTAATATACAAGGTTGGTCATAATAAATGATTCTTGTTAATTAAATGAATAATAATTAACTTGTAAAGTTCATCCTCAAATATAAAACTATTTGGTTTAGTTCATTAAGTTCTTTTGAGAATTTATTTGATTTGAAGTAAATAAAACAACTAAATTTCTTTTATATAAAATTTAATTTCATTTGATCAATATTTTTATTTACAAATAAATTCCATTTGTGTTGGTCTGTTCAAACGAATGACAGTACTGATCCTATGTCAGGTCACTACAACTATTTCTAACGTTTGAGCAAACCTGAGAATTTATTCTCAATTTTCAATTGTATTATTTTCAATAACATTTTTTTTACTTTGACTTTCCATTTGAATTTTTATTTTGTTTGTTAAATAAAGTTTATGTGTTTTCAATTTTACATATATGTTTAATTGATTTTAATACAAGCATCCAGCGTTCTTTTCTTTTGAATTCAGAGTTTAGTAGCAGTTGTCCAGCTTGTAGGAGTTTTAGTGCTTACGATATAAGTTTTTCTTCCTTTCCAGGCATAAAAGTAAATAAGAGTCTCGTAATTCAAATAATTTATGCTTTACTGAGCAAACCTGAGCTAGCTGAGAGGAATAAAGAAAAATATCTGTGGTGTATTCTCATTTCAATCCACCGTATATAATTTATGTTTATATTTGGAACGGTGGACATATTGTATTTTATTTTATCTTCAAAGATCACAGCAATATATAGAAAATATAAACCACCTACCTTTACCATAAAGAAATGCTCCGGCTATAATAAATTGTTGCGAACCTAGACTCTAGTCGCAACTGAGACTCTAGCATGCGGGTTGCTTCCATAGGGCAATAAGTAAATATAGATCTATAAAACATAATTAAGCCACACACATAAAACAAAATAATAAACCAGAAGTTACTTTTAAAATATTTAAACGACAATATTTATTTAACAAAACACAAGAAATGAAAAAACAAAATTAAAACTGAAATAGTAAAAATTAATGAAACAAAAAAAATTTTGATATCGTAAATAAAAGAAAAATCAATTCTGGGATAGCTAATTCTATTTATCTTCAGAAGTAATATCTCTATTATTCGTATTACTAACTTAAAATTTAAATAAATACCTTACATTATTTACAAATAATCAAAATTTTGGCGTCATTTGAATTGCCAACCGAACTTAGTAACAATGTGCAAAATCTCTGTTTCCATGTGGTTTTCTATCAACATGCTGGAAATGCAATAACAATTCACTTCTCTTCATAAATAATTCTGTATTACTGAATATAATTGAAATTATAAAAAGTAGCTGTATTTCAGACATAAGTTAATCGATTTAATTAATACAATGATAAATCTCCATATTCCATCCAAGTTCTAATGAAAATTATTAAACCGATAACCCAGAAAAAAATTTCTTCACGCGAAAAAAAAATAAATCACTATTAATTCACAACACTGTTTATTTATTTAAATTTAATTGTTTATTATTAAAATCACCAAATTCAAAGCTTTAACAATTGATAAACACTTTGACGTTTCATCAACATAACCGAAAAATTTTGACGTTTGGTTAATGTTGACATTTTCAACTAACTACATAACCTTTAAATTATGCTCTGGGCACAAACGCATAGCTTGGAACAACTAAATTTACAGAGAGAGTCACCAAATTGCTTCCTGTATTTATATGTTTTGAAATTCAAAAGACAAGATTCACATAACCATATAACTGTTTATAATTATTAATAATTGTTTAAACAAATTCTATAGTTAGAAAAAAAATCTTCTTTGCAAAAATACCAAACACTTGTATAAAAACCCAATAATAAGATGGCTATTAAATGTCGACTGAATCAATTTTCAAATGCATTCAATTATACATTAAAATATGAATTAGTTAATTAATATCCTTGTTTTACCTCTTTTTATGAGTACAAAATTTTTTATTTAGATGTCCAGACTACAAAATAATAACTAAATTACATAATTTAAGATTATCAAGATAAAACGCAAAAATATGTGTTTTTAAACCCATAGATCTTCTATCAGAAATCATCCCCATATTTGCATTTATGTCTCAGTTGTACCCAAGGAACTACTTGACTTATTGTAATAAAATATTTAAGTCCACAGACTTTTTATTCTTGAAAATCCACGAAATTATAAAGAAACTACCAAATTGTTAATTCACAAGAAAATTCTTATAAATTAAACCTGCAGGTAAAGGAATAAATATTTGAGTACATCTCCACTAACATGCACCTTGTCTGTTTCAGGTCGAAATATGCCTTGAAATGGCTTCAATACTTATTTATCTACAGAACTCATGTAACGCTAGCAAATCGTCAGCTGACAAAGAAAATTTACCAAAATTAAGAGAAAAATCAACTTTTAAATTTATCATTTTCCTAGCTAGTTTTAATGGTTTTTTAACAAAATGAAACAATTTATTATTTATTTTAATTAATACTTAAATGGAAATTAATATTTCCCCTGGAAGTTATGCAACCCATTTAACATGTTTGTACTTATGGATGTCTATATTTTCTAAAAGTATGTTATACTCCTATCATGATAATATGTAATTTAGATTTCTCAAAAACTTTCAAAACTGCGGTAATGTTTTTTCGAAATTCTTGCTAATCGGTACTGTTGATTGAATCTCTCCCACAGAGTTAAAACACGTTTCCGTCACTGACATCTTTGGATTAGAAAAAAGGAAAATGTCTGCTGGGGCCTAATCAGCTATATATGAGAGGCCTAGAATTGTAATCATTAGACATTTACTTGAAGATTAATTGACCAATACGTGAGCGGGTACAGTGTCGTGCAAGAGTAGACAATTTCCATTGCGTTACAGTTTCGATCTGAAACGACGAATCTTGGCTAGGACAAGCTCAATCGACATTCTTGTAAATTGATGATGATCATTTGTAAGGTTTAGTTTTTGGTGCAAATATTCTGTAAAATTAAAAGTACTCTATAATAATACTGCAAATATCGAAAAATAATTAGCATTGTTTTTATCTCTGATTTCACAGCTTTCACTTTCATTGGCTTTGATTCTCCTGGACTAACCCATTTAGTATTTGTTACATGTAGAGAGTAATCAAACGTTTTTTATTTCTTTATGGTTATTTATTGGCCTGTTTAATTAATTGTTTGTCTGCTATCTTTATGTAATTATTTAACCATTTGTATTTACACCAATCATGTTACCTTGTTACTAGGAAAGCTACAGCAGACGTTTGCGGTAAGTTTATGACAGATTTTGAGAATTACTTGGTACTCCTCTATATCGTCTGGCTACGATGGCTTAGAACCGCTAAACGGTCATATTTATATATCTTTTGAGAAATACCGAATGGACATCCTGAATTTCCCTGGTAATTTAAAAGCTCTACCGCCATCGAGTCATTCTAGACTAGTTACCACCTCGTACAAAACTTTCAAGCCTTAGCTTAGTAATTACCCAAATATTTAATTCAGATTTAATTATCTTTTCTGTTTCAAACGTCCGTTACATTTGACACATTATAACACTGTAGAAAGTCATAGCAAAAGAAGAACATAAGGTATCATCATATAGGAAAGCAAGACGTGTATCTCGAAAATATTTATATGGCTTTTACGCGACTTTTGACTTTACAATACACCGCCATTATTCGTTTCTCTTCGAAACCACTGCGTTGTTTATCAAAATTGAAAAACGAAGCGTATCATTAGTAGTTGTATTTAAAATGCACTCAACAAACATATTTAAAATTATATACTTTTAATTCTAGGAGAAACAATGCAAAGCAAACAGGCAAAAGGATATTACTGTACAGTACAGTAAAGCGTCGACGGATCGTTGACCCTACATAGACTCATGTATCGTCACAATTATTTTCGTTTTTTATTATTTGTTTATGTCGACCCGTTCCCGTGTATTCGATGATGGGAACGAATTGTTACTCAAACTTGAAAACCTATCGCACATATATAACAACCTCATTATTCTAGGCGACTAGAATATTTCAAAAATTAGTTGGGATAGTGATATTGTCTGTAAATGCAGATCATTAGATCTTGTGGCATTTCTTCAAAAAAAGAATATTGATCAATTAGTACACGCACCTACTCATTTTAGGCATATTCAAGAACCTTTGCTATTTTAATCAAGACATCATTGACATCAAAGACTTTATTTCTAGCGGGAGAGTCTGATTTTGCGTTTTCAATACTGATTGCGTAGTCAATACAGTCACATGTTATATGTTCTAATGAACTCAATAACAATCATTGTCTTAATGGCAAATTGCTTGCAATGATAAAACCCATTTGTAGAGTTTTCATCACAAAACTTACTGTCCCGCAGACTCTACAATTCATCGAGAGTATTATATGCCACTCTCGAAATCGAAATGCGAAGAAAACGTGTAGAAATAATTCGGGTCTTTCTTTAATTAATAAAAGACTTCATAAACACATTCAACGCACACCCTTGTCGAAAGTGAGTGCGTCTCAGTATATTGAAAAATGAAAATGGCGACATATGCAAAGACCAAGATCAAGTTGCTGAAATGTTAGTTGTAAATTTTGTTTCATGTTATAGCGTTAAAGATAAACACGAAATATCACAAATATTCTCTTCCTATGCTAGTACAATTACTAGATAGTTGTTTCTAGAGAAACGACTGTGTCATTTGAGTTGATAACGCCAAAGCCTATCTAAGTATTTATCTTTATGTAGATAGACCTGATGGAAACACTCCCTTAAATAGCATATCTGCTCGTCTTTTAAAGCAATATTTGTCTACTTTAACTCTACTGCTTTGTATAATTAATGAATCATTTTTTAAACTCTGACGCTTTAACAGAAGACTAAAGATTATCTGTTACTGGAATGGAATAATTCCAGTTCAGCAACACGGTTTTGTGCCTGGCAAACTGTCGCGCCAAATCTAGTGCATTTCTTAATGAATGGTAGGATCTTAGATAAAAAAATCTGTTGATATAATCTATCCTGATTTTTCAAAGGCTTTTGGATCGACTGCTAGTACAATAACTTATTAAATTGGACAGCAGAGAGAATCTAGGGCCACTGATTTCTTGGATATCGCCGTTCTTGCAAGACAAAATACTGATACCAGATTATGAGGACATCTACTTACGCTTAAGAAGCTCTATTACTACATCATACCAATCTTAAGCTGTTTTAGAAGTAGTATTCGGCAGAAGTTTACTTCATTCGCGTATTCGGTGTACGCAGTGCCGTCCTTTGAATTTTAAGGCCCCGGGCACAAATATGGAGTGGGGCCCCCCAGTAACAAAGTGAATAAATAAATATACAGGGTGAAACTAATTTAACTAGAAACCTCGTAATGGGGGATAGCTGTAATAGAAAATTTAAAACATATTTTCCTTAGAACATATTAAAATTTTTTTGTTTGTTTATTATTTTCTCCAAAACTAGCAGAAAGCCTCCACATGCTGATAAGAAAAATATGTTTTAAATCATTACAGCTACATTATGAAACCATTACGAGTATATTACGAGTTCTAGTATATTAGTTACACCCTGTATACAAGATGTCCTCGAACTAACAGTAGTAGAATACTCAGCAGTAGTGGTGGATTATAAGATAATGCATACACTTCTCGATGCTTCTTGAAGTGTTACAACGCTTAGGTGTTGTGAGACCCGCTTACGAGAAGCGTTGAAATATTAAGTATATCTATCTTTATTTTAATACTAGATACGTATTTGTATATACTGCTGTTTCTGTCATTTCCACTGCTTTGGCAATTCAAGCGACCTTCAAAAGTACCATCTATGCTTATGAGCACATAATCAATGGACCAACTTTATTGTTAGTAGGTACCGTGAGATCATTTAAATTTAAAATTAAAGTAGGCGGGAATTTTTTTATACGTTTGGCGATCCTGCCAATTGACTCGCTGTGTAAATTAGAGGTTATGCAATTTTATGTTCTAGATTAAACATTTTGGAGCGTCACTTTGACAATTCAAATCAAACTGTGAAGTGAACAGTTAGTGTTGCCAATCTAATTTAAAAATCACAACCAACTTTAATTATAAATTCAAATGATCTCGTGGTACTTCCGGTAACAAAATTCTATGACGCGTCGCTACTGTTTATTTTGAAGTGTTCGACTGTTCGACACCTTTTTATTTCCCGACGCTTTGGTGTTGGGTGTTACGAGTAGCATTAAAACACACCACTACTAAGCAGTGATGCTAGATGGGAGGGGAGAGCGGGATCTTCCCACTACCCACATCACTAGTTTTAAAATTCCGACCAGCGGCGCGCGACTATTCCGTTACAAACGTCTCGCCGTTTGCTCGTTTATAAAAATGTTCAAACGGTGAGGTGTTTGGAAATTTGGTGCTCTTTATTTCAAAAGTAAGCTTTAGATTTATGTATAAGAACTTGCATCAAATGTCGGTTTCCCAGTCCATTTTATTAATGCGTAAGATATATATTGGGTTGTTGATTAAAATAAGGTAGCTCGGTACGGGGCCCCACTAGCCCTCGAGGCCCCGGGCATAAACCCGGCTGATCGACCTTAGGGACGCTTCTGGGTGTACGGTTCAATCTATCTGACGGTGTTGTGCGATACACTTGATAAGTGCAGAAATCAGCGATATCTGCCGATCGATAGAATTTATAAATACATGTTTTGTAATTTTGTTTCAATCATACTAGAATTATATTATTTTGTATTTTCAGCACTTTTGATTAGTTTTGCCTTAGCAGAACTAATGCAACTAGAACAACTATTGCATAAATAATTACTCAAGTTTTTCAATATGTGTAGTAGATATTTTGCTACGGGGTTAAAGTGGATCATTAGACCAATATAAACGACTATTTCGACCCCCAAATACTTACTTATTAGTGTCTCTCATTTAATTGTTGAGGCTTTTTGCCCGACTATGTAGCTATCACTAATGTGTACCCTCCCACTGTGCCGCCAAGCTTAACAATTTTTAACTTCATTTTATGATGAAGTTAAAATGCTTAGAGTAGCCTTTCTCTATATCTCATCGTTAATGCCTACGTAGATGATAATGGTAACGACCATGCACACAACGTGTAGAGTTGGAGTACATTACGTTATACAAGCTTATGAAAGGGTTTTGACTATTGAAAGCAAGACTATTAAAGAGAGAGGTGGGGGCATTTTGTTGCATTTGAAAATATTTTATTTAGCCTGGATTTTTACAAAGGATTGGACTATGGATTCTCTATTTCACAATGCCGATTTCCGTGCCTTACCACTTTAACTGGTTACATTAAATACCCAATCATATCGAACAATCATTTTACTCGAAGCTTTACCTCACCCACTGCTACGACACTAAGGGCCGATCTATTCACCTCCTTGTAACTTTATCTGCTAGTTAATTGTCATGGATACCATTGTGAGAACAATTGTAACTATAGCAACTAACTTCCAGATAAATTTAAAAGGAGGTGAATGGATCGGCGCTAAGTAACTAAAAATCCAGATATTCCATTTGCTGGTCATACCAGTTAAATTCCAGTTACTGAAAACTTGGCAAGCAATGACCGACGAAATTTAAAATTGTATTCATTTTTATAGAAGTCATGGTGTATAGAATTGATGGTACACTCATCGGTATAGATATATGTGAAATAGTAGCTTTCAAGATGGGGGCTTTCAAGATTGTCCCAATTGTGGGGATTCTGTCCATCCAATTCCTGATGTCCATCAAATGGTGAAAGAAAATATTTAATGGTGTAATATTAAACTCAGTATTTTTATTATTAATCTTAGTTCAGGCTCGGGTTCGTATTCAAAGGCGTCTGTGATTTTGGTGAAGAGATTTTGTTATATCTTTAGAGCTAAAACTTGATATGGTTTTCTCAGCTTTATATAGACAAGGTTTTTCTTAAAAGATGTTTTATCAACGTTATTATGATACTAAGTGCTTAGGAAGATTTTTATTTGCATAAGATGAAATAAATATAAATTGTAGGAATATGCATTTATTACATTTATAACAAAAAAAGAGTTTTCCAAATAAATACTTACTAGGCGAAATCTCATTTAAAGCTGGCAAAGCCATTGCACTGCTTATTCGCATTTTAATTGATAAAAGCTTCAAAACTCTGAACTCTGAACTACAACTACATGTGTATGTTCATTTTAACTCACAACAGTTTTTAACAGAATTTGTAAAAATGAAATCAGCACGCTTTAAAATGGAAAAAGTTTTAACAAAAATACAAAATGAAGCTAAATTCCCCGAACTTTCTATTTAATTTTACATAATGAAAATTGGAGATGTTCGAAAAAAGAATATTTTTTGTATTTACTTTCGTGACGAAACGCATCAGCAGTGCAAATACAGCGTAAATTTATTGCTTAATGGAGCTCGCTGGGCTTTTTGCTTTTTCAGATAAGTGCCTTTCAGCAAATTTATGTATTGACTTAGGTTACAAATTGAAATGTGCTTTTCAATTCGTTGCTTGATTTAATATGCTCTGATCTTGTTTAAACATTGGTTTTGCTAGTGTAGACTGCATTTAGAATTCAATGAATCAGTCTCAACGTACATCGTCATATATAAGCTTAGATATAGTTTCAGAACAAAACCATCAAAGGAATAAACCAAAAAATTAATAAGAAATGCATGAAAAACATTATATTCTTTCTAATTACTTTAGTCCCCAGGTTTTCAGTCAATAGCTGTATTTTAGGATGAAATAATCCAGAAAGTTTAGTAGAAGGTATTAAGGCAAGGAATAATGCTTATTCAAGCCAACCATAACATTACCTAGCCGTAAGGACTAAGAAACTTGGTAGACAAATGCAAATCATTAACGAGTCTGATAGAGGTCTATTTATTCTGATCATCTATTATGGTTGCCTGGTCCAAGCTCTGTTATGTAAACTCCCAAACAATTAGACTCACAAGCAGTTACCACACTGTTTCCCTTCGAATTAGTGATTATACAAGCAGAGTTTGAATTTGAACAGGTCTATTATATGTATTTAACAATACCTTTCATAATAATAGCTGGTAGTAGCCTTATCTGAAACATTTCTACGCATACAACACTATGTAAATTTTATATTAAATGTGGGTTTTAGTTACACAGGGATTTATTGCTTTTATAATCCTAATTAATATTTAATCTATTAATATTAGCACCTTACTGAAATGTAACTATGCATTGCTAATATCTGAGAATTTCTAGCATATACTTAATTTAAAATAGTCAATAGATCACTAATCATGCCTTAAAGGAGAATAAATAATTGCAGATCTGCGTTTTTCGTTTCCTAACATTTTCCATTAATGCAAAAACTTAGTAACACAAGAAATACTCATTCAGAATATAGGAAAGTTAACCAAAAAATGTATAAAAACTTGAGTCCTAAAGAAGTATAAAACAGGGAAAGAAGGACGAACTTATGTAACATACGAGGGGATATATCGTAATATTTTAATTATCATCAAGAATGGATTTACAAAGAAAGTTAAGTATAGTACACTGAAATTAAATCTTTTCCACGCAATCACCCTGCAAAGTTACACATTTCTGCCAATGTTTCTTAACCTTCCTCAACCCAACATGCGATATATTGTCGCTATATATAGTCCTATATTGTGGAGCGATATATGAGAGCAATTGTGGCTCGGTTAGTTGCGTGCGGGACTACCGACCAAGGGACCCGGATTCGAACCCCGGCCCATATATCATCGGATTTTTAAAAATCGCATCTCCCTTGGAAGGCAATGGCAAACCATCGAGGTATACTTTGCCCAGGAAATTTCCCTGAAATTAATAAAAAAATCCAAGTACTATGTACTTGGGGTGGTTCGGAGTCCACCTTAAGCTGTAGGTCCCCTATACTTGTGATCACTGAACACGCACAACACAAGTATAGGAGCGAAATGCCAACGCTCTGCAACAGAGCACGGCTCGTAGAAGAAGAATACAGTCCTATATATAGTTCTGCGAGTACCGGGAGAATCACTGATCCACCTCCATAATGACATCATCAACGTCATCAAATTGCTAACTCCACAGTGATTTCTTCATTTCAGAGAAGAGAAGGAAGTCGCTGGATGCAAGATGAGGCGAATAGGGGGGAAGAGAAAAAATTTCATAGCCACATCTCTCGGTTTTCACAGCGGATGTTCTAGCGGAATGCGCGGGTGCATTGTTGGCCAAAAGACGGATGCCAATTCCGATCTTTCCATGGCGTTTCTCTTTCACTGCATCTCATAACTTTCGCAGAAAATTACAGTAATAAACGCTAGCAATGGTCTAACCCTTCGGAAGATAATCGGTTAGGATTACTGACTTGACTTTCGCTGTACTCTTGCACCTTAGCTTTTTTGGCAGGAGTAGAGGGGGGTGGGAAGATGGGGAAGGGGAAGAGGGGGGAGGGGAAGAGGAATGTTTCCACTCCTTACTCATTTCTGTGCTCTCTGAATCATACAGGTAGACCCAGCATTCATCCATTGTTCTGAGACACGCAAAGAAATCATCTTCATCTTGCTCCAAAACAGTCAGCGTCCGCTGTGAAAGTTCACTTAGAATTTGCTTGTAGAACAGTTTGAGTAAATGAGGAACCCATCGAACTGACACTTTAGACATGTGCAGTTGTTCATGAATGGTTTTCCATACACTTCCGACTTCCATAACCAATACCAGTCTCATTTATGGTCTTAATTGTCCTGTAGAACAAGAGCCTTCAGTTTCTTCACGATTTCAAGATCATCCAGAACTAGAACTTTATGTTAAACTTAACTATTTACAATTTATATTATTTTTTAAGATTTGTAGTTATGTTATTACTTGATGTGTAATTGATGTGAATTTGAAATGTTTAAACATATTTATGTTATATATTTATAGTTAGCGAAACCTCTCCAAACATTGTTATTGGGATTAGCCCGTTAAGTTTGGGTAATTAATTAATTAATAAATCCGTGATTGAAGGTCTTCCGGATCGAGGTTCATCTTTGAGGGACATGTGCCCAGATTGAAAATTCCTTCTCCTCCTCACAACTCTATCATATGATGTACTATCATCACCATACATGGCAACCATTTCTTTATGGGTTTGACGGACGTATTTATTACCCTTCAAATGAAGGAACTTTATAGCGCGCTTTACTGACGTTTAGCGGTAGTCAAATTGAAACAAGTTGACAGAAATAGCTGGCAGAAATAACTGACATTTGTCACATCAAGTACAGATGTAAGAATCAGTGATGGAGTTGGCGATAATTAAAATATTACGATATCCCCTCGTATACCTTTTTAAATTTTTTTAAATAATTTATTAGTGCATATTATAATTTCTTTATATTTAGTTCTTTAGATAATCTGAAGAAATTGAACACAGAACTAAAACTTAATTTCTAAAATTGCATTTTAACTTTGAATTTAAACTGTTAACATTTCTTAAGTAGGTATTTCCCAAAGGAAGAATATTTAGCACAAATTTAACAGTTTGTATTCATATTATTATCTAAAGTAAATGAGGTCAATATAAAAACGTTGCGAAGTAAAATGGCAATTTAGTACAGTAAGAATTAGAACTGGCGAGTATTAAGGATGCAAATATGAAATTGTAGGAGCAAATGGGTCAAATTTGTATTAACAAAATTCTAGCTTCAACAGCTTAAGATCTTTATTGCTTTCAGTAATTACCAAAACAACAATTCGACTTAAAATAGGTAAACATAAATTGCTTTAATCCAAAGTTGAATCATAAACGTGTTTGCATTTAACTTATTTTGCTCATAAATAAATTTGGTTATATTGTAGGGATTTATTTAGTCAGAAAGCGCCTTTTTATTTTTATTTTCGTTGGGCTACCTTTTAAAAATTTCCAACCTAGCTCAAGTTTTAGTGTATCCTTAAGTTAAGCAGAATTTAGTTGTCGTCAGAAAATAACCGAAAATCCCGAAGACAACCATTACTACACCATTTTAGTTCTATTCCAGAGTCTATTTCACTTAAGAGGATGTGTTTTGGGTTGAGAAACGCAGTTAGTTCTTGGTCTCGTTTCATTTTAAAACCTATTAAAACGAATTTTATACTTTAAAAAAAGCAGTGCCGTTAAATCTATGCAATTTTTGAAAAAGTCGTAATTATCTAGAAAGGTATCGTCCGATTAATGCTGCGTTGCACAGAGTCTCTGTGGAAAGTAATCTTAAATCTTATGGGCAGCACACACGGTCGTCCGCACACATCGACGTCGACGAGTACGTCGGGGACGTGGTCCGGATAATGACGCAATGTTTAATTTATTGCATTATCAAGTTGGGCTTCGAGCTGGTTTGTGCAATACAATTATAAGTATCATATTTCGTTAAAACGTTATTATCACAATGAAATTGTAATTCTATTATACAAACCAGCTCGAAGCCCAACTTAATTGTGCAATAAATTACAGCAAATGTAAATATTACCTCATTATCCGGACAACGTTCTCGCGTTGGTGACGTGGTCTCGGACGACCGTGTGTGCTCTACATTACAGAGTGCACCTGTAGCACGCTGAATTGTGGTTATTCAACACCATATTATTGAGATATCAGCTCAAGAATTAACTGATTCGGTCTAATTGATACATCGACTTATATACGTAGAATAGTTCGGAAAAATAATTATTCAACAATGTCCGTTTTTGAAACATTGGCCTTATTTTTCGAGCAGACTCGGTAGACATAGACAAGGCTTCTTTTGGTATCAGCTACAACATATCAAAATAGCAGAAAAATTTACAGAGAGCTAAATTACACTTAAATAGTGCCATGTCCGTTTTGTAATCGTGGATTATACAGGGTGTCCCACAATGCTGTTTACACGCAATATCTCCCTTATTTGAAAAGATAAAAAAAATCAACCAAAAAACTATTGTGAATGACTCAAAATGGACCTTCAGAAAACATCCTTAAATATGGTTGCATAGCAACGTTTAAGATATCATGCCAACTTGATTAATTCTTCAAATTGCACCCTCTGTTTTCTTCCACGGAAATGTATTCCTCACTTCATTCTGCATACGGTAGTATGCCTTACTTAATTATCTACCGTGCATTTAGGGATTGAAAATGTTTTATAAATTGAATTTATCTTAAAGTTAAAGCAAATGCTCAAAATGCCCTCATGTGGACTCTACACGGGCATTAAAGTGCCTCAGATCAGTAGTTCCCTTGTAGACATGACTCTAATCATATTTTTTGAATAAATAATTTAGTTAGTGAATATGAAGTGTACAATTTATAAAAAATATTCTTGTTGCCTATGTTGCCTACATTCTTCTCGATAACATTTACGTATAGTTGTTCTTTTTTTATACGGGGGTGTAAATGTAGTGATTTACTACATTCTTATAATCAAGAAGGTACATCTCAACATACAAGAAAAGGGTTGGTATACCAACATAGCAGGCGCGGCTCGCCGGGTGAGGCAGGTGAGGCTGAGCCTCACCTAAAAGAAAACAAATAATTACTAAATAAAATCTAAATATTTTACCGTCAATTATTTTTTTATTACTATGTTAACAAATTTATTATATCAATACTTTCTTATCTCAATACTTATTAAAAATGTTGAATTTAATATAAATAAGCTTATTTTATAATAAAATGTATTTATATGCGCATACCCAACGCAGACAACGCGATAAACAGAATGGATGAGGCTTAAAATTTCAAGCTTCAGTTTATGCATCTGTATGCATTGGTTGGCTCGTTACAGCGCAGCGGCTTGGTTATCGATCGTATACTCTTCCTATAGGCAGCATTGAGGCTGAGATTTCACAGCTTCATGAATCAATGAAAGATCGAGATTCGTATAATATGTTATCTTACCGTCGCGACTTCCCAATACTACCGAAGACGATTTCTTTCATGTTTTGTTTTACTTTTCAAAATCGTATTACCTTGTATGCTATATAAGGTGCTTTTATAAGGTATTCACGGGAACGTTTAGGTATATTAGTGAAAATATCGGGGATTCTAATTAAGCAGCTAGTAACAAATTTTTGGTTTAGATGCAAGGAAACGATCCACAATACGATCGCGTGATGTGTTTACTAGAAACATCATTTTTAATGAGTAATGAAATAGAACAGCAACACATTTTAGAGCAACGTCCGATGCCAAAAATCGGTTTTATGTTTGCTGACAAATTACAAACTCGGGCTTTTCATAATTTTTCGTATGCAATGCATAAGTGGCAGTAATTACTGAGAACATTGTTAAAAATGTATAGTTAAAACAGCACAGGTTATAATGATTAAAAACATTTTCCAGAGGCGTAAAAAAATTTAACATTCAAAAGAACGTATTAAAAATTTTCTAGGTCTCATACCTACAATTAGAATGTAAACAAAATCGGCAACTTATGTTTGACGTTACAATTTTATTGGGCAGTCAGAAATTACCATTTCGGGGCTATGATGAATCGACTACTTTAGATAATCGTGGCAATTTTAAATAAATATTTGAGTGCTTGATTAAGCGCAATGTAGAAACTAGCGAACATGCTGAAGAAGTTAAAAACATTTTTACTGGTCTGAAACTTTACTGGTCTTGTTGCTAGAATTATTTAAGAGAATCTATTGACAGTGAAATTAATAATGCAAATTATTTTGCAATAATTGCTGATGATACGAGGGTGGTCCCAGACGTACCTGACCCAACAAAGAAAACACAAAAATTTTGGAAAAAGATTTATTTATTTTTCAACGTAATCTCCTTTCAGCTCTATACACTTTTCCCAGCGGTGTTCAAAAAGTTCGATACCTTTTTTATAATAAGAACTGTCTTGCTCCTCAAAATAGCCATTAACTGCTGACATCACTTCTTCATCGTTGGAAAATCTTTGATCACTGAGCCATTTTTTCAAGTTTGGGAACAGAAAATAATCCGAGGGGGCTAAATCTGGCGAATATGGTGCATGAGGTAGCAATTCAAACTTTAATTGATTAATTTTGGCCATTGCAATAACGGATTTGTGAGCTGGCGCGTTGTCGTGATGAAACAACACTTTTTGTTAGCCAAATGCGGCCGTTTTGCTTGATTTCTTCGTTCAAACGTTGCAATACGTTTGCATAATACTGGCCGTTGATAGTTTTTCCTTTTTCGAGATAGTCAATAAAAATTATTCCACGCGCATCCCAAAAAACCGACGCCATAACCTTGCCTGCAGATGAAACGGTCTTCGCCTTCTTTGGAGCCGGTTCTCCCTTTTGAGTCCATTGTTTCGATTGTTCTTTTGTCTCGGATGTGAAATGATGGACCCATGTTTCATCTATTGTTACGAAACGGCGCAAAAATTCTGCTTTGTTGCTGTGAAACTTCGCTAAACACTCAATTGAAACATTTTCACGACACTGTTTTTGCTCGAGTGTGAGCAAACGCGGCACCCATCTTGCACACAGCTTTCTCATGTCCAAATTTTCAGATAATATGCGATGTACCGCAGTTTTTGAAATGCCCGTAATGTCTGCTTACTCGCGCACTTTCAATCGACGGTCATCAAGTACCGCTTTGTGGATTTTCTTCACCATTTCTGGAGTAGTCACCTCATTTGGTCGACCACTGCGATGCTCGTCTTGGCAGCTCGTACGGCCTCGTTTAAACTCAGCTACCCAAAATTTAACTATTGTAAACGAAGGAGCAGACTCACCCAGAGTAGAATCCAGTTCAGCTTTTATATTGGTTGGGCTGAGGCCTTTCAAATAAAAGTATTGTATCACATAACGATGACCAATTTTCTCCATTTTCACAAATTCACTGACAACGTTCACTATTGATGGCTGCCAAACAAATACTGAACAACGTGGCGCTTTCAAACTTGAAAGATATGCTTTATAGACTGCGTACTTTCCAATAGTGATATTTTCAAACAACTACCGCCACCTCTTGGTCAGGTCGGGTACTTCTGGGACCACCCTCGTACAACAGACATTAGTGAAAAATCACAATGCCCCATTACTGTCCGGTTTGTAAATAATGGAAATTTAAAAGAATGAATTTTAGGGTTTTTTGACGTAAGTGCTGATTGAACTGCAAATGCATTATTTGATCTAATAGCTAACGTTTTATAACTCTTTAATTTTAAACAAAAATTAGTTGCTCAATGTTACGATGATGCTAGCGTTATGGCCGGAGAGTTAAACTGCGTGAAATTGGATCTGGTGCACCGTTAGCATTATTTACACATTGCACATCCCACAGATTAAATTGGGTTTTGCAGCAGTTTTTTTTCGAGATTCACCTTTCTAGGAAGGCACGAGCCGCCACTGATAGATAGACAAGGTTTAATAAATATATCAAAAGTATTACACGGTCTTTCATTTCTTTATAGATAATAATAAATTATTTTATTTATAAGAACAATCAATAAATATAGTGACAACCTTTTACAAGGGCACATTCGTTATTGTACCTCGTGGACATTCCGTAGTTTTGTCCTGGAGGTCGAGGCTTATAGCACATCGAAAAATTAAAAGATTAGTCTGACTGCTTTTATGATGAACCCACCACTGTACTACGTAGTCGCACCCTTAGTAAACTAGGCATTTTAGATCACCTCCATTTTTTTAATTAGTGGTGTGTCCATGGGCGTCGTCACTGCAGAGCAAGGGTGCCTCCCCTGGCTTATCGTCCATGGATGTGTCGAAAGCTTTTCTCACTTCTTCGACCTTTTTCGCTTTGCCAGTTAAAATATTGATTAGATAAGAATTAGATCAAATGTATGAATTGCAAATTATTTGAAACATTTTTCCTAAATACTTTGATAATTAACTTTAGAAGCAGAATATTTGTTATAAATACAAACGTCAACACAATACATTTAATAAGATGCAGATGCTTACTAAATTGTTAAAGATTGATTATAGATAATACGTTAATATTATCCACTTAAATCTAAACTAACCATATCATTACTTATTTCGAAGCTGTCATCTAATTGTAAATTTGAAGATTAGGCAATTAGTATAATTCTAGCTCTGGAAGTTATACATTCCAAAAATTATTGCCGAAGCTTGCAGAATTCGTGCAAGAAACGAGAAAACAATGATTACCCCTAATAGCTAATGCACGCCTTTAAACTGTACTAACACCTGCCGAATTTCAAAAAGTTACGGGTACGAATATGCGCTATTATATGCACGAAAAATTTAAATTTCTGAAAAACTTTAATAGATTCATTTTGTCTTTATTTTTCAAAATAAGACAAATGTTACCAGCAAAACTGAGTACAATAGAAAATGTAATTCAGTATCAGTTTTCTAGAAAATGTTTTCATTGTTTCAAATTTTTCATATTTCCAATAAATTTACTATTTTGTACACAATATGTTTAATTTTTCTGTTTGCTTCTCATTATTACATCAAAGGTTAATTTCATATGAACCACAGTAATCCTAAAGGATATCCTATAGAATAAGAAGAGACGAATTAACTGCGTAAAAAAAGGTTCCAGTCCACATTTGCACGAACTCTTTTGCCTAAGGCAATAAATTCTCTACCCATTACTACCTGCCTTTACTGGCAACAAAAGTGTCTGACGGGCCAACTGCATTAAAAAAGCTCTCTTTATACACAAGGGTAAAATATAAATAAAATGGTACAGAATTTGAAAGTGTTCTTACTCATATTAAAATATTAATGGCATTAAAAATTTAATTTCTGCACATAATTTTAAAATTAATGACATTTACGATTCCTGGGAAAAAAGTAAAATTTATTTAATAGCCTGTGTGGAAGTATTTAATTAAACAAGATTTTATAGAGTAATTAAAATGAACGTGATCGCCGTACTGTAGCAGAAACGAAATAATCTGCTTATGCATACAATGATGTACAATTTATGTCAAACGATTTGATTAGATTCTGTCTGCTGTAGAGAGGATATAATCTTCAGTGCTAATTGGTATTTCGTTTTATTTATTCCTACCTTATCTACAGAATCAATTGCTATTATAGTATCTACCATCCGAATTCTTGCACTGACCATATTATATCTAAGTAATTTGTCAATAATTACCTTTGCTGCAAAACTATTGCTATAACAAAAAAGGATATAGAATCTCTTGAATATTCATCCTCATTCACCTTTGATAACATTCTTATATGCATAGACGTAACCAGGTCTAGATTTTTGGGGGGGCTAAAGAAATTTGTGTATCTACATACCGTATGTTTCATTAGGATATCGAATAAAGGGAATAACCCATGCTTTTAAGAAATCATCTGCAAAATCACTCTTTTTCTAAGTACTTAAAATTACTATTTTGTATCATTATCGTTATGAGTTTATCGATATATGAGTTTAAAGAGTACTAATATTCTGCAAATTGTGAAAAAAATTTGATTCAGACCCTTTTTTTTAACGAAAAATTATTTAAATGAATACATCCTTTAACAGCTTTTAAAATAAATGTGGTACGCGCGCTAATGTTTCTTCGTAACGCAGTTAGTTGAAGCGGGGTGATAATAAACCAAAGTCGCTGTCGTGCCAGGTTTGAGTCCAGCTGGCAGGTAACTTTATTAATTTTTTTTCAAAAATACAAATTTAAAACAATTTTTCTTTCCGAAAATATTTTCCGCATAATCTTAAAATTGCAATTCTATCCGCAATATTGCGCATAACTAAAAATCAGAATGTCATTTGAAATGTTGAAAGATTAACTATAAATGATGATCTTGTTGCATCGACAACCTGACTAGGTTGTTAAGTACTGAATTACAAAATTAGTGAAAATTTAATTACAGAATTAGTGAACATAATTAAATTTGTGAAATATGGTTTTCAGGAGAATGGTTGAAAAAATTACTTTTAACGATTAGAAAATAACTAATAGATATTGCTCAATTTTAAAATACGTGCAATATTTCGGAAAAAGAAAAAGTTACCTGCGAGTTGGAATCGAAGCTGGGACGACAGCGACTTTGCTTTATTACTACTGAGCTACGAAAAAATATTAGTGCCGGCGCGTACTACATTTTTCTTAAAAGTAGGATATATTTATTTAAATGATTTTTCTTTAAAACAAGATTTTAAATATGTTTTTCTCACCATTTTAAGGATATAAGTACTGTTTAAACTTTAAACTTATGATCAGAATGTTAGTACTAACTGAATTACTTGGGGAGATTTTACAAAGGATTTTTAAAAGTACGTCTTAATTCGTATACTTCAGTAGTGTTATGACAAGAAGTGCTGTATGCATTTTTTTTTCAAAATACACTTTTTGACATTACATGACCACAAATAAAGTATACTTTAAGATGATCAAGTTTAGTTGTCAAAAATTACTTTTAAAAATCACTATGTACTATTGGCACATACTAATCTGCATTTACAATTATCAATACAAAATTGTTTTTGCTTTTTCTCCTGTAAAATCACAAAAATTGCAGATAACATGTTTTACCATAAGACTACTGACTTATTCAATTTCCTAATATGACATTTTTAATGCATTTCCAAAATTTAATTTTTCAAATTCCTAAAAATTTTATTTTTTTAATTGGCAGTGTTTATTTTAAAGTAAATTTCTAGGTAACTTTTAAAGGTAAATATATAGCTATATAGCTCTACATCAGGCGTCGGCAACCTTTTTTGACTGCGAGTCAAAATCAACCAAAATGTGACTATTAATAAGACGTTTCGGGTCAATAGCCCAGGTAAATTAAATCATTTTCAGTAATATGAAGGAAAAAAATTGGGGAAAAGCTGAAAATTGGTATAGAGGCATAAAAAGTGTTGTTGAGAAACATCAAAAGTCCCCATGCGTGGGTGATGAACCGGCTGCGCCATCTTAAAAATATGGCGGACACAATTGCTGTTTCGCTAATATTTCAGAAATTGTTAATTTTACGGGCGTCAATAAATGACAGTTGCTAAAAAATCCAGAAAAATCAGAAACTATTGGATGTACGAGGTTCAATAAAAAATAAAATTATGAGGAATTTTGTCAGCTACATTTTCATTTTAATCGTTGATTCCCGTAAAATTAATACTTTCTGAAGTATTAGAGAGAACGTAATTGTGTTCGCCATTTTTCCAAAATGGCACAGCCGGCTTATTACTCACGCACGGGGAGTTTTTATATGTTTCTCAATAATACTTTTACGCCTATATAGTACCAATTTTTAGCTTTTCCCCAGTTTTTCCTTTTCTAAACGTTATTTATCTGGACTACAGTGGGTATTTTAATTTTCATCTCAAAGTATTCGATTCATGTTTATGTTTTATAATTTATCTTTATATATTATACTTTATTTGCACTCAAGTAGGTCACTTGAAATTATCAAATGGTGGGTCACTTGGTGATCCGCGGGTGATAGGTTGCCGACGCCTGCTCTACATCATACTTAATTATGAACCTTAAAATATAAGCTAGTTACAGTTAGTTATAAAAACTTAGAAATACGTAATAATTGATTGAACGATAATTTAGGTTTGCAAAATAATTCTTTTGAACTTTTGTGAGATAGATCTTTTAATTTTAACAACAATTTGGTCATGTAACGAATGCAGAGGTTTTTGTTTTCAAGGTTTTTCAATTATCTTATTACGTATTGTTAAAGTTTATAAAGTTTATACAGAATTTACATAACTGAAGTTATTATTCCATACTTATTTAAACGTTCATCAAAAGTATTTCGTAACATTTATTTCTGATAATCTAAAATATACAGTTTACTTTTTAAGCTTTTTCTGTAAGAATAATAATAATTATAATAAACTAATTATAAAAAATTTTGCGAAAGCTATTCTATCTTATTTTATTAATTCATTACTTATGCACACGATCTGTTCATTTATTGATTTGATTTCTCCCAAAGTGGGGATTCCATCGTATAATTATTTGGCTTGTCTCAACGTGGGGCATTCCACTGTAATGCCAGCTGAAATCAATGTAGACAAAGTCATACTTATCTTTCATTATTAGTTTCTTATTGTTTCTTTATTATCTAATTTCGTTAAATCAAGAAACAAAAGCTATTTGCAGATTTTTTATTTATTTTAATTATATTTTCTATTTTATTATAAAACTAACTACAAAAAACTTCTGGCTCAAATATATTTTGGGGGGGCTAATTTCTGGTTTGGGGGGCTTAGCCCCCCCCAGCCCTCACCTAGTTACGTCTATGCTTATATGTAGTTAAATTGGCTGTGAAAACTAGAATATTATTCAGGATCCGAGTTCGCTTAGCAGCTGTTATAGCGAGGAGTATTTACCCTGCATTAAAGTAAAAGTAAACAGTTTTATTTTGTTTTTAAAAGCGACTAAATTGCATTTAATGGATTTTAGAACATTACGCGAATATCATCTACAGAAGATTAGATGGTTGTATTCATCAAAGTGAACTTTGAGATACAATATAACCATTTAAATTTTAGAAGAGTAAACAATATATAATCTATCCGTTTGCGGGAAGAATAACCAGATAACCAGTAAAGCAACCAGATTTGGTGATTTTTGTAGTGTAATAAGGACTATCTCAGAAATAGAAGACCACTAATAGGTGGCTGAAAAGAAAATGCGAATGTCAAAGTTTAATAATAATTTGTATTTTTAACTTGTTGCTGTTAAGTAGGTAAAAGTGAGGCAGCATTATTTGATATTAATTTTGTGTTATATTCAAAAGCGCATCGCATCAAGGAGACCTATAATATCAAACCTAACAATTCCAATATATCTCATACAAAGTTGTCAAAACTTCTTAGTATTCCAAAGACTAGTATTCAAAAGCGCATCGCATCAAGTAGACCTATAATATCAAACCTAACAATTCCAATATATCTCATACAAAGTTGTCAAAACTTCTTAGTATTCCAAAGACTAGTATTCAAAAGCGCATCGCATCAAGGAGACCTATAATATCAAAGCTAACAATTCCAATATATCTCATACAAAGTTGTCAAAACTTCTTAGTATTCCAAAGACTAGTATTCAAAATGTTATTGGCGCATTAACAGTAATCCTTACTGTTAACTGCAAATCTGGATCGAGAAGAACACAGGGACCATTTGATCAAAGAGTCCAAAGGAAAATGAAAAAAAAATGTTTCCATCAAAATCCAAAAGTTTCATCACTGCAGAGGAAATATTAATAGTGATATTCATATGATTAAACTGAAGAATGTCCGAGGAAACGTCTAGGAAACCACAATAAAGCTGTACTATTTTGGCCTGATTTTTCGGAGTTGCCAACTAAAGTGATTCTACGAGGGTCGTTTTTCTCAACCTCCGATAGGCTATAAATAAAAGACAAATGTATATAAAAGAGTCATTTTATTACTAAGAGTTCTGTATAAGTACTTATGGTTACTTTTCGACATACTCACCATAAAGATTGAGGCATTTGTTGTATCTGTGGACAAGCTTGCCAATACTGTCTTCATAAAATGTTACCGCCAACACATTTAAATGAGCCTTGACGTTGTCTTGAAGATCCTCGGTAGTTTGGTACTGTCCTACTGTCTAAGTACTGTCCTCCTAGCCACGTCTTCACTTCAGGGAAAAGATGAAAGTCACTCGGTGCTAGGTCGGGACTGTATGTCGCGTGATCGAAAATGTCCCATTGATATTGCTCAAGGAGCCGTTGTGTTGCAACAGTAGTGTGTGGACGGGCTTGTCATGGGTCAGAACAAATTCCAGAAGTCAGCATTCCTCTTTTCTTGTTTTGAACGTCTCTCCGTAAAGTTTCGTCGTAAAGTTTCACAATAAACTACCGAGAATCTTCAAGACAACGTCAAGACTCATTTAAATGCGTGGGGGCAACATTTTATGAAGACGGTATTGGAAAGCTTGTCCACAGATATGACAAATGCCTCAATCTTTATGGTGAGTATGTCGAAAAGTAACCGTAAGTATACTGAACTTTTAGTAATAGAATGATTTTTTGATATACATTTGTCTTTTATTTATAGCCTATCGGAGGTTGAAAAAAACCGACCCTCGTATAATTCTACGAGGAAAACATCATCAATATTGTACCGCGGTGTACCAAAATTGCCCAGAGTTGAGACCTATCGAAGCATATTGGGCTCAAATAAAACGAAATCTCAAGAAAAAAACAAAAACGCAATCCACTATGAGTAAGATTTTGAAAAAAATACAAAGCAGTCGCAAATGATCGTAATTGATATAAATAGGACAAAAATGTGAAACATTTGGTTTTTTCACACGAGAGAACGACAACAAAAATGCCCCGCGATTGGGCGACAATTGAAACATTCGCTTTTCTGAACGGTAGAATAACAATAAAAATCATACTTACGTTAAACAAGAGATACTCAAAAATTACCACGGCTTGAGATTTAGCTCTTTCTTACAAATTTTTAAGTTTTCAGGTCGCACCCTAAAAGCTTCTGATTGAATAATGGATTCAGGAATAAATAATAATATGTTTGGGCGCCACCAAAGCTGAAGATGTTCTTCATAATAAAAAATAAATTTAGAAAAGGCGAAGGTTATCAGTTAAGAAACTAACCTCCTTATTTATTTTGAAGTTAATTTATTTAAAACATTAGTCAAACAATAAAACGTCTTAATTAGCCAAAGAGAACAAAAAAACATCAGCAGTCCATTTAACCCAACCATGTCAAGTGATCAATTAAATTTGAAATCTGTATATTGAAACAAAAAAAATGACACATACATATAAGTCAAAATAATTACACTTTAAAATTTAGCAAATTCAAGATACAAAATACATCAAAGAATATTACACATTAATATAGATTTCGAAATTCAAGGTATAGAACCATCAAAATATAGTTACATTAATACAACTATTTGTAATATCAAAATATAAAACTATCAAATTTAAAATTATTCTTCAAAAAAATGAGTGAAAAATTTCGGGATTCCAAATAATTAAAAAAATTTAATCTACCATTACAATATAAACAAAAAGTAAACCTTAACCACATTTTATCATCCAACCAAAGTTCCTTTCGTAAATAGAAGGATACGAACACTTGACAATCACACACCTTAAAAGCTTTTGAAAAAGCTACAATAACAGACTGCTGGGCATAAAGTTGCGGGAGAGGTCTTCTTGGATTTTGAACAATATGTTTTCTATCGAAGTTCACCAAACATCAACTTAATTGCTTGCAATAACTGCCTTAGATAACACATTTTTAATTATTCTTCTGACTGGAACTATACTTAAAGTTACTTGAATGTTGCTCAAAATAATTACCAACATTATCATAATTCGGTACGAACGATACAACGGTAAGAAAATTCCCTCTTCTTAAACATGGGAATTAACACTAGATTCTATCTAATAAATGTTCGGCAACTGAAGCATTCTTCGATAAATGAAGAATCACGAAATAACTATAATTAGACTGTACTGTAGAACTGTATTTATTTCGATCGATTCGAAAAACTAGACGGCACTTCAAATAATTAACTTGTTATTTCACAATAAACAAATTAAACGGTAAGAACACATACTTAAGCAAAAAGTATTAATTCACTTGAAACTCCTCAACGGGATGTATAATTTTTACCTTGCCGAGGCCCAAGGTACGACAAACGAAAACTTTAACCGGACTGTATTTTTAATTAACTAAAATAAGACGATAGTTCAATAATATCGACCGGAGTCGACCGTTTTCTCTAGAAGCTGGATCAGAAGTGAAAAAGTCTTTTTTAACATTTTGGACCCCTATTTTAGCGCGAAGTAACTATATTTTTCTATACAATAAGGAGGTTTCTACTAACATTCACGCATAATTCTCGACCTAACGAACAGAAGTAGGGATCGGAAAATAACGCGGGAACCGCCGCGTCACATGTGCTGGCTAGACTTGCTGATGGTGCAATTTTCCAGACAAATACGCAAAAAGCCAAGCTGAATTTCGAACACGTGTAGATGTTACCTCTTGAACAAAGAAGAAATTGATCCTCAGTAACGCATTCCCAGAATACAAACGAAAATGTTTTTATAAAGCGAGATGACTTGAGTACATTTTATGTTTTATCAAGGTCTTTTAATTTTTCAGCTACGCAACCATTACTACGAGGGGACAAAGTTCTAAAAATATTATTTATTACCTCCACGTCCATTAAGTTTGTAGAAGTTTGAAAACAATCCTTTAAGATATTCGTCATAAGTGTGATTATACGACAAAATTTTAACTAATAATAAAATACAGTTTTACAGGACCGAACTTTACGTTTTTTTTAATAGGTATACATGCAAAATTCACGTACTTAAGGCTGATAGAAAATATACCGTTACAAATGTTAATGACCAACTTAAAATTGTTGTATAATTTTTTAGAAAATAGGTTTATTTATAAATTCTTCTCGTATATAGGAAAATATAATTTTGTTTACATTTTTAATATTGTTCATTAAAGTTCATTTAATTGTATTTTTTTCATATGTTTGCAGAATTTTGTGTTAAGATGTTCTGTTTTTGAAATATGTTTTTTTTGCTTTCTTTTGTCTTCTTTTGTCTTACTAAAAATAAAATCTGGCCATCTTACCGGAATTGCGCGTATTATGTAAAGAAAAACTGCATTTGATAGGCTCATCCACGCTCTCTTATTATGATTAAAAAAGGTAACAAAAATTCTCGAGCTCTCTGGTCAACTAAACGATGACTAAGTGGGGATGTTAATCCGGTTTCATGCGGTATATCAGAAGTATTTTGGGAATCTGATTATATTAGTACATTACAGAATAAAATAATAATATACTCGTAATACAATAAAGGGTACATACCACTTCGCCACCCGTCTTTTAGTACCATATTGCCCAACGGAAAGATCTCTTCCCCCAATTTTTGAAATGTACTACATTGCCCCACTTTCCATGAGAGATACAATGCCCATCAGGACCACTTTGCTCACCTTTTCACTAGGGACACAACGTCCACGTTGACCACTTTGCCCAACTTTAGTTTAGATTCACAACGCCTAAAATAGAACCACAGCTCCGAAAATCCGATTGTTAGAAATAGGTTAATGCACTGCTTCAACATATTAAAGCTAGAGCACCAACGGTAGGGCAATCAATATTTAGTTTTTGAGTTTTTGCTTTTTTATAAGGTACATAAAAGTTTTATGTCCGCAATGTTTTGTATATATTACATCTGAGTGCAATTAAAGAATAAATTGTGGGTTACTTTTTTAAACGCTTCGCTATTGCTAACTGCCAGGCGTGAGCGGCGTGGCGCATAACGTAAAGCAATTGAAAACAAATGTGTTTTCCTCAAACATGTTAATAAATTGTTTTCTGAAATTGAGAGTTGTTCTCTTGCAATTGACTTTAATAAATTTTTAGTCCTAGTTTTTCTTTTTTAATTTTATCAAGGTTCTTTTCCATACTTTCTTTGACGTCTATTCGATTTTCTGTTTCTATATTTTCTGTCATTATTGGATTCGTGTTTTTATATTTCTAAAGACAAAAGTTTAATCGGCTTAAGCATAGGATCAGTATGCCAGTAATTGACCATCACCCAGTAGTTGACCAAATGTCATTTTAAAAGAAAAAAATAAGATACCTGTACATCTTTATGAATATTTCATGTTTCTCAAGCGATTATTGCACCTCTAATTACTATATGGTGCCACATCGCTGCGTTATCTTGGTCTAACGATAGTCTAAATACATATGGAATTTGTGTTCGTTTATTTGACAGTTAAGTTTGTGCTTCTACAGTAAGCGTGGTAAGTAAAAAACTCTATTGAAATCTGCAATCATCCGAGATTTTAATGAAAATCGTTATATTATATATATTGTGCAAGTAATAGAAAGGTCGAACTAATAAATTTTTGTTATATATATTTTTTTAATTGACACTTTTTTTGCAAAGATGTGGTGGTCAATTACAGAATTCGAAATATAATCAGTTTTCCAGTAGTTGATCAACCACTAGTTTTGTGCAAAATAAAGAATTTTGCTATTTGTCACCCCTACATGATTAGTAGGTTACTCTTGTTCTTGTTTCTCTTACTAAAATTTCAAATAAATAGCTGTTGCCAGTATTTGAAAGCACAAAACTACTGCTCAACCACTGGCTTCGTAAAGTGGTCAACTACTGGTAATTTTTCTTTCCATTTTTTTTAGCATAATGTCATCAAAAATAATATACATATTGCTATGATATGCTGTTAATTTAATTTATGAAAAATAGAAACTGTCTTGTTGGGCGCCATCCAAATTTTATTCTGATAAGCGCTGTACTAGAATACACTTTACAACACTTGATCACAGATTAATTTATTTCTAAAAGACCACTATCAAATTTGTTTAAAGAATTGAAGGCAAACTGAAAAGTTATACCAAACCAAAAACACCACTTACACAGTAAAAAATGCAGTGGTGGTGAAAAACATATTTGGTGTGGTGAAATATCTGAGTGTAAATTTCTACACTCATGTGAATGAAATTAACAACCAAAATTATCACGCAGCAACAATTTTCTTATGAGTGTTATCTTAATTTAAAAAATGGGTAAAAATAATGTTTTTGGTGTACAAAAATCATTTGAATTTGGTAAAGATTAAGAGTAAGAGTCATCTTTCAAAAAATGTATTTCACTATTCTAGCATGTTAACAGCAGTAAAGAGGGTTAATGAGATTGCCAACAAAACCGATTTAACCCTCGGAAGTGTCATCCACCGAACATTCACCTCCAACGCGAATAATCACGATTGGACGTGAGCCTTTTATTTACTGTTTGTGTTTGAATGTAGTTAGTTCTCTTTGAAAGTGACAATGATTTTTGAAATTCAACTAGCCAATAAAAGTAAATATGCTAAAATAGAAGAGGATGCATCTTCCTACGATATTGTGCAATTAGGTAAGATTTTAAAACTATAATTTCCTGTCCTGGTTGTGTCTATTCAGCTTTTTCTTATGTAAAAGTTTTAGCTGCCATGTTGATTCGTTGTAATTTAAATCATCATTATCCATAAATATAAATAATAATGTTTACGTGAATTATGGATAAATAATAGATAAAATTATTTTCAGATTTTTGGTTTACAAAGAACCATTTAAATGTAAAACCGTTTCTGGTCCCTGCAATGTAGTACCTACATAAGTATATATGTGATGAAATATATATGTCGGTATATAGTAGGTCGGTACTTGGACGGCCGAACTCAGCTTAAAAAGTGTGTTTATAAAAAGTGTGTTTATTAAGAACTGACATTATGATTAGTGACATTAAATGTCGTTTCTATAATTACAGGTAAGGTTTGTAATGTAAATTAGAATGTGTAAATAATTTTAATAAAACTTTAATTACAGAAACTCATAATTACAAATGATAAACACAAACAGCCAACTTTGAACATTTTTACATTGGGTAACAAAATTAAGAATTCATGATTTTCAAATAATGAAGGAAAATGATCACAGTATGTATTTACATTGGATTATTTAGATTTAGAATGTATTTATATTTTGCATTTTGTTTTAAAATAAAACTAATATTTGTGTGCATTATTTTTTTACTTTCTTCTTTTTTTTTCTTTTTGTACACTCCAATAAATGATTGTAACCACTATAATTGGTTCCTTTTCCATTAAAAAAATGTTCCTTGCCATTATAAGCAATAATTTTTACACTAAAAGAATGGGAAATTAACACTCAGTTCGTGCACACTTTACACTCAACAAATGTTTTCTCAACACTATGGTTTGTCATTTTTACTCTCGTTAGTGTCTTTTTCATTTCTGCATCGTGTAAGATAGGTATAAAGAATCCATGACTTTAAACTGCATTGAAGGTTAAAGATGTTATATATTTCACCACTTTTAAGACCAATGTTATTTACACTCATCAGTGTGGATAAATAGGAACCACTCTGGGTGTTATTTGAGTGTAAAAGTTAACACTCCATTTTTTACTGTGTACCTTTATAATGAAAATAAAATTCTGCACCGGCATTGATTTAACAAACCAAAGACAAACTCAGGAAAAATAGCATGAGAAAAATATTCCGGCGACCCGCTCTTTGACAAAGTAATAAAATATTGTTCATATTCTTTCTGTAAAACACTATTTAGGACACACAAAATAAAGAAAAACAAAACACAAATAAATTTGTTTTAAAAACATTTAAATGGAGAATTTTATTTATTAACACACAAAAAAAATCAAATTAAATTTAAATTACCTGGAGAGAAACGAGAATAATTATAAACAACTAAGATTACATAAATATGAAACAAAATTGAATAAATATTGGTGTCAAATGGCTTTAATGCATTAAGAATTAAGAGACAATCTCCTTTGTCCTATTTAATTTTTAATTCATTAAACCAACAATAGTAAACTACTATTTAATAACTAAAGAAATAAACGAATCAAAAATTTAAAGTTGAAGTTTGAAATTAAAAATTTCTTTTAAATTCAAAAAATTTCGCGCTACACAAAATTTAAAAGTCGAATAGCAGTTTCCTGTAATTATTGGTGAAGTTACCTGGTTATATGTTGACAAACTGACTTATCAAACCAATCTCCAAATTGAATTTTTATTGGTGCATCTTGAATATAATTATTATTTTATAAAGATGATACATTCCATAACGTGAGTACATTCTATACATTTGGTTAATTGCACAACCTTTCCAATTTCCATCCTCATACCCATTTAAAATAAGATTCCATAAATTTTCTCAATAATCTTTAAACAATTTAATCCACTAAACGTTCACGACACTTTAATTAATTCACTTCCACTTTAATAGTTTATTCAAATGTTACTTGTTATTCAAACTTAAAATTGACTTAATAAAAAATAATTTAAATTTTCGTGACATTTGACATAACCTCACTTTTTGACGTTTGAATTGACGTAAGATTTAACACATAACCTCAAAATTTTATCAAATTATTGTGCCAGCTGTCATGGCTTCTGCTTCGTATCAAAATCGAGAAGCTAGTGTCCAAAATTTGGTGCTCTTTTTATAGTATTTCAAAAAACAATTGAACATCGTTGTTGATTTATTTAGTTCGGAACTAGAAAATCAATATCTCACTAGAGAACAATCGGACATCGATTTGAAATAAAACTTCTTAACCACATTCTATAAAGTAAATTAACTTAAATGTTAAAATAAATGTTATAAACGGACAGATGACAAATTTTCCTTTCTTTTGATATATAATATGCATATGACAAAGCAATTAAAACTGCAGTATTTGAATGACAACCATCTTGGATTTCCTTCATCATGGTTTGATAAAAATTCAAATAAAAACATTTTCATACCTTTTTACATCCTTTTCCAAACATAAACTTAAACCTAAGATCCTATTAACTACTATTTACATTCACTTTGACACCAAAATCCTAAATATAAACAATATTTTACCATTATAGCAAAACATGTTAAATCGTTCAAATTTTGAACTACAACGGCTGAGATCTTTTTTACTAACCTTGTTTCACTTGAAACTTCTATTGCTAAAGGTGCAGTAGAATCTAATTATCAAAATTACAGCAAAACATTTTGACTGCAAGTTCAAAGATTAATGAAAATTATGCAATTATGCTGAAATTTGTTGCATCATTAAACCAACATGGGGTTTACTTGAAATTTAAGAATAAAAACTGTAAGTATTGTGGTGATTACTTGCATACACCTTTCCAATTATGCCTTTTATAATTTCCAGGTGAAAATACACCTTATGATGGCTTCAAATATGAAAAACCAAGTCAACCGATCTATCTACATGTAAATCGTAGCTTGTCTAAATAAATTTTCACCTTTAAGTGAAAATCCAATTAAGATCCACTTTTTATTATCACCAAGTGATGTAGAGTGTATCCTTTACTTATTAAATAACAAAATTACTCAATTTTTGCAAATTTAAAAAAAATTGTTTTATGAACACCTGAAAGATAGGCAACCCAAATTACCTATTCAAAATTTTTGACTGCAGATAACACAGCAATATATTTTGATATTTTTTAAGAATATTCGTTTTTCTTTATGCAATACATACTATATGGCTCTATAACAATATATATTAAAATAATAAAAAAAAAGATGTTTTATTCGTTATATTATAACACTGGTCAATAACTGGGAAAAGTTTGATCATATACTGGGTAGTTTGTGGTTTACTACTGGAAAATTCTAACTTTTTTATTCTTATATTTTTTTTCGATGAAACGAAATGTTTTTAGTTTGTGTATTATTGATATTTAGTCTTAAACTATAACTGCACTTTATACCATTTTTTATTTTATTTAAAAAAAATATATATTAGAAAATTATAAATTTATATTTCTGAAAAATCTCTTAAGTGGTCAATTACTGGCATATTGACCCTGTTTACTCCATTTTAAAACAATAGATTTGAAGTAATTGTCTAACAAATAAGTATTATATTCATGGAAGTGTTTGAGATGATAGTACAATCATATGTAAAAGTATATACCGGATGAAGCATTGTTGTGTGCAAGCATATTGATGTGATTTCAATTGTTGCACACAACAATTGAATTTAATATTATTTTGAGAAGTAATTTCTACATTTTGGTTATAACAAACGAAAATTAGACATTTTAGAAGCCTTTGAGATATACAAACACAAACTCAGGGTACCTTTAATGAATGAATAGCTTGAGCTCAGTAATTCTCCGTTACTGAAAGTGTTAGATATTTAATTCTAATTATTTTTTATCTTTTTATCTAGTTACCTATTTTTGTATCTACCTTAGCGTCGTGTTTGTTTATATTTATATTACCTTTGATAATGACAGCTTAGCTGTCGATATAATAATGTCAGGTTATATTTTAATAAATACTCTGAAACTTTTTACTAATCTTTATTTATTTCATGATTATGGAATTCCACAAAGGAAGGCTGGAAACAATAAACAAGTTCATAAAGTATTATCTTAGTCTCTTTAAGAACCGGTAGTTTTCAATACTCTTCAAAAATTCGAACTATTGCTCATCATATTTACCATGTTCATATTCAGGACAAATGTTTTACAAAAGTTATGAATAACTTAAAAGTTACCGACAAACAATGCAACACTAAACAGGAAAGGTTTTGGCATAAAAGAGAGAGAGAAAAATAATTTTATGATAGGAGAATTTATTTATGTACTGCTGTGCTTTTTATTAAATAATAATTACAGTTATTTTCCAAGTCCAATTCTAACTTTTAAGAGAAAGTGATTATAGGATCAAGTAAAGCAATTTTAAAACGAATATTTGAATTTTTGTGTTAGGTACGGAAAATTACTATCCGGCATTCCCTGGATTTCCGGAAGTCTCGAGTCCCGGGAATAGCAAAATTGTCTAGACCCAGAAAACCTACCCTGTATACTTACACTGACGTCCACCTAGAAATGTTTACATTCTCTGAAAAAAATATTTTAAATGACATTTTGAAAATTTCAGCGTAAAGGTTATTTATCATCAACCTCGGCATTATGAACAAATTTATTGAGCGTTTCATGTTTTCTAAATTCTCCTTATGATTTACCTATGTAGTATTTAGTTTTATCAAGTTCCCCAGAAAGTTAAACGGGTGGATGATTAAGGTTTAATTTGTTGCCTGAAGCTGTGGATTTTGTATAAATGCTTCTATTTCTAATTACCATAATTACACATTCTTAGTGAAAATGCACGTGTATGAATCTTAAACTTTCAGTCTTACTTTAGAAGTTATGTGTTAATTGAATATGATGCAAAACAAACCGTTCAAAATAAACGTTTGTTTAGAAGCTGTTTGTTTTTATAAAAAGAAATATTTTACCATAAACAGTGTTAAACATTCAACAACAGTACTTCAAAGTGCCTTCCATTTTTGTTAAACACAAATTGTTCTTAAAGGTTCATGTTTTTACAATAATCCTGGAATAAATATAGCACCTTCTTCTGACATACAGACATACTTTTCCAAATTGCAACTACAAGACTCCATTTCCTTAATATCAAGAAAAATTAAGATCAACAATATCAATACGCCATACAAACCACCTAGCACATATCTCGCTCAACATATTAAACACGTTCAATATATTTGTCAAACATACGTCAAAAACTAGGATGTAAAATAAAACGTTTCGATTAGGACAAAGATATTAAATTACCAGTAAATGGTTTCGGTAACTTTATCGCCTCTATAAGACATTATTTTGCGAGTGCATACAAATCAGCTCTTGTTTCTGTACGTTCAATCCCCATATGATTATTTCTAATAAAATCTTTATATAAGGTTGGATTATAAAGGAAATCTCTCTTCTATCTCGATAAATATCTGAATTTTTATTGGTAAATTCAGAAATATATTTACAATGCCATCTAAGTACTTAAAATCAAGTCCATCCTTATTATGGTAAGCTTTTACTCATATTTGTTCTGCATAGGTAAAAAATGTAATGATTTAGTTGAATTCAAATCCATTGTCGTGGTTAACAACTATTTTGAATCAAATTATGGCATTATTTGGAGGATTATTGGTGATTAATAAAGTTCTCTTTAACTGTCCTAGAGCAAATTATAAATTAAAATGTTTAAGAATAACCGAAGAGCTTTTCTCTGCTCCCGAATACATTTTTCTTGAATCTACATCTTCCATCGGGTAATACATAGTTATTCGTCTAAAAGTTAAATTAACTTGATTTTCACCTTGGATTTGGATGGAATTAAATCTAACCAAGGCTCTGGGCACAAATTTCAGAAAAAGATTGAGATATGATAGCTGGAGCAACCATAAATAAGAACTTAACTTCAGTGATCATTCAAGATTTATTATTTTTTGCTGAACAATAAAATCGTAAGTTACAGTATTTTAGTAGTTTCAACCTTCACTACGGAAAGAAATTTATGATAATTAGTTTGTAGCAACTAAATAATTCAAATTGAAAAGAAAGGAGAATGAATATCATTTTGAGTATTTCTTTCTATGCATTTCTAATCTAGCCCCCGGTGATGAGATGTAGGTTTACATGTATGAACTAGGGAGTAAGAATCAATTTAAAGAAGTGGCAGAATAGATGGCGCTATAGCGATTTAAATTTTACATTTTTCTATTAAATCCAGAACTATTTTCGAAAATATTTTAGGTAACAAGTATTTTGTTACATAGACTTAATTATGGCAAGGACATTTTGTTTTCTTAAATATCTCTAATCGCCTAGTGCTTTTTTTACTGCATTTACTACCAAATAGTGTGTAAAAACCAAGCCACCTTTAATGTTTGGACAAATGACACATACGTTTTTCCACGTTTTGCAAAATATTGAGGAAAATTCATTTTTCCTCTCTAGTGAGGAGAAGTGCAAAATAGTGAGAGAGATTAATCTTTCTTATCTAAAGAGAAAAATATTGCAGTTGCACCAGTTTTTGGCAGTAAATTTATCGAGAAGCAAGTTTTTGTAATTCAATTCGTAATGCAATTAATTGTATATGTTACTAACAATATGCGAAAACGCAAATTTTAGAAGTAAAGTATTGAACCGGACTGAGGCTAAATTCAATAAAACTTGACCTACATAATGTCGCATATTGTAATGAGCCGGGGTCCCATCCGACAAGACGATCACGGCCCTACTTACTCTACCCGCGGTAATGCTAAATGTAACGGGTAATGCTGCGAGACTCAAACTCGCACATTTTATTACTTATATATCCAACATTATATAGGTCAAGTTTCATTGAATTTAGTCCAAGTCCGGGTCCATACTTTTCTTCCAAATATTCCGTTTTCGCATATTTTTATACAGTTTGTTTTTAAAATTAAAGATTAGAAAATTTTATAGTTTGGAGGCAATCCTTTTGGAACATACCATGAAAAATATATTGCGCTCGCTCAAATATCTCACTCGGATAAGCATACCACGAGCTCGAGTTAAAATAAGCGTTTTTTCTCTAGTTGGAGAAATTAAAAAAAACTAATTTCGAAAAAACTTAAAAAAAATTTAAAAAAACTTAATTCTAACTAATTCTCAAATTTGCTGAAAACTTCCAGGAATGATTAGGGAAGGCGTCGCTTATATTGATCACCTACGTGTACCAAGGTCAAAATTTCCACAGTACAAAAAGTAGAAATTTTCGGATGCCCCACATGACAAAGTTGTTCTGCTCGCTGAACCCGTCAGCTGTAGCATGTGAGTAGGCGATGCTTCTACGCAAAGTTAGCATTTTGACCTTTGCCACCCTGGTATAGTCGTTTCAGGATCTCATGGCACGCGAGAAAAAATGCGTACAAGTGCAAAACTGCTCAGAAACTTCCAGATAGATTTGTACTGACTAACTTAAAAGTATCGTCATTTCTATTAGCACTGTCGATCGTTCACTTTTGTCTGCTACTGTTACTTCCATCATCATATTTTTTCATTATCATTTATATTTTTTTCTAGTATCTTCTCAATTTAAGAAATATTTATAAAGAGAAAGGTGTCAATATAAGTGCAAATAAAATGTTTTTTACTCTTCTTCATGATGTACCTTTTGTTCTTGTAGATTAATCGATCAATACCAATATGCTATTAGGTAGATTTTTTCATAAAGTTAAAAACAAACGTAATTAAGCATTTAATTCTAGCAAACTCGTGTCTACTTGTATATGGTTTCACTGGTAGAAAATAATTTTTTTTAATAAGTGCATTTATTTAATTAAAATTGTTAAAATTTAAATACATTTTTTTATAATTTTCTACATTCCGCACCTGTAAAATGAGAGATCTTGATTTTCAGATTAGCATAAACTTGTTTATCTGACTGTGGGTTTGTGCTTTGTTATTGTTTGCTGTCTACCTGGTCATTGAAACACAAAGACGGTAGGGTGCCCGAGATAGGAAATCCCCTAATCCTCACTAATGCGAAAAGCAAAATCTTTCATTTTACATAATATACCTATGTTAAAAATACTTATTGAAACAAATTTATTCAGAATGTCATTTAATTATGTAAAACGTCTTAAAGTTGGCATTTTTTGTTAAGAAACAATCTTGATGTATTTTGTAATTGACATTCTTTACAAGTTTGAGACTTGTTTTTCAAACAAAATTGCAAATCTGCTTCTCATGTGAGATATGTAACATGACGTTTTTAGCAGTGGAGGATTTAGGCACAAGCGTTTGAAGCGGTAGCTTCAGGCCCCACAAGTCAGGGGCCCCTCAGAGGCCTCCTGCCAAGGACTGCACAGGACACGCGACAAATAAAAATTATTGGCATGGGAATTCACTTTCTCGAAAAAAAATGAAACAAGAAACAGATCATATCGTGTATAGGCTGGTAAAAAAGTGTACGGTGGACGCATTAGAGTTTCGTACGAAAATGCAAGCACTCAGCGATAGGTAAAATATTGTAACGGAGTATACTGTTTCACAGCAGACCTGTTAAGAATGTATCATCTCTGTCGGTCTGAATGCTGGTCTTCTTGCACAATCAGCACTTTCATCCGACTACTATAATGACTAATTTCTTGAATTAATGGTTTCTGATAGACATACGATGAACAGTGGCGGATTTGCGCACAAGCCACAAACCACAAGCCCGCAGAGGACCCTTGCCCAGGAACTCACGCTATCGAGAATAGTGAAACATGTGAGAACAACATATCATATCATATCAACAGTTCATATCGTGTACAGGCGGATAAAAAAGGTGTACGGTACGACTTACATTCGGCCAAGGGGAATTGTACCATGCTTTCGAATGGGTGAAATTCCTTACTGTCATTCGCCAATTGTCAGCATTTTCCAATGTTGAAACAATTTTAAAAAATTTTAACATTACCGATATGTAATGCGATGTGATGCGATGGACAGCGATCTATCTTCGTTCTTAAACGTGTAAAAAATTATTTAAGAAATAATCTTGGACAAAATCATTTCAAAAATGTATTAGTAATGTTTATTGAAAATGACATTATGCAAAATTTATGTTTTGACATTGAGGATAGAGATTATAGAGATGGCATCCTAAGACAGCTGTTTCGAGCTTTTGGCTCTCCTCAGTTAGGGGCAGCTAGTCTGTGAATTCTATACACATCACCCGAGCGTATATACTAGCTCGGAAATAACATTAACACCATCAAATAGCTGTAGTGCCTCCTGTAGGTATCAAGCCGCACTAAGCAGCATAATATGATTATCCAATACAGCAATATACAAAATAAAATCCGGTCGAGCGTCCGACCGTATAATTAATATAAATAAAATATACAATGAACACAAACGTGTTTTAATAAAGTTTGAGTTTTGAAAAATTTAAAAGTTAAAAATTGTTAATGGACGACTATTTATTATACTCACAATTTCATTGATATGTGTATAAATCACAGACGGCACCTTAAGACAGCTGTTTCGAGCTTTTGGTTCTCCTCAGTTAAGAGCAGCTCGTTTGTGATTTATACACATACCACTATAAAATTGAGTATAATAGTCGTTCATCAACAAAACTCACTTTATTAAAACACGTTTGTGTTAATTTTATGTTTTATTTATGTTAATTTATTTTGTTTAATTAATGTTTTACTTTAAGTTATATTTTGAATTCAAATCCATATAGAAAGAATTCTCGCCTTGCTGGAAATCGAACCTAAGGCCAATTTCTGAGTAACATCTCTACCTCTGAGCTACTGTGTCGACTACCAGCATATAAAGTTATTGTTACCATATAAAGTTATCACAAATTAACGTAAAATTGATTTAATGATATATCCTTCTCATGGCTTTAATCCATACATTTAGAATAATCGGTCTATTACAGGGAAATCTAAAAATGTTTTGGGAATTTATTATTTCAAATTACATTCAAATGAAGCATTAGGTATTCAATGTATTTGTAAAATTGGGGTTATGATTTACTTACATTAACAAAAAAGCAGCGGCGGAACAGCATGACGTCCAAAATACATTTAAAAATGTGTCTATGACATTTAAAAAACTGAAGACACCAGCAAAACTACCATTATTAATTTAAATAATTGTTCAAATTTCAGTATTAATTTTAAATGATAAACGATTATTATATTGAGTTATACGCATTTCTTAATTTTTACAACTAACACCTGTTTACCACAAACTGTGGGCATTGTCTACTTTTGACAATCCATCATCGCATCTCAAATCATTTTCTATGTTAAATATTTTTTCTAGTTTTTGGTGTTTTATTACGTTTTTGTGGTCGTAGATAAAGTATAGTGTGTAACACGTACAAAAACGCAATTTCACACTCGTGTGACTGCGGCATGAGACGAAGGCGGATTATTTAAAAAATCTTGAGGAGGCAATTTCCTCCATCCCCCCAACGTGAATTCGCACCCGATATTAATAATTATATGTATTTAATTTTTGATAAAGAAATAAAAGGTATATAAATTGTAGTAATTGACTTATACTATGGGGCCCAAAAATTTCTAACGCTTAAGTGTTAAATCCGCCACTGGTTTTTAGGATGGTCTTTTCAGTAATGCTTTTAAAAATGCTGGGTAGTTTGTACCCTCTCTACTGAAGTAAGCTCCGCCTACGCTCATTTCGCGTGCCATGAGATCCTGAAACGACTATACACTCAGGTGATCAATATAAGTGATACCCCTTTTCGGGCAATATAGCCTTTATGGGCTAAAGAATAACCCCTAAAAGTTTGAAGCAAATTGGGAAACATAAACTTTTTTATGTTTCCATTCAAAGCAAACTTATTTCAGTTTTCTGGAGACAGCCTTTTAAAACTTCTCCAAATGTTGCTTATTTTTAAATAAGAAATTTTAGTTTTTAGTTAAATTATTTATAATTCACTTTAATAAGATTTGAATCAAGTTGAGTATATATAAGAACGAAAAATAATAACTTACTGAAGAAAGCAAAGTAATTGCTAGTTACACGATATCTGAAAGCGAGGTACTAATAAAGCGATAAGTTTATTTGTACTGTAAAGGGAGAAGAGTCGCAACAAGGATTAATCCAAGACAGAAGAACTAATTATGTTAAATGGGTTAGATGAACTGAGCCTAATTTCTCCAAGTTTATACTAAGGGCGATTAGGGCAATAGCTTGATAATGTGATTGCGGTCTAACTTCACCTAATATCGTGGCCGAGGTATTCATCCACATTAATACAGAGCTAATAGAACTCTAATAGCGCGTGTAGAAGATTGCAGAAGCGTAATACGCACCGAACTCAGGATTATAACCGTCATTTTAATTATCCTTATTATTTATTTGGTTCGTAATTGCCTTTGCTGTCATTTTCTTCTGTTGTTGGAACGTAACAAGACAGAAAGAGATAGAGTAAGACTAATCTCAACTAAAAGAAACATATACGTTTTACTATCAAATTATCTTTATGAAGACTGTTCGGAGATTATGACTGGCATAATACTTAGACCGGATTACGTATACGCAAGTTGGTATCACCCCTCCAAGCTAAAGTAGTAAATTTTACGTTAAGTTTTAAAACTCCACTTATTCCTAATGTTAAATAAAAAGAAACAATTATAATCCTGCAAAAAAGATCATAAAATAAAGTAATATAAATTAGCAAAGTTGGTAGAATCAATTTACTGGGGAGAAGATAGCACAATCTCTGTGGAATAGCTTCACGACACTAAATTAAGATCAGGACCGCCAACCGCCATACTTTTAATTCATCTGCTATTTTAAAGAACTATTACTTTAATAACCAATTTTCTACGGGAATTTATCGGATATTTCACATGAAAACGATTAATATTCTTTAACCGTATAGAAAGTCTTTTAACTGAATAAGATACTTCCGTCTCACAAATTTATTATATTTTCTTAAATCTCTTAATTGTTTTTTTTTCTTAATGCCTGGAGCAATTGGAATTATCATTTTTAAAATCTAGACAAAAATAAGGGAAAAAGTAATATAATCTGCATAAAAATAAAACTGGGAGATATGAAATAATACGTGCGAACGACTTTAATGTGTTTATAAAACTTTTTAACAACTTCTACTTTAATTCCATTTACGTCCAGAAAATGAAGTTGAACTAATCAGATAACCAACTAAGGCATCTACAAACAACTTTTTATAAAGGAAAGCTACTTGTACAATTGCCCTAAAAAGCTCTCATAGCCTGTAATCCAGTTTCTTAAATAATCCCTTTCTTTTTGCTAATGATAAGATCTTTTAGAAGCATTCTTACCAGTTTTATTACCCAGAGACAAGAATGTATACCTATATTATATCTTACCGTTTTTATATTCCTTGAAGGAATATAAAGTAGAATTGAGTAGAACAGTAAACTATATAGTTAGAAATGAAATAGAGATTGATATTTTATCTCTTACTTTTGATTCATTTTCAATTTTAATATGCTTTTAATGCTCTGTTTTTTACTTTTTAAGTATTTTTATATTATAATTTTTTTATTTATTGTTGTGTAAATCAAAGAAACTTTAAATATTTAGTATAAAATTAAATTATTTTGTATCGTTATTAGCATAAATAATAATAAGTTTATGTTTGTCAAATTTTGATCAGACCCTGTTTTGACCCTTTAAATGGAATGTTCATCAATTTCAGTTGATGGTTATTCCCTAATTTACAAGCATTATAATGTTAGATACTAAGTTTTATTGTAATTTTTTAGGTAATCAATTACTATGATTATTGGACAATATTTAAATGATTTGGTTTTCTTTTCATGTTATAATCACTACAATGTACAAACTACAATTATCATTATTTAGCTATTATTTTATTAAACCCAAACTCGAATATAATTATCAAACCATTAACTTAAAACCCAAATAAGGCTTTTCTTTGAACAAATCAAAAGTCGTTTAACGATGATTTTATATTTACTTTCGATAACAGTCTTCATTATACAATAAACATAAGTTAACAGACAGTCTTGTTCAACGATTCTTTTCCTTAACATGTATACAAAATATGTCTTTTAAATAAATTATTATTCATATGAGAGAAAGTAACTGTAATTAAATAAACAATTAAACAAAATATCAGTGCTACTTACTATTTCTCAAGAGGTGCATGACAATAATACGCCTACTATCTTCTCCTGAACGGTTGGACTGATTTTGATGGGATCAGTGTCGTTCGATTCGGTTTCTTCGGTAAGAGCGTAAGAAGAGGTCAAGTCTTGATCAGACCCCCTTCTGTCAGTTTAAATTGAATATTCCTCAATTTCCATAGATGCTTATTCCCAAGTTTACAAGCATTATATTCCACTAAAGTGTTAATATCGTGTACCTATTGAAGCAACTTATAATGTACTAAACAAACTTTATACTTATACAGGGTGTATTATAGCTCCAGCACTAGACTTGACCAGTGCATTTCCGATGGTATTTCAACTAAAAAAATTTAATCCAGTTTGTTGATTAGAAAAAGTTTATTAGAAAAGTGATTAGAAATAATATGTTTATGTTGCATAATACTAAAAATGTAAACCTGAACTTGAAATAAATTTAGATTTAACATAAACAGATTTAAAATAAATCCCATTAATAGGAGAATATCGTATCTAATTTTGAAACGAACATGTGGGTGGCTTAGAACCTTATTTAAAAAACATAAAACTAATTGCTTGATATGAGAATTATCTTACGAATTATATCCTAAACAAGAAAATGAAGATTCTGGGTCACAAAAATCACGAGGACAAAAATGCAAAATGAATTCTGATAAGATAAACAGCAGATGAGCTTGAAGGCTTTCGTAGCGTCCGTTTTTGATTGTAATTAAGAAGAGAAGTTAAATTAGCCCATTTAACATTGCTTCCACTGCTCCCTGCAAGATTTCTCGTTTTCCTGTAAAATATGCTTACAAGATTTGCTTACTAACCCCACGATGGAAACCATCACTAGAATCTGATTAAATCAGTATACCTATCATTGGTACTCTGTGTTGTAACGGTATATTTTTATTAGTCCTGAACAAATGTAGTTTTGTCTACATATTTACTAAAAATCTTAAGTCCGGTTCTGCAAATTTACGTTCTTTTTAAAATGTAAACTTGTGTTAGCATTTGGTATAAACAATTCTATAAAAAAAAATATTTTAAAAAGGTTGTGTTTCAAATCTTCGTAGAATTACAAAAAATATTTGGGCAATAAATTATTCCTTTCTGTATTTTACTTATGTACGTGTATATTGATTAAAATAGCTTCTTTGTTAAAATCTTGGAAACCATTAAATATGGTTCGTGGACTGTTTAACCCTGATGCGTTTAGGCCTAACCACGCGATCCTGCTATTGGTTGAAGTCGATTTGCATCTGGTAATGTATTCCTACACAGAAAAAGAACCCTGAGTTTTTAAGATGACACGACCCTTCCGTTCAGTTGCTGGTCCGAGACACTTGCTTTTAAGTTGCGGTAAATAGACGACACTTGCCTTGAAGTGAGACTCCGAGATGGTACAGTTTTGAATAATTCAGCCGATAAATCTGAATATACAGTACAGTTTATAGACAAAAGTGGTTAGTTATTTTGTAATGGATCATTAAAAAAATTATCTCTACCGTTCCAGTTGTAATTAGTGAATTTACGTTATTAAAAATTGAGTGGTTTTTAAAATATTACGGAGTCATTGTTAACAAAAGTAGCAGAGGCGTATCTGTGTGGGATTATCGTTTATTTGCGGACGGATTCATAATATGATTAATAAATTCCCGTTCCATAAGTGGATAAAAATAAATAATTATCGATTTTATCGGAAGTAACTAAACTAGCAAGTGCTAACTGAGTTTAAATTTGTTTAAGATTTTAAAGATATTACCGTTATTTATCGGACGCAAGTTATTATAAATAAAACTATAACAGTGACAGGATTGTTTATACTGTGTTTTAACAAAGAAAGTTAGTTGAACCATATGGATTGTTTCAATGTTTTGTTTAAAGAAAATGAACTACCAAAAACAGTTTCTTTGGACCTGCTGTAGTCAAAAATAATTCATCACCATTAACGTTCAGCAATTATCACCTAATAAGAAGCGTTTCCAATTTCTATCAGTCAATAGTAATGGTTTTTGCGATGCAAGTAATTATTGGTTTAAGAGGAATTCGATCTATAGGATCAAGGTATTGTAATTTAAGAATTATCTATTTTTTGTGTAATTTTTGAGTAATTTTGTTTGTGTTTACGGATTATTTGAATAGTTGATTTTTATTATCTATTATAATAAGAGAGCTCTCTAGTAGGATTTAACCTTAGCAAGTTAACTTCAACAAAATTCAAATATATTAACTCCTGTAATAATTGCATAAATTTAATTCAATAATATTTTTATAAATTTATGTTCAATAGAATTCAAATAATTTTCTGTTTAGTAAATTTTGGTCTTAATAAATTTCTGAATATTTTATGTTCAATAAATGCTGAATAACTTGAAATTTCAATAGTAGATGCCTAATTTAAGTTTAATAAAATCATTTTTCTTATGTTCTTTGATTATATATGTATATGATCTTTTATTTTTACTATACAATAAATATGTTTTCAAGTCTATACCAAGTGAACTAAATGGAACCATATAATTATGAATGTTTTATTCATTTTTTATTTTAAAATCAATAAATACAACCAAATTTTTGTCCAAAACCTGGTAAATTGAATTCATTTTCTGATTAGTGAATTCAATATCTTTTCTGGCTTAATTAATGTCATTAAATTTCATAATCAGATGGCGCCCTTTTAGAGTGTTTATTTGAGTTCTGAAACCCTTATCTACTTTTTTTTACAAATAAGACAAATGCAGAACCAATACCTGCAACCTGAAACTAAAAAAATTTGTAAGATAGAGCTAAATCTCAAGCCGTGGTAATCTTGAGCATCCTTTTAACGTAAGTATAATAATTTTATAATTATTATTTAATTTTTATTGTTGTTTTCTCGTACAGAAAAACGTTCGTTATAAATTGACGCCCAATCGCGGGGCATGATTTTGTTTATAGATTTTGAGTGTTATAGTGTTAGGCAATCCAAACCAATGTAGTCGCTGTTCAACATTCCCATCGATGCCATAAAATCACCATTTGACAGGTCGTTGGATTGTCAAATGCCAGTGATACCTCTAACTTAACTGGTCGAAAGTGACATTAAGAACAACGATTTAAAACACAAAAAAATAGGTATAATCGATTTTTTGAAATCGACTGTATATACACACGATATTTTTCTGCATCTAGTTTATAACTTCTTGTTCGATTTGCACCTACTATCGTTCTGTTTAGAAAAAAATTCCATTAGAAGATTATTCAGATTTTGAATTGTAGTGATCAAGTATAGAATAAATTATTTAGTAAACAGACAGTTTTTTAGTTAACTCCCACACAGGTTGTTTTTCTACTTTTATATACCTAGTCATCTTTTAACTTATCTGCCAAATTTATGATGTAATCTTTGTTAAAGTTGTACCAATGTTTTTTTTTTAATTAAACGAGTCATGTGGTAAATGCTTTGTCAGTAACAGCTAAAAAACAACCAGTTGTTGCTTTGTTCAAGCGGCAGCATCCGTAAGCGCAGTTGCGGATTAAAAAATTTGTGGCTGGACGTTGTGTTAGAACATGATATTTACACTGTTGAATGTATTGGTGATTAAAGTAGTAAGGAGAAAATATAGAAATGAAGATGATAGGACTATTAGGTTAGAAGATAGAAAAGTCTCCCTTCAGAACCACACCACGGGGTACATATAGGTGACGGTGGCTCCCATTGCGTCACGCACCTCGGTAATTCCACTGTGACCGCCAATTCTGCAGTCCTCGTTGGTTAGCTGCTGGGCTATCCCGGTAAATACGATGGTATGCTGGAACTGACTGTTGTAGTTTGCTAGGGATTGTGACCCGCTGATACCCAGGCTTCTCAAAACTTTGTGGGACCATCATTTGGGGGCCGTTGGCGTCGAAATCAAACAGATACCTATGCAAGCGGCGACGTCGTCGGATCAAGTCCTGCCTTTTTCTCTTCTTCTCAAAGTCAGGAAGGAATGCAAAAACGGCAAGAACGACACTATGTTTAGTCGACAGATGATACAACAACACAAAGAATCGGAAAATTTGTTATGATCTAAATTCATTCAAACATGACCTATAATTTTGTGTCATGTATTTTCGATAAAAACTGCACATAATCTTCAATCTTGTAAGTGATAATAGAAAGAAGATTATTAAGGAGGATACAGCGAAATGTAAAAATGTAGAGAATGACGTGAAATTTAAACCTCGAGTTCTTTGACACTTATTCTATTCGGTAACTTTACTAATACACATAACTTCGGTAACGGTTTTTTTATAATTTTCTTGTGTACCATTACCGAGAAAAATGGAAAATAAAATCCAGAATTTAACATGGGCTCTTATGGAGACCATCTAACCTTTAGCAGTTTTAACGAAAAATTATGATGAAGAAATGTAGGGAATCTGATAGAAAACTAAAATGACATACTCTCATATTCGAAGAACAATGCTGCCCAATATTTTTGAAATCTTGTGTCTAGTTAATGCACAATAATAATTTAAAGTAAACAAAACAAGAATTTTTCACGACATATGTGGAAAGACAGCAGAGATGTGACAACACCTCATAGCGCGCGAATTCAAATAACAGAACAGAAAGATGACATATAATGACTGTTATAATAATCTATATTTTATTGTATTAACTAATAATCATATATTTTATTAAGCAAATTATGTTGAACAATTCAGTCTTCTGCGTTAATAATATCAGAATACAAATGTTAATTCGACGGATATATTGCAAAATGTAAAATTACCTTTTGCAATGTGATGAATACAATTTATCGTCAATCAGAATATCCACGAAATCAGTAATACAAACACAAATAATTTTATATGTATTAAACCTCAACAACTTTTTATATATTTCTTGTATCTGCTTAGCAGATTGTAATCTTTAGACTATACAAAAGTTAAAAAATAGAATATTTCCATCTGTAATTGCATACAAAATTACAAAACATTCAACATGTTTCCACTTATATTTTGGGATTGACATTTGGAGGTTAGGATGTCAACTCAATCGAAAGCTGAAACCTAACGCTGCTACCAACAAAATCGGTTGATTTCTTTGAGGTGTTGCCACGATTCTTAACCTATTTACATTTATGTTTACACTTTCAACAATTAAACAAATGCACTCCAAACGACTTAAATTATTTTAATATATACAAATAATTAATAAATGCATTCTAGGCATTCATAATAAAATGATTTTGTTCAGTTTTAATAATGTTAATTTATTTTTTTATCGATTGGTATTTCTTGTTAGAGTCTATGTAAAAGCATAGGAGATATCCCCTTGCCCTTCACCCCGCAAAGATCCGCTGTAACCTCCTTAAATGAAGGAAAAGTCATCTATTTTACGAGATGTCACATTTGCTATTATATTTAAAATAACCACATAGCTTACCAAATACATATAAACAAAAGGTAGATAATACCTTTGGCAGGTAAGATGAAATTTTGTAAATAGTATTTGAATGATGGATTTATAGAAACAAGCAAGAGGTTAGCTTTATAGTTTTAACGTTTGTCACAATCTTGTTTTTCTGCAAAATGTATTCTACATATTTAAAACAAACGAATGTTATAGTTTATTACATAACGAATATAAAGTTCATAGTCTCGTGTGTGTCTGCACTCGGCTGGAGCTACATTAACACTCTTGCAAAATATGTCACTTTCCATCGAGTTATATACACTATTTTTCCTACGACTCCAAAAATTGGCATATTTCCTTCAATGATTTATTTCGATTTTTAACTTTAATTACAACAAAGTGAAATTATTATAATAATTTCTAAAGTGATTTAATTTTTCTTTATTTAGAACGTGTATGGTAATAGTTTGTTAATTAGATATGTGATATAGAATTTCATTTATATTTTGTTATTACTGTTTACAATTACCGTATTACGTCAACCTCAGCAAACTCGTAGGACATACGAACCGAACATTCTTCTTTTTAAATAATGTGAGCTCACCACACTCGTTTAAAGTTACTGCACACGGTCACGTGATACCTGCTTAACTTGGAATTTAATATCTCAATTTAGTTTTCTATAAAGTACTGAAAACAACTAAACAACCAAGAATTACTTAAAGGTGATTAAGTTAAAATGAGCTGACCTACATTAGGCACACTGTGACCATAAATTTTATCCTGATGATTAGTCGAACTCTGTTTGCAGAGCATTGAGGTTTTCCTCATATACTTGTGTGTATTCAGTGATCACAAGTACAGAGAACCTACAGCTTAAGGTTGACTCCGAACCACCCCAAGTACATAGTACCCGGATTTCTTACTAATTTCAGAGAGATTTTCTGTGCAAAGTATATTACGGAAGTTTGTCATTGCCTTCCAAAGGAGAAACGATTTTAAAAACCTAGTAATATATTCGTTGGAATTTAAACCTGGGTCCCTTGCTCAGTAATCTCGCACGCCACTAACTGCAATAGCAACTGAAAACCAGCCTACATTGTATAATATTATTAAGCTCCAACTGCCATTGTCAAATTTATTAGTATGTATTACTGCTAATATCTCTAGACTAAATTATACATTTAAAATCCAGTATTTGATGCTAAATAATGAAATGTTGCATAGCATATTGTATGATATACGTGAATAAACAGCTGTTATCTACTTTGGGAAGTTTGAAAAACTTTTCTTCTCATGGACAAAAGCTTCCTTTATTCACTTGTAGCATAATTAATTACACTGTGCTACACGTAAAAGATACAAGACCTCCTGCCTATATAAACTGTTTGATATTGAAGAATAAAGACGTTTCACACTTGCAGAATTTTCCCATCACTTCGAGTTTTTTTCAGTCCGCTGAATGTACCTCATCCAGTTTTGGTGCCTTGCACTACTCTAATGACCAAAACTTAGCCATTTCTTGCCACATGTTGGAAATCTCTACAAGGAAGATAAGAAGCGTAGCTTTGCAAAAGTTCAGAAATAATGAAAATCGGCAAAGAAATGACTGAGTTATATCCCGAAACAGTCACAAAAAAAAACTTTTTTTTGAAAATTTTTAAGTTTCAGTGGTTCAAAATGATATTTACTCAACAAATAAAATTTTTCTTTATTTATTAACGATATAGTTTGTTGCATATCTAGGACATTCTTTATTTTTTAAATTGGTTAACAAATGATCGAGTTATGGCCGATAATATGCAAAATAACAATTTCTTTTCATTGTTTTAATCTGTCATTATAGTCCAGTATCCAGTCAAAAGTGAAGTAATTTTGGTTTTTGGATATGTTTTGCATGTTGGGGAACTTGTTAGAAAAAGCTTTTTTCTATGCACTTAAATATGTCGTTCCAGTTTTCGTACCTTGCACTTCTCTAACAACTAGAACTTAGCCATTTCTTGTCACATTTTGGAAATCTTCTTTCTACTGGGAAGAGAAGAAGTATTGCTTTACAAAAGTTCGACCATAATGAAAATCATTAAAGAAATGACTGTGTTATAGCCTAAAACTGACACAAAATAAGTAAAGCTTTACTTCACTCCATCTAAAGAGGGAGTAAAATAGCTGTTTTACTCCTTGGGGAGTAAAGTAAAATAATCACCTTATATCCAAGGAAACCTAACCTACTATGCTAAAATTATGTGATTTTGGTGTTAATATGAGATATTCAGCGTAATACAGTACACGTAACTACACATAATACATTCAGTGGACTGGGGAAAAAAACTCGAAGTGGTGGGAAAATTGTGCAAGTATAAAACGTCTTTATTCTTCAATAACAAAACAGTTATGCAGGTGGGAGGTCTTGTATATTTATTTTTTTTATTTGTAGCACAGTGTTATTGGTAATGCGCTTGGTTATCATAACAAGCCACTGTTGTTAATAATGGCTAAAACGTCCTTAAAACATTTTTCGGTATTTTAGGTATCACGGGCAACTAGTGATACCCACGAGACTAGAGACGAGACTTTTGTTAACTCTCGTCTAATCTCGCACAAAATAAAACGAATCTCGTCTCGTACCAAGAAATCTCGTCTTCTCTCGCAAGTCTCTCTTTGGAATACAACTGGTAATAAATAATAACTTACAGTCTATTACCAGTTGTATTAATGGTTACTCCATTTTGAGATGGATCTTCACTTTAAGAAGATCATCTTTGGAAGATAGATCAGAATTCAAACAAAAAATTAAAAAGGAATGTAATGCCTAATTAATAACTAAATAAAAGTCTAAATTATTGTATTTATTTATAAAAGTTGAATATTTTAAACGTTTTATAATACTACCTTCTTCGCAGTTTGTTATTGAAAAATAGTATGGAAATTTACTCTTTCTCTTTGATAAATTTGTCTAGATAGTTGTTGTCGAACTCCCAGTTGAAACTTCATTCTCATTTCATATTCAGGAGTAAATAATTCGTCACTTCCACTACAATAATCACCACTAGATGTTGAAATCTTCAATTGTTCTTCAATGTTTTTTCGTTTTCGTTTAGACAATCTATGACTAACTTTAAACAAGCGTAATGTTAATAATTACATATTACCTACATTAAATCTAAGAAACTAGTACTAATCTTAATATTTCTAAATCAGAGCAAAACTATTTAATTTTAAAATTATTAGATTAAAAAACTGCCAGTATTTTAAAGTATGCATCTTAAAAATCAAATGTTTACCGTGAGTGAACAACAAAACGGGAATGTCCAAAGTCAAAACTATATATTACACTAAAACCACAGAGCCAAGAAAACTTTAAATCATAATTTAATGATTGTTTATTTAGCTCATTTAATCTAGGTAGTTAGTTTCCTTTCTTAACATCTCCTAACTCTTCTTTTAGTATCAAGCATTTCGGTAAATAGATCCCAGGAAAAACAATTCGTAGCCAGTTTTTGGCTGCTTATACAATGTCATGTAAACATTCATTAATCCTTTATTTTATTATACGATACAGAAACGGCTAACAAAACAAAAGCCGTAAACGCACATATAAAATGTTTTCTCCATAACGAAATATATGTGATTATTGTGAATTAAAATATTTTATCTACGACCACCATAGAAAGTTACATATTCCGCACAATCTAGTAACCGTGAAAACGACCAATTGCAAACAATCACCAAACTCAACGGTAAAGTATGTGAGGAAGGAGTTCTCAATAATCCGTAGTTCTATTAAAACGCCATAGATGTCACCACTTGCAATATTTATAATATTATTAATAATTTGAAATATAAAATGTTAAATTTAATTAAGATAAAGGTTAACTTATTTTGTTTAATTAATATTTTACATTAAATTATATTTCGAATGGAAATCCATCTAAAAAAAAAACTAAGGTCAGACCCGGGGAATTGAACCCGGATAGCTCGGTTAGTAGCTACAGCGTAACCATTGAGCTACTGAGACGCCTTTCAATTATGTTTTTTTTCTCATTATATAAAGTTACAATGATTGTTATTCAATTAAAACGTAAAATTAATTAATATTTTACATTATTATATAATTTTTAATATAATTTTATTTATTACTATTGCTAAATTACAATAAAAACATTGAGAACATTTATAATTTGCTACATAATGCGAGAATATTTGACATTTTGCGCAGAGGTTAATAACCTTGACAATTGAATTGTGATTTTTGTACATATAAATTATTTTTTGAAAACGAGTACATACGTATGATTATTTAGCTGTAAGTACTAAATAGTAGATTGACTGAAATTATACAAATTGTAAACGTATTATTACTATTGTCTTTACAAATTTAATGTTTACTTTTGTCGTTTTTAAAATTCTAGATGTATCATGAGTGAATCCGATGAAGGAAAATTGGGGTGTACACTCGTACACCTCCAAACATCGTGGAAGCGGCTCACATTACATCTCTTAATTTATTGCCAAATATTTCACGTAAAAAATACGAATGCGAGTATAAATTCTAGGTTAAAAAACTTTCTTAGCTATTGGTGGTTTATTACTTTTTTTGTTGTCGTAGATAAAGTATAGTGTGTAACGCGTGCAAAACACCAATTTTCTGCACTTGTAACACAATATACTATTATACTTTATTATTTTGTCTTTGATTTTATATAATAGAACTGCAACGTAGACCGCAACACAGTAAATTTATGGCTAAACGGTAAATTATTGTATTGTATAGGAACTCGGATTTCTAATAAAGCATAAAGTGGTTTTTAGTTTGTTAAATTTGAAATAATTTCCGTAACACGAGATTTTTGCCAGATTGCGAGATTTCTCGCAAGAGATACGAGACGATATTTAAAAAAATCTCGTCTCGTCTCGGAAACAAAAAGTACACTCTTGTCTCGTATCTCGTCTCGCAAACGAGACGATATTTGCGAGTCTCTCGTAAACGAGACTTATCGTGGACATCACTATCAGGACAACTGACTCCTTTCTTACTTTCTAGTAAAGACTGAGGAACTACAGATTTTATATATTTTTTATGGGAAAATTAGTCAGAGTCGATATTTTATAATTTAATAAATGAGAATGTTAAAAACTCACCCACTTTTTAATGTAAAAATATACGTATTATGTGTATAAGGGTATTACGTATGTTTGTAAATGAATAACAGATCATTCTAAGATTTATTTACCAATTATTTAATTCCACTTTGTATAATTTGCCCATTACCGAATGTGCAGTTAATCTTAATATTTATCTGAAATATCTGAATGAATGATTAACAATTTTTGTGTGAGTTGGGATAGGTACAAATATTGTCTATTAATCAAAGAAGCAACAAGTTAACAGCACAAGTGTAAAATATTAGAGGTAAAAGTCTATCTAAGTTAATAATTCTGAGATTGCTTCACAATGCAAATGGTTTCCGTTCTACCCTCATTTGATTCAGTCAGAAATATGTTAAAAATACATTAATCAGTTGCACAAACAACAGCATTAAAGTTTCAGAATTTAATTAATTACAAAAATCAATCAGTCGTTAGAAAGAAAAACAACAACAAGGGTCGAACCAATATCCTGAACGATTTTTACTAATCAGTTGTTAATTAACCCCAGCAACCCCAGAGACCTTCATAAGAAACTAAATTAAGTTTGTTAAGGCGTCTCTATCGGCTACAAAATGTTCACCGGGCCAAAAAAACTCTCAGGGCAGATTAGATTGTTCGCTCACAAGCGTAACAGTTGGAAACTACAAGATCGCTTGGAGATAGCTTCGGGCAGTTCGATTACGATAAAAACACCAACTACAAACTTTAGTTCTAACATGCATAGATATTTTACTTTGTCAATTCAATCTTATGCATTTGTCAACTTTGAAGATGGAAAAGATGGAATGTTTTCAAAGCAATATATTTGATCAAAAGATAGAATGGTTTTAACATTCAAAACGGGCAGCTTTGCAACGTATGTATATTGTATAGTAAAAGTTGTACTTTTAGCAATATTTAAATTGAGAATAACTGCAAAACTGTAAAACTTTTACTGGTAGAATTGGAGATTTAGAAACGCTAAGTGATAAATCAGCAGATTGAATAAGTTTCTTGGTTATGTGTAAAATGAACATGGGTAATTCTAATTTGTAAAGAATAGGTAATAAGTAATAAAAAAAATAAGTTTTAATCTTATAGCGTAATTTGTAAGTAATCGCATACTGAACATTAAAAGTTTTAGTTTTTTAGGATTTTTAGTTCGCCTACCCTATAACAAATTTGTTATTATAATCTTCAGTTGTATAATATAACAATTATAATTTTTTCTTGTAAAATTATAAGCCTCTGCAAAGACTTTTTTTATCCTCCTCGTTTTTAATTTCTACATTACATATATAAAGTTTTTAATTTGATCACTCTGCTCTAAGAACTAATTACAAATTATATCTTCTTGCTTATAGAGACACTGAGTGAAGTAAATGTTATTATGATATCACTGTAATATTAATTTATTTTTCATGGCTAAGGCTAACCAAGATAGCTTAAAAGTTCAAGCGGATAAGTAATAAGCGGAGACGAGATAGTAGCTAAATATTAGAAAAATTTGCAACCTGAGTATACCGCTGACACCTTTGAAACCCAAGGTTGACTGCTTCGTCACGTTTTGCAACTATACACCCTCTTCATACCTCCTTACTGCCACGAACAGTTTTCAGTGAAGTTCATAGTATTTGCTGTGTAGCATTTTCACGAAATTCGATATTTCTTCCGATTTCGATATTTCCGAAATTCTGTCCCTGTGAGTATGTTCGTTCTTTCGAAATTTTTAAATTTTGCAGAATGTCTAAGAACTAATGTTTTATCTCTTAAAGAACATGGACAAAAATTGTATGGTAAGAATGGCTAGGTAAGTAATACATACGTAGGGAGAGGAGTCCGAGGGGAAATTAGCAGGTGAGGATAAGTCAGAGAGCGAAATAAGTCAAGGGGGGTGGCAAGCTGGGAGAGGGAAGGTAAATCTGAGGAAGAGATAAGTTGGAGGAGTAAGTCGGAAAAAGCAGTAAGACGCAGGTAAGTAAAGAAGGAAGTTGGATCAGTCGGGATTGGTGGGGGAGGGAAGTAAGTCGGGGGTGTTTGGTAAATAACATTCGTCTGAGAATAGTAAGTTTAGTATCTTCAACTGTTTTTGTTCGATTGCGTTTATTTAATCAGTGTTAATATTAAATAATTACTTTTAGAAACTCGAAGGATTATCATCACACAGCACAGTCTACGTTGTATATAAGGAAATCCTTCAGCAGATTAGCCTTTTGACCGTCATGTCTTGACGGAGTTTCCCTAGTTTTTATTAAGATTAATCAAGTGCTACACTACGTCTTCTAAAACAAGCATAACATACTATTTTTTCTACTTTGCATCATTAATTTTTTATAGAAATTTGTAAATTCAAGCTATTGAAAACACTGCATTACAATCTAGTGATTTTTCCGTGCAACATGTGGTAACACTATCAAATGACATTTGACGTTTTGCGAGGTTAAAATGTGTCAAATTTAAATGTGCTTATATGCAGTATAAAACAAATGTTACTAATCGTGCAAAGCAACAACTAGTTGCTTTGCACTAGTTGCACTGCGTCTTATACAATTCGTATAATAATATACTACTGGAAACTTCCAATAGTATATTATTATACGAATTGTATAAGACGATCTATTGAAGCACGAATTGTTTGGCACACGACGAGAGAAGCGAGGAGTGTTGCAAAGGAACGAGTGCTACAATACGTCTTATAAAACAAGTAATGGGTGTTCATTTAAATTCGTAATCTAGCAACCTTTGGATTATTGCCTGTCTCTATCTGCGACGTATTATATATGTCGCTCTGCCTTCTTTCATTAAAATTCCAAAGGTTGCTAGATTACGAATTTAAATGAACACCCGTTATAATATACTGTTTTTTATGCTTTATATTTTATATAGGGTGTCCTGTTTAACAGTCTACACTCAATCATTCAGACTGGCTTCTGGCTACAGCAATGAAATTAAAAGAACTTTGCATAATTTGACCTCTAGTTTATGAAATCAGTGTTAGAACCCATCTTGGAACTTTTGCTGATACCGGATATGACGTCATCGAGAATTTTTTAAATGATACCATTAGGTTTTAAATATGAAAATCGATAGCAAATGTGATTCTGAATACAAAAGTACTAAGGTATTACAGGTCTAGAATGCATAATAACGGAGCTAGAACCACTTAACGGGTTCTGACCTTGTTTAACAGTCTACACTCAATCATTCGGACTGGCTTCGGGCTACAGCAATGAAATTAAAAGAACTTTGAATAATTCGACCTCTAGTTTACGAAATCAGTGTTAGAACCCATCTTGGTACTTTTGCTGGTACCGGATGTGACGTCATCGGGATTTTTTTAAATGGTACCATTAGGTTTTAAATATGAAAATCGATAGCAAATGTGATGCTGAATACAAAAGTATTAAGGTAATATAGGCCTAAAATGCATAATAACGGAGTTAGAACCACTTAACTGGTTCTGTCCTGTTTAACAGTCTACACTCAATCATTCGGACTGGCTTCGGGCTACAGCAATGAAATTAAAAGAACTTTGAATAATTTGACCTCTAGTCTATGAAATCAGTGTTAGAACCCATCTTGGAACTTTTGCTGGTACCGGATATGACGCCATCGAGATTTTCTTAAACGATACCAGTAGGTTTTAAATCTTCATATTTAAAACATAATGGTACCATTAAACAAAATCCCGATGACGTCATATCCGGTACCAGCAAAAGTACCAAGATGGGTTCTAACACCGATTTCGTAAACTAGAGGTCGGATTATTCAAAGTTCTTTTAATTTCATTGCTGTAGCCCGAAGCCAGTCCGAATGATTGAGTGTAGACTGTTAAACAAGGTCAGAACCCGTTAAGTGGTTCTAGCTCCGTTATTATGCATTTTAGGCTTGTATTACCTTAATACTTTTGTATTCAGAATCACATTTGCTATCGATTTTCATATTTAAAACCTAATAATACCATTTAAAAAAATCCCGATGACGTCATATCCGGTACCAGCAAAAGTACCAAGATGGGCTCTAATACTGATTTCGTAAACTAGAGGTCGAATTATGCAAAGTTCTTTTAATTTCATTGCTTTAGCCAGAAGCCAGTCCGAGTGATTGAATGTAGACTGTTAAACAGGACACCCGTATGTTTTTATGCTTTATAACACATTTTATAGAAATTGTAAATTCAAGCTATTAAAAACATTGCATTACAATCTAGTGATCTTTGCGTTTAGCAAGTGGTAACTCTATAAAATGACTTTTCACATTTTGTGAGGTTAGAAGTGTCAAGATTAAATTTGTTTATATATAACAGGCGTTTACGAAAATTGGATTGTACTGTATCTACCGCGTTACCAGCGGTAAACAGCTGATACGTAAGGTAGATGAAACCGGCACATGCATTTTCGAACGTTTACGGTGCGTTTTAATAACAAAATAATCTACAAAACCATAGGTATATTCATTAAAATGTTTTTAGATAGTGTTTAAGTTTCCTCGTATACCACAGACAGAACATAACCCTGACGCGTTATTCATATTCACTGTGGAGAATGAAAACGTACGTAAAAGCCCACACACCTATGAAACAACTTGAATTTTAGGTTATGTTTACCGGTAAATTTCTATTTACCGACTATAAACGTCGATTCACGAATCATGGATCAGGTAGATGAAACGGGTATATACCGGCTAATTTCCAAACGCCGGTAGTGCACCAGTAATACAATTTCCGAACGCTTTCGGTACATCGGTATATATCCGATACAATTTTCGTAAACGCCTAATAGTCCAAGCGACGACCGCAAGATTTTGACCGTCATGGAACATACGGATAATTTATGGAAAATGTCAAAGTAGACTGTATAGGTAACACAAAACCTCTTATAGGCCTATAAGCAAATCCTGGCACGACTGGAGTTGGCCTAATTAAGGTTAACTCATCAATATTTCGCGTTCGTTACGTAACATCCAGGTGAAATTTACAGGATTTATAGAGAAAGACCCGTACTTCAAGAATATCTTTGTCAGCCTTACCCTATCCTGGCAGAAGTACCCAGTTGACCAACCCAAAGAGGTGGTTTTGCAGCATCTCCCGTCCGTGATGGAATATCTACTTACTTTGTTTTTTAAATTGAAGGTTAAGCTGCCCAAACAACAAAAAGTTTTGTCAGCCTGAGCAAAACTTGGTAGAAATGTGCTTTTTAAGAAGTAGTAGTTCTGCAGCACCTTAAAAAACCGGTCTACCGCGTATTTATACCAAGTTTTGCTCAGGCTGACAAAACTTTTTGTTATTTGAACAGCTTAACCTTCAATCTAAAAAACAAAGCAAGTGGATATTCCATCACGGACGGGAGATACTGCAAAACCACCTCTTCGGGGTGGTCAACTGGGCACTTCTGCTAGGATGGGGTAAGACTGACAAAGATATTCTTGAAGTACGGGTATTTTTCTACAAATCCTGTAAATTTCACCTGGATGTTAGGTAACGGACGCGAAATACTGATGGGTTAACCTTAATAAGGCCATTAACTCCAGTCGTGACAGGATTTGCTTATAGGCCTATAAGAAGTTTTGTGTTACCTATACTGTCTACTTCCACATTTTCCATAAATTATCCGTATGTTCGATGACGGTCAAAATCTTGCGGTCACCGCTTGGACTATAACATAAAACAAATGTTACCAATCTTACAAAACGTCTCCATAAACGATGTTATAATAGCCTCTATTATGAAGTCGTTTTCGGTGTTACAATGAGCCCATTGTGAACGCAAAGTATAAAAAAAAACGATTATTGTAATAAAAACTTTTATTATTAAATCGCTTTCAGTATCACATTAAGCATATTGTTAACGCAAAATATTAAATGTGTTTGTTGGTACAAATTAGTCTTTAATTAGTACTTAACTATAGGTTGAACATTTTTAATTTAATTGAAATGGGAGTGCTGGTGTTACGGTCCTCTAGCCACCCTCTATTTAGTTACATAGCACTTTATCGGTTATATACCTATCTGACAAAACCAATAGAAAAATATTTAGTATATTATTATACGAGTTGTATAAGACAAGTTGTTTGTAGCACAAGTGCACACGATGAAAGAAGCAAGGAGTGTTCCAAAGGAACCAGTGCTACAATACGTCTTATAATACAACTATAGTATACTATTTTTTATACTTTGCGTCATTAATTTTATAGAAATTGTAAATTCAAGCTAACAATAACATTGCATTACATTCTAGTGATTTTTGCGTTTAACATGTGCTAACACTATGAAATGATTTTTCACGTTTTGTGAGGTTAGAATGTACCAAAATTAAATGTGTTTGTATGTAATATAAAACAAATGCCCCAATCTTACAAAACAAATAGTCTCCAAAAACGATGTTATAATAGCCTCTATTATGAAATCGTTTTCGGAATCACGATGAGCCCATTGTGAATGCAAAGTACAAAACGTTATTTAACTGTACTCTACACCAGGTATTGAGAGTATTCTAAATAAAACCAGTGAAATTATCGTTTTTCTGAAATAGTACATAAACTAAACACATTACCGACTCATTCGAGTCTGTAAAGTAGAACTTAAGTAACACTTTAGATACTCTTATGTCAAAACTGACATTTACAAACTCATCGTCACTTTTATTTGCATTGTTTTACATGTATTTGACATATGTCGCACACAGCTACGTTGACTTAGTTGTTTGCTCTACTGTTATTAAAAACACAAATTGCATTTTAAGGGAGTTGTGGCTGTAGAAAAATATGATGAAAATATAAAAAAATTATTGCAGTTGATAGATTTTAATGTACAAAGTTATTTCCTAGAAAATCTTTAATGTTTAGGAAGTTTGTTTATGCATAAATTGCATTTAAAAATAACATACGATCTTATGCAAAATGGCAAGTTATTGATACCTTTATTATAATAACTTCATAAAAAATGATGAAAAAAACTTAACACCAAAACATTTCACGTAAAACCGTTGTAAGATTGTGCCGTTAAAGTTTCAAATTTGTTAGGAGGATAGTTTTGCCAAAAAATAAATTAATACGAAGAATTTGTCGATTGAACGCTTGATATAGCTCACTTGGTAACAACGTTGCATTGTGACAAACTACCGGGAAACTTAAATGCTTTAAATAGCTCCATATAGAACCAGTGCCGTTGGTAATTTACACCTCGAAAATAAAATCAGTTGTATTAAATAAAAAGATACATAATTCGGGAATTTCTTACTGCTACGTTTTAAATGAATCTGAATAAATGGTGTTTTATATACATATATTTGCAAAGATAACCTCAAAACATGAGTCAACGTTATTTAGTGCATTAATTTGATTTTATCAGAACAACAAACGAAATAGTGGTGCCAACTGAAGGCAACGTTGTCACTTTTTCACTACTCTAGAAGCGTATAATTTATTTATATTCTAGAGAGATTTCTTTAAAGTTTAGTGTTTACATAGTAATGTTATTTTATATTTACTAATAAAAAAGTAAACTTGAATGAAATTTTTGGTTAGAACAATTGTTTCTTTCGTCAGTTTTTCACGTTCTTAAGTTTGGACTAGACAGCCAAAAGTTAATTTCTGACTTTAAAAAAACTAATAATTAATTAAAAACATATATAAATAATAACTAATCGCTTTCACATGCATTTTAATAAAACTAGCATCGTTTGAGCCATTATTTGAAGCAAGACTATGTAATTATTTCTATTGGTCAAAATAGCACAGTTCCATAATTTTTGGCTCAGACTATCCCACCACAACTTCCTTAAATTCTTAATTTCACTATTTCACGAAAAACGTAATGTAACCTCAGCAATAAAGTTGACTTTTTGTCTCTCATTATGGTTGTTCTATATTCTCCATATTCGTGATAAAAAGGGTCAACTTTAGTGCCATGGTATACAAATACTATTGAATATCACACTAGTTATTTTTAGATTGAAAATTCGGCTTAGGCCCTGTTCTGTAATAGTTATTTGCGTTATAAGTCCTGGAAATGGAATTTTACAGTCGAGTAAGATGTTACGGACAAGGTGACGAAGGAGGAGTTATCGAAACGTGACTGTAAGAACATTTCCAGGACGTATGACGTTATGCGTTTTATTTCATACTGAAATTATTGGATTATTGGTGTAATTTAAAAATATAAAATAAATTTCCGAATTTAAAATATGGACATCTATGAACAACGAGCATCTATGGCAACTATTAGTCGAATTCAAAACATAGAACGAGTGTCCATGGTAACTGAATACTAAAGCATTGCTCAGTTGATTTATTTTATTTGAGTCCGGTAATAATATATTATATGTTGAGTTGGTAAAGGATATCTTTACAAGCCAAGCGATAATAGTTTGACCGAGACGGTACGTCGAGGTCAAAAATATCGCAAGGCTTGCAAAGTTTACCTAAGCAATAACTTACTTTTCAAGGTTTTTACAACATATGAAATGTATATATTGCAATATGATTGTGAATAAATTTTTTATTCACAATTAGCAAAGTGGTTAACAATTTCCTTTACATGTCTGTAAAACTGACATATAAAGTCTTGGCCAACCTTTTTTTGTGAATAATTTAAAACAGGACGTTTTATCCGATTTAAATTTAGGTTTTTATAAATGTATTTAATGCTAAAAACATATTTTTTATTTAATATTAGTTTTATTTTTATTTTCCGTATTTTATATTTATTAAGGAATTATGACTTAGAGTCACTGCATCTAGTTACCTAGGCCAGCTGGTCGACCAGAGTACCGCAAACCGCCGCCATATTGGGGCAAACGAAGCACGAAATTGTTCATTATTTATTCTGTATTGAACTTAATCAAATCCACGTTTAGTTTAAAAAGTTTTTCTTATTCTGAAAGATCAAACCTCTAATATGTCAAATACGTAAAACGTGGTTTTAATTTGTCCATTATTAAAAATCACCCTTCTCTACCCCAATATGGCGGCGGTTTGCGTTACTCTGATCGACCAGCTGGCCTAGGTGACTAGATGTAGTGACTCTATTACGACTTAGAGTCACTGCATCTAGTTACCTAGGCCAGCTGGTCGAACAGAGTACCGCAAACCGCCGCCATATTGGAGCAAACGCAGCACGAAATTGTTCATTATTTATTCTGTATTGAACTTAATCAAATCCACGTTTAGTTTAAAAAGTTTTTCTTATTCTGAAAGATCAAACCTCTAATATGTCAAATACGTAAAACGTGGTTTTAATTTGTCCATTATTAAAAATCACCCTTCTCTACCCCAATATGGCGGCGGTTTGCGTTACTCTGATCGACCAGCTGGCCTAGGTGACTAGATGTAGTGACTCTATTACGACTTAGAGTCACTGCATCTAGTTACCTAGGCCAGCTGGTCGAACAGAGTACCGCAAACCGCCGCCATATTGGAGCAAACGCAGCACGAAATTGTTCATTATTTGTTCTGTATTGAATTTAATCAAATCCACGTTTACTTTAAAAGGTTTTTCTCATTCTGAAAGATCAAACCTCTAATATGCCAAACACGTGGTTTTAATTTGTCCATTATTAAAAATCACCATTCTCTGCCCCAATATGGCGGCGGTTTGCGGTACTCTGATCGACCAGCTAGCCTAGGTGACTAGATGCAGTGACTCTATTATGACTGTTTATAGAAAATTTATTTCAAACTTTAAAATTACTTATTAATTTGATTATTTAAGTCTAATTATCGTGAATAAAATAGTACCTATACATGTTTCGTTGGTAAAGTTTCCAAGCCTCGCGATATTGTTTGTTATTATCGCGTGGCTTGTAAAGATATTAATTACCAACTCAACATGTAATATACTAGTCATACTAGACTGTAAAATCGCATTTTCTAGACTGTAATCGCTATCGTAAACAATACGATACACTAAGTATGATATAAATAATTATTTATACAAGATTATGGCAGTTGCCACGTGGTTTTTTATTGTTGGCTATTAAATAAAGTAAGAATTAGAAATGTGGATTTACAATTACATGACAATGTATCCAAATTAACTAAATAATAAAATAAATAAAAATAATATTTTTTAATAAACATTCCATGTAACAGAGATTTTCCAACAGTCGCTTTATTATATTTCTATCTATTAGTGTGTCTCTGATTAACTGATTTAAGATCTAATATAAATTCTGCAACAATATTGATGTTATATACTAGTAAATAATTATGAATTATTTATAATGCAGTGAAATTCCTTATCGCGATGTCGCAAAATTATTCAACAAACTTGGCTGGATATATCTAGAAATTCTTAGGGGATTAAGTTGAAGATATACTTAGTAGTTACCGGATTGATGTCTGCTAATAATTACTTAATAAGATAGAAAGCTGTAGCAGTTTCCACATTCCTATTCTAATAAGAATCATACAATTTTCATCGACTAGATTTACACGAATTACAATCTTGAATTCCTATTTCCCAAAGAAAATATCTAAAGCACTCCGTACTACCACTTTATATTGAATACTCTACATGAGGCTGATCTACTGCCAGCCCAAGATTAAATTCGTCTAATCAATCAGAAGCAAACTTCTCTATCCAATCAAATCAATTACCAAAGATTGATTTAAACCTCCGAAGACTCCAGATGCGACTAATAGACTGCACCAGAAAATTCAAAGGAAAAAATATCTATTCCGGTTACTTAATTATGTAATGAACCTTAGCAATTTCTACACGATCAAAAGCTTAGGATTTATGAGCTGCCGTCCAACCTACGCACATCTAATTAATTTTTAATTTTTAAGAAGGATTTTAATAAAAAATTATTTTTAAATAAAATCCAACTAATTTTAATTAAATCGATGAACCATCAGATATATTAAACAGAAAGCACATCATACGTCAGCTGTTTCTGATCAGGTAGTTCGTACACTTGTGAACTTCTGGTAAACTTATTTCCCTGTTATGCTAATTAATAATTCACTGTTTATACTGCATAAGATGTCTGGGAGTCTAATCGACATTTAACAGTTTGGAAAATAAGTAGCTGCTGTAAACGGCAACATAATACAGTTACGTTATAACTTGAGCAAACGTGAGACTCATTACATAATGTAATCTTCTAACAGCGCTTCGTTTACCCAACAAAGGTTGCAAGGGTAATAAAGCTAACTGGAAGAAACTTCGGTCATAACAATCAAACGCGGAATAAACGCAAAGATTTGATCATTTCGAACCATTTGTGCCAATGCAGGCGTTTTACTGCTTTCAGTTTCCCTTAGAAGCGACGCATTTCGAACCGAAATGTGCGTGGATTTCTCCTAAAATTCGCAGACGCCCGACCATTATAACACTAACAGAGGCAATAAGTTACATGAAATGAAATTCATGAATGGATTGAATTTTCTGGTAGCTTCTTCTGAATTCTTACATAAGTTATTGCAATAATGCATCAGGATTCCTAATTTTACCAATTAATTAAGATCGTTTTTGAATCATTCAAGCAAAAGATCGATTTTATCCATGACTGGTTCTCGTTTATTATTAGAAGTACTTTATGATGTCATCTGAGTACTTTATTAGTTCCATTTGGTAAATTTCACCCTTCAGAAAGACGATTTATCGTTTCACTTTGGCAGAAGCAATATAAGTTATAATATTGATTTTCAATTCTTGCATATTGCATATTTTCTATATGGAAAACAATAAAAAAAACATGATTCGCGACATTCACTCCAGATAATCAAAAAACGTTGTTTGTTGTGTCCGTTGTTAAATCAAGATTACTACTGCCCAATATGACTAATATATACTTATTGTTATGTAGTTCAAATTTTTTACATAAAATAAAACTCCACGCAAACAATAAACAAATAAATCACAACAACCTTTATACTTTTACATTAATTATATTGCTTCCGGTAAAGACTTATTACTTATTCTAATTATTTACAGCGATCGTGGAAGATAATCCCAAAGGCTTACTAATCTTAACTAGGATCAGGAACAAATGAACGATATAGAGGTCGCCACTCAATTTGTTTGTTGCTATTTAAAAGAAAAAAACTGATTAACGTTAAATTCTCTATATCTCTGAAGGTTATTATTTTAATTTTGTTAAAAGGACCACGGATAATTTGTCGTGCTAATCTATAACAAATGACTATTAATCTTAAACTTGGTTTACTAATATAAGTTCATAACAAAATTGTTGTTCAGTTATTTTATACTTCTACTAGGACTACGACCTGCTTGATTATTTATCGATATCTACCGAAATCCATGAGTCCGAATAATCAGAAAATCGTAATCAGGGCATTATTGAAGTTTCATTAAATTAACTTCAGTCACTAAATATTATTGCAGATATTTTAAGAATTTTATAAAGCTATTGGGTGGTAAATCTGTAAATTAAAAAAATTAGTGCATTCTGTCTCTATGTACCACTTAAATACTAAGATAGTTATTAATAGTTTTAGTTATAAGATTATTACAAGACGATTTCGGGTGAATAACTACTAATTATAAAAATTTACAATTTCAGCTTATAACCGCCCAAATCACAAATGGATAACTCAATGTGCTTAGGCGCCAGATTTTGGGAATTAAAAGCATCGACTGACGTCTAGGTATCCACCAATCTTAATAATCAGAAAGACCGTGACCAAGATATTACTGAAACTTAGATAAATTAAAATACCAGTTCTTCAGAATTTTCGATTTTATAATAACAACTGAAATAGCCTACTTACTACGATAGATAACTTAAAATTCTTTTTTTAAATATATGTTTGGCAATTTGTTCTGCTTCTATGCTAGACATTTAAGTTCGATAAAGCTGGTGAAATCTAAGGCATATTCCTTCTCTTCATCTTCCAATCTCTTCATCGCCAAATACAACCGTAAAGCTGAAACACCGTCTCCGTGTGATATATTGTGATTTAATAAATGAATCTCGTATTTATTTATTATATCTTAAATTTATCCAAATTTATAAATGTGAATTATTAATTTAAAATAAAGTATGTATTTTATACAAGTTTATACTTGTAATAAAATTTAACGACCTAAGATAAAATATTCTGAAAACCAGTTTGGATTGAATATAAAAATATAAACTTTGAACATTTTTATACCTACAGACCAAACTGATTATCTTCAAAACCACATTGATCTCTTACGCTTGGTGAGAGAAGAACATAACTCCCTGAAACAAATCATTTCATTAACTGCCAAAAGCTGAACAATAGTATATTGTGTAACGAGTGACGAAAGTAACATTTTTTCAAGAGAGAGAATAGTTTACTAAACTCGGCTTCGCCTCGTTTGGTAATGTTCGCGATCTTAAAAAAATGATTTCGACGAGTTAAACACTATGCTTTTTCTACGACCATTTAAATTACTTATCTGATATCGATATCATTTTTTATTGATAATGTTGTTCTTAACATAGAATACATAGACCATAAGGTCGATGGCTTGAAATTTTCGACAACTTTGCAAAATATGCAAGCAGCACAGTTTCCGAATATGAATTTACGCGTTTATCAACCCCCCCCCCATTCCATTTATCTTGCATAGATTTCTTCATACCTCGTTTTCGATTTTTCTGGCAATAAGTCCACCATAAGAGGGTTTCCCAACTTGATTTACTATTTCTGGTGGAATATTGGGGAGATCTTAGTCACTTTCTGAATCAGAAATCATGATAAAGCTACGAACAGCACAAACTGACGTGATTTAATAATGACGCGATACAGCGACAGCAGGCAACTAGACGAAATTTAAAATTAGTAGGTAATTTTCGTCTCTAGTGACGAAAGTTAACGTTATGGGATTTTCTCTTACTAGTGACGGAAATCAAATTTTCGCTGGAGTATTCGGTGACGAAAAATGTCTTTTTATAAAGGGTCGTAGAAAAAATATGTTTAACAAAGTACATTGATGATTTCACCTGACTGATTATAATTTGCTGTTTGTGAAAACAGAAGGGCATTAAAGAAATGTTGCAGTAAAAGATATGACAATACAGTCAGTGCCGAACAAACAGCTGTTATCTACTTCATGACGGTTTTGTGAACGTTTCGTGCTAAGCTGCAAAACCATCTCGTTTCGTAGGTAAACCAGACGGAAAATAAAAATGACTTTTCGTTTTGTGCTCTCATCTGGCATTTACCTGCTGACGTTGGCTACCTATTTTGTAAAATACATTTCTAGACACGTTGTGTTGCCTTTTTATTTACTGAGTTTTTTTTAACTTTTTTAGTTGGACGCCAATTTTATATGTGAAGTTATTTTGTATCTTGCAAATTGTTAGCAAATATTATCTATCTCAGGGTTGAATTACACGATATTCAATCGTAAAAGTTACCTATAAAATTTCTTTATTATATACCTTAATATGAGACTTTTATTATAATCTTTCAATATGGGATTCTTTTATTGAAAGATTAAACATTATCAATAAATATTTAACTTTCTCTTTACGCTCATGCAGTGGTTAATAATTTTCAATAAATAAAGTTTGGTTATTAATAATAACCATTGACATATATCTGATATGTCAAACATGACAGTTATCAATTAAAATATTTCTCAAGAAAGAATAAGTAAGTATAGCATATATTGTTTATTAGCTCTTTATTTCATAAATCTTTATTTTAGGATTTTAAAATGGAAAGAAATCTTACCCTTGTTAACTTACATGTAAAATTTTTCTTCAGGTAAGTCTTCCTTGTATGGCTATCCAATAGTTTCTTAAAATTTTGACATATGTATTTTTTTCTCCTTTTCCAACAATTACCTCTACTTTCACAACCTACAATTTTCACAATATACACTTTCCACCAAGAACCGTGATCACAGCCGTCGATTGTGCAGACCTCACATCACCGGACTACTGGACTGCCTCATAAACTGCTTTCATTGATTTCTTGATGATGACTGCCAGCTCCCCAACACCTCAGTAAGTATCTTCAAATGTATTTCTGATGATTAAGTTACCTTAATAATTATTTTTTTTTACAGGAATATAATGAAGACTTCAAATCTTCCACACCTTGATGAGTCACCAACCCAGCTCAAAGATAGTTTTTTTAATTTTATTTTCTTCCCTCCATTCTTACTGTATCATAATACTCTTTAATTTTTCTTTGTGTAAGTAATGCACTTACTCTTCCTTTATTCAATAAAACACTGGACTTCCTTTTTATATATTTTAATTTAACAAATTTTCTTCTTGAACTTTATCAGTTTACATATACTATATACACATTTATTTTATTTTCTATTATATAAACAAATTTCTTCTTTTAGAAAATTTTATTTATTTATTCTCACCTAACTCAAAAAAACCATTTTCTTATTATTCTCATCTCCCCGAGATACCCTTTTTTTCAACTATTTTATATGTTTTCCCTTTTTATTAAAATACTCCCTATTTTTGGTAATTCTTTCACTTTTCTTATTAACAATGTCTATAACCATAGAAGTGATTGATACCTTATTATTGAAGTACAGGGAGAATTTTAAATATGCTATAGAAAATCAATATACCTTTAAATTATTATTTACATGATTTTTAATTTTCAGGTTGACTTATGGCTAGGATATCCTTTCCTTTTATTATCCTTGTTAATTTTAATATTGTATCAAAATACTATAATAAATATATGCTATTACATTCTGTTTCATTATTTTATAACTATATACTAAATTTTTGTATTCTTGGGATATCATTATGACTTTGTATGTAAGTTTATATGTTTTTATTTATTTATTTATTGATCCTTAATAACCACATCTGTGCAATAATGATTCTCTAAAATTTTCTATTCTTATGTATATGCTCATATTAAATTTTTCACCTCACATAAACGTGAACATCACAGTATATGTAATCAGTAAGGTCCCTTTTAATCAACCATGGCAACAATCCAATTTCTTTGCATAAACTTTGGTGATCTATAATATGCATATGGATTTTTCTTTGTATAAATCTAACAAACCGTTTTTGAATAGCTTCCAAAGAATTGATATATGTATGATATAAAGGATTCAAGGCTAGGCTCCTACCTACTACCTAATACATCCCCAAAAATTTGAAATGGAATGACCCATCGTGTGGTATCTCAAATGAAAGCTTATCTTGCAGGATTATGGTGATGTGTCACTTGCGCATTTTTTATTTTCTCGTACATTTTATGAGAAAGTTTATCATTGCCACTTCAGGAGAACGGTAAGCGCTATCGAAACCTAATTTTAATCACGTAGGCGTGGAAAAAAAAGAAAGCAAGCCGTTGACGTTTTGTCTATCAAACTGTCACATTAGTTGTTTCCGTTTAGTCAACTTCACCTACATACTACATTGGTTTCTGTAAAAATGGTGTACTCTATTGCTGAAAGGATGGAAGTTATCTACATTTATGGTACCGAGCAATGTGCTCGTGCCACAGCAAGAGTTTTCAATCAAAGACATCCAAATAAGCATATGGAGCATAAATACGTTCGCGAACTTGTGCAAAAAGTTGAAGCAACTGGATCTGTAGAGAACAAGAAAAGGCTAGCATGCCTTTTCCATTGCCTACATCAGGTAGTAGATGAACTGGCGGAGATGGAAGTAATTGGAAATTTTACCATGGAGCCAACCAGTTCTTTGCGTCAGGTTGCAGCATCCACCGGACTTTCTTACTCGTCGATACGCAAAGTGACAAAGCTGCATAACTTTCACCCTTACAAGATGCAGATATTGCAAGAACTTAGCGACGGCGATTGCGACCGACGACTAGAATTTTGCAAAACTATGACCGAAATGATCATTGCGAATCCAAATTTAGTAAAAAACATTTGCTTCAGTGATGAGTGCACTTTTTACTTAAATGGGTACGTGAACAAGCAGAATGTACGATATTACAGCGACGAAAATCCGCGTATGACAAGAGAACACCATACCCAGAGACCTCAAAAGATTCATGTTTGGGCAGGAATAGTAGGTGATTCAATAGTTGGACCCATATTCATTAATGAAACGCTAAATGGTGCCGTCTACTTGAATATGTTGGAGAACATCATCGATCCTCTAATAACTGAAGAAATGGAAAACCAGCTTGATGAAGAAGGTAATCAAATACTCGACGAATATCAATTGTTCTTCCAGCAGGATGGTGCTCCACCGCATTATGCTGCGAATGTTCGTAACTGGCTTAACCGGAGATTTCCAAATCACTGGATTGGTAGACGTGGAACAATCGAATGGCCTCCACGATCACCGGACCCCACAAGTCTTGACTTCTTTCTTTGGGGTCATTTAAAGTCAGTAGTTTATAAGACTAAACCCATAGATTTAAATGACTTGCGTCAACGAATTATCAACGAGTGCCGAAACATTCCACGAGAAACTTTTCATAAAGTAAGGCAAGAATTTGAAAACCGGCTTTACTACTGCATGGAATGGTGCTCATTTTGAGCAGCTCCTGTGAATGTTCTTTTTCCAGTTTTGTTAAAATGTTATTTTCAACGCCTACTTAGATGTTTAAAGACTTATTATTCTTATCCTAATGTAAAGCTGATCATTTCTCCATGCTAAATAAAAAATATGCGCAAGTGACACATCACCATAATCCTGATAAGATAAGCTTTCATTTGAGATACCACACGATGGGTCATTCCATTTAAAATTTTTGGGGAGGTATTGATGGGGGCGAAGGGGTAAACGTCAAAAGTGTGAATCATAGGTCAAACCGTTTAACCCTTGACATAAGTGGACCTGTTTTCGGAAATTTTCAATTTCCTTTTGGTTTCTGAAATATCTCAGGCGGATCGTTTTCAAGAAATCACCCTGTATATTACGCAATAGTTTAGAGGTTCGTATAATAAACCCTAATACTTTATATGATTTTTTGACAATATATTCTATGTGTTTAGAAAAAGTTAGTTTCTCATCAAGGATTACGCCTAAGACTTTGATATTATTGACTTGTGATAAGACATGATGCAAGAGATGGTATTGGAGATCTATCCGTTGAAATTTCCTGGTAAAAGAAATTTTCTGTCACTTATCCATATTTAAAAAGAGTTTTTTTTGAACACAATAATTATATAAGCGGTCTAAGCCTTCTTGCAGTAACGAACAGTCGTTAATATTTTCAATCGTTCTAAAGATTTTTATATTATCAGTATAGATTAGTATATTGGAATGCCGTATGCAACTAGTGGTGTAGTTTATATAAATAATAACGAAGAGCGGACCCAGATGGGAGCCCTGAGATATACCAGATGTAATGCTAACATAATCCGAGAAGAATCCATTTAACTTTACGTATAATAACCTGCTTGATATGTACGACTTAACCCATCGCAGTAAGTCAGAGGTAAGACCAATAACTTCTATACCTTAACCAAACAAGCAAGAAATGAGTCATCACAAACATGTGGGCGAAAACGTAAAATGTATCTAGAATTACACGAAGGTCACGCTGTAATCTAAATGATAAAATAAACAATAAATGAGCTAGAAAGATTCATAAGCGGAACAAACCCCTTTTTAATTAAAAATAAATGTGAATGAAGCAATGAAAATCTGTTGGGGTCTAGCGTACGTTACCGAATTCTTAGCAACGTGAGATTTGCACTCTTATCTTATCTCACCTCGGGCCGTATTTCTTTATTCCGGTGTGATTACGAAGATGACTCGTTTCTTGCTTGTTTGGTAGAGGTATAGTTTGAGCATCAAAACATTATGGTCAATCTTATCAAAGACTTTACTAAAATCAGTATATATGGAATCGATTTGTAGTCTGATATTCATATTCTTCTCTAGATAATCCACATAGGTATGTTACAAGATTTGTATCCACCAACTTTTAGGTAAAAAGCCGTGTTGTGCATTACAAATACTATTTTTGACACAGGGCATAATGTTTTGATACACAATTTTTTCAAAAATTTTAGGAATTGTAGATAATATCGAAACAGTACGATAGTTAGTAGCTAATGCACTATTCCCTGATTTTGGAATAGGTACAACGTGTGCCTTTTTCCATAAAGCTGGAAAAGTACCTTCTGAAAGAGTCAGATTGAAAATGATGAAAAGGGGTAAGACTCAGTTTGAAGCACAATTGCGTAAAAGCAAAGCAGGTAAATTTGAAGTAATCATTATAGATGGTCTATTAAAATATTTGGAACTAGCAGAGCTATCTAAAGTGTTGTCATTTACCTGTCCATCGATAAAGACAGAACTAAAGTATTGTGAAAATAGATTACAAATAGCTTCACCCTCAGTAGCAGCAAAGTCATTGTGAATAATTCTAGACGGAGAATTTAGATTGCTTTTCTTAGTTTTGATGTAGGACCATAGACATTTTGTATTTAATTAAACCAAAATTAAACCAACTTATTAAAAATTCACTTATAAAGCAATCACTGGCTAGACTTGATGTGCACTTTTAAACGACACAACTGTGATGAATGGTAAACAAATGATGTCCATAGATGACTTACATCCTACAGGAGCCACATTACCATTTATAGCAAATTTATTTAGTAGAAGTGTTGATAGTATAAACCGTATAGCTAACAAAACAAAGACAAAAAGTGTTTGAAAAGTGTTAACTTCGAAATTCCCTCATTACTATTTCTGTTTTTACAAAAATACTCAAACTACATGAATAAAGTGATTTACATAAAAAGAGTTTAAGTTCATCGAATTATACTACAATGTGTGAAAGTGTAGGAATCGTAAGTTATTTTTGAAAAGCGTGTTTTGATAAAATACGGAATAAATTTCAGCTTGTTACACATGTTTAAGTATAAGAGAGTACCAAAGAGAGAGATAATTTGCTTACTTTTTAGCTAGCTCTGTGTTGGATGAAGTGTAGAATATTAAAATTACTATCGCACTTGATATTCAGATTCAGACAAGTTCTGGCAAACAAGTGCAGGTAAATAATGCACGAGATAAGAAGTCATAATCGTTTTATCATCATTTTAAATTCACACGAAACGAGAAGGGTTTAGGTAGGTTTTCGTTGGAGTATAAAAACCGACGCATGAAACAAGAATATACCTTCATGACGAATACGAAATTACAAAGAAACGGCAGCCATATTTTTTGATATCTTAGGCACCTATATAAATATAACATATACTGAAAACTGACTAGAAGAGTAAGAAAAGGCATTTAATCAAAAAGGTTTACTTCAAGTACCCCGTTCTAACCTACTTCACTGACGAGAAAGGCATTTCTATGTAAATTAGTAATGAGATAAATTGTGTTGAAAATCTTTTCTCTTCCTGAAAATGTCACTTAAGAGCTGATGGTTCTAACATGAACATGTAAATTTGTATTTGTTTCAAAAATTTATTATAATAACTCTTTCCATTCAGAGTTCATTTACAGACTTATTAGTAAACTTACTTCTTCCAAAAATTTCTAAATATACCTTTTTATAGAATTTTAATTATTCGTATAGTGTGCATACAATGACTAATCCGCGAATAATACTTTTGCTTCAAAACATATACCTAAACAAGGGATGTAAAAAGGCTTTATAATAGGGGTAGGTGATAAACAAACAAAAACAACTTATAAGTTCAATGTCTCTGGGATTTAAAAGTTGCTATTAGTCGTTCTAATTCTGAATGTGCCCAAAAAAACCTAAACATTTTATATTTAACCCCCATGAACATGCCCTCTGAAGTTTATAAAGAAATCAATTAAGCACTAAATTATGTATTTTCTTAATTTTGCAAAAAATTATATCTAATTTTAGCAGAATTGGTTTTTAAATCAATTCTAATATACAAATTCTAATTTTAAATAGATTTTATACAATATTATTTTTTCTAGAACGCTACGTTTTGTTCTAACAGATCAGACTACACATAATTTAGGTGTAGAGGATTTGGGTTGCGAAGCGTTTGAAATTAATACACAATCATTCCATCTGTTCTGCAACGTCCATCCTTCTCTTATATTCAACTGATGTATTGTAAAAGTATTGTGAAACTCGTTGAAGTTAATAATCGGGATACAGCAACTGAGCAAGCACTGGATTGCATGACCCGACTAATTAATCATTATTTTGGTCACAAGCATGGAACTACTCCAACGAATTTGATAAACACATTGTCAGAAGAACAATTCTGTTACTCTCAAAGATGAAAAATTCAACCGCCCTACTCTCATCTGTGTGGTAACACTCTTTCATTTCGTTATCGCATTTCTGGACAAATTTCAGCATGTCATAAACCAATTGTAATGCTCATCTCAAGATCATTCTTGGAACTAGAATTCCTACCGATTATGTTTGCAGTTGGAACATTTGTTGGTCTGCATTTGATAGAACCATTTCTAACCCTTAAAACTTCCAGTCAGACTGACTAGAAGAAACTCATCCCGGCATTCAAGCAGTTTTATAAAAACATGTCAAAAACTGAACTGGAAGACCTCCTTCAAATTGACAAACCGGCATTCCCTTTGTGTCCGAAGAGCGTTACAATAACTGTCGCTACAAGCTGGAAATCCTTGATGTTATGGTCAGTTATGCCGAAAACTTTAAGGAACCTATTCTCAAGATATTGAAGAAACTTCTCACAGAGCTTGCTAATGCCTTTGCTTTGCAAAAAGGTAAAATACGAGGAACGATCAGTTGGATTTATCAACTATAAATTGGGTATACGAGCAGCAACTAAGCTATATGCAGCATCATCTGCTCAGGTTAAAAACAAATCCTCTGATCTAGTCGAACAGAAGAATCCCGGAGACTTCAATCGTTTCAGAAAGTAGAGTGCTGCAGTATAAAATCTTATTTTTTCCTGGAACAAGAAACAAGATATGCTCAAGAAAGAAAACCTGGAAGACAAGCTTATCGCCAATATTGCCGTGGAGCGACGACAAAGCAAAGACTTGACTTCCCTGAAGAGTGTTCCATGGTGGCCCATTTACTAGCTCCGGAGATTTGGAAACATATCTGAACACTGAAGATCCTCTGGTTGACGACGTAGTAAAGAACCAGGGCCTATACCTTGAAGTGTGGTACGCCAGGGATATTTCAATTTCAATACCGAAGATCACAAAAATCTTCCAACAGAAGTGTATGCAGATAATCTGAAGATCTATCTCGGGAATATTACCTGCAAAAATACTGCAGCCATGACGGATTCCCTTTTTTCAGCGAACAAGTAGTGCATATTTGTAAGTACTATACTTAATGACCAAATTAAAATTGCTTTTTATATACATTGTGGTCATTTTCAATTCATTTTAGCTAACTTTTAACCGATTTTAGCTATAGTATTATGTTGGAAACTCAGTACATTTTTTCATTCATGAGCATAACTTCATGAGGTATGTACAAGGGTGTTAGACATTTTTTTATTTTCATTTTCTTGCTATTTTTGTCGTTTTCGAAAGCAAATGCAACTTTTAAGATGCACAGAGTTATAAAAAAAAATGTATCACCTACCCCTATTTACAATGTTCTACAATACAGGGAGCATTGAAATAGATTTAATCATTTCTAGTTACAAAGTCTAATTTAACAGATACGTTATATTTGATAAATTAAACCATATCTGAAATAAATTGACCCACTCCCTTCAGCATCACACAAATCAGAAATTTTGAACGGCTTATATATAGTTTAGTTTTGTAATTTATTACAGTTTCATAATAAATTAGTTAACGCAGCGTCCTACTTTCTAGTTATTCCCATGTTGGGATTCTAACTTATAAGCTTGTATTAGTGGGTGTCATAAAACTATAATCTAGTAATAGATAACGTTTTTTTTCTAGGACAAAAACGTTAATAACTTTAAAGTTTTAAAGTTTCTGAGGTTGTCGGAGCTTTTTCAGTTTACAGTATAGATTATGTTTAGTTAGCTTAAATAAAGTGGTGGCGGAACCAAAACAAATGTTTGCGTATACTGAAAATAAATTATTTTATTTACTAAAAATTTGAAAATCTATTTTGATGCTACCATATACTTCTATCCATTTTCTTAGAATTAACTGTTGAAAATATACATAATTTGAGAAGATTGAAAGATACCCGAATAATAAATATTCATGACAATCAGCAATGTAATACTTTTTATTTTGTGACATTTCTTGGATTCTTCTGGGCACAATAATTTATAACATATATGAATTAAACTAAATTTTCTTCGACTTTTCACTTAAGGAAATATAGATCGCATAAAGTGGACAAGAGAACAACTTTTTACGTTCTAGCTCTGCCGGAAACAGTTTTCTTCAGGAAATCCGCTAAAAGTTGTCTTTCCTCATGATAAATTCCGATATAACTGTCTTATACTTTTTCTTTTTTATTCTGGAAATAATCTTATTTGTGCATCGCCTGAAAAACTATATAATACATAATCTTTTCTTTTATCCGTGTTTTATAGAACAACCTTTTTTATAACAAAATCATAAATAAACAAAGGATTTATATACAAATGGTACTATTATGTATCTTTCAGCACATGATTGCTCTAGATACTATTAGATTTGTGTACATTTAATAAAAGTGGCTAATGATTATTATTATTATTATTGATTGTGCATTTCCCTCTATTAAATATTTATAAGAAAAACGGAAGTGTTTTTATTGCACGTTGTACATCTCTTAATTTAATGTAACTGTGGCAGAATGCAAAGAAGACGTGCTGCTTCGTATACTAATAATGATAATGATTAATTTGTTGTCAAAAGTTGCAAAGAGTATAAATCTTAAAGTAGCTGTAGCAAAACTTGCAAGCGCGCGTTACCGTATTATCTCTTTTATCCCGTTAGTTATTTAAGCCACAATTTGACGAAGAAATACTCTAAAACCTACCAATAGAAACTTTTGTCCTTTAAGAACGAAGTTGTTTGATTAACGACATTTTGCGAGGAAAGTCATTACGATGTCATAAATTAGCCAGCAAGTAATTTTTACTTCATAAAAGAGCTTCATTTTGATACAAAGTTCACTTGAATTCTATACATTCTTTAGAGTTATTCACAAAGGGAACGGTTTTATAACCTTAAATTGAGCTGATTATAATTTGATTTTAAGCTCTATTATCAAAAGGGCGTATCTAAGATTTTCTTCTTAATTGTAGAGAAATTAATCTTAGGGACAAGATTTAACTTTAGCGAATTCTTGTCTTTTGCTTAATAGAACTCCTTCTCTGTTTTATCTTAATAACCAAGACTTTTATACTATAAAATGTCTGTATATAAAATAAATGAAAGTACTTAGTGTTTCATGAAGAAACAGTAGTTAAGCTGAATAAGATAAAAGAAGTACCTAATTTATTGTTAGGAATACTTTAGGGTCGACTTTGTGCTCTAATTGTGATGGTACGGTATTTAAGCTAATCTTGAAAGACTATTCTTTCAGTACATTAACAACTATTTTATAACATTACATATCGGGAACGAAGAGCATTCAATTGTTAAACTATGCAAAGTACGATACAACACATCAGGTGGCCAAAAAGTAAAAATACATTTGTACAGGGTGGAAATAAATGATTTTCATCAAGTTACCATTGCATTCCCCATGTAAAAGCACGACGTGCCGCTCTACGAAAATAGAGAAGGCAGTACCATAACCTCAAAATATACAATAAAATAATTTGTGTAATATTAATTTATTAATATTACAAAACAATTCTATGAATTGTTTGACAGATTGATTTCATTTATTGACAGAACTAATTTAGTACTAAATCAAAAAGAGTAGAGCGGTACAGAAAAATTTACATGTGAAAAAATTCCAAAGGGAACTTGATGAAAATCATTTATTTCCACGCTGTATAACAATCATGCACTGGTTAGCTTAGTTAGCTTGTTTTTTTTGGATTAGGTAGTGGTCAGTGAAAGGTTCCTCATAATCCTAACAGTGATTGTTGTGTATAATCCAATGGCGGCTAGCCCATAAGTGCAGCAAAGCTGCAGCACTCCCCGGGAATAAAGATGAGAATTGCATTTTAATTTTGATTATTTTTAAAACAAAATTTAAATACATTTTATAACTACAGGGTGGAATGGGTTAGGATGCATTAATTTTAAGGGGTGATAGAAGACATCAAAAGGAACAAAAAAGTCTTATATAATTTTGTTCCAGAACTTACTACTTTTTCAGAAAAAAATAATAAAGTTGGAAACTTTAACATCATTTTGCCGCGTTAATAATAGTAGTTTAATTATGGGGCTTTGTCGGCAGATGCACCTCATCTATCACAACAACAAACCTCAATAACATTTTACCGTGTCGTATGTCGTTTCCGCGTAAAATTGAATTCTTTTTACAATTAAAAATTCACTTTACTTAATTAAGAAACGTGACAACCCTGTAAAGTTTGTAATAAAATTTGCTCCACATTCACACAAAATGCTGGTGTGGATGTTTGTTGAACTTGAAAAAGTTGGCTACTCTAAAATATCTTCAGTTTTATGCTAATTAGGTACCTTAATCAAAAGTTGTTTTACAAAAGATAGTATTGCTTAATAAAAAAAAACAAATATGTCAGGAAATTTTGAAAATATTGCGGAAATTAATAAATATAAAATATAGGTCAATTATTGTCTTATTTTTATAGTTGATTTGTTAGAATCAGCGTATTTTTAACGTACAACGTACAAATTTTGTTTACGGAAGAACCGTGCCAATTACAATTTTCGTAGAATTAGTCACCAACTAATCTGCTTCGAATGTTGATTATTTTTAAACAACGGCTGCCATCATCAGTTTGTTTGTTTGATTTTCTAAAACAAGGTCAAGACCCAGCTACGATTATACTTAACCAAGGTTGCCAGATATGGCAATGCTTTTTTTATTACTCGAAAGCTAATTAACACAGAAAAATATTTATTTGTGTATATTAATAATTTAATAAGTATCATAGAATATTATAACAATTTTCAAACAATTTTCTGTGTGCAACGGTTAATTTAATTGCCGCATAATTAAATTCTCAAACACAATTGTTATTAATTAATAGCTTAATAATATACTGAGATGATATGGAATCATCTGATTGAAAATTTACTTGACGATTTGATCGTAAACACAAATATAATTATTTCATGCAATAAAATAAAATAAAGTATAGACATGCTAGGATATTAGGTTTATGTAATCTAAAAGCTACATGTTAGGTTACAGATAGATTTATCAATTTTTAAAATAGAAATTATAGAAGGCTAACTTTCATGCAGACGTAACCTCAATTTTTACATCAAAAGTCTGAATTTATAAAAAGGATGTCAATCATTTAGATTGTTTTCATAGTAATACATGTTTTATGCAACCTAAGTCACAGGATGGTTTTTCCATTTTTCTGGAAGAATTTATTTTCTTGATTAGACCTGAGTTTAACGATGGGTAACGTAGGGAAATTCTTTCTGTTTCCCACGCGACTGATTCAGTTTCGGGAAAATATGTCACTAAAATTATGTAAATTAGGTCAATATTGTAATGACTACATTAGCACATTAAACTTACAATCTCCTGAATTCCAATAAAAAGTATTAACCCTAATGAAGGTATCGGCTTTGCTGATATGCTTCGATTTTTTCAAATATTGATTTTAATATAACATTTGACACCGTTGTTTGAACACAAGCACTTGGAGGACTGTATGATGGACAAGTTTGACTATAATTTAATTTCATTTATGTTGTTATTTGTATGGATCTTGTATAAGCATCGTTGAATGTCTAAAATCGTAAAAACAGATTTTACATTTGAGTTTTTCTTCTATTGTAAATATGTTCTTATGAAAATTTTATATGTATTAGTTACCTAGTGAAGTTATGTATTCATTATTTGTAAAGGATAGAGCTGCAGATCGTGTGTATACATGTAATTAAGTTTAATGAGATTTTTTTATCGTCAATCGTTTTTGTTAATTTTCTCAGTTATGATAAATTTTAGACTATAAGTGTCTTATGTTGTTTTTATCGTTATTTTGCCAGCTACACTTTTATCTTTTTAGATTTAAGATTAGTGATAATTATAAACATGTTTTTGTGAAGTGACGTCATAAATGTAGCGTGTAGATCTTGTTTTTTTTAAATTTGACATAGTCGTTAATTGTTTCGCTAAAATATATAAAAAGGCCATGAAAAATTAACAATTTCAGTCTATAAAACGCTTTGGTTGAATCCATGCTCGACTCAAGACCAAAAATCTGTAAAATAAAGTAAGGTTAACTGATAACCATATGTTTTCATAAACACACGTCATATGTAAATAAACTATTTATGGAATAGTTACCTGAATATTTAAAACAAAGAAGATTTATTTTCGTTTTTCGACAATTGTATGGAATTGTGAACGAGTTATTTATTAAATTAAATCAAGAAGATTTTTGTTTCCATTATTGATTTGGATAATCGACGCATTTTCATTATAAAAATCAGCTGTTTGAATTAAATGCAGTATTACTAATTGTAAAAAGATTGAAGTGGATCTCGACGTACTTTATATACAATAAGGTTGGTAAAAATAAAAGGATTTGGTTAAATTTAACAAAATCATAAAGACAATCTTAATAAATTCAGAATCTATTTTTCTCTTTTTAAAAGTTTTTCAATAACAAAATTCTACCAAATAAACAATTTAAATTTGTTTATAAAAGTTTAATTGTCATAAGATAAATTTATCTTAACAATTAATAATAATAATAATAATATTGTCTTCATTATTTGTTCCTTTTTATATATATATATATATACACAAATACAGAAATAAAAATGTATTATTGATTTTATTTTACAGATATTTAAAGAAAACCTTTTCATAGGCGAAGTTCAGCTTAACGACAAGATCGTGTTGCTGCTCTTCCACTTAACCTACAACTTAATTATTTAATAAAAAATATAATTATAAAAAGCAAGAGTAGATAGGCAACAAGAGAACGAGCGCAAAATCCCATGTTATTTCTTATGGAGGTCCGTTTTGCATTTCAAGGTCATCCGCGGTCTAGCGAGACTCGCGACCGCGCTCGCGATCCAACCAAGCGCGCGGCAACGTTGCTAACTTCACGCTGTTACATGACATGAGTCGACTTAGTAACTGTGGAATTTTATTGATAAAAGTAATTACCTAATGTTCTACCAATAATAATAATAATTTAAGATAATTGATATAATTTCTATTAATAACGAATTAAAAAAATCCTGAGAACATTCGAACATAATTCAACATTAATATACCTGTAACGGTTGACAGTTAGAAGGGCCCGCGTTTTTCCCACGTATTATCATTTAACTGCAACATTTTATTTTAATTACATAAATCTAATTAATTATATAATACCTATATTTAAATAACATTCTATTAATAATGAATTAAAAATATATACAATTCAAATTTAAAATACCTTTCACGACTGAAGATATACTAAAGGTTCTCTATGAATTTTTCTCAGGTAGAAAGGGTCACATTTGTAGGCAGGTAATAACTACGCTAATCTTAAAACACATTAGTCTATCAAATACTATTAAATAATTGCAATATTACATATATCATTTCCACATATCTTTCGTAAAATTCAGTTTATCCACAAAGAAAATTAATTAGTTTGACAACTCTTCACGTTAATAAAGGATAATTTATTATATACTATTATACATTCAACACCAGGTGATCAGTTTGTATCAACGATTTAAAAAAGATTTATTAATTTCTAGTTCGAATACGAAAACATAACGTATTATTGTATGTTATGAGGATCTACAACGGGTCTATTAACGAGATAAATAATAATGATAATTAATTTGTAACGCCTAATAAATATGAGCGTTTTTAAAGGATAAACTAGTGAATAAAACTATAACCGATAAAGCTATCGAAACAATTCTTAGATAGATTAACATTTTTGCCTGTCTGAACAAGATATTAGGATGTCATTAACTCAGATGTTTATCACGCAGGTAGGCGGATATCATAATATTATATCAACCTTTTTACCTCAATACAACAAAGGATGCATACAGATAACCTCTGGACATCGCGGGGAAAAGGGACTGAAAGCGATCTATTTTTATGTAAGTTATTTCTAAGAATGCAATTCATTTATCCAAATCACACTTTAAGGGTCATTAATACTCTCGTCTATATAATACTAGATCTTAAAAATCTAATTTATGCCGGTATTGGTTATTTGCATCCTCAAACGAAGCAATCATCCGATGTTGTATCAAATATTATGTTAATACATCAAAATTGTATAAGAAATAATGAATTATCCATAATGCAACACAAATATCTAACAGATGCATACGAAATACGAAATTAATATTTACCGATGGAAACAATAAAAAGTATAGTACTATTTATTATACCTGAGTTCGGATACAAAATCACAAATACGTTGCTCCATTCAATCGTTGTAACAGCTTAAGTTTATTTCATAAAGCTCTAATGAAGCTAATATAAAACATTTCGAATTTTGATTCTTGAGTCTCTATAATATACTTATATAATAAGTTGTACATGTAAACTACTAGTTTCTAAATTATCATAGTTAAAAATACAAGAAAGGGTTCTAGGGGAAAGCAATTCTAATCAATAGTTAGAAATCCTATAATTTCCCCAAGCTAAGGTATCTCCGTTCCCGCCAGCAATAATGTATCGTTGCAAAATTCCGTATTGATTATTCTCATTAAAGTTGATCGTATGATACTTATCCAAATATTTCTTCATATCCTCATAAAAATCATCTGTTTGTGTCAGCAGAATTAACGAATCGGTATCTGTTTACAGCAGCTGGACCTTGTTCCCATATATTTTTAATGGTGTTATAATAAAAGTCATACATTATATGCTTAGCTAGATCTAGCACACAGAAACCAATATATATCGGCTTATCGTAGTGAACTTGTAGTTTCTCCATATGAATGGCTACCAGATCCTCTGTAAAGTGTTTTAAATGTCTACGTTCTAGATAATTATCATTTGTTTTGTATAACAATTAAATTTATCATGTGTTCATATAAATAAGAAGGTTAGGCAGGCCGGCAGGCAGGTAATAATTACTAGCTTAGAGGGTTTATATTTTAGAGATCGGATACAGTCACATATATGCCTGTATATTACCTCTAAAGTTTATATGTTCTAAAGGTCAACCTTAATTAATTAACCCCCGGGACTATACATCCTTAGGCTAAAAACATTCTTGAAGCAAAAAATGGCAGAATCCGCCCTGTTGGATGGACAGACAAGAAAGCAGAGTTATGTTATTAGCTGACAAACATCTTTGAAGAATGCCCTGATTCCACCATCAGTTATCCCGATGACGTTATAGGGTGACATTATGAAGTACTCTATACAAAACGCCTCTATACAAATTAGAGATGAAAATTAATCCTATATGGTGAAAACGCAAATATTCATGGAAATATGGGGTACATGACCCTAATCAGCATGAATTATAATTTATATTATACAAACGGAGAGATAGGGGTAGGTACATGTAAGGCTAACTGTCCGCGAAAAGGTAACTGAATCCCTTTCTACAGTGGTCTATTAGCCTATTACCTTTTAAATATACAATAGGCCGTAGTAATTGTCTATAAGGTATTTGATTCATGACTTATTTATGACCGTTATGGGTGGTCCTTCCCGCCTTTAAGACGAGCCGAAGCTCGAATAATTGAGTTACGCTCAATTAGCGCGCATTGCCACTACACAAACAATGCTACCAGTATTAACTCACTGGTTGGAGCGAGATACTATCCATACTCTACTGACTCTCCAGGTCAGTACCGGAGCGATAAACGTGCTCACCCGTCGGCTCCATCTCCAAGGAGGCTGTGAGGGACGTATCACACGACCAAGGAGATTTCACCTAGTCTAGCTTCAGACTTTTCTCCCAACATACTGTCCCTAGCTGTTGGGAGCCACTGCCCGATCGAATCCAACCTCAATTGTGGCAGGACTTGGTTTTATGGTTTTGCCACCCCGATCTACCAATATATAGGCTTGGTGGGCCCTCGACAGAGCTTCGTCCATGGGTCTACAGCTAATAGACCCCCAGTGTGTACCTAGCTGAGGTGAAGTTGTCTTAATTGTGAGAGGCTATGTGTTCGCTTCAACAATTCTTAAGCGTAAAGGCCTTCAGAGCTTCTCCCAGCCACAGTACCCAGCTGCAGCCCGGATCATAGGGTGGTCGGGATAGCTCTTAAGCACAATTACCTGGTGGCATGCGGTTTCCCATTGGCATGAATTTACCCCTCCACACCGGGATAAACCTCACTTCGCTTCTCCTCCTTAAGATTCAGCCAAACAGCGGGTTCCATAGGTGACCATAAATGACCGAAGTCAAATAGCGGGTTCCGTTTGGTGACCATAAATGACCTCCTCCAAGGTAAGACTCGAATCCACCCACACCGGTATCATATTACCAGGGCTCCCCCTGATCGGTATGAGTAACCGTCGAGAATTCTCAGGAATTTCTCTACCACATACTTGTAATCCTCTGTAAAGTGTTTTAAATGTCTACGTTCTAGATAATTATCATTTGTTTTGTATAACAATTAAATTTATCATGTGTTCATATAAATAAGAAGGTTAGGCAGGCCGGCAGGCAGGTAATAATTACTAGCTTAGAGGGTTTATATTTTAGAGATCGGATACAGTCACATATATGCCTGTATATTACCTCTAAAGTTTATATGTTCTAAAGGTCAACCTTAATTAATTAACCCCCGGGACTATACATCCTTAGGCTAAAAACATTCTTGAAGCAAAAAATGGCAGAATCCGCCCTGTTGGATGGACAGACAAGAAAGCAGAGTTATGTTATTAGCTGACAAACATCTTTGAAGAATGCCCTGATTCCACCATCAGTTATCCCGATGACGTTATAGGGTGACATTATGAAGTACTCTATACAAAACGCCTCTATACAAATTAGAGATGAAAATTAATCCTATATGGTGAAAACGCAAATATTCATGGAAATATGGGGTACATGACCCTAATCAGCATGAATTATAATTTATATTATACAAACGGAGAGATAGGGGTAGGTACATGTAAGGCTAACTGTCCGCGAAAAGGTAACTGAATCCCTTTCTACAGTGGTCTATTAGCCTATTACCTTTTAAATATACAATAGGCCGTAGTAATTGTCTATAAGGTATTTGATTCATGACTTATTTATGACCGTTATGGGTGGTCCTTCCCGCCTTTAAGACGAGCCGAAGCTCGAATAATTGAGTTACGCTCAATTAGCGCGCATTGCCACTACACAAACAATGCTACCAGTATTAACTCACTGGTTGGAGCGAGATACTATCCATACTCTACTGACTCTCCAGGTCAGTACCGGAGCGATAAACGTGCTCACCCGTCGGCTCCATCTCCAAGGAGGCTGTGAGGGACGTATCACACGACCAAGGAGATTTCACCTAGTCTAGCTTCAGACTTTTCTCCCAACATACTGTCCCTAGCTGTTGGGAGCCACTGCCCGATCGAATCCAACCTCAATTGTGGCAGGACTTGGTTTTATGGTTTTGCCACCCCGATCTACCAATATATAGGCTTGGTGGGCCCTCGACAGAGCTTCGTCCATGGGTCTACAGCTAATAGACCCCCAGTGTGTACCTAGCTGAGGTGAAGTTGTCTTAATTGTGAGAGGCTATGTGTTCGCTTCAACAATTCTTAAGCGTAAAGGCCTTAAGAGCTTCTCCCAGCCACAGTACCCAGCTGCAGCCCGGATCATAGGGTGGTCGGGATAGCTCTTAAGCACAATTACCTGGTGGCATGCGGTTTCCCATTGGCATGAATTTACCCCTCCACACCGGGATAAACCTCACTTCGCTTCTCCTCCTTAAGATTCAGCCAAACAGCGGGTTCCATAGGTGACCATAAATGACCGAAGTCAAATAGCGGGTTCCGTTTGGTGACCATAAATGACCTCCTCCAAGGTAAGACTCGAATCCACCCACACCGGTATCATATTACCAGGGCTCCCCCTGATCGGTATGAGTAACCGTCGAGAATTCTCAGGAATTTCTCTACCACATACTTGACCTGACTACTTCGCCCATTGCCCAGTCATGTTTCCATGCCCCGATTCCAGGTTCCAAGGATAGGGTAGAAGACAGCCAGTTTTACGGGTGTGCGTCATGTGGTCTCCCACACACCCGAAGGGGTAGGTACAATCGGTTTATGTTATGCTCCCTCGTCGTCTTAACAGAGTAATTATACCCTTTATTTTCATATAGTAGCGACAACGATTGATCTCGCCGCTAGCTCAAAAGCACCAGAACGATGTTGGCAACATTGACGATGACTATCTCTGTAGCCGGCATAGAAGCTTCTGCAGGTCTCGGAAAACTCCTGCTGCTGCTGCCTCTGGTAATGCTATAAAATAAAAACGTATCAAGAAGATGCAGGAACTCAAAAGGATCATCTACCAGAACGTTTACTGTGAGAGGTAAAGAAATAAGAAACATATATAGAATGTATGTCGTTTATTTTATCATCAGTGTTAAAATATCATATTACATATAATTAGCAGTACAACAAGATCATCTTACATAGTACAAATTAAATATTTACTTATTCTATGATTTTTCCCGTTTTAAGCTCTGTGATGACTGAAATTATTTCGTTTTCGTTTTCGGGACCGCTGATATGAGCTTCCTTTGCAGCATACAACAATTGGAGTCGATCCACTAGTTGATCAGGTGTACTCTGACGTATCCAATCTGGTTTCATCTTGTTTAACTTTTTGGGAAGACTAATCACAAAGTCTGTTATTCTATATAAATTTGGCCTGATTACATTTTCGTATTTCCAATGTTTAACGCTTATTAGTCGGCCGTTGCGCCTATAGTCTTTCTTATGAGCATTAGTAAGTGAGATTATTTTCATATAGCTGTCGATATCTTCCTCTGTTGGACTAGGAGAGCTTATTCGTTTAAGCGTTAGTAAATTAAACAGGCCGGATGTTCCATTGAAAAGTTTGTTTTTAATTAAAATATCTTTTCCCTGAAACTGTACTCGCGAACAACCAAATCGCCACTCATCGATGTCGCTATATAGAGCGTACCTAGTTTTGTCTACGTTTTTGTTTTCTCCGCTAGCTAATAATGCTCTATAATAGTTAGAGAATTCGTGATAATCTTTTAAGCTAGAATCGCATTCTTCTTCTTCATCAACAGCAGATGTAGCGGGAGATGATTGTTCAAGCTCTGGTGAGAGATTGATAGCAACGGTCTCCGATCGCGGTATAACACGATTATCATGAGGTTCTGCTTTATCACAGTGAAAGTAGGCTAATTTCTTACGTATAGCATTACGAGCGTTTATTATTCCATCATCATTATCATCGTCGTCGTATCTTATAGCACAGGATTCATTGGTATGCATACGTTTCAGATTCATGTCTTCAAATATTTCATTATTTCTAGGTGATGACTTATTATCAACAACTATGGTATTATGAACTGTGTTCAAATGACTTCTATAGTTATCGAGGCGTGTAAAATACTTTAAACAAATAGAACACTGAACTTTATACCCCTGGTGTATCTTCAAATGACGAGCAAACCCTGAGCGTAAAACACTCATACAACATACGTCACACTTGCGTCGCTGGTTCATATCGACTAATAATTGATCATGAGCTCCTATTTATATAACATGTTTTTCAGGACACTCTTAATTAACCTTAGCACTACGTCTATCATCACCCTGTCGATCTTCCTTCATCATCACTAATTAAACCTGGCTAGACGTCCTTAAGCATGAATTCACCCTTGGCACGGTTCAATGCTTCGATAAATAGCTGAGAGACTCTGGTTATAAGTAATAATAATAATAATGTTTATGCGTCTGTTTCTCTAATCTAGTAACTTTATCAATAGATCTCTTCGGTAGAGCTATGGAGAGCATGACGTCATCAGATGACAGTTACAAGCATTCAGGGATACATAGTTTAGAACCAGAGCATGATTCTCGTACACGAGAATTTGTAGACATTCAGGGTAGACATAATAGCGCCACATACAAATTTCTTTTTATACCCCAAATACCATCAGTATGAGATTCCCGTAATCAAAGATGGCTGCCAACAAATCACAGCGTAGTAGGCGTGGTCCAAGATAGGTTAGGTTAGAACACGTGATGTTTCATTTACTAGCATGACTAAGGGTGAAGGGTAAAGAGACTAGCATGGCTAAGGGTGAAGGGATAAGGGTGAAGGCGGCTATATATAAAAGGTAGATCGTTATCAGCGAGAGAGTACACGAATAAAGCCGAATCTTTCCGATGGTGAACATCCTAGGTTACAAAGCAGAAATTAACCCTAGCACTACGTCTATCATCACCCTGTCGATCTTCCTTCATCATTACTAATTAACCCTGGCTAGACGTCCTTAAGCATGAATTCACCCTTGGCACGGTTCAATGCTTCGATAAATAGCTGAGAAACCCTGGTTATGAGTAATAATAATAATAATAATGTTTATGCTTCTGTTTCTCTAATCTACTAACTTTATCAATAGACCTCTTCGGTAGAGCTATGGAGAGCATGACGTCATCAGATGACAGTTACAAGCATTCAGGGATACATAGTTTAGAACCAGAGCATGATTCTCGTACACGAGAATTTGCAGACATTCAGGGTAGACATAATAGCGCCACATACAAATTTCTTTTTATACCCCAAATACCATCAGTATGAGATTCCCGTAATCAAAGATGGCTGCCAACAAATCACAGCGTAGTAGGCGTGGTCCAATATAGGTTAGGTTAGAACACGTGATGTTTCATTTACTAGCATGACTAAGGGTGAAGGGTGAAGAGATTAGCATGACTAAGGGTGAAGGGTGAAGAGACTAGCATGACTAAGGGTGAAGGGTGATGAGACTAGCATGACTAAGGGTGAAGGGTGACGAGACTAGCATGGCTAAGGGTGAAGGCGACTATATATAAAAGGTAGATCGTTATCAGCGAGAGAGTACACGAATAAAGGCGAATCTTTCCGATGGCGAACATCCTAGGTTACAAAGCAGAGCCGGCAAGTAGTCATCCTATGAGAAGGAGAGAGAAAAAGTTTCCGCTTAGTGAAAGGAGGATCCAATCCCAGAGTTAGCGCTAAAATTCAAATCTAGGGGCAAGAGAAATCCAAGATGGCTCCTTCAAATGACAAATTCAAAATGACAGATGCAAAATTGACAGATTTAATAGGTTAGGTTAGAACACGTGATGTATAATTTAAATGGGGGATGAAGGGAGAAGGGCGATATACATGTATAATTTAAATGAAACATCAAGTGTTCTAACCTAACCTATTAAATCTGTCAATTTTGCATCTGCTAAAATGTTGCAGTTAAATGATAATACGTGGGAAAAACGCGGGCCCTTCTAACTGTCAACCGTTACAGGTATATTAATGTTGAATTATGTTCGAATGTTCTCAGGATTTTTTAATTCGTTATTAATAGAAATTATATCAATTATCTTAAATTATTATTATTATTGGTAGAACATTAGGTAATTACTTTTATCAATAAAATTCCACAGTTACTAAGTTGACTCATGTCATGTAACAGCGTGAAGTTAGCAACGTTGCCGCGTGCTTGGTTGGATCGCGAGCGCGGTCGCGAGTCTCGCTAGACCGCGGATGACCTTGAAATGCAAAACGGACCTCCATAAGAAATAACATGGGATTTTGCGCTCGTTCTCTTGTTGCCTATCTACTAGCAAGTATACCGGCATGGAGCCTTCTGTAAATAAGGTTATAGAGAAAAATAAAATAAAGAAACAAGTACAATCCGCTATAGATTACGAACAAATTGCAATTGCAAATATACGTATATTGTTCATCAACCAGCAATTCATATAATCGTTTTTTTAAACGATAACTACTTAGTGATAAGACTTTGTGGGTATATATTTTATTGTAACATTTAACGATGTAATAATTGTAAATATTTTAAACTGATAACTTTAATTCATGTCAGTTTGCTCAAATGGAGAACAGTTATAACCCTATGTCAGGTTGCTAACGAATAATTTACACATTTGAGCAAGCTCAAGGAAGATTTTCCTATACTTTTTACTTTTTCTGTTAAATAATTTTTTTTAAATTTTCTTTTGAATTGGATTTTTTTAATTTTCATTAATAAAAATAAAGACTGTGTTTTCAATTTATATATGTATTTATTTGATGTGTATGCAAGCATCCATTTCTTTTTCTTTTCACATATAGAATTTAGTTTGCTGTTGTCCAGTTGCGGAAGTCCAAGTGTCTTGGTAGTAAGTTCTTTTGTTCCAGGTATAAGAATCAATAAGATTTTATTATTTCATTTATTTCATGCTCTATCGAATTAAACCTGAGTCAGCCCATTGGGAAAAAGGAGAAAATATTGGGGTTATATTTTTATTTTATTTATTAAATTTCATTGCATATTAAATAACACTGCATATGTTAATGCAATATCTGCTGAGTGTGAATAACGCACATACCTGAAGCATAAGGAAGCAGTAAAACTCTCCCGATAGTTTAGAAGTAGTTGGACAGCTATATGTTCGCAAATGTTCGCAGGAAGAATATAGAAAAAAAAAGTAAATAAGATATTTGAATTTAGTATACCTTTGTTACAGTGATATTGTAAATGTACAGTTTTCCCGGTTTTACCGCGCTAAACTACTGTTGCAATATGTATTATCAAAACTGTCTCTTTGATTTCGGTCGTGTCGTGCCCTTGTCGAATAAGAGCTATTGCTATATTTCCATATATGGATATATTGTCTACAAGCTATTAAGCTTGCTGTATGTGTGTGTGTCTCTTAAAAGTTGGTACGCCATGGCAACTTCGGAGTGTTGAACTACAAATTAAAGTTTATATCCTTATCAATTAAAAGTACCCATCGCTTACCCTCTCTAATGATCTTAAGGATATTGTATAGCTGTATTGAGGGTAAAAGTATGTGTTATTTAACAAACATCCCAGACTTCCACCTACCTACCTTCCCATGCATTCCACCCACTTACGCACCTACACCCTCCCCACCAGATATGTTAACCACTCACATCGACTAACCTACCTACCCCCTCTCTGACTTATTCACCACCCTTCACTCACTTGACTCCACCCCACACCTGACTTACATCTCCCCCGATTTACCCACTTAAAAACCGAAAAATCGTTTAAGACGTTTCAAGGCGATCCGACAAATAAAAACACGTGTGGTAACATCGGCAATTTGAGATAAATAAGAGAACCTCAAGTAAAGAAGAGCCCACCGGTTTGAATTAAATCAGTTAATTAATAAAGGTGAAATATGCGCACAGACAGATAGACTAGACGACTTATTAATACAGACAGGGTATTTTTAATATTACTATGTATATCGTCAGCCGTTGCTAACTAGTCCAGGCGACAGGGAAATTGGTATATGGGAAAAGTCACAAGACTTGATAACAGCAATTTTTTTATCTAGTATGTAGGGGGGTGTGTGGCAAGTCTACATTCAAGTTTTCGTATTAATCGGAGGCTGCGAAGTGTCCTCCATCTTGGAAAAGAGGTTAAAGTGTTTTTTCAATTTATCTCGTTAACCGTAGGTCTGAGGAAAGAAGTAATTCATAACGTTTTTGTCGGAAATCCGATTCTCTACAACTTCCAGACTACACTTATTTGAGAAATGTTGGTAATAAAAAAGTTATAAACAAATAACTGTAAAAATTTAGTGGTTGCAAATCTTTGGGGTGAAAAACCATTTCATTTTTGATCGTACGAGCAAAATTGTTCTTACCTTTCTTGTAGGCAATCTAAAAACGAACAATTTAGTGCTTTCACTTTTTTGGTTCCGTTCTTTGGTATAGAGGAAGGCAGCGGTCAAATGGAGGTAAGTCGAAAACGAAGCAGGTAATCCGTATATCTTTCCTACTGGTAAGTTATTTATCTCCTTAACCGTACGTGAATTACTTATGATTATTATGAATTACTTCTTTCCTCAGACTTACGGTTAACGAGATAAATTGAAAAAACACTTTAACTTCTTTTTCCAAGATGGCGGACACTTCGCAGCCTCCGATTAATACGAAAACTTGAATGTAGACTTACCACACACTCCCCTACATACTAAACAAAAAAGATTGCTGTTATCAAGTCTTGTGACTTTTTTACCCTGTCGCCTGGACTAAACCGATACTAGAACATTTTGATGCAACTTACCCATATCCGAAATTTAACAGTTAAATAATGAATTTCATGTTTTCTGCAGTTTTACACAAGTCACACACACAGTCACAAAGACGTGTTTGGTACTTTCTGCACTCCCAACAGCGTCGGACTGGCGACATTGGGGCCCACCGGGCAAATAGCGGATGGAGCCCCACTTTTTTTTGTTAGTAACTTGAACTTATGTAAAATCGCTTCAGTAAATATTACGGTTATTTTTGCAAAATTATCAAGATTTATCAAGAGCAAAAAGAGTGATACGTAGTGCATTCTCGAAAGTGCTGTTCCAGACAAGGTTGCTGAAGATGAAGAATTTTGAAAATGAATTACATATGTTAAATAATTTTTATTGTGGTTTGGTATTTTCTATTATTTGAGAATTTTGTTTTGTCGGTTTTCTAAGATCTTTATTTATTAGTTTATAGTTTCCAGAAATCAAAAAGAAGTTGAGTTAACTTTATTTCATTCATAAGATTTAATTCAGTTTTTTAAAAATCTTCACTGAATGTTTATGACCCCGGCCTCTATTCAATCATCAACTCAGCCAACATTCAACAACATTCCCGTCTTACTTTTGTCCAATAAAATATGGAAAAACAAAGTACAAAGAATTAAACCATTTGTAAATTAACTAATAGTTTTAAAAACATAAATAGATACAAAGCGACAAAAGAAGGAACATACAAAAAAAAGATAAGGAGTTATAAATTGAAAAACTAAGAAATTAGAAAGAAATGCCAGGAAACAGAAGATAAGATAAGATAAGTACAAAACAGACTGAACATTATGAAAAATATACAGAAAAGAGTCAAAAGTTGCAAGTTCAAAATAAGAAATATAGTAAGAACAAACAATGAAGAATCAAAGAACAACAGGAAAAGGAGTTAAGCAGGGATATATCCTCAGGCCCGTATTGTTCACGTAAGTGATGCATGATTTAATTAAAGAGGTAAGAAACACGATTTTCGCAGATTACATGATCATTTCAGCTGATTCAGAACAAAACCCACAATATAACTTAAACGTATTAAACCAGAAATTACAAAAGTATAGTATGGAAATAAACGTGGGCAAAACAAAGAACATGATAATATCAAGTATAAAGAAAACACATAACGTACAAATACAGAGAAAAAGAATTGAATAAGTCGAAAGCTATAAGTATTTAGGATCAGTAATAGAAAAAAATGGTAAGATGGACAAAGAAATTAGTGAAAAACTGGAAAACTAGGGAAAGTATACAAGATAATGGAAACAACAGTTTTTGGTAAAAGAGAAGTGCCAAAACATATAAAAACAGAAGTTATCAAGATCGATAATACTGTACAGCAAGGAAACATGGACAATAACAAATAGGAATAAATCAAGAATCTATGCAATGGATATGAGATTTTTAAGAAAAATAGAAAACAAAACAAGAAGAGATAGAATTATGAACGAAACCATCAGAGAACAATTCAAAATCAAACCAATATATGAAAACTTAGTAGGACAATTGAGATGGTTGGGTAACCAGAAGAATATGTGTAGTAAATATGGATGGTGAGAACTGAAAGGGAAGACTGGAATGAGGGAATCAAAGAAGAGACAGACAGAGAAGGAATCGAATGGAAAGAAATCAGACAAATGACATACGATAGAAATGGATGGAGAGAAAAGTGCAAGAAAGAACAGTAAAGTACAAATGGCCTTACACTTAACGATAAAAAGGCATAGAGTTAAGAAGAACCAATGGTCTAATTCTTTGTAATTTGTATATTCTAGGTCTTGATAAAGAAAACAAATTGTTATCAAAACGTCTTAATGAATTTGTAAAAAATAAATTTTAGGACTGAATCCCATGAAGTTTTATTCAATTTCAAAAACTATTACTAATTATTTAACTTTTAATTCAATTTTAATTTTTAATAGACAGTTATATTCTTGTATTCACGATGTCTGGCTATTCGTCAAAAATTAATAAAATCTGAATTTTGCAAATTGCTTTTGGGGTCTTGGGGGCCCACTTTTCGGTCTCTAAGGGGGTCCACCGGGCATTTGCCTGGTTGCCCGGCGGCCCAGTCCGACACTGACTTCCAAGGAATGAGTTCTATAGACGCAGACATATTTCCGTTCCCAATTTATCAACATTTTTCTTAATGTTTTCAATAGTAAAAACATAACTTTGTGGTTATGACTTCTTAATGGTATCTAGGTAGTATTTATTTTGAGTAGATTGAGACACTGTCATTTGTCTTTAATCGTATTCTTAACTATTTGTTCTACTGTAAAACCACTCAGTTTAAGAATATCGAGCAGATACGAAATTTTTTTATTTCAAACTTGTTTAATAATATGAATTATGAACAAGTTCAGTAACAATAATAACATTTTTTTTCTGTTGTACTTACTTTAATTTGGTTTTTTGAAACATCTTTAAGAAGTACAAAATGAATCTACTATTAAAATAAAATTGATGTAAAAGGGAAAGTAAGAAAAATATGAATATGGCATTTTGATTACTGATGCTAATAGAATTTTCTTAATCTTAGTTACCTTTGTTAAATTCGTTTGAATATAACGTTTAAATCCGATTTTATCTCATTTCAGCAAACAGTTTAAAACGCAAAAAATGTACAGTAACAAATAATACTAAAGAAAATTGCGACCTCAAAATCCAGATAAATTGCGCACTAACCTATCTCTCGCGTATACGGTGAAAAATTTCTGAAATTTCAATTACATTCAACTGTTTCAGCCTTAAGACTTTATGAATTGCTCTTAGCACGAGCTTATCCTGTACTTTATCTTTCGGAAACTTCCCATAGATATGCAGTTTAGTGCATATTATGCCGTCATGTAATACGGTTGAAATAATCACCTGACTAGCTGATATATCCCGTAACTTTCAGGTTAAAGGTCTAAAATAAAATTTATTGCGCATAATTTTCAGAGTATGAACTAGGAATTAACATTTATGGGAATACGAAGTCTGAATAAAAGATGCATCTTTTTACAGCTTAATGCAAATTAAGGTATTTCAAGGAGGAGGAATGCGACGAGGGTGTATAAATAAATAACGTAGTTATATCAGTAAAATAGGCAATATGCATACAATGTATGTTCCCGTTATGAAATTGATGCATACGGAGAATTGATAGTATTGATTAAAGCATCCCACAGAATAAACTGGAGTGTTCGCAGCGGCAGCGGCTACAAAAATTTCTGGTTTGCAGCGGCAACGAGATCGTGTGTTTATTTACATCGAAACGTTACTTTTGTCGCAGCCTACGTAGATAATGTACTCATCATCAGAAGAAAAGGGGACCCTTTTTAGTTTACCTTATTGAAACGTAGTCTTCCAGGATATAATGAAATAAAAAGAATTGCCTGTAAATTACACTAAATATTTTCGAAAAGAGACTAAATTGACAGTCGTGAGGTTGGTAGTGGTAGTGGTATACGATTAATGAACAATTCCTATAATGATTTGGATATTTAATATACAGAAAGGAAATGTTTTATACCGTTTTATACCATCAAAATAACTAATTTCTACCTAATTATTTGAGATGTATATTGAAGATTTTTTCATATAAATAATACCTTATGTATTACATATTGTCACGATAATATTTAATAGGCAGATTATATGTATTTTTGTAACTACTCGATTTAATGGTTGCATAACCTCACTTTTAAAATAATAAATTTCGAAAAAAATTTTCTTAATAAAAATTAAATTAGGTAATTAAGATTAATATGCACACAAAAACTCTTTAAGCAGATAAAGGATATGTGGGAATCTAGATTTTTATAGTAAAAAGATATTTTTTCTCATAACTTAACGATTTGGGAACGCATTTTTTCAACTGCATTTTAATAAAGTTTAGTTCAATTTTAATGTAATAAATCATCTGGAACCGACAAAATATGTTGCATTGAAGGTGTATGCGGATGTATAGTAACTTACCTGTTGAAATATAGTTCTAACATAAAATTCATGTTAACGAAATATGGTTATTTTGCAGTCTTATTGAATTTTCAAAAATTTTAAAGCTGGTTGCTAAGTTGTTTTCGCGGAAATAAGTAGAGTAACATTATAACCACAGAATTAATATATATTTTAATGTAAATCTTGGATCTTGTTGTTGGAATCACATAAAATTCAATTGAATTATGCAATTTGGCTAGTATGTCAAAGTGTTTGACATCTAAAAACATTCATATAATATTATTAATAATTAAATGTTTAGATTTGTGGAGAAAGGATTGTGTAAAAAAGTGTTTTTATGAAATAAAGCCATTTATTAGTTCTAAGAAAATCCTGTTTCGTTGACATTAAAATTAAAGATATTACTCTATTTTCAACCCAAGTGTTGTATACGGTTAGATTCAGAATTTTCTTTTCTATAAGTTTGTGTATTTAGTTTTTACATTTATGAAAAATATCAAGATTTGATTGTTTTTTTGAGAAAATTCTTTTTTCCAAAAAAAATTTTTTTTAACAATTAAGTAGCAATATTTTATCAGAGTCAACTTTGGAAATAATAAGAAGGTAAGTATTCAAGCTTATATATATTTGAATTTTTGTGATTTCCCGCTTTATTTTGTAAGGTTGCCACCCCATCTAGTAATAGCAAGCATTAGTATTACAAGCGTTGAAGCGCACAGTCGTGCCGCAGCCACAAATAGTTTATTTACATGTGTTCATGTTATTAAAGAATATTTTGCAACAAAGTGTATCATTCAAACAAAAAAGAGAAACCCAGCGTAAATTAACAGTAAGGTTATGTGAAAAATCAATAATAGATAATTTTGTTTGAAGTGAGTTTGAATATATATTGTTCATCGAATATTATACAGCTTTTAATATTTTAAAAAATTATTTTAAAATAAAATAACATTCATAATTTTATTTAACCTTGTCAATGTTAAATTAATTTTGGAAATATCAGTAAGAATTATCGAATTTTATACTTGCCTGTTTTATTGAAAGAAGATTCCTTTTTAATAAACAACAATAATTTGGTTTTCAATTGGTCTGGAATTTATTGGATTGGTCAATATTTTCGAGATTCGATTGATGTATGGAGATGTCAGAATAATTGTTGACATAATTGTTTAGATCAGAGATAGCTGCCAATTGACGAGTTTGTCAAGCAACACGAACCGATATAGAAAATAGATTTGTGGGCTACATAATATTTTTAAATTTAAGTAATTTTCGTTGAGATATTCTAATAAAATAATAAATTATGTTTTTGTTTGTTATAAAATAATAAGTTTAATTTGATTTGCTTTCATTTGTAATTAGTAATTTATTTCTAAATTTCTTCAAAATTTAATTTAGTATCAGTTTTGCTCTTTTTAATTTTGTGATTAATTATGTTTTTTAAGAAATAAAAACTTGTGTTCTTTATTGGTATGTATCTTGTCATTTGTGTAATCTTATTTGTTTAACATTCAGCTTTTATTTAAATAAAAATATTCTACATCAGCGACCCAAACCTGAGAGAGTCTCAATGTAGTGGGATTATGTTACTGATACAGTTGTAAAGCCGGAGCATTATATAAAATTTTTATAAGGTAAAGTTGTATTCCATAACATCTCTTTTTGAAAATCATCTTTTGTCTGTGTTTTTTGTAATTCACCTAAATTCATAATAACTAATAACTATTTAATACGTACAAGATCTATAAAAAATAATGTAAGACTGTTAAACCAATATGACAATATAAAGCATCTGATTACCAATGACCAAATGGAATGACCTAAATAAATTGTTCAATACATGATATAAAAGTTTAATAATGCTCCATCAATGACAAAGTGACAACGTGCTGCGCCGCACCGCCACTATCACTGTAACTAAACGTAGTGTCAATAGAGAGCATTACAAGAGGAGTTGCGAATGCTTTCATGACCACGCGCAAGGGTATGGAATTAGTTAAGAATTCTTACTCCTAAATAAATATAAAAATATGCAATTAATTTTTTTTAATCAAGTTAATTACTAGGATTCACAAGGTTCAAGTACCAAGAAAAACTAAATAACACTATCGCGGGATAATATTTGGATATTTCATGTGTATCAATATGCCCCTATAAAATAATGCTAACTTTGCTTAAAATCTCTTTTATCTCAATATAAATTAATCATTTTACACTGTAATATAATATAATAAATTAATAGTAATATGATTATTCTAAGTGATACTCTCATTACTTTTCGTTTCACGAATTATATCGTGTAGTAGTAGCATAAGCTGTCAAAGGGTGATCTTTGCTACTGTGCTGGCAGAATGTTTATGTTGCTTCATTGTGTAAATATGAATAAGACAAAATTATCATCTCTAAGATCCCCCTTCAGAGATCATAAGTTATCTAAAGTGGGAAGAATGCACTTTCGAATATTTAGTTGATGAAGTAACTATAAATACTGTAACTAATAGCATTAGAATGTCAAATTGTATTAAATTACTTTAACCCCTGAAAGGGGAAACTGCATTTCGAAAAGTTTATTATTCAAAAAATACTATATCTTTTTGGAATCTACATACATGTACTAGCATTGTCTTGGAAATGAATGGAGTGTAATTTCTACAAATTATTGCTACTATTATTGTGAATAAGACCTGTTGTTATTAGAGCAATATTATTTTGTACATTGTGTGTATAAGTAAAACACAATTTCATCGTCATGTATTTTCTACCCTCTTGTATGTCTATATTAGTTTCCAACAAATGCTTAGCTTATCTCGTTTAAGTAAACCGTCATAATCTAAAAGAATCTATCGTTTCCGGTCGATGTCTCTTGCATTCGCGGCAACCCTAACTCTTTCCGTTTCCGTCGAGCAAGTCGCACAACTGTCACCCGCAATCTTCCGTTATCGCGTACTGAATCCGCAAGCAATGCCATCTGTTGGATCATCTTTAATTAAAACAGCCGCCGGGACACTAACTCTTTCCTATCAAGATTTTTTTTTAGTTTTGAACCTCTGAAGCGTATAATGAAGTTTGCTGTTACTAGCAGATCTTACTTCGTGCACGTACTATTATTGATCGAACTGATGAAATTAATGGGAGAACGGTATTATAGTTCCGCCAACTTAAATGGTTTTGGGGTGAAAATGATAAAGTAATTACTGTCTTCTTTTTGTTATTAATGTTGTATAAAAACCATACGTAGTGTGAAACTACTAATTCCCCTAAATGTTATTTGATTCGAACATAAAAAATAATTGTTATTGTTGATATAATCTATGATTTCCAATGTAAGTTTGGTTCACTCCTATAGAGTCGATAGAAAGCTTTTTTATTAGTCTTTATTTTGGAAACTTCATTATCTGTCATTTCCCTTTGATATTTAACCAAATTTATTTTTATTCGTTCTCTTTGATGCACCGTTAAGAAAAAATCAGTAAAAAAGGAACAATGTATTGGATGAGGCGTAGTATCTGATAATGTAATATTCCCCTACGTCAATAATAAAGGAGGAACGGCCCCGAAGGAAACGGCGTCTTGTCTCATTTCGTGGCTCACTAACGCTGCTGTTTACATCCGTCTCTTCATGTAAATCATTTGCATACATTAATACAATTAGAAACTGCCGGATCTGACACGATGCTTTAAACAATGCCAGGCTGGGTTTCATTTCTGCTCAAGATGAAGCTAATTGATGTACCCTTGGAGATTAAATTTGGTTTCGAATTAAAGATATTAATGTCACAGTTACGTACTAATTTATCATAGGATGATTTAGCTTTTCAATAGACTATACTTACTTGGCAGAAAGATACAGTCAATATTGAGTGCACATCGAGTAGTGGGTCCCTAATGCATTCATGATTTTCAGTCTTTACAACCCATCCAAGTGTACCGCAATGTTGAAGCTTCTCATCGCGAATGCATAATTTAGAAGCGCCTTGTGTGAGTATCAAAGATGCTTTAAGATCGGCGTGAAGGGTATACGTGACCAACCTGTCGATTACTGAAAGGAATATCAAACATACGACTTGAAAAGAAAACTTGGTCTTTTTAAAAATATCTCCGAAAAGCGGAATTTTTGTAATAATGGAAAAACTTGGCCTCCTGTATGGATAGAATTCATTTTCTTACTGTAATGAGCTGACGCTATCTGGTTATGAAACAGTTTAGTTCTGATAATTTAATTGGTTTTGTCATTAGGTTTCTACAGAACAGTTCTTCTTTCGTATAAACATAATACCGTATGTATATACTACAATAGAATGAATTGGTAACAAAGCTGCCGTTCCACCAAAACTCATTACTCCATTATTAGAGAAAACCAAATCAGTTTAACTCGCGTTCAGTAGGCTGAAACCGTTTGTTTCGCTACAGAAAGCAATTAAAAAACAACAGTGAACAATTAATTTTACTCCATTTCAACATTCGATAAAGTTGTTCGTTTATCGCCTTTTTGTTCGACTTAATACTGAAAAACTGAAACAAAAGGTATCAATTAACTGGTTCCCGTTTAATTTATCGTGCTTCATCAATAAATACCATCAAATTTCCCTACAAAAGAAGTCCATTATTCAACATTTTATTAAAACTTTTTATCTTCTACATGCATGTATTCTGCTAAAACAAATTTATCACTTTTGTAAGGGTTCATGAATAAAACAAAAAAAAAGTACAAAAACGTTGTTGTATTTTCCTAGAATTCCAGTACGTAGTAAGGCAGCAATAAAATAGGGTCGGAATTAAACATGGAGGGCGAAACAATATAATTACTAAGGAGTCATGAAACCTTTTCGATAACAAACTTATTTCCTTGTCGACGTTCAATTTGAAAGGAAATTGTGTTTCTAATTTGAGCATTTATATTGCTATTGCTGCACACGAAAAGATGTTAAGTCAATTTTCACGCCCACTTATTCTATATTTTTTAAAATATAGATTTCACGAAACGCTTGTAGTTTCAGTATCTCGATTCAAAATATATTCAGGAATAGTGTATTGTTTTATCGGCTTGATATTACTTTCAAAGTAATAATCTGTTTTTATAATCTTGCAACGGCAAGTGTGATTAATTAATTAAATTTATCCACAATCAACTCATAATTATGCTCATTGCAACTGTAAAATAGAACCTATTATTTACTAGTGGAATAAAGTTGCTTTATTCCATTGTTAGAAAAATGAACACACAATGAACAAAAATCAGTCAAATTCATTGAGTTAGTTATTAATATTATTAACATTTACATTTATATTAACGCAATAAACGCAGAGTTGCTTCCTGAATTACTTCACAAACTTCTGCAGGAATAGAATCACTTTTTTCAATATTGAATATGACAAATTACAAAATTAAATGAATTGATTTTGGATAACAGTTTTGATTGTGCATACGTTACGTTATATTGTATTTATGTTTTAGTTGCGTTTTATCTACTCAAGAAAATTAAATGCTGTAACTTCGAATGCTTAAACATTATTTCGTAGATAAAATTCCTCCCAAAACACATGCAATAAATAACTATTATTGATAATAAAATCCAAGAAATAAAGTTATTACTTTTGTACAGTGGCGGATTTAACACTTAAGGGGCCTGAAGCGTTAGAAATTTTTGGGGCCCCATAGTATAAGTCAATTACTACAATTTATATACCTTTTATTTCTTTATCAAAAATTAAATACATATAATTATTAATATCAGGTGCGAATTCACTTTGGGGGGGATGGTGGAAATTGCCTCCTCAAGATTTTTTAAATAATCCGACTTCGTCTCATGCCGCAGTCACACGAGTGTGAAATTGCGTTTTTGTACGTGTTACACACTATACTTTCTCTACGACCACAAAAACGTAATAAAACACCAAAAACTAGAAAAAATATTTAACATAGAAAATGATTTGAGATGAGATGATGAATTGTCAAAAGTAGACAATGCCCACAGTTTGTGGTAACCAGGTGTTAGTTGTAAAAATTAAGAAATGCGTATAACTCAATATAATAATCGTTTATCATTTAAATTAATACTGAAATTTGAACAATTATTTAAATTAATAATGGTAGTTTTGCTGGTGTCTTCAGTTTTTTAAATGTCATAGACACATTTTTAAATGTATTTTGGACGTCATGCTGTTCTGCCGCTGCTTTTTTGTTAATGTAAGTAAATCATAACCCCAATTTTACAAATACATTGAATACCTAATGCTTCATTTGAATGTAATTTGAAATAATAAATTCCCAAAACATTTTTAGATTTCCATGTAATAGACCGATTATTCTAAATGTATGGATTAAAGCCATGAGAAGGATATATCATTAAATCAATTTTACGTTAATTTGTGATAACTTTATATGGTAACAATAACTTTATATGCTGGTAGTCGACACAGTAGCTCAGAGGTAGAGATGTCACTCAGAAATTAGCCTTAGGTTCGATTTCCAGCAGGGCGATAATTTTGTCTATATGGATTTTCATTCAAAATATAACTTAAAGTAAAACATTAATTAAACAAAATAAATTAACATAAATAAAACATAAAATTAACACAAACGTGTTTTAATAAAGTGAGTTTTGTTGATGAACGACTATTATACTCCATTTTATAGTGGTATGTGTATAAATCACAAACGAGCTGCTCTTAACTGAGGAGAACCAAAAGCTCGAAACAGCTGTCTTAAGATGCCGTCTGTGATTTATACACATATCACTATGAAATTGTGAGTATAATAAATAGTCGTCCATTAACAATTTTTAACTTTTAAATTTATTAAAAACTCAAACTTTATTAAAACACGTTTGTGTTCATTGTATATTTTATTTATATTAATTATACGGTCGGACGCTCGACCGGATTTTATTTTGTATATTCCTGTATTGGATAATCATATTATGCTGCTTAGTGCGGCTTGACACCTACAGGAGGCACTACAGCTATTTGATGGTGTTAATGTTATTTCCGAGTTAGTATATACGCTCGGGTGATGTGTATAGAATTCACAGACTAGCTGCCCCTAACTGAGGAGAGCCAAAAGCTCGAAACAGCTGTCTTAGGATGCCATCTCTATCCTCAATGTCAAAACATAAATTTTGCATAATGTCATTTTCAATAAACATTACTAATAAATTTTTGAAATGATTTTGTCCAAGATTATTTCTTAAATAATTTTCTATACGTTTAAGAACGAAGATCGCTCTCCAGTTGCATTACATATCGGTAATGTTAAAATTTTTTAAAATTGTTTCAACATTGGAAAATGCTGACAATTGACGAATGACATTAAGGAATTTCACCCATTCGAAAGCATGGTACAATACCCCTTCCCCGAATGTAAGTCGTACCGAACACCTTTTTTATCCGCCTGTACACGATATGAACTGTTGATATGATATGATATGTTGTTCTCACATGTTTTACTATTCTCGACAAAGTGAGTTCCTGGGCAAGGGTCCTCTGCGGGCTTGTGGTTGGTGGCTTGTGCGCAAATCCGCCACTGTTCATCGTATGTCTATCAGAAACCATTAATTCAAGAAATTAGTCATTATAGTAGTCGGATGAACGTGCTGATTGTGCAAGAAGACCAGCATTCACACCGACAGAGATGATAGATTCTTAACAGGTCTGCTGTGAAACAGTATACTCCGTTACAATATTTTACCTATCGCCCTGAGTGCTTGCATTTTCGTACGAAACTCTAATGCGTCCACCGTACACTTTTTTACCAGCCTGTACACGATATGATCTGTTTCTTGTTTCATTTTTTTCGAAAAAGTGAATTCCCATGCCAATAATTTTTATTTGTCGCGTGTCCTGTGCAGTCCTTTGCAGGAGGGCTCTGCGGGGCCCCTGACTTGTGGGGTCTGAAGCTGCCGCTTCAAACGCTTGTGCCTAAATCCGCCACTGCTTTTGTACATCATTTTGTTTATTAGCCTAAACAACAGTACTCATATCCTGAAAATGACGATGAAAATTATATTTAGTAGGAAAGTCATTTAAATTAGTACACCTTGCTGTGAAAATAAATGTGGCGTGTTCGGGCACCGACATGATACCGTAGCTTAATTAGACGGAGTGGGATGATAACCCTAAGTCGCTGCCACACACTGGATCGAAATGGGAAAAACATGGACATTTGGCGAAACGATCAAATGTTGAAAATCAATAAAATTTTTATGTAGACGTTTAAAAGACTGTATATAGATTACAAAAATGTCAATTTATTTACTTCGCTTTTACTTTACCACTCTTGTTCTATATATTGAAGTTGACTATTTGAGAACGGATTTTACGAAGAAAAAATGTGGGTTCACTTTAAATTAACTAAATTATTTTCAAGAAATGTTTTTTAAATCGATTCTTTCTTTGCTTGTTCGTATAATGTTTCTTCTATAAATTACAAGTTTTTTGATAATAGTTATTATTCATCTTGCTTGAAAAAATACTTGAAACGTAACTCATAATTTTTAAACAAGTTTTAACTTTCAGTTGACTTTTAAAAATGCCTAAGTAAGCCCAGATGTAGATTGTCATATTTCAAATCTATAATAATAATAATCTTTATTTAGCATTTGCTATAACTTTACATATAGGTACTACAGTGGTCCCATTCATTACACTACAATAATTACGAACAGCACAAGTTACAATAACAGATAAATATAAAAAGTATAAAAATAAATAATATAAATGACTATATGTATAAATTCTATGACTAGATGCTAGATATAAAGAATTCTTTGACTTTTCTTTTAAACATTTTTAAATTTAATCCTTTTATTTGTTCAGGCAATTGATTGTAAAGAATAATTCCATTATAAAAAAAGTGAATTTTGTGCTTTTGATGAAATTCTTCGGCTTAAATAAAAATTATTGTTAAACCTTGTATTGTGATTGTGAATTTCATTTACTAATATTAAATTATCTGTCAAATATTGTGGTAATAACCCTAATTTCATTTTATGCACAAAAACAACAACCTGAATTTTAATAAAAGTTTCAACGTTAACCCACCCTAATGTACTTAGCATATATTCCACTCTTGCATATCTATTAGAATTAAGTATTACTCTCATTGCTTTATTTTGTAGATCTGTAGCATATTTACTTTATATATTCATTTTAATGTAGTACAAATATGTGCAAATAAGATAATTATCCATCCTTTTCTCTGTAAGTACCGAATACATTAAATTCGGGATTCCATAGCACGCGTCTGTTTTGACATCCATATTAACAAATATTTTAAGGACTATCTATCATGCATTAGTTAGAAATATTAATCTGGGCATCGACACTAGTCCATTTTAATGTTCAGTGGTTTTCTAAATCCAAACTGTGATATGGGAATCAAAAAAAAATAGTACTTTCACTTTCTGTGTATATGAATGTATTTGGAGAGAATTCTAATAGAGAACTGAAATTATTAGCCTGTAAATGTGAAAGACGTTTTATTGTAGTTTTTATTAATTTAGAATTTGAAGAGGTATATTCTCAAAATAGGAGGAATCGCGAATTTAGAAATTTAGGAATTTGTAAATAATATATTGTTACTATTCACAAAAGTAGCCGTATAAGTGTTGCCGTATTTACTTCTTATATTCCGTCCATTCAGTGTAACCGGTATAACTGACCGTTTCGTTTCATTATTTTGGACGTTTTGTATTGTTTTGGCAAAATGTTAATATGGAAAATGTGTATACCAACAATGTTTTATATATCATTCTGTGATCTACAGAGATAAGCTTCAAAGACTGTAACAATGATTCACTCCGTATATCTTTACACATTTTGCGAAGTGATATAACAAGCATCATATATGTAAAAAAAGCTTGTCTAATAACAACTGATATAGAAAATGCATTAAATATAACAAAATAAGTGCCAATGTCCATCGTTTAGCTGTTTCGACCCACTGTGTGCCACCCCAGTTCGATTCCAGCTGAGAGATTTTCTTTTAATTTATTTGCTTTAAACGACACAATTTAAAATGTATATTTTTCAAAATCTTCATTTTCTGCATAATATTAATAAATTGCACAGTTTTGTTTTTTATTTATTTATCATGTGGCTGGTAGTTTTAGTAAATGTTTTGTTTCACTGTTTATTAAAACTTTTCACATCCTCTGTTGTATTTTACTGGCCTGGTTAACTTAATAATATAAATGCTCAAGTTATATAGTAATTGAATTTAGAGTGCGATGGATACCATTTTCCTGGAAACAAGATATCACAAATTTAATAATCTTCATTAATTAAGTACCTATTTAGAATGCAAAGAAGAGCATCATTTCTACTTAACCTGTTTTTTAGTCGCAATATTGTGGATAAGAATTACAATTTATTAAAATTATGTGCAAATGAATATTACCGAAGAGAAAAATTCTCATTTAAAATTTTATGTTTTGTAAAAATATAAATTGAAGACAAGTTATCTGTTAGATGGAATCGAACCTAGGATGGCAGCGACTTGGGGGTTATTATTACCCCGTTCCGGCTAACTGAACGTGGAATCATGTCGACTGTTGAGTCCACGACACTTGCACTAATTTAAATAGTTTTATTTAAAAACGGAACTAAATTGACTTTTTTCATTTTTGAGATATGAGTGACGTTTATTAACGTTTATTATTTAACTAATAAACAGAGTTATAAACAAAAATAATAATTTCATTTAGTTGGAAAGATTTTACAAACGATTCTTTAAAAGTACAGTTTAATCCTTAAACTCGATTTCTAAATGAGACATAACAGTATAAGAGTATTTTGATTTTTTTCGTTGTATTAATATTGTATATAGAAGTTTAATTAATAAAGTCTTCTGAAATACTTTATATACAGACCGTGTTTGGTACCACAACTCTGGCCAGCCCTCATTAAAACTTTGAAAAGTGGACGCCTATAATTCGATCTGTACCTTTGGACATCTTTCTTGTTGTCTTTCTTATAAAATTAGTGGATCATTTTTAAGACTTTAAATTTTGCAAGGATATAGTCATAGTCGAAACAGCTATTTACTAAAGAAAACAATACTGTAGATATGCTTGTGACGCTTATGTTAATAATTTGGTTGAGGTTGTAGTTTTGTAACTGACTAACTGCACGATGCATATCCTGGAGTACGGTTAAAACAAAAACATAAAATTTTCAGAAAGTTTTCCATAGCTGTATTGTTATTAATGTTACATGTATTTTCATTAACTTATCTGGTACACTACTAAAATAATTATTAAAAGAGTGAAACATACATTGAATCGAGGTCCTTAATTTTTAATGTTATACTGTTATAGGTAGATTTATTTATTTCTTGATTAATTTAGTAATTACTTGCCAAGTTGATTTAATAATATCGTTTGACCAAGAAATTATAGAATTTATGTACATTTTAACTTTCGTAATATGTGCATAATAATACGTCATCAAGGGAAATCTTTAGCATTTCGTATAACTATGTATCAGATAATGTTGATAATATTTATAACGCCAGTCACAGTTAAAGCAAAAGCACACACCGCCAGAACAATTAGAGTAAATTCTTATTAATAAATAAATAATTTACTATAAACTAAGCATGCCTACCGTCAGGTTTTATGTCGCTCTCACTTGAAAAAATAAAATATTGTAATGTTGCAGACTTTTTTTTTTTTTAATTTCACGCCTATACTACGGGGGAACCAACATCTAAGGTCATCTGTCCCCCATCTAACATGTAACACGAATACACACATCCATAGTTGAGGTGGCGGAATTTTCCAATTAGAAAAATCCCGCCGCCCAAAATAATAATAAAATAATATTATACAGTGAATATCTCAGGTCGTTTTTATCTATGTAAATAAACTTATTATTACATATGCCCTTTTTTATGAGACTAATAATGAATCCTCGAATGGGTTTTGATCAAATGGTACACTCATCTCTCTTTGTTGTTTTAATGATTTGGTGAAATGGGAAATCCTTGTTCACATCGAAATGTCAATTTTGACATTTGGTTCCTAACATAACCCAAAATGTGAATAGCACAATTGTGATAACTTGATCAAGTAAGCTTTGATTTCTTTTTTAATATTTGAAAATTGTAATTAACTTTTGATTATTTTTAGGTGATGTTGCTTATCGCTTGCAGTTTTACAAACAAACCTACTAAGAAATATTGGTGAGTTTTTAACCTTAAAAGACTGATTGTAAACTGGATTAACTTCTATCTTCCTTTAGAAGGGCACAAATTATGCTATTTATAAACACTTTTTATATTTGTCACAAACCTTGTATTTTAATTCATTTATGATTCCTCTTTTTCAGTCTGCTGTCTGGAATATTACCACGTAGAAATGTGTCTAGTGCTTCTGGACTCTGGAACTCCCATCAGGACTGGATGCTCAGCCGCAGCTAAAACGTTGAGGTAAATCGCACCTAATTAAATTATCTTTTATTTACTATTTGTTGAACGTTTGAGAAGAAAATAAATGTTTTTATTCTTTTCTTGTGTCTTGGTTTCCTCGAGTCTAGTAGGTCTAGTTAAATTGAACTTCACCTTTACTGTTCTCTTAACTACTGTCAAGATTTATTTTTCTTCTTTAAATTTTCTTTTAATATAGAAGAAATAAATATACACTTTTTTAGACATGGTAAACTGTTAAACTTTTATTATTCTTTTACCTTTTTAACATTGATTTACGGGACAAAATAAATTTTACAACCATTTTCTTTTAATAAACTTTTTCATCTCTTTTTGTGCATAACTACCCTCTTGGTAACTCAACATTGTTTTTTTATTGCAATTATTTTTCATGTTTTACTATTGTTTATCTCCCAATTCAAAAATAGCTTGCGTGGTCATTATTTTAATATTATTATTATTGTCAGCCATGTAACTGCATTTCAAAATAGATATCAGTTTATTTTAATAACCGTTAATAATTGTCAAGCCTACTTTTGCATTGATATATTGTTGTCAATGAAATGCACTCGTCTCAATTACAAAAGCTTTTCCCCTACATATACATAAACTTGGAGAAAACTATGAATCATCTTGTGAACTTTTATAGGCTTGGTATTGCTAAAACTGGTCTCGGGGAAAATAATTGGAGGCTCGGGACTTTTGTATAAAAGATATTCATCTAAAATTTTTACTTTAGAATTAAGCTTTTATTTGTTTCAGTTTCTTGAGCAAATTATTAGTTTAAAAAGGCAAATCTAAACAAAAGTGTGGCCTTAAGCAGGTTGTTTTCTTAACAATTTTTTTAAACTAGTAAATAATCATTTCATTGCAACCTGTCTATAAACAAACAATAAAAAATAGGGAATAGTTTCAGTAAAAAACTACCTACAAAAAATTATACTATACCTAACCATTCATTAAGTAAACTGGCACTTTCTATACAATTATATTCAAAAAGAGTTTCCATTCGGGATTTCCTATCTTACTTATAAACAGATAGTAATTTTTTTAAACAGTAGTCTTCCTAAAGACCTTCCCAAACAAAATGTTTCCAAAAATGGATATTAAATTATAATTTCTAAGAAGCAATCGTTTTCAAGAAGTAAAGAGTTCCACGAAAGTTTTAATAGTTTTTGTCAAGACAGTATTACTTTTATAATAAATTGTTTATATAGAGTGTTTTTCACTACATTTCTGAATTTGTTTCATTTGACTTAAAAGGATATTTGTAACCACTCAATAAACCAGAAATAATAAAAGTTGTGGGTGCAATTTCAGGTATCTTTTCTAAGAAATAGTAAATGGTTTACAAGAATTGATGTATTTAAAACGGTCTAGTTTGAAACGCCAAATAAATGTTTAAAATAATATTTTTTTGACTGAATCATCCTCATATCCAGAAAAACTGTTTTGTAGAAGCTATGAATGACTTAAAACCTGCTGACAAATAATACAACACTAACAGGAAATGAATATTTGGATTTTTGTGTTAGGTGCCTATGAAACTTATTATTCGAAATTCCAGGGATTTAAAAAATAAAGTTCCCGGTAATGGAAGAATTGTCGACACTCAGAAACACTAGTCTGAATGTCACATTCGTCAATGGGCCTTTACTAGTAGTGTTTAGTAATTGTACTCCTTTATTGTACTTCTTTATAATTTTACAGGCTTGATTGTTAGAAAAGCGTTTTAGATTTTATATATTGCAATACTCCTTAGTCTGAGCATATTTAACAACAAACAACGTTTATACAAAACAAACTAATTTAATCCAAACTAAATTTCAGAATATTCCTGTTTAATGTTTCATGTCGAGCGTATCCTAAAGTTAGCGTGCTATTTCTCAGTAGCCGCCAGGTGTCAAACAAAACTGACGTCACGAACAGAATACGCTTGTCTTTCTGTTACAATATATGGCAATATAAAGGGCGACTAAAGTGAACTGCTGCAGCGACAGCAAGTCAGTTTATCCACCACTGGTGCACGAACATCACGGTGCTCACAATTTTAGGAAAATTCTCTGTAATAGAGTTAGTGCACAGGAAGGAAAGACAAGCTAAAGCCGTCTGCACGCGTCGAGACCGCAAAGGTCCGTGCACAGTCGACCCTCGCTTCAGAATCCAATTTGCGGGCAATCAAAAGCTGCCCATCATTCACCACGCAACTAGACTAAATATCAACGATGTTGTAAAAAAGTAGCTATTTAGTCGTAACCTGCTAGTTTTATGCTTTTATTTATACATCCAAAACTTGTTTTCTTTTATTTATTAAAAAGAAAATCGAAAGTTAATCAACTAAAAATACCCATTTTTAGCCCTCGCAGCTGCGCTGTAATCACACAACTCTTTCATCTTTATTATTTTAACGAAACTTGTGAGTAAACTTCTAACTTGGAGATTTATCCACTCTTAATTATATATTGTGGAGAAAATTTAAGATTTCAGTAACGCAATATTATTTATTTAAGAAAATCTGCAACGTAGATGGGTTACTCTAAATGTGATTTATTTGATAAATACGTATACCAGTAAAATTGTATTAAGAAGAAGTTATAGCACATTCTGAAAAACTTCTAAGGTATATCTTCACGTATTTCAAAATTTTAATATGACAAATATAATTGAAACGTTGAAACTATTCTTCAGGATAAATCCTAAGTTGGCCCACTTTGCTTAAAGCTATTGAAAAAACAATTTAATCATTAGTAGGCTATTATTTTATTTGGTTCCTTCTAGAGTTGAGACACAACAAAGATATATTTATAGTTTATACGACGTATATGTTTCCTAAGTATTCCTAGGAGCATCACAGGTTGCGTATCGGCCCTTAGCGACAAGTTATGTTAAAGATTAGGTTTGAGGTTAGGTTAGGTTAGATTATAAAAATAAACTTTTGACTTTTGCCACTAGCCGTTTTAATATTAATTAACACAAACAGAAACAACCAACAGAGACAGAAAATTGCGTGGGTAATAGATTTTGGCAACATACAGCCCGTGGTAGGATAGTTCCTAAGGTGCGGTGAGGATGACCCAGAAATTGAAGCTAGACTGCGAGGGAACAGTTTTTCCATGACACAAAAAAGAACGATTCGAAAAGCAGAAAAACTACTGCAATATGTTCCAAGGGGAGGCTCCGTAGGTCAAACAGATGCAAACAATCAAGAATGAGAGAGGCCTGAGCTCAGATTCTAAGACGTTCACTTCCTATCATATAAAAAAGCCCAATTTTGCTCTGGACAACAGACTTCAGTTTTTCCGAGATGTTACAAAAAGGAATCACTATTGCAATCATTGACACAAGACACTTTAAACGAATTCGAAGGGAATCAAGCGGATCTGATTATAGAGGATGCTGCATGTACCACCAACTGGCAACGAAAACCACCTTAAAACCAAAAAACGACGCATTATTGTAGAAACTTGTGGCAACAGGTAAAGAGTCATAGTTGAATGATCTGTGAAAAAGACGTCAGAATCAGAACTGAGGACGGAGAAACCGATGTAACGTAGCGGCAAATAAAAGAGTAATGGACTTTTTTTTCTTTTTCTATGAACCAGAAATCTCATTCAGCTCTGAAGGAAGCCCAATTCAATGCATTCTGCAAGCTGGAGAGGGTAATGTTCAAGTTTCTAGCAAACGTCGATGGAAGCAAGGGTGCTACAGACGAATCTTTAACGTAGTAGTGCAGGATTAGCTGGTTTTGCTATAAGAAGCTTTAAACTAGCACTCACATAAAAACCGTGGAGCTGTAAAAGCTTCACAATCTCAGTCATTCTGAAGCCTAGCGGTGCACAAACACCTACAAGAGAGGTAAATCATTTTTATAATTTATTTATCAAATAAGTTGAATACATCTAATAGGAACATAAACCAAGGTATCTTACAAAAATCATAAAGGAGGTAGTATATAACAGTAGCTACTACCTAACGAGGTAAGATGCTCAAACTATAGAACCACAATTTTTAAAATATCAAGATTGAAAGTGAATGGAACCCTCGGAAAACTTTCACATTTCTTATTGTTATCGCTTTTTGGTGTTTTTTCGTAAAAGTTGTTTGTCTTTTCAAATAAATTATTATTAATGGTTTAAGGTTTTGATTCTTCGAATATTTTACTGTATTGAAGTGTTAATTCAACTTTTCTACTGAAATGTCCATTTTGTTTTGTTATATTCCAATATTGTAGAGTAAATCTTATAAACAAACAACACATGAAATACGCGGAGATTTTCCAAACTATGAAATCGAATTTTGTAGAGATTATGAGACGGAGTAGGTCTGACTAAAACAATTCTATAAAGGCGGGATATTGCAATACATAGCTTCAAAAGAAAATTCCAGCTACATACATGATTTATAAAATACTCCTACTACATTTAAAAAGCCTTAAAAATAATAATAATCTGTATTAAGGCTGATAGAATTTGTCTTAAATGTATTTACTTAAATATTAAATTAATTATACTGCTGTGAAATTTTGCTTTAAAATTCTTTAAAACTCAATGTAATATATACAGCCACTATGGAGAAATGACTAAGCTTTAAAACAGTTGTATAAAAATGTTATATAAAGGCATCTCTTATAAATTTACGTAATTTTTATCTGTATATAAGATCCCACAAAACCTTTTATAAAGTAAATAATAGCTGTATAATATGATAAAATATAACAGTCTTATGTTTACGCTACTAAGTAGAACATTTTACCTGCAATCTTACTCCACCGAATTGTTTTATAAGCAATATAGCGCTGAATAAAGCTTCAATATAATCAATTAGCTCTATAAATTGCCATAATATAAAACCTATAAAGTTTTAAGCAGAGTAAAGGGACTAAAACTGTTACTTAGGATACGTTTATCATTTAATGTTAGGTACGTATTAATATCTGTTCAATAGTAAAATCATTGCAGGCTTCATTCCAATATGCCAACTTCGCCTGTAAAGTAGCACTTCTAATTTAAAAGTAAGTAAAAATGCCTAGTAATATGCTATTAAGACAATATATAATTACTAAGTGAATAAGTAAACAATTTGACAGTGTTTGTTGAACATAGTGTCACGTTATTTAACATCACCAACTCTATATTCGTTTTAAACAAGCTTATGTATGAAATTTCAAAGCGGCATGTTAAATTGATTGCATAACCTCAATTGCAAAATTATAATTCTGAGAAATTTGTCTTTTATAAAGCTAGATATTGATTAATTATAATTAACATGCACACTAGTACACAATAGTCAGATAAAGGATGTCTGTAAAACTGATTTTTTTCATAGAATTTAGTTAACTTTTCTTGTTCATTAACGATGTTGGAGATGATTATCTAATGTTGCATTTAAATTAAGTTTAGGGCAAAGTTTAATGTAAGATTTAACCTAAAACAGACAAGGTGTGTTGTAATAGGGAGGTATACAAGTAATTAGTACCTTACCTGAGCAATTAATAGAAAAATATGTTTTTTTTTTGCCGCCGCGAAATTTGTGTTTTGTTGCCGACGGTAAAAATAGTTGATAGGAATTATGCCCTGCATAAATATATCGGTGGTTTAACTTTTTTTAAATTTAATGTTTAAGGTGTTTTACAACTTAGGCTGATCATTAGAAAGAAGTAATTGTGGTGTAATTTTTTATTAATACATTTACAGTAATTTATTTATAGTTCACAGTATATTTATTTATAAATCTAGTTTCTCTAAAAATCAATAGTTTGTTGTTAAAACGAATTTCCTTTGGAATACATAGCTACCTTTTTTTAATGCAAAGTCCTCATTTATTTAAATTAAGGAAACCTAACCGGAATTAAACATGTATGGAACGGATAATACAGTTAAGATCTCCTCGAGCACCTAGGGACGCATTCGTTAAAATAGAAACAAGAATAAAATACAAAAATAATTAGTAGTTTTCCAGTAAAGGTTTTTATACTATTCCTATAGAATTGGGGTTAACATCAAATATTAACTTATACTAAATAAATAAACTACTTATAGTCATAATTATGTAAATACTACAATCTAGCAAAAATTAAATGTATTACCCAATATGCATATATTATGCAACGGCAGTGTATCCAGCCATGTAAAAATTAAAAAACTCACAATAATATTAGGAACGATCCTAATAATTAAAAAACGGATGAAAATTCTCTACAGCACAAACGCTACGTGCATTTTATATACATTTTGCATCATTTGTATACATCATCTCTTATACTATAATTAAATATTGTGTATGAAGCGCAAAGGCATAGTCTAATAAGCATGGTTAAGAGTTTCTTACAAACCGAAAAGTTATTTTTGAAAAAGGTGATACTAAAAGTGAAAAACTTTGTGTCAAAGGTGAAACAACCCTTTTTCTACCGGAACGAAAACCAAGCCCCGCGATGGGCGACAGTGAAACAACTGTTTTTCTTCTCAATCTAAATTAAACAACACAAAGCCCCTTATTTCTTACTCTAAATTATTCTGAATACTTGCAATAAGGTTTGTAAATTTCTTACTGAATACAAAATATGATACTTACTGTAATATAGAATGCTCCGACTTTCTTCAAGACATCTTTTCACAAATTATAGCTCAGGATGTAGGTAGTAATTTCCATAACACACAGATTATAAGGAAAAGTAAGGTTTTTAAAAGACACAAAAAAGAATGGGCGCCAGTTATTTGAAATTATTCTAACACGCCCCCAAATAACAAAAAGCTAGATTAAATTGATTAAAGATTAAAAAAAGAAATTAATTAACATTAGTTTGGTTGACGTTAACACAAATTAAATTATCAAATAATTTCAATTAATGCTAGGTCCATTTTCAATACGGTAAGGTTTAATTTATAAATTCATTTATTTCAAAATAAACATATCGGATTATCTCCGATGACAATAAAGAAGTTTTAATGGTAATAATTTTAATAATAAAATAAAAAAACTTGATAAGAATTCTTATTCAAAGGACCAAAATACGTAAAATTACAAAAACATTCGATGAAACAAAAACAATACAAATATATTTCACAGTTACATAAACTTACTCTTATCGAACAAAAAATCAAGATGCTGCAACGATGAACTGAAATTTCTTGAATGAAGTTACTAAAATTATTTCTATAATTTTTCGGCACTGAACCACCATAATAAAATTCTTAAAATGCTAAAGTTTAATTATTAATTTCAAATTTTATAAATAACTGAAATTCGTTATTAGAAGGCTATACTTTCAAATACTTTAAATTCTCTTCTTCAAGTATTAACTAATAATCTTCTAAATTATTCTTTAATGCGTTAACCGTGACACAAACTTTAAAATTCAATAATAGATTGAATTTTCACTACAACTTTTTAACGAACGGGAACGGGATTTGGTTAATTTTATTAACACAAAACTAAAACGGTAGCTTGAAGCCAATAAGCTTCCTGTATTTAGCGAAGAAACGCAAAACGGTAATCACACAACTTAATTAACTTTATTCGATAATAGCACGGGAACTAGAATGCTGGGACAAGCCCGCTAACTCGAGGTGAACACCCACTGTCCGAACGGACGCTACTTCAGGGTATGAGACCCGTTATCCGAATTGAAACTCTCGAGGAGACTTGCTTTTTTTAGAACTCCGTCCTTTGACTTATTAACTTCATTATTATTAATTATTAGCACGGGATCCGAGCCCGGCCTTATCTGTATTCTTTTACTAACTATAAGCTGTAAATTCTAATTAAAAACTGAAAACCAACTGTACTGTCTGAAGACTTTTAATATCAACTTAACTTCAAAACTCAGGGTTATTTTACTGTAGACGGAATATTGAGAGGGGTGCACTTTTATATTGGCCAATAGGAATCGCATGATCTTGTTTAAGCGAATTAAAATTAATATTTCTTACACAAAGAAGTCTGGAACGCAATGCTTCTTGCAGCGTAAATTACAGACGGAATATATTTTGAAGTGCAGATGGTTTATTTTAAAAAATACCATTTAGCACGTACAAGCGATCATTCCTCGACACGAAATAGATTTTTATAATATTTTCTGGGAATAAAAAATTGAAACGTATATGAGAAAGTTTGAAAACATGATTTCACACTAATCAAAAATGTCAATCTTTTAGATTTTAACAACGGAATCATTTGGCGCTGCAAGCACCTGTCTAAACAATATCCTTGTTTACGACGGAAGCTATAATTCTTTATTATTTTATTATACGAGACGACTCCACTAGTCTGGAAAGATTTTAAAAGATGACCTTTAACATATTTCCATGAGGTTTATATATACCGCAAGTCAATATAATTTTGAATTACAAGAAAAACGCAGACTTACAGGACCGCATTTAAGATTTTTAATAACTTATGCACCAAAATTTCATTAATTCAAGACTGGTAAAAAACATACCGTTACAAAGGTTGCCCACAAGGTTCAGTTTTATGTCCAACAGAAGCTGCGGGCTGACGAGCTACTAAGGCAACAACTTCCAAATAACAGTAAAATTATTGGTAATGCAGATAACATTGTTTGTATAATTTCTACTAATGGCCGAAATGTGCTAAGAGAGCTAGGGCAAAAATACATGGACAATTTAATAAAATGGGCTAACCATTGCAGATTTAACCACATCTACCAAAAAACGAAAATAATGGTTAATAAATCTCCACATCGTGTTCACGCATGGGATTTAAGAATTTTTGTACTTTCTTATAATGAAGAAATTAATAGTTACAGAATTCAGATACTTGGGGATTGTAATAGATAAAAAAAATAAATTTTGAGTCACACGTCACTGAATCCTGTAAAAAAAGCAACTCATGTATTACATTCTCTTAGAAATAGAATTCCCAAAACCTGGAACATAGACATAAGTTCTCTAAAGATAATCTATAATATTTTCCTATGGCATCGAAATGTGTCTGCAATTTAAAATATATTGCTAACAAGATCATTTCTTTGTATGAACATTTCTGTAGGTTATTAATTCTAGAATTCCGATCAGATTCGACAGTGACAGTACTGCTGGAGTAATCCTGCAGAATCCTTTTGGGAAATTGGCTAAAAGTCCTTAAAACTTTGGTAAATGATAGTCACTACTGTATAGATCAAATTTACTCCGACCAGTGAGCTGATCTGGTAGCAATTGCTGTACTGCCGGTTATGCCACTTGCGCGCTAATTGGGCGTATCCCAATCACTTCCTTCTGGAAGGGAACGTGGGGGTATGTTCACACGGGTACCCCACGTAAAATAATCTTGACATTCAATGTGTAGATCAAAATTGTCAATGGGCACAAAGTACGTTAGAGAAAAATCAACTACCATATCATTACCGCTACAGTTCCCCAGAAATTTTTTAAATACACAAATGTACCTTAGAAACGGATAGTTTTCTATTTTAGATCAGAGGGAAACAGTTTTCTCATAGAACTTTTATATAAAGCAATGTATACAAGATAAATTCAATTAACAACCTCAAAATTCTTAATTTGATGAATGACGAATGCTCATGAAAAACTTCTCAGATTTGCGATTAGTTTTACAGTTATAACCTTAAAAAGAACTGTTTTATATTATATTACTATTTGATTGGTATTTCAATCCTGTTTGAGTATTGTGCGCTCTGTTTATTGTGCTTGATGTGGATTCCTGTTAAAAGGCTGTGTCAACAATTTTGTTTAATGTTGAGATCCCTTCAAAGACTCAATTTGCAAGTCTAAATTCCTTATGTATTTGTAGTTACCTACACGTCACCTTCAGAATTCTATGAGGAATGTCTTATTAGTAATAAAAAACATTCTTCATTTCCGATGTTAATTTCACTTTCTTAGTTTTTAATTATCTGTATGCTGTGTTTATTAGAAGGTGAATTAAGACAATTCAACAACAAAACGAAACAATATTTATATTTGCTGGAATAGCAATGAAGATATTAACTAGTACCATATTAGCTAGCATTGCTGTTTAAGCTTTTACTGTAGTAAATTATTATATACTAAGCTTATATTTGGCATTATACAAGACAGTTGTTTAAAATATCACTAGGATCTGTCCAAGTAACATCAAGAATATTACTATGATTAAATGCGGTGCTAAAGAAACACCCTGAAAGCTGAAGCTCATAATCAAGCTTGGAACAAACTTTAAACTCAGAATTCCTTAAAGGCACGAAATGTTAACAGAATACAGCATCAATTAACCACGACCAAGTAATTGCTTTCCGCTGAATCAATAATCTCTTCGCTTATAACTTCCCTAACTTCATACAAGTCTTACGACCGTCGTCAAGTGTACAATATAACCCGCATCTTAGCTAAGGGAAAATGAACGGCGTTTGCATCAACACATCAGTTTTGAATGAATGAATGAATGAAAGGAATTGCTGTAAAAGTGTCCGTGTTTACTTAGTTGATGAACAGGGCACAGATTAAAATGTAGAATACCTCTTTTGAAATAGTAAAGAGTTTGGAATTCAAAGCAGCGATTTTCCTTCCCGTCCATTGCTTTTCTGTAATATTCTACATTTCCTGTTTGGTGGAATGGTATTAATTTATTCATATACAAAGAGTAACAATTTAGTTTCTAAAGAATGCGAAATCCCTAAATATCGCGTATTTGACTTCATTAAAGGTCTATTCAAGTCTATTAACAATAAGTATGTAGAAATAGGACACCACTATTAATTTAAACCTCGTAGGAGGAGGGTTCTTAATCCCTCCAAGGGTAAATGTAGCTTCTGATATTGCTGTCAGCTTACACATAATAGTATAAAGTTTTGAACACTATCTAACTTCTTGTATTTATAGCAAATAATCGATGCAGTGGGTGATTAAAATTGCGAAATGTTCTATTGTTGCTCTAAATAGACAAAAAACACATACTATGCATCTTTGTATTATTGTACCTATTATTCTTTATTATCTTAAATAAAGAATAATAGGTCGTCTGTATGAGAAAAGAAATAAATTCAGTAATTTCTTTACCATTCGCCTCTTTTTAAAAAGGAGATTAACCAGGTACTAAAATACGAGCAAATTTATAAGCCTTGTCCTAGTAAGTAAGTAGGGAAAGGACTAAATTGTAAGTTGCACAGCCCAAAAACTGACACTTTAAAGTCACAACCAACACATTGACAAAAGGGCTATGTCGAGGGGAGGTTCGTTGAGCGGGCTCCCCTACATAAACATAGAAAAGGTAGAAATGGCTTATACTGTTCTACCAACGATGTGCCTTACTGTGTTGATTAGATTTTGGAATGTGCTGTATAAATAAAGCGGCTTTTCCCATTTTTACATACCCTGTATATTTTATTGTGGAACCCTTTCGATAGCAGCAACTTGTACTAGTCTGAGGATTCAGAAGTTCTTTTAATTTTATGTTACAAATATGTTCTGTTGTATTAACTAACATTGATTGACGTTAGTCATAATTTTTAAAATATACAAGTTTCAGCCTACTATGTATATTATGTTTGTTTGTTTGTTTTTGGACGAGGAATCAGGATGGCGGAGCATCCTTCGTACCTCATGGCACCGATTGCTATGATCATTTGGCCGACCCTACTAGAATTTAGCCGAATCTGGGGGAATTTCACCCCCAGTAGGGATTTTTAACTTGCCAAACATCGCATTGACACGGGACCTACAGTTTTACTTCCTATCCGAGACGAAGGCATGTTTTTAATTTTTCGCCGCTATGAAAAATTACCAGCTCGGCCGGGGATCGAACCTGCGAACCTTGGATTATGAAGCAAACATGCATAGGCTGGCTATGTATATTATGTATATAGCATAAAATACATGTACATATTTCTATGATATACGGGGTTTTGGGGATTGTTTTATAATAAACAATTTGGAAAAATTATTCAAATAGCTAACTACACTAACACAAGAAACATGCATCCGTCCAATACACAATGGATATGTACACAAAGTAACCACCTACCTTCACCCTTGAAGAAATGAAAAAACACACCAGCGAATATTTAGTGTAAAGATGGAAAGCAAGTTTCATTAATAACTTGAGACTCTTTTCAGGCGGGTCGCTATAATTGAAGCACTGGAAAACATTGTTAATTTTAGAACAAACACAATAAATAAAAAAACAAGTCTATTACGAAATTTGAATGGATTCATTTATTTCTCTCAAAATAACTCAAAATAAGAAACAAATAAAAATGAAGACACAAATTGAAATAATTCTTATATCTAATTGAACACATAAAAACAAATTAAATAGTGTCACGTGGGGTTTGCGTGACTGAGGAACGTAGTCAGAGGTAGAAAGGAATCAAACACAAGTTGTAAAAACAACTATATACTAAGACAATAAACAGAGTACAAAAGGTTTACATGTTGACAATAAACAGAGTACAAAAGGTTTACATGTTGACAATATGGTGAGGACGTATATGTCCTCCTAAACTACTACAATACAGGGAAGGTGGGAACCAACCCTGTTCAGCACTAGGTCTACAGACTAAGCATGTAGGAGATAACCTCCTGGTAACTAAGCCGGGAAGCCTGGACACAACTTCCCAAAATTCTGCATAGAGTGGGCGATTTAGCGCTTGCCCACTCAAGTTAGGCACTAAGCATTTATATAATAAAAAGAGTACTCACCAGCTTGCTTGATGTCTTCGAGTCATGGTCACTGACTGGTTTGAATAGCTCAAGCAAGCTGGTTATATACTGCCGAATGAGGAAGTAATTTGTATCGTAGTTGGAATCCGTAGGCAGAAGTTCTCGGTAAGTTTGTGGGTTGATTGCATGCGCGCTGCCTGTTCCTGGTACGACGCTGCAGCTGTGCGGAAGTGTTGGTGAATTCTCTTGAAGGAATGTGCACCTGCATGCACATCGTGTGGGATACCTCGCCTCGACGGAGGAAGTAGGCGTAGATATTGCATGCCAACGGATGCAATGGTGGGCGAAGCGGGCGCGCTTCTGAGAAGACCTTGCAGGTGGCATCGCAGCTGCTCAACTAGCGTAGGCAACTGAATGTGGCCTTGCATGCTTTATGTCGTCCAAACGGAAGAGAAGTTTAGTTTTAAATAAAATATTTAAGTGTAAATATTTCCGTTTGTGACAATAGCTGTTGGATACCTTTATGCTTAATTATAATAAAAGGAAAGAATTTGAATGTAGTATAATTCCCTTGACATTTCTAAAATCAAATTTCCTTTTATTACCTACTTTACTTAAATAAAAAATATAATTAAAGTTCAATTTTTCTTAAAAATTCATCTTATAAAATGTAGCGCCTTAAATAATTTACCGACCTTGTTGTTTATTGTAGGAAACTGTAAAATGTTGTTGTTGACAATAGTTTAATTATAACATGGCCACCACTTTCCCAAATTGGATTGTTTGTTCTTTGTTGAAGTTATTGATGATATTGGATAATTTATTTTTGCCATAATTGATGACAGTGATTTTCTTTATAAAATATTTCTATTTATAAATATGCTCTGTTAAATTCTTTATGTCCATATCCAAGTACTAACAAACTGTGACACGTTTCCTGTTTAAGGTTATCTTCCAGTTTTTTTCAAAAATTAAATTGCTAAAATATGAATGTCCACCACACTTTTTAATTAATTAACCGCACTAGTTGAATATTTTAAACACGTATTAACTTAAAGCTTTTCATTATTACAAAATGTTGACTTATAAATACATATAACCTTCAATCTTTGATATCTGTCAAATTCAAATTATTACCGCTTAACCTCAAATTTTTTTGAATTTATACTCTGTATAGATACACGCTGTTTGAATGATATGAAAAACAGAGAAAATAACCAAATTTCTGGCCTCCTTTTATAGGATTTGCTTAAACAATTGAAAGTGTTGGCAGATTTTTAGTTTTATTCTCCAGAAACAATTGGGAGCTATGAAACTAAATGATTTCTTAACCAAATATTATTTATAAATGTTAATAATTTTCAAGATTATTATTGTAGCTTTATAAAGGACATTTTTATCTACAAATGATGTATCACAATATTAATTTGATACCGATTAAGTTTAACTCAACTTGACAATGGCGTCCATTTTGTATGCTTTCAGTTACACATTTAAACATGAAATAAATAAACTAATTTGACTAATTACATCTTTTTTTCTATATACAATCCTTGTTTATACTCTATTTTAAAAATTTTATACATTTTTAGGTATCCAACCCACTAAATAATCTCAAATTTTACACTTTTAGGATACTATGTTAATATGCGACCAAAAGTGATCTTTCAAACCCCAGATCTCCTTTTTGGAAATTTGCAAACATGAATATTTACATCTCAAATGTACTTCAGAACCTGTTTTACAATATCACAATAAAATATCTGCACTCACAGACTAATTAAACTTGGGAAATAGAAAAATAGTGAAAAAATTATTGAAATCGTTGATGTGCAAAGAAACTTTACAAATTTGGAAGAATAAACTTGCAGGTATGGCTATTAACTTTTGCATAGACATCCATAAATATGCCCTGTATCTGTTTCAGGTGTGAAGCATACTTGAAATGGGTTTAAAATCTAATTATATTGACAATCCAACTCGAAACTTTTTTCATACAGAATTTTTCAAATTGGGACCAATGAAATTAGTTTTATAGTGACAATCCAACTCGAAAATTTTTAACCAATCAAATTACAGAATTTTTCAAATTGGGACCAATGAAATTAGTTTTATAGTGAAAAAACCACTAGTGGTTTTTTCACTAAGAAAAAACCACTTGTCAAAATGAAATGTCTAATTTAATTAAATTAATATTAACTACACACGCTAAATAAAAATTTGCTCGGTGTATTGTCTAGCCGATTACAACTCGTGGTCTAATTTTTTCTTGCAAAATTTATCGTTTAAGACATTCGTAGCTTTTGCTTTTGGAAAATTACACTCGTCTCCTACGTCGACTCGTGTAATTTTCGTTGCAAAGCTACTCATATCTGAAACGACAAATTTTGTCGGAAAAAATCAGACCACTTGTGATATTATATACGACTATTTCACTCAATGTTATACGAACCAATAAAAATTTATCCTGTGAACGAAATTCTCTCTATTCCGGCGACTATTTTTTGTTTATAAAATTTTCCGAACTTGTTCTACCAATGAAAACGTTCAAATAAGCAACCTACCCTTTATTTCACCGACAATTTTTTTGCTATAGTAACGATCCTACAAAAATAGTATACACAAACTGTACGTTTCATTGAAATAAATGTTAAATATTTTTATTCTTTGTGTTGTTTATTCGCGAAATAGTCATAACGAATAACATATGTGGTAAAATTTTGTCTTGGCAAAATTTTCTTTTTGATTTACTCGTGTTTGTTGCCATTTCATCTCGTGACATTGATCAAAAACCACTCGACTGACGTCTCGTGATTTTTAGTGACAATGTCACTCGAGAAATTGCTATGCAACAAACGCTCGTAACAATAAGAAAATTTTGCCGACAAAATTTTACCACTTATGGTATTATATATGAAAAAACCACTAGTGGTTTTTTCTTTGTAAAAAAATTTTAACAACTCGAAAATTTTTAACCAATCAAATTACAGAATTTTTCAAATTGGGACCAATGAAATTAGTTTTATAGCGAAAAAACCACTAGTGGTTTTTTCACTAAAAAAAAAACACTTGTCATAATGAAATGTCAAATTTAATTAAATTAATATTAACTACACACGCTAAATCAAAATTTGCTCGGTGGATTGTCAAGCCGAATACAACTCGTGGTCTAATTTTTTCTTGCAAAATTTATCGTTTAAGACATTCGTAGCTCCTGCTTTTGGAAAATTACACTCATCTCCTGCGTCGACTCGTGTAATTTTCGTTGCAAAGCTACTCATATCTGAAACGACAAATTTTGTCGGAAAAAATCAGACCACTTGTGATATTATATTTGAAAAAACCATTTGACAGAACAAAATTATTAAATTTTGGGAATAGATCAATTCTAAAAACCGTCTCCAATATACAAAATGTCTTCTACAGTGTATGCTTCTTAAATTGAGTCCAATTAACTAAGTTAAATCCATTAAAAAAATTGCAGTCGCCTGTCAGATAGGCAACACTTCCTGCAAATATGCATTTATGCCCTAATCAAGTATATGTTATATCAGAGCATTATGTATGTCTCTCTTTTTATCATACTAAATATGGACTTTATTCACTTCCACTAACGTCTGTTATATACAGGGTTATGATAATGTAATGCACAAAATTCATAAAACGTACAACGATCACTTTGGAACAAAATGCAAAAACACGTCAAATGTTTTTTTTTATTCCGCATCTTTTGACATAAGTTACAAAAATAACACGTCAAATTTGTCAAAGTTATGACGTCATTAACATATTTTTTTAATGGGAAGCTAAGATTTTTATTACATTATTGGAGAAAGCTTGTTTTGTTACACTAGGGAACAATAGTTGCAGTAGGGCTCACATAAGAAAAAAAAACGAGAAAATGAATAAAAAACGAAATAAACGTAAGTTTCATAATAATCGTTGTACGTTTTATGAATTTTGTGCATTACATTATCATAACCCTGTATAATTTTGGACCCTTTCGGTATATACATTTACTGTTGACTTACAGATTTGATACTCCTTACAGGTTATCTGATTTGGATACCCCATTAATGATATGTATATTGTATACGCCTATCTTGGAATCTGGCCTTTTTTCATAAATTACAATTGTTAGTTTTTCAGTTTGTTACACTCGGCTCGCGTCTAGCAAAAATGTAAGAGATAAACAACATCTTTAAGTAATTTTGCATTGTTATTCAATAGTTATTTGTCTAACTAGAGAGGAAACGGTTTTTTTCACTCGAGCTCGATGTCTCACGAGCGTCAGCGAGTGTGGTATTTGAACGAGAGTAAAAAGCGCTTTCCTATCGTGTTCGATAAAACATTTTTTTTCACGATATTGTCTCAAAAGGACTGTTTCCAACCTATAAAATTTTCTAATCTTCAACTTTAAAACCAAATTTAATTCTACAAATATACAATGAATTTGCATTACGAATTGAATAACGAAAATTTGCTTCTCGATGAATTTACTGCAGAGAACTTTCAACGCCAATCTTTTCTTCTCTAGATAGGGAAAATTAATCTCTCTTACTATTTTGTACTTTTCTTCACTAGAAAGAAAACATGAATTTTTCTCACTATTTTGCAAGAGGAAAATCGAAGTTTCTGGTTATGGAGTGGAAAAAACATAGTAATACAAAAGCTTTTAGCAATACAAAAGCTTTTTTTATTTAAGGTTTATTAAACATTAGTTGTGAACTCGTGCAGTTACATTTACAATATGAAGCTTCTCTAAGTAACTATTGTCATATTACTAAATAATTTCTAGCCTTAATCTCATAAAATTAAATTACAAAACTGTAAAACCTGAACCTATTTTATAAGTAACATTTTCTGTTAACCCACTATTTTTTGTTTAATCATGTATTTTTGTTTTGTTTGAAAGTTTATTCTGAGACCTAATATTATGACTTCAACAAAAACCCTTCAAACAAGACGTTAAGAAGGTTTTTACAATTATATTTTTTATTATCTAAGCACACGTAGCCGTCAGAATTAATCCAACCCTCACATCACCCCATATTAAATTGCAATTTGTGTAGCAATCTGTAGATGATTAACTTTTCGCAGTGACCAGAAATTAATTGGAAGATAAAAGCGAAAGCTTTCAGACTCACGGTATATAAAATCGAATAATCTTCTTTGGTGTTATTTTTATGTTTATCATTCTCAAATAAACATTTTATCAGAAAAATCACTGTTTTTTACAAACAAGGATCTCGAATTATATACAACTCGAATACAATACAATAATTATATACAATCTTGCTTCGTTAAAACTTCGATTCAGCAGACCGAAACAGTCATAATTTCTAGATTTGGAGAATACGTAAATCAATATTTTTTAATTAAAAAATATTCCCTACTGAAAAATTACTAATGTATGTTAACTAATGTGGTTTAATTCTCTGCAGTATTTCATTTTTGTTGTAAAAAAAGATTACCTAAGCAAATACTTTATATACTTATTTGCAAATATCGCAGTCAAAACAGAATAATAAGCTTTCAGGATTTGTTGGATTTATAAAATGTATTTAATAACGCCATTTTTAATGAAAAGTAAATATTTTAATTTCAATATTGTCGAATATTGATATATCACTATATGCATAGTAAGTACTTTTCAAACAAAAATAAATACCGTTATTAATATGAATAAACAGTTATATGATACTGAAATATAAATTGAATGAAATTTCGAAAAGTTTTTATTTAACTGTGAGCTTGGTAGACATTCAACAAATTATATTTTATTCGATTCATTATTTTTTGTAATTTAATAGACAGGTAGTGAAATGGTGTTTTGTCTCAACCATATACTGTCATCTGTTCAAAACACCAAAAATATTTTAGGCAACAAGTAATACAAAGTTATTATCTGTATGAGGGTATTCCAGATTGTAAAGGATTTTTTGCGGTTAATTTTATAAGCACATGCCAAAAACTAGACCAAATACATTCTGTACTTCTTGCAATACTATAAACAGACTATAAACTTTTTTTAAATTTCCAGGGCAGTATGAAATTTCCCGATCTTTCTAGTACCATTTTAGGCCAATATAAACAATGCTATGTCAGAACAGCAACGACGGTGATATTCATACTATGGTGGTTTAAAACATCGTAAATAAAACTAAAGACGTGCAAAAATTAAGCAGACCTTTAAATAAAAAAAAACTTGGCTTTTGAATTACGAGAATGTACCAAAGTATATACATGGAACCCCTCATTCAAACCCCATTGAACTATCATGTTACACTTGGTGAATGTGATCGAGAGAAACGCTCAAGGAGAAACATTGGTAAGTAAGATAAAGAGGACAAATTGTCTAATAGTATATAAAGTCATATAAATCACTATATAAATATAAATCATTTTGCCAGTATTATTCAACTTAGGGTGTGTTCTGATTCTGATTGCTCATTTTTTATGTGAATTATAATAAAAACTTAAAAAGAACCAGTTGTTCCGGGAACCTAGCCCAGGTAGCAATGGTACGTGAAAATGACGTGATAAATTGGCACTGAGTTACGTAAATGTCGCCGATGGGTGACTTAAATATGACGTGGTAATGATTTCCTAATGTCTCAGACCTATGACGTCATATGCTAAACGTTAATTTCACGTTTTACAAGTTATATTTGGTATCTTACCTCCCTAGATTTTTAGGAACACATATGAAACTACTACTTAGTGCTTTTTAAGGTTATACGTATATACAAATATATAACATTTATTGAAAGGTTATATTTGTACCAAAAAAATTATTGAAAGTTGCAAACAAGAATCTGTGCATTAAAATTAAAGATAACATCGTTTCACAGTCTAATTCTTTTCACCATTGCCTCATTATTTCCAATGAATGACATTTAAAGTTGCAATGTTTCCTTGGAAATCTTACAAAAATCTTCAAAGATAAATCAAATGCTATGCTATAATAGTCATCACCACAAAACTTCCCTTAAAAGCTAAAACAAGGCATTTGCCAAATATTTGTGTAATAGGCCATACTTTAAGTTCTGGCACAAATTCTTCACTACAAAAATGTTTAACTCGCTAGAAGAATATGGACAGTTACTCTTTGACGATTAAGATTTTTCTTAAACTTTCAAATCAAAAATGGCGGAGACGACAGAACAAAGACTGGCACTGACAACCAAGAAGGACTGCGTGCGCATATCGCGTAAGTGACGCCTACACCGATTGGTTGAAAGCTTGAAAGTAGTGCCATCGTAAAGGCAACCGTTAATCGCAAAATTTAATGTATTGCAGACCATGAATTACTGTAGAAAATTATCAAATATTAAAAATAATCATATTTGTACGAAAATAATATAGATTTGCTGCAATAACACGCTTTAAACACAATGTGCCTTTGGAATAGCATTACTGAAACATTTTCTATTGTAGAAATTATAACCTAAACTGAAAAAGATTATTTTCGAAATTTAATGTGGCACGTCAGTTTAATGCCATTTACTAGGCGTCATTATATTGTCGACTTTTAGTGCACTGGCGTCTTATGACGAATTATCACCAGATGTTGGCGTCATGTCGTACCTTTGCTACCTGGGAGTGGGTCTGCCATAAGAAACTGGGATCTAAGGCACTATTTAGCCTGAATTTAGGGACACAATATCTCATAATCTTAGATAAGGTATTTGAGCACCTCATCCAGGGTGCACGATCTTTTTGTATAAACTTTGCACACCCTCTTTATGGTCTTTCTTGTTGTTCAAAGATATGTTTAAGACAGTTTTTCAGTGCTTGATGGTTTTTCTTGGCTCTCATCACTGCATATTAAGAACTACCAAGTTTTTTCTTTATCATTTAAGGTTTGACATGTAGTAAGTTATAATTTTTTTTTACTCTTCAAAACAATTTTTTTAGTTGGTATATTATTTGACCATTTTCAATATACATATGTTATTAATATATATTAATCTTACTGTAATATTTTCTTCTTTAAAAGAATTCTGTGTCATTTTTATGTTACAGTAATTAAAAAAAAACAATAATCCTAACTACCACTTGTTAATTTTCAATCCAAAGCTTGTCCAGCGACGACGGCATTGTCATTTCGCATCGCGGCTGTTAAGATGTCAATTTGTAATAAAACAAAAAAAGCAAATTAAGATTTTGTAACGTTCTCTACCATTCAATTAAATCTCAGGAAGATTTACGCGCGTCACTCTTTAGACTACCGCTACCAGGTCAGCAAAGGGGTTGCAAAAAAAATAAGTAACAACAAAAATTGTAGGCTTCACTAAACCTATCAATTACATATCATATAATAACTTACGTTTCGATTTAAAAATCAATCAATGCTCTTTATGGTTACAACCTCTAACTTGGAAAAGGTCATTTTAGACAGTAGAGCTTAAGTAAAAATAGAAGTGTTCAGGATATGTATCACATGCACGTATTAAAAACAAATCTCTTTTCAAGATATCTAAGAGTCTCTAGTATTTTTCAAGAATATTATTTCTCAAGTGACCTTGAATCTGTCAAATTAATAATTCATAATAAATTCATGTTACACCTATAGACTATTTTAAAATTATGTACCAAGTTTAGCTGAAACCGAAACTTGTCAAATTAAAAATAGCCAATTTGGTGGATTTTATACTGCAGAGTCTACAGCATTGAAAGAGAACTCTATATTACCATCACATGTTTTATAACTTGGTACATAATGACCCGTTTCTAAAAATATTCTTAAAATAAAATATTCTCCGACGATTATTGATCACTTCTTTATGTCCATTCTCCTTCACCGGCGATTATACTGATCAACAAATTGAGATTTTTTTCTGGTTCCTAGTTACAAGTAGGTGATATTGATTCATATTTTTATGCTGAATCTAAATCTGCCTTTGGTTCTTCCCTAACACGTATAGAAGAGAAAAACTGATTTGGTTTCGAGATAAAACGCTAAAATAATTACATGCATTTAATATTGTTAATATATCCTTTTGATATATTACAGGACTTACAACTGGTCCCGCGGAACCCCAAGATATTCCCACAAAACCCCCGGGTTCCACGGAACACACTTTGGGAATCAGCTTTTTTTACATTTGCCATTTTAATAAATTTCCGGAAATGTTTCCATGGAAAGTTACCAAAAAATAAATTTTCTGAGATTTGCCAACACAATTTTTATGTCATGTTTTTGGAATATTTACTAATAGACGTTTTTAAGAATTTTTTATACAAGATCGATTTTTGATTTTATTCTTATCATTTCGTAACCGTAAGGTAGAATTTCCGTATGTAGGTATGTAGAATAAATCGGAGGAGAGGGGTAAGACAGAGAGGAAGATATGATGGAAGAGAGGGAAGTAAGCTGGGAGAGAGGGGTGCTAGTTTTCGTTGCGTTTATTTAAATAAGCACTCACGAAAATAAAACAATTGTAATCACACAACGAATGTTGTATATAGGGAAATCCTTTAATGTTTTTGACCGTCAAAGTTGCAGTAAAGTTTGGTTGATGTTTTTAGGAAGGACCTTATTCATTGTTATTTTAGTTTCTCAACATTCTTTTATCTTCCCTGCCTTTAACTATGCTTAGTTTATTTGCAATTTGAGTTACATTTATTTATCTTCACTACTCTAATTTTTTACTTATTTATCACTTATAATATACCAAGTGCATTGATTATTGCCGGAAATTTTTTGAGTGACATTTCTGCAACGTCTTAATTGCACGACACGGAGTGGAGTGCAATTACGTTGCAGAAATGCACGAAATCAAAATTTCCAGGCAGAATCAATGCACGAGGCTATATTCGGTAAGAGAATCGCACGACGCACAGAAAAAAATGCATTATGATTAATTGGTTTTTATTTCTAAAATCAGTGTTTTATGTACAGAGACTCCATGTTTTATGTAGCTATATATGTTACAAGTATAATTTCCAAAAAATTTACAAAAAATTACTCCTTGGTAGCATATATATATATAAATTCCCGGAAAATTGTGTGATTGTCATGGATACAATTCAAATTTGAATTTTTCTATTGTTTCTCGGCATCGTCGTGCGATTCTCAGTTTAATTAATTTATTTAAATTTATTATCAACAATGCTGGTGCTAAGGTGAAGAACAAAATAAGATAATCTACTACTATTTAAAGCACCCCAAATATAAATATTTATAGCATAGAAAGTGTGCGTGTGTACATATACAGTGCTATTAAATTAAAATCCAATAGGCTGGTGTAGTTTGTATGTTACAATTTAAAATAATCATCTCAAACCATTGCATGTATTGTATGTTTAAGCTAGCCATTTAACCTTTTTTTTTATTTAGCCATTTCAATTAAGGATAATTTAATACTAATTGAGTTTTTTAAAAATACAAACGTAAATAAAAATATCATTTATTGTAAGATAAAAGATGCAAAAGTGTACTTTTTATAATAAATCACGTCTGTTCGTGGTAAAATGCATACGTACTTGTTACAATCAATCAATTTAACTTAATGCATTCATTGACTTGATTATTTTCAAATGCAATATGGAGTATATAACGACCCAGTCCATCATTTACGTTTGCCTTAAAATAAGGTTTTTAAACTTTAGAATGACTAGGAAGTTTTATCACACAGAAAAGCGGATCATGTTGCATTGCATAAAAACACACATTTATTCATTTACTTTGTCTTTTTATATTAAAGAAGAGTCAAAATTTCTCAAACGGATCACCCCAATTCGTTTGAAAAATATTTATAAACGTTAATACATTTTTTCAATAGTATTCAACATGCTCAACATTAATCCAGATGCATTTTGCGAAAATATTTTTTTGTAAATAATATTCCTTATTAAAGTTTATGGTCAGTTTTTTGAAAAAAATATGCTACAGACGTTCTAATGAACAAAAATTCCTCATTTCATCGTTATTTCAATCATCATTAAACACATATTTGTAGTGATTTTTCCTGATTTGAAAAGTTGCATTTTTGTCAATTATTTATAAGTTTGTTTATAACAAATTCAAGTAAAACTATGTTCTGCGCCTTATTTCGACTCCAAAAAAACTACAAATATATCTTTCGTTTCTTAAAAATATGCCGTTGAGAAAAAAATGGCCCGAAGTTAAAAAAAAGTTATTTGAGTTTTTTCATCGTCGCGCAAGGCTTGCGAGTAAGCTGCGACTTGTCATGCTCGCGTCTAAACTATCCTTCAACCAAAAACAGAATTATGCAAAGGCCACGCTGTAATCTAAATGATAAAATAAACAATAAATGAGCTAGAAAGATTTAGTAGCGGCACAAACTGATTTTAATTAAAACTAAATGTAAAATCGGCAATGAAAATCTGTTTGTTCTAGCATATGTCACTTAATTTTTAGCAACGTGAAAATTGCACTCGTATCTTATGTCTCCCCGGGTCGTATTCGTTTGTTTAGGTGTGATTACGAAAATTACTCATTTCTTGTATTTACCCTTGAAATATAGATATGTCCATTCTTGTACAATTTTCGTTTATACTGATCTATTGTTTATCTGATTTACTCATTTCACTTCCAGTCGTCGTACTGAAGCGAATGTGAATGTGATTTAGTAGCGGCACAAACTGATTTTAATTAAAACTAAATGTAAAATCAGCAATGAAAATCTGTTTGTTCTAGCATATGTCACTTAATTTTTAGCAACGTGAAATTTGCAAAAAGTCATAGTCACGTTTATAGAAGTTTCTATAAACGCGACTATGACTTTTTTTATTAAAAGGGTTACAGCATGAATTTGGTTGCGTCATTTTATATTTAAAATAGATTAACTTATTTAGACACATTCGCTTTAGTACGACGACTGAAAGTGAAATGAGTAAATCAGGTAAACAATAGATCAGTATAAACGAAAATTGTGCAAGAATGGACATATCTATATTTCAAGGGTAAATACAAGAAATGAGTAATTTTCGTAATCACACCTAAACAAACGAATACGACCCGGGGAGAAATAAGATACGAGTGCAATTTTCACGTTGCTAAAAATTAAGTGACATATGCTAGAACAAACAGATTTTCATTGCTGATTTTACATTTAGTTTTAATTAAAATCAGTTTGTGCCGCTACTAAATCTTTCTAGCTCATTTATTGTTTATTTTATCATTTACATTACAGCGTGACCTTTGCATAATTATGTTTTTGATTGAAGGATAGTTTAGACGCGAGCATGACAAGTCGCAGCTTACTCGCAAGCCTTGCGCGACGATGAAAAAACTCAAATAACTTTTTTTTTAACTTCGGGCCATTTTTTTCTCAACGGCATATTTTTAAGAAACGAAAGATATATTTGTAGTTTTTTTTTCGAGTCGAAATAAGGCGCAGAACGTAGCTTTACTTGAATTTGTTATATACAAACTTATAAATAATTGACTAAAATGCAACTTTTCAAATCAGGAAAAATCACTACAAATATGTGTTTAACGATGAAATGAGAAATTTTTGTTCATTAGAACGTCTGTAGCATATTTTTTTCAAAAAACCGACTATAAACTTTAATAACGAATATTATTTACAAAAAAGATATTTTCGCAAAATGCATCTGGATTAATGTTGAGCATGTTCAATACTATTGAAAAAAATGTATTAACGTTTATAAACATTTTTCAAACGAATTGGGGTGATCCGTTTGAGAAATTTTGATTCTTCTGTAATATAAAAAGACAAAGTAAATAAATAAATGTAGGTAGGTACTTATCATGTACTAAATCTTATTAAAAAAGAAAAACTCTATAGCAATTTATCAAAGAAAGTGTTACGTTAAAAGTGGAAATCTGAACCGTCGTGTCAGATTCTTGGGAAATATTACCTACACCGGGGAAATAATCCAAAAGTTCATTTTAATTTAATTTCAGTGTATGATGAAATGTTAAGACGGCAAAATATAAAAGCTAATAAGGAACAGCATCCTGTTCCCAGCAATAAAATGCTGTGATTTTAAAATTACTCATTTTCAGTAGCGGGTTATAAGATTTTCCGAGAGGGTACAATGATGAAATGAAAACATTTATAAAGCTGAGAAACTGCGAATACTTATTGCAATTGATATTATTACATACCCTGTAAAAATTTTATTAACATAATATGTTATTAAAATAATTAGAACAAAATTCAACTATTCTGAATTACCGAAAACCGCCTAGCTTTTGGATTTCTTATAAGTCAACTCTGCTTACGAACCACCATTGTCGAATTTAATTCTTATATTACTGAAATGTATTTTATAGGTCAACTTTATATTAAGAAAATGCAAATTAAATGAAAAATACTTTAAAATGTGTTCGTAATAAAATTTAGTAGTAAAACTTCGTGGAACGTCGTATAATTTTCTCGAAAACATTTTTCGCAAAAGGGCTTTATGCACACTAGTATTTTCCTGACATTTTAAATAATACGATATCTAAGTAATGTCGTCATAAAGAACTTCGACTTTGTTTCCTGGTGGATACTGCAAATGCAGATTAATACTGAATGTAGCGTTAATTTGTCTGCGTTAAAAGATGTTAAAAGGTTATAAAGTCGTATAAAAAGATTAACAACATTAAAATAAATAATATTTCTGTTTTTTGTGTACAAGTTGATAGCTTAGTTGTTGATTTTTAGCACAAGCATCAGTTTTGCACTTTCGTTCCTTCCAATCATTCTTTAGCTCTAAAGTAAATAACGAGGCAACTTGTTACGCTTTATTTCGATGCATCTTCCATTCTGTTCTTTAACATTTGGTGTACAAGTTCCAAAGACAGAACACATGATATCATGAAATCGGGCATTTACCGCTTAAATTGTTATTTTTGTAGTTTAGTATGTTATATATTGCACAAACACTTGAAAATTTTGAAATAAGATATAAATAACACGAAGAAGAATAAAGAACACGTGCGTTTTTACAGAAATAAACATCCTGAAAAATCTAATTATGCCAAACATCTTTTAGCACAAAATCACTCAATGACTCCCCAAAACAATATTAAATTCCTACATTTTTGTAATAACAAACACCAATTAGACATTTTAGAATCTTTCGAGATGTACAAACACAAACTCAGGGTACCTTTAATAAATGAACAGATTGAACTCAGTAATTTCCAGTTACTGGAAGTGTTAAATATTTAATTTTTATTTTAATTTTTTTATCTAGTTATGTATTTTGTGTATTTACCTTAGCGACGTATTTGTTTATATTTATAGTACCTTTGATAATGACAGCTTAGCTATCGAAACAATTATCAAGTTATATTTTAATGAATATTGTGAAACTTTTTGTTAATCTTTATTTATTACATGATTATCAAGACAGTAAACGCTATAAACGAATAGGTCAAAAAAATTAATACAACTCATATAATATTGTGACAGATGAAAACAATAACTACATTCCCAAGCAGCATCTAAGTAGCAGTGACTGAGATCGGAACTTTGATTGAGTAGTTGTTACGTAACTAGAACTAAATTTATGATTTTTTAGGTTTAATTACTTCAATTCAGAATATTTTTGTAATTGTGTTGTTGTTTATACTATTTATTGGAACTATGTAGTTCCATTACTTCTAAGTAACTTTTAAAGTATATGAAACGGTATTGCCACCTAGTATAATTACTTTAAAGTCGTTGCAACTTCAGAGTGCTATTATGATTGTAGCAGTAACTTCCCCGAAGCTCCTTTAAAGTTTTTAAAACTTTAAAGTAGTACTGAAAGTTCCTGCCACCTGCCTGGAACCACTGTTTAACCATTTAAAGTAACGCAATCTGATAGTAGTATTGAAAGTAAAACTTATGTTTTTGCTACCCAGGAGGATCACTTTAGAGTAATTTTTCGTAAACTACTCCATCTCCAACTGTTATGTTTGTTATTATCAAACTGAATAATAATTAAAGGAACGCATTTATACAAATAATGTGTTTATTGAGACATAATTTAATACAAACTGAATTCTCAATAATACTAAACTAAAACACTATCAGATATATAAACACCTGCAAACAAACAACTAAAATAAACATATATCGGGTGTACCTAACATCTCTCCCTTTAAGAAAAATAACAATATCATTAATTTACGCCCAAAACTAAACGATCAGGGGGTTTCAGCCCACTGCGTCGTCTTAAAATTCTGTTTTCAGCACTATGTATGTACTGTCCCTGGTTCAACAACACTATCATTTTTTAAAACAGTGTTATTGCTTAGGTTTTCATTATCCTTATTTAATTCTGAACGTGGAAGCATAGAAACGGTGCCGTTTGAATCAATTGAATTTTTTATTTCGTAATTTAATTTTAGTTGATCAATGTGACGTTTCAACTCCATTCCACAGTCAGTTTTAATGCTGTAAGTCCTTCTACCCAAAACTCTGGTTATAGTCCCTGTATACCATAGTGGTTTATTAGACCTAAAATCCCGAGCCCAAACCCGGACGTTTTCTTTAAAATCTGCTTTTCTTAGGGAACTGTAATATTCTTTTTGATAATTTTGTTTCTTTTTTTCAACAAAAGAACTAACAGAGGGTTATAGCAAATCAAATTTCGTTCTGACTTTGCGATTTAAAAGTAATTTAGATGGTTTTTCTCCCGTGGTGGTGTGCGGGGTATTTCGATTATGAAATAAGAATCTTTGTATGATTAAATGCATATCACAATACGTAGCTTTGTGGCAAGCTTTTAAAATGGCATTTTTCATAATTTTGACTGCACTCTCCCCTAAACCGTTAGTTGCCGGATGATATGGAGCCCCAGACCGAAATTTAATACCACTCTTGCATACAAATTCTTGAAACTCATCCGACGTAAAAGTTTTTGCATTGTCCGTACAAATCTCTGATGGCAACCCAAACCTAGCAAACAATTCTCGAAAGAATTTTATAGTCGTAGCTGCTGTTAAATTTGGGACTTCAAAACATTCTATCCATTTTGATGTTGGATCTTGTATTACCAAAAAATGCTTATTGAAGAATGGTCCAAAGAAATCTGCATGTAAACGACTCCACGGTCTTTGGGCCAATCCCACAAAGTTAAAGAAAATTTAGAAGGGTTGCTAGCATATGTTGCACAAGATTGGCAGTTTTTTAATATGTTTTCTATTTGCAAATCAATTAATGGCCACCATACATAAGACCGTGCTAATGATTTCATTTTAACTATGCCCTTATGTGTGCTATGCAACTCTTCTAATATATAATTTTGCACTGTTTTTGGTATTATGAGACGGTAACCCCACATCAGGCAATTTTGTTCTATATTAATTTCATTTTTCCTAATAAAAATGCCTTAAATTCCTCTGAGGGACATTTAGAAGGCCAACCATTTTGTACATACAACAAGACCTTACTTAGGACAGATTCGGAGAAATTCGATTCGCTTAAAAAATGTAAATATGAAAAGTTCGAATTTATACGGAAATTTAAAAAATTATCAACCTCCTGGTCTGAAATTTTAACTGGCAGTCGAAACTTGATAAAATGTGAGCCCACCTTTGCAGTCGGTTGGCAGCGAAAACGGAAGTCCCTTCTTTTCTCCAAATATCGATAATAAGGGTCTGTGGTCTGTTACTAATAAAAATTTTTGGTTACAGAGATATTGGAAAAACTTTTTTAACCCAAATATTATTGCGGCCGCTTCTTTCTCAATTTGTGAATAAGATAATTTCGCATTATTTAGCAAACGAGATGCAAATGCGATTGGTTTTTCCGAATTATCCTCGTAAACATGGCTAAGCGTAGCGCCTAAAGCAAACTGGGACGCATCCACAGTTAATATAATTTTTTTTTCTGGGTCAAAATGAGCAAGAACAGAAGGAGACAATCATATATTTTTAGCTTTCTCAAAACTATCCCGACATTCGAATGTCCATTCCCACTTAGCATCTTTTTTTAATAATCTATATAGGAGCTTTAGAATTGATGAAGCATTTGGTATAAATTTGCAATAAAAATTAATCATTCCCAAAAAAGATTTCAATTCTGTAACCGTTTTTGGGATTGGAGCTTCTTTTATAGCTGATACTCTAGTATCAAGAGTATGTAAACCATGTTCATCGATTTGATGGCCCAAATATTGAACACTTTCTTGAAAAAGGAAACACTTTTCTTTTTTTACCTTCAAACCACATTTTTTTAAACGTTGGAATACTTGATCCAAGCGTTCCAAATGTTCTTTGTCATTTTTCCCTGTAATTAAAATCTCATCTAGGAAACACACCACCCCTGGAATTACAAACATTTGCTCCATAATCGATTGAAATATTGATGGAGCTCTAGTTATTCCATACGGAAGCCTTGTATAAGAAAATAGGCCTTTGTGAGTTGAGATGGTAACTAGTTTTCTAGAATCCTGTGTTAACAATATTTGTTGGTATGCATCTGAGAGGTCTATTTTAGAAAACTTTTTACCACCTTGTAATTGGGAAAAAATGTACTCTATACGAGGTAGGGGAAGCCTCTGAACCTGCAAACACGGGTTTGATGTAACTTTAAAGTCACCACAAATTCGAATTGAACCGTCAGGTTTTATCACTGGTACAATAGGAGTTTCCCAATCTGCAAATTCAGTAGGAATCAGTGCCCCATTATTTACTAAACGCTGTAACTCCTTTTCAATTTTAGGTTTGAGTGCAAATGGCACCGGTCGAGGTTTGCAATATTTAGGTACAGCGCCATTTTTAACGAAACTGGAAATTGATTGAAAGTTCCAATTTTTGCATCAAATATTTCTTCATATTTGTTTACAAAATGAGAAATTTTGGAAGAAGCGCCCACATTTTTATCATTACTACTTAATTTACATATTTTAGTTACATACTTGATTTTACTGATACCCAAGTTCAACATTTCAAGGCCATTTCTACCTATTATTGGGGGGCCCTCCATTTACTATAACATATGTTTTTATTTTCAAAAATAATATTTAAGTTTAAATAACCTAAAGGTTGAAAAGTAAAACCCACATAATCTTTTAGTGTTAAATCATTTCTATTGATACTGATATTCTTGAAATGTTTTCGATAGAGTTTTTCAGAGATTGCTGAATGAGCGAACCCGGAATCAACTTCAAAATTTAAAGGAATGTTTTCAACTAGTAAATTTAGATATGTTGGTTTTACATTTCCCTGCTTATCAACAGATATTTCACTCAATTCTCTAATATTAAAAATCCATTCCTTGCCCTCATCATTTTCGATCAGATCATTTGTATTTGCCAAAAAATTATGGTATGTTCTTTTATTACATTGAGGTGCTAAATGCCCCTTAATACCACATCGGTGGCAAATGTAATATTTAAAGGCACACTGATTTGAAGAGTGATTTTCATGACCACATACACTGCACTTACTTGTAGATTGAAGCTTCCAGTAATTTGGTTTGTTCTCACTTACTTTCCGAATTGGACGTTCCTGTCGTACATTACTACTCGTTGATGAAGCTTCAAACTGAGTTCCGGAAGATCCTGGGCGCTATTGTACCAAATGCTCGTATATTTGGCGAACAGGTTTGTGATAGTTAACCTGCTCCGTTTTTACAACCACTCCTAAGCTTTCTCTGGTGCTGTGTTCCTGGATAGATGATTCCTTAGCTAACGTTATTTTTACCACTTGGGCTAGTGTGATTTTTGAAGCATCTTCCTCGAACAGATGATCCTTTCTTCGTTGATACCAACTACGAACAAGTCACGCATAACACTTTGTAGCTCGTCTTGGAACCCACAATTTGAAGCCAGACTCTTAATTCTTGCTTCCCAGTCCGACACACTTTCATTTATTAATCGTTTGCTATTATAAAATTTTAATCGCTCAGAAAACTAAGATTTTACTGGCGAAAAATGTTCGGTTAAAAGTTCCGTCAATTCTTCATACTTTTTCGATTCTGGTAAGTTTGGCACACACAGATTTCGTACTAAAATGTAACAATCTTCCGATAAGGTGTTTAATAATATCGCCTTTTTACGCTCCTCGACATTGATTTTATTAGCTATAAAAAATTGTTTAATTCTTTCTTTAAATACTGAAAAATCCGAAATTTTCGGATCACAAATGTCCCCAAAAGTCCGACACATTCGTGTTTATCCGTCATTTTTATATTTCTACTTTATGTTTTTATTTACAAAATCGCCGAAATCTTCACATGTCTTTCTGACTCACTACAAATAAAAGCTGCGCGTGAATTATTTCACTACTCGTCGCCAAATGTTATGTCCGTTATTATCAAACTGAATAATAATTAAAGGAACGGATTTATACAAATAATATGTTTGTTGACACATAATTTAATACAAACTGAATTCTCAATAATACTAAACTAAAACACTATCAGATGTATAAACACTTGCAACCAAACAACTAAAATAAACATATACCGGGTGTACCTAACAAACGGTATTACCACTTAGTATAATTACTTTAAAGTCGTTGCAACTTCAGAGTGCTATTATGATTGTAGCAGTAACTTCCCCGAAGCTACTTTAAAGTTTTTAAAACTTTAAAGTAGTACTGAAAGTTCCTGCCACCTGCCTGGAACCACTGTTTAACCATTTAAAGTAACGCAACCTGATAGTAGTATTGAAAGTAAAACTTATGTTTTTGCTACCCAGGAGAATCACTTTAAAGTAATTTTTCGTAAACTACTCCATCGCCATATTTACTTGTAAAATGCTGGAGGCCATTAATCAATTTGCAATTTGTTATGATTGTTATTAGATATTTTACTACATAACCTTCAGTAAAAATAACAAATTGCTGCCAAATTGTGCCTAAGTTGGCAACATATATTTGTAGTGATGTAACTAGCCAATCAGTACCCGTGCGTCAGTATCCGCTAGGAGGATACACATCTTGTACAGTGTATGCATTGTGTATGTAATGCTCCCTGCTCACTCAGTACTTCAATACTAATAAAGTTAATTAATGACAATAATTGAGTATCTTTTATTTAAACACATAAAAGAATTTTTTATTAAAAAATATATTTAAAGAAGGCGCGTTGTTATTTTCGACCTATCATCATCACAATTAACAGAAAAGTTGCAATAGTTTATAGTTTTGGTTTACTAGAATGACAGAATCATCAAACAATTCATCGCTCTTTGTATTATTAAGTATGTTAGGGATGTAACTACCCGTTAAACCTCACTTCTAAAATAGCAAGTTTTATTTCTTGACAAATTTACAATTGACATTTAACATAATACATTTTATAACAACGGACAGTCCAAATCAAGGATCAACCGACCTAGAACTGAATACTAGAAACAACATACATAAACGAGATAGCACACAACAATTAACATTAAACAAACGGTAACTGAGCACAACCACAGCACCAGGTATACGTCTCGTTTCTCCGAAATTCTCCCACCTTCAGACCTTTGAGATTCCAGAAAAGTACTGAACATCTTCACTTTACTCCAAGGGATATAGGCGTTGAACTCTCGTAGATACTCTCCCTTTGATGTTCTCACACGAGCTACACGGACATGTCCATCTCTCACGGTGATGACATCGCGAACGATACCCATTGGCCAGTCAATACGTTTGTTCATATCGTTGCCTACCAGCACGACATCACCGACTTTTACCAGTCGTGTCTTCTTTTGTTTTCCATGATGAACTAGTAGAGCTAGGTACTCCTTTCGGAAACGTCTTCTGAGTACATCACGAACACTTTGCAAATTTTTTCGTGGTGAGCTCCTAGCATTTCTCTCTCTACACAGTCACAGTAGAACAGATGTTCTATGATTCTGATTCTGATTCTGATTCTGATTCCGACTCCGACTCCGACTCCGACTCCGACTCCGACTCCGACTCCGACTCCGATTCCGATTCCGATTCCGATTCCGTTTCCGATTCCGATTCCGATTCTGATTTTGATTCTGATTCTGATCATGATTCGTATGAAGTGGTCTGGAGTCAGTGGCTTGAGCTCCTCTGCATCTTCATTTACATATGTGAGTGGACGATAGTTAGCCACAGCTTCTACATCACAAAGAAGTGTCTGCATTTCATCAAACGTGACACGTGAAGATCCAAGAACACCAATTGACCAATTGACCACACCAATGAGACGTTCCCACCATCCACCCCACTACGCTGCGGTAGGCGGATTAAATCTCCATTGCATCTTGGAAATGTTAACTTTACTCCAGTCCACCGCTCTGAACAGATTCTCACAACCCACAAAATTTAAACCATTGTCTGAGTAGACTGTGCTTGGTCTTCCTCTTCTTGCAACGAAGCGCCCTTAATGCCTTTAGGAATCCTTCTGTGGATAAACTATTGCACAGTTCCAAATGAATAGCACGATATGTTGTACAAATGAATATTGCTATCCATACTTACTTTTGTCCTTTGATGTACAGAGAACCTGCCATGTCCACTCCAGTGACATTGAATGCTGGCCCAACTTGAATCCTGTCCACTGCTAATGGAGGCTCTTCTACTTGAATTGGTTGAGCTCTGAATCTTCGGCACTTTACACAATTGAGCAAGGCATGCCGAATGGTTCTCCGGCTGTTCAAAATCCAATATTCATTCCTTAGCAAGGATGGTAACACATGAACGCGTGTGAATTCAGCTCATGTTGCTTTCTTATCAATTTGTACACAGTCTCGTTCTTGGATGGAAACACAATTGGACGTGTGAAGTTTTCATCCTCATCTGACTGGGAAAGTCTTGTTCTGATTCGTATGATGCCATCTTTGTTCATAAAAGGTCGCAACTTTTTCAACTTTTCATCCTTTATTCCCTGCAAGCTAAACTTTTGGATGTACTTCAGGACAGTTTTCTATGCTTCCTTCACCTCTTCAAAATCTAATTCTTTAGTCTTATTTACCACTCTACTTCTATCTTTTATTTTTGCAGCGACTGATAAATTGTATAAATACCGATTAATGTAAGCCATAATACGAATTATTTTGTAATAATCAGAGTGCCAGCAAATCCTTTCAAAGATTTGTGAGTTCAAGGCTGTGTTCACTGCTGACACAACTGTTTTCTTTCTTTCTTGATCTAGGAGACATTCATCTGGTTCAATGGATGATACTGGCCATGATGCTTCTTCTCCCTTTAGCCACTTAAGACCCTCCCACCATCTCGACTCCAAGAGTTTCTTTACAGAACATCCACGACACGGAAGATCAGCTGGGTTCATCATACCTGGCACATGTTCCCAGCACCCAGGTTCGGCGAGTTTTCGTATTTCGTTTACTCGATTAGCAACAAATCTTGTCCAGTTTTCGTTGTTCTTTATCCACGCCAACGCTGTACTGGAATCTGACCAATAATGTGTGGGAATATCAGGCAACCCCCATGATTTGTTTCACATTGTTTGCAAGTCTTGCCCCTATTACACATTCAACAAGTTCCAGTCTTGGAATCGTCATTTTAGGCTTCAACGTCGCGACTCTTGCTTTAGACATAACTAGGTGGAGTTCTATTTTTCCTGGGATTCCTAACCGACGGTAAACACAGGCAGCATACGCTCCACTTGCATCAGTAAACACGTAAAGTCACCAATTACATTCATCACTGTGAATTACTAAACATCTGGGAACGCGTAAGGTTCGCAAGTCTGGTATCTGGCACCTCCATGCAGTAAATTTCTTCTTTATTTCATCAGTTAATTCCTGGTCCCAACTCAGCTTCAGAGACCACGATTCCTGAAGTAACATTTTCGGGATAATTGTGAATGGCGAAGTAATGCCAAGAGGATCAAACAACATATGAGCCAAAGAGAGAATGTTTCGTTTGGTGATGGGTCTATTCAGTTTTTCTTCAGCTCCATGCAAGTCACAAAAAATCTCATCTAACTTTATATTCCAAGAAAGACCGAGCACAGGAACAGTTTTATCTTCTTCTGATGGGCCAATTTCCCACTCACGCAAGTTGAACTGTACTGCTGAAAATAATTCTTGGGAATCTTCTTTGAATTTTACAGCTTCTTCTTTCGTTTTAACGCTTGCAGTACAATTATCAACGTACAAGGATTGTTTAAGAACCGATGCTAGAGATTTATATTTCTCATCACAGTTGTTGAGATGATATTTGAGAGTGGCTCCAAGCAAAAAAGGACTCGAAGACACTCCAAAGACTACTCGACAATGTCTTAAAACTTTTACTTCAGCATTTGACTTCAACTGATTTTCTAAAAGACTGTCACTTACTTCCATTATTCGTAACCGGCAGTCTTGAATAGCCTCAAGATATGCAGCAATGACTTCTTCATCAAGTTTGGGCAAGTCTATTGCTGCCTGTAGCTCATCATAGGCAGCCGCTAGGGCTGATTTCTTCACATTAAACTCACGTACTGCACGTTGCATTTATAGAATTTAAACTTTACAAGAAACTTAATAATCTCGGTAGAACCTCCAAAATGTTAGGGATGTAACTGCCCGTTACACCTAAATAGCAAGTTTTATTTCTTGACTTTACAATTAACATTTAACATAATACATTTTATAACAACGGACAGTCCAAATCAAGGACCAACCGACCTAGAATTGAATACTAGAAACAACACACATAAACGAGACAGCACACAACAATTAACATTAAACAAACGGTAACCGAGCACAAGCACAGCACCAGGTATACGTCTCGTTTCTCCGAAAAGTACGAATTACAAATCAAATATTAATCCATTTTGTGACACGATCGCAGTATGAGTCATTAGTAGTAGCATTAGTATAGAATATTTGTTAAGTTGCAAGAGTAAGAGAGAGTAACCATGCGACACGATGTGTCTAAGAGAAAAGAGAAGAGAAAAGAGAAGAAGAGAAGAGAAAAGGAGTTCCACGAAAGTGGCAATTACTACGCCGCCACGTATCTGCTACCCAAAAATTGTTCTCCTTTTTGGTTCCAGGGACGTAATGAAACCGTAGCAATTACCTGCTTGTGACTATTGGCAAAAACCTAATAGTTCCAGTGGTAGTGGCTGGTACGTAGAGATCACAAAAAATGCTGCTTGTGTTTTCAATCGCAAGAGGAAAGGTATATTAAAAAAAATACTTAGTCCTCTATAAAAATTTAATAATTATTTAAAAAGATATACTATTCACTGACTATGGTTTCAGCCATGACGCCATTTTCAAAGTATAAATTATAAGGTTAAAAAATAAATTAAAAATTCAACCTTCAGGTGAAGATTGTAAGATTGTTCGTTTAGGAGTTCCAACTGCTCAATTTAGATACAGTTCTTAGCGTCTTACTTGGTCTCAGTAGTAAGACAAATAAGTGTAAAAAATACTTCTCCCTAGGATGAATCTAAGACGACTCACCAAATTTCATCGGAATCAGAAAACCTAAGAATCAGGTCCCTTCGTCATTGTGGTTGAATGACCCTGGTTACAAACAGATGTTAGAGCTACCTTATAGCTATGATAACCTAATAAATTATATCAGAAACATTTCGTTTTGCGCTAAGAATTGAATAAGCAATTTTACGGTTTTCTTCTTTCTCTGTGGCTTGAAAAACAAGAAAGTTTTCTTTTTATTATAACAATAGCTAGAAAGGTATGTTATTTTCTATGGGATATGTCAAGTAACATTTAATCCTCATGACCCCGACCTCAGTTAGTCTTAGTTTGTTTTTGGCCATATCCAAACTTACGCCCACTTAATTGCGGCGTAGTCATTCAGCTACATGAAGTACAGGGTGGAGCACGGTAATTTGATGATTTGGGAATGAAATAAAAAAATAATGAACACTTAGAAACTAACATTTTTATTTTTCTCATATTGGACAATAATGGAAGTTTCTAATTACATGGTTTTAAACAGTGTATCTGGCAAATGTCTACGAAGGTAGACCAGAAAACGACTGCAGCAGTGTGTGAATTGTGAAGACAATCCACACACTGCTGCAGTCGTTTTCTGAAATTCTAATGCACTCTTTCAAGCATGTCTTCTGGTATTCTTGCAATCTCAGCCTCAATATTGGTCTGTAGGTCTTCCAGGGTGTTGGGATGGTTGCAATACACCTTCGACTTCAGGTAACCCAAAAGAAAAAAATCGCACGGGGCTAAGTCCGGTGAGCGTGCGGGCCAGTTGAGATCCCCCGTCCGAGAGATAAGCCTTCCAGGAAACGCTTGCCTCAAAAAATTCATGGTAATGTCCGCTGTGTGTGCAGTGGCACCGTCTTGTTGAAACTAAGTATCCTGTAACTGCATTGCCTCAAAAGCCGGCTGGAAAAACTCTTGCAGCATAGTTAAGTAACGATCCGAATTCACAGTTACAGCACGACGATTTTCCTGGAAAAAGTAAGGGCCAATGATGCCTACTTGTAATATGGCGCATTTCCCTGGGGTTCGTTTCGCTCCAGTACCGCATATTCTATTTGTTTACACACCCACTGAGGTGAAAATGTGCCTCATCAGAAAAGAACACATTTGCGTCACGGGGTATTAAAAAGTACAACATTAAAAAGTATTTGTTGTTTTAATAAATTCTAAATTTGAAATTAATGGTAGTATGAAACAACTTGGGAATACTAAAAATGGAAAATAGAAACCTACTAACCATATTTCCTGCACCATGACAGTCGCATTATCAAACTTTCAAAACAACGCGTTTCATTCAATTAAAAATAGTTTATTACATTATCCTAGATATTTACACAATTTTCCTTTTAAATAGCTTATTTGGTTAATATTAACAAAATATTGAAAAAGTTTCATAATACCGTTTATTAAGGCTCTGTGTATTTCATAAAACCGATTATCGTAAAACTTGAAGCATTTACTGATTAAACCACATTTCGATATACTACAAGGGTTATGGAAAGACATATTTTATGCAATTTAATATTCCTTATCGATGCAGTGCAGTTCCTTTAAATAACCCACACACGATAGCCTCAAGCAAGTTTCAGCTTTGGATAAGAGCTGAAACAACTTTATTATAACTTTGAAGGGTTCCATTAAGTAATATTATTGTGTTTAAGATTCTACAAGATATTAAATGGTTAAGCTTAATTTTGGCTTATTCTGTATATCAATAATAATCTTAATTTCGTGTGCTCTTTTAGATAGAATGGAAACTACGCGTATTATACGAGGGTAAATCAAATATAAACGGTAATTTTGCTATTCCGCTTAGAAAGCAGTTCCGAGGTAGCTGATGTTGTGTGGAGTAGATGTTTGGTTTATGAGGAGTGGGGAGCCGGCCGGGTTCGCGCACATCCTTGGCTTTGTCGTCAGTACAGCCATGACCGAGCAAGAGGTACATTCGTCTGTTGCGCAACGGATTATCATAAAGTTTTTAAACAAATGAAGGCGTTAAACCGTCAGAAATTTTAACTCGTTTGAAGGCACAGTTTGGGGACAGTACACTGTCTCAGAATCGTATGTATACGTGGGCGAGAGAATTTAAGGGCGGACGAGAACGTGTTGAAAACGAAAGTCATGATCGACGCCCAAAGACAAGCCTTACAGATGACAATACCCGTACCGTTCGAAAGCTTATTGAACGTGATCGCCGGTTAACCGTTGAAGAAATTTTATCAGAAGTGGGTATCAGCTATGGAAGTGTTCAATCCATTATAACTGATCAACTTGGTTTTCGAAAAATTAGTACTCGATGGGTTCCGAGGTTGTTGACTGGAAACCAAAAACAGGTTAGGTCGGAGATCGCTAAAAGCCTTCTGAATCGATTTCAGCGAGAAGGTGAGGCCTTTTTGCAGCGCATCGTGACATGTGATGAGACGTGGGTACATCACTACACTCCCGAATCTAAAATGGCAAGTTAGGAGTGGCGAAGAAAGAATGAAGGTTGCCCAGTGAAGGCCAAAACTCGGCACTCAGCTGGAATAATCCTTGCAACGATTTTTTTTACTCTAGGGTAATTTTACTGATCGATTTTCTACACGATCAACGTACAGTGAATGCGGCTTAATACTGCCAGTTGTTACGGTCGGCAAAAGCCGCCTATCGAAGCAAAAGACGAGGCGTGTCCATCAGAGATGTCATTCTCCTCCATGACAACGCCAGGCCTCACACCGCGGCCTTGACAAGGAATACACTGGAAGAAATGGGCTGGGAAACCCTCGAGCACCCTCCTTATAGCCCTGACTTATCCCCCTGTGACTATTTTTTGTTCGCGCCTATGAAGGAATCACTGGGAGGAAAACGATTTGGAAGCAATGAAGAAGTCGAAGAGCACGTGCGCAATTGGCTTACAACTCGCCCTCAAACTTTCTATAACCAGGGAATACTGAAACATCCAATTCGGTGGCAAAAGTGTGTAGACCACGCAGGAGACTGTATTGAAAAATGTTAAAACAATGATTTGAGTAGTACAGCTATGTATGTTCTCCGACAGGAAGTGACGTCATAAGCACATATGTTATAGGTAATATGTAAACAAACATGGCCGCCAGATGTAAACAATATGGCCGCCGGATGTAAACAAATATGGCTGCCGGAAGTGACGTCATACGTAAACAAAGCAGCTGATTTAAATGGCGGTATGCTCTTAGTAGATATGCCCGCCAAGCATATGTAAACATACAGGGCAACCAAATAAAAAAAGTCACTAGATTTGAAATGTAAACAAACGATATTTAGTTAAATAAAAAATTATTAAATAATTCCCCAAAATGACATTTAGTTAAAAGCCACTAGATTTGAAATGTAAACAAAACAGTTGATTTAAATGATGGTATGCATGTAAACATATCCTATAATAAGCCCGCCAAAATGATATCACATTTGGGTTATCATTACATATTTAAGCGCTAAAACATCCTAGTGCAGCCATCTGTTATTCACAATCAATAATATAAGCTAAAAAATTAGTTTTCATTAAATAACCCAATGCTGCAATCATGTTAATCATCGAAAGAAAACGGAAGTTTAAACCACAAACTATTTTTATCAAAAATGTTTTAACGCGGACAACCTAATTTAGAGTGAGTTAAAGCAAGTTTTACAAAAAGGTTTTGTGATTTATATATTGTTACCACAATTATTTGGGGTGAGTAGATAATACAATTATTATTATTATTCAACATAGTTTATAGATATCTAAAGGAACCCTTTACTAAAAGTAAAAAAACATCTAGAAAAAGTATTTTTGTTTATCAGACAACCTCTAAATAACAAATATTTTGTTTTTATTAATTAGACCATATGAAAAGCTTTTTTTATTTTAAAAATATACCTACTTACTAAACAGGTAAAACTTTAATTAAAGAAAACCCAAAAGCTTTTAATCTGTAAATAAAAACATCAATCAGGTGTAAAAATTTTATTTAGTTCATTTAATAATGTAAATTAACAAAACTTCTTTTAAAAAATTCTTTGCATGATTACAAAACTTCTTTTAAAAAATAACCTTTTAAGATTTTCTTACAGAAAAAATAATTTACAAATAATTTTCACAGATCGATTTTACTCTGTTCTATTAACCCGGATTTTTTGCTTGTTGATTAGCTTCCTGAACACCTTTATTATCAAAAAGCTCCATAAAAAAATGTCTGAGGATTTACATTGTCATGAAGAAATGTCAAACACGCCGCAACCAACACCATCATCAAAATCAGCATCACAACCCCCATTTTGGGTGAGTTAGATTAATAAAAGGAATATACATCCCATTGTTATATTAATGTTTTTTTTTTGCAGACACCCAAAGAAACCGCTTTTTGTTTTGAATGCAAAAAATTTTTTTGTTTTTGCGAAAAATCTATAAATTATCATTTAGGTAAAACCTCAGCTAATAAAATTATTAAAAAAGAAAAAGATAAATCAAACTAAAAATTGTTACACGGCTTTTAAAACAGACAAAAAATCTTATTTTTAAATTTGAAATTGTTATATCAGGTGTTAAGTAAGTAGTTAATAACTAAAACGGTTGTAATTAAAAGATTTGTAAATCCCAATAGGGTAGATGATTAAATAATTATTTTTAGAATAAAAATTATTAATTTCAAAGCTTATTTAAATGTAAAAATTATTAATCTCAACAAGGTAGATGTTCAAATTATAATTTTTAGAAAAATTGTTAATTTCACAGCTTGTTTAAATAAAAAATTTATTTATTTTTTAAATATTGTTAATTTTCATAGATTATTAAAAATGTAAAAACTATTAATCTCAACAAGGTAGATGTTCAAACTATAATTTTAGAATAAAAGTGTTAATTTTACAGCTTATTTAAATAAAAAACATTAAGCTAGAAAAATCTATTTATTTTTTAATATATGAATATACCCTAAAGCTTTAATTAATTTTCATTTAGACTACAACCACAGCTAAAATTATAAAAAGAAAACTTAATTCAAACCAGAAAATTGTTATTTTTTAATACTATAATTATATGAAATTTAAAATATTGGTAAAACTTGATTAAAAAACAACACGAAAAAACATCAAGCTAGAAAAATCTATTTATTTTTTAATATATGAATATACTACAAAGCTTTAATTAATTTCCATTTAAATCAAACCAAACTAATAAAATTATAAAAGAAAAAAAACTTACTTTAAAACAACAAATTATTATTTTTAGAATAAAATTGCTAATTTAACAGAATATTTAAATAAAAAACATCAAGCTAGAAAAATCTATTTATTTTTAATATATGAATATACCTTAAAGCTTTAATTAATTTTTCATTTTAGACTAAACCAAGCTAAAATTATAAAACAACTTGAAAAAACATCAAGCTAGAATGCAAAAATCCATTTATTTTTAATATATGAATATACCCTAAAGCTTTAATTAATTTTTCATTTAGACAAAAACCAAAGCTAAAATTATAAAAAAACTTAATTCAAACCAGAAAATTGTTATTTTTTAATACTATAATTATATGAAATTTAAAATATTGGTAAATCTTGATTAAAAAAACAACACGAAAAAACATCAAGCTAGAAAAATCTATTTATTTTTTAATATATGAATATACTACAAAGCTTTAATTAATTTCCATTTAAATCAAACCAAACTAATAAAATTATAAAAGAAAAAAACTTACTTTAAAACAACAAATTATTATTTTTAGAATAAAATTGCTAATTTAACTGAATATTTAAATAAAAAGCATCAAGCTAGAAAAAAATCTATTTATTTTAATATATGAATATACCTTTAAGCTTTAATTAATTTTTTCATTTCAGACTAAACCAAAGCTAAAATTATAAAAAAGAAAAAACTTATTTCAAACTAGAAAAATTGTTATTTTTTACTACTATAATTATATGAAAAAATTTAAAATACTGGTAAAACTTTGATTAAAGAAAACTTAATTCAAACCAGAAAAAGAGTTATTTTTTTACAACTATAATTATATGAAATTTAAAAATAGTGGTAAAACTTTGATTAAAAAACAACTTGAAAAAACATTGAGCTAGAATGCAAAAAATCTATTTAATTTAATTTAATATATGAATATACCTTAAAGCTTTAATTAATTTCCATTTAAATCAAACCAAGGCTAATAAGAATTATAAAAAGAAAAAACTTACTTCAAACAGAAATATTATTATTTTTTTACTACTATAATTATATATGAAATTTTAAAATACTGGTAAAACTTTAATTGAAGAAAAACAACTCAAATCCTTTGAATTTTAAGAACTATTTATGTTAAAAAACCAAAAAAGCTTTTAATCTATAAATACACTTACTAAATAGACAAATAAAACTTTAATTAAAAAAAAACAACTCAAAATCCTTTGAATTTTATATTTTATTATTATTTATTAATTATTTTATTAATAGATATACACATATAAAATTGTATTATTCTGGTTTACAAAGATTGACATTACTACTCCCGAGGGGGTAGCTACCATAACTACATGTTTAAAAGGGGGTGTTAGGATCTCATCGATTATACTAATGGGCAGGTTCTATAAAAAAGAAAAAAAAAACACATAAGATATTGTTTTTAAAAAGAAAAAATACATACTTCATATTCAGTCCCCTCAAGGGACCGCCTAACCCAAAATATTGCATCTAAATTCATGCATCTAAATTGCATATGCATTCATTTTGTTTTAAAAGAATAAAAGCTAAAAATTTGCAATAACCATCGTTACTATCTAAAGAGGATGAGGTTTTCTTAATCTTTTAAATTTAAACCAAACTACATTATCGAATTAAAAAACATCTTTAGAATATTATTGTTGTAAAAATGCTTTTAATTGTTGGGTTTAAACATTTAATATATTTCACCGTGAGAAGCTCTAAGATATATATCAATAAAGGGTTATAGGATTAAACCACAACCAACATAAATTAAACAAGCAGTTTACCTGTTTCAAGTTGTGATTTAAAAGATAAAAAATTAATATTAAATAGCAAAGACAGGATGCTTAAATGAAAAACCATATTTTGTTAATCACAGGATGCGAACGATGATAAAAATTGTACAAAATCAAGGTAAAAAAAATATATTTTTTTCTAATATTTTCCACACAATTCTAGAAAAACAATTTTCATATAAACAAAAACACATAAATATCGAAATTATTCAATAGTTATTTAGTCTTAATAAAATTGTTAGATAACCTTCTAGAAAAAAACAAATACCTATAAGTAAATATGCAGCCGAAAACATTATTATATTTATCAACAAAAACATTGTGCAAGAATTTTCCTATCTCACAGATACAGCCCTGCAATCTTCCACAAACCCTCAAGAACCATGTTCTTCAAGAATGGATCTCGCTGGTAACAATAAGAAGATATTGGAGGTTTTAGCGAAAATCTTGTTGTTGGTTAAGTAAATTAGAAAATTTTATTTAATAAACCCACATATGTTGATATAACAATGCTCGATAAAACAAAACATTGATGTATGCCTTTCACCACCAGTTATGTTAAAAACAATTTATTCCCGAGAACTGTAAGCTTCTTTATATGGATACAGATAGTTTGCTATATGAAATAACTGTTGATACTGAGTATGAAGTTATTAAAAACAACATTAATATATTGGGTTAAAAGCAAAAAGGTGTGCAATTCAAATTTATGTGTTTAGATGTTATAAAAAGGTTAAAGGAATTGTAAATCAAAGTGTAAAACATAATTTAAGTTTGACTACTATTTAAGCTGTTTTTAGAGATAATTATGTAAAATTGTTAAACCGAGAGATGTTAGTTGCAAATTTGATGTTGATAATCTTAATGTTGAGTTTTCACGCATACTACAAACCACCTTGAGAGATCCAGCTAAGGGTTTTGTTGTGAGGATTGTGTTAGAAGAATATTCTGATGAAGAACTGTGGTAGTGGCGAAAAACTTTTTTATTTGCATCATTCATAAATAAATAAACATATTTTTCTAGATGTTTTTTACTTTTAGTAACAATAAAAAGACATTGGAGGTTTTTAGCAAAAATCTTGTTGTTGGTTAAGTAAATTAGAAAATTTTATTTAATAAACCTATATATGTTGATATAACAATGCTCGATATTTCAAAACATTGATGTATGCCTTTCACCAACCAGTTATGATAAAAACAAAATAAAAAATAATACACATATTAAACAGACTTTTATTGATTAATTGTTTTACATATTTACTATATAATATTTATAACAACAATAGAATTCACAGCTTGTTTGTCCAATGGTTTGATATCACTGTTTTAAGAAACACAACACTTCTAACATACTACATATATTATTTACATTTAAACAACTATTTAATATAAACTGTATGTTTTCAAGATCATCTCCTCTAGTTTGCACCCATGCTGCGCTATGGATAATGTTTTTATAATAATTCTGTTCTTTTTAATATTGGGAGTCATCTTCATAATCAACATATGCAACATCTTCATTCGTTTGATATCGTGAAAGTAAGGATACATCGTAGCTAATTAGTTTCGATAAAACATCTCTAAGTTGCTCCATAATGCCTTTATTTGCACAATTAACGTTAAATAAGGATAAATCTTTTTTTCCAGTTCTGCTGAGTATTCCAGAAAATTCATTTAGTTCAAAGAAATTTTCATTATTCATAAAATACAGCATACCATTTATATATCTAAATACTGAAGTAACCGATGTTGGCATTTCAGGAAACAAGGATGACATTAAGAAATGTGCTTTTGGTTGTTGCGTAGATTCCTCAAGTTCAAGCAGTTTGTTATGCCCATAAAATATAAAGGTACGACCTTTGTAACTGTTTACAGCAGCACGTACAATCGTTTTCTGAGGTATACCTAAATCTGTATAATATTTGGGGTAGTTAGGAACCAACGAAAGGCTTGGAAATTGAATTGCATATACAACACCAGATGCAAATAATATGATGTCTGTATTAGGTTTTTGGTAAACAGCAGCAATTCTTTGAAAAGAGGTTGGTAGGAAAGGCAACCAATCGCGCAAAAGTTTGGGATGTTCAACATTATTTCCATCTAAAGAGGATATCCAAAACCATTGTTTATAAAACATATAAAGTTTGTTGTGTAGAATTAAAAAGTGTTCAACTTTAACATCGCACAGATTTGGTGGTTGCAACACAGTTGGGGTTATTTCTGTTGTTGTTGTTGTTGAAGATGTGCTACTATCACCATTTGCAGGAATTCCATAAATTTTCTGAATCCCCACAATGTCATCTCTGTGTAGATCTTTACGCGTGTTGGTTGCATAAGCAAACATTATAGCATGTTTGTTTGAAGAATGTCTTAATCCTAAAGAATGGCCTATTTCATGCAACAGTGTATTTAACAAACTATATTGTCCATCAGGCCGCTTACCATCATCACCCGAATACCATTTTTCATCCGAGTCTATATGGATTTCGGAGTAACCGATTGTTGGGTAGTATGCATGACCCAACACCTTTCCTGGCCCATCAAATGAAAATCGACAGTCAGATTTTGTTTTCGACATTGTATGAGTTTCCTTTTTAAATGATACATATATGTGATAGTCTGTAGGATTGAATTGAAATTTAAGATTTACATGTTTTTGCCATGTTTGAAACGCTTTCTTAATTAGCTTAAATGTTTGCTGATCTGTAATATCAGTTGTCCATTTTATTGTTGTAATATTCCACCTGCTACCGTGAACATTATAGTCATCAGAGACATCAGCATTTCCACATCTTGGTGAATATAGAAGCTTAAAAGTTTCTTGATTAATATCGCCGTCTGCAGGTAATCCATAAAACGTTTGATACTTCTTCAATGCATTTACTATAACGTTATTGGATTCAACGTTGGTGCTATCATCACCTGATAAATAACCAAAATATTTTAAAACATTAACCGCTAGGTTAAGTTTGTAATCATCATCTTCAGCTCTCACGCTAATAACATAACACAAAAGCAAAACTACTTTCAATATCATAGTTATGGTTAGATTGCTCAACTCATACTGAACCTATATGTAGTTGAACACGTATAAATATTGTGAGGGATAACAGAAAAAAAATCTGTATTAACAACACGATTTACAACTTAGATAAAGAAACCTATATTACCGATATGATTGCACCACAGCTAAGGGAACCTGCTACACCAACACTCTTAACGAATTATCCAACTCCCAAACCACAACAGGTTTTCGTTAAGAGTGTTGGTGTAGCAGGTTCCCTTAGCTGAGGTGCAACCATATTGGTAATATAGGTTTCTTTATGTATGTTGTAAATCATGTATGTTGTAAATCATGTAGTTGATACAGAAAAGGTATTTACATAAACCGGTCTAGTCCCAAATCGTTATATGACCAGTTACACACATGACTCATGATGCATGTATGATGCATGATGCACGCATCATGCATGCTGCATGATACATGTATGATGCATGATGCATGCATCGTGCATCATGCATCACGCATCACGCATCATGCATCATGCATCATGCAGCATGCATGATGCATGATGCATGATGCATCATGCATCACGCTTCATGCATCATGCATGCATCATGCATCATGCATGCTGCATGATGCATGCATGATGCATGATGCATGCATGATGCATGAAGCGTGATGCATCATGCATCATGCATGCATCATGCATCATGCATCACGCATCATGCATCATGCATCATGCAGCATGCATGATGCATGATGCATGCATGATGCATGAAGCGTGATGCATGATGCATCATGCATCATGCATGCATCATGCATCATGCATGCTGCATGATGCATGATGCATGATGCGTGATGCGTGATGCATGATGCACGATGCATGCATCATGCATCATACATGTATCATGCAGCATGCATGATGCGTGCATCATGCATCATACATGCATCATGAGTCATGTGTGTAACTGGTCATATAACGATTTGGGACTAGACCGGTTTATGTAAATACCTTTTCTGTATCAACTACATGATTTACAACATACATGATTTACAACATACATAAAGAAACCTATATTACCAATATGGTTGCACCTCAGCTAAGGGAACCTGCTACACCAACACTCTTAACGAAAACCTGTTGTGGTTTGGGAGTTGGATAATTCGTTAAGAGTATTGGTGTAGCAGGTTCCCTTAGCTGTGGTGCAATCATATCGGTAATATAGGTTTCTTTATCTAAGTTGTAAATCGTGTTGTTAATACAGATTTTTTTTCTGTTATCCCTCACAATATTTATACGTGTTCAACTACATATAGGTTCAGTATGAGTTGAGCAATCTAACCATAACTATGATATTGAAAGTAGTTTTGCTTTTGTGTTATGTTATTAGCGTGAGAGCTGAAGATGATGATTACAAACTTAACCTAGCGGTTAATGTTTTAAAATATTTTGGTTATTTATCAGGTGATGATAGCACCAACGTTGAATCCAATAACGTTATAGTAAATGCATTGAAGAAGTATCAAACGTTTTATGGATTACCTGCAGACGGCGATATTAATCAAGAAACTTTTAAGCTTCTATATTCACCAAGATGTGGAAATGCTGATGTCTCTGATGACTATAATGTTCACGGTAGCAGGTGGAATATTACAACAATAAAATGGACAACTGATATTACAGATCAGCAAACATTTAAGCTAATTAAGAAAGCGTTTCAAACATGGCAAAAACATGTAAATCTTAAATTTCAATTCAATCCTACAGACTATCACATATATGTATCATTTAAAAAGGAAACTCATACAATGTCGAAAACAAAATCTGACTGTCGATTTTCATTTGATGGGCCAGGAAAGGTGTTGGGTCATGCATACTACCCAACAATCGGTTACTCCGAAATCCATATAGACTCGGATGAAAAATGGTATTCGGGTGATGATGGTAAGCCGCCTGATGGACAATATAGTTTGTTAAATACACTGTTGCATGAAATAGGCCATTCTTTAGGATTAAGACATTCTTCAAACAAACATGCTATAATGTTTGCTTATGCAACCAACACGCGTAAAGATCTACACAGAGATGACATTGTGGGGATTCAGAAAATTTATGGAATTCCTGCAAATGGTGATAGTAGCACATCTTCAACAACAACAACAACAGAAATAACCCCAACTGTGTTGCAACCACCAAATCTGTGCGATGTTAAAGTTGAACACTTTTTAATTCTACACAACAAACTTTATATGTTTTATAAACAATGGTTTTGGATATCCTCTTTAGATGGAAATAATGTTGAACATCCCAAACTTTTGCGCGATTGGTTGCCTTTCCTACCAACCTCTTTTCAAAGAATTGCTGCTGTTTACCAAAAACCTAATACAGACATCATATTATTTGCATCTGGTGTTGTATATGCAATTCAATTTCCAAGCCTTTCGTTGGTTCCTAACTACCCCAAATATTATACAGATTTAGGTATACCTCAGAAAACGATTGTACGTGCTGCTGTAAACAGTTACAAAGGTCGTACCTTTATATTTTATGGGCATAACAAACTGCTTGAACTTGAGGAATCTACGCAACAACCAAAAGCACATTTCTTAATGTCATCCTTGTTTCCTGAAATGCCAACATCGGTTACTTCAGTATTTAGATATATAAATGGTATGCTGTATTTTATGAATAATGAAAATTTCTTTGAACTAAATGAATTTTCTGGAATACTCAGCAGAACTGGAAAAAAAGATTTATCCTTATTTAACGTTAATTGTGCAAATAAAGGCATTATGGAGCAACTTAGAGATGTTTTATCGAAACTAATTAGCTACGATGTATCCTTACTTTCACGATATCAAACGAATGAAGATGTTGCATATGTTGATTATGAAGATGACTCCCAATATTAAAAAGAACAGAATTATTATAAAAACATTATCCATAGCGCAGCATGGGTGCAAACTAGAGGAGATGATCTTGAAAACATACAGTTTATATTAAATAGTTGTTTAAATGTAAATAATATATGTAGTATGTTAGAAGTGTTGTGTTTCTTAAAACAGTGATATCAAACCATTGGACAAACAAGCTGTGAATTCTATTGTTGTTATAAATATTATATAGTAAATATGTAAAACAATTAATCAATAAAAGTCTGTTTAATATGTGTATTATTTTTTATTTTGTTTTTATCATAACTGGTTGGTGAAAGGCATACATCAATGTTTTGAAATATCGAGCATTGTTATATCAACATATATAGGTTTATTAAATAAAATTTTCTAATTTACTTAACCAACAACAAGATTTTTGCTAAAAACCTCCAATGTCTTTTTATTGTTACTAAAAGTAAAAAACATCTAGAAAAATATGTTTATTTATTTATGAATGATGCAAATAAAAAAGTTTTTCGCCACTACCACAGTTCTTCATCAGAATATTCTTCTAACACAATCCTCACAACAAAACCCTTAGCTGGATCTCTCAAGGTGGTTTGTAGTATGCGTGAAAACTCAACATTAAGATTATCAACATCAAATTTGCAACTAACATCTCTCGGTTTAACAATTTTACATAATTATCTCTAAAAACAGCTTAAATAGTAGTCAAACTTAAATTATGTTTTACACTTTGATTTACAATTCCTTTAACCTTTTTATAACATCTAAACACATAAATTTGAATTGCACACCTTTTTGCTTTTAACCCAATATATTAATGTTGTTTTTAATAACTTCATACTCAGTATCAACAGTTATTTCATATAGCAAACTATCTGTATCCATATAAAGAAGCTTACAGTTCTCGGGAATAAATTGTTTTTAACATAACTGGTGGTGAAAGGCATACATCAATGTTTTGTTTTATCGAGCATTGTTATATCAACATATGTGGGTTTATTAAATAAAATTTTCTAATTTACTTAACCAACAACAAGATTTTCGCTAAAACCTCCAATATCTTCTTATTGTTACCAGCGAGATCCATTCTTGAAGAACATGGTTCTTGAGGGTTTGTGGAAGATTGCAGGGCTGTATCTGTGAGATAGGAAAATTCTTGCACAATGTTTTTGTTGATAAATATAATAATGTTTTCGGCTGCATATTTACTTATAGGTATTTGTTTTTTTCTAGAAGGTTATCTAACAATTTTATTAAGACTAAATAACTATTGAATAATTTCGATATTTATGTGTTTTTGTTTATATGAAAATTGTTTTTCTAGAATTGTGTGGAAAATATTAGAAAAAAATATATTTTTTTTACCTTGATTTTGTACAATTTTTATCATCGTTCGCATCCTGTGATTAACAAAATATGGTTTTTCATTTAAGCATCCTGTCTTTGCTATTTAATATTAATTTTTTATCTTTTAAATCACAACTTGAAACAGGTAAACTGCTTGTTTAATTTATGTTGGTTGTGGTTTAATCCTATAACCCTTTATTGATATATATCTTAGAGCTTCTCACGGTGAAATATATTAAATGTTTAAACCCAACAATTAAAAGCATTTTTACAACAATAATATTCTAAAGATGTTTTTTAATTCGATAATGTAGTTTGGTTTAAATTTAAAAGATTAAGAAAACCTCATCCTCTTTAGATAGTAACGATGGTTATTGCAAATTTTTAGCTTTTATTCTTTTAAAACAAAATGAATACTGAACAAGGTACCACGCGTTTTTTCGTTCTGTGTAATTGTGATTTTAATAGCTGTTATTTTTTGTTTTAGATGCAATATTTTGGGTTAGGCGGTCCCTTGAGGGGACTGAATATGAAGTATGTATTTTTTCTTTTTAAAAACAATATCTTATGTGTTTTTTTTTTCTTTTTTATAGAACCTGCCCATTAGTATAATCGATGAGATCCTAACACCCCCTTTTAAACATGTAGTTATGGTAGCTACCCCCTCGGGAGTAGTAATGTCAATCTTTGTAAACCAGAATAATACAATTTTATATGTGTATATCTATTAATAAAATAATTAATAAATAATAATAAAATATAAAATTCAAAGGATTTTGAGTTGTTTTTTTTTAATTAAAGTTTTATTTGTCTATTTAGTAAGTGTATTTATAGATTAAAAGCTTTTTTGGTTTTTTAACATAAATAGTTCTTAAAATTCAAAGGATTTGAGTTGTTTTTCTTCAATTAAAGTTTTACCAGTATTTTAAAATTTCATATATAATTATAGTAGTAAAAAAATAATAATATTTCTGTTTGAAGTAAGTTTTTTCTTTTTATAATTCTTATTAGCCTTGGTTTGATTTAAATGGAAATTAATTAAAGCTTTAAGGTATATTCATATATTAAATTAAATTAAATAGATTTTTTGCATTCTAGCTCAATGTTTTTTCAAGTTGTTTTTTAATCAAAGTTTTACCACTATTTTTAAATTTCATATAATTATAGTTGTAAAAAAATAACTCTTTTTCTGGTTTGAATTAAGTTTTCTTTAATCAAAGTTTTACCAGTATTTTAAATTTTTTCATATAATTATAGTAGTAAAAAATAACAATTTTTCTAGTTTGAAATAAGTTTTTTCTTTTTTATAATTTTAGCTTTGGTTTAGTCTGAAATGAAAAAATTAATTAAAGCTTAAAGGTATATTCATATATTAAAATAAATAGATTTTTTTCTAGCTTGATGCTTTTTATTTAAATATTCAGTTAAATTAGCAATTTTATTCTAAAAATAATAATTTGTTGTTTTAAAGTAAGTTTTTTTCTTTTATAATTTTATTAGTTTGGTTTGATTTAAATGGAAATTAATTAAAGCTTTGTAGTATATTCATATATTAAAAAATAAATAGATTTTTCTAGCTTGATGTTTTTTCGTGTTGTTTTTTTAATCAAGATTTACCAATATTTTAAATTTCATATAATTATAGTATTAAAAAATAACAATTTTCTGGTTTGAATTAAGTTTTTTTATAATTTTAGCTTTGGTTTTTGTCTAAATGAAAAATTAATTAAAGCTTTAGGGTATATTCATATATTAAAAATAAATGGATTTTTGCATTCTAGCTTGATGTTTTTTCAAGTTGTTTTATAATTTTAGCTTGGTTTAGTCTAAAATGAAAAATTAATTAAAGCTTTAAGGTATATTCATATATTAAAAATAAATAGATTTTTCTAGCTTGATGTTTTTTATTTAAATATTCTGTTAAATTAGCAATTTTATTCTAAAAATAATAATTTGTTGTTTTAAAGTAAGTTTTTTTTCTTTTATAATTTTATTAGTTTGGTTTGATTTAAATGGAAATTAATTAAAGCTTTGTAGTATATTCATATATTAAAAAATAAATAGATTTTTCTAGCTTGATGTTTTTTCGTGTTGTTTTTTAATCAAGTTTTACCAATATTTTAAATTTCATATAATTATAGTATTAAAAAATAACAATTTTCTGGTTTGAATTAAGTTTTCTTTTTATAATTTTAGCTGTGGTTGTAGTCTAAATGAAAATTAATTAAAGCTTTAGGGTATATTCATATATTAAAAAATAAATAGATTTTTCTAGCTTAATGTTTTTTATTTAAATAAGCTGTAAAATTAACACTTTTATTCTAAAATTATAGTTTGAACATCTACCTTGTTGAGATTAATAGTTTTTACATTTTTAATAATCTATGAAAATTAACAATATTTAAAAAATAAATAAATTTTTTATTTAAACAAGCTGTGAAATTAACAATTTTTCTAAAAATTATAATTTGAACATCTACCTTGTTGAGATTAATAATTTTTACATTTAAATAAGCTTTGAAATTAATAATTTTTATTCTAAAAATAATTATTTAATCATCTACCCTATTGGGATTTACAAATCTTTTAATTACAACCGTTTTAGTTATTAACTACTTACTTAACACCTGATATAACAATTTCAAATTTAAAAATAAGATTTTTTGTCTGTTTTAAAAGCCGTGTAACAATTTTTAGTTTGATTTATCTTTTTCTTTTTTAATAATTTTATTAGCTGAGGTTTTACCTAAATGATAATTTATAGATTTTTCGCAAAAACAAAAAAATTTTTTGCATTCAAAACAAAAAGCGGTTTCTTTGGGTGTCTGCAAAAAAAAACCATTAATATAACAATGGGATGTATATTCCTTTTATTAATCTAACTCACCCAAAATGGGGGTTGTGATGCTGATTTTGATGATGGTGTTGGTTGCGGCGTGTTTGACATTTCTTCATGACAATGTAAATCCTCAGACATTTTTTTATGGAGCTTTTTGATAATAAAGGTGTTCAGGAAGCTAATCAACAAGCAAAAAATCCGGGTTAATAGAACAGAGTAAAATCGATCTGTGAAAATTATTTGTAAATTATTTTTTCTGTAAGAAAATCTTAAAAGGTTATTTTTTAAAAGAAGTTTTGTAATCATGCAAAGAATTTTTTAAAAGAAGTTTTGTTAATTTACATTATTAAATGAACTAAATAAAATTTTTACACCTGATTGATGTTTTTATTTACAGATTAAAAGCTTTTGGGTTTTCTTTAATTAAAGTTTTACCTGTTTAGTAAGTAGGTATATTTTTAAAATAAAAAAAGCTTTTCATATGGTCTAATTAATAAAAACAAAATATTTGTTATTTAGAGGTTGTCTGATAAACAAAAATACTTTTTCTAGATGTTTTTTTACTTTTAGTAAAGGGTTCCTTTAGATATCTATAAACTATGTTGAATAATAATAATAATTGTATTATCTACTCACCCCAAATAATTGTGGTAACAATATATAAATCACAAAACCTTTTTGTAAAACTTGCTTTAACTCACTCTAAATTAGGTTGTCCGCGTTAAAACATTTTTGATAAAAATAGTTTGTGGTTTAAACTTCCGTTTTCTTTCGATGATTAACATGATTGCAGCATTGGGTTATTTAATGAAAACTAATTTTTTAGCTTATATTATTGATTGTGAATAACAGATGGCTGCACTAGGATGTTTTAGCGCTTAAATATGTAATGATAACCCAAATGTGATATCATTTTGGCGGGCTTATTATAGGATATGTTTACATGCATACCATCATTTAAATCAACTGTTTTGTTTACATTTCAAATCTAGTGGCTTTTAACTAAATGTCATTTTGGGGAATTATTTAATAATTTTTTATTTAACTAAATATCGTTTGTTTACATTTCAAATCTAGTGACTTTTTTTATTTGGTTGCCCTGTATGTTTACATATGCTTGGCGGGCATATCTACTAAGAGCATACCGCCATTTAAATCAGCTGCTTTGTTTACGTATGACGTCACTTCCGGCAGCCATATTTGTTTACATCCGGCGGCCATATTGTTTACATCTGGCGGCCATGTTTGTTTACATATTACCTATAACACATGTGCTTATGACGTCACTTCCTGTCGGAGAACATACATAGCTGTACTACTGATTTGTGTATAACATTATGCAATAAATGATGAAAAAAAACTTACCGTTTATATTTGATTTACCCTCGTATATACAGTGTTGTTCCATATAAAAAATATCCTTACTTCATTATACTTATTTTAAAACGTAGTATGTATATCTATGTGTGGTAGTAATTATTATATTTTTTTCAAATATTTCTATATCAGAGGCTTTTCATTTTAGAATTAATTATATTTCCCTTTTGAGTTTCCTGGAAGCACCAAGGTTATAATCTGAAGCAAGATAATAGCTATATTTCTGGCCGAGACCTTGGTATATCCGGTCTTAGCTTGGCACATGTAGATCTTGAAATATTCTTTGAAACGTCTGAAAGTCATAAATCCTCACCCAAATACTTAAGTTACAGGGCTGAAAGTGAAGAGTATCGAGCAAGCGAACATCATCTAAGCTACTACGAGATGGAAGTGGTCCAAACAAACCAACGTTAATTATGGTAGTAACACACCTTCCCTAATGCTTGCCTAAGGTATTAGGTGCAGTAAAATGTAGAGTCTTGCCTATTGTAGAATACTCGTAGTCTGCCAAATTTGTACTTTATCGTAAGTAATTGTACTTCCAATAGTTTTGATCTTCGAATCTTTAATTACATATAATTTTCGTTCTCCGATAACATTTACAGTTTACAATAACTTTTTATTGAAATTACTTATTAGTTATTCCGCTATTTCTTAAATGGTTTGTAGAAATATCCTATGTGGTTCGTTGCGGAAATCTATTAAGCTTAGAGCATGTATATGTTACATCTTTAAGTTTCAAAAAAACAAAAAATATTTTTGCCTTTGAGTATTATTAGTAATATCACTATTAACTGGTTTGAATCAAACTCTCGACGTTTCAAATAAACTCATACGAGGTATTGGTATTCTTTACCAGCACTCGTAAGGGGCAAGAATATTCTAAAGGTCATTGGACTATCAGTCGTCACCGGTCACCTACTTTACACACAACATATTAGCGCCTTAGCCACCCATGTAACTACAAAGTTAACTAAAAAAATATACTTATATACTATGTTGCATTGCATTGCATTACATTGCATTACATTGCATTACATTGCATTATATTGCATTACATTGCATTACATTGCATTACATTGCATTGCATTGCATTGCATTGCATTGCATTGCATTGCATTGCATTGCATTGCATTGCATTGCATTGCATTGCATTGCATTGCATTGCATTGCATTGCATTGCATTGCATTGCATTGCATTGCATTGCATTGCATTGCATTACATTGCATTGCATTACATTGCATTGCATTGCATTACATTGCATTGCATTACATTGCATTACATTGAATTGCATTTTGAGTGTTGTGTCTCGATTCTATTCCTAATAAAGGAAACTGATATACAAAGACTTCAAAAATTACAAAACAGAGCTATGAGGATTATTCTGAGTTGTAACAGAAGAACTAGAATATCCCTTATTCTGGATATGCTACATTATTTCACCATAAAGCAAGGATTTATTATAAAACTCCGTTTTTAATTTTTAGAATATTGAACGGGCAGTTACCACATTACATGTCAAAATTCATGATGTATAAAAGGGAATACCATGAATATAACACACGAAATATTAATGAATGTAGATTACCTTTTCATACAAAATCATCCTCTCAAAATAGTGTTTTCTATATGGCAGTGATTCTTAACCTTTTTGAAAAGTCAGGGAGCACTTTTGATCATAAGAAAAATTCGCGGAGCACCAAAATCACAGAGTCAAAAAACATCAGACATAACAGTTAAAAATAACATTAATTAAAAAATATATAAAAATATATACGAGGTAAGCTCCATAAATTCTCGGCCTGATATAGAAAAAATAAACTTAGTAAAATATAATAATTTTTATTTTTCAATATAATCTCCCCTAATGTCAATACACTTATTACAACGTGGAATTAATAATTCAATGTCCTGGTAAAAGTAATCTGAAGGTTTTCCTTCAAAATGTTCAATTACAGCTGCTTGCAACTCGTTCTCGTCCTTAAAACGACGTCCCCTAAGGTCTTTCTTTAAGTTGGAAAATAAATAATATTCACTAAGAGCCATATCCGGACTGTACGGTGGATGATCCAATGCTTTAAAACCGCATTCGCGAATGGCAGCTTGTGAAATTGCGGCAGTATGATCGGGTGCATTGTCGTGTAATAATCGAACATTTTCATCGAACATCGATTTTTCTCGACGTTTTTCACGAATATTGTTTCTCAATTTATGCAATAAAGACGCATAATATGTACTGTTAACAGTTGTATTGTGTTCTTTAAAATCAATCGGTAAAATGCCGTCACAATTCCAGAATAATGTTGCCATAACTTTCTTTGTCGATTGAACGACTTTCCCTTTTTGAGACGAGGTTCATTGGGTTGCCGCCATTCCACCGATTCCTTTTTGGATAGAGGATCATAATACAGAACCATTGTTTCATCTCCAGTGACAATGGACTTCAAAATCGGCTTTGGGTCGTCTCCACACAAGTTTAAAAACGAGCGCGTACATTCGACGCGGCGTTGACATTGAACAGCAGAAAGAAGACGCGGTACCCATCTTGCACTAATTTTATTCATACCCAAATGGTCATGAAGAATTCGGCGAACACTTGTTTCCGAAATGTCAGACATCACTGCTAACTCCTTAACTTTTAAATGGCGATCTTCTAATACCATTTCTTCAATGATTGTAACTTCTTGAGGCGTTACCAATTCAATTGATCGACCTGTGCGCTCATCATCTTCAAGAGATTTTTGACCCAAACGGAAACATGTTGACCACTTTTTTACAGTGGAATATGAAGGAGATAAATCACCATAAACGCGTCTAAACGTTGTTTGATTTGATTAGGCGTGCGCCCTTCTTTTGTTAAAAACTTAATGACCGCGCGGTACTCAATTTTCGTTAGCTACAACATTTTCATGCACTCGTCACGATGCTTGAGTGGCTACTAATAGTTATTTACGTGCCAAGCTTTGTAAATTAATCTTTACGGGCGAGCTGGAAAGTTTGTTGGTGTGAGCGACGAAGGAGCGAGCACACGACTTCACTTCACTTTGCAAAGGTGCTGCCATCTAGCCATTATTTGTGCAACTTAAATCACATACAGTAGATGAGCCAAAATCAAATTTCGGCTTTCATAATTTCGCGGAGCACTTGCAACAATCTCGTGGAGCACCAGTGTTCCACCGGTTCCACGGAGCACCGGTTAAGAATCACTGCTATAAGGGGTTAAAATTATATAATGAACTACCACAGGATGTTAAAAATTCAAAAAATAATAGCGAGTTTAAGCGTAAATGTTGTAATTTTATTAGATGTAAACTAAATTGATTTATACCTGTACTTACAGACTAAATATAGCGGTAGGTAGTAATTAGTATTTTTAGCATGTAAGCAATTAAATGTATTTACATAACATCATATGATGGAAATAAAGAATATAACTAACATTGCATTACATTGCATTACATTGCATTACATTGCATTACATTGCATTACATTGCATTACATTGCATTACATTGCATTACATTGCATTACATTGCATTACATTGCATTACATTGCATTAAATTGCATTACATTGCATTACATTGCATTACATTCACCTGAGTCACCTGAAGCACATAGATAAAACAAATTTAGTTTATTGAAATAACCAGGTGGGTTCTTTCTATCTTATGTTCATGTGGAAGCGTTACTTAGTTCGTTGTATCAAAATTTAAGAGCAAATTTTTAGAATTATGTGTTATAATGTTCATGGAGTTACAATTTAATGAAGATCCATGATATAGTAAGAAATCAAATTCTATAAGATTCTGAATTTACTTTCTCAAGTAACTGATAAACTTAATAACGATCAAAGTATGATTTTCTAATCATACGTAAGTAATATTGTTTAGAAGTTTTGTATGCTACAAATTGGCACCCAACAAAACGGGCTGCTTGTGATATTGTTTCGTAGTTTTTTCTTCCTACAATGTACTACGTATATTTCAAGTTATGTGTCCTCATATTACGTTGTTACCATTTTACAAATAATTGCTTTAATATAATTAATACATAATTACAAATAAAAATTTTTTTTCTTAATAAACACCTACATTACAAATAAATATAAATAAATGTAAAAGCATGAAAAAACTAATAACTTCATATTTTTATAAAAAAAACTGTAGAATTCTGTATAATTGACAATACGAGTTGTAATGCTTGAATATTAACATAAACTTAAGTTAACATAAATAAATTTTGTTTTTCCAGTATATAAAGTGTGCAAGGAAGTTTGATTATTGATCTTACAAGTTTGTTTGTTGTTTTTGTTGTTTTTGGGCGAGGAATCAGGAAAGCGGAGCATCCTTCGTACCTCGTGGCACCGATTGCTATGATTATTTGGCCGACCCTACTACAATTTAGCCGAATCTGGGGGAATTCCACCCCCAGTAGGGATCTTTATCGTGCCAAACATCGCATTGACACGGGACCTACAGTTTTACTTCCTATCCGAGAAGAAGGCATGTTTTTAATTTTTCTCCGCTATGAAAAATTACCAGCTCGGTCGGGGATCGAACCTGCGATCCTTGGATTATGAAGCAAACATGCAAACCACTAATCCACCGAGGCTGGCTGATCTTACAAGTAAAATAATAATAGCTATTTATACACGAAATCAAATCTATCAATTTTATTACACTACTTAAACTTACGAGGAAGGAAGACGAGTAACTAAAGGAGCGTACTGCTATTTTGTATCTGGTACAAGTGTTTAACAAAAAAATAAGCTGTTGATGAAGTGCTGTAACAGGCATGTTTGACTGTATACTCGTACGTGATAAATTAAAAACGACTACATATTTTAACAAGATTTGTTACAATCTTGTACGAGGCTTGCTCGATATATATTGCGAATTGGCAACCCTGCTTTTGCTAGGTGCAATCTGACAATTGAAACATAAAGTTTGACATTTTTGACGGCATACGTACTAAAAACGTTTTGTCATACGGGCGCTATTTGTTTTGTTTACATTGAGTTGAAAATTTCCTCTCGGCCAAAAAATGGACTTAACTCGTGAACATTTTCGTGCTATGATTTTCTACGACTTCCGAAGTGGATTATCACAAGAACAGTGCGTCGATCAACTTACTTTAACTTTTGGTAATGAAGCCCCACACAGAGCAACTGTATATCGTTGGTTCAATGAATTTAATCGTGGTCGTAGTTCGCTGGCAGGTGAATCTAACGAAGGTCGTATAAAATCGGTTGTGGTGCCAGCAAACGTCGATGACTTGCGCGAACTGATAAAGTAAGATCGTCATGTGACGTGAAATTCAGGCATCCTTAGGCGTTAGTATGACTAGTATACATTTGATATTGCATGAACATTTAGCCGTGAAAAAGCTGTGTGCACGTTGGATTCCACATAAGTTAACAGTCGCTCAAAAAAAGGCTCGTGTCGATTGGGCGAAAGAAATGCTCGAGAAATACAACCACGGTGCTTCAAAAACCGTTTATAACATCGTCACAGGTAACGAATCTTGGATTTATGCGCATGAGCCCGAAAGTAAACAGCAGTCGACTGTATGGTTCTTCCAAGATAAGCCAAACCCAACAAAAGTCGTTCGCTCTCGAAGCACTTCGAAGCAAATGATCGCCTGTTTTTTTTGGAAAAACTGGACATGTCGCTACAGTGGTTTTACAGGATCGTAGAACGGTCAATTCAGAATTGTACACAACCATTTGCTTACCAGAAGTCATTCGAGAAATAAGAAAAAACAACGTGCGACGCCGGATCATTCTCCACCATGACAATGCGAGCTCACGCGCATCGACGATAACAACTGGTTTTTTGAGCACTCAAAACGTCAAATTGATGGGTCATCCGCCGTATAGTCCTGATTTGGCACCTAACGATTTCTTTTTGTTACCACACGTGAAAAACAAACTGCGTGGAAAACGATTTTCGACGCCGGAAGAGGCGGTTGATGCATTCAAAACCCATGTGTCGGAGATACCTGATTCTCTATGGAAAAAATGCTACGAAATTTGGTAGTGAACTGTGAAGAGAAAAGTTGAAATTCTAATTTAAACGGAAATATCTGTAAATTATTTTACCTCTACTGAACAGGTAGATAATGCATTTTACTTGTTTATGTCACAAATGAAAAAATATATAAACGAAAAGTCTACTACAGTTGGTTAGTACTTTATTGAATGGCTGTTTGTGGCATAGATGAAGGATAACAAAGGCCACAACTTTGTAAACTTTGGTTACATAACAGTTGTGCTACTCCACGATCATGAATTTAATTCTTTGACATCAAACAACATATCCCAGCCAGCACACTGAGGTTATAATGACGTTATTTTTAAGTCATTATTGGTCGAAGACGTTATATGACTAATAAATGATATCCATAAGACGTCATGTTATGGGACGTACGTAGACGTCTTCAAAACGACGTCTTTTGGACGTACACTACAGTACGTACAAGTTTCATTAAAACAATATTATTTTGGCAGGGGTCAAGGAATACTGGTCATATTAAGCAGGTGATCACAATATAGAGATGTTTTGACTGTGGTATATCATAAATGTTATTTCCAATATTCAACTATTTATTTATAATTTCCGTCTTAGTCCTAGTATAGGACGTTTTAATGATGTCTTATATTGACGTCTTTGGGCTGTGACATAATGATGTCAGTTTTACAACAATTTGACGGCGTTACTTCCGAAAAAACGGCGACATTATGACGTCAGTGTGCTGGCTGGGATGTAACAATATACCTATCCTTTCGAGTAGCATGTATTCTTTCAACGTGTAAAAAAGTTTTACATGAGTTAATGGTTCTATTGTAAATGTTTTCTTACTTCCTGTGCTTAGTTAATTAATAGATACCATTTTTTATGCTGGGCCGAATAATAAACGAAATATATAATCCTTTCGACGATTAAGCAAATCATGCTAAATATTGATTGCGGTGGTTGTTTCCTGTGTTTCCCACTTAATTAGTTCTTTGCTTTTATGACATTGTTACATTTTTTGTAGAAATAAAACTATGACTGATTAACTCAATATTTGAATCGGTCAATGCAGAAACTGAATATGTCCACTTTTTGTGTAAATTGAGTTATACATGAATTCACCATAATTCAAGGGTGCTCGATCGAATGGTGCAAAAATATAACATGTCCTGCTTTTCTATAATGTAGAAAGGCGATGGTATAGTACAGAAACTGAAGAAACATAGGACATGTTCAATCTAGGATACGCTGAATTAAAAACAGCTTAGCTGATATCAAATGAAGCCATCGTCGCGTCGTTTTGACATATGCAAGTGATATTTTGTTGAGGGAAGTTCTCTATGCAAAAATGTCTAAATCAACTAGTGACAGTGTTTACGAAGAAGAAAGTAAAACTGAACAACCTAGGAAACAGTTGAAGGTATTTCCCACTGACTCCACAACCTCTCCAAAACTGAAAGATTTATGACGTACGAGGGTGGTCTGAAAAGTTTCCGACCTAACAAAGATACAAGACATTTTTTCTTTAAATTTATTTTTATTTTTCTACATAGTCTCCTTGTAAGTCTACACACTTCTCCCAGCGATGCTCCCATCTCTTTAACCCGTCCAAATAGTACTCGGCATTTTTTTCTGCAAAATAATTGTTCACGAAGGTGATTGCCTCCTCATTTGACGAAAATCTCTGTCCTCCGAGCGCAATTTTTAGATGAGGGAACAAAAAGAAGTCGCTTGGGGATAGATCTGGTGAGTAAGGAGGGTGGTCAAGCAGTTCAAACCGTAATTCGTGGATTCTCGCCATGGCAACCGCGGAGGTGTGAGACGGCGCATTGTCTTGGTGAAACAGGATTTTCTTTTTCTGCAAATGTGGCCGTTTTTCCGCAATTTCTGCCTTCAGCTTGTCAAGTAATGATGCGTAGTATGCTTCTGTAATGGTTTTTCCTGTTTCAAGATAATCGATTAAGATAACTCCATGACTATCCCAAAAAACAGTCGCCATCACTTTCCCAGCCGACATAACAGTTTTTGCTTTTTTTGGAGCCGATTCCCCCTTCGCAATCCACTGTTTTGACTGTATTTTGTTTCGGGCGTATAATGGTGTATCCAAGTTTCATCTACAGTAATTAATCGGCGTCAAAACTCTGATTTATTGCGCCTAAACTGCGGCAACAGAGCGTTGGAAATGTTCATTCGAACACGTTTTTGATCTAACGTGAGCAAACACACCCAACGCGCGGACAGCTTTCTCATGCCTAAATCTTGATTCAATATGTGACAAACACGTTCTTTGGACATATTCATAGCCTCTGCTATCTCTCTCACTTTAATTCGACGGTCGGTTAGCACCATTTGGTGAACTTTAGCGATGTTATCGTCAGTGGTTGCAGTTTTTGGACGTCCCAAACGTTTATCGTCTCCCAAGCTGGTACGGCCACGTTTAAATTCAGCTGCCCAAAATTTCACTGTGGTAAATGATGGCGCAGAGTCCCCATACACCGAGTCCAACTCATCTTTGATTTGCGTAGGCGTATTGCCTTTCAAAAACAAATATTTAATGGCAGCTCGATACTCAATTTTTTCCATTTTCACAAAAACACTCACACCGACTCACTCAAACGATTGTCAAATAACAACTGCGAGTCCAAAATGGTTGAAATTTTGGTGAATACCTGTCAAAAGATGCACAACTACATTCCTTACTTTTATTGACGAGTGCTGCCATCTTCACGTTAAGGTCGGAAACTTTTCAGACCATCCTCGTACATTGAGAAAGAACTTGACGAATTTTACCAGCAATTTTATCCTAAAATGGCCTATGAAAGAGAAAGAGGAAGACAGCGCAGTGAAAGCAGACAATGTTTAAAAATATTTTTATTTGTATTTAGGATTTTCAGATTTCTTTTGTTAATATTAGGTTCAGTTGTTCTTTTGTCACAAACAGTGCCGATCTTAGGCCTCTCGGCACCCTCGGGCAAAGTCCTTCAGAGCGCCCTTATTAACTTTAAAAAGTAACTGTTATTGAATGATTTTAATGATTTTACCAACTTGGGCGTCCCAAACAGCCTAGCGCCCTCGTGCGGAGCCTAACCTCGCACCCCCTCAAAAGTCGAGCACTGGTCACAAAATAGTTTTTTGCGTATTCTTTGCATTTTATTTGCAATCAATGCAGAAACTGAACATGTCCATTGTTCACGTCTTATATGCATTTTTTTCTCTTAGAATACAAAACTTTAAGTAAATTGAACCATGTGATGTTACCTAAACAGATACCCTTCTTTCATATCCCAAAAAGTCACGAAAGTCCATAAAAGCAACATTGAGTAATTCAGTTTTTCTTGTTTTTCTCAAAACAAGGTGGTTGGGACATATTCAGTTTCTGCTTTGACCGATTCAATTATTAACACTAAATATTTGCACATAATTTTAGACGGTTAGAAATGTTACAAAGATTTATTATTAATTAATTGAATTCACATAATTAATTAATAAATCCACGTCTAGCGTCCGTCGCTAGAACAGAGTATCTCATATCAACTACGCCTTTGATTGATGCATTAATACTAACTATCTAGCAATTAACTTAGCATTAAAATTTCTTTTAGGTTTATATATGTGTAATGGCACATTTTTACAAAGACCCATTAAATCAATTTAAGACAAGGAGTGCATTTATAAACTTTCTAGTCATATATTTTGACTTTTATAGGTTTGTAAATTTATTCTGTTCTCATGTTGCAAAGACAAAAATGCAAGGTGCACATCTGCAAGAAATGTGAAAATATAGAACATGATAAGAATGTAAAAACATGGTAATATTAAATTCGCAATCTTCCCCTCGTACACCATCATCCGTGGCTTATACTCGTCATATGTGTCTTATTAGTGTAAATAAGTATATGATTTTTTTTATAGCACAAACGAAAATAATTATAAAGAATGCTGACCGCAATCTAACAAACTGCAAAAACGTTTAAAATTAATTATTCATTCCGCTAACTTTTTTCTTAATTTTTTGAGAAACTTTCTTATCGTTAGCATAGCATAGAAGATTCCAGGGAGCAACAGGTCCAAATTCTGTATGAATTGCTCATTGAATTAATTAATGAATAACTTAATAATGAATAATTTAAAAACAGACCAAGAATAAATAGTGTAATACCAATTAATGAATTTATAACAATAAATGAGAAAGCAGTTTCGCTGAAGAAGATTTAAAACAGCAGTTAAAAGCTTTCCAAAATAGTAAAGGAAGAGAGAGACCTCCTCAAGGAACTGTTTAAGAAACTGAAAAAAAGGAACAAAATAAAAACTCAATACAGATAAGAAAATGGATGAAAAACTAAATGTTAAAATTAGAACTTAAGCAAGCACAAGAACACTAAGAAATTAATTTAAAAGAAATCAATCGGGTGAGTGAATAAATAAAAGATGATCTGGAAATGAAAGAAACCGGAGAATATGCAAATGAAAATGCTATTGACCACTGGTCACTTCAAATCTTTTATTCACAAAACTGAACCTGCTTTGTTGAACGCCCTAAAACATCGTGTTACCCACAAAATGGGGACTGCTTATTGGGAAACGGTAACAACCTTTAACCGCAGTTAAATCTGTTGGCTGCCAGCTAACTAGTGTGAGGTCGTGGGTCTCACTAAAGATCTTCTGTAATGGGCCCCAAGAATCGTCGAAAATAGCTCTAGTATTTGCCGACAAAATCTGAAAAGAACAACACATTTGCGACTACTACCAATGTGGCCGACTTTTCCCAATATTGGCTCATCGATAGCTGAAAATATAAACCACAAATACCAAACAAATAAATAATAAGTCTTCAAGTAAGAGATTTACAGTGCTTTATTATTAATTAAACAAATTATCAGGTAGATCAATTAAAATAAATCAGGCAAGTATGGTTATATCTTAATCAAGGACATATAGCTTTGGCAAAAATTAAATGCAAGTTATTGATTTCTATTTACAAATTTGATCTGGGTGAGGACCTTCAACTCCAGTAGTGAGCTATTCAACTATTACGGAGCAAAACTTATACGTATTCACTCGCAAATATTCCTAACAATGTAATAAAATAAGTAACATGTGATAAAATTATATATATGAAACAGATACTAGATATAAGTGCTACACGCACACTGTGGAAAAACCATTTCACACATAAAATTATAATATACAATTATACAGAAATGTTTTATATACAATAAGGGTTGTCGGACATTATTGTTGTTGTAAATAGTTGCTACAATATAACTGACGATACAGATGTATGTTCTTCGAACTGAAGAGGAACGTCACCAACCAGGTCGAACGTAGCGTGATCCAACGAGACAACAGCAACCAAGTCAGCGTAATGGTCTTTTAACAGCCGAAATATACAACGTAGTGTATGTAATTATTGTAAGACAACCAGGAAGTTCTAAAATGAGTAAAGGTAAACCCAAAAGAAAAACAGTCTGTAACAAATAGAATCAAATTACCAGAATGCACTAAACAAACACTTTATAAATACTTTCGGTGTAATGTGAACTTAAGAGATAATTATATCGCCTTCATATACGGCTAACGACGATTATGCATCGAAACCTATCAAAAGAATTATAGTATAAGAGACTGAATGATATAAAAGTTAACTTATAAACACTTACGAGAACGTGTGATTCTAACCTTCAAAAAGAACAGTGGAAAAATCCCATTAAGGTTCCAATCTAACAATTGGAAAAACCACGCCACAAATTAATCATATATCTGCACCAATGCAATTGCCAATACACAACACAAAGGAAGAGATTAATAAAGCGGCGATGTCCACTAAAATATTCTTTAAATAAGTTGACTCACGAACGGATCGAACAAAGTAAAGTCTTATCGAAAAACAACCGGACGTTAGTTCCAAAACAAAATGGCAACTACAAAGAGAGAGAATGCAAGAATCCCTAAACGCTATACAAACTAACACAAAAGCATAGTTATACAGGGTGCTACGAAATTAGCACGTAACAATCGGATAACTTGTATGTGTATACAGATAATATCACTAAAGACATTTAGAAAATTAGTAGGAAAGACGTCGCTGCCTGATTCTTGGGAAAAATTGCAAAAACTTTACCATCAAACAACTCGCTGGTTACATAAATAAACGAAATTAGTATTTTAATCGATGGAAGAATAAGCATTCTTTCTACCTAAAAGCTTTTTGTATAATTTGAATAATAACATAGTTATGTGTTTAATTAGTACAAAAATACATGTTTTTGGGACGAATAAGGAAGTTGCCGGACGACGCGTTAGTAGAGTCTGGCAATCTTATGTCCCAGTCCCACAACGCATTTTTTGTATGAATTAAACAAATAACTATATAACATATTGTTATGATTTAGGCATCCTGATTACATGTATGCACGATGTGTTGCTTATCTCGCAGGCGAAAGAAGGATTTCACTATTTTTTATTTTAAAACAATAAAATTTTGCATTAAATATGTTTAAGGATACATACTACAACACTGTGAGATGGTAGGGGATAGATTTTAAACGGATTCTTCACTTGACACATAAACTCAATTTCATGATGGACGATCCTATGTCGTTGGTTGATATTTTGACATTTAGATATTTTGAAGCCATTGTATGGCATGTTTTCACCTGAAAATTATTAAAGGCATAGGTAAGAAGGTATACACAAGTATTTATTACTTTACTTACAGTTTTTATTATTGAATTTCAAGAAAATGTTTTAGTTCTTTGACGATTCATAATTTTTCATAGTAGATCGATCTTTTTCAATGTTATTTTAATTTCTAAGTAAAATATATATTGTTAACCAAGTTCTAGGGTACATTTAACACTAGAATGTTAAAGTGGGGAACTTTTTATAGAAAAGGTTTAGGCCTTTGAAATTCCAAAATTGTAACGTTTTAGCAGGGTCTGTAGAATGTTAAAATTTAGATTATATTTATAATTTATGTATTTATGTATTCGTAACTGTTCAAAAAGGTGACTTTCTTCGTATTAATGTAATGTCTTCAGAAGATTATCGCGCTCTCACAACATTTCTTTGTGATAACAGATTAATTCACCATACTTTTAAAAATCCGCAAAATAAACATATATCAATAATAATTCGTGGCATTCCAATATCTGTAACTACTGAAAAAGTTGAAGAAGAGTTAAAAAAAATTATCCTGTAACTAAAGTAGCAAGATTGTACAACAAAGAACGGAAGCCTATCTGTGCGGTAGACGTCAGTAGCAGTACCGAAGGTAAGAAAATACTAGAATTAGACCGAATTGGGTACTGTATAGTCACCGTCGAGCAGAGAAGAAAAAGAAATCACCCACCTCAATGCAAACGCTGTCAAAGGTGGGGTCAGACCAAAAATTACTGCCACTTACAACCACGTTGTGTAAAATGCCTTGGAGCACATTTATACATAGACTGTCCTAGAAATCGAGATGAAACGCCGAGATGTGTCAACTGTGAGGGAAACCACCCTGCAAACTATAAGGGCTGTCCCCAACTAATAAAAATTACCCAGAAACAAGTAAATCAACACAGAACATCTGAATCAAAAAATGGAAACAGCAGATCTTGAAATGGCCTCAACCTATATAATAGTACAGTAACACCAATACAACATACGCTACCGTGGCTTCAAAAGCTACAACCCACACTATTACATGAGACGACAACAGCCAAAGCATAAATAGTCTTTCTTTTATTTTAGAAGAACTTGTCGAATTACTCATTCCACATTTAGCTAAACTTATTCCTCTTATAACGCAATTCTTGCGAGACTTTTAAGCAATGGCTCAAAATAATGTCAAGAGTAATCAACAACTTAAGAATTGTGAACTTTAATGCAAACGGGTTAAAATCCCAAAGAACTCTATTTATATCTTTTCTTGATCGATACGGTGTTGACATTTATTGTTTCCGAAACACCCTTCAATACCAATGATTCATTTAAAATTCCAAATTACGTAGTTTATAGAAAAGATCGAGAAACAGAATTTGGAGGCGTTGGCATAGTCATCAAAAAGAAACTACAACACTATGAACTTCAACCACTATCTCTAACAAACATTGACGCAATCGCCAATAAAGTATGCAATGAAAACAATCAAGACTTGTTGATAATTGCAGCGTTTAAACAACCTAGACTCAATTTACTTAAAAATGATTTGAAAATCTTATTCCAAACCGATGAATTTGTTCCTGTGATAGGTAATCCAAATTGCAAAAACACCATGTGGAACTGCAGAACGAATAATCCAAACGGCGTTAGACTTCAATCTTACTGAAAATTACGGAATTCAAATAGCAGCACCAGACGAATACACTTATTACAGAACCGATCATCAACCAGACATTCTCGACATAATCCTATATAAGAACTTCAACTTACCTATATACCAGACAGTCCTTACTGAAATGGATTCTGATCATCTGCCGGTCCTAATTACGTTTTATGTAACTCCAGTTCAGACAACTTTACCTCCCAGACTAATAAATGGGAAGGTTGATTGGACTAAATTTCAAACCAGACTTGACAACAACATGTAGAACGTTGGTCGTCAAGAAATTGATATAGCAGTTAGCCACTATACAGAAGCAATTAAGCAATCAATCGCTGAATCTACAACGCTGCATTCATACAGAAAGCGAACTTCTATCTATACCCTATACAAATTCTTAATGTTGTTAGAGAGAAAAATAGAGTGAGAAGAGAATGGCAACATACTCGACTGTCTCAAACAAAACGATTGTTTAATCAACTTACTCGTCAAGTAAAATGGGAGCTAGATAATCTAAGAATAAGCTCTTATAAAAAATACATCGAGGAACTGCAGGCTGCTGATCCAACGATGTGGCAAGCTACCAAAAGAATTCTGGGGCAACCAAACATAACAGTACCTCTAGTGGATAAAAACAATACGTTTTACAGCTCTGATGAAGAAAAATGTAACTACTTAGCAACTTGTTTACAAAATACTTTCACCACGGATATAGAAGAACATGATATAATTGCTGAAGAAGTTACTAATCAGCTAAGTAGCTACGGAAGTACAGATTTTGAACCAACCACGATCGAAGAAATTAAGTCAATTATTGTACAACTTCCCACTAAAAAAACTCCCGGACATGACTTAATCACGAATATTATTTTAAAGAATTTATCAGCGAAATCTGTTGCTTTTTTTGTTAGTTTATTTAATGCAATACTACGTATAGACTATTTCCCAAGTTTTTGGAAATATGCTCATGTAGTAACATTCTTGAAATCTGGAAAAAACAAAAACTATTCAAACAGTTACAGACCTATAATGTCTGGTTTCACAAAGCTTGATTAAATTCTGATTAACTTAACTGTCAGTAAATTCAAAATTCATAAATTTCATTGGCTGAGATTTAACAGACCTTGAATTTTATCCAATTATATTTCTAGATTTCAAATTTAATCACAATTAAGTTAATCAGAGTTTAATCCAGCTTTGTGAAACCTTCGATCCTTATATCCCATACTCGTAATAAATAAGAAATATTCTTTACACATAGAATGTGCGTTACTCATATATAAGTCAATCATACGGCCTATTCTAATATATGCTTGCTGTGTCTGGGGCAACACATCAAAAACGAACCTTCAAAAACTACAAACAGTTCAAATAAGTTTTAATAATAGCAATCAACGCTCCGTGGTTCGTGAGAAATGATCAGATCCACTATGAACTTAGTATGAAATGAATTAGTGAATACATAAGCAAATTAACTAAAAAATTCTTTCTACATATAAATCAAAGTGAAAGTGCAGTGTATTATAACATTGGACAAAGAAATATACATAGTAGACTCAAACGAAGATTACCACAAGACTTATATTTAACAGATGATAATGATTAATCAAACTGTATTGTTTATATTAACTGTTCCTAACTTATTCTTGTATCCATGTGTCAATTTTGTATCTATGAAATTAGCTATGTGTAGCAATTAGTTTGCTGAGCTAGCTTAATAAATTTTTTAAAAAAAGGATATCTTCATTTTGATAAAAACGAAGAAAAATTCTCATCTTTCGTTTTATAACATTTATTTAAACAATTAATTTAATTTATTATTAACAATTTGGTTAGAGAATTTTAGTGTAAACGATACTATTTTGTTTCTAGCAAGAAACCAAATTAATCTAGTTCCTAACTAGGAAAATCACTAGCGATTTGCAATTGTTTTCCAATTATGTTGTTATGTTGTTATGTTGTTTTCCAAAAAGTGATTACTTTTTGTACAATTGCAATGGTAAGGAGTAACAGTTCCTATATGTTCTACTTTTTGTACAAAATAATTTGATATTATAGTGTCATATTCGAGCGGTTGGAGAAAAAAAATATATGTACCAAGTGTTAATCAATTGCCATTGAAGTGCAAATAATTCGAAAAATGTTACTTGTTATTACAACTGCATCAATTAGAGAATATCATAGTGTGGGTTTTTCAACAGATTAGCTATTACGCTCTGTATATAAGACTTATTAGATCAGTGGTTGTTTATGCAGCAAAAACATAAGTAACGCATTGCTAACAAATAAAAAATACATAGATGCATAAAATAAAAACAGATATAGGTATAAATCTTGAATTCCTTAGGTTCGGTTTAATTATTAAACCAGCCAAAAACCTTAATGTTATTATAACAAAAGGGAACGAATCGTGGCTACTCTCTTATCCAAACATTGCAAACTCATTTGCTTATTCCAATTTCCACTATCCACTCCCCACCTGTTGATAAGATTTTTGTTAGTATTGGAGAATGTGATAGTTTTTAACAATTAACACGCATAGTAGAGAGAAATGTCCTCTACAATTTACTTTGTTCAAAAGTGTATATTTTCACTCTCTTCGAGTGAACCTCCTGGAACTCCAGTTAATGTCGATTTATAGCGTATTTGGGTCCATGTTTTTTACTGTGTATAGCTCAGAATTTCGGCCACGATGATACATTAATCTTATGGAGAGCACATCACGAAACTTCTACAAATTTTAATTAAAAAGCTGTTAAAGATTTTTTAAGACCTTTGTCAATTATCTCAAAAATCTTGCTGGCGTCTAGGTATTGCCACTAATTTTATTAATCTACTATGAGTTTTACATTCATGAATTTCATGACTTGGGTTCGGAGATCCTGAGAGAACAAATCAAAAGTGTATGGTAGGAAAGTCCTACATTGGCAATTACCGTTTAGTTTGTCATTGTATAATGGAAATGGAAATAGATAGCAACTAGAAAATAATGAAAATCCGATAAATATTTTTATTTAATTGAAATATAACATTACTTGCAATAAGAGCGAATAACATTTTTAATTATTTATTATTCCTTGATATACTCGTAGTATATTTGCCTCCATAATTTCGCAGCTTTAACAAAATTGAATTTTAATTGTATTGCTCTTACAACTGCTACTACTTTAACTCGATTCGAACAAATTTGAAGACAATTCCTTTGAAGTTGTTTCGTCAACTTTATTGGGCTTTCTTCTTATTTGTTTTCTTTCCAATTGCTCTCTTACAAATTCTATTAGACGTCAGCCGTGCTTTGTGTTGAGTAGTACGTGTTTTCATTTGTATTTAGAGTATTTCATATTCAACTAAATAATCGCAATTGAAATTAATTTCAGAGATTAAATGGTTCCCTTATTTATTCTGCTGAAAGGATAATATTAAATCAATCAAATTTAAATTAAATTATGTATATTCTATAATCAGATTTAATACCTTTAAAAGAATTAAGCGAGCAAATGCATTTAATACCAATTATGATGCATTCAAAACGCTTTTTTAAAGTAGAATGTATTGAATTTCATTGCAAGGTAAATGTGGGAATCCGAAATGAAATCGGATCTAAAAATCGAAAGTAGTATACTAGATGGTGAATGGAAGGAAAATCCGTAGTAGTTTACGAACATCGGTGTGTATTGTATGAAAATACGAGCAAATACGTTTGCGGCGGAATAGAACTCAAATAGGGGAATGTGAGTACCTAATAAGATTTAATTCTCATTTAAAGGAACAAATAGCATTTCCGTGTAAATTCGCCACATAATAGGGCTGTAAAGGAGAGACTGTGTGTATATCTTTAATTCAGGCGCCCAGAATTAAACGCATTCAAATAAGCGAAGCTTAAATTTTCCGCTTGGATTCGCTCGCTCTTTGGGGTGACGTTTGGTCTCCGCGGTGACTAAAATCCGCAGAAATCGAATTCCTACAGAGCCCTTTATTTGGAAATAAATAAAGCAATGTGTATGTGTATAGAATTCGTGATGGAAATGAGTTAGCTAAATTGTAGTAAGCAATTACATTTGAATTATCCACTGATTTGTATTGAAACGGAATTCTGAATTGAATCAAATATTTTAAGCGGAAACTAACGTTAACCAGTTCAGGGACCAATTTTATCTATCCAATCTGCTGCTGGAAAAATGATGATAAATGGTAATAATTTTTTAGCATATTTATTTGCGTTACCTAAGACATTTTTGAAGTCACAATCTTCAGCAAAAGATCCATAGTAGAGTAAACACAATTTAAGAAATACATAGCGCCATAATTATGCATTTTTAAAGACTTTCAAAGAGAGTTTAAGAAATTCTGTCTAAATCTAGGCAAGAGTCTATCAAATTTACTATTATTATCATTTCTATTAAAAATAAGCAATCATACTAGCATTAAAGTATCCATATATAATATAACAAGCTTGTCCGGGGTTTATATCCTCAAGAGTGGTCCCACGACCTACTAGTTTCATATAAGCTTCGCTTACATACGGCCGTCCCATTTCCAGTTTTTCATTGTTGAAAATTATTACAGATTCGTACGTTAAGTAGCACCCTCTGGCGGTAATCTTACAACAAAGATATTTGAAGTCAGAGCTCAGTTGTTAATTTTTAGGTTATACTTTATGCCAATTGTGTCAAACTGCCTCCGATTAAAGAGACCTTTCTTTAACCCTGGTACTACCAACACTTTTTCCTTAGATTGAGCTTGAACAGGGGTGCAAATGCACCCCAACATATAGTTTAGTTATTTGTTGCTTTATAAATAATTAAACCAGTTTATATTATGACAGTTGTCTAATTTTACTTATTTGATTATTAAATATTACATTACTATAACATCAGTAAATACAAAAACCAATATGAAACAGAAATATACACTTATACAGTTTGAACTATTTGCTGTTGAACTTTCTTGAGTGTTAGTTTCGCAGTTTTTACAAATAACTTTTCGACAAGAATGTTCACTACAAACAGATTATTTGCATTTTAAGCAGTGTTGTCTGGATTTTCTGTCTTTTTTTCTGTCACACAAGTAGCATCTACTTTGTACTTCGGTTGGTGCTTCTGATTTTGTTTCTGAATCTTCTAGTTGTGGCATCACAGTAAAAATGGCTCGCTTTATATTCTTTTGAAGTTTAGACTTACTTTTTTGGTAGCGTGCGATAATATGAGGTTCAGCAAGTGCTTTACCTAGTTCCAACAGGAACTTTCTTCTCTCGTCTAGTATTACGTTTTCTTTGGTAGGATGTTTGATCAACCACAGTTTATAAGAATTCAATCCTGCCATATCAATCAAATGACCGAATATTACCATTGGCCAACGATTTGTTTTCCTACGCACTGAATATTGCTTTGCCATATAGTCTACTGCATCAACCGATCCTTTTGTTGCATTATAATGGAGGATGATATCCGGTTTGTAGTTGGTATCTTCCCCGGAAGTGACATCATCGTGGTGTTCAGTTGACAGCATAATTACTGATTTTCCCTTTTGTGGTACATACGAGCTAATGTTACATTCTTTTGAACTACTGCTGAACGCTGGTAATGCATCCGTGGTCCTGGTAATGCATTCTGTATTAAAGTATTTCCTTGTGAGGAGATACACTAACAAGCTTTTTACTAGTATAAACACTTTAATATCAAATCAACCCTAAACCAATCTGCGTTTAAGCTGTATCATACAATCTTGACCCAATGCGCTCATCTACAGCTTTCAGAAATCTTTATAGAAGCATTAATTTTTTCGAAACTTCAAAAATCGAATTCGAAATTTCAAATTTGATAGAAACGGTCGCTGATTTTAAACGCGAGGTTATGTCAACATCTATTCGTTCGCACGTATTTGAAAAACCACAATCGCAGGAAGCTGACGTTTGCTTCTGTCATTGGTAGTTTGGCAACCGTGCCAGAAATTGCATTCGACCATGCCACTATTCAAAAAAGTTGTTAGCCGTATCTGCTACCTACGCCAAAACCGCTTTAAAACAAAAAAAGAAAAGTTTCAAATGCAACTACCAACCACACAAATTTTACCACAGCACGCGATTACAATCATCATCCAATGAATCATCATTCATTAAACAAACACTATACAAACTCTGCACACTTCATTCAACACCCATTCCTCTACAGCAACAGCAGGCACACCAAATCGTTCAAATAAACTTCTTTGTTAATGATCATCTTTATTCAGCCCAGTTCTTCAGCCTTTGTCTGAATCAGAACCGATATCATATAACACTCACTTTTCCACAACGGAGATAATCTCATACTCACCTCAAAACACAGCAATTTCGTCTACAACAGAAGATGTTAACACAAAACTTTTTACACAAGAAACCACATACACCTTCATCGCAGCTCAAAAAAACGCACCTCCTTCTTCATTATACACCATACACACTCTCAATGCAACACAAACAATTCTTCACCCTTCATCCAGCTCTGAACAAACGTTATCTAACACTTTAATTTCTTCTAGAACAGAAGACGTTAACACAAATTTCACTTCGAATGCTAATTCCGTGCCTTCAATCACAATTCTAACCAATTTTCAAGATTGTCAGATCAGATCACCGAAGTAACTTCAGAGAGAAACATTGGGGTTTCGGGGAGCACCGAGACGAGTCCATTAAAAGAATATGATGAATCCTTACGAGCTTGTGAGGACTATAATCAACTTGACGCTATATCGCTCAAGCCAAGCCAACAATGAATCGCCCTTCACACACAACTACAAGTTAGCTGGCTGTACGATCCTTAACCAATGCGTACATTGACCAGTTCTTCCCAATCCTGTCCTCATAGCAACCCGATAGAAACTGTTTCTGCTGGAAAAGCTCTAAACAACAAAGGGGGGAATAAATGTGATGATCACAGGTGCTTTGGATAATTTATAGTATCTAAGGCAACAAATGTACACAAGGGTCAGAAATAATTGTAACGTGCTTAAATTCTCAATTTTATAGAAATATAATTTTATATGTACAAATGATAAAGAAACCCTGACACGGTCCTGCATTCTACAATGCATTTTTCGTTACGGGAAAATCTGCAAACTTTGCTTTAAACTAAATAATGATTTTTCATGTATCAAAAGTCACCTTTACATGTTTACACAAAACAAAATCCTTTCTGAAATAAAATACAGACGATATTACGAAGTAAGCAAAGTTTTCTTTGGTGTGAAAGGTCACCTCAAGACGTTCCTATAGTTATAAAAATTATTTCGTAGAAAAGAACGTTGATAAAATTTAGTTTATAAATATTTTAAACTAATACCGCCTTTCCTACAAAGGATTCCAGTTCCTAAAATGCATTTAGTTTTTATTTATGGCTTCCTGTTCATGCTTATCGACATTGTGCATAAAGACATTTTCCCGAGTGCAGACGTATAAAAACACATGGAGGCCATGCGTGGATACGAGTTCTTTTCGGTAAGCAGATTTTAGTTGCGGTGAAGTCCCTTAAAATTACATAGAACTGTCTCGAAGCTTTTTGAATGCTTGTTCCTGATTGGATTAAAAAGTCACGCTATTTTGCTATAGGTTAGTTTAAAAAGTCTCCGCTTAAGTTTAAGTGTGATGATATCAAATTTAGATCCCTTAGTTCAGTTTAAGTTTTAACAGGACGGTCAAAGACAACCATCAAAGAGGCTGTTGCATCGAGGCTTCTCCGGGAGCTTCGCGCCCCGAGGATATTCTAAAAGGGTCGTTACGGTGAATGTACGCCCTTATTATTAAGTATTTAGTTCAGAATTAGTGAATTCGATAAAATATTCCGTACTATCGTTTATTCCTCAATTAGGTTTAGTGTTATATCGTACCGATTTCATGTTTGGAAATTAATCCAATGCAAGGATTATTTCGCAGGTTTCGTTAATTTAGCGAAGAAAAATAATACCGTTTCGTTACATCGAAAAATTAAGTATAATTCCGTATTATCGATTAAAGAATTGTTACGCAGCCTTCATGTTATGTAGAGTTAAAGTATCATTATAATTCATAAAGAATTTGTTCCGTTTTGGAATTTATTGCAAATAATTATGTTAAATAATTTTGTTGAATCTTGTCAAGACAAAATAGTTCAGAATTTAAAATAACAATGTGTTCCCGCAACGTCCAGGTCAGCAGTTTGTTATTGTGTTTTTTTGTGTAAGGTCATTATTGTTTAGTGTATTGTGTTTGAAGTTTTCCATTTGTCAAGGAATTTTTGAACTTTGTTGGATCAATGAAAATGTTTTAAAGTATTGATTTTATTTAATTAAGTTTTTTATGTAAAATTTATTTGGGACCCCGAAATTAATTAATTTCTAGGAATTTTGATGTGCTTTGCATTTACATTTTTTCTTTTGCGTTTTAATAAACACATTTTAAATTTATTTATAGATTGATATAGTTAGGCTCAACGAACTGCTGATGTTTTTTTGTCACAAGATTTTTTATTGTTTGATAAATGTTTGATTAACTTAACGCCAAATTTAAATGAGATGTCATTCCCAAACTGATGACTTCTCGCTGCTTAAGATGAAAAAGCAAATAAAAGTAAACAAAATGAATATCACTCAGGTTGGTGGCGTCCACTATGGTTTTTTATTTGTTCCTGAATCCATTAATTAATTAGAAGGTTTTGGGGTTAACACCCACACCTGTATTTATATTTGCATAATTAGAGATCTCAGTCGGTGCATATAGTGCAGTAAGTATTTAGTGATTTGAGTTTTTATTAAGACTACAGTGACAGTCCATTGAGGGACTTTATAAAATAATTAACTAAATTTGTGTGTGAAATTCTAGACGTTACAAATGACAGTCCTTCGTGGGGCATCATTTTTTAGAGTGCTACATAATTCATAAATCAAAGAGTCAAAGAATTCATTCTCTGGTCTCCAACAGTAAAAAAATAAAGCTTATACGAGGTCTGGCTATTAAATAACGAGACTGCTTATGAAAAAGAGCTTTATTTTAAAAATTATTCTACAATCGAATGCTCCCCTTCAATGTACTCCCCTCCTCTCGCCACACACCGTTCTATTCGTTTTTTCCATTGGTCAAAGCAATGCTGGAAGTCTTCCTTTGTAAGAGCATTTAGGAGCTCCGCCGGTTTTTGCTTCACCACTTCGATCGACTCGAACCTGGTTCCTTTTAAGGCAGACTTGATTTTCGGAAACAGGAAAAAATCACAGGGTGCTAAATCGGGCGAGTACGGCGCGTGTTCGAGCACTGGAGTGCCTTAGCAGCTAAATAACGCTTCACAGACAGCGCGTTATGGGCAGGTGCGTTGTCCTGGTGCAAGATCCACGACTTGTTTTTCCACAACTCCGGCCGTTTCTTACGAACTCGCTCTCGCAGTGTTGCAAAAATTTTCAAATAGTAAGTTTGGTTTACAGTTTGACCCTGTGGCACATTCAGTCATCACGATGCCGTTGATGTCGAAAAAAACGATTAGCATGGCTTTAAATTTTGATTTCGACATCCTTGCTTTTTTCATTCTTGGCGATGCAGGAGTTTTCCAGTGCATGGATTGCCGCTTAGTTTCAACATCGTATTGGAATATCCATGTTTCATCGCAAGTGATGATGTTTTCCATCAATTCTCTTTATTTAACCTCTCAAGAAAATCTGAGCAGATCTGTTGACGGACTAGCTTTTGTTCAGGGGTAACATTTTTTGGGACCAACTTCGCACAAACTTTCTTCATGTTCAACTCGTCATGTAAAATTTTTCTCTGAGTTTCTTTATCGGCGTTTACAACCTCAGCAATCATCCGAATGCTCATACGACGATCTCCGCGCACAATTTCATTTATTTTGGTTACTGTTTGTGGAGTTGAAACGAAGACAGGTCGACCTGGACGTTTGTCATCTTCGGTGCTCTCTTGGCTTTCAGAAAACCGTTTATACCATTCGAAAACACCCGCACGAGATAGAGAATTCTCACCTTAGGCCTCTTTCAACAACTTATAGCACTCAGTCGGAGTTTTTTTTAATTTAACGAGAAATTTCACATTGATCCGTTGCTCGTGTTTTTCGTCACACATTTTTATCGGCACGAAAAAAAAAACACTTTCGTTTCTAACCTCTATAGAAAAAATACTACTACAGCAACAAAAACGTGTTTTCGTACTGGCATAGTAGACATTTCCAGCTATCCAACGCTGCATTCGTTTTCCCCCCTACCCCTCTAGGACGTCTTCTGTGCGCGCAGTCTCCTTATTTAATAGCCAGACCTCGTATCCATCGTAATCCGTCTTTTACTCGATGTAATACAGAAGATATTACAGTACTTTGCAATGCATAATATGTAATTCTTCGAAGTCGACTCAATGTTGGGAGTCATTATGATTCTAAAATCAACTATTGACGAATCTGACAGGCACATAGTGGAAAATGGGGGCCAACTAAACAATCAAAAGCTTTTCTGTCGTCTGGTATCTGTTTACGATTAGTTTTAGGAATAAATAGGAGACTAATTAAATTATAGACTTTCAGTACTCAAAGTACTGGTATCGCAATTACTTTAAATACGTAATTGTAAACCATATTTCTTCATTTTAATCTAAAATAAGTTTTTCCGCACGAAAACTAAGAAATGAAATGCTAAATCAGCACACTTGCCCTTGTACACACGAGATCAAAAGATACGGGGATTAAAAGAAAAAGTAACTAAACCAAAAGTACTTCATATTGTTTACACGTATTGGAAAGTTGCGTTTAACTATTTATTTACCTGTAAGGTGAACCTCTAAGAAAACTCTGCAATACCTTTAAATATATATAAAATTTTAATTCTTTGGAAGCTATTTTAATTTTAAAGCATTGAAGCTGTGTAAAAAAAGTATCAAAGCGTTAAACTTTCGAGAAACGAATTAAATCGTAGAGGAAAACGTTTCACAAAGTAACTTAAAACGCCAATTTCCTTTTATGAGAAATCGGAAAACTTTGTATTTAGTTTTCTCAAAGTTCTAGATATTTTTTATTTCAATTTAAAAGCTACTTCCTAGAAAAGAATCTCTAATGAAAACATTTAACGATTACAGTTTTTTAAAGGACTAATTAATTCTAAAACTTTTAAATGTTCTTATTGCCAATTTCTAAAAATTTTCTGTTTAATTGGATCTATTATCACTTTTAATGACACTCCATTTCTTTTACCACATCTTCCTTTTACTTACTTTTTGCCCCTTTGGAGAGTCCCTTTTCATTTGTCTCTGCAACTTCTACAATTTAAATTCCCAGGATACATCAAGTTTTATAAAAAATGTCTGTGACTTATGTTACTTTTTAAAAATCGAACCAATTGAGAAATAGTTCTCATATTGCATTTCTACCCTAAAAGCATGCTTCACCAGACAACCAGTAAGAGAGTAGCGAATCACATGCCTTAGGCATTCTGTATATGACATACAATATTAAACAGTTCCTGAAAAACTGTAAGTAAACTTTCTTGACAACAAAATTTCTTTTACATCAGTGGTCTTGTTTCTCTTTCTTACATAGAATATCTAGGAATTTCACCGTTCCTGCCGGAAAGTGTATTACTTCTTGAAAGCAATCGCTGGCACCCTTACTTCTACGAAGAGCACTGTTCAAATAGTCTGCCTTATTTATTAATTTTGCTCCCTGCTCAGTAGAAAAGCATTTGTCTTAGCGCACTGGGTAGACAATGGATACAATTTTCCACTTGTAATGGTGTAATTAATTTTTGCCCTATTTTAATAAACGCTTGATAAATTTACTTTCAAATTGCTTAGGAAATATTGAATATTTTAACTTAATTCATAATTAAAGTGCATTTCCTTTATTAAAGAATAAATATACATTATAATTAAAGAATCCTTAGTCTATTTATCTACTTTTGTTAAAATTTGCTTTTTTATGTCCCTATAGGATAAATTCCTTAAACAAACCTTAATCTGTTGGAGAGAAGCGCTAATCTATGTAATATGGGGAAAATAATGCAGAGGGCTCCAAACTAAGTTTCAAACAATAATACCTCATATATACGACAAAACTGTTTGTTAGAGATAGTAACCCGTGCGGTCAGTAAGACAATGGTGGAGTTTGATGCACAGCCACTTGGAAAATTGCAAAAACCTTGCAGGATCCCGGGCGATTACAGACGACAGGGCCATCAGTCAGCGGCTTAGGAGGTGTTGCGCTCGTCCCAGCTCGTAATATACACGAAGCAACTGGATATATATATATAGAAGAAAACTAAGGAAACTTTGTCATAGCTACTGACAGTACATTATCTAGGAAAGTAGGAAAATCTGGCCTTAAGCGTAATCCCACGGTTGATAAAATGAAAGAGAATAATGTCTATTTGAAGTATTGTTTATTTGTATAATTTTGTTTCATTTATAAATAAAGCAATTAAACGTTCAAAAGTGATTTTAATAAAGGTATCATGTAAAAGACAGCAATTACTTCATTTTACATCATATATTTATTACTACTACTTAAATACCATTGATATTTGGCAAACCTTTAGTTTACAGAATGATTATAATTATTAAAGATAATTTAGTAATTATTGAATAATTACAATCATTAACGCAATCCAGTGCACTGCTTTTACAAATAATAATCAGCATTTTAATCTTAGGAAATAATTGCGTTTGGTTTAAAGTTGAAGCTTAAATGAAGCTTAAACAAATTTCCAAACTTAATTTCAAATACAAGTTATAATAGCATGTGTAATTAACATATATAAATAACTCGTTGAATATAAAGTACGATCATATAAATACATAAAATATGAGGAACAGAAAAAAGGATAACACAATTGCCTAATCTGGGAAAATTGGCCAACAGAAAATGTTATTTTATTATACCTTACGTTATATAGTGCTATTAAATTAAAATGCAGTTTAAACTTTATATTGCATTTAAAAATAATCGTCTCAAACCATTGAACTTACTGTATGTTTATGCAACCAACAATACATAGCAGCGCATAATGCACTAGTCGTATAACCTCCTTTATTTAGCTTGGGAATAATTTAACACTAATTGAGTTTATTAAAAATACGTAAATGAACATAACATTTATTGTAAAATAAAAGATACACAGATGTATTTTTTATAACAACCATGTCTATTTGTTGTAAAATGCATACGTACTTGCAAACATCCAACCAACTTAACCTAATGATTTAACTTAGTTATTCTCAAAAGCAATATAAAGTAATATATTGCATTGTAATTTAATAGCACTGTATAAGAGGGGTTATATTATTATAGATTGTTTTGTTTTTTAGAATTAGAATTTACGTAACGTTTTGTAAAACTAAGGTCCATTGTGTTTGTCATACGGATTATTCAGGTTAAGATTTATGGCATATTCTTGTACCGTACGTCGCGTTGCATCCACCGCCGAAAATCTACCTGAACCCTTCTCGTTTCGCGCGAAATAAAAATGATAGCGTTCATGACTTCTTATTTAGAGCGTTACTTACCTGCACACGTTGAGCTGATCTTATTTGAATATCAAGTATAAAGTATCAAGTATTACTTAAGTATAATTTGCTTACCATCAGTTGCGCTAAAAAAACAAACGGAAACTTTACTCAATTAAGAATATTGATGGATAATACAGAGCTACTAGAAAGTAGATAATACGGACTAATTAAATCTACTTTTTTACTTAAATTTCCTTCAATTAAAAATTTGAGTAAAACATTGTTTTTAATTACTTACTTATATTCAATCTATGGTGTTGTTATTTGTATAGAAACATCAAAAACCTCAAATATTGTGAGTGCTATTGTGTATGAAAACTATAACATAATTAAATTTGCAAGAATATATAAGATACAGGATTTAAAGAAATATTAATACGGCAAATCCGAACCTCCCTCAAGTATCGATGGGGATGTTTTGTAAATTGCCGTAAGTTGTTTGAGTGTTAACAAGTATTCGTCTAATAAATTTTTTATTTATATGTACTTATCCATTATTAATTTAATTACTATCCATTATTTTATTTAATTAATTATTTATCCTTTTTATGACTGCTTTAGATACTTTTAAGTTTTTCTTACGATTTTTGTTTTTCTTAAGAAAGTTTGGTGCACTTCGATTTTTAGTGTGTTGTAAAAGTGGTTTGCATACAACCTATTACGATATATTGTTGAATATATCGTAATTTCAATTACTTTTGAATATCATACTTCGCTAAACTTATAATAATAATAATAAATTTATTATTTTTTCCATACATTGATCATGAACAAGGAGGGACTACAATTCTTGCAGAAATAATAAAATATATACTACAATGCGTACAGCAATTCCAGAGCATTTAACCATTTAACATAAAATTTCTTAGTTTAACAAAATGGAGAACAAAATTAAATTGGTGAGTGGAAAAACAGCATAACTTCAGACGAAAGAGACCGAATTAGACGGAGATGAACAACTACCTGACCAAGATATTTAAAATCTTTAAAGTTTGTTTTGAAAACATGCTTGTAAATCTATTGCTACTCATTCTATTCTAAATTTCTTTGACACACTTTATAAAATAGCCCTTTTAAATGGAAGCATCTACTAGTTACCGAAAGTTGTATTAGGGTATTTATGTTTCATTCTTTACCTTTAACAAAAAAATAACTAAAGAGTGAATCTACTGAACCTGGTTTACTTCCGGTAATATGTGTAGTAATTTTTATTAGCATTAAAGTTAAAAACTTTTACTTTTGCAATTTTATATTAAAAGTGTCTTGCTTAGATGATTGTAGGAATTCAAACCTGAAACTTGTTTTAATTTGTTAGCTAGATTTTGAAATTCATATTTAATTAGATAGTCACAACAAATGCATATTAAAATAAATTTAGTATGAAATACCTACATAACTGTTATTTTTTACCTGCAACGTAAGTTCATATGCTTCAGAGAAAAACTCAAAGACTTACTTTCCGCTTTAACGAATGAACGGTTATAATTTTATAATCTTTTCATTTATGAATTGACAAGAAACTTTTATTCACTCTTTCTTACAAAAGCTTTAACCTCTTCTTTTAAATTAAAGCGGTAAAATTAAACTGTTGTAGGATAACAATAAAATGAGATATTTTTAAGCATTTTTGCATATGTCATGGTTGTGTTATTTGTATTTTCTTCATTTAAAGATTTCTTTATTAAAAATATATTGTATTTATACAACATATAAATATATATTTTTTTATTTCATGCCTACACTACGGGGGAACCAACATCTAAGGTCATCTGTCCCCCATCTAATATGCAACACAAATACACACATCCATAGTTGAGGTGGCGGAATTTTCCAATTAGAAAAATCCCGCCGCCCCAAGTGGGATTCGAACCTACGACCCTTGGAACACGAGTGATGCACTGACACCACTCTGCTACTATGTTATGCTACTTTTGCTAACAGCGATTCCAGTTAACTTTCAATACTTCGCAGTGGCCTTCCAAGAAAGTGTATACGAATGTCTTTGTATAAAAGAAGTCTTGTTTATAAGAATTGGCTTATAGTACTGTAATGTTCTTTTTAAATAATACTAAAGGTGCTGTTTTAACTGTTTATTAACAAGAGATATATTAACACTAACACTAATTACAAACTCAATTATAAACTATTAACGAACTTAAACTAATTCAATTACAGGTTATTATTACTACAACATTTCCAACATTTATCTTATACTGTCACACGATGCGCGTATTTAATTAACTGGTTAACTGTGTTCCTTCTTGCGCGGTGGCGTTTATATATGCATACGTTGATCGCTCCGGAACATTCCGCCGCCAGTCTCATATGTTCTACTGCTTTCGTTACGCCGGGAACACTGTCGAAGTTCATTAAAGTATTATGATCTTTTTCAGAAGCTTCCTCAAACTAATAAAAATCATAATTAATAAATATGTTTTGCAGTTTTTAACCAAATCTTTTATAATTAGAAACCTTGTTTTATTTGATAAATATTGAAAATCTTTCTCGACTTAGAACGTTTAATATGTAGAATAAAACGTAGAATTCCCATAATCTGATACATATTATATCAAATTTTAATTTTTACACTTACAACCGATTTTTAACAGTTAAGCTGCTTCTGATATTGTATACTAATAAATATTTACATAAGTATATAACTTTTACAACTTTCATATGTTAATGACGAGCCTAGTTACACATGAAATGGACTACATGTTTTTGTAATTAATATTTATCATTCAACAAATAATTAAACAGTTGTTAAACGATTATGTTTTTGATTGCGCATGTTATTATTATTATTATTATTATCTATTAGCTAGTACAAATACATCCCTTTAAGGATGAATGAAATGAAATCTACAATGTCAAACACAAATTAAAAACATAATTTGTTGCGTAGTCCAATTCATGTGCGACTGGGCTCGTATACTATTTATTCTTTGAACAATCTGGAAACTAAAGTTTTAAATATTTAATAATTAATAAAAACTTGTTTGTTGTTTTATTCATTAACGCTTTACTGTTGCTACCGTATGCTTTAACCGTTGACCCTCCTTTAAAGAATGGTGATCCTTGTAACGTTTAAAGCAAAACGTTTCTCGTAAGACCTCACACCTAGTGTCTCCTGAGATATACTTCTACTATTCCCGTCAGGGTAGCTCTGGCGCCTAGTGAACGATGGGCGGCGGGTAAACCCCCTATGGCCCGGAAGTCCGGTAGACAACCCTTACTTCTACTTCCCGTCTGCGGCTTACCGCAGTCATACTGCACTTAGATATACATGTACTTGTTTGTTTTGTGAAAAGTGTCGATGAAATCTGAGACGCCTTCTCAAGAAAGACCAAAAGAGACAAAATAAATCTTTGTTTCATCCATCTTCCCGTATAAATACAAAGAAGTTTTGCCAAGCACCTTAGAGGATATTGTTGCTTCCTTGAATATTGTTCTAAGCGTATTCTTATTCTTTTTTTTTCGTATCTATTTCTCTACTACTTCATTATGAGTAGATTCATAAAGAAAACCAATTATTTAAAATGTACTAATTACTTGTACCGTTGTTTACGCCTTATAAACGTTCTTTCTTTACTAATATTCATTATGTATTTTCAATACGGTCTAGCTATGAAAGAAAAAAAATCATGAAAAGTTTTAATTGAAGTTGGTAATTTATGATCGCTTCGGTGTTTTATATAATCAATCAAACGCTATTACATAATCTTAACTAATTTCTTATAACATATCACATTTAACACTAGTTTGTTAGCTTTAACCATTTATGGATAAACTTCTCTTTTTCTTTTTCTATTTAATAATAAAAGAGCGTTAGATAAGCAACAAAGTTATTATAAAGCATTTAGGGATTGTAGATGCAGAAAACTATCATCCTTATGAATTTAAAGTTCCCATGTCGGTTCTATAGTAGGTAATTTATGAAATAACTTTTTAGAAAGGGGTTCTTTCAATTCAGAGTTCTTTCGATTTAGAATTGCATGCTGCATATGCTCGTACTATATAATTATATCGAATCACTAATAATATTGTATTAAATTTCTAAAAATACAAACTTTCTGCTCAGTCCTAGTATAAATTGAATAGCAAACAAATGAAACTAAAAAATTAACCTAAATCATTCCGTTAATAATAATAATAATAAATATAAGTAGATTTTATGTACTACGTACTAAGGGGGAGAAGTCCAGTGCTACATCGCACTGTTCTGCCACTTAACCTCTGAATGTGCAATTAATTCACAATAAAAATAAGAAGCAGCGATACCAAAAAAAAATAAAGGTACATTTGGTTCTATATCTAAGCGATTTTTATAACTAAGCAAGCACCTAAACTAAAAGTATACATAGTCCAGTCAAATTAGATAAATAGCGGAAAGTTGAGGTAAGTCCTTGGATTTTTGCATAGGGCCTCCTTGTGGGTTGTTAAATAACCCCCTAAAAGTCAACACCTGTAGGTGGTGAGCTCGAAGAATTAATGAGGGCAAACCACGCCCCCTAACGGTTTTTGTCGTTTTTCATCTCAGTGAACATGGTTTTTTTGAATTGATACCTGGAGAGCGTTTTATATGAGTATGGCAATCGATGATCTATCGATCAAATTGTTCTGTAGGATGGAATAGTTACAAGACTTCTAAGTTTTAAATCTAAATGATGAACATCTGTGCGACAGCTGGTTTTGTTAGTTAGATATCGTGGGCTATTATTTATTAAAAGTGTACGAAAGTAGGTAATGTAGATAGTGTCTATTTGACATGTTTAACCATTTTGCTGGAGCCAGCCTATCTGAGATGCAATACACTGTTCTAGGCACGCCATAGGTTAGTCGAAGACAAGCATTAATATCTCTGAATTTCGTTTATATTATATTGATCTAAACATGGCCCATAAATAACATTGCAATAATTAAAGTGGGAAAGAAACAAGGCTTCACAAAGCATCTTTTTTGTCCGAGTGTCTAAAAATTCTCGATTCGGATAGATGATTCGAAAATTATAGAACCCTTTTTAATAACGTTGTTTACATGGGATTTAAATCGTAGGTCTTTATCTATTGTCAAGCCTAGGCTCTTTACCTCCTTGCAAAGTTCCACTCCCACACCTCCGATTTCTATGTTAATATCATGTATTAATGTATCGTATACATATGAACAAGATATTAAGATAGCTTTAATTTTGTTAGCGTTAAGCTTGAGGTTTTGATGTTTTGAGGTTAAATTTAGATCGCTACTTATCTTTTGGCAAGCTTGATTTACGTTGAGTGAATGATAGGTAAAGTTGCATCGTCCACGTAAAAATGGAAGCTTGCATATTGGAGTTGTTGCTGGAAGTCCGATGTATAAATGACAGAGTCGGACTGAATATGGAAGGCTATGGTACACCTGATTGTAAAGCCAGATAACAAAATTTGTTGTTTTTATATATATTTTATAATAGTATTGAAAATTCACAAATTTGATATTCTAAATATTTAATTAGATTAATTTAGAACTTAAATCCGTAAACAGTTTGAAATATTAAAAAAAAAACAAAAAGTACAGCATTTTAAAGAAGTGAGCTGTTTGAGAAAATTGGACAAATAATGATTGCATGATTCTCAGAATTTTTAAAATTTCAGAATGTTCCGACAGTCAATCTAGTCTGTCCAGATAATTTAACTAAAAGGTTAAAGTACGGAGTATCGGACTGGGCCACCGGACAATCTAGCAAATGCCCTTTCTGGAGACAGAAAAGTTGGTCCCAAGAGCAATTTTTATTTATTTAATTTTGATATTCTTCTAATAATCTAATCTAACTCTATTTTGCTGCAGCATGTAGAAATTTATGTATTTTATCAGCATATAATTAGTAAACTTGAGAGACGTGGCAACCCTGTCTGCGACGTCAGAGATCAGGGATTGACTGAGGATATCGAGGTTTAACCGACAATGGTTTTGTAAACATGTGTTGATGCGAACGAAACGACACATCGCAAGTGTCATTGCATTTACTCAATCAAGAGCGCCAGTTGCGCGCTAAATCGTTATTCATATTCTCCTTCGTGGCTGTTTTTGTATTTAAGGTTTGAAATTTGGTAAGCAAAACCAACTAGTTTCTACCTGTTATTAAAAATAATCGTGACTTGTGTCTTTGTTTGAAGAATTACCCCTGAAAATGGAGATTTGCTTGAGATAAACATAAACCTGACCTATATCTTCAAGTATCTTCCTTAATACTCACAAAACCTTATCCTAAAATCGAGAGACATTTTTAAGTTCCGTCAACTTTCGAACTGGCTCGTTTCAACCCAAAAACTGCACAAATTAAAAAGTTATCGAAGAAATTTTCATATCTACGTTTACCAAGTTTCTTAATATTCTTCTTAAGTTTGGATGTAGGTTTTTTACTCTTGTGCAAATTTCTTATTTGGTGCGTAATAAGTTTTAATAAGACATGAACCAATTTTTTGCAATAAAACTTGTTTGCTAAGACTAATAATAAAAGAATTTCCATGTGGTACATATGGTCCTCACTGTAGGTAGTATTAGATGATGATTTATTAGGTTTTATGAACTATCTCCATGAATTGGGTTGTAGTGAAGAAAAACTACGGAAGCGTTACGTAAGAGATATGAACATACCTTGGAAAAGTTTTCATGAAGTTTTAGAGGATGAGTGTTTTAGTAATTTAGAAAACGACATGAACACGGTAGCGAAATGCTTTGACCGGTTTGTTGAAAGAAAATAAATAAATAAACTAGTGGCGTAACTACCGCCCCCACAGACCATGCGACGCGGGGGGCCGCAACTATCGGAAGGGCGCTGCTTGCGTGAAATTTTATTTCGTTGGGAATAGAAATTTTAAAACACGCCTTGGGGTATAAAACATTATATGAAAACAATATACTTAAGGTAATTATGGATATACATTGATCAAAACAGTTAGAGGATATTGTGGTACAATAACATTAGGTGTTCAAATAAGAATAATTAGATTATTAAGTAGTGATTATTTATCTGCTTTGATGACGACGCTAACAATAACTTAAACAATTTCGTCGTGCGTGCTAAATTTGGGGGGGGGGGCATTAGTTTTCAAAATAATCGCCAAAGACTGTTTTCGAAGGGAAGCTACAGCCTTCCATGTTAATTCCCCCACCCTACCAGAAAATGGATGTTTTAATGCACATGCAACCTAATCTAACCTAACCTAACCTCACCTCACCTCACCTCACCTCACCTAACCTAACCTAACCTAACCTAACCTAACCTAACCTAACCTAACCTAACCTAACCTAACCTAACCGAACCTAACCTAACCTAACTGTATATCGGTAGTTGTAATCAACGCTCTCTAATAAAGAAAACAATTTATGGATAAATATCTGTTCAATATTATATAGAAGTTATTAAAATAAAGTAGCAGTGTCTCCTGAAAAAGCTCTGTTAAAGTTTTCACTTATAAATTGGAGTAAATTGGATTAAAAAGTGTTTTATATATCTTAAATTTTGACAGTTTGTAATCTATCAAAATTTTTAAATTGAATTACTTTTTATGAATTATATGTGTGTGGGGACATCCTTGTGTTCTTTAACTAGTTATATGGTCTTATACTATTGGTTTCATATCGATCTATTATAAATTAAATCGATATTTTTAAAAAAATGTGCAAGTGGTGAATAGTTTTGAACTGGAAAAACAGTAAGTTTTCATTAAGTGGATTTTATATCACAGTAATATATTGAAAGACTATTAAGCATTCAAATAGATAGATTTCTTCCTATAGTTTGTGATATGTTATATGCGTTACATTGAATTGGTGTTTAACTGAAGATTTTATAGTGTTAAAGTTTATAATTGACATTTGTCACTATCACTGAAAAGAAAAATTCTAAAAAACTGTTATTATTCCGTTTCCTGTGGATTATTATACCTAATTTTATTATTAGTTATTGAGTTAGATGTATTTTACAACTCTTGGAATTAGAATGTAAATTTTAAGACATTTTATAACAGTTACACTTTACAAAGTTACAGTAGTGGTGAAAAACCTTACAAATCGTAAAAGAATTTGCAAAACTTAATATTTGTATATTTGTTAACTATTCTATGTATCAAAATAATATATAATCTAGAAATTGTAAAATAACTAACAATACCTAGTGATTATAAGTGCAAAATAAAGGAATCAAAATGATAAATAAAATCAAAAAAGTTATAGATCTTCTAAAAGGAAAGTGGGTAAATAAATCGAAAAGTGAAGAATTAAAAAATGAATTTATGGTAGCAGCAAATATATTAGAAGCAGTAACTGAAGAAATACAAACATTACTAGAAGATAATAGCAATCCAAAAGTAGAAGAAATGCTACAAGAAATTCAAATAAACACTGCGAAAATCTTAACAAATTTCCAAGAAATAAAAAATGTGACAATGGATACCAAATCATCAACATATGCCGAAATTGTAAAATCGAATAACTTCAAAGAGCAAACACAGTTCGCGTGCATAGTTAAAACAAATGGAGAGGAGAAGATAGATTTAGATATCAAGGAAGAAGTAAATAAAACGGTAGGAGCACAAAAACTAAATAGACCATACATAAGGGCAGAAACTTTAAAAAATAAATCGATAAAATTTATATTTTTTTACAGAGGATGATAGAGAAATAGTTTACAATGAACTAACTAGACACGACCAGTTAATTTGCGAAAGAGAAAAAAAGAGACGACCATTGATACTGGTTAAAGGAATCGGGAAAGATGTTGAAGCAAAGGAAATTGTTCCTCTTATAATACTACAAAACCCACAAGCGGCTATGGGAGGTAAGGATATAAAAAAATGTTTTAAATATCGTTTCACGAAAAATCATAGAAACCAGAATTTGGTAAATCATGTATATGAGGTGAATAAGGAAGTCTACCAAGCAATGATAAAAGCGAGAAAAATAAAAATTGATTATTTATTAATAGAAGTTGATCATTTTGACCCTTTCATACAATGTTTCAATTGTTTTAAATATGGACATCTAGCAAAACGATGTGAACAACAGCAATTGTGTTCATACTGTGGGGGAAGCCATAACCATAGGGAATGCACTAATTACGACCATCCACCAAAATGTGTAAATTGCTGCACTATAAATGATAGATTAAGGACGCATTACAATGCGAACACGAAGCAACATCTGTATCCTGCCCACAAATAGTCCGTGCGAAGAAAAGCTTCAATGACAGAACCGATTATGACTAATACAAATAGTAATCAAATTAAGTTTATGCAAATAAATACTGGACGAAATAAAAATACACTGTTAGAAGTAATGGATATTTGTAAACAGGATAAAATAGATGTACTATTAATACAAGAACCATACTTAGGTAATGGTAAATGTATAAAACAAATAAAAAACACAACATACATACAACACGAAGGGAACGTAAACGTCCGAGCTGCTAATATAATTATCAATCAAGAACTCAAAATTTTGAAGATAACGCAATATACAGAACCTGACATAGCAACGGCGGATATTTCGATGGGAAAAACCAAGGAGTATAAAGATAGAATAGGAGCAGCCACTGGCGTAATGTAGTAGTTTAGATAAAGCACGCCTTGTGCGAGAGAGACGTTAAGACAAAGACGCTGGTGGGGGACCAGCTTGCATTTCCAATTCAGGGAGATCCAGTTGCATGTTGCATTTTGCCGGGTACATGTAATCGTTTTACTAGACAGGAAGTATTTCTAATAAGATGGGTAAAAAATGCTTTGTCCCTAATTGCCGCTCTGGATATAAATCATGTTTAGAAAGGGTGTCTTTATTTTCTCCTCCTCGAGACTGTGAGAGGTTAAAGAAATGGGTAAAAAATATACCACGTGCTGATAAAATGTTATCGCAAAACGACAGAGTTTTAAACTATAAAATTTTAGTTTAAAATTTTAAACTAATTTTTGAGCAAGATAAAACAAATCATGTTCAGAAAATAGAAAAAAAAATTGAAGAGGTCTCGTCTGTATTATCCGACGAAGAAGATCATGAAATACTGCTCGATCAACTAATTTGCAGTTACAGTAATGACGTTAGTGATGCTGTACTTTATTACATAGCAGGTTTTTTGATCAGGAAAATTTCGAAGACAACTAACTGTTCAAACTGTTTAAATGGCTTATCCAGTAAAGTAACTTTTCAAAATGTTCCCGTTGCCGACCTCGTTAATTTAAAAACAAAAGGATTTTTAACTCATCTCGCAATTGAAATGTTTTATATTTTTAAAAGAGCAGAGGAAATTTTCCTAAAACATGTAAAGTCCAAGTATCTATACGACAATACAATTCATGAGTGTATTGATAAGATTTCATTTAAATTTACCTGTGAGGTACATAAATTTGAAATAGTATCTACCGCTTTGCATTTTTTTATTTCGATGCGGATGAGACAGTATTTTAAAGCAGAAGAATTAAAAATGAAGTCAAACTTTAAAGATAAAAATAAATTGTCGAAACTACAAACAAATTAAGAGTTTGTCTTCTTTTTAAATAATAAAAGTGTTTTAATCTTGATTACAATTATTAGCTTGTCAATTACGAGAATCAATATAAAAATTGATAGATTATTATTTCTAAATGTTACGTCAAATTCATAAAAATAAATAATAACAAAAAACGTAATGTTATTTTATTTTATTGTCTGGAAACTTGCGTACATTGATTGCTTGCATTAGCCGGACCCCCTGAAGTATCTCTCTCTAGCATCCGTCCCGCTCGCACGCGTGCTTTATGTGAACGCTGACGGAACGAGAGCAACATAGGTAGTGGCCACTCCTATTCTATCTTTATACTCCTTGGGAAAAACCATGGGTAAAATTAGAGTTATAAGCGCATATAATCCTCCGCGTACAGTTAACATTTTATATAATAAAATACATGTTTCAATGGGACAACGACAAAATGTGATAATAGGTGGTGATTTAAACTCTAAACATAGTTTATGGGGAGGAGATAACAAAGAAGACGAAAACGGACGCAACCTATTTACATTTACGCTGACGGAAAATCTAATAATTACAAATACCAGAGATAAACCCACTTATGAAGTATACAAGCAAAATCAACATATTCAATCGTATATTGATGTTACGATGGTTAGTTATAATTTAGAAAATAAAATAAATAATTGGGAAGTTCATCAAGATAGAATTACAGCAGAGGATCACCACATTATAGTTTTTAATTTAAATTTACAATATAAGATAATACAAGAAGATTATGATTCAACATCAATTTTTCAAGTGAAAAATGCAAATTGGAAATCTTTTAACAAATCGTTAATAAAAAACTTCCAAAATAAGAATATACATACGGCGAGACTAAACAAATGCAATACGAAACAAGATTTAAATTTGTTTGTAGAAGATCTAACCGAATCTATCAGAAACTCATGTTTAGAAACCATGCAAACAAAAAGAATCAAACACTACAAATGTCCTTTTTGGAATAATGAGTTAGAAGAATTGAAGAAAGAGTCAAATAAGAGAAAAAGACGAATAAGACAAGCACAAGACGCTATACAACAGCAGGAATTACATAGAGCATATAAAGAAATTCACGAAAGATATGTTAACAAAATACAAGAAGAGGCTCAACAAAATTGGAAGAAATTTGTACAACATCAACAAAAAGACGGTATTTGGTCGACAATTTATCGAATATTTAGAAGAACACCAATGAAAAAGTGCCCAGCGACAATTGAGATAGATGGAAAATTTACTGAAAATGGTATGGAGACAGCCAAAAGTATACTAAAATATTTCTTTCCTGATGATAATCCACAAGATGACACGAAAGAACAGAAAGATATAAGAAAAAATACAGAAGAAGTGTACATAAACCATAGACCAGAACCAGACATAAATATGGCAGAAATTCTGGATGTAATTAAAAAGATGAATTCAAAAAAGGCACCAGGAGCAGACAATCTTAATTTAGAAATTATTCGAAATGTGATACAAAATCATACAAATTTGGTTCAAAATCTTTTCAATACATGTTTACACATGGGAGTTCTCCCCAAAAAATGGAAGGAAGCACATATAAAAATATTACCGAAATCGGGAAAAGAAGATTATGAAAATATAAAATAAAAAAATAATAATCATATCGTCCGATTGGATTGCTTCGGTCATGGGAAAGATTTTCGAAAGTATAATCATCAAACGCCTTAAACATGATTTAAGGAAAAGAAATCAACTAAATGAAAGACAATATGGTTTCATGGAACAAAAATCGACAATAGATGCACTTTATGATGTTATAAAAATAATTTTAGATAAAAAGAAAAAGAACCATGTGGTTATGATATCACTTGATATCAAAGCTGCATTTGATAACGCTTTTTGGCCAGCTATCAAAAAACGCTTAAAAGAAATGCAGATTACCAAACCAATCTATGAGATATTAAACAACTATTTAAAAGATAGAACGGCTAAGATTACCATACATGAAGAAACAGCATACAAAACATTAACAAAAGGATGTATTCAAGGATCAATCGGGGGACCAACCCTATGGAATGTATTACTAAACGAAATATTCGACATCAAATTACCACAAGGGTGCCATTTACAAGCATTTGCAGATGACATATTATTAATAGTTTATAATATAAATCTTGGGCAATTGCAAATGAATATAAATGAAAGCTTGCATGTAAGCTACGCTAATATATAAAAATCTAGTCAAGGTAATGAGACCGACATGGGGCCTAAATTCAGAAATGATTAAGATTATATATTTGAGAGTAATAGAACCCATTGTTAGTTACGGATGTGAAATATGGGCGACGGCTCTGAAATACAAATATATAAGAAATAAATTACTGAAGTTACAAAGACCATTTGCTGTAAAAACTGCTAAAGGTTTTCATACAATATCAACGACGGCGGCTTTAGCTATAGCAAATATAATGCCATTAGATATTCAGATAGCTAAAGAAGCAGAAACAGAGCGAGCAAAAAGAAAATTCATTTATAAAACAGAAAGAGAAGAAATACAATTACAACAGAAAATCAAAATTGAAAATTTAAATCATCCAGCCAATAGAAATGGGTTGCGATATGAAAAATTTAATGGTAACACTGAAGAGCTTCATACAATCATGAAGAACAACGATTTAACAATATTTACAGATGGAAGCAGAATGAACAACAAAACAGGTGCTGGTTTGCAAAGCTATATCGGTATAATTCAAAGTCAACGAAACATTTTTAAATTAGCAAACAACTGCTCGGTATTTCAAGCAGAATTGTTGGCAATTATGGAAGCCTTAATATATATAAAAGGATATAGAACAGCAAAAAAGGTGTTGATAGTCTCAGATTCTAAATCAGCGCTTGAAACGTTACAAGATCGAAACAGCATTAATCCACTTATATTTAAAATTCAGAAATTAGACGAAATAATTAAAGAAGAAGGGAAAGAAATAGTATATACATGGATTAAAGCACACGCAAGGTTTAAAGGAAATGAAGAAGCAGACAATGCGGCTAAAGAAACTACCCTATCGGAACAAATACCAATGTACAACAGAGCACCAATGAGTTTTTTAAAGAAGATAGTTAAAAATAAATACCAAATTGAATGGAACTATCGATATATAAATAGAACAAAAGGCATAAAAACTAAACAAATTATTAAAACAACGGTGGAGGCCCAGAAATGGTATGAAAATAATAAACCAGACTTTTATACCACGCAATTACTCACCGGACACAATTTTACGAATGAATATTTGTATCGATTTAAGATAAGAGCTAGTCCTATGTGCCCATGCAATGATAGATTTGTGCAAACGATAGAACATTTAATTTACGATTTAACTAATAAAATTTAACAGACGTGAATTACTTCAGATAACTATTCTAAATAATGTGGACACGTTTAATTTAACAAAAATTCTAACAAATGAGCAGACAAGACAGTTATTGTTACAAATTATACCGGACATTTTACACTTTCTTCATTTCTATTCATTTATTATTCTTATTTGTTGAGTATTTTTACCCGCTAGGGAAACGGGTATTAATATTAATAAAATTTTCAAAACGCTCCTTTTTTTTCTTCTATTCCATTTGAAAACAATCTTTGAAAAAGTATTAAGTTTACCTAAACCTTAATTTTATGACAAGTGGTCATATTTTATTTCTTTACTATCCAAAACATCACTATTGTTATTTCTTCACATCATTTTCACATTTATTTAGACCATAATACCATAAATAAATTAAAACCATAATAACATAAATAAATTAAAACCATAATACCATAAATAAATTAAAAACCATAATACCATAAATAAATCAAAACAACATAAATCAAATCATTAATACCATAAACTGAGTAACCTTTAGTACATGAAGTATCAGATGAAGAAGGTGATTCAAGATATTGGTATTTTTAGTTGAATATGTTCATTCCTGATATCTTGCTTTCTTTACATCCTACCATTAAATCTACCTTGCAATAATCATCCTGTAATTCATTTAAGAATTACATTCATTCAGTTTCTATCAATAAACAATTACCTAACAAGGTAGCTACAAGATAGATTTTAGTTTTATTTTAAATATCGTTAAAACTGTCATTAATTTATTTGCATTGTTTTAATAAAAGGACTAAAAAAAGACTATTATAAAATTTTAATTTAAATAATTATAAATTAGTATATAATTAGTTAAGTTAATTTAAAATCTTTCTTCTCTGAATAAAGAAATTGCAGAAACATATAAACAAGAAATAGAAAAACAATTGATAATCGATTATGAGAATAAAGAAATTGAAGCTGAATGGAAGAAGATGAAAGACACCATAATAGAAGTAGCCCAAGCAAAACTAAAACCAAAGGGAAAGAAACGAAAGAAAGGCTGGTTTGATGAAGAATGCAAAGAAATACTGGAAGCTCGGAAAGTGGCAAGATTAAAGATGTTGGAAAGAGAAACTACTGAGAATCAAGAAAGGTATAAGGAAATAAGCAAAGAAGCGAAGAAGATGTGTAGAGCAAAGAAAAGAGCATTCCAGCTACAAATATTAAAGGAATTACAGGAATCATATTATAATTATAAAACAAGAACATTTTACAAGAATATAGGAGAAATAAGAAAAGGATATCTACCACAAATATCTGTATGTCGTGACAAAGAAGGAAAAGTGATAGGAGGAGAAAGAGCAGTTATAGATAGATGGACAGAACACTATAAAGATGTATGGTCTAATATAGGTAGCAGCAAAGAATTGGAAAATGAAGAAATACAGAATGAAGAAGAAGAAGTAGAAGCACCAACACTAAAAGAAGTAGAAGAAATAATAGCAGCTTTGAAAAATAATAAAAGTCCAGGAGTAGACGATATCCAAGCAGAGCTTATAAAGTATGGAGGAAGCCGAACGACAGAAGGAATTTACGAGCTAGTTAAAAAAATATGGGAGAGTAAGAACATGCCGCTACAATGGGGTGAAGCGATAGTATGCCCGATCTATAAAAAAGGAGACCGCTTGACATGTGAAAACTACAGGCCGATTTCATTACTCAGCATACCCTACAAGATTTTAGCCACACTAATTAATAAAAAACTTAAACAAGTAACAGAACCAAAAATCGGGGAATACCAATGTGGTTTCAGACCAAACCGGTCAGTAGTAGATCAGCTGCATATTATACGACAAATTCAAGAAAAATTTGAAAAGAAAAGAATCCAGACGCATATGTTATTTGTTGATTTTAGGCAAGCTTATGACAAAATTAAAAGATGGAAGGTGTTGAAGGCAATGAAAGAACTAGGTATTCCAGAAAAGCTACGAGAGTTAGTGAGAATGACATTTGAAGGCACAGTTAGTCGAGTGAGAATACAAGGGCAGCTATCAGAGAAATTTGAAACTATAAACGGTTTAAGACAAGGAGATCCCATCTCAACCACCTTGTTCAACATAACTCTGGAAGCAATCTTAAAAAACTGTAGATTCAAGACAAATGCCAACATTTTCAACAATGCATACCAAATATTAGCCTATGCAGATGATCTAACTATAATAACAAGGACAAAGGAAGAACTTAAAAACATAATAACAAAGGTGCAGTTAGAGGCAATAAAATACGGGTTAGAGATAAATGAAAACAAAACAAAATACCTAGTCAACGGAGTTACGCAGGAACAACATGAGAAGCATCTAAAAGTGAAAATTAGTGATCTAAACAAAGAGCTAAAATTTGAGCAAGTTAAATCAGTAGTGTATTTGGGGGCAGAGATAGCAAGTGGTGAAAGTGTAAGCAGTGAAATAGAAAAACGAATAACTAAAGGTTTAAAAAGTGGAGCAGCATTAAATAAAGTGTTAAGTTCAAAGAACATATCGCGAGCAGTGAAAGAAAGAATTTACATATCTATTATAAGACCGACAGTGACCTTTGCAAGCGAAACTTGGACCTTGAGACAACAAGACATGGTCAAACTGGGTATTTTCGAAAGGAAAATGTTAAGAAGAATATATCAAGGCAAAAAACATGGAGAGATATGGAGGAGGAGGACAAATGAAGAGCTATACGAACTATTCAAAGAACCCAATATAGTCCAAGTAATAAAACAAAGTCGTATAAGGTGGCTAGGACACGTAGAAAGAATGGAACCGACAAGAACACCAAAAATCATTTTGAATCAAGAACCACACGAAAGAAATAGAAAAGGGAGGCCAAGAAGACAGTGGTTACAATGTGTATTAGAAGATCTGGAAGAATTAGGAATAAAAGAATGGAAGAAGCTGGCAAGTGAAAGAAAGAAGTGGAAAGAAATTTCCAAAAAAGCCCTGGACCTTAAAGGCCCGTAGTGCTGATATATATATAATTTAAAATCTTTATAATGCAATATTATAAAATAATTATATTTGTTGAAATATTAAAAAAAAACCTAATCTAACCTAACCAGAAACTAAATTAAACCACGTATGAATTGATGAATAACGCAAACCTAGGTTAGGTAAGGTTCGGTTGGGTTGGGTTGGGTTAGATTCGGTTAGGTTAGGTTGGGACACTATTGTTGAGCTCGATGAGACGCATCGAATATAGTATGTGCGGATGGCGTACCAGGATGTAAAGTTTTATCAAATCTATTAAGAGAGTTTATAGGGAAATAGTAAAAACAATTGATTTTGACAGTTTAATTGCCCAATTCGCCTGTGTTAAAGCCCGGAGAAAACTTTAATTGGTGTTAAATACAATCAATCATATAAAACAAATTCGTTAAAGAGATACAAACAAATGAAAAGGTTACAAATTATTATTAGTTATTGCATCTTTTATATGTATAAAAGTTACGTACATATAATTGTAAGGTATATATGAGGGGCGCAGACGTAAGTTTTGCAGGAGCGCGCAATCTTTTGTAGTTACGCCACTAAAATAAACCCAATACGAAAAGGACTGCCAGTTCCCATTATTCTTCAAATATGCACTATCTTACGCTTCTTTGCGCAATGAGCAGCTTTCAGATTATGGAAATTTACAAAAACTTCATCAAACCACCATTCACCGCATTACCAACTGGTGTGCTCAGCTGGACTTGGTTTTAGAAGGTTAAAGACTAAATTACGGTTTGATGAAGACATGTTGCCAGGATTTATGCTAGGAGATGCAAGATACATATGCAGATAGATACATTAAACTCTAACATTTTTTTAAAAAGGACATTTGAGTTTTTCCTGGAAATCAACATATCAAAAGTTGTTTTGGGCGGATAGCTTTCATTGAAACGCTCTAGGTATTTAATCAAAAGCGAGATGTATCGTTTTATTTTTAGTAGACATTCAAATAAACCTGAACAAAATAGGTATTGGTTGTTTACCACTCAAATTAGTGCTTAATGTTTATGAAGTTTTTATACATAAATTATCTTAAATAATCCTCGATAATGAGACGATATTAATTACATATCGAATTGAGTAATGTAAGTATGTACGTAATAAGAGTTACTAGGCGATCGCTTTACTTGTAAATATATTTTAAATGTAGAGAAAACCTTTTAAATCTCGTACTAATTTTTTTTTTTCTATAAAAGAAAAACAATCACTTTCTAATTTATGTGGGTTGTTAATAGAATAAGAAGGCAGTTTTTTTTTCATGAAAGTATTATTTTCACTGTCTGGCGCCATTGGGAACGCCTCTGCAACCCTACATCTAAGAATCGTGCATATCACTTTTCAGCAATTGTCTGGACCAAACGCTCTGAGTTTACTTGGTTGGTTTCCACTCGCCTGTGCATATACAATGAAAAATGTGTTTACTTTTCAGAATTTATTTTCACCGTTTTCCAATGCATCTAGAAAGTTTTCTCGTTCTAAATTTTTACAGATGAGCGTGGTAGCAGCATCATATGCTGACGCAAACGAGCTATACATGAAATATTTATATGGAACTTCAAAGTTAGGAAATTCAATTTTGTTCTTTAAATGTTTGTAGCCTGAATCTGAACCGCTTACGTGCTCGACAGTTATATCTCATATTTTATTATAGCGTATATATCTGAGAGCTACAATAATTTCGCTTTGTCTTTTTAGCATGTGCCTACCATATATCATTGGTCCCTTTTTCCTTCGCTTGCAGATACGAAATACGTTCAACGTCTCGCTAAAAGAGCACATATGACTGGAAATGTTTTTTGATTTATTCCTAAGAAAAATCTTATTTCGTGCTTTTAATTATTTAGTTTGCTGTTTGTTTGTGAACATTCAATCCTATGTCTTGAGGACGAAACAAGACAAGGGATCAACGTAGGAGAATTTCTAAAGGAACGATGGCTAACCCTCCTGTTTAAAGGTTTTCGCATAGATATTAGGGAAGGGAAGTTGGCTAACTTCTGACTCAAAGATGTCGGAACGCCGAGGGCATTTCAATTAAAGTTTCTTCCCTCAAGGCGATGACATTTTTCGCCTGTTTGTTCCATTGTATATTGTTTCAATGCACACGCTTTTGATTCTGAATAATAGATATTTCTATTACAGTCGCTAAAAGAATTCCTTGGAGATTTGTGTGTAACATTAATGGTAGTTTCATTCTTTAATTTCATTAAGATTTATGTACACCCAGATAAAACCGAAATAAATTAATTCTTGTGGGTCTTAAACATCCCGTTAAAATTAAATATACACAAGCCAAGAAGTACTTATATATCTCAACGTTATTTCGTGAAGTTTGTTTTTTATGTATCGTAAAATATTTTTTAACTAAGCATAACTAAAACGCATCATTATGATAAAATTAAGTTTTTTTAATTCGTGCAGACTCAAGTGCCTTCAAATTTAGATTTGATGTTGTCTTGCAATTACCATGCATTGATTTTTAACAATACATTTAAGTGCAGTTCTAGTAGCGCAGTCAGTTTTATTTCTAACAATTATCTTAAAATTCAAGCAATGCGCTTGTACATTTGTTCTCCAAAAATGTACATGTAATATCAGCCTTGGCGTAGCCCTGAAGGACAATGCCTGCTTCTGAAATAATTGATACCACTAGAAGCGGGTGTTCTTCCTGAACCTGGGCATAATAATCGTTGGTCATTTTCAAATGCCATATCACGAAGGTGGTTGCTTTACCAACCTTTACCTACACTTTCTTTGCTTTTCGGTAGGAGAGGAGTAAGGTCTAGGACGAGAGCTGGAACTTCCTAGAGACAAGATTCGTGATCTGTACTGGTGTTTGGAACGTTCATCAACTGAGAGTTAGAGTAGCCTCCTCCCACTTGTCCAATAGACGGTAACTATAATCTCCGAATGTAAATATTCAACAGCTTTCCCTATAAAATAATGTTGTAGAGGTTTCAACCTTGGTATAACTTGTTGTGATCTATTAAATGGTAAGTAATAATGCTTTAAGTTGACTTTAAACGTCAGATCCTCTACTACTAGTTTTATGTCAACTAAATTGAAAATTTTGTGGCTATATAAAACTATACTATCAAAAATCAGTTTTTCTTTCAAATAAATCACGTCTTAAAAAATTGCTTAACATATTTTAGTTTTAACATATTCCACAAATCTTCCTTTAGACGCATTAAAGAAAATAATCCAGGATGTTCTTTTCTAAGTTCCATCCTTTACTCCCACTACGGGATTTTTTCTATAATCCTTTATTTATTCTTGCATTACTTAGTACACACCAAACAAACATTTTTAACAGTTTACGGTAGCGCTATAGCCAAAACTTCAAAAATGAGGATACAGATAGAGTACCTAAGTTCAAGTTATGGTACATAAAATAGACAAAAAAGCGTAATTTATGCAATACTCTATAATATTGTCACGTGGGGTTTTCGTGACTGGAGGACGTAGTCAGAGGTAAAGGAAAATAAACATAAGACATAGAAAACAACTATGTACTAACAACAGACTAAATAATACAAAAAGGTTACAAACATTGGTTCTACAGTGTGAGGACGTACATGTCCTCCTAAAACTAACATAATCTTGAGGGTGGTCGGAACCAACCCTACTCTAGCACTAGGTCTACAAACTAAGCACTAGGATATCAGGTAATTGGCATCCCAAGATGCTAGATTCTAGATATTCCTAGATTACAACTAAGCTGGAGGAAACCTGGACACAATTTCCACATACTAAGCTAGAGAGGGTTGTAGCTCACCCACTCAACTAAGCAACTAAGCCATAATTAATTAAAAGACACTTACCCGCTTGTTTCTTGATGAGGCTTCTTCTGGTGAGTCTTTGGCACAGACTGCCTTTCAAGCCAAATAAGCGGGTTTATAGACTGCTGAACGCGGAAGCCTTACTGTATAATTGAATAAATTAAGTGGGATGCGAAGAATACATGAATGCATAATGAGATGCAAACTGTATATATTATTCTAATGAGATGCAAACTGCATATTTTATTTCCAAGGATATGCAGATTGTATACACGCGCGTGGCGGCGTGTGGGTGGCTATCGTATTACTCTTGATAATATTTGTACTAAATGAATGCAAGTTGAAATGTTACAAAAAGGATTTCATTTAAAATAATTCCGTTTGTGACAATATCCTTTATATAGATTCCAATATTTTTCAAGTAGTGAGGTTGACTAAAAGAGTATGTAAATCTGTCTACGGGATACTTCAGTACATTTAGAACTTCTCTGAACATGTCCCTGTTGTATATATCTAACTTGCACCTTCTATGATTCCTTCTATATGCATCTTTTCCTTTGTGTATAAATAAATTTCACATCTTTAGAATCAGAGAATGAATGAATGAAAAACGAACAGGTTTCTAAACGGTTTAAATGGTAAGTCTATTTTCGTGCCCAATATACATATAAACGTTTTACGCTGGATCATAAATTTGATAACAGATGCCTTCGTATATTACTAACAATGTTCTGTCATAAGAACTGCTTTTGAGACTCGCTGAGCTTTATTGAGAAAAAAACTGAAACTATCTGAATCAATATCGGTATTGTTTTAAAAAGCTCAGTTAGGTGCGTTTTTCCACTAGTTCGAAGGTATTCTGTTAATCATGTTTTCAGCATCTGCAATAGAAGTCGATGATTTCTAAGTCTGTTCTAGATTTTTCGCAGTTATTGGACAAGCCATCTATATAGCTGCTCCGACTTTACTAAGAGATAACTGAATTCCTTCAGCTGAGATACTGTATTTCTTCAACGGCAAGAATGCACACTTTACTGGATTGAAGCAAACGAGATTTTCCAACATAGATTACCACTCGTAGACTAATGTTCTTTTGTTTCATTATATGCATTATACTGTATGCAGTGTCATTAAATTAAAATGCAATATACTCTATTACTCTATATTGCATTTGAAAATAACCAAGTAAAAGCATTACGTTGAATTGGTTGGTTGGTGCAAGTTGTAGCGTGGTAAAATATGACATAATTACCATAACTTTTAGTTCATAAACAATGGTTTTAACTTCAGCATCGACAACAAAGATTCAAAGTTCTTTTTCTACTACATGTGAGGTACTGTGTACCTAACGTTTAAGTGAATTTAAGGGCATTATTGTTAGTGATACTTGTAGAATTTAAAGGATTGTAAACTACAACGAATTAACAAGGATTAGCCGATAAACTGTATGTTAGAAGTAAGTTTTGTAATGTAAGTTTATTTATACCATTTGTATGAAAACCTTTTGCTAATAATGCAAACATTTTTTGCTCAATAATGATCCTTATTAGAACACTATTATGATTGTTTTTATTATTGTCATTTGATACAAACGATTACTTTATCTACGAATAAATAAGTATTTAACTTAACTCTTATTCTGATAATATTGGACCGATCATTAATTGAAGTTACTCATTTATCTAACCTGATTTAACGTCAATTTAACTAATGGTGATTAGTTCTTTTAATTTATTAATTTTAATCAATATAATTTGGATCCTTCTTTACTCGGGGTTTCAGGCCAGAACTGTAATGACTTCGAGTAAAGGGCGTCCATATTCCTTCTTATTTCAGAAAAACCTTATTTTTCTTGACAATCTATAAGCTAGAAAAGCCAGTACCTACTTCTAAGGGATAATTTATCAATAAGAGATCTTTTGCCGGTGCATTAAAGAAAGTAAGTATCATCGTTTGTTTTCAGTAAGTAATTTGTTTAAAGCAAGTAAAACTTGTGTGTTACAATTCACAGTCCTATTGTGGGGCAATTGTGTTCAGTTCTTTCAGTTCTTTTAATATGTTACAAGGTACGTATGCATTTTATCACGAACAGACGTGGTTTGTTATAAAAAAATACACATTTGCATTAAATAGTACACTCATTGGTGTTAAATTATCCCCAGGTGTAATGTAAGAGCTTAAACGACTAGCGTATTTTAAGCTTTTATGTATTGTTAGTTGCAGAAACAATGCAATGTTTTGATACGGTTATTTTAAAATGCAATATAGCGAGTATATTGCATTTTAATTTAATAGTACTGTACAATATTGTTAATTTATATACTAGTGAAAAGATTCAAATCTTAAATTTATAGTCAAAATTTCTGAGGCATTGCCTAAAAAAAGTCGAGTAGCTGCATTCAAAAACAAAAGTGACACAGAAGTTTGGAGTCTATGTTTATGAAAACGTAATAGATATATAAAAAGAGTAAGTCTAATTTTTACAATCATCACTGAAAAGGTTGCTCAAACCTCAGTATATTTATATTTAGGTATAGTTAGCCGTACTCTATACTAGCAGTTTACATTCACGTTGTTAAAAATTTGAACTTTGTATTCATTTTAACTATAAATTACACTCACTTATTTTACTCGGCTGTTTAAGTAAAGTGTTTATTGTTATAGGTTCCCACTGCATTTGTTACAATTATTTTGTTACAAATGTGCTCAAAAACAAAACATAACCAGTATGAAGTCTGCAGACCTTCGTTTTTTATAAAGCTGTTCATTCAAAATCTGATAGCTTAGTAGTCAATAAATAACACATGCGTCCGTGTAAATCATTTTATTTAAAACCGCTTACCACCTGATTAACCAGCGGTTCTCAACCTTTTAATATTTGGGACCAACTTCTCATATTAGTTTTAAGTGCGCCCACATCCAATGATTTTTGGAGTCTTATATCTATCTTTATTTTGCTGTTGATACGCGGCAACAAGGCTAAAATTCCGTACGAATACCAAAATTACGCTATATTTGGCAACACTGTCGCCCCACCGAATTTTTCGAGTTTTCATTTAGTTTTCAACCGTTTCTGTTATTTATTTGTATTTTACGTAAAATGTACCTACCTATTTTTAAGGGTGATATTTTATTTTTTGCACGTCCTAGATATAAGGCTCTACTTTAGTCCCCAAAAAGAGGGAGTAAAGTAGCACTTTTCCTCCCTGAGGGAGTAAAGTGTTTCCATGACAACAACAACAAGTAAACAAAAAAAAGTAATTGCCGTACATGTTAGTATTTATTATCCTGAAACTATGTGATTTTGGCGTTTGCAAAGTTCCATTGTCAGAATGGCATTTTCTGAAAAAAATTTCGAAATTTGGTTTTTTGCGATTAAGTCCTTTAGGACGTGCAAAAAATAGCGTATATACCGCTGGACTAAAGTGCCTTTTAATCCCTCATGAGTTTATTTTCCTCGCTGACGCTCGGAAAATAAACTCACATTCGGGATTAAAAGATACACTTTAGTCCCTGGGTATAAAATACAAGGTGCCCATTATGTATGGAATATAGTATATATCTCGGTAAATATCGACTTTATAAAAAAATTTGTTGTATAAAAGTTGTTTAACATTTTATTTTCCATAATAAGATAGCATTCAATTGTTTTTTCATTGTTCATTCATTTGTCGCGGACCTCTGCGGACCAGTCTTCACCAGATCTTTAACATTGCCAGTTTCCCTAAACCGTTTCAAGGTTTTGCTAACTACTGACTGGGTGATTGGTTCTCGATGTGGATAACGCTCATTAAAAATTTCACATACTTCTAATTGTGTTCGTTAACCGACCATAATTAAAATTTCTATACGTTCAGTTTCTGTTAAATGAACCATTTTTATTTTTTCATGTACCAACAACTTAATTAAATAAACAAACTTCTGTCACAATAAAAGCCTACAATCAATTGTTAAGACAAATGAAAGAGATCTCGGATATCTAGATTCATGTTATTGGTGAAATTAACTTAATAAACATTGTTTACGTTTTTTTCAAAAATTTTCTGATATAAGGGTACTAAGATTTAAGGTCATCAAAAAGAGAAAAAAAATCTCTATCAAATGAGCCTAATGAAAGGGTACATTGCTATTTAAAACAATTAAAGTGTTATTCATTACTCATTTGTTTTCTGAAATAAAAACAATTGAATGCTATCTTATTATGGAAAATAAAATGTTAAACAACGTTTATATAACAAATTTTTTTATAAAGTCGATATTTACCGAGATATATACTATATTCCATACATAATGGGCACCCTGTATACTATTTGTAGTAACAGAATGTATTTTTTCTTATTTTGGTTTCATTAATAATTTTTTTAGTTATTTTGACCTTTTTCAAAAATAAAAAGCTTGAACGCTTGTATAAGGGTGCGAGGCTAAAATGCTTTTTACCTCTTTAAAATTGAGAAAAACTGAAGAACACCTATTTATTGCCAAAATTCATGATTTTTTAGGTATAAAAGTGCTATAATCGTCAATCTTGAACTTTTTTAGACGAAAAAAATTCCATATATTTTGCCATCCCTCTACAACTTTGAACTCTTGTTATACTTCGATCTAATGTTCGAATCTTAACTCTTTTCGAGTTAATATACCTCCAGATTTGCCCTTTAGACCTCCGAAAAAAAGGGTAAAAATTGGCTTATTTTTATAACCTCATCGGTTCTTGTCTTCTATTGCCAAAATGCACCTTTTTCACATTATTGCATTTATGGACGAATTTTTCCACCAGCTAGTTAAAAAACGCTCACTTTTGGTGCCAATACATCTCTCTTTGCAGCTTCTGCATCTCTGTATTCCTTAGCGCAGAATATGATTCTAATTATTACTTTTACTACTATATGTTCAATGTTACACTAATTAGGTTAGATACATAAATATTTTGATAAATATTCAATCAAAGATTAACGCATTCTGCATAATTGTGAGGAAATTGTCCCTATCGATTCGTTTTTCTTATTCCTTCTAAAACGCGTGTAATCAGATTTTAACAGACGAAATAGATGACTTTAGCAGATCATTTAAAAAGTATAATACATATTTTATTCTGAATTTGTAAAAGGGTAAATATAGCTACTTATTATAAGTAGCTATAAAATATCTAGGCTGCTTAAGTCTGAACTAAAGAAGTATGTGCATAGAACTTTCTATGTTAACATAGCGGCAAGTTGTGTTTCTCTTCTATCGGCTGCACAGTTGACTTCACAGCAACAATAGTAGCTGTTTCCTTCCACATGCTAAGCTTGATGTATTTATATGTGCTGCTCCTTTGGGAAATTAACTAATCGATAAGTCCACTACAGATTATGTAAAGGTAATAAGGTATTTAACAATCCCCTAATAATAATAATCCTTACATTAATTAAATAACGGAGTTGTAGCTTTTAGTATATCTCCCTTTCAATAGCTTTTGTACTTATTGCAAACTGACGACCAATTCTTCCGAAATGTGTAAAGAGGTTGTCCTATTGGTATCTGTGGTTTTCTTCATATTTGGAAGAACCTACAACCTACTAAACGTACAGGTTTAAGAGCCCCCTCCCTCCATATGCAGAATTCTCTCAAACTTAAAATTCTGTTTTTAACATCAGGAAATATGTAGTTTTTCAAGTAAAAAGCTTTTAAAGTACCTTTTTCCTCAACTACTTTCAGGGGCGGGAGCACTATAAAAGTGATTGCATATTAATTTTTTAGGCGCCCGTCTAATATAACAATAAAATTGAATAAAAATTTGAATTTCTCCAATTTTAATATGCAAAAATTAAGTTCCCAGTCAAAGACCTTCATAGAAGCAAGGTAAATAACAAGAAAAACCATTAGATGCGCTAGTGCCAACAGCTTTTTCAGTTTCGGACTGCGAAAGACCCATTTTACAGGCACAAAATGTATTAGAAAAATCTACTTTCTATGCGAGGATTTAAAAAATCTTTTTCCTTGGGAAATCGATATCTCTCAGCAACTACTACTGATATTTTTATCTTCGTAGTACTAAAAGTAAAAGACCAATCCTACCTTTGATCGACCCAAGATTTACTTGCTTGATAGGATGGCAAGGTTTTTATATTGTGTAAAAAGGGTTAGATAATAAAGTAAAAATAAACAAAAATTTTTAATTTCTTTTAGTTTTAATAGTTAATCGATAATTAATAGATCACTCTCAATGCCATTAAATCTGGTTTAACAAAGATAAACAAGAGTAAGGAAATCGTGGTTTTCAAAGAAAGCAAAACTTTACAAATACGAGTATGTCCAAGAAAAGCAGAAATATCAACGTTGTTTCTACTTGTAATGCACTGTATATTACCACTATATTAATATCAAAAAGACTATATTAATTCAAAACTGTTCTAGATATGGCTCGTAAAATGTCTTAACAAGATTCTGGCGAAAACACTGATTTAATTTTTCTTCCTGGTGGCTGTACTTCTCATTGTCTAGAAAAATATTACTTCTGGCGAAGAAATCAAATATATCGTACTTCGTGTTTGCCTTGTCCCACATTATTCAATTTTTCCAGTCTCTCCAGTTGAGTTCACGTACATCTAAAGAATTAATGTCTTTCTTAGAGTAATAGTCCGGTCAAAATAGACGGAAAAATAGTGGTAAGTTTACATTAATTCGCATAGGGCTAAAAATTGGTATAGGTCTTAGGTACACTATTAAAAATAAAATTTTAAGAATCCCCACCGATCCTACGTCTGCTAAAAAATTTATTCGAGGTCAAGGTCAAAAGTATCGGTTTTTTGCATTTTTCTCGTAAACGGTAAGTGCTATTATATAAATAGGTCAGACAAAGGTTGTAGATTATGCAATTATCTACAAAAATTGTTCTTATACGTTTTGTCCTACGAATCACCATTCCTGAGGTATCGCGATTCTAAAAGTTGAAGAAGTCGTATTCTACATAATACGCACATATTTCCGCACCACCTGTGAGATGGCACATTTTTTTAACGTGGTTTCCCGGTAGGCATACTCCACGATCTATTGTGATTCAGTTTTATTAAACAATATTCAAAATATTCTATTATGTAACTAAAAAAATGGTACTATTGAAAATGATTAAACGAATTGGCATGATTGGCACGAATTATTGCTGATTTCGGGAAAATTTTAGTATGACTGATAATCTTTAAATGCTACTTCAGTAATGTAAACAGTAATGTCTTCTTCGCTTTCTTCTTCTTCTTCTTGCTGGCTATCTGTTAATTGTTCTAAGAAAGATGCATCAGTTGCCTCCGCATTGATATTATAAAAATCCTCATATGTTGCATTTGATTCAACATTGCAGTAAGACTTGCGCACAATTTGCGCTACAACCTTTTTTGCAATTGCAAAAAAATAAGCACGTGTATTCACTGCAAAGGAACGTTCAACACTAAAAGTATTTCAAGGCGGCGCACACTGGGGACCTCTCATATAAGTAAGTGCTCAAAATAGGATTTCTAATTTGTAGCCATTTGAAAAAAGCATAATGCAGGCATGTAGACAAGTATTTGACACATTCCTATGCTAAATATCGAATCGGTGACAGTTGTCATCACGAAGATATGAAGGTGACAAGTTACTCTTTTCTCTCGGTTTTTTGCAGTTTTATTTTCTCTCTTGAAAATACTCGCGGCTTCTATGTATTCTTTCTTAAATTCTGTGACGGATTGTTATAAATAACACTATGTCTCGTTTAGAGCAATGTATCTAGATAACATTATCACTTTAAACAAACTATTTTAAACGATTACTTTTGTTTTAAAGACCAAAATTTAAATCAGGTCTATTCTTTCATTACAGGTAACTTTGAATAGATTTTTTTTAATTACCGCAAATTTTTTTTTATTATTTTTTTATAAATTTTTTTAGTATCACTATAATCTACGGGCTTTTGTTGTTATGAAACTGAACAGTTTTGCAATATGTGGTTGCGTTAATTAAAAAAAAATCTCATTTTAAGTTAACTGGAATGAAATAATAGACGCAATTTAGTTTTTGGCCTTTAAAACAAAAGTAATCGTTTAAAACAGTTTGTTCAAAGTGATAATGTTATCTACATACATACATTGCTCTAAACTAGACATATTGTTATTTATAATAATCCGTCACAAAATTTAAGAAATAACACATAGAAACCGCGAGTATTTTCAAGAGAGAAGATAAAACTGCGAAAAACCGTGTTAATAAAGTAACTTGTCACCTTCATATCTTCGCGATAACAACTGTTACCGATTTAATATTTAGCATATGAATGTGTTAAATACTTGTCTACATGCCTGTATTATGTTTTTTCAAATGGCTACAAATTAGAAATCCTATTTTGAGCACCTACTTATATGAGAGGTCCCCAGTGTGCGGCGTAGACGAGCATATTATTATTTTTGATTTTTCAAATGGTGATATCTCAGGAATGGTGATTCGTAGGACAAAAAGTACAAGAACAATTTTTGTAGATAATTGCATGATCTACAACTTTTGTCTGACCTTTTTTTATAATAACACTTACCGTTTACGAGAAAAATGCAAAAAACCGATACTTTTGACCTTTGACCTTGAATAAATTTTTTAGCAGATGTAGGATCGGTGGGGATTTTTAAAATTTTATTTGTAATAGTGTACCTAAGACCTGTACCAATTTTCAGCTCTATGCGAATTAATGTAAATAGAACTGTCTGTTTTGACCGGACTATAACTACAAATCAAGTATCTTTTGAAAGATATTGAAATCAGTTTGGACTAAATATGAAACTGTTCTTTCATCGGTCACTGTCATGAGGGAAATAACACCGTATCCTGTATTTATATAGAATCAGATATGTACAACATAATTAATATAAAAACAGTAATATAGAAAAGACACTATTATAGAACGTAAATAATATAAAATGCAAAAATGTAGAAAAGGTCAGGTCATTAGACTTAGAGCTTAATGAAAATTTTTTAAAATTTTGCACTACGTTTTTAGAAAAGTACGTATGATAGATGCAGGTCAGTATTAAGTCCAATAGGATTAAATGCAAATTCTTTAGAAATTGATATCAGTACAAAAGACACATGTATTGAATGAGCTCAACAAGGATGCAGACGGCGCACATTCTATTTTGGATGTTGAAACAACTTAAAATGTTCTATTAGGAATAGTGTAGTCAAAACAAAGTCCGTCAATCCGGGGGGTTCTCCTGTGTTTTAGTGGGGAACGCGGGCAGAAATGACATCATTCTAATACTGACCCATTTAATTAATAATAATAATAATAATTACTACAACCCATAACCTAAACCAAGACCCCAAAAGCTATAAGCTTGTGCGGGAGGAAGGGGGCGATTATTATTATTATGTAGGCCCAATGTGCGGCTGCAGCCGACTTATAGATGGAACAGCGCAAATCCCACATTTGTGTTACAGCTAAGGAAAACTGCAGAAAACCTTAACCAGATCTGCCAGCGCCGGGAGTCGATCCCGGGCCGCTTGGGTGAAAGTCCGGCACGCCAGACATTACACTACCAAGGCTGTGCTTACACTGCCAATTATCGTTATAGTTTAATTTGTCATTCGTTAATAAATAGTTAATCAAGTAAAAACATGTTGACATAATTTAATCTATCCATCAATAGGTATGGTTATTTTTTATTGAAATTGTAAATACATAGTAAATAAATAGTACAAAGTTCCTTCAGTAAAACATTTATTATTTTGTATGTTTCGATAGAACGACCCTGATGGACGGTAATTTGTTTACATAGAAAATAATTACATAGTATAAAAACAATGCGTAAAAAATAAGTACTGTTACTGTTTTACTAAAAACTAAGGGGTATAATAACTTGTTATTATTGCAATTATTAGTCACAATTCTTATGAATACTTATTAGCAGTAGTATGTTCTTTATGGAAATTAATATTTATTTATTATTAATTAATAATTCTAATTAACGTAATTAACTGCGAAAGTGCAAAGTTGAGTTGATTTTTGATTTTTTTCTTTTTTATGGTTTAACAAATTCGTATAGATTGTAGATAATAAAGAAGTCGAGACTAAATTTTAAATTCCAAGAAATGTATCTGAAAGATTGAAACATAATACCACAAAGAAGGTGCGCAGCTGTGTTTGTGTTCATTGAAATAATAAGAACAAAACGGTACGTAGAATACCTATTGATGATTTATTGTTCATTATCTGCTACTATGCACATTTGATAAACCAAACAGTCTTGTTTATCTCATTGAATCAATATGAAAACATTTGGCTGAACTTCAATGCTGTTTTTCTGCAAAAGTATAAAAGTACAAGGAAAATGGTATATAGAAATTTTCTCTTGTAATGATTATTATCTAACCACTGGTAAAGTCTGACTATTCCTTAATCGGACACGGTGTATTGCTTTTTTAAATAATCATATCAAACCAATGCATTTACTGTATGTTTATACAAAATGGACTAGCCGTTTAACCTTTTCATTTCACTTGAGGATAATTTAACGATAATTGACTTTATTAAAAATATAAAAGGAAATGAAAAAAAACATTTATTTATTGTAAAAAAAAGATACAAAGGTGTATTTTTTTATTATAAAACAGATGCGGTTTTTACCCCAAACAGATGTGTTCGGGGTAAAATGCATACGCACTTGCAACAACTGACCAATTTAACCTTATGAATTTAATTTATTATTAATTAATTTAACCTAGTTAACATAGAAAATGTTATACTATTTTAAAAACTACACTAAATGAGCATTTTTTAAAATAACTTACCAGGTTAGCGTGGTAATCTTTTTTACCGTATGAAGAGTATAAGTTAGCTAATAAAAAAAATAACTTATGATTCGATTTCCAAAAGTATGACACTATTTTATTTTGGACTGTGAGCAATAGCAGGGTTATTCAGGGTTGCGTACTAAAAATCAGAATCTTAAAATATGAAATTTTGTAGCTGTGGCACTCGAAAAACTGAGCTAAGGTGCCGATTTTCACGAAATTTATAAAAGTGCCAGTATCTCAAAAACTAACAATTTTTTACTAAGGTTATATTTTGATATTCTGGACAGTCATGAGCTGCCCTATGCCTATGCCCTGCCTCCAAGGGTTGACGTTGACTTTTGGGACACCCTGTATGTATAGTTTTTTTTAAGATTTTATTGATCTAGGAGAAAATTGTAATTTTTAGTTTCATTCAGAAGGGTACAGGGGGAATTCCTTTAAAGAAGACATAAATTAACTAAATTTACATATTAGGGTTTTTGGTGCTCCAGAAGCCGAAATTTGTAAAGACTTTTCCAAACATCATTTAAACAGTATTTGATACTCCTATTAAATATCTAAATCTGGGCCATTTTAAAAATGTGCCATGTATTTAATTTTTTATTATACTTTAAGTTTGATTCTAATCTAAACTAAAAAATATTATCAATATAATCCATTTTATTTAAACTTTTTCCGGTTAGATCCTTCTTTAGTAGAATTTAAATAAAATTTAACTAGTAACTGGTGTTAACCAGTGATGCGCCTGAATAAATCATGTAAGGAATTAATTGTTGCCGCGTAATAAAATGCGTAAAACAGTATTGTAAATTATACGGCATATCACTGGTGGCAACCCCTGAAAATATTTGTTTTTATATTGTCACAAACGGAAATATTTACAATTCAATATTATATACAAAACTCAACTTCTCTTTCGTTCGTACAATATAGCGTGCAAGGCCAGACTCTGTGCCCACGCTAGTTAAGCAGCTGCGGTCTCACCGCCAGCAACTTGGAGCCATCTACGCGGACTGCTGTGCATTCTTTCGTAGAAGCGCTCCCGCTTCGCCCACAACGGATCTCAACTGCATTAGTTGGCATGCAACATATCTGCCTACGTTACTCCGTATATGCGGGGCAACCTACGCGATTTACAAACAGCTGCACATTCCTTAAGAAGAAACCAACACAGATTGGTGTCAGGCACGGTCAGCTCGAATGCAAACTACTCACAAGCCTGCAACCAGGAAGCGTGAGCTTCCTTAGTTTCATACTTGGAACTCCAATCCACTGACTCCCACTACGATGCTAATATCTTCCGCATTCAGCAGTATATAAACCCGCTTGTTTGGCTTGAAAGTCAGTCTGTGCCTAGACTCAGAAGAAGCCTCATCAAGAAACAAGCGGGTAAGTGTCTTTTTATTAATTATGGCTTAGTTCTGCTTAGTATGAGTGGATTGCTCAAAAGCCCTATCTCTCTACTTAGTTATGGCAAGTTGTGACCAGGCTCCGACGCTTAGTTGTAGATCACCAGGAGTTTAACTCCTACTCTTAGTTTGTAGATCTAGTGCTAGAGCAGGGTTGGTTCCGACCACCCTTAAGATTGTGTTAGTTTAGGAGGACATCTACATCCTCACGATGTATACTCATTATGTATGTGAACCTTTGTACTCTCTTTATTGTTGTTAGTATATAGTTGTTTTCTACAACTTGTGTTTATTTTCCTTTTACCTCTGACTACGTCCTCTAGCCACGAAAACCCCACGTGACAATATTTTTTAATATTTATTAATTTGAACATATTTATTTTCTGTTAAAACTGTAGTGTTGCTAATTCTGGGAACATGGATAAGGATATATCACCAATTTCAACTCTACGTTTGTAAAATTGAAGCTTTCACAGAAGACTGGCAATCGTATCTTGCGCTACCAGAATTGCAGTGAATGGTTGAGAACGTTAATTTCACCGAAGAAATCTGCAAAATACGCCAGCTTTGTAATAAATATTTTATCTGCAATTTTTGTGTGAAAATCTCTCGTTGTCTGTTTTTAACTTTTCTAGAAACAAAGCAATTTCTTTGCGGAGCTCACACACTCGGTGCAATACTCAGTTTTCCCCAGGATAACCAACGTATCTTTGTGTGAAAAAAAAAGAATATCGAATTTGGCTCCAACTTATTGAATTAACATCAATCGCAAAATGTGATCGTTACGATATTTTTACAATGCCAAATCGCATTTAACGATAAACCAACGTTGCATTGTTCAATAAAATTGAAGTATAAACAACAAAATCTAATCATATTTCCAACATGTAACTTGACATTTACTGAAAATCTAACAAAAATTGAAGTCCTTATGGCTAAATAAGCAAAGGTTGGTTAAATATATAAGCATGATAAATTAACTCCTATATAAAATGTGTCATTTAATGATGACAGTTTTGTCATTTAGACAGCGATAAAAAAGGATGCACCTTTTTTATCACCGATAAAAATGCCTGTTCCTCATAACCAGACTACATCTAGTACGCTTACGTCACTTTAATGTCTGCCCTCTCAGTTATAATTATTTATAACAATTGTGTATTTAATAATTGTTCATTCAAATAATTTAATTGAAAAACTGACATGTCAGTTTTTCTCGTAAAATTACTGATTTGCAAAATTATTTCGTTACAAAAAGAAATTTATCCGATAAAGAAAAAGCTCTTGTGTTTTTACTGTTGACAAAAACTTTGTCATGTAAAGTGGTATCAAATAGAAAATCTAATTCAGTCTGTTTAAAATTCAATTATTCTTTTGGAGAAAAGTAGACATTGTAAACAATGCATTTAATTTTACTTAAAACATGTTTTGTTAAAGCAACAAATCTGCGTCTCAGAAGTCAACAAAATACTTTTGTTAAATGTTAACAAAACTTTGTCAATACCAGTGGCGTGCGGTGAGAATTTAGGCTAGGGAAGCAACCACGATTTTAATTTTAATATACCTAGGTAGCCAGGCGCGGATTCACGGGGGGTGAAATGGGGGTAATCCCCCCCCCCATTTTTAATCTTATATACTTTAGTATTATAGTTAAATAAATTTTGAATGTAAAAGTAGTTAATGTTTGTTAAATATTGTGCAATATATAACATTTATAAATAAATATACATAGAATAAAAACAAACAAATCTGTATAATTATTATTTATTTAAAACAATTCTTTTTCCAAATATTTACCCCCCCCCCCCCAATAATCCTCTAGATCCACCCCTGCTTGGTACAATATAAAAAAACAATGTTATAATTATTAAGCTTAAAAGTTTTTCAAAGAAGAAGATGTATCGGAAGTACTCGAACCTTCCACCAAAGCAGCTGAATTTGCAGTCATGACGATTCTGCAATTTTACATTTGCATACAGAGCAAACTAATAGAATTATTGTCTTTAAAAACACTCCAACTTATATAAATTAAAATAATAAAATGTTCCGAAATACGCAGTGTTATTCGCAGATTTACATTAGTTGAGTAACATTAGATTTAACAAACACTAAACCAAATTATAATAAATAAACATTTGGGCACAGAGCACACTAAAAATAACGACCTTATATGATGTCAACCGTATAACCAAAACCCACCCACCCGCTAACGAAGTCTAGCACTCGGCGAGGAGAAGAGCAGTAAGCAACCAAATCAGTGCTTATATGCAGTATATGTAACACATTTGAATCGGTATTACCTTTCCGCGCAAGTTTAATAAGGCTATTTAAAATAGTACTCTAATTATACTTTTTGCTGTACGGAATTGATATTGAGCTTTAAGTTGATTAAATATTACAAATTTAAATAAACGATAACCATAATTTAATAAAAATATTTTTGTTAGCATTGGTTTTTATTTTTAATAAATTCTTAAGGGAAGCATTGCTTCCATGGACTTCACGCCACTGGTCAATACCATAGCAAAACAAAATTTCTTCTATTGGGATAATAAGCGGATGTTACAAATTCTAATTAATGTTTGCAGTTACTTAATACCTACATTTTGTTTAAGATAAAATTCCTGTTTTTTACTACTCGCTGCTTATTTTCAAAAGAGTTTACAAATACGGGTTGTATTAATTAGGCCAGATTTCAAAGTACAAAGATTAATCTCAAATTAGCTCATTACTGACAACATTAGCAGCGTAGGCTGAAAAATAAGGAATTCAGTTTTGTAATAAAATTGCTCTTAGAATATAACAAACAGCATAACTTATCATAAAAAGCTGACTATTTCGGAGTGAGAAGTTTTTAGCCCTGTAATATCTATTTTATTCTAGTTTTAAATATTTCTTTAGTTAGGTATTTTTAGGCTTATTCGTATTAGGTATATTAAGCACAGTGTGTACAAATTAGAAATATTTACAATATGCCTTTTTTTAAGCATTCAGTATAATATATCCATTACTTATATGAATAACTATTGCAATTTTGGAAAACATCCTTTGACTTTTCTACCTTACGTAGTTCATTATATTATTGTAGTGTGAAGATGTATTAATTGTGAAGTGTGCCTATCTTGTGGAAGACAATAGTAATTCTAAAAAGCGTTAGCCGCACGAGAGAACTCGTGAAAAACACCATCTTCAGAGTCAAGATTGCGGTTGTACAAAAAAACCAAAAAAAAATTATTAACGATTTCAATTTGCTCACAACTTATCACAAACAAAATTTATATTTATCATTACCGAAATACGTATTAGCAATTAGTCAAATACAATGTGTGGTTAGGAGACACCGTTAAATATGGTGTTGTGATAAACCACATTCATTACAATTCATTATTAGGTCTTATATTGTACCATTAATGCATGTACAGAAAAGAAGATCGCCAAGACCAGGATTTCAATAAGTCGTCATATAAATTTCGGGTTAGATGTCCGACTGAAGATGGTGGTGTCGGTAGGCATTATATAAATATAGAAGAACTTAAACAATCCAGCAGTCGTTAAAAAAAATCAGACTGTGCATCCAAATATGGTAGAAGAAAAGACGTAAACATATACATATCTCTCTCGAAACTCTGGCTCAAATGCCTCACTCTCTATGTTCGAGAGTCCCACTTCGAGCTCGACTGAAAAGAACCGCTTCCTGCTCTAGTTGAACAAATAACTATTTCGGTCATCGAAAAAGCATCTTAATCCTTTATAAAAGAAGAAATGCCCCTTTTCCATCCAGTTCAACAAGAGAAATCAAGTTTTCTATTAACCATTCGATTATAGTATTCTTTCGAGAAATTTACAATGACCCTTGGCAGTCTACTGAAATTATCGGGAAAATTGTATAAGTTACACAGGAAAAGAAATTCAAACTGCTTGACTACCTAATACTATTTATATCAAGGTAATGTATAAATAAAATACTGGATTTTAGGATCATACTGATTATACATATAATACTATAGTTTTACAGATTTGATTCCATCGAAGGGAGCAAAATATGGAAATATCAAAGATGTCCACATGTAAAAGTGCAAGGATGCAACTAATTATTCTCTGTGGACATTAATCCTTTTTGTCGCTTCAATTCGTGAGTTACAGTCCTTTCCTAATTATAGTTTTGATTTTTGTAATAGATATTTATAGAAAACATGATTATCGTCATCTATACACAGTGGCGGATTTACCCATAGGCGCACTAGGCGCGCGCCTAGGGCCCCGCATCGAGCGGGGGCCCCGAAACGTTACACAAACATTCATATTTTTCCTTTAAAGTATTTAAATACAGCTGCATGCATGGAAAGATAGATGCCAGAAGGCTACGAATACAAATTCATAGTTATTAAACAAAAAGTGGCTGTTTAAAAGTATGTTTAATAAACTTATACCTATTTAACAAAGAGTAATTCATTCATTTAATTTTTAAATCTTGCAGCGCCGCCTTTTAGATTTTGAGACCCCGGACACAAATATCGAGTGGAGCCTCCAGTAAATAAACAAGTGTTGATTAAAATAAGGTAGCTCGTTGCGGGGCCCCAACGCATACGGGGGCACCGGGACCCAGTGTATACGCCCGGCTGACCGACCTTAGGGACGCTTCTGAAATCTTGTGAGAATATAATTCTATTGTTTTGGCTAAGGAAATATTTCCAGAAACAAATCCACATGAAATGAAATCGAGAAAAGTTTTTATTTAAATATTTCATTAAATTTTATTAGCAGGTTCCCTCAGCTCACACCGCTTCTTATCGCGTTCGGAAATTAACAGAGGGTTCCCAAAAAGTTCAAAGGGGTGGTGCGAGGGAATATGCTAATAGAATTTCATGAAACTTGGCATGGGGCAGTATTTTAACAACAAGAAACGCATTATCGTGGACCTCAACAAAAATTCGTAATAAAAGTTCTGGCCGAACTATTATATAATGTCCGAACTATTATGGCCCTGGGCTCGTTTATTATATTTTTACTTATTTCGTTTGCATAGGTAGAGTTTAGTTTTATTTTATTTAGTTTTTAATCTCATTCATATTTGAAAAGAATCTTTAATTCCTATTTTGTTGGATATTAATTTTAATTTTTAATTTTATATATTTTTGTTGTCATGATGAATGTTTTAAATGTATAGACTGGAAATAAAATATATTTTATAAAAGTGTTTATTAAATTACACCTATTTCCAATATTTCCTAAAAAATAGGGGCCCCCTTAGCTAATTGCGCCTAGGGCCCTGCACAAGGTAAATCCGCCACTGTCTATACAGAATATTTTGTTTTGTGTGCAGGGTGGCCCACGTAAGATGAATCTGTACATTATCTTGGAAACTATAAGGGTTACAAAAAAAGTGGAATATAAAGTTGATTGGTATAAAACAAATTTTAATTTTATAATATCTTTGTATATAGGGTGAGTCGTTCCGCTGCGGCTAGTATTAACTTTCTTCTTAAATAGAAAACCCTGTATATTTTTACGATTTTAGATTCTGCTCTGTGTTTTAGGTATTCCTGGTTAACATCTGTCCCGAGATTCCGCACAGTTTTTGAATAAAAAACAATGTACCTACTGCAGCTTATATATTTAACTAATTATAATAATACACAACGCTTGTAAATAGCTAAATACAACCTTTTCTTATAAATTTATTGTTCAATAATATACAGGGTGTCCAATCCGCTAGACCAAAAATACAGATTTTCAAACACAAACATCTCATTTTTTGAAATAGGATACCCTGTATATTTATATTTTATATGATTCAGCTTTTTAGTCTCTACCAATTGATAGAGATATTTTATATTTCAAAAGTAAACAGTTTCAAAACTACCAGCGTCTTTATAGTATATTATTATCTCTCACAAATTAATTTATCACTCTGATCATAAATGTTTTGACAACATAACTTCAATTCATCTACATCTTACACCTGAAAAAATCGTATGATAACAAAAAATATTAAGTATAAAAAATAAATTATAAATAATAATATAGTAGCAATGCAGTATAAAAACGTTGGTAGCTTTGAAACTGTTCACTTTTAAAATATAAAATATCTATATTATTGGTAGAAACTTCAAAGCTGAATCATATAAAATATAAATATACAGGGTGTCCATTTGGAAAAAGAGACTTTTATGCTCGAAGATTTGTATCTTTGGTCCAGTGGATTGAAAACCTCCAAGCAACATTGAAAGGTTTTAAAAACGTTGAATAATCAGTCACACTATACGTATCAATGCGGTATATCAGACCTGGTAAATATACTGGAAAATGTCCGCGTCGTCGACGTTTATATTCTGTATAGTATATACATTAAATTCAGGTAAATTTCATACGTCTAATTTCAGTATTTCATTTACCTGTATTTATTTATCTTATACATTAATTTTTCGTTAATCATATCTCTTAATACCCATACGCCACATACGTTTAATACCCATACGCAACATACGTTTAATACCAATACGCCACGTATATGTTTAATACCCATACGCCACATACGTTTATAGCAAGTATGTTCCATACGTATAATTTTAGTACACTACTTGATGTTTATTTTTAGTATATTTTCAAATTATAAATAGAATTACATGCAGGAGTAATAAGAGAAAGATCAGTGTTGCTTTGTAAAGGTAAACTTATAAGAGCCAATTTTGGACTATTTGCAATTTTCCTACGTAAATGTCTATTAGAAATATTTTTAAGGTAGACATTAAAGTGGCATTAGTGTAACTATTATCTATTAGATAAATCTGCCACAACCGATCTATGAAAACTGCATATATAAGTAAAGGCTTCATCTTATTAAAACATAATCACTTATCTTCGCCGTAATATTTCGACAACCGACGGTAGAATGGTCGCTAATATTTTTTGTAAATTTATCAATTGACACTGTATGATATTAATTTTAGATTGCTTTTTAGTTTTTATTATAAAATTTATGAGACCATAGGTAAACACACAGCACAATTATAATTTACACGTCACTTCTCACACGTGTTTGCAAAATTAGAACAGCTTGGGAATGGGCAGCGCCTGCGTGGTGCGTCGGATTAAGCCGTTGGACGAGTCTAATTTGCCACGAAACGGGTGGGTGGTCGAATGTTTTTACAGTGTAATATTAGGCATTAAAAACGTTGAATCAGGTTGATCAGATTACTATTTCTGTCATTGCTATTAACATTTAAAATAAAAAAATAGAAAGAGCGATCTGATTGAGCAGATTCAATTTTCCTAAACACCTATTATTGAATAACGGTATCCGTTGAATAGAGGTTAATAGTCCAAGTATTTTTAAGGTTTATTGATTAACCAATAATTGAAAATCAGTTTTATAACCATAAGATTTTACGTATAAAGAAACGGTTTAATACAGGTATTGTTCTACTCTTTTTAAAGGTTTATTAATTACTAGTTGTTCAAACATGGTTTACGGAAAACCAATTTTTTACGTTGAAAAAATCCTTGAATAAAGGTTGATGATCAACCAATATTCAACGTTTTCGAAATACCATCCATTGAGGAATGCACTATGGTACACCTTTTAAAAACATTCAAAGAACGGTTAGTTATCTGTTGATAATAGACATTTATTAAACAGTCAATTACAATTATTGGTACTATTGTGAAGTATATTAAACATTTATTTTCCTAACTGTGAGAAATTGGTTTACCATAAACGCGTACTTTTTATACCAGCTACCACTATTAAACCATTCATACGTATAATAAATCTATATTACACAAGACCATATTGCTTGGGCGCCATGTACATTATTCAACAATAAATTTATAAGAAAGTATCTGATTTATAAGAAAATTTATAAGAAAATGAAAATGTATTATTATAATTAGTTAAGTATGTAATGAGCCGGGGTCCCTACCCACTAGACGATCACGGCCCATCTTACTCTACCCGCGTAAAATTCAAATATTTAACAAACCGGAAATTGACACAGTATTACCAACCTTACAAATGACAAACTTTATAAAGATAAATATAACAAAAAGAACAAACTTGATATTTAACAAACTGGATCCTACGTTGTGATTATTTTTTTTATACCACGTGACCAAGGTTGATAACGATTGATCTACTTCATACGGACGGAGAAAGAGAAATCACAAGTAAAAGAACACAAATAAAAGAACAATTAAATATGATTGTATTATTTTATTAATTTATTCTTAATCTTGAGCGAGGAGGGACGTATTTAAACTGATACAAATAATGGCTAGTTCTCTAAAAACCTCCTTGAAATTATATGCTAGCCCAGCTTAAATACGTACACGCTGCAAGTTTAATATGTGATCAAATGATTATTTAGTTTGGTTACATTAAACAATACAGATCAATAAATCAATTTATCAACTTGATACAGTTGTGTGATTATACTAGGCATTTATAAATAGACAAACGCAAATCTCTCAACATAAAACATCAAAATTGAGTGAAATAGTCAATAAAAAAGATTTACAGATAAACTAGAAAAGGTAAAAGTGCCAGATTAAAATAAATACACAAGAACTACTGAACAAAAATCATATCATATTTGACATAGCAATAGATACGTTGTGACCATACATTTATATACACATAAAAGACACATACGAAATAAGAAATATCAGTAAATAAAATAATGGTTTGAGGGTTCTCTTACACGGCCTATCATGGGCTTTTTTACCACCGTGGAGCCTTCCTCTCAAATAAATAAATAAAGGTTTAAGGGTTTCTCACACGGCCTATCACGGGTTTTCATACCACCGTGGAGATTAATACCTAGGGAAATATCCTCTCAGTCACAAAGTATAACATTTAGTTAGGTTAGAAACATTAACCTAAAAACTCAATAAGTACTGACAATAAGACACATAACAGTAGTAGTCGTATCTACATAAATGCACAAATGACATTCCTAGTTAGCAATACTTAGTTGTAAGGATACTACAAACGTTAATAAAACATTATTTTCTAGTAATATTTATACATCAAAAGGATAAATTTATAAATTGTTAAAAGTATCAAACGAATCTTTTAGATTTAGAGGTTTGGGTTTTAGATTAATTAAATAATATAAAAATTACACCACGCAACTAGAATCAACATAAATTAAATTAACAGATATACACTTACATGAATTTTATATTCCTTTTTAAAAACCAAGCCAATATGGCTACTTACTACCTGTTTTCCCAACAACCTCATCCCTGTTTTAAAAACAAAAACCCAACGTCCCTTAACTACCCCTTAGCAACCCAAACTACCAACATTAAAGAACCTGTAATAATCATCCCTAAACATAAAATCAAGTTACCAACCCCAAAGAAACTGTAATAAACACCCCCAACATTTTATATTGAAGCAAACAGTTGTTATTTTTAAAATAAATTACATATTTTGCCTGAACTTGTATGTAATAACAGAACTAGGTAAATTGATTATTATGAAAATTGTTTTGTGACAAAATGACTTGCTACAGCTCCTTTGATAATTCTGGTTGACTGTAGGTCTGACCACTACAAGTATAAGTTGCAGTACGTAAATTTAATTATTTTAAGAAATGTTGCATTACTAAAAAAAATAAAGAAATTGAGTTTATTCAAAAACTGGGCGAAAATCCCAGATATATGTTAATCAACCATAATTCATAAAACAGTGTAGAATCGAAAATCGTAAAAATATATATGGTGATACATTTAAAATTAAAAAGTTGATACTAGCCGTAGTAAAACGACTCACCATGTACCTACAAAAATATTATTAAATTAAAATCTGTTTTGTACCAACCACCTTTGATATTCAACTTTTTTTTGTAGTCCTCACAGTTTTCAAGATTTGGTACAGGGTAATCTTTCGTGGGGCGTCCTGTACAAATGTGAGCACCAAAACTTGACTTGAATGGTTTTTATAGTTAAACCAAAGAGTAGGATAATAAACTTTAAAAACGCTCCATTGTAAAATAAATTGTCGTTACATTCATCGTTTTCCCCCTGGCTCTTTATGTGTGTTAGTGTGTATTACAATTGGTGTTTGATGATACAATTTAGTAGCACAAAGATTCATTTCCTACAAAAAAATGGTTGTAACTTTCTTATTATAAAGTTAAAAAAGCAAAGTTTAAACCAAATAAAAACATTATTGATGGTTGATGTTTTAGTAGAATAATAAATCTTAATGCTACTGGTTTGTACTTTTTCAAAATAAATATCCAAAGGTTAAGGTTTTTACTGAAAATCTTTTAAGTCTCATCAACCAAGAATCTTGAACAATTAAAAAGTTGGTAGAAAAAACAAGTACTCGTACACATTAATATGATATATTTCTTCCAAGGATAAATTGTTTAATTTTTATGAACACCGCATGAAACTTGATCAAAAAACTTCTATTGAAAAGCAGACGTGCCTTCAGAAAGTTAACTTAATTTAACTGAAATTGAGGATAGTCAGTTTATTCTATTTTAGAAAAAAGCATGTGTAGGTGTACCGGATCAATATCACAATACTAAAACACTGCCCTATTTTCCACCTACGATTTATTTTTAATTTAATTTAAAATGTAAATTAGTAGCATTAGCATATCGTTTCCATGAAGGTTAAAAATATTTCTGTGAAATTCCTATGCATATCCATTATACCCAACGTTTTCCGTATATTGAATATGAAATTTAAGGTGAAAGCTTGCATAAAACGAAGGCGCCAAATATACTGACGGTTATATGAAGCTAATGTGTCTCCAACGGCTAGCACTATTGCAAAAATAACCCCTTTCGAAGGCGAGATACTCTATTATAAAAGCGCTGCTGTGCTGAAGCTGAATATTACTTTCTTTATCTGAATACAACCGAAATAAAATCATCCAAGAATTCAATTAGGTGGCAATTTTAAACTGGCTCAGAAAACAGCTCCTTTAAGGAGATTTGTTATAATTGAATTCTAAGATAAGAAATTTGATAAGACTTTAAGCGTCAAGAAGTGGGGTACTGTTATTTTCTCTGAAACTTTAAAACTTTATAAACTTACTGACGGGTATATTAATCTATACTCTAAGTATACATGAAAAAGACGGGAAGTTTTAAAAATGATAAAACTTTTGTGTTTACCATATGATGTTTGAAATTCAGGCACCAAATCTAAAATTTATATATTATGAAGTGGATAAATATTAAAAAAGATTACTTTTTCTCTGAAACTTTTCGTACTTTGTCAACTGCTTTTTTAAAAATATGAAAGGAAGTGTTTTTGAGCTACTAAGACGTAAGATGTGTATTAGTAATCAGTTCATGAATAATTCTATATATATTTACAGTTGTGGGCCGATTCAATTTCTTTATCAATTAGATATTTCTAGACAAGTAAGCAGTGGCGGATTTACCCATAGGCGCACTAGGCGCGCGCCTAGGGCCCCGCATCGAGCGGGGGCCCCGAAACGTTACACAAACATTCATATTTTTCCTTTAAAGTATTTAAATACAGCTGCATGCATGGAAAGATAGATGCCAGAAGGCTACGAATACAAATTCATAGTTATTAAACAAAAAGTGGCTGTTTAAAAGTATGTTTAATAAACTTATACCTATTTAACAAAGAGTAATTCATTCATTTAATTTTTAAATCTTGCAGCGCCGCCTTTTAGATTTTGAGACCCCGGACACAAATATCGAGTGGAGCCTCCAGTAAATAAACAAGTGTTGATTAAAATAAGGTAGCTCGTTGCGGGGCCCCAACGCATACGGGGGCACCGGGACCCAGTGTATACGCCCGGCTGACCGACCTTAGGGACGCTTCTGAAATCTTGTGAGAATATAATTCTATTGTTTTGGCTAAGGAAATATTTCCAGAAACAAATCCACATGAAATGAAATCGAGAAAAGTTTTTATTTAAATATTTCATTAAATTTTATTAGCAGGTTCCCTCAGCTCACACCGCTTCTTATCGCGTTCGGAAATTAACAGAGGGTTCCCAAAAAGTTCAAAGGGGTGGTGCGAGGGAATATGCTAATAGAATTTCATGAAACTTGGCATGGGGCAGTATTTTAACAACAAGAAACGCATTATCGTGGACCTCAACAAAAATTCGTAATAAAAGTTCTGGCCGAACTATTATATAATGTCCGAACTATTATGGCCCTGGGCTCGTTTATTATATTTTTACTTATTTCGTTTGCATAGGTAGAGTTTAGTTTTATTTTATTTAGTTTTTAATCTCATTCATATTTGAAAAGAATCTTTAATTCCTATTTTGTTGGATATTAATTTTAATTTTTAATTTTATATATTTTTGTTGTCATGATGAATGTTTTAAATGTATAGACTGGAAATAAAATATATTTTATAAAAGTGTTTATTAAATTACACCTATTGCCAATATTTCCTAAAAAATAGGGGCCCCCTTAGCTAATTGCGCCTAGGGCCCTGCACAAGGTAAATCCGCCACTGCAAGTAAGTAAAATTGACTATTTTATCATTATAAGTACCTACTCAATTAGAGCACTTTCATATTCTTGATTCACATTTTCGAATAATTTAGATAGCAAGGTTAATATAAAATAATTGCAATTTGTTAGAATCTTAAATTTAATATTAGTTAAGCAACACACATACATTATTATTATTTTTACTTTCATAGGTCAAAAGGCCTAGTTTGTAATTAGAGTGCGGACGTTGTCAAGCTACTCTAATTTTATTGCATATTAAGAAAACGTCTGACTATTGTACAGGTATTAATGATAGTTGTTTTTTGCAGAATTACGTAGCTGTCTGGGTTAAGATCTAGCAGTTTTATTGGTTGGTGAATTTGTTTCGGTATAACTCCTGTAGCTAACAAGAACTACCTGTAGCTCCTGTAGCTGATAGAATGATAGGTATTATTGTTACTTTATCTTGTTTCCACATTCCTTTGATTTCTTCTATGAGAGGTGTGTGCTTGCGAATTTTCTCAGCGGGTTTTTGTTGCAGGTTATGTGTATTAGGTATGGAAATGTCTATGCAGTATGTGGTTTTAGTTATTTTGTGTATTAACGTGATATCCGGTCTATTGTGTGTAACTGTTCGGTCTGTAATGATATTTCTATTCCAGTACAGTTTCACTTCCGTATTTTCGAGTACTGCTTCCGGTTGGTATTTGTACCACGGTTCTATGGTTTCTTATAGCTTGTATTTGTCTACCTTGGTGTATAATTTTGCAGACGTTATCATGTCTGTTTGTGTATTCTACCTTAGCTAATTCAGTACAGGCACTGTAAATGTGCTCTATTGTTTCTGATGTTTTGTGGCATTTTCTACATTTGTCATCTGGTAGTTCTTGTTTTAAAATGTATTTGCTGTAGTTTTTGGTTTTTATAGTTCTGTCTTGGATGGCTATCATAAATCCCTCTGTTTCGGCAAAAAGGGTACCTGATTTTAGCCATTTATTAGATGCTTCTTTGTCAATGTGTTCCATGGCTATATGATATGGGTCGGTCTAGGACATTTCGGCGCGAAGACGTTTCGGCGCGGAGACTTTTCGGCGCGAGGACTTTTCGGCGCGATTGTACATATTGATGAAGTTATTAGAAAACTTTAACCTGTGCCTCAGAACATAACAGTAAAATTTGGGGTATTTTAGCTTGTAAACAAAAATTTTAATACGACTAATAATATCGGAAGGTTGATTAATATTAGTTAGAAAAAATGCGAAAATAATAATTGCATTCACACAGGTGTTTACTAGAAAATCTACTATTAAAATATTGGAATATTTCTCTGTAAATCAGTAATCCCTTCCCACAAGGCATAATTGTTTATTTGTTTGGACGCCTCTTATAAGTAGGAGTTGATTTAATTTTTTACTGGTATCTTATCATGCACAAAAATATACAGAATTGTTCAAATTTCCAAAGACGTCTGTTCGTGTAATCAAATCAATTATCTGTCAGATTACGACCGGACAATAAAATCCTTAGTAAAATCTTCGTAAATTTTTGTTTTAGTCGTTATATATTTCTAAACGGATTTGAGTTAATGAAAACAAGATTATAATTTGCAGAGAAACATTGAAACAATTCTAATTGTTGCCTTAACCACTTTTTAACTCCGTATTTTCACATATCATAAACCTAATTACAGTGTTGTTCGAAATCCGTTTATGTATAAATTAAATAATGCTCTTTCGTCCGGACAAAATAATCTATAAAATTTAAAAAGTTACAGATTCTTCCCAAGGGTGTATGTTAGAGCCACGTTAAATTTATGATTGGGTATTTCGCGCCGAAACGTCCTCGCGCCGAAACGTTCTCGCGCCGAATCGTCCTTGCGCCGAACCGCCTGCGCCGAAACGGTCGCGCCGAAACGTCTCATTCCGGATATGGGTATGTGCCATGTAGTGTTTTGTTTTTCCAAGTTTCTATTTTATGACTGTTTAATACAATTTTTTGTTCCGAATCATACTCTACGTTTTTTAAGTTTAATGGAGTAATCGAGTTATCTATTTTAATTATTATTTTATATAGAGGGTTGTCCTTTTTTGAGTAGAAGTATTTTCGTAGGTTACTGATCTGCTGGTAGTGCGTGTTTTTTATATCTGTAAAAGCTCGTCCTCCCTCATTTCGAGGAAGAGTGAATCTTTCCACTGCAGAGTGTTCGTGATGAATTCGGTATTTAGTAGCAGTCGTTCTTGTTAGTCGATTTACTTCCTCTAGTTCTGTGTCGCACCATTTTATTAATCCGAAAGTGTATGTTATAAGAGGGATTGCATATGTGTTTATAGCTGTTGTTTTATTCTTTGCATTTAGCCCAGTTTTATATATAGCTTCTAAACGTTTTTTAAATTTCTGTTTAATATCTGCTTTGGTTTTTGTGTGATTTTGGGTTTTGTAGTAGTCCTAGATACTTATAAGTCTCATCTTGTTTTAGTCCTTCTATTGTGTTGGTGTCTGTGCGATGACCTTCATGATGTTTTATTTTACCTCTGATTATTGAGCATGTTTTACATTTATCAAATCCAAAATTCATTCTGATGTCTCTGCTAAACATTTCTGTAATATTAGTAAGATTTCTAAGCTGATGTTCGGTGTTAGCATATAATTTCAGGTCATCCATATACAGAAGGTGATTTATCTGTTTTGTGTTGTTCTTGTTTTCTATTCTGTATCCGTATTCGGTTGCATTGAGCAAGTTCGATAATGGGTTAAGTGCTACACAAAACCAAAGGGCGCTCAGAGAGTCTCCCTGGAAAATACCTTGTTTTATTTTTATTTCATTAGTTTTAAGTATGTTTTCCGATGTGTTTATGTGAAGGGTTTTACTCCAGGATTTCATTATATGTTCGAGGAATTTAACGATAGTTTGGTTTACTTTGTATATGTTTAATATATGTATTAGCCAGGTGTGTGGAATGCTGTCAAAAGCTTTCTGGTAGTCTATGTATGTGCAGTATAAGTTTCGTTGTTTTAGTCACTTGCGTGTTGCGTTATCACCTGGTCCATTATAATCTGTTCCTTGCACCCTCTACTGTTTTTCTTGCACCCTTTTTGTTCTTCATTTAGTACATTATTGTTTATTAAGTGTTCCTCTATTATATTTGCTATTATTGATGCGAGGATTTTGTAAATTGTTGACAGACAGGTTATTGGTCGATATTTCGCTGGATTTTCTGTTTCTTCGGTTTTGGGTATCAGATATGTGATTCCTTTGGTGAAAAATTGGGGTATTCTGTCAGGGTTTTGTATAGCTTGGGAAAATAGTTGTGCTGGTTTGTTATGTGTATTCGTTAATTTTTTGTACCAGTAATTGTGCACGTTATCTAGACCTGGAGCTTTCCAGTTCTGTGTTTTTCTTACTGCTATTGTTACATGTTGTTCTGCGATTAACGTTTGTTGCATTTCCTCGTATTTTTCTGCTAGGTTATGTTCCTGTTGAATCCACGGTACGTTTTCATTGTGTGTTGTATCATGGGACCATATGTTTGACCAGAATTCTTCTACTTCTTTTATTGGTGGTATCTTAAATTGCCGAAAAATGACCTTTGTAATTTGTATTTCATCGGTGCAACGTTTTGATTTCCACAGGTAATCCGCCTTTCCTAGTGTTTTATGATAACAGTTTTGTAGTTCTGCTATTTTCATAACAACCAATAAGGATTCGGTTAGTTAGTTCGGTTTCTGTGACAATTAATAAAGTGGAAAATAAAAGAAATACGTCGGTACGGCAAAACATTAATTTAAGTAATAGCTATGTGGAAAGGAAACCGGTCTTTTTGATTATTTTCTTTTAAATAAAGATTTTGCCATTTTAATACCCAATTAATATTTGTGTAATAAATTAGATAAAATTGTCTGTTGTGTTTTATTATGATTATTGTGCTAATAGATATGTTTTTAGGTCTCTGCTGAATTCAATAGTCTAAATTTGTCATTAGCTTTTCCATAAAAAAGCCATTGGTTTTTGACATTAACAAGTTGCAACTGGCTTCTCGATATTAGGCACTGTTCGCAGACATTAAAAGGTGTAACAACTCGTTTCTAATGTTATTGTTAGTTATTATGAGTGATAGAGTGATAGTTGTTGTCAGGGGCGGATTTGCCATTTTCGAGGCTCTAAGCTAAGATTTGTTTGACTATAATTTAGCAAATCCGTAATGTCGTTTAGTAATTTTTAAGGCCCCTGGAACCCAAGGCTCTAAGCTGTAGCTTATTTACTTTAATGGTAAATCCGCCCCTGGTTGTTGCCGTCGTAACCTTCAAACAAAATATGTGTATGGGAGAGTGAGCCACAGTGGGTAATGTTCCACAATGAGCTATCGTATTTATTATAATACTTATGTGTAGTAAAGCTGTAGTGGTCATTTTTAGAAGTACTAATAGACATTTATAGAGGTGTTATTGAATTTGTTTGGCAGTTGCAAGAAAAATAAGGAAAAACGTGTTTTGACGCCTACAATGTATGTAAAATTTTATGACCCGATAAGTTTATTTTTGAATTTTTGATATTGCTTTTGTTTATTTTATTTTCATTTCAATTATGTAGTTGGATATTTAAACATTCATACTATTTGGGGGGGGGGAGGTAATATAATTTTCTAATAACGCCACACGTTTTTGTTATGACATAATAATGATGATATACTTCATTTATTTCAATACTAGAGACAGACATAAATGCGATTGTAACATAGATGAAACTTACTACTTGTTTACATTTAATTGAAATAATGCTCCGGCTAAATATAAAGTTCTGAAAAGCCTAACTTTCCCCAAATTGAGACTCTCAGGCGGGTCGCTTCAATTTACACAAATAAATCTAATAGATAATAATAACACAGTTTTATCTTTATTGACTAGTAACAATGAAACAATAAACAAAACGACATATCATTAAAGAAATACTTTCTTTTATATGAAATAAAAAGACAGAAATAATAGTTTATAATTTAAATACCAATGAAAGATATGAATACAGATTCTCTCTTTTTAATTCTATAATTAATTTTCATTAATTTAAAAATAATTGCATATTATTTGTTTGGAGATAAAGTAAATTCATTTCAAAACAAATCATAATAATAAGTAATAAACAAATGTTTTAGTTTAACTATAAAAAATTACTTCTTGAAATAAAGAGAATAATTTGTTTTCAATTCTTTATTCCCTTCTTAGTATCATTAAAATATCTCGTTACTAATTAAACAATTTACTACAGAACAACTCAGGGTTTTTAATTACTAGAAGTGTAATCTCTCCCTTTTAATTTGTAAAATTAAAATTAAATTATATAATACCTGGTATCAGCTGTCTGCAATCATTAATCTTGACAAAGAATTGAAGAAAGAGATCAAGAATCCATTCATAAATATATCCACATCAAGAAAGATTTACAAATTGGAATTCCAAAACCATCCAATAATTGTTATTCATCAATGGCAAGTAAATAAATCTTCTTAATGTCTAAATCCATTATAATAATAAAAAATTTCCATAAATTTGTCTTGTTAGTCATATTCAATCGTAGAATTTATTAATCACTTGTTTAGATTGAGGCATTTCTTAAATAAACACTTTTATTTTAGAACTTTTTTAATTAATTCACTTTGACGTTTAACATAACTAAATCTTCAAAACTTTGACATATCTAAATTAGGTCAACATAACCTTTTTTCTATTATTCATCTGAACAAAACGTGCGCACCTTCTGCAAGATGTAAATTAAAAGACAGTTTGTTAAAAAATGATGGTGCTTTTATATCTTTTTGGTAAACAATTGAACTCTATAATAAATTTTCTTTGAAACAAATGAGTACGGACATTTAATTTATAACATAACCAAATTATTGTTTTAATTTATAATTAAATCTAAAACTAATTAGATAAACTTATAAGGAAATTAAATTCCAAATCTGTCGGTACGCTACACTTATGTATTCATTATAAAATAAGCCCTTCTTTGAATGTCGATGGAATTTAAATTTCATACAACTATTTATTAACTTAATTACTTAAAAACACCTTTATATAACTTTCTATATTCACAGATTTAAACATTATAATCTTTATAACATTATTTACATGTTTTTAGATGTCAACAAATTCAAATAATCAACTAATTACAATATTTCAATAAACGTTCCAAAGGCGCAACATAGTTGTTTATCTGATATCATTCATAAAGAGAAGCCCCTACATTTAAGATTGTATCAATTATGGGTAAAACAGCTACTTAAAAATTTCTATCATAATACTTTAGCTGAAAACTTCAAAATTCTGAAATACAAGAAACTTGTGTATACAATTGTAGAATCCCGCTATCATGAAAACACATTTTTAACTATTAATTGATAGGGTAAGATAGTAAATACCTGTATACATCCTCATTACAATACATCTTGTCTGCTTTAGGTTAAATTTTAAATTTTAATTAAAAGTGGCTTAAACTTCATTAAATTGAAAAGTTGGATAAACGTCACCCAAATCGTTAATAGCAAAAGAAGATTAACTAAATTTTATGAAAAATCAAATTTTCCAGATATCATTTTTATGCCTATCGTGTTCAAGTGTGCATGTTCATTATAATTACCTATATTTTAATTCATCTAAAAAAATTACTCAAAATAATGATTTTCAAATTGATGTTCATAAATCGACTAAATGTGAAATTGCCTAAATATACTTATTTAAAATTATTGTGCGGGTGAATTCCTTTGTGGCATGTCAAATATCATGACAAACATAAGCTATCAAACCATTTATTAACCAAGTAACATAATACAATTTAGGCTATGTTCAATTAGTTTGTTTACAAAATGGCTAAGTGGACTATTATGGGTCGAATCTTATGAGGCACAGTGAGTCATGTTGGAACATTATAATTTGCTACTTACACTATTAAAGTAATATTATATTATTATTTAATAATAGTATTATTGATTAATATAATAATTTAAATATCAAACATTTCAATTTTAAATATATAAAACATATTTTTAAAATTATTTTGAGTCTTTAATTTTATTTTTTTCTCACCTACGTTACAGGGGAACCAACAGTTAAGGTCATAAGACCTCCACCTAACATGAAAACAATTACACACACACGCCCATAGTTAAGGTGGCGGAATTTTCCAATTAGAAAAATCTCACCGCCCCAAGTGGGACCCACGATCATTTATTATTTCTATTATCAGTTATGTTTATCTTTAAATAAAACTTATCATTTTTTAACTTTCAAGTTATTTCTTACTTTATTATATGTTGACGCATCGTGGAACATGTGCAGTGGCGTAACTATCGTGTAGCAGTTCGGGTCAAAGACCCGGGGCCTGGCGACTTTGGGGGGCCCATTGTTATACCTGAAAAGGCTAAACAAAGAGACTTGTAAAATAAAAAATGAGTAGAAATAATACCCAAGTATTTGTTAATCAATTTATATATTTATCATTCCTGTATAAGAGTAGTTTATTTTTATGATTTATTCTTAATCTTCTTTTTAATTTGATTTTTGTGTTACTGAGTTACTGACTGAGTTATGTTTCTTATTCTTAGGGCGAATTTCGCAAAATGTAGGGAACAAAAGTCATATTATATGGTTTTATTTGTTAAATCGTAAGCTAGCATAGTTTAGTTACTAACCAATACTTTTTGGTTACCAGACACCTTGAAACTGATTCTCATTAATTTAGGCTAGTTAGTTAGTTAAACAATTAAAGAAATGTTAAACAAAAATCTAGGCATTCGCTTTGTCACAATAGCAATATAATATTTTTGGTAGTTTTAACTTATCCTTAACTGCACATTAAATTAATAATATTGATCATTGGTTCTAAAAGTTATATTAGAAACCTAAAAGTTAATACAGCGGCTCTCAACCTTAGTAAATTGGGACCCAACTTTTTATAACAGTTTATTTGGCAATACTGTCGCCTCCACTGTATTTGTCGCGTTTTCACGAGAAGTGCCAATCTGCGTAGAACATTCTAAAGATGCATCTGCTATAGTCAAAGTGAGTATTCTGCGTGCTAAAGATATGCAATGGTAACTATCTTTTATGGGAATTTCACTCAGTTCAGCCAGTTTTATGCAGTTAACTTTCAAACTAAACGAAACCTAGGAGATCTCAACAAGTCCTCACGTAAAATTTTATGTAATTTACAAATCTCTCTTGCAAGCAATTTTACGTAATACTACATTATTTGTTTCTAATAGTAACTTATCAACTTTTATCTTTTATCAGTAGCAGTAGCATAATAAAACGTGCATTAAATGAACATTTGCTTTTGGTACACACAATAATTATTTATTTTAAAGTTTAAAATAGCTCCGGAAATATCTACGAACTTCCCGATTTAAAATTTTATTACCTATCATGTGTCTCCGTAGTAGGTAAATTTAGAAAAATATGGTAAATTCAATACTTATGTGTATACACTTCTTCTGCAGTTGGAAAATCACTTTCTAATTACTGCCATAATGAGTGTAAGTAATTTGTAATTTTGGTTGATATCAACTTCTTTCTTGTAAGTTATTCAGTAATTAAAAAGGAATTTTAGTAATTCTTGTACAGAATCTATTTATTAGAAGCCTTTATTTGTTCTTCAGAGCGCGGTGACATTTTCGAATTAAAAACAAACTCTTTTTCTATAAACAACATTTCTATTTTATTTTAATAACCCAAGTATATTGTAGCAAATATTATTTATGTTTGAGAACCACTGTCAATAGGAAGCCAGATAGGGTCGTTAGTTGGCATTGGTACTTAACCTGCCCTCATCACAAAAGACAAATTAGGCTGATAAGTGTACGTTTATTTCCATACAAGTTTGCATAGAAGTATGACATCAATGTTGCGTTTAGCGTGTTAATTATAGTATGTATTTACCTACTCTTGAGTGTGACATTTTATGTATTTATTAACAGAATGTATCTTTTCTTATTTTGGTTTCAATAATAAATTTTTTCGAATATTTTGTCTTTTTTGATGTCTTCCCTCCCTTTGTTATTTTGCGCCCCATTAAGGGGACGTGCCCCACAGGTTGAGAATCATTGAGATAATACGTGTTTCGGGTTTTACTCTCCCGTCGCACCTAACCTCAAATATCTATAAATCTGTTATCGCTGGTTCTTGGTTAAAATCATGTTAAAATGATGAGTAATAAAAATACGTACAATGTCTTATTATTAAGATTTTACTCAAATTTTTCCTCTTTTTTCGACCGTGTGGGGGGGGGGACTAATGATTATCTTGCCCCGGTGTTCAATGCCGTCTAGTTACGCTACTGAACATGTGGGTCAAAAATCTTATTTTTTAAATTGTTTTTCTAGCTGTTCTGGCTCACTCTTCCCTAATTACTTATCTTTATTTACGCTTCTGATTATTTCGCCGTCAAAATGTACCTCTATCTATTGTATTAGTATCTCCAAAGATTTGTTAGAATTTGGAATTCGTTGAAGGAAAATTAAAAAAAACACTCTTTAGTTAATAATGGTTTGTGTCTTTATAGCAACTTCAGTTAAAATTCAATATAAATGCACACTGTCATGAAAAAGACATAAAATAGGATAGTCATTCCAGAAAAACAAATTCTAATTTAAAGGTACGAACACAGTTAGTTCTATTTTTACCCGAATGGAGTTTTGACTTATTTCTAAGATTAGTTTTAATACAGAACTTTTCTGTCATACTTTTAGTTTTATTCTACTTTAAGAAACTTGCTATCAGAAATAGTCTTTCTAAAAGTAGGTCATTGGTGGTTTTTAAAGCATATATCTTTATCTTGTTTCAGTTACAAATGATCGAAGTAACATTGCTGCATTTACTGTAAAGTCCTTTACGCGGTAAGATTGTTTAAACTTTAAGATTTATACAGTGGCGAATTTACCCATAGGCGCACTAGGCGCGCGCCTAGGGCCCCGCATCGAGCGGGGGCCCCGAAACGTTACACAAAAATTCATATTTTTCCTTTAAAGTATTTAAATACAGCTGCATGCATGGAAAGATAGATGCCAGAAGGCTACGAATACAAATTCATAGTTATTAAACAAAAAGTGGCTGTTTAAAAGTATGTTTAATAAACTTATACCTATTTAACAAAGAGTAATTCATTCATTTAATTTTTAAATCTTGCAGCGCCGCCTTTTAGATTTTGAGACCCCGGACACAAATATCGAGTGGAGCCTCCAATAAATGAACAAGTGTTGATTAAAATAAGGTAGCTCGTTGCGGGGCCCCAACGCATACGGGGGCACCGGGACCCAGTGTATACGCCCGGCTGACCGACCTTAGGGACGCTTCTGAAATCTTGTGAGAATATAATTCTATTGTTTTGGCTAAGGAAATATTTCCAGAAACAAATCCACATGAAATGAAATCGAGAAAAGTTTTTGTTTAAATATTTCATTACATTTTATTAGCAGGTTCCCTCAGCTCACACCGCTTCTTATCGCGTTCGGAAATTAACAGAGGGTTCCCAAAAAGTTCAAAGGGGTGGTGCGAGGGAATATGCTAAAAGAATTTCATGAAACTTGGCATGGGGCAGTATTTTAACAACAAGAAACGCATTATCGTGGACCTCAACAAAAATTCGTAATAAAAGTTCTGGCCGAACTATTATATAATGTCCGAACTATTATGGCCCTGGGCTCGTTTATTATATTTTTACTTATTTCGTTTGCATAGGTAGAGTTTAGTTTTATTTTATTTAGTTTTTAATCTCATTCATATTTGAAAAGAATCTTTAATTCCTATTTTGTTGGATATTAATTTTAATTTTTAATTTTATATATTTTTGTTGTCATGATGAATGTTTTAAATGTATAGACTGGAAATAAAATATATTTTATAAAAGTGTTTATTAAATTACACCTATTTCCAATATTTCCTAAAAAATAGGGGCCCCCTTAGCTAATTGCGCCTAGGGCCCTGCACAAGGTAAATCCGCCACTGGATTTATATTTGGTGTTATGAACAGATAATGTAATTTATGTATAGCAATATTTACTTTATATTCCGTATTCATGTCAAAAACTTGTGATATAAAATAGTGCCTTTCTTGTTTGAAAAAGTACGATGTACATTAAGAAAGTGAAAATAAAGTACAAAAAGATGAAGATGAAATGTACAATATTTATCTTTTCGAGTAAACAACATTTATAAAGCCCAGAGTCTGATACACTTGTTCTAACTACAAAACAACATTTGTAGTTGAATGCACGTGTTTTCCTATAGTAGATTTCAGGATGAAGGTAGTAATATGAGCAAGAATTCCCAGAGCACTCTAAACTTCAACTCTCATAAATGGAACTGTTTTCAACAAACTTTCATTCCGGAATTATTGGAATGAATGAAAAAATCGCCTTTTTATTAGCTACAAACCAACATTAAACTATTAGTGGTGCCTTTAGTTTGACACGCATTTTACGTGAGGATTTTCAGTAGTAAAAAGTGCAACACTCTGGAGTCTTACCGGAGTCGATCCGGGCAAGCATAACATATGAGGTGCACGTGGGGCGAAATGAAACGCGTGTGATAAATGGCCCAGACTTGGTTCACATGGCAACACCGCACTTAAAGCTTACGTGAAAGCCCCTTCATGAATGACCGTATGTGTCACTACTTGCATTTTTGAAATTCCTGTCCTTTAGAATATTTTTTCATATTAAAATCGTGTTCGACATCCTATACGTGAATTTCTATTGCACATTTCTTGATGTATGCGGGGATAACATGTTAATATAAGGATAACAAGAATTTTTTAGAACAAATTTGCAATTTTCATAAAATATTACCGGGGAATTTTCTATAAAGGTCAAGATTTTCATTTTCTGTTTTAACGAACATAAATTAAAGTTTACCAGAACATGACAGGACTAAAGTGTCCTTTTATAATTAATTACGTTAAAATTAAGAATAAAATTACGTGGGACAGCATGATGCAAGAGCCTTGTGATGCTTTAATTGACCTTTCTGTTACATTCATTTAGGGAAAAGTCAACCTGTTTTCCGTGTACATAATTCTTTTATTATTTAGTTAACCGTGTTACTGTTGTATCCTTTTGCAAAGGAGTACCATGGTGGTGGTGTAAACACATGAAAAATTCATGTGCTATTAAATAAAGTGCTAGGTTGAATAGACACCACTCAGTACTGTGAATGTCACATAAACTTCAGTAACTACAAGTTTCATGTATCACAAAAGTGCCAAAGAATTTACAGAACGTACAGTGTGAATTATTAAGGTGATGCTTACGTGAGAGTAGCAAGACCCTTTTTCTACAGTATTTTTAACCCTTTCACGCGAGAAAACGTATTTAAATTTAAATCTTGACATACTTTTTAGTAAAAAAAATAATTTCGTCTCAGATAGAGTTAGCCATTTCATGTAACAGGTTTTAATATAACTAAAATATTTATAATAGCTAGGAGCTATATTTCTCATAAAGCAACTATCGATCTACTTCTCTGAGCGAGAAATATTGCCTGAACATTTTCCGCCCGATTGACCCTCATTTAAAACTTGGAAGAAATTGCAGAAGTTTAAGAACCTTTCCAATATAAACAAAAAACATTTATTAAAATACTTCGTTTATAAATAATTTATATCTAACTAATATATTATTTAGATCGCTGCCTTAAGAATAAATAGTGCTATCTTTTTTTCTATTTACATTTACTGCTTTGAGTTTTATTCAATTTTTCAGTTTATCCAATTATGATAAAAGCTGGATTGCAATTTGCTTGGAAATAAGTAGTAACTAAGATTTTAAACATTGTTTTTGCATACCACGCCGCCCTTTAAATTAAAAGATGATTTTATTTAGTAACTACCTTAAAAATCAGCTCCACAAATGGACGTCAATTATAACTAACACTTTTTAGGTACTCAAAAAACAAATTAATTCAAAGCAATACTTATAATCAACACCGTAAATGCATAATACTTACGGTACTATACTTACTATAGATCTTAAAGCTCCGGCCGAGGTATCTTATTAAATCAAATTATATTCAGGGGTCGCGTCGTGCGCATCAAACTGAAAAATGTTACATCATTTTTTAATAAAGGCGGGAAGTCCACAGTTTGGTAAGTCCCTTTTAAATTTGACATTAAATTGATTGTTTAATTAAACAAAAATGAACATTTGTAGTTTGTTGAGTCGAACTATATCAACGGAAATTAAGTTTGAAGTGTGTATACTAAACGTATAAAAAGCGAGCATAGATAACGTAAAAATGATCACTTCTTATATTCATCAAAAATTCCTAACTACAAAAATTGAAGTTGAATTTCGAAATCCTCACAAAATAAAATTTACACAAAGAACCTTAATTTATCTTAGAATATTTTGAAATGTATCAAATACGAATGCCAATCAATCTTAAACAGTTTTAAAACATACCTAAACAAAACATAACTAAACAAAACACATGATCGTAATCAAATAAACAGTTATCCTGTACAATTCATAATTTTTACTAAAACTTTACCAGAACTATGGCTCTAACCAATGAACTACAGACGACCATAGCACCAGAATTCACATAAAGAACTGCTTACTGAAACTACAATTGCGGAAAACACACCTTGAATCTTGAACTATTTTTCACATTGAATGACAGATTTTACACTTTGCATTAATTTCCAATACGGAACAAGTAATTTTTAACATGTAACGATTGGTACTAAAAATTAACTTCAAACTGAACGGTACAAAAAACTAACTAGAATGTTGCTTGAATGTATTATTGACAAGTCCTTATACAACACAACGCAATATATGATTATTATTAAAACGCGTCGATTTAACATGAATTTACTAGCTTTAAACTAATTCATTAAGCCAATATAGTGTGCAAATGAAAGAACTTTAACATTAGACTTTATTCTCAATAGATTATATCGGAATATAATTAATTCTCCACATAACAGAACGGTTAATTGTAATTTGGTTACACTGAATCAGAATAAAGCGATAAAACACAAATTTACACCAACTATGCCAAACGAAGATTTTCACAATACTAAAATATACAGGGTACGTCAGTTAAGCGGGAAGATTTAAAACTCTTCTATTTAAAAAAGTTTTTATTTTAGCATGAATGTTTTTACAATTTTCTGTTAAGTAAGAGACGCCATTTTATTTTTTAAAAACAACGCTTGGCAGGTGGGTACCATTACGGTCTACTCACTCTTGTAGTCTTAATCGAAAATTTTCCATTACTCACCCTAACATGGCCGGCGTAATGCGTGTATCTTCTTGAATTTTTAATTTTAGTTCCGCTAACATATGCGGTCGCTCGACATACACCTTGCTCTTGAGCAAACCCCAAAGAAAAAAGTCGCATGCGGACAAATCAGGAGATCTAGCTGGCCAAACAATGTCCCCGTTTTTGGATATGACATGATTCGGAAAGAGTTCTCTTACAGCAGTAATAGACACACGAGCAGTATGACTTGTAGCACCGTCTTGCTGGAACCACGTAATTTGTGGAAATCGAACCAATTCTTGCCTTAAAAAGTTGCCTTAAAAATGTTACCCATGGGAGTTGAATTTTAACTTAACCCAAACGAAATATCTTACTATACATAGGGACGTACCAAGATTATTTTTATAAATTGAATCTTCAAGTTTTCTGCACGTTATAATTTTACTTAACTTGCCTTTAGTTTTATGAGGTATGTATATACCATGGTACGACACTGAAACTGAAAGACGATGCTATTGCTCTAAAATTCATTCTTACGACGCAATTATATTATAAAAAAGTAACAAAATCAAACAGCTCAGTACCCGTCACGCAATTCCAGCAGTAAATAAAAACAATTTATTCAATTTCATGAAAAAATATCTTATAGCTTATTAAATATTTTTAAGGATCCAGATTTTCAAAAGAATGGGTGTCTATAAGGCCTGTTTTCCATAAGCTGTTTGAGGCTCTTATAAATAGTATACTATAACGTCGTTTTCTGACCGATCTGTCCTCAGTGATGCCAGAAACGGGTCGGCGGCAACATATTCGGCATTGCTCGACGACCGAGTGTCTCTTTTCGGCTCAAATCCCCTCTTTGTTGTATAATTTCTTCAGGTGCGCCTCATGGCAGTAACTTGGGACCTTTGCGTTTCTTGTTGTTTATAAGCCACCTCCCTTCATAATTTCGTGAATGTGTATTCTCATTTTGTTTTGGGTTAATAAATAAATAAATAATTCACACCCGAATGCGCCAAATTTTAGATTTCAAAGCGTAACCGTAAATAAGGAAACGTTTTAACCCTGTTTTTTCTATGGGACAAAGTAATCTAAAAAATTCACATAACTGTTTGTCCATTACTGTTTCTAATAATTGTTTTTTTTAAATAAGCTTCGTTCAATTTTAAATATTCTTTTTTGCGGGAATGAGTTTTATTTCACAAAAAATACATAAATATGTACTTATGTTTTACATTTTTTTATCCAGTTAATTAACATTCCAACTAACCTTTTAATTGCGGCCCACAACTAAATTTAGTTCCAATTAATTTTAATATGTCGATTACAATTAAAAATCACAACTAACATTTTGAAGCTACTAATACAATTTATTAGATATTGAAACTGTTGATTTTTCTTTAATATGGAGCAGGGACGTCGGAAGTATGGGTCAGAGGGGGCGGACAGCCCCCTCTGTCTTGAAACAGGGGGGGCGTCGCCACCCTAGAAACAAGAATGAAAGAATATATAGAATATATATAATAAGAATATATTTATTTATTTTAATTAAATATTATGTCATTAATTTATTTTTACTAATATAATTGATATAATTCAATTGCGTTTAATTATAATTTTCTCTTGGTTACTTATTCTTAATGATTTAAAAATTACGATTTTAATTTCTCACTCAGCCATTTGACTCATAAAAGCGAGGATGTGAAAATGGTTTCAACTTTTCGTATAATAGAGCGGTCAATACTCGAAATTAAATTATTTGTTTGGGTTTGATAGATGGTAAATCTATCTGCGGGTCGTTATTTCGCACAGCGTTTAGTGCAGTGGTACTTAATCTGTGGCTAATGAGGTCCGTAATGGCCTCATAGGTGGTTCGCGAAGACTACAATTAATATAGTGGTATATTATTAAAATAATAAATACCAAGAAAAGATTGCAAAAAACGTTCTGTCTTTACGTTGTCATAAATTACAAACAGTGTCAAAATGTTCAAAGTCGGTATTATAAATTATCAAAAAAAGAAATGGGATGCATCAGACGCTTGATCATTTGCCTAAATCGCGACGCAGAAGAGGCTTGGTAGAAGCAAGAGCCGAAAAGAATGTTGTGAAGCTGTTAAAGTCAGAAAAATGTTTGCTTGCACGTAAAGAAAGGAAGGCGTTAGCGTAGGTGCTGTACAAAATAAGAGATGTAACATACGGAGTTCAAGAAGCAGATAATGCCGAAAAGAAGTGAAGAGCAAGAAATACGGCCGAAGAAACTATGTGGAAGGTTGTACAGCGTTTTGATTTAGAACAAAACTTGTTGCGTTCTTATGGATGACGAAACGTACGTCAAAATGAACAGTAGTACATTACCAGGGCCTCAATTTTACTATGCAGTTGTGCGAGAAGATATACATGATAGTGTATAAAAACAATTAAAATAGATGAATTCGGGAAGATCCCTGGTATGGCAGACCATGCGCTCTTGTAACCTTAAAAGTTTAACATTTTTTACAACTGGTACAAGCGTCCAATTCAACTTGTACAATTGTCGAGGCAACAAGTACAGGAAAGAATGCTTACAAATACTTTACTACTCCAACTTTATCTCGTTAACACATTTTCCTTTTATTTTGGGCAGATTTTGCATTATCCCATTAGTCTGGTACGACCCTTTGGAACATTCTAAAAATGTCAATTTTGTGAAGAAAAAGACTACCAAACTGTCCTAAGTTTCATCCCATAGTGAGCTAATAGGCTATTATAATATAAATTTTTAAAGTGGTGGCCGAGCAGCTAAAACTATCAAAGAATCTTATGGCTATTATTCGAGAAAAAGTTACAAAGCATATGTACAGTGTGATCCAAAATGACTGAAGACGATTTGAATTTCGCGCCGTAGGTTTTAATGTATTTCACGTTGTTAGTGTGGCACTATTGAAATGTATTGCGTCAACGCGTCACTTTTTCGTTTGCATCGTTGTGCTTTGACACGGTGTTGCAGGCTTTTATATAATTTTTGCTTTATTTAGCTTGTTTTCTTATTTTACAGAACAGCTCTTTCCAGAACTACAGATCCTCAATCATTTTGGATCACCCAATATTATTTTTTATATAAGTAATAGACGTCGACAAATAAAATAAGTGAATTTGGTGAAAAGTTTAAAATTTGTATCAATAATTTAGTGTCCGTTTAGTAAAATGAGCATTCCTAAAAACAATTTCTTTGTGCGTAAAACTCAATCTTAAGAAAAGTAAAAGCATTCATAAACATAAAAAGAACCTTGTCTGAAACTAGTCTCTTTCTTTTCAATTATTTACTTATAGGCAAATTGGTTTGTTATCACATAAGTACGACTATTCCATTGTCTTAGGAACGCAGGAAGATGCACGTACACCGTATCTAATCGTAACTTTCCAAATAGACAATTTCCGACTTACTACAGTATGAACAATTAATTGGGGAGTCTGTACTTCGTGCAGTTTTTTACGTTTATAAGTATGGTCAGAAGATATGCTAAGAAAAAATGTTATGTCAGTCCTAGCGAGAAATCGCATACATTTTCTTATGAACGTTCATTTTGCATTTCAAGGTAATCCGCCGGCGTTTATGTTTATCGGTCGTTTACGATCGTTTATCGATCGATAAACGATAAACAAAACAATAAAAACGATATCGTTTTTCCATAAACGATAAACAAAACGATATAGTTTATCATAAATGACCGATAAACGATAAACGCCAGCGGATGATCTTGAAATTCAAAATAAACATTTATAAAAAAATAAAGCAAAAGATTAAGAACCGCTGGTTTAGTTTATAAACATCATGCTAAAGTTAGTAAAGGCACATGACATTTATATAAAAGTAACATAAAATAATATAAGTAATTATTTGTAAACAGATCTTTAATATAGTGATAATTAGGTCAAATTAGAAGAATTATTTTTTAAAAATAAAATATTTTGTACTGTATTTTCAAATAGCTAGCAGTGTTTCGAGCGTAACTGTTTTGATTATGATATCATCCATTTTTACTTATTGCAACATTTTGGTGACTTTACTGTATCTTATCTATGAAATCGAAGTTCGCCCCCCCCCCTAAGTAAAAATACTTCCGACGTCCCTGATATGGAGTGCAGAGTAGCAGCCGCATCTATCATTTCCATTTAATCAGCAGTGCAGTTGTGCGAGCAGTCTTCTGTTTAACTGGTATTGTAGTTGCAAGATACTTGGGCTGGCTGAGGGATCTTGTTCCTTACTTGGTGAGTTTCCTTGTGCTGCTGGTTCTTGCTTTTGACTTTGTGAATTTTCCTGGTCTTGTTCCCGAATTGGTGAATTTGCTTGGTCTTGTGTTTTCCATTTCTTTGGCCATTTTAAGGTTTGAAGAACCGGCCTTATTGGCTAGGCTTAAATATAAACTTAATAAGGACACAAAAAATAAGATATAAAAATTAGTTGAAACATATTTTTACTTAACCGTTATGAAAAATATAAACAAAACATTCGTCAAATTTTCATAGGGTTTTTAGATCTTAAGACACATTTTTATGGGTGATTACAATACGGTCTATGGACCACAGACTTACAAACGGATATCTTATAAGTCTGGCCAGATTCTACCTTATTATAAATCTTCAAAAGTGGAGTTTATTTAAACAATGTTAATAGTTATTTGTTTAACTAGTACAGAAATGCTTGTTTTTGGAACGAATAAGAAAATTGAAAACCATACAAGTCCTAAAAACGAATTTTTGTACTCCATAAAAGTCTCATTTACACATACAAACACAAACGGCAAACGCCAGCTTATTACGCATTACATTATTATTGTTTTGTTACAGACGTATATATAGTATGTTTGTATGTAATTTCTTTGTTTTGTTGTAAAAAATATTTATTATATATTATGTGTAAACACATAGCACTCGTGAACTTTTCATGGCTTTTTTATTAAATGAATAAAATGCAATTTTTTAAAATGTATGGTTATTATTTATACTAGCATAAATTTCGCGAAGTGACATTATTTATAATGAATAATGAATTTATAATTTATATGAATGAACACTTCATATGCAAAAATGTTCTATTGTAAATTTAACTTTCACATAAAACCAATCAGAACAATCTGTGCTGCCTTGATTTTTTTTAATTGTATCTGTTCAGTGTCCGGAGTATTGTAAGCTCCGTAAGTGGCAGGTTTAGAATAAACATCACATTATACTACTATTTATCTACTGTCATTTGTTAAGGAATATTTGTTTCTAGGTAAAAAGGGGCAATTTGAATATTAATATAATACTTACAAATTTGTAATCTTCTCTCCCATTTCATTGAAAATTTGAAAAACTTTAGACAGACGACGGATTGAGAGTTAATACGTTTAATAAAAAGAGGTTAGGAATGGTTTTTGTTTTTGTGACGTCCATCGTTGCGAGCAGCAAATACAGTTTTAACAGAAACGTTGAATTTGTTTTTGTTTTTTATGTGTTTTAACAAATTAGTTTAATATTATCAAAGAATATTTATTTCGAATTATTGGTTTGAAAGAAAATATTTTAGAGCACCACTAAAAATATGTCACGGGTGACATTAGATTATTTTTTGTACTAATTCAGAAAATGATTACTGCTTGTACAGTTGCTATGGTAACCAACTAACCAGTAACAGTTTCTAAATGGTCTACTTTGTATACAAAATAATTTTGATATTAGTGTCATATTCGTACAATTGGAGAAATAGCATATTACGAAACGAGACCGGTAAGTGATTTATAACAGATAGGGCAAAAATTGCAATTTTCGATATCTGTTTGAGCACTTAACGATGACTATCGTGTGATGTTTTTGCGCTAACGACACTATTTAAAAATAAGCAAAAAAATATTTATAATCAATTTTTTAATTTGACATCGACGTTGGCTGCGTTGAAACGTTCATTGTGGACATACCGCAAAATATACTAACCTTACTTTTGTAACTTTGTAATGTCAAATTCTAGGCGTTAGCTGTCGCCAAATTACAAAAGTAAGGTTAAGTATGTCTTGCGGTATATTCACAATGAATGCTATTTTAATCATTTTATACTAATTTATTTTCATAACAGCACTCAGAGACGTTATGAATTATAACAGTTCTGTTATTTTATTGTTGTCATAGAAACCGGCAACGATTCCATCCTATTTGATTTATCGTTGAACTCGTCAAAGGAAACATTTAGATCTCATTCATTAGAAATAATAAAACAATGGTCTATGAAACCAGTTTGTGAACTAGGTTATCTTTAATTTTAATGAGCAAATTTTTGTTTGGAATTTTTAATATTTTTTTAGTAAGTATTTAAGCTTTCAATATATCGTATGTTATATATTATATTTCAATACATAACCTTAAAAACTACTAGTAGCTTTATATGTACTCCTAAAATTCTGGAAGAAAAGGGATACCAAATATATTTTGAAAAAGACGTTAAATTAACGAGTTTGTAAGACGTGAAATTAACGGATAGCATATGACGTCATTGGTCTGAGACATTAGGAAGTTATTACCACGTCATATATTAGATTTTTACTTATCTTTAGTTGTGCCAAACTTGAAAAAAATCAAAGAGGGTGATGGTCAAAATTTCCAAAAAATTGGATAGGGTATATAGTAAATACGCGTTCTGTTATTTGAACCTGCAGCCTGCTCTTCCGGAGTGGCTTATTAACCTTGAAAATATAATCTCACTTCCATAAAAAGTCTAAATATTTAAAATATTAAATTTGAATTTAATCTAATAGTTTTTCATGTGTAATTCCAAGTTTTTTCATGTCTAATTCGCTTGTCTGACAGCAGATTTTAATTTGTATAGAGTAGGTGTTTCAGGAAAACAGATTTTGTTTTTTAAGGAAGTTGTGGTGGGATAGTCTGGACCAAAAGTTATGGAGCTGTGCTATTTTGACAAATAGAAATAATTACATAGTTTTGCTTCAAATAATGGATCAAACGATACTAGCTTTATTAGAATGCATATGAAAGCAGTTTATTTATTATTTATATATGTTTTTAATTAATTATTAGTCTTTTTAAAGTCACAGATTAACTTTTGACTGTCTAGTACAAACTTAAGAACGTGAAAATATGACGAAAAAAACAATTATTCTAACCAGAAATTCCATTCACGTTTACTTTTTTGTTAGTAAAAATAAAATAATATTACTACAGTACCTGGCCATATTAATAGGGACATCGAATAATGTTAATGTTAAAAGTTATGTATTGTTAATACCAAGAATAACAGATTTACCGAGATAATAGAAGGAAATGTTTTACGTGTGATTATTAACGCTTTTTGTATTAACAAATAATTCTAAATAATAAACTGGTATAAATGGCGAATTTGCTAAATATTCTGATAACTAAAGGATGCAATTCTTAGCGGGTACTGAAGAAAATAATAAACAAGGTATTTTACTATTTCTGTAGAAGATAATCGTAGAAACGTTTCCAAGAAACTCTTTTCAACAGAAATAGTAAAATATATACTTATAATTTTGGTCAGTATCCTCTAAGACATTACCCTCTTCAGCTATTGGCATGTTCAGCAAATTCGCCATTTATACCAGTTTATTAGTTAAAATTATTTTATTGAATTGCTTGTTAATACAAGAAGGTTTAATAAAACATACGTAAAACATTTCTCAAAATTTTTTATTCCTGGTGTTAACAATATAAAAGTCTTAACATTGGATGTCCCTAATAATATGGCCAGATACTGTATGTATACACTAAAAAATATAGAAATCTCTCTAGAATATAAATAAATTATACGCTTCTAGTGTAGTAAAAAAGTGACAAGGTTGCCTTAAATTGGCACCAGTATTTCGTTTATTCTACTGATGAAAACAGATTAATGCACTGAATGACGTTGACTCATGTTTTGAGGTTATCTTTGCAAATATATGTATATAAAACGATGTATGAAACAGCCTTGGTAGTGTAATGCCTGGCGTGCCGGACTTTCACCCAAGCGGCCCGCGATCGACTCCCGGCGCCGGCAGATCTGGTTAAGGTTTTCTGCAGTTTTCCTTAGCTGTGACACAAATGTGGGATTTGCGCTGTTCCATCTGTAAGTCGGCTGCAGCAGCACATTGGGCCTACATAATAATAATAATCGCCCCCTCCCTCCCGCACAAGCTTATAGCTTCTGGGGCCTTGGTTTAGGTTATGGGTTGTAGTAGTTATTATTATTATTATTATTATTATTTATTCAGATTCATTTAAAACGCAGCAGTAAGAAATTTTCGAATTATGTATCTTTTTATTTAATAGAACTGATTTTGTTTTTGAGATATAAAGTACGAGTAGCCAGTGATGCTGCATGTAGCTATATAAAGCATTTAAGTTTCCCGCTCGTTTGTCGCAATGCAACGTAGTTACTTTGCGAGCTATATCAAGCGTTCAATAGACAAATTCGTCGTATTAGTTTTTTTTGCCAAAAGTATCTTTCTAACAAATTTGAAGCTTTAACGGTACAATCTTACAACGTTTTTGCGTGAAATGTTTTGGTGTCGATTTTTTCTAATCATTCTTTACGAAGTTATTATAATAAATGTATCAATAACTAACCATTTTGCATAAGATCGCGTGTTATTTTCAAATGCAATTTATGCATAAACAAACTAAACTTCTTAAACATTAAAGATTTTTCAGAAAATAATTTTGTGCATTAAAATCTATCAACCGCACTAATTTCTTTTACATTTTCATAATTCTTTTTACAGCCACAACTTCCTAAATTTATCTTTATTATTCTGCATTTTATATCTCCATTATATTACGCTCTATACTGTACGCAACTACAATACCGAGGCTGCATATATGTACTGCACACTCATTATTATTTTACATAATGCTCTTACTTTATTGTGAACTTGTTCGTGTTGTATGTACATTTCATCGGCGTCCGCTTTTATTGTAAAAGTGAATTATTTGTCACATGGTGCTGTTATGGAAATGCTTGTGATATAGAAGCAGATAAATGGAAGAAATGGTCCGGAAATATTATAAAGTTCTTTCGTCGTATTTTATAATAACGGGTGGCGACGCTACCGACATCACTTTGTCAACTTCTTCCGCAGTGGCGTAACAACTGAATTTCAAATCCGGTAGCTTATTAATAATTTCTAGTCAATTCAGCCGAATCGGATATGGTATTAAAATAAATATTTAAGTATTAGTTTATATTGCAGGGGCATTTGATGGAACATAACGTAATCTACTTTAAATCAGATAAAGTTATACGTTTTTCGTGCACGAGAAAACCCGGAAACTTTATCGCAATATTTCGAATCGATGTATGCCGCACTTGAATAGCACAACCCCCTTAGATTTTACGCACCAGTCGCATTGATCATACACGCATGTTAGCGAGATGAGATTGTATCACGCCTGTTCCAGTCTGAATCTGAAATATTACAGACATTTGAGGGGAGTTCTATATATTTACAAATGTATCTATCGAATGCTCTTTATAGGAAAAATGAGAAAAGTAATGCATTCTTTTGAACCTTCCTAGATATTCTAATGCATAGCATATACGTGCCCTAAAAATATTTGAATAAATTTAAACTTAGGAAATTTGTGTTATAGTAATAACAATCCTGGGTATTTTTTAAAACACAAAGGAAAATACTTTAACGAATCAAAAGTTGTATCAAAATGAAAACATGTTTTGCATGATGTTCTTTATTACATTTAAAATAACGAGCGTCCATGTCTTTATTTCCAATTATTATAAATATTCTTTTTTTGGCAGAAGAACAAGCTAAAATAGTTCATACAGATAAAATAAACGATGTAACGGAACAATTTTTTTCTGAAGGAAAACGTTTAAACAAACCACAAGAAAATTTCTTGTTATACCGGATCGTTATTATACATATACAGGGTGTTGCATAATACTTACACCCAGCACAACAAGCAGTTAAACATAGGTAAGAGAAACAAAAAATCCTTATAACAATTGTACATCAAATGTGTAGTTTTCAAAAGAATCGAAAATAACAAAAACAACACAACATTTTTAGCGCATTTAATAGTAGTCCAGGCGACAGGGAAATTGGTATATGGGAAAAGTCACAAGACTTGATAACATGTCATGATTGTTTTACGTGGGGTACCCCTGTGAACATACCCCCACGTGCCCTTCCAGAAGGAAGTGATTGGGATACGCCCAATCAGCGCGCAAGTTGCATAACCGGCAGTACAGCAATTGCTACCAGATCAGATCACTGGTCGGAGCGAGGTTGCCTATCCACCCTCTACTAGCTATCGCAGGTATACTGCTGGAGCAATTGACTTAACACGTTGCTCACCCGCCGGTACCGAAGTACCTCGTCCAGCAATAGGACTATTCCCCAGCTATGCGCTCTTGCAAAGTGGGACCACTGCCCGATCGAATCCAACTTCAATTGTGGTGGGACTTGCTTTTAATGGTTTTGCCATCCCGATCTACCAATTTTAGGCTTGGTGGGCCCTCGACAGAGCTTCGTTTAAGTCTATACGTTATAGACTCTCGGTGTGTACCCGTTTTTGGTGAAGTTGTCTTGATTGTGAGAGGCTATGTATTCGCTTCAACTCTCCTTAAGTGTAATGGCTTTCAGAGCTTCTCCCAATCACTGTACCCGGCTGCAGTCCAGATCATAGGGTGGTCGCAATAGCTCCTAAGCACATTTACCTGGCGGCCTGCAGTTTCCCATTAGCCCAAAAGCAGGGTAAACCTCACTTCGATTCTCCGCACTTGAGATTCAGTCAAACAGCGGGTTCCTTTGGTGACCATAAATGACCTCGGTTAAGCAGCGGGTTCCACTGGTGACCATAAATGACCTCGGTCAAGTAGCGGGTTCCGTTGGTGACCATAAATGACCTCGGTCAAGTAGCGGGTTCCATTGGTGACCATAAATAACCTCGGTCAAGCAGCGGGTTCCTTGGTGACCATAAATGACCTTATCCCAGGCGAGATTCGAATCCGCCCACACCGGTCTCATCTACCAGGACTCCCCCTGATCGGTATGAGTTACCATCGAGAATTCTCACGAATTTCTCTACCACACACTTAATCTGACAGCTTCATCCATTGCCCTTTATAGGGGTAGGGTAGAAAACAGCCAGTTTTATGGGTGAACTTCGTGTGGTCTCCCGAACACCCCAAGACTTGATAACAGCAATTTTTTTTGTTTAGTATGTAGGGGGGTATGTGGTAAGTCTATTCAGTATTAACTATTAACTTATCAGTAGGAAAAACGTTATACGGCTTACCTGCTTCGTTTTCGACTTACCTCCATTTGACCGCTGCCTTCCACTATACCAAAGAACGGAACCAAAAAAGTGAGTACACTAAATTGTTCGTTTTTAAATTGTCTACAAGAAAGGTAAGAACAATCTTTCTCGTACGACCAAAAATGAAATGGTTACTTCACCCCAAAGATTTTCAACCCCTAGATTTTTACGGTTATTTGTTTATAACTTTGCTATTACAAACATTTCTCAAAGAAGTGTATCGAGGAAGTTGTAGAGAATCGTATTGTCGACAAAAATGGTGGTAACAATTTTTTTACTCAGACGTATGGTTAAGGTGATAAATAACTTACCAGTAGGAAGAACGTTATACGCGCTTACTGCCTCGTTTTCGACTTACCTCCATTCGACCGCTGCCTTCTATAATACCAAAGAACGGAACCAAAAAAGTGGATGCACCAATTGTTCGTTTTTAGATTGCCTACAAGAAAGGTCAGAACAATTTTGCTCGTACGACCAAAAATGAAATGGTTATTTCACCCCAAAGATTTGCAACCCTTGAATTTTTACGGTTATTTGTTTATAACTTTTTTATTACAAACATTTCTCAAAGAAGTGTAGTGAGGAAGTTGTAGAGAATCGAATTTCCGACAAAAACGTTGTGAATTACTTCTTTCCTCAGACCTACCGTTAACGAGATAAATTGAAAAAACCCTTTAACCTCTTTTTCCAAGATGGCGGATATTTCGCAGCCTCCGATTAATACGAAAACTTGAATGTAGACTTACCACACACACCCCCCTACATAGTAAACAAAAAAATGCTGTTATCAATTCTTGTGACTTTTTTTACCCTGTCGCCTGGACTATTAGGCTTTGTAATAAATTCTTCAAAAGGAAACGTTTTAGGTAGCAATTAATTATTAGCCAAATAGCAAGTTTGGTGTTTTGTTGACAACTACACCACAATTATTATATTCGTAGATAAATTAAGTTCCTTAGTTTTAACCACTTAACCATACTTAGTTTAGACTACTTACTTGAGATCTTTTTAATTATTCTGTTTATGTTTCTATCTTCAGTAAAAATGCATAAGAACTTCACAGGCAATCATAATTTATTGGTTACTGTTTTTCTAGTAAAGTTTACAAGAATTTAAATAAAGTTCCGTAATAGGGATGCTCTTCAAAAAAAAATAAGCACTACTTACTTTATATAATTACGTGAATTGTTGTACCTCTCTCAAATTTGCAGTGTTGGCACTACAATTCTAGTTGATCTTTCATGAATGGTTGTTGTATCATTGCATGCGCGTAATAATTGTACTTTTCTAAAAACAATCGGTCAGAATTATTCAAAGTTTCTTTCTTTAATGGAGAAAATGTATTAAAGAAGTTTAGTGCCGTGGCTTTGCAACACCCTGTAAAGCATGCATACTCTCTACAAGGTTGGTAGGCAGTTGTTTTCTTATAATTGCGTACGTATTTTATTTAAGAAAATAATAATGTAACGAAACTGAAGATAAAACAAAATCCAAATAGTGATCTAAACTGAGATTGCGCAGATAGTAACTAAAAGCATATTGTTCAATACTATTAATATAACTAGATTTTAGCGACTGAAAGCATACCAATAATGCAATAGCATACTAGTTATATCTTAATATTTAAACTTATTGTCACAAACGGTCATCTTTCGAGATATCAGAATCCCATATTAAATTAATAAACATTATTACTGTTTACTTACAACATTACATTGCAAAGTTGTGAATACGTACCTCGAATAACAATTTAAAGCATAATAATTAATGTTGCCGTCTTATATAAAAGAAAAGACTACTAAAAGAAACAGATTAAATAAAAAAGACTAGTATATTGTGTTACAAGTGCAGAAAAGTGCCAATTTCTCACGAGGTGAAAAAGTGAAATAGTCATTTTTGCACGTGTTACACACTATACTTTATCTACAACCACCAAAAAAGTAATAAAACATGAAAAGCTAAGTCAAATATTTAACCTAGAATTTATACTCGCATTCGTATTTTTATGTGCAATCTCTGGCAATAAATTAAGAGATGTAAAGTCAGCAGCTTCCGTTTTAGCTTCAATGTTTGGAGGTTTACAACAGTGTACACTCCATTTTTCCTATCATCGGTTTCACTCATGATAAATTCAACCACAATTCGATTGCCGATGTTATTTTTCAAAGCAAACTTTTAGAATTATCTTTTATTAAATTATAGAACAAAATACAACTACTTTGCTAAATTTAGAGACCCTTCCATTCGAATCTGGCCAAGGCAGCCATTTTATATCACAACACGTGGCGCCAAATTTGAGAAGCACAGGAATGGTTACATGTTCAAATATTGGACGTGTATGTGAACGGTATTAAAAATCACGAGTGAGTTGTGTATATGAAACATTATTTAGCATTTAAATTAGGAAGTCAAAATCCAAATATTATATCAAAAATATTGTGATATAAAATGGCGGGCACCGTGGCAAGGCATTGGCCAAACTCTAATTGAAGGGTCTCTAGCTAAATTAATCTGTTTCTGTCACCCACATCTGAATAGCTTACGTATACCGCTTACCGTGTGGAGCCGGCACTGGATACCGCCAGTGCCGGCTCCACACGGTAAGCAAAGGATGTGCCGCATCGGGGCGCCATACGGAAGGGCGCCGAAATTACCTTGCCGAACACTTTAATAATGTAAAGAATTGGCGACCACCAAGAATCTAATGTTAGTATAGTATTTTAACAAGTCTACACATCTTTGCATCGGGGCGTTATAACCCCTAGGGCCGGCTCTAGCGGTATCTTTTATCGAACCCCTTTTCCGCGGAATGTAAACATATTCCGGCGTGAATTGCAGGCGGAATAACAAGGAAAAGCAGCTTTAAATGTAGCCATCGCGCTTGCACTTGTGAAATATATGAATGTAATGTTGCAAAGTACTCATTGTTTTTATTCTAAGTTAGCAGTAATCATATTATTAATAGATATTAACAATAATTATATAGTACTGTTAAAAAATGAATTTTACGTTAATTCAACAAGAATTTTATAATAACTATATACAGTAAAAATAACTAAATTTTAAATCGCCTAGATAGGTGAACGGTATGAGGTCTGGCTTAGCAACTAAGGCGGCCCAGGGTTCGATTCCCCGCCAGAGCGATAATTCTTCTAGATGGATTTGCATTCAAAATATAATTTAATGTAAAACAATAATTAAATAAAATAAATTAACCTTTATCTAAAATTTATAACTTGTATATTTCAAATAATTAATAATATTATAATATGGCATGTGCTGCCATCTATGCCGTTTTGTAGAACTACTGATCGTGGGAAATCATTTCCCGGTCATTACCGTTCAGTTTGGCAAGCTTTATGACTCTTAGAAACACATTCTTTATATGAATTATACCAATGGCGTGTGGTGAAAATCTAAGAAAGGGAAGCAGCAATAATTTTGATTTTACGATAATTAGGTTCAGTAAAAACAATATTATAATTATTAGGCTTATAAAAGATTTTTAAATGAGGACTTTTTGCTTTATATTTTATTAAATTCGCGATAGCAGATTATAATGTTTATTAAAAAAAGTATTTATAATGCACCTCAAATATGTGGATAAATTGGAAAATTCAGACTTATTACAAACACCTTTTTCATAATTAAAAAGAAGGTAAGAACGACAGAATAACACATAAACTCACCTAGTATATATATTTTTTTACTTATAATCGAATCAATTCCAAATTTCTATCAGGTATAGAACTTCTAAAAGAGGTTTGTGTGTAGTTAGAAACCCCATCTATTACAAACCACTGGCCTACTGCGATAAAAAATAAATGAAAATAATTGAAGAAACATAGTAGGCCTAGTTTAATCCGAAAAATGCAGGTTAGGGAATTAAACAGTCTCCTCGCGAAATTTGTTTGCTTAAAGTGACTGGAGAAAATAAGTACCTATGTATAATTCAGTGGCGTGCGGTCCATGGAAACAATGCTTCTCTTAGAAATTATTTGATCATAAAAAAAATGTTACCAAACTATTTTTATAAGATTACATAAGATAAGACCATATGATTATTATTTATTTACTTAATATACTATTTAACTAATTATCATTTATTTATTAAATTTGTAATATTTAATTAACTTAAAACTGCCAATTTCGTGCAGCAAAAATACTAACATAGAGTACCTATTATTTTAGTATTTTGCTTGCATATAAGCAACGACTTATTTGCTCACTGCACTTACCATTTTCGTTAGAGGGTGGTGCACTGTGGTGATGCCGCTGGCAATGTAAGGTCATGTTATTAGGTGCTCTAAATAAATTATTTATTCCTTTTAGGGTTTATTAAGTGTTACTTATTAAACACGGTATATTTGGAAATGATCCTCCATTTAAGAAAATTTTATTACTTTATCCAACACCTCTATATAAATACCATGTTTACTATGGTCATTTTAAATAAGGAAAGTGATTGTTTACTTTTATGTTACATTATAATCTACGTTGCCCCTAGCAATGTGGGTTATTTTTAAAAATCTCACTCCTCAAAGATAACAACCAATCACCAGCTTACGTTACTTAATATTATTAAAATCCAGTCATCGTACTAGAGTATTAATAGTTATTTATGGTACAAGTGAGTTAAGTAAGATATTATCCACGAACGAAAAATTTACCCTCGAGGGCCCAGCAGGCCCGAGAGGGTTAATTTTTCTGAGTGGATAATATCCTTTATCCAACACCTCTATATAAATACCATGTTTACTATAGTCATTTTAAATAAGGAAAGTGATTCTTTACTCTTATGTTACATTATAACCTACGTTGCCCCTAGCAACGTGGGTTATTTTTAAAAAACTCACTCCTTCAAAGATAACAACCAATCACCAGCTTACGTTACTTAATATTATTAAAATCCAGTCATCGTGCTAGAGTATTACCGTCAAAATTACGGACTAACTATACATTGCAAATTCGATGTTTAAACTTAAATAAAGAGGTGTTGGATAAAATTTTGTATGGCACGCGAGAGTTAAGGATATTATCCACTCAGAAAAATTAACCCGTAAATTTTTCGTTCGTGGATAATATCTTTTTAACTCACTTGTACCATAAATAACTAGAACTCACGTGTGCCATACAAAGTTTTATCCAACACCTGTTTATTTAAGTTTAAACATCGAATTTGAAATGTATAGTTAGTATATAGTTTTGACAGTAATAAATTTAATACTCTAGCACGATGTCTGGATTTTAATAATATTAAGTAACGTAAGCTGGTGATTGATTGTTATCTTTGAAGGAGTGAGTTTTTTTAAAATAACCCACGTTGCTAGGGCCAACGTAGGTTATAATGTAACACAAGAGTAAACAATCACTTTCCTTATTTTAAATAACCATAGTAAACATGGTATTTATATAGAGGTGTTGGATAAATTTATTATCGTCAAAACTACAGACTAACTTTACAAACGAGGCCATAATTTGTTCTCTTATTCATCAATCATAATCAACAGAAAAACATTTTATAAAAAATAAAATGTCATTTCTATAACGCTATGTGCTATGCGCTTCCAATGTTGTATTTAATTCCTTTTTAATTTTGTAGATAAAATTAGAAATAAACTTATTTTTTAATTGTTGCTAGAATGCTGGATCGAGGAGAAAGGTTGTTGTTCAGCTACCGCCTACGTTTTTTACGAAGTATATATTTGAAGACACCGTGGCACTTATTCTAGCCGTTTACTCCATATGTCACTGTTTTTAAAAAGCCCCTAAATCAGGAGTAAGGAGTTAACCGAAGGTTATAGAGAATTAGTGTTTAAATACAAAGCATTCATTATATCATAGCGAACAGCCTTCCCTTAGATAACATGCAGAAACTGAAAAACATGCAGAAATTAAAGTTAACACTCTTCAACTGCTGCTCTGCACTTACATTTCCTTTTTTGCCTTAAACAGGGGACATAGAAAATACGGACGTGCTACGGCAAACTCAATTTGTAATCAGCGACCCCAAATTATCCTCAAACTTCTGAGAAAAGGTATTAACTTGGCCGCACAGTGTGGTCATTGATAATTATAATGGTTTTCTTTCTTGGAAGCTTTCTCTGACTTAATTAACAATAACTTGGCCTTTCCTGAGTTTTACCTTTTGTGCACACACTAATTCGCGTCAGAGTTAATTTTTTGAAGGAAAACTTACTTATGGTTCAATCTCCGACTCAAATTCTCGTCAGAACTCTTTACATACAGCGAGCTGCTTGTGTAAACCGTTTCCGACCGGCCTGGCATCTCGATGAGTCATTTCGTCCGCTTTGTCCATAATATGTACGTACTGAACTCTTCGGGATCTGTATATATTGTATAACCATGTATTTGTATACAGGGTGTAATGATTTGATGGCTCCTTTAGAGAATGTAACCATACGTTTAGATACTTAAAATCTGCAACAATATATAGGTTTGAAATCGACTATTCATGATGAAACAAAAATCCATTAATCAAGGTACCAGGTTTTTAATAATAGAATTCAGCTGCATACTCTTATTACGTTGTTGCCATATTCTTCGCATAGCATTCTTGTGATTTAAAACGTTAACACTTCAAAGACTGCTGACAAGGTTTATGTATGGTTTAATATTGTTAATCATTCAATTAATATTGTTAATTCATTCCAAATATCCCCTGCTAAAAACCTGTAAATTTAGAAATAACACAATGTTGGCCAATGCTTTAACTGATTGTACCCCGTAAAGTGGCAATCGGAAAAGCAAACGTTATTTCTTAACTCAGATTTCGTCGTAAAATATCGTACTGGAGAGTTTTACATATCGAATCATTACGCCCTATATATTACTTTTTAATCTTAATCTGGGCGCCTCCTTAATCTGGGCGCCCATGCTGCCCAATGCCTGGCGACGAACCTGTAAGCAATGCTTTAAAAACTCAATTTATATACGTACGTTACTTTACTGGATATAGCAAAGAGGAAAAAACTAAACACAATTTTGAAAAGTTCTGAACAAGTTCGGTATTTTAAACTATTTCATCCTTTGATGTTTTTTAGCACAAGTAAATACAGGCATTTATTGCTACTGTATGTATTATTTTAAATATTATTTTACTTTGTATTTATAATATTTATGTTTTACGGTGAACCTAAGGCAGTATAACATTTTCCAACCAGACATTCCCACGCATTTTCGTTGCATTATTTGTTTATTTTGTAGCGATTTTAAAGTATAAATACAAAATTAACACATAATATTTAATATGGTATTAAATGCGTCACTATATTTATCCATAGAAATAACGATAAAACTAATCCCCAAATATTTTGTATAATTAAGGCAAAATACACTGTGACGCTTGGGACAATATAAATACCTCTTTTCTTACATTAATATTTAAACAGATTTTTCTCTAAATTTATATAAAATCATCTAGAAGTGGAAATATGGGGAGTTTGTTAAAACGAAAAGCTTATCGGCCATAGTTGGCAATAAAATAAATACATCAAGTGTGACGCTCGGGCATAGGGGTACCAAACCGTACTAAACACGGTCTGCACTATATAAGTATTTCCAACATTAAAAAAAACAAAATACTCAAATCGAATTTAAAGATTAAACTGTGCTTTTAAACAATCGTCTGTACGACCTCCCCAAGTTAATAAAATTTTGTTAAATAATTTAAACGGTACTCAAAGCCTGAAAATGAAAAAATAAAACATTTAGTGCCTTTTTTAAAAAAATTATTTAAATTAATGTGCGCTCAAGATTCTACAAAATTCCATAGTTTAGTTAGCCGGAGCGGGATGATAATAACCGTAGTCATAATCAGTCGCTCTCGTCCCCGGTTCAATTCTAGCTGGCAGATAACTACTCATTTTTATATACAGGGTGATCCAAAATGATCGAGGACGATTTAGATTTACAGTCACGTTAAATTATTGGCACGTTGTAAACACGAATACTTTCCAGGCATTCTTTTATTTTACAGTGACGTCTGAAAAATAATATCGCTTATAAACTTCATTCATTTTAAATAATAAACTAAGCGGCTATAAAATTGTTTAACAAATCGTAGTTCTGAAAAGAACTGTTTTGTAAAATAAGTAAACAAGCGAAAGCAAAAATTCAATGAAAACCCGGAACAACTTGGCAAAGCACAACGATGTAAACGAGAAAGTGACGATTTGACGCAATACGTTTTAATAGTGCTACACTAACAACGTGAATACACTAAAACCTATGGCGCGAAATTTAAACCGTCCTCACTCAAATTGGATTACACTGTATTTTTAGAAAACATAAAATTAAAAATGGCCGTTTTTCACTTCGATAATATTCATTTTCCACGTAATTGTAATAAATTGCATTTCTAAATTGTTTATTCTGATCCCCAGTACGAAAAACACGACGAAAAACAGGTTAAGTAGAAATGGTGATCTTCTTTGCATTGATAACCTAAATAAGAACTTAATGAAAATTATTATATTTGTGATATCTTGTTTCAGGAAAATGGCGTACTCCTGATTCAATTACTATGTATAACATGAGCATATTTATCTTACCAATTTAAACAGGTCAGTAAAATAAAATGCATTAGAAAATTCGAAAAAGTATAATAAGCAATAAAACAAAACATTAACAGAACTATCAGTCACATGAGAAATAAACAAAAAACAGAAAAATATTTTCGAAAAGAAAGATGGCAGTTTAAATTGTGTTTTGTAAAAAAAATAAATTTTAAAAATCTTCCAGCTGGAATCGAACCTGGAGCGGCAATAATTTAGAATTATTATCACTCTACTCCCGCTAACTAAGCTACATGGTATCATGTCGGCGCTCGAAAACGCCACATTTATTTTAGGATAAAAGAATAAAAGAAAAACTATAATATTTAAATGATTGTTCTTTAGAAAAGAGACTAAATGTAATTTTTTTTCTTTACCTTCAGGATATAAGTACTGTTGAAGCTAATAAACAAAATGATAAACAGACATAATAACTTTTTTTTACTTGTGGAGATTTTACAATTTTTTAAGTATAGGCCAATCCTTATATCTATTCGTTTTTCAAATAAGATCTACGTCATTAAAAACTGAAAATGTATTCTTACTGGAACACAGAAGACTAGGAATATGTAGGTAAAATAAAACCCGTCAATAAATAATATAGAAGGCGTAGTACAGCAATAAAATTAAACAAAATAACGTCGATATGCGGTAGTTGATCATGCATGCAACCAATGTTTTTAGGCAAATAGCTTTTTAGTCTGCGTGATGCAGGAAATAATCTTTCAGCCCTACATGTGGATATAAATATAGTCATCAAAAATTTATTAAACTCTAAATATCTTTTTGCTATTATATAGGTATAGGTATATAGGTAGAAGTAGAAAATTAATTTTAATTTATAATTGTTGGTGTTACCAAGGACGTTGTTTATATTAACTGTAAATGTTACGCCTGTGACCGACGATTGAAGACTAAACTGCGGCTTAGCGGGCGTTATAAATGATAATGCCCTGGTTGTTATGGACTGGTTTATGTAGTTTGTATCATAGGCATAAACAACAAATAATGTACAAGTGAAAGATAAATTGTTTTTAATTCAGATTTTTTACGGAAAGTTGACCTTTACGTAGAATTTCCCAATGATTACATGAAAGTATTACATAAAGTAATTTTTAAGTAATCTAAATTCAACTTTTGTATCTGAGATTATTAAAAAATTTTTATAATTCTTATTTTTGTCAATCGGTATTAAACAAAGTAATTTCAAAGAAAAAAAAATCAACTCATTATTTATATTTACATATTAGTAAAATATCTAGCTTTTCATCAGTTTTAACCGCCACTTTAATTACTTTTTCTAAAAATAATTGATTTAGTTTTTATAAATACTTATCTAATTTAACGTATCCTTACTAAAACATAGGCTGCTACTAAGATGGCTAACACTTAGCGATTGAACGTTATCGGCCTAAATAAGATATATCAACTTCAGATTAATAGCAGTCATAAATCTAGGATTATTAAAACGTAAGACAGAAAGAAATAAATACCACTTTAGGGTTACCAATATTTCTCTAATAACTAAAATGAAAAAGGTACAGTCTAAAATAAGTCGACTGTGAAACATACAATTCTTTTATAGAATCAATAGGCAGGTTATTCAATATTTTAAATTGGGAATCATTGTTTTCCCCAAAAATCGTTTTAAAACAATCATTTAAAGCTATTCATTTCCTTATTTTAGATTCAGGGGGATTTAAAGAAATCCAGTAAAATGCAGAAGGAAATTTGTAGTCAAGGCAATTTTCTGCAAATTCTGAATATTTGGACAGTTTTAGGGAAAGTAATTTTCATATACATGCGTATTTGCGAACCCTCTTTGTGTTGAAGTCTTTATGGTCCACGACTTTATGTGTTGGATTTATCGGAATATTGCTTGTGGGGTGCACAGACATCGAGAATTTATGTATTTATGCATGGCGTTGTTTTCTAACAGAACGTCGTTCAGAATTATTAATGACATATAAAAAGTTATATAGTAAATTAAAATCGTTAAATAAATGTCTTCGGCTACTGCAGAATATATATTTTAGATTAAAATGTAGGGTAATAAATAAAACTTGGATGCAATATTGAAAACATACAGTAAAATTGAATATTTCGTAGAAACAAAACAATGACAATTTTGATATCAATCAAAGGCATTACATTTTGGACTTTTTGAACTAAAATACTTGTACTAAAATAAATGCGACACGCCCAATGCAAATATCGTATTCTACAAACGAGATTTTTCTACAGAAAGAACTTGAGGTCGGAGTGTTTTGTAAATGTACTCGATAATGCTCTTTCTAAATCATTCCCTACTTCGATGGTAATTAACATCAGAGTTGCATTACATCGTAGACAAAGGAAAAGACAAATGTGAGAACCTGAAAGTCGAGAGGCTCAATTTGTTTTGTTTAGATCTCAAGTCTAGCAAGGAAAGTACCCGAGACGTTCCCTTGGGATTTTTAATGTTTTTAGCCCCACACTTTTCGGTTCTTAATATTATATTTATTTTGAAAGTTATAGCCAGACCTCGATATTTGGTTATTCGCTTAGCAGGCGGTACAGTAAAATAAGTTAGCAAAGTCCTTACTTGTGTTATCCCATTAGACTTCCCATGATCAAAGAAGTTCGGAAACACTAACCTCCCCATACTTACCCCAAGGTTCCTTGAAAAAAAAAAGTGCAAAACATCTCTATCTTAATTTCTCAAGTAATATCTGATAATGATCATATTTTTAAGTTAACTCTGATATTACTCAGAAATATTGATTACCTTATATGTTAGTTGTGATTGTTTGCATCATATAGTACTTGAAGAATTAAAATAGTGCAGGGTTGTAGCCGCATCTAGCAGTTTCGTTTAATCAACAGTGCAGTTGTGAGATCAGACTTTTGTTTAACTGGTACTGCAGTTGTGAAATCAGTGGATGGACTAGGCTCAGCGTTCTTATTCTTCACTTGGTGAATTTACTTGTGCTGCTGGTTCTTTTCTCTAACTTTGTGAATTTGCCTGGTCTTGTTCCTCAATTTGCTTAGTTGCGATTGGATTTGCTTAGTCTTGTGTTTTCCATTTCTTTCATTTTTTCTCATTTTTCTCCATCACTTCAAGGTTACCAAGAACCGGTCTTATTGGATAGTCTATTCTGAACTTGCTAAAAGCTTTAAAATGGAGTTGATAATTTAGGCCCTCACCAACTTATTTAATCGGTGAGGGAATCTGGTTTAAACAGATGCCCATCTTCAACGGTTCTGCGTCTCTCTCTTGTTCGAGCCTCTACAGGCGTTCGGTGACTCCGGAATTAACGCCTTCAGGTGCTATGGAAGACTTGAGGATGTCTTCCATAGCACCTGAAGGCGTGTAAAAGCACTAAGTAAAATAAAGGAAAATAAGAAAGGACTGAAGCAAAAAGGTCAAAATCTTCTCTTTCTGAAAAGCCTGAGTCCGTGCATTGTACCACTGAAACAAAGCAAATAAAGTTAAGATACTAAACGAGTTTGTTCATGCTCTTAATCACAGGTTTATTTTGGTGACACATTTCTTGATCTGCTTCTGCTCGCAAATTAAAACTTTGGAAATTAGATGTATGTTACGAATCTTGAATTTAAGTACGCTGTTTTCATAGCAAAAGACAGCTTTATCTTATCTGGTTTTATGTCAAGTTAATTTTCCTAGCTAGAAGTGCATTGATGCAACTTAGCTACTTAGCTACTACAAAAACATTATTATTGTGATCGATGTTTTTAATGCACTGCGTTCTAAAGTAACCTCCCTCAATTTTTTTGAAACACTTTTTAACTAAACCAATAAGACTGCTGACGAACCCTAAAATGGCCGAAGAAAGTCCTAGTAAATTCAATCCAGCTGCACTTACTGATTTAAAAAGATCAAAAGCTCTCGCGCTTTGTTGTTTGCCAACTTTGCAAGCTTCACTTTGATTCAGTAGTGGCTCCTGCTGTTGCCCTACACTAGTCACTACATCTAGTCACCTAGGCCGCGCTCGTCGATCAGAGTACCGCAGAATGCCGCCAGATTGAGGCAAAAGAAGCACGAAATTGTTCATTATTTTTATCTGAATTAAATTTAATTAAATTCACGTTTAGTTTAAAAGATTTTTCTTATTCTGGAAGTTCAAACCTCTAATGTGTCAAACATGTAAAATGTGGTTTTAATTTGTTCCTTAGTAAAGATTACCCTTCTCTGTCCCGAAATGGCGGCGTTTTGCGGTACTCTAATCCACCAGCATAGTCTGGTTGATTAGATAAAGTGGCTCTACTCTACACTCTTCCAAAGCAGGACAGATCAACCGGACAACCCGTTATAGTATACTATTGATATATACATATTTAGGACAAGTTGAGTAAGGATAACAATAAGGTGTAAGCGTGTAAGAATAACCAAATAGCAGAAATAAAAAACCAAATAAGAATGAGATAGGTAGCATAAAAAATACATTTACATCTACGACCCAAAGAGTTTATTTTTGTATATTACACCTGTAATCATATATAAAGTACAAATCTAGATATTTAAAAAAGCAAGCCTAAATAAAATATAAATAAGACTCATGGAAAGACAGATATTAAACTTATCACGTGGAGATCGCAAACGAATTGAATGGATCATGCATAAAACCAAGGCTATAGATACAACGGATCAAATTCCGACAATAAATACAAATGGGGGAAGATAACGAACATTTCCACTATCAACGATGGAACAATGAAATAGGAAATTGCAGACCAAAGATCGAGAAATATACTACAAAGGCGGTGGAGCGATAGCTTATATGCAAGCTTAATGTGGCGATGACTAGCCCAAAATAGAGAAACGTAGAAGCTGGGGAACTGGAGAGTACCTACATCCAAATATGGAATGGATAGAAAAATAGGCTAAAGAAGAAGAGCTGCTAATATCATTTTTTATTCGAAGTATTAATACTGTATTTGTTAATAAGGTTATAAAATTACTAAAATTAACAGGATAGGTTATCGTGACACTTTTTGATATACTTCCTGTTCTATAGTATGTTTCTTATTTTGTAATTTTTCTCATACAAATTACTGGAAAATGTAATTTTAAGATATTTTAAGAGGCCTAGTAGAATATACTAAACAGTCTATGATAAAAAAATCCCCAACTTTTTACCTATTTATCCAGATGCGACTTTGGTGATTTTTGGGGTGAATTCGGTGCCAATTTTAGAGGACCGGGGATTATTTTAGAGAATTCGCTTCCCATATTATTATATGATTCTGCTATTCTAAATGTTACGAAAATGCTCTAAATCTCTCTTATAAATCTTTATATCTCCTATAAATATCTCTTTTATATGCTGCAGCATCTTAAAACCACATTTCAAACAAGTGCCCAATTTTAAACGTTTTTGCAAATTAGAAACATCTTTAATGAGGTTAGGATGTTTTACATTTAATTATTCTTGCAAATTAAAATCTTCTAATAAATAACTTCCTTTACAAACTGTAGCCGCGACCGGGTGAACATAAAATTTTCAGGTATCTACTCAGAATTTCTTCCCCGGGGAATTTTGTGAATCTACCCCAAGTTAAGAAAAAACTGTTTTTAAGCTTTAGTATTTTAAAAGTAAAGTAAGTAAACAACGAAAGAGCTAGACATTAATTTATTATTACCTGGCCAATGCGTGCATATTTTACACTTATTTAAGCAAAAATAATAACAGCTAATGATCAGAAACATTATTATATTGTTTATGTATACTTTTCTCTTTGTGGAACAAAACAAAGAATATCTGTTTTGTTATTATTTTAATGTATAATATGTATATTACTATCAATTGGTTTTAGGCAAATTTGTTTGTATTAGTTAAAATTTTGCAAAAAGTCTAAATAATTGAAAGGGGATTTTCGTTATGAACAGTTAAACAGCTACATACATTATTAAAGGAATTTAGTTCTAAAAGTCCGTGACTACTAGGCACGTCAATCAAGCAGGATAATCCCATACAAAAACGCCTGCGTGTAATCAATCATGGACTACTAATCGCCAAAGTGATCTAAAGCCCTGGATCCTCCTTGCAGCTAATGATTTGAGATAAGTAGGTACGTCACTCTGCCAAGTTTTTCTAAGCAAATTCAACTAAAACAATTTTTAAGATAATAATAGAGACATTAAGTCGATTACATCAGTATATACTCGAAGTGTTACATTTAGATGAACTTCTCTGCAATTTATTTTACTCTTTTGTAAAAGGAGGAAAGAATTAGAGACGTGAAAGGTTTTAAAATAGTACATTTTTAAAATTGAAAATCATATCCTGTTCTAAGTAAAAAAAGCTGAAGAGATTGAGCAGCATCCCATGGGGTGCCATTGTGGTTTTAAAACATTAAAAACTGTACAGGGTGTGCAAAATTTCACATAATAGCAATAACTTTTTAAATATTGTATTAAAGTTCGTTTTTGATTTTACTTAAGATGATCGTCGGCGTCGTCTGTAGGTGAAGTTAAGAGCTCTTCACGTTACACCACGGTTTGACATTTTAAGCTATAAATCAAATGTTTCACTTAATATCGGCACCTTTGTTGAAAACTTTCTACACTGAAAAAAGATTTCATGTAAATTTCCAGTAAGGAAGATTGGTTATTTTGATGCCTTGTTGTTAGCAGAAATATTACATTTTCATGTAGTTTTATATGCATCATTTAAATTAGCAGTACATATATGTAATTTATTCTTTCAAAATGTAAAATATTTACATTGGCAGATATTCTTCCATCTTACACCGAGACCGACACGTGTAAGTTATTATATGAAATGTAATCTATATGCATTTCATATGTAAAATAACATTTGGTATGTAATCTTTATACATTAGTCTGTATAAAAGCACAGCAAATGTAATCATAACTATTTTAGTATACATTTAAAATGTAAAAATGTAATAGATTTAACATTAAATTTACCTAAAATGAATTTATTTCAGTGTATTTTTTCCCTTTTTGCTATATACTTACTACTATAATAATTTATTATTGATAATAATTTCATTACTGTAATGTTGTCATTTTTAAGATGCGCCCTTTTCGAATATCACTGCATCCACTCAGTTAAAACAAGAACATTTCCTAAATCATAGCGTCTCCGGGCCATGTGAAGACTTCTAACAACGGTATTGGCCAACACGGTGTATACTAAAATGTAGACTTACATATAAAACGTAAATGTACGTTTTATCGCAGATTCGGAGTGTAAAGATACTCTTTATTATGTTTTTTGCTTTGACAAACGCAGAATCACTTTTTGAAATTTAAATTTACTTATTAAAAATGCAATAGTACTCGACATTTGTATAATTTACATTTGGGGCATTCAATTTACTTGTTAAATAATGTATCAGTACATAGCATTCGTATCTTTACAAAATACAATTGAATAAAATGAGTATTTTTACGCAAAGTTTTAAAGTTACAAGGAAATAAAGGTAATCTAAATTACTACCGTAAATGTTAGGTATCTATAAGATAAATACTCGTGTAGTTTTACATTTAAATGTACAATTTTTTCAGAGTAGGTGATGTAGACTGCGTGCGTTCCGTGCGTGTATAAACGCACACGCCTATGATGGATAGTTCTGCGCAAGTCTACACGCACACAAACTGCAAGCTCTGGGATTTGATAGAAAAGGATGCAATTATTACCACCAAAACGGCTAAGTTTATCTCCTCTAACCTGTGGCTTAAAAGTCCGTTCGATCAATTTATCACTCTACGCTCTTAATGTTTTTCTGTAAAACAAATTGATTTCAAACAAAAAATTATTTAAGATGCATATTTTTTAGGTCCGCCTTGTAATACTTTCGATATTTTTATTTTGTTTTTGATACATTTTGATAAATATATGTGTGTAATAAGTGCTAAAATTGTTGATTTCTATGAGATATTTCCTGTAAACAGAACAATTAAAACGAAAATCCATTACAAGAAGGACATAATAAAGGAATATCCTAGCTTTAAATGATACCAAAACCTTCACTGATATCATAGAAATTACTTGACAGGGATTTTCGACATAACTTGTATGTACTAATGTAATGCACCTGAGCCCCGAGCTCATTTTGAACTGTGTGGCGTAAACAGACTCTTAACGTAGACACATAACTATTTTCATTTCAATCTACATATTGCTGTGTTATTTGCAGGTAGAAAGGTTAAATAGGTAATTTGGGTTGCCTATCTTTCAGGCGTTTGTAATCGAACCTCTGTTAAAAGGTTTGTTTTATAGTTTCAGAAGTACGGTTGAAGCCAGATATATACAGGAATTAAGATAAATACATCCTATTTGCGATAATTACTTGTTAAAGTTACATTTCATGCAAGATTATTTAACGTTCCGATCTATTCATTACATAACCTCAAATTTTGAAAATAATTTTTCAAAATGGGTTTCTTTAGTGGAATAATTTATTCACATTATGTTAACATGCATAAAAAGTTTTATATTTCAACAAAAGGATACTATTTAAGTGTGTATATAATTTAATAATTGTAATTTTTAATACAACGATTGGTACGTTGAATTGTTTTCTTGATCTTCCGTCAATAGCTCAAATTTGGTAAATTGCACCTAGAATATAATAAAACGGGCTATTATGAGTAGATTTGCATATATTAAAGTAACTTACCTTGCTTAGTTTTCAAAATGGGTGATTTTTCCTTTTGCGATTCATCGTATTGGCTTATCGAGCCACCGTTCTAATTTAATTAATGTAGGTTCATCATGTAACTGTGGAATTTCGTTGGATAACTTCTTGGCTGTGTAAGTTGTATAAAGTTTTTGTAGTTCTATATGTGTTTTCTCAGCCGATTCAATTTGAAGATGTTCATACACCTGTGCCGATATTAAAATTCATTTTTAGTTAATTTTGTATTATAAGTGTTTGTTATTGATGTCAAACTATTGGGAAAAGTTAAATAATCATTTTGTGTAAAGATTAAAGGGTAAAATTGGTATGTGGACAGATTTAAATGGAAATTATTACAATTTTTGTCGAGTGTGAAAATTTGCTTGTTCGACTCAAATTGTGGGTTATTGTTGGGTTTTAGAAATGAAAATGTTATATTGTTAGTTTAAGGAAGTGTTGGGGATTCTTTTTATGTGATTAAATCTAAAATTTAAAGAAATTTATATTTTATTTAAAAATTTTAAATGTCAAATTTTTGTCCATGGATTACTTGGTAATGTTATATTGTTTTTGTTTCTGTATGTTTTAATGTAATTTGTATTGTGAAAAACAATCAGTAATCTCCAGAACGCATTGAGAGGAGGTTGTGTCGTTTGTGCGTTGATTTGGATAACTTCACAACATATAAAATTTCTAATTTGGAAAGAAATTTAAGAAGAATTAGCTTTCTGCAAACTTGCATTTTATGTCTGTGCCACCAGTCAAGAGGTTGGTAGTGGATATTATAGCAGTATTTCTTTTCCCGGGATCAGTTTTAGACGAAGTATCGAGTGTGCTGCAAAATAGTAAGTGACATTGATTTTTCATTATACTGGCCAGTAAAAGAAATAATTTCAGACTTATATTTTATTAAAGAAATCTAAATATTTTACATTGGGACAATTAAGTATATAAATTTAAAAATTTAATATTTGAGATAACTTAACCTAATTTTATATATAAATAGAAAATTTGCTAAATTGATATTATTAGAATACAAGAGTTTGATTTTTATTTAATGTTTTTGATTAGTAGTTTAGAGATAATATATAAAAAAATTACGTAGAAATCCCCAACAATAATAAAAGGCTGATTTGTAGTTTTTGTTTTCTGTTTATTTTTTATTTATGTGTTATTTATTTGTGCTGAAATAAAAAATTGTGTTTCTATTTATATGTTTGAATTTCGTTTCTTGTTCATGTTTCTTCCTTGTGTGGAAATAATTTTGATTTGCAGCATGTTACAATTTTCCCAGCCCTGGTGTTATCATTATAGGTGGACCCATTGATATCAAAATTTGGTAAGGTAAGGTTGATTTATTACAGATTAAAGAGATATTTGTCGATTGCTTTACTGAGACTAAAGTTTGAGCTAGTAACGGGGCAAAAATTTGTTATTTAAAAAATATTGTGGTGATATACGGTTGTACTATTATTTTGTTTTATTATATGAGTATATCACCCCATTGCAATATGTAATCTTTTTTATCTCTTTGTAACTTATTTTATCCATCTATGTTGTGCTATTTTTCCCAATTTGTTTCTCAAAAGTTTATAAGCTTATAAAAGTTTTTTTATATTTAGGTTTAGATATACTATTTCTTTCTTAAACTCAAATAGAAATAAAATTAATAACATAATAAATTCTTAATACCTGTTTGCATTTTAAACGCGTAGTACTCTAAGCCTACAAATACAGTTTGCTCAACAGATAATAAAAACTGCATTTTACTTTATACAGCTCTCTATTTATTGTGCTTGACAGGCATGGCAATTAACATAACTGTCGAATTCTTCTCGACAGTCGGTCTCAAAGTATACTTTTATTACCAAAAAAACACTGTTCTAAACTAAAGCTTTCCACTGATAAAATAAATATGTCTGTATCAGGATTAGATCAAATTTCTTCTCATGTCAATTCTAAAACTGTAGTTAAACTTCATTCTATAACTACTGTCTTTAATAGTACAATTTCTTGCTTAATCGTTGATAAAATCACTTCATGTGTTCCTGGTATCTCTTTTAATAAAGACTTAACTCAAATATCATCCAATCTGTTACTAGTAAGCCCAGATTTCAATATCGGTACTCCCATCGATTTGCTAGTTGGTGCAGGGTTCTTCTCGGACATGCTCTGTTCTGGACAGATTAAACTTGGAAGAAAGTAGCCTATCATGCAAAAGACGTTGCTTGGTTGGATTATTTCTGATCCCGTTCAACTTATAGAAGACAAACTCCCTAATGCTATCTGTAACTTCACTACAAATGCAGCATGTAATTCCTTTGACACTTCATTAAACAAACAACTGGAGAAGTTTTGGAATATTAATGATTGTCCCACCAGAAAGCATTTTTCCCGCGAGGAATTATATTGTGAACGGCATTTTGTAGAAAATACTACTCGTGAACCTTCAGGTCGATTTCTAGTTAAAATTCTTTTAAAGGAACCAACTGGGTTCCAATATCCAAACTGGGCGAATCTCGTGAAAATGCTGAAAAGCGTTTCTGTTCTTTAGAAAATAAACTAAATAAAAATTATAAATTGATAAGGCAATATTCAGATTTTATTCACGAATATATTTCCTTAAACCATAAAACTTCCATCCGATACCAAAATCAGCTCAGGCTTTTTCTTGCCTCATCATTGTATTGTGAAGTCAGATAGTATTACAACCAAGTTGCGTGTTGTGTTTGATGGCTCAGCGAAGTATTCTTCAGGATATTCCGTGAATGATCTTATGCGAGTTGGGCCGACAATACAAGAAGACCTTTTTTCCATACTAATCCGTTTTAGGAAACAATTTTGTTTTAGCTGGTGATATCGCTAAAATGTACCGACAAGTCCTCATAAGTTTAGAACAGCGCATTCTTTGGCGTGATAATTCTTCAGATCCAGTTTCTGTATTGAACTCAACACCGTCACCTACGGTACAGTCTCTGAAGCATTTCTAGCTATTCGTTGCTTACATGAAACGGTACATAGCATTCCTACATCACATCCATCTATTAGTCCATTATATTAAAGGATTTTTACGTTGACGACCTTCGCCCTTACTGGTGGTTCAACTGTTAAAGAAGTATCTTACATTAAAATAACTATTACTGATATTTTAACTTTTTTTGGATTTCCCTTGAAAAAATTTATATCTAAATCTCCTGAGATTGTTCACTTTAGTAATGATTCGTCTAAATAATTCTTAAATTTAGATAGACGAACCCACTAAAACCTTAGGTTTGCTTTGGCATTCCAGAAAGGATACTTTACCTTATTTTGTCAAACGCGATTTTTCTGAAAATTTGGTAACTAAGAGCTCTATCCTTAGTATAGTCGCAGAAGTTTTTGACCCTCTTGGGCTATAGTTGCCATTTACGGTTGTCACAAAAATAATACTACACAAACTTTGGCAACTCCACATATCTTGGGATGAATCCATTCCTCTTTACTTACACACCCAATAGAGCAATTTTAAAGCGCAAATTCTAATGCTTCATAACATTTACGTCCTAATACATTCATCTGTATTTTCTCTACTGCTATAGAGCTACATGGATTTGCAGACGCTTCCGAGTCCGCTTATGTTGCTGCAATCTATGTTAAATCAGTAGACAATATTGGTACAATTTTTTCTTACCTTTTATGTGCTAAAAACAGAGTAGCTCCTCTTACAACTGTTACTATTCCTAGACTGGAGCTCTGCGCAGCTCTTCTTTTAGCTGAACTTATGGATAAAGTTAAAAACTCTTTAAACCTTGCAATTGCAAATATTTATTACTATTCCGATTCCACTATAGTAATATCTTGGATAAAAGCTTCACCTCACCTTTATAAGGTATTCATAGCCAACCAAATAGCCCAAATTTAATCACTTTGCAAACCAGAACGATGGTTCCATATCTCGACAAAAGAAAACCCCGCAGATTTGCGATCTGAAACTTCCACTTTCTGGTTGGCCTTTATATAATAACGTATCACTTCCATTCTCGGAATTACCTCTTACACTTTCATTAACCTGCAAATCTGATTTTGTTGATTTTCCATACTTGAACAAATTCTCTAGCCTCACCAAACTTCTTTAGATTCTTGCATATGTATTGCGATTTTTAAATAACACCAAATCAAACAAACTCAAATACACTGGTGGACTTGTTCTTGATGAAATCAATCATTCGCGGATGACATTAATTAAATTAGTTCAAGCTCATTGCTTTCAATCAGAGATTTAGGAAATTAAAAAATATAAAAGAGTTCCATCTAACAGTAAAACATAAAAATTAATATCATTCCTAGATGAAGTAGGTATCCTTTGAGTAGGTGATTAAAGCGATCTGGATTTGATTATAGCAAAAAGCCCCAGCGCTCCTTCCCAAAGGTCATACAGTTTCGAAACTAATCGTTATCACTGAACATTATAATCTAAAGCATGTCGGTCCTTATAATCCACTTTATCTAGTCTAAAAGAGCGATATTGGATTTTAGATGCTCCAAATTTAGTTCGTAAAACAGTTCGCGAATGTGTAGTGTGTTTTCGATATAATTGCAACTAATACTACCCATAATGGGTCTAGGCCACAACGGCCAATCGCTATTTTGACTGTTGTGGTCATAACTGCAACGGCCCCGTGACCATAACGGCCAACAGCCACAACGGCCAATTTGACCATATCGCCCAACTCGACACTTGACCATAACGGCCACCATGACCACAACGGCCAACTGAAAATTCCGCCCCATTCGCCATTTTGATCACAACGGCCAACGACGCATATGGATTGCCGTCGCTGGCAACGATGACTACAATGGCCAAAATGACCACAACGGACAACTAGGGTGTGTGACCACAACGGCCAAAATGACCACAACGGCCAACTAGGGTTTGTAACCAAAACGGCCAATTTTTTTCATTCTGTTATTTTGGTTTCATTAAAGTTCATTTTTCTTTTTTAACTTACACTGTATTTCAATAAGGTACGTTCAGAATTTAACAGCGGGCCTGATGTCAATGTAGCGCCGATTTAACGTGACTTACATATATTGAAAAATGTACCTCTATAAACTGCAGCCACATGAAATTGAAGAATTTTTTTCTTAGTTTCTCGGTAAATGTTCCAGACAGATTAAATGCTGAAAATTTGGTACGGGTACTTCTCAATACACTGACACTCTAACTATTTACAGATTCATGATACTTTAGTTTACAGGGTAGTTAATCTAACATCAAAAGAAGTTTTTCTATAACTTGTTTACCGCAATATTTCCATTTTGGGGACGTTTAAATAAGCACGAAATAGAACTATAAAACAACAAGCATTTATTACGGATAAGCAGAAAAATCAATATTTCCAGAACTATTTCCACTCTCTAGCAGCAACTAAAGCAACTGACTGCATTATGGAAGGCCACAAAAATCAATCAGTCGCAGTCACAAAACCCTCTGATTAGAATACAATACTTGGCGATTGGGCTAAAGACAATAGTCAAAATGCAGGTACTTTTGGTGAACATCTGGCGAACGTGTTTACGCCTCTTATCATTCAAGAAGAAAACTTCATACGGGACTTCCTTCAAGCGCGAAGTAATTAAGGTTATCGAAACTGAAATAAATCCGAAGAAGTCCCACGTTTCGGCCTAATAACTGGAAAACTCCTAATGAAACTTTCATATGAGGGATTTTGTATGGTAACTGTGATCTAATTATAATGCGATATTAAGGACGGGATACTTCTCTGGCCAATGGAAGGCGGTCCAAATAGCAATGGTCCCAAAACTGGAGAAGCCGCTATCAGATGTGGCCTCACACAGACCCATTAGTTTGTTACCCATTCTGTCAATGGTTTTTAAAAAATTGTTCGTCAAGCGAATGTCGCCGCTAATTGACGAAAATTGGCGAATACCCAACTAACAATTTGGATTTCGTCGACAATAGGCTACAATCGAACAAGTACACATACTTACATCAAAAATCAAGTTTGACCTGGAGACCAAAAGATTTTTCTATCTACTCTACAAGCTCAAGCCATGTTTACCGTATACCTTTTTTCAAATCCTCACGTCATACCTCACTGAAAGATATTTTTTCGTGAAATAGCAAGTCTCCACTTCAGCTTTTCTACCCATAAAATCTGGTGTCCCGTGACTGGTCCGATTTTATACCTAATTTTCAACTGGAAACACGACCTAGCAGCCTTCGCAGACTACATAGCAATACTGGTTTCCCATACTAATGCAGATATAGCTTTCAGAAACTTACAAAACCACCTAAGCCTTTTTGAAAGAACATGGAACATGACGCATTAAAGCAAATATACAAAAATCAACACAGACCACTTTTACTACTAATAAACTTATTTGTCCTCTAGTTCACCTTAACGGAAACTCACTGCTCCAAAAAGATTAGGTCAAATATCTAGGGATCCATCTAGACAGACGTCTTACATGGTCAAAACATATTTGATATAAAAGACTACAACTAGGTTTAATCCTCAGGAAATACTGACTAATTTGACAAAACTTGGAATTATCTCTTGAAAATAAATTAGTGATGTATACAAGTAGCAATCAAGCCCATGTTGTGCTATGGTATTCAATTATGGAGAGCAACAAACAAGTCAAACATTGCAGCGCCTTCAGTCCAAGACTTTGAGTTTTATAACCAAAGTCTTTTGGTTTGCGCCGAACCACGTAATCCAAAGTCACCTCAATATACATTCTATTTAAGAAACCACCAAATAGCATAGTATCAGATATCAAGATCGTATCAGAACCCACCCAAACAACTTAGCAGTCGACATACTGACTGCCCATAGCCACACAGGCTTAAACGTTTCAATCCTTTGGATCCATTAGAACGCTTTTAGCATTAGTATAAATTCCCAATAAGTCTAAATAATATATTGTATATTAATTAAATATACAGGGTGTTCCATAAATATACCGACAAACTTTTAGGGGTGGTAGGGGACATCAAAACAAACATTTATTGCTTTATAAACATATGTCCGAAAACTCTTTGTTTTCGAGATACAGGGTGTTAAAGATCCAGTGGAAGTATTAATAGATAATGAACCAATTGAAAGAGTGAATGAGTTTACCTACTTGGGAAGTGTAATAGCTGAGGAAAGGGGGGTGTGCAAAGATATCAGTGAAAGAATACGCAAGGAAGGGGAGTATTTATAGGTTTGAATAAAGTGTGGCGTGCAACGAAGTTAAACCATAAAAATTAAAATGAATGTGTTTAATGCTATGGTGAAGCCAACGCTTTTATACGGTTCCGAGTCGTGGGCGCTAACAAAAGTGTTAAAACATAAATTACAAGTGTTCATTAATCGTTGTTTGAGGAATATGGTGGCCTGAAATTATCACTAACGAAGAGTTGTGGCAACTAACGAACCAGTATGAAATAAGTAAAGATATAACTATAAGGAGATATAGGTGCCTAGGACACACGCTCAGAAAGAATGAAGATGAAATATGTAAACAAGCATTGAGATGGAACCCACAAGGGAAGAGAACTAGAGGGCAGCCCAAAACCACATGGAAAAGATCAATTAATCAAGATACTAAGATTTGTACAAAAAAATCCATTTTAAATAAAACTTTTAAATTAACAATTGACACAAGTTTTATCACAATAAACTACTTGACAGGACTACTCACAATGACAAATTAATTTGTCAGAATGACATGTCCATCGATAATTGTTATTAATGGTAACTGGATTTTAAGCATAAACTTACCTACTACATAACTATTTATTCTATGGTTCAACGTTTATTTCTCGAAAACGAAGCGTTTTCGAACATATGTTTATAAAGCAAAAAATGTTTGTTTTAATGTCCTCTACCACCCCTAAAAGTTTGTCGGTATATCTATGGAACACCCTGTATATTGGTTGTTGTTAAGTCCGCGGTGGAAATTAGGTATACAATCGGACCAGTCACGCGACACTATCTGTTATGGGTAGAATAGTTGAGGTGGAGTCTTGATATTTTAAGAAAAAGTATCTTTTAGTGAGGATTTGAAAGAAGGTAAATATGGTAAACATCGCTTGAGCTTGTAGAGTATATCTACATACATGCCACACCCTGTCAAAAACTTGGCTTATGTCTATGAATGCCGCTAAACAAAATCGATTTAGTCTCCAGGTCAAACCTAATTTTTGATGCAACTATGTGTATTTGTTCGATTGTAGCGTATTGTCGCACGAAATCCAAGGTGGTAGTTGGGTATTCGCTGATCGCCACTTGAGGAACATTTTTTAAAAAACCATTGACTGGATGGTTTCCCCTATTTTGGGACCATTGCTATTTGAGCCACCTTCTATTGGCCAGAGAAGTATCCCGTCCTTAATATCGCATTATAGATTATTGTTAACATGCAAAATCCCTCATATGAAAGTTCCTTTAGGAGTTTTCCAGTTATTAGGACGAAGCTTGGGGACTTCTTTGGATTTATCTCTGTTTCGATAACCTTAATTACTTTGCGCTTGAAGGAAGTCCCGTATGAAGTTTTCTTCTTGAATAATAAGAGGCGTAAACACGTTCGCCAGATGTTCATCAAAGGTATCTGCATTTTGACTATTGTCTTTAGCCCAATCGCCAAGTATTGCATTCTAATCCGAGGGTTTTGTGACTGCTGTTGATTGATTCTTGTGGCCTTCCATAATGCAGTCAGTTGCTTTACTTGCTGTTAGGGAATGGAAATAGTTCTGCATATATTGATTTTTCTGCTCATCTAATAATTTCTTAAACTTCTTGTCGCCCAATAGAACTACGTTTTATCGCACGCTGCGCGAGTAACTGCCATTTTTTCCTAAGAGCTCGTTTTTCTTGTATTTTCTCTCGGATACGTATGGAGCAACACTGTTTTGGATTATTGCGGTTTCTTTCTGGGTTTGCATCGCATGCTGTTCCCTAGATCGGTTTTATTAAGTACTGGACAGATTCGTAGATATCGTGTTTACTATTTAGGGGAAGATTTACATTTAGTTTAATTTTAAAACTGATAAAAACAGCTAATTACGTATTTCAAATTCAATGCAATGGAAATGCTTATTGTTTTATAGTTCTATTTCCTGCTTATTTAAACGTCCCCAAAATGGAAATACTGCGGTAAACAAGTTATAGAAAAACTTCTTTTGATGTTAGATTAACTACCCTGTAAACTAAAGTATCATTAATCTGTAAATAGTTAGAGTGTCAGTGTATTGAGAAGTACCCGTGCCAAATTTTCAGCATTTAATCTGTCTGGGATACTTACAGGGAAACTAAGAAAAAAAATTCTTCAATTGCATGTGGCTGCAGTTTATAGAGGTACATTTTTCAATATATGTAAGTCACGTTAAATCGTCGCTACATTGACATCTGGATCGCTGTTAAATTCTGGACGTACCTTATTGCAATACAGTGTAAGTTAAAAGAGAGAAATGAACTTTAATGAAACCAAAATAACAGAATGAAAACAATTGGCCGTTGTGGTCATTTTGGCCGTTGTAGTCACACACCCTAGTTGGCCGTTGTGGTCATTTTAGCTGTTGTGGTCACGCTCCACAGTTGGCCGTTGTGGTCATTTTGGCCGTTGTGGTTACACACTTTAGTTGGCCGTTTTGGTCATTTTGGCTGTTATAGTCAACGTCGCCAGCGACGCCAATACATAAGCGTCGGTGGCCGTTGTGGTCAAAATGGTGGATGGTGTGGAATTTTTAGTTATGGCCGTTATGGTCAAGTGTCGAGTTGGGCGATATGGTCAAATTGGCCGTTGTGGCTGTTGGCCGTTATGGTCACGGAAGCCGTTGTGGTTATGACCACAACAGCCAAAATAGTGATTGGCCGTTGTGGTCATTGGCCGTTGTGGCCAGGCCCCCCATTATAGGTTAACTTCCTCCAGAGAGAGTAACGCCATCGAAACCTTTTCTTTAAACGGGTGTAGATTATACCGAAACCTTCCATTTAAAAGGGCGCGTAACCTGTGTAAGAAACTATAAAACAGTGAAGGCTTATATTTGCCTCCTTATATGTATGGCCACAAAGACACTTCATTTGGGATTAGTGGGTGATTTAACCATCAATTCTGTTTTGGCAGCTCTGAGAAGATTTACATCTAGAAGCGGTAAACAACGGCAGTAATCTTGTAGGTGCCAAAAGTAATTTAGCATAATTTCTAAAAACAGCATATCAAGGTGCGCGGTTAGCTCGGTGCGTGACCCCAATAGTTCTTGGGGCCCCGGGCATATGCTCGGATGACCGATCTTAGGGACGCTTCCGAGTCTTTGCTGAATCATGTTTAAACGTGCTTAATCATGCTATAGAGCGGTTTTGCTTTTTGTTCGATCATGCTCAAGGTTGTTTAAACGTGCTGTACAGAGCTATTGTAATCACGTTAGATAAGTATGCGGTATTCCTATAATAATAATAATGACTGAAAAACATGTTTTAAGCATATTTAAGCATAAACGTTTCTGCTTAAAGCAGTTTTGCTAGATAAGTCTACGCCCAGCCTAAGAGTTACGAAAAAAAAGTTAAATATTAAAGTTGGTTGGAGTAATTCATTTTCATAAACAACTTACAACACAATTATAAATAAAAAGTTGCCCCCTACATTTTTATTATAGCTATACATACCAAATCTGAACTTCTATCAAGTTCTAAATGAAATATGAACATTTAAAATTGTCAACAAAATCATCTTATAACATGACTTTAGAAAAATTTTAAAGTAAATTTTGGTTTGTCTAAGCAAAGATAGAAAAAGCGATAGAAGAAAACTGTAGGCGTTTGAAATGTGGTGCTATAGGAGAGCTCTAAAAATCAGTTGGATGGAGAGAAAAACCAATGAAGAAGTGTTAGCACTAGTGGGAGAAGAAAAATGTGAAACATATAAAAAAAAAAGAGACCAAATGATAGGACATGTACTACGAAGAGAAGGATTACTGAAAACAATTATAGAGGGAAAAGTAGAAGGGAAAGACCACGCTTGAATTATATAAAACAAATAATTGAAGACACAGGAAGCAGAAACTATCAAGAAATGAAAAGAAAAGTGACGAATGGATTGCTGCGACAAACCAGTCCGGAGACTGAAAACTGAGAAGAAGGAGGAAGCAAAGACAAACTCTAGCTCTGCTTAAGCTTTGTCAGTTCACTCGTGAATGATCTTATACATTCTATTTTCATTTAATAAAGAATACAGGTATGCATTTTCTTATGTTGCAACACTAATTATAGAAACGTTACAAAAACACCACATATGTACACCATCACTGCTAAATTCTGAATTTAAAATATCAAACCGACGAATTGTTTCTCAACCCATAATAAATGATCAAGTAACCCTAAGTTAAAACCACGGCCTACGAGATTCATATAAGCTTCTCTTATATACGGCCGTCTCATTTCCAGTTTCTTCATTGTTGAAATTAGGATCCAAAAATTACAGATCCGTACATAGATAAAATAAGAGGTTATAGAATGCAAACTCAATGCTTTTTTTTTAGACGTGAAGCCATCTATCGGTTTGTGGTGGGTACAAAATTTCAAAGCCTGCTATGCGATTATTGCAATTTCATATCCCATTTCATTTTATCTTTAAATTCAAAAATAGGCAAGAACAACACAATTTCATTTACGATTTTTTATTTTTAATTTCTTTTTATAACATGCAACAGCTTCATTATATACTTTATTTTGATAATGCGTTAACCTCGTATCTTTGCCGCTTAATATTAAATTTAGACCTTTAGCGTATGAGAATATGGTTAAATTAACAATTTTATTTATAATTTCAGTTTCAAGTTTTTCTTTATGGACACATGTAAACGAAAATTTAACGTGGTGGGGAATTACACTATTAATATTATGTTTAGCATTTTTAAAAGAAGTAATGTTGGCCAAAACGATTTTTGCTATGTTATAAATTTTGTTAATATTTTTGATGAATTCTATGTTACAATATTTAAGTTTCCTATAGTGATCGTCATATTCTCTTTCATTAATTAATTGGTGACTATTCTCGTCAGGTGAAAAGTCGCAAAAAATGTGAGATTTACAAATATCACAGTTTATATTTTTTAAAGTTTTCCCAACCCATCCAGAAACGTAACCAATTATACCTTTGTGAATATTTTTTTCCAGTTCAAAGTTTTTGAGTTTTGAAATATATTTACACACGTTAAAGGTCTCGAATGAAATTTCATTTGTAGCATAAGGAATTTGTTGCATTTTGTCAAGGAGTCCTCTAATATTAAACAAATCTGGTATGTTCGTATTCTCACAGTTGGCGCCTATTGATTTTGAACCAAAAAAGTCTCGTATAAGCAATGATTTAAAACTGTCCCTGAAGTGAAGTGCCGTTGGATTTACTGCACGACATCGCTGTCTTCTAATTTTGGCGAAATAATTTTCAATGACGTCTTGATTAAACGCTCGAGGTAAAAAGAATTTGCACGTCCCATTTCCTACCAGTTTATCGTATAAATCCAAAAATCCCTCGAGTGTTACAATCCAATTTTTTAAACTTGGGGGTCGAAATTTTTCTCCATCTACACCAACAAAATACATATTTTTTAGAGATTCAATAGATTCTTTCCAAAAATTAACGTGTCCAGAATTTCTCCACACACCACCACGTAGTACTTTTCCACAAGGTGGGTGAAGTGTTCCGCCGTTCACACTGTCGAAAAGCTTATCAAAGAACTTTACTATCTTAGCAGTTCCGAGAGCTTCTTCGTTTACGTTGTGATAAGCTACAAAAAAGATTCCTATAGCTTTTGCTCTTATATAGAGTAACATACTTGCAACATACCACTTTTAACCATTAGTGACATTGCTACAGCCATGCTATGACTGAAGACTTGAGTAGCATAACATACCTAAGTATAAGATCAGTTTAGAAAATAATAAAAAATATATTTTAATTGTCTACCTTCATTTTTGGAATTTTTTCTGGAATAACATGTAAATCGTTAATTTTTGGAAGCGCTCTCATTTCCCCACAAGGTTGATCTGCCAAATAAACTTGTAATATATGATTCCATTCTGCCTTAATAATTTCTCCATTTGATTCCCAAATTAAATTTTTGGTGAGTAAATTATTCCTGATTCCTTTTAGTAAATGGGGAGTATCAAACAAAGGAATAATTTCTTCATCCTGAACTATGATTCTCCTTTTTATGGGCAACTTTCTACTGTTGTAGATCAATCTTGATTCGTTTAGAAGACTATTTATGGCCGTTTGATTCGGAGCTCCTTGGTCACAAATCGTGGCGACAATTTTTAATCCGCAATTTTGAACTTCAGTAACTAATAATTTTAATAAATCGACGATGATAGGAGACCTTGTGCTTGATGAAGAATACGAAAAATATATTGGTTGTTGCCATTTCTTGAAAATACCACAAATATAAAAAACAAGAACGTGGTCAGCAATTTTTATATCTGGCGAATGAGTCGCAAATCCATAAAATTCATCGGCGTGTATATCGTAATCGATGTGAGTCATTATGGACATTTCATCAAAAATAAGGGCACACGTTTTGTCGCGATTATTTAATTTTGAAACAGCATCCTTTAAATTATCAAAAATTACTTGATTGAAACCGGCATTAATTGGAATTTTATTAAGCATTGCCATCATAGTTTGTCGGGTGGGAAGTGCAAACAGTTTTCTTAATTTTGAATACCCTCTTCCAGATTGTTTAAATAACGCAAGAGCCAAAACTTTTTCATCAGTAGTATATCTACGTCCTTTTGGTTGTATATTTCGCTTTCTCAATTGTGATAAACAAAAATTTGTTGCATCTCTTCCTAACACTGAACTTTCTAATTGAATGTCAAAATTTTTAACTAATTTTAATTGTTTCCTATAGAAAGTTGCCCTCATTTTATTGATACGTGCCGTTTTTTTAAATTTTATGGAAGATTTATAAAATCTTTTAGCAGTAGGTGACATTATAGTATTTTCTGAAATCGAAGACTTTAAATTTTGAACTGATGATGTGTCTGCGGCGCAAGGCATCACTTCGTCACTCAGAACAAGTATTTCGTCTTTTGATGTTTGATCTAAAAAAGTTTATGTTACCTTTTTTTTTAATAATATGTACCATTAAATTTACTGTAGGAAATCCTTAAAGTGGGTATAGCGGTATTACGCAGTTTATTGTTACAAGCAAATTCATTTTTTCCAAAGTGTAGACCACATACAGTATGCTGATTATATACCTTCCAACGGTCCAATGTGAGCAATTGAGGATTATCTGCCCGCTTCAACCACTCACTAAAACGCTCCGGGTATTTCCCAGGATTGGGAAATCTATGCCTAGTTGCGCCGGGTCGGTAACATGTACGCACACTGCACAGTCTCATTTTCTTATTTTATTTTTATAAAAAAGCTTATAAATGTCAGACTTGTATCAAATTATCAGTACAACTTCGATTTGATTTTGAAATTTCGCCATAATTTCGCGGCAATCGCGCCATCTTACGGCGTGTGGAAGGTGCGATTCCTAGTGGCACAAAATTTGTAGCTTGCTTTGCATTCTATAACCTCTTATTTTATCTATGGATCCGTACGTTAAATGGCGCCCACTGCCGGTCATTTTGCAATCAAAATGGTTTGTAGTCAGACTGTAGTCATTAATTTTTAGGTTATACGTCATGTCAGTAATTGTCATTTCCTATTGTATAATAAATACTTTATTAATTTATCGGCATTTTTACTACATATTTTGATATAATGTGCATAAATATGCCAAAAATATATTACAATAGGAACTAGGAAACCAAAATATCCTACATAGTATAATAAAATTTAGAAGATTATACTGAGTTAACGCAATGTTTACTGATGCCCCAATTCTTAAATTAGAAACACTTAATAACTATATGACAGCTACAGTATAAGTAAGTACAATTACATATTTCGAAAATTACACATTCTCATTTGGGTTTTGTAGCACTTGAATTACCACCGCATATGATGTAAACACATAATGTGAATGCACGATCTACGAACTGAAGCTATGATTAGAAGTAGGTATTCATGGAATGATGAAATCTCACTGGCAGTAATTACTGAAAATATTTTCTAGATATAAGAGCTGATGAAATCTACTTGAGTTTTAAGACCAATCGTTTCAGTAAAATAAATATAGAACTGACAAGATTTGACTCATAAGGCATTACTTTTATATAAGATTTGGTTTATATGATATAAATTAAAAGCGATGTCGGAAAAAGTATTTAGAAATTTTGAAGGGCGGTTTAAGAATTTAGGATACCAATAATTAAATAATGATTTTTGTATCATGCCTTAACAGATTTTGTGGTAAGAAGGTGGAGGAAGTGTTCCAGGTAGAAGATGGAGTCTGAAACCTCTCTGAACTAACCGAATGCATGATCTAAAGGGTATAGAATCAAGTTAATACTATAAAACTTTTACACACATTCGTATGGGGTGTCGCGCTATATAGGTCTGAAACTTGGACAATAGCAAAGACAAGCTTTTGAGTTGTGATACTATAGAAAGATGTCAATGGCGAGATGGATTGACAGAATATCGAACAATGAAATACTATAAAAAGTACAAGAAGAAAGTTAATGAAGGAGACCACGAGAAGCAGAGATAGATTAATAGGACATACTTTATGGCATTCGGGTGTTATCTAAAAATGATAATAGAAAGCATGATCGATGGAAAGAACATCCTGGTTAGGCCTAGACTGCAATATATACCTACTCCAAGTAAAAAAAAACTTAGGCTGCTCCAGCTATACAGAATTGACTATAGAGAAAAAAAACTGATAGTATGGCAGCATACCGAAAAGAATGGAGATATACAGTGCCGAGATAAACCAATCCACAAGATTAACTACTTAGAGAGGAGACAGAGAGTATAAAAATAGGTGTATTTGTAAAGTGGTTGTTAAAGTATGTTTTTTAGTTTTAATGTAGATAATGTGTAACTTTTTTAAATTGCTTACCAATTTTATTTGAGGACTGGCAGCGTTTTTTTTTATAAAAATAAAGACGTCCAAAGAATAGTAAAATAAAATAATAAATACAATTATAATGTAACGTTTTGTAATGTAATATAATGTATGTAATGTACCTACAGTTTTTTAATGCATAATCTAATATTTGATCGTTGTTAAGACATTTCTTATTATTAATTACTGTTAATATTCGAATAAACGTTCTTTAATTGGAGGCAGTTTGACACAATTGACAAAGTATAACCTAAAAATTAACGACTGAGCTCTGACTTTAAATATCTTTGTTGTAAAATTACCGCTAGATGGTGCAACTTAACGTACGAATCTGTAATAATTTTCAACAATGAAAAAACTGGAAATGAGACGGCCGTATATAAGCAAAGCTTATATGAATCTAGTAGGCCGTGCTTAAAACACACTTCTACACCATCTAAAAGTTAAAATTGTAACTATTAATTAAATGAGATTGTTCTAAAAGTCTGTAGGTAGCATATTTGGTGCAAAAAAAAACAGAAAAATTGACCCTGTTGGTTTATTTTCACTGTACTGTAAATTTTACTCCTGGATGGATGATAAGGTCCCTTTTTCTGTCACATAGTACTACAAACATAGAAAATAGATATATGACCAATCTACTTGTGGTCAAAGCCAATGCAGACATAATAATTTGTCTTCTTAGGATCATTTACCAGCTGTTCTTTAGACCAGGAGTCTTCATTAGAAATCTTACTTTATAGGAGTAGCTTTATTAATATTATGCATAAAAAAATTATTTACACATCAAGACTTAGGATAAAAAAATTAAACGTAATATTCGTTAATGTAAGATTGCAGGCAAGTTTTAAGCAAACAGTAAAAAAAATAAAATAAATACCCGTTGCTCGATAACCTGACGGCCTAGAACGCCTCTAAATAATAATTATCAATCACAACCATCATCACCCATTATAACTATGAAACATTGGCCGGTTTCACAAAGCTTGATTAAACTCTGAGGCCCGGTTTTTCAATTGATGATTAATTTTTGATTAAGGGTTAATTTGTAATTAATACAATTTTACCGTTTTTCAATCTATGATTAACAAAAAAGTTTATGTTTATTCTTGATTAATCTAATCATAGGATATTCTATCAATTAATTCGAATTTGATGATTAAAGTCAAAACTGACATTGCCGATTTATTGCAAATTTTTGATTAAACCATAACTCGAACCATAAGCAAAGAGTAATGATTGATGAGATTTATGAGATTAATGCTTATAGTAGTGATGAAGAGCCACGGAGACCAAAAACTATACGTTTCAGACCCAATCACTTCGAAGAATGGGACCAAAAAGATTTTTTCAATCGCTTTCGTTTATCTTCGCGAACAGTAGAAAGATTGTTGGAAGAAATAGAAGAAGCTATTTCTTATCCAACTAACCGGTGAGTGTTGCAGAGTAGTCTGCATCAAATTCTGATGTTATAAGCAAAATTTTTGTTTCAGAAATGACTGTTTATCGCCTCAAAATCAGTTGCTTTTGAGTCTACGATTTTATGCAACGGGATCATTCTTGAGCGTGGCTGGAGATTTTTGTGGTGTACATAAATCTACAGCTAGTAAAACTGTTAGAAGAGTTAGTAGAGCTCTAGCGGCTTTGCGTCCAAATTATATTAAAATGCCCGAAAACCGAAATGAAATTAACGAATGTAAACAAAAGTTTTTTAACATTGCACGATTTCCTAATTGTATTGGCGCTATAGACTGTAGCCATGTTAAAATACAATCAGTAGGTGGAGAAAATGCGGAAATTTATAGAAATAGAAAACAGTTTTTTTCCTTAAATGTACAAACTGTATCTGATGCCGACCTAAAAATACAAGATATTGTAACACGATGGCCAGGATCTGCGCATGATGCTCACATCTTTCGAAATTCTGTGTTATGCGCGTCAATGTCGATGGGAAATTTTGGAAATGGAGTTCTTGTAGGTGACAGTGGTTATCCTATAAAACCATATTTAATAACACCTTTATTAAATGTTCGAAATGATGCAGAAAATTTATTCAATGAATCCCAGATAAGAACAAGAAATGTGGTGGAACGGTCTTACGGAGTTTGGAAACGCAGATTTCCAGCACTGGCTTTAGGCCTCCGGTTAAAACTAGACACAACGCAAGCTGTTGTGGTCGCTACAGCAATTTTACATAATATAGCCTGCATTGAAAATGAACCTGAACCTCCTGTTAATGAGCATGAAGAGGCTGCCATAGAACTTGTAAATAATGTTGGCAATGACGATCAAAATGAAATAAGGGGAGAAGTTAATAATAATACAAGATACAATTTAATAAATAACTATTTTGCAACACTTTAAAAAAAGGAAATACATTAAACTACAATTAATATTTTAGTTTTTTTCTAATTTTTTGTCCACCAGTTCTATTTTTTTTCTTAGAAGTTCCATCCGAATGGTATGTTCTTCCAAAAATTTTTCTTTTTGTAATTTAACAAAATTTAATTTTTCTTCTATTAACTGATAATTAATACCGACATACTTTTTTGTTGTATTTAACTTTTTAGTAATTATTGATCGGCTTTCTGAAAATGATGGATATGAAATTTTAAATTCAGTATTATAAAAAATTATATACTTGGTGGTAAGTTATTCCTCTTGCTTTTCGCAACTAATTTTTCCGACACAGTTGATTTTAAATCTTTGGGGGTATGTGTAGACCAGTTAATGCTGTCGCCAATATCAACTTCTGCAATATTATTAATATGTAATCAATGATATTTAATACATAACATGAAATTAATCGTCTTCATCATTCCGCTTTTCATCCCTACCTTCATGAAAAAATTGTTCATTGGCCGGTGTGGCGATTTCATCATTATCTGAAATAACTTCGGCTCTAACATCTGCAGTATTATCTTCATTTACTTCGTCTGTACCCAATAAATATGAAATAATAAGAATGAATAAAAATTGAGTAAAATACAGTTTCTTACTTTGGACACAGTCGCTGTCATAAATATTATTCAAACCATCGATTTGTTCTCCCAAGATATCTTTCAGCGTTGTGTCTATATCCGTAAAATTAATAGTTTCACACGATCCTCCACCCGTTTTTAAAATCTCTTGCCTGTTTTTAGAAAATTTTTGCTTTGTAGTTCTTTTTAGATTTGCGTATTTCTCTTTGAGGCCTTTCATGCTGCGATATAAACTATGCGTGTTTTGGCAATTAAATTCTGCCTCAATTTTTTTCCACGCATTCTGTTTGTCCTTCCAGGATATAACACCTGATTTTTTATTTTCCACAATGTGCTTATTTTGTGCCACGAGGCTCACAAGCAATTGTTCTTCCTCTTTAGAGAAATTGCCAGATCGCTTATTAGCTGAGTTACTCGCACCACTTGTACTCGTCATGTTAACTACAAAATGATATTCCATTTCGATAAATCCTACATATTCAGAATATTTACTTACCCAAGAAATGGCTTTTAACCAAAATTAGGATGAATAAAAATTATAAATTTGAAATTGTCACAAATCACAAACAACCAAGGTGTCAAATTTGACAGAAAAATTAATACCAATATAATAAATTTTGAATTAATTTATAATTAGCTAATCATAATTGAATATTGGTTTGAAAAACACTATCCATGATTAATTTGAAATTAATCAACAAGTTATGATTAGCTAATCAAAACGTTAATCATCAATTGAAAAACCGGGCCTGAATAACATTAATTGCGATTAAATTTGAAATCTAGAAATATAATTGGATAAAATCCCAGGTCTGTTAAATTTCAGCCAATAAAATTTCTGAATATCAAATTTAATTAGTTTTATTTAATTCAAATTCAAAGTTAATTAAGACAATCAAGTTAATCAAAACTTAATCAAGCTTTGTGAAACTGGCCAATAACATTATACATTAATTTATAAGGTCTAGCATTACACTTACACTGCACCACAAAGCACTCAAATGAACTAACTTAAGTAAAATGTGGTGTAAACAATTATAATAAATGTATATGAAGCATATGAGTGTATGAACTAATTATCATCAAAAAAGCTTTCGATTTCTAACATGTTTTTAGTGATCAGATGCAGATGCAAGCTTACAGCAGTTATAAACCTAGTTGTAAGTTTTTATTATAATAAAATGGTAAGAAAACTTAAAGGAATGGGTGGTGCCCAGAAAATATTGTAGAAACATTTGTCAGTACTTATGTATATTATTGTATATCTCTATTTTTTTATTTGTAGAACTGTTCAACCAAAGATTAGCAAGTAGCATTTTATAAATGAAACGTAAGGAGAACTTTAAAATAAGAAGCGCAAAAGGTTTGATCAAATCTTCACTTGGATGGAACGGAATAGTTCCTTTCTTTGAACAAATCAGTACATTCATTTGTTTCAATGAGTTCTTATGCTTGTTTTGAATGCAAAGTTGAATAGATGTGATTATACCGTAACTTTTGGAATAAATAGATCTTCATATAGATATGTAGTTGCAAGTACCTATTTCAAATTGATGTTGTACTCAAATTGTATGAATTTAGTATACATTTTTCTGTGCGTTCCGTTTGAGATTGTTCCATTGAGAAATTGATTTGATTCTGCAGTTTACCTTATATATCAATGGTTTAGTCATTAGGGCTTGTACTCCATACCTGCATAATGTAGTTTCATAAATGCTAATGATCAGATAAACACATGGCACTTTTTGGTAGTCGTAAATTATTACATTTTCTTAAATAATTTGGCAACATCGTAAACAAACTGAATATATATTTACAGTTCTATAAAAATTCGCGTACAATTCAAAATATATATATGAGACATGACAATAAAATTCGCGGACTTTTGCTATAAATTTTTTTATTGAAAAGCCAATATAATATTACACATTGCACCCTTCAAAGTACTCCCCCTGAGCTGTTATGCACTTCTCCATTCGGCTTTTCCAGCCTTCGAAGCACTCGCGAAATTGATCTATTGTTACCACTGACGTTGACTTTTTAATGGGCTCCAGAGTTTGAAAATGGTGCCCTTTTAATTTTTCTTTAATTTTGGGAAATAAAAAAAAATCGTAGGGGGGCAAATCAGGTGAGTAGGGGGGGGTGTTCAAGAACCATGGTGACCGATTTGGCTAAAAACTGCTTGATAAGGAAGTCTGTGTGAGAGGGTGCAGGTCATGATGAAGCACCCAGGACTGGTTTGCCACAAATCGGGTCTTTTTCTGTGAACTCGCTCATGCAGGCGTTTCATTACACCCAAGTAGTAAGCAGAGTTAACTGTCTGACCCTCAGGAACTCATTCTTGGTGCACAATTCCACGCGAATAAAAAAAAACCAGCAGCATGGCCTTGACTTTTGATTTTGACTTCCTGGCTTTTTTTGTGCGTGGCTCATCTGGCTTTTTCCATTCGATGCTCTGCTTCTTCGTCTCAGGATCGTATTCGTAAATCCAAGTTTCGTCTCCTGTAATCACGTTTTCAAAGATGCCCGCATTCTCTAACCACTCTTGACAAACACGCATTTTCCTTTCGATCAGTTGTCAATTTTTTGTGACAATCATTGCATTTTGACATCCCCAAATCTTGCGTGATGATGAGGCGCACGGTCTCTCGATTGATTCCGGTAATCGCTGCAACATCCTTGACCGTGAGGAGACGCTTTACGTTGATAGCTTCTTCAACTTTCTGCACAGGGAAGCCATTTCGAGAAGTGGAGGGTCGCCCCGAACGCTCATCGTCCTTCGTTGAAGTTCTCCCCTCTCTGAACCTCGACAACAACTTGAAAAACGAACTTTTTTTCATAAGACGGTGGCTGTAAACAGGTCTCATCATTTCAAGAATTTCCGAGTTCGTTTTCCCCGCTTTCACAACGAATTTCATCACAATTCGCGGCTCCTCAAAATCACGATCACTTTCCATCGTCACAATATCAAAACACACGTCTACAAAAACAGCTCTACACTCAAATCAAGATTTCCAAGAGAACTGGAAAAAATTGCATGACTGCACGAAATGTCAACACTACATCACAGCTGCCAATCCTCCAAGTGTTGTCAAAACAACAGTGGCGTGCAGTCCATGGAAGCAATGCTTCCCTTGAGAATTTATTCAAAATAAAAACCAATGCTAAATATTTTTATAAAAATATTTCTATAAAATTATGGTTATCGTTTATTTAAATTTGTAATATTTAATCAACTTAAAGCTCAATATCAATTCCGTACAGTAAAAAGTATAATTATTTAGAGTACTATTTTAAATTAGGCTCATTAAACTTGCACGGAAAGGTAAGATCGATTCAAATGTGTTACATACACTGCATGTAAGCATTGATTTCGTTGTTTATAACTGTTCTTCTCTTAGCCTTGGCGTGGATCAGCGGGCGTGGTGATACAGACGATGTTGTTAGCATTGTTTGGCCGTTATTTTTAGTGTGCTTCATGCACAAATGTTTATTTATTATAATTTAATTATTTGTTCGATCTAGTGTTTGTTAAATTTAATGTTACTTAAGTAATGTAAATCTGCGAATGAGACTGTATTTTGTCACATTTTATTATTTCAATTTATATAAGTTAGATTTTTTTAAATACAAATGTTAGTTTTCTCTGTATGCAAATTTAAAATTGCATTATCGTCATGACTGCAAATTCAGCTGCTTCGGCGGAAGGTTCGAGTACTTCCGATTCATCCGAATCGGGACGATTTTTTGTTCAGTTTGTAAATTATTAATAAAGCATTTTCTGCATACAGTTTTGGAGAGAAATTACAAATTATTAAAAAAGGCGAATCAAAACCAGAACTTTCAAATTTAACAACAAAGATTAAAACCTGCATAGGTATTTTGCTAAGAAAGGCCGGAAAATCGAGTTGCAGTATAAATAATTACTAGTAGTTTTTTAAAATAAAGAATAATAGTCAACAAATTCCATAAGTATAAAAGTTCTACTTTGAAAAACTTTTAAGCTTAATAAATATAACACTGTTTTTTGTTGTACCTAGCAGGGGCGGATCCAGAGAATTATTTTGAGGGGGAAATTTTTGGAAAAAGTTTTAATAAATAATAATTAAACAAACATTATTTGTTTCTATTCTATGTATACTTATTTCTAAATTGGTGGGGGGGAATTTCTCGCCCGTGAATCCGCGCCTGTAACTAGGTATATTAAAATTAAAATCGTGGTTGCTTCCCTAGCCTAAATTCTCGCCGCACGCCACTGCAAAACAACATAATAAAATGAGTCCGGGAATTTTATTGTCATACCTCATATGTGTTAATATACAGGGTCTTTCAAAAGAATTAATGTTGACTGCCATGCTTGCACCATTCAATAAAAATATTTTTAAATTATGTACCCTTGTATATCTGCATACCATTGTAACAACTTGTTTATAAAACATATTTCTGTATTTCTTATAACAAAAGAGATATTGTACTTTACCACAGTAATGAACTACTCATGAATATACAAAAACAACCATTTAAACAAAAAATACATCATGAATTAAAATACCATAACTAAAAGTGAATTTTATATATGAATAAAATACTACACAATGCTTACAGATACAAATTATTAAGAATAGTTATATAACAGTAAAAGAAGAATAACTAAGAAATTCTGAACAAAAAGATTCTCCAAAAAATACTAAAACTAACTAGTTGTGTAATGGGTGTTGTTCAACAATACAAACTAAAAACTTGAAAAAATGTTATTATTGTCGAATCAATTTTTTCATAGTTATAGTATAGAGGACCTACAAGATCCCAAATTGTCACCGAAGCTTGCATTTGATGTCCATCTATATGTTTTCAATGTTTAGTGTAGATCTTGGCATCATCAGGTTCAGGAAAATCTTCTTCGTGTATAACAACTTCTTGTTCATACAGTCCATCTTCAATATTTATGATGTTGTGGTAAGCGAAGGACCAGCTGATACTAATGTAGTAACAGGCAGACTAAGCCTACACATTCTAGATCATTGTAACATTTAAAAATTAATAACAAAAAAACATCTAATATTAAAAAGAACTCAACCTGAAACCCTGAAAAGTATTGTAAAAAGTAACATAAAAAAGAAGCAACTCTACAATATTTCATGCAAGATTCAGAAGATCAGCTTTCTATATTAGCGAATAATGTAGCTACTTTCAAAACCAGCTCCCTGATCCAGGACAGATTTCTACCATGAAACTTATTATTAAAGAACTTAAATAAAACTTATTACTTATAGCGCCTTTTCATGAACACCCAAATAATATACACTAGTTCAAATTTTATAACTTCAAGTATACATCCTTCACATAACTGTAATTAATGACTGCAATTCAGAGGCTGATCTAATTTTTGTAAAGGAGAGGCACACTAACATCGAGTCTAAGGAGTACCCCCCCTCTGGCCCTTTCACCAATCAAACGGGTCTAGCAGGAGTTTTTATGTGTATTTTTTATGGTATGTAGGCAATGTCCAAGGAGCCTTATTTTTACAAGTGTTTGTCAGGGATTGGGCTAGAATATATATATTAGGGTGGCTCTTATTTGGGTCATGTAGGAATTTCGATTTTGCCAGGTGCCACTTTGATTCCAAGAAAAAAGTAAAATTTTTAAACAATACAAACTTCCTATCTCTATATTCTAATCATTCGCTGTAACGAGAAGAAGTTTCTCATTTAAAATGCACCTTTTTGAATTCTGGTGTATATAGTTGACCACTGGGACAAATTGTTGGGAGAAAATTTGAAAATTAATTTTTTTGGAATTAACGGTGTTCGATGATGCTACTTTTATGTAAAAAAAAAATTATACGGGGAATTCGATTTCTTCCAACAATTTACAAATAAATTCAAAATAATGCACTTCAATTAGTATTGAAGTGATGTACGAGGGTTGCGCTGAAAATTGTTAGTTATAAAAAGACCGTTGCATTTTTTAACAAAAAATCTTTATTGTTTTTCAAAATAATCTCCATTCAGACTAATACACTTCCTCCTGAATCTCCCTATAAGTAATATTTCGATTGGACTGAATCAAGCTTGCCACACGATCAACATTTTCTGAACAGGCAGCTTCCGCAGGTCTTCCAGGTCTTGCTTCGTCTTCTAGCAGCTCTCCCCCTCGTCGAAATTCGCGGAACCAATGACTAACAGCGAATAATGAAGGGGTAGCATCGCCAAAAGCTGCTATCAAATTTTCATGGCTTTGCTGGTATCCTGTCTTTTATAGTTGTAGAAAATCATAGCTCTAAAGGCAGTTCACGGAATGCTCATCTTAACTGAATTAAAAATGCACAACTACTTATATTACAAAATTAACTACGTTTCACAAGGAAATCGGAACGTTTGACAATTGTGGGTAACGAATGTCAACTAATGCGACATTCAATTGTTGCAATTGTTTCTAGCCAATTGAGCTTCAATGGCCTGCTACTAACTATTAACAGAGCGTCCCTCGTAGAATGTCCCATACAATTTTTTTTTACCTAAAAGAAGCAGTAGCATAGATGCCCCTTAATTCCATAAAATCAATTTTCAGATTTTTTTCACAACAATTTGTCCCAGTGGTCAAATATATGCATAAGAATGGAAAAATGTGTGTATTTTAAATGGGAAACTTGTCCTCATTACAGCAAATGATTAGAATAGAGATACGAAGTTCGTACTGGTCTTAAAATATTCAATTTTCGACGAACAAAAAGTTCGTCTCTGAATTCGTGAAGTCTGTCTGTCGCCTTTTTCCCTGTTGACTTTTTTGAATTTTTCTTTTTGGAATCTTATAGTACATCAAAATCTAAGAAACTTTTGGTTCAAACATTTTTTTGTATCTCTTCGGTAAAGTGGCCAAAATGACCACCGAAAACTTCGGTAAATTTTTAAAAAATGAAAAATTTTGTTTTTTAAATATTTACGAAAAAAAAAAACATTTTTAGCAAAAATTTTTTTTTCTTTTTTTAACGAAAAATTATAGGACTTTTTTTAAGACAACTAATGCGTTACGTCAACATTAGTTTTCAAAAATAAATTAGTTTATTAAGTATACAGTTGTTTTTGTTCGTCATGGCAATCTAGCTCTGCGCATTCTCACTAGTTTTTAATCAAATGGGCACCTGGCAAAACCAAAATTCCAACATGACCCAAACAAGAACCACCCAAATATATATTACAAAGGACCTTGAAGGTCTACGGCTTGATTCGCATTCAATGTTAACATTAATATCTCGATGTACATATAGAGAGTACATATAGCAAGACCGGTCAACCGATCTTCTGTCATTCTTGATATCATCCAAGTCATAAAAGCCTTCTTAGAGTAGAGAAGCTAGTACAGTCATTAGCAAATGTCTTGTCCCGAGCAGGCAACACATTTAACAATTCTGCTAAAAGAAACGACGTACGTTTTGGTGCATAGTTTCTTTTGTTTACAAACAACACAGCAAATCTAACCAGTTTTAAAGGTTGCTACTCTACCTAGAGTGGCTTTGTATAACAACAATAGAGTAATAAAAACTGCTATTTACAAGTGAGTTTCTTATTTTACTAGAATACAAAACAGCCGTTTCACTTCTACTATCGTTTCTTCTATTTTAAGAAATAAATATCGTATACTTTTTTCTACTTTATTATAACCTCTATTAATTTATTTACAAGTTTGATTTGTTTATTTACAAAGTTTAATTATTTTGTAAACAATAAAAAAAATAAATTTTTAGTACTAACTGTAATCAGTTTTTATTGCAAAAATTAGTACAAATAATAAATAATCAAAACTAATAATCATTCCCGGAGTTTCCAAAGTAGAATCAGATTGGGCATACAAACGAGGCATATTTAAACATTAAGGGCCGATTTATTCACCTTCAGGTAAAATTCCCAGTAGTTGCCGGTCAAATAAATTAAGTTTAATAATAAATACAGTTTGGGTATATTCAAAGGATTATATCTTGAAAGTAGTTAGAGGAATGTTTATATGAAAGCATCGAACTTTTACACTCAGGTAATACATGTAAGAGAGAGAGAGAGATGGGTAATTGACAGAATAATGTGTTAGAGAGAAAAATTAAACCCATTTGCTAATCTACTTAAAAGGAGGCGGGATTTAAAAAATCTGTAATCTTTCACAAATATTTTCTAAAAATTTTAGGCAAACAGATATTAATGATATACACGGTGTTCCATAAATATACCGACAAACTTTTAGGGGTGGTAGAGGACATTAAAACAAACATTTTTTGCTTTATAAACATATGTCCGAAAACGCTTCGTTTTCGAGAAATAATCGTTGAACCATGTAGTAGGTAAGTTTATGCTTAAAATCCAGTTACCATTAATAACAATTATCCATGGACATGTCATTGTGATAAATTAATTTGTCATTGTGAGTAGTCCTGTCAAGTAGTTTATTGTGATAAAACTTGTGTCAATTGTTAATTTAAAAGTTTTATTTAAAATGGATTTTTTTGTACAAATCGCAACACCCTGTATCTCGAAAACAAAGCGTTTTCGGACATATGTTTATAAAGCAATAAATGTTTGTTTTGATGTCCCCTACCACCCCTGAAAGTTTGTCGGTATATTTATGGAACACCCTGTATATGACCTAAGGTTCTATGCTTTGCCAAGGGTGTTTCTTAATTTTTGATTTGTGACTGTTTTGTTTTTAGTACTGACTATATCTATGTTTCTAGTTTTTTCTTAGTTTGTAGTATTTTTATTAAAACAACTGAATACTATTTAATAACATTTTAGAATTTTAACATATTTACATAAATAAATATTACTTTATTTTTATTTATCGCTTACATTTATTTCTGCGATTATTTAATTATCTAAAATACTCCTAAGTTTCTATTTTTTGATGATTGTTTTCATTATTATTTTCGTTTAGTTATCTTTTATTAAAGGTATAGAATAAAACATAAACACGCTATAACTTTGTTTAACTAGTAGATGCTTCTATTTAAAAGGACTATTTTATAAAGTGTGTCAAAGAAATTTTGAATAGAATGCGTAACAAGGGTTTTTACAAGCGTGTTTTCAAAACAGGCCTTAAAGAACTTAAATATCTTGCACAGGTAGTTGTCCATCTCTGTTTAATTCGGTCTCTTTCGTACACAGTATAAGGGGTATTTCGATTCTTAAAGCAGCAACATCCTTACTCGGGACAAGACATTTGCTAATGACTGTACAAAGACTTCACAATTGCATAGCTTTTTTCATCACAACTGATATAGGCTTGGATAGCTTTATTGAACTTTTTGAAATTTGCACTTTTCTTCATTGAACATATTTCATTGACTACATTCATCACTATGTATCTCTATTATGTGATAAAAACAGTAGAGTATTTGTCACAAATTGGATCAATATTTGCTTTCAACATCTGTAAATCTGATATCGCATCAAGATTTGTTGGCACTAAAAAGTTCAAAGGGTAGCACTGATTGAATTGTCGGCAAATCGGCATCTGGCAACTTCTTTAATGCATCCAACTGCGTTTCTCACACTCTGGATTTGACTGCACTTTGAGATAGAGAGATTCAATGCGTGGTTTTATATACACAGACAACTATGTATTGCCCCTTTTTATATATGTTATGCTGCACCTTGCACATTTGATATGTTGGAACTACATACGTAATATTAAATTTCTACATGGTTATCTACATTCAGTCCTCGATCTCACGTACATTTTTAAACACTTTGTCGTAAAAATATCCCCTATAATAATAATAGGTTCAAACAGCTACAATAGTTAGTGTTATGGATATCAAGAAAGCCGACAAAGTCCTGTCTTGCAGCATTACAAACTAAGGCAACATCCAACATAGCTGCTATTGGCGTTAGTAACAAGTACTATGTACATTGTGATCGTGATACGGGAAAACTTTTAAAAGAACACGTATGCACCAAAAATTACACAGGAACTTCGACATCTATGGAATCAGATATTATAGTGCAAAGTTTCATATCCAGCTTAGCACTGTATGGTATAAAATACCATAATGATAGGGGATGGCGATAGCAGTGTTTACAACAAAATTATTGAATCAAGACCGTATCCAGATATAACGGTGGAAAAAACTGAATGCCGTAACCACCTACTCAGAAGCTATTGCAATAAATTGAAACTTTTGACAAAAAGTCCAATTTTGCGAAAATTTGTAAACACCGTGAAAACAGAGATAGTTCTAAGATCGTGAAAAGCATACTATACAGTTCATCATTTTTGAACAACGTGAAGTCCCTTCAACACGGAAGACTTTATGAAGACAAGGCAAAGAAATGTTTAGAAGTGACTGAGAGATTATTATAAACCGTTGTGAACTTTTTGTTGACAATCCAATTTGTTATTTGGGAGCGTTTCCGGGCGATTTGTTATTTGGGAGCGTTTCCGGGCGGGATGGTCGGTGATGACTATATTGTAGAAATTAAATGTCCATATACCGCACATAAAAAAAAGTTATCATTAGATCCAGAAAATTATAACCATGTGGAAAATGGATAATGAAGGCAACCAAATTTTAAACAAGAACCATGACTGGTTTTACCAGATTCAGGATTAACTGGAAAACAAAAATGGAAAATTATTTTATACAAAATGTTTGCTTCCAGAAATTGTCAATCTGAGACAAACAAGAAGTTTGCCTATCAAAACAGTTATTTTGTGAATAATGTATGTATTGTTTGTATATTATGTATGCATTTTAAATATAGTATGTAGATTTTAATTATGTAAATAGTTGGTATAAGAATTTTATTTGGTAAATGTATAAATACATATATAGTTATACAGCCTGTTCGTTGTCAAAATGGAATATATGCATTTAACATTGCATTCAACGCTTTTGGTCATTCCTACTCGACAAATTCAACTACAAAAGATACAATGGTATCAATAGAAAACGAAAATTATTGCGCATCAAATGATACGAATAATAACATTAAAAGCGCGATTTTTAATTTAAAAGTTGACTGTTGTTAAGTATTATAAGCCATAATGTTCAAATTATGGCATTTTAGCATGTAAACACTTTTACCTAGGTTATTAGCAAGTTGATAATGATGGTTTCAAACTTCATAATTGAATAATGACTTTTGTTTATTGTTTCCAGCCTTATTTACGATTGCTCGGATGCTGCTGAGTAATGGGTTCATCCTTAAATGAACTCAACTGGTACAAATTTTAGTTTACTGTGTCATACGAATGATATTGTGTACTTCTCATTAAAAGTCTTCAGCCGTGGACTTGGACAGAATGCGTGCTGAAATCTGAAATAACGTAAGAACCAATATTTGTGTCAGAAAGCAGTACTGCAATTAGAACCTGAACCCTAAATATTTTTGTTATTCTCTACCAGAACAGCAACAAAATTAACCCAGTCCTTAAATTTACAACATAAATGATTGCTCTACACAAACATCTTTATTTTCCTGAAAATTATGTTTTAGTAATATGAATTTATTTATTTTATCAAAGCCACGTTCGGTATTTCAAATCTATTTACTCAAAGAGTACGGTTTCCATTGTAAATAATTGTAACTATAGCAGTGGCATTTTTAGAGCAAAAAGAGTTGGAAAATCGAACGCAGCTCAAATAAGCATACCTGTAGTTAGAAGTTGATTCTTTTGCCATTTCTAGCACCACAGGATATCAATGCATTAAAATTCTATACTGCCAATTAGTTTTAAATGTCCTCTTTGAATGTAAGTCCTCTATGTAATATCTTAAACATAAAATAACAAAAGAATTGTGTCCTCCAGAATACTGAAATATTTTTATAAGCAGTCTGCATCGGTCTGCATTTAAGATACTTATCAAGAAATAAGAAATTGAAATTATTCAACGTTAACCATTTGCAGCCTACTAATTATATTTCAGAATTCTTTCATGTATAGGTGTTTTTTTAATTCACAGTACAATTAATACTTTTGAGCGACCAGTCAGTATCAACATTTTCAAAAGATTTTGAAGTCTGAGGTTATGATGTGATTATTGATGTCTAACAAATAATTCTCATAAAATTGTCATTTCATAATATCCAGAGATTCTCTTTTTATAAAATTCTTATTAGATCCAATGAGTATAGATACGTTTACGACAGATTACTTCGATACAACAGGGACACTAACCCCCTTATTCTGTAAATTTCGTTATATATCGAATTTCGATAAGATGTGTACTTCCAAACGAAGTACTTCGTTGCGGTCCACTCGAGTATAACGAATGATTGATGTTTTTGGCTCCTGTAGTACATTTGTCGATTTGTGACTATGATCATGTTATTTAAAATAGGTTATGTTTCTGTTTACATGTGTTGTTTTCGCGCTAATTTTCAAATTTACCTTAGCTTTCGTTGTTGCTGTATCTGAAGTGAAGTTTCTTCAATTTGTATTGTTTTTTAATTTTTGTTATTGTTATTAATATTATTGGTATTTTTATTAATGTAGTGATTATTATTATTATTTTATAATTAGAAATATCTTTAAAACTCTTTTTTTAAATGTTTAATAGGTAGGTAGCTTTCAAGTTTTTTACAAAAAAGGTCAGAAGGAATAATTTATGTTTAATCCTTTAATCCCTACTTTATCGGCTTTTAAAAACGCTTACCGTAAAATCTAAATACAATCGAAACCCGTACGCTTAAAGGTACTGGAATGACAATTACAAGAATTTGTCCGTGTTTTTGTGAAAGTACTACAAAAAGTAAACAGAATTTTTTTTAAATACTTGTGTTAAACTTTGCACAAAAAACGGAATTTGCAAATGCAGGCCAGATCGTAACACATTCCTGTTCAAATTTCAGTTCTCATTTTTTTCTTTGTCAGTATTTTAAAAACATTTAAAGTAAAGTATAAAAAAACTATCTTAACAAATAAAAAACCACATGTTTAACGATACCGAATGAAAATTACAAGAATTCTCGTTTTCTGTGAAAAACTGTATATAATGAGTTTTACAACCGATTAATAGTATATTACATTACTAGTGTGGAAAGTGAAACTTTTCGTACGGAAATCACACGAGTGCAGAAAAGTTACTTTCCAACGTGTAATGTACAATATTTTTCCTACGACCCCCCAAATTTCAAATGTTTCAAAAATTTTGATTTTTTAAAATTTTCAAGAATATAATTTTTGAAGATTTTAAAGCAAAATTTTTATGGTTAGGTTTAACAGAGAAAATCACGCTTAAAGCTAATTTTCTTAAGCCATTTATTTTTAGGATATAAAGTTTAATTTTTTAAACAATTTAGTTTCACAATATGAATAATTATAACGAAATTTCTATCAAAACATTTCCAGAAAAATAAAATTAAGTTATCTTGACAACTTAATTTTATTTTTCTGGAGCTGAATTATGACAATTGTTAAAGTGAATGGGTGTTTGTTAACATTTTATTTAATAGATTCTTTTACTAAATATAAATTTCAATTTTAAAAAATCATATTTTCATAACTTATTTAAACATACGAGGGAAGATCAATATTTACGGTCCCTGATATAGAAAGAGAAAGAATTTTTAAAACATTATTTATTTATTTCTCAACATAATCTCCCTGGACTTCAATGCACTTGGTCCACCGATGTTCCAATGCTTCAATGCCTTTCAGGACGAAGTTTTCCGGTTGCTCCTCAAACCAGCCATTTACTGCGGTCATAACTTCATTATCGTCTCCATATTTTTTTCCACGCAGGTTTTCCTTTAATTTTGGAAATAGATGGTAATCACTGGGTGCCAGGTCTGGTGAATATGGAGGGTGTTCTAGGATTTCAAAGCCAGCGTTCTGTATGGCAGCCATGACAATGCAGCTCTTGTGGACTGGAGCGTTGTCCTGATGGAACAAGATTTTGTGTGCCAACATTCCTGGTCTTTTTCGGTCGATGCTTTTCGCGCAATTTTGGAATTAACCCTGCATAATAAGAACCCGATATTGTGTGTCCACGCTGTAAATAATCGATCATCAAATTTCCTTCTGCATCCCAGAACACTGTGGCCATAATCTTTCCAGCCGCCCGTTGAACTCGAAATTTGCGTGGAGGTGGAGAACCTCTGTGATGCCACTCCATACTTTGTCTTTTCGTCTCAGGATCAAAATGGTGCACCCATGTTTCATCCACAGTCACAAAGCGAGTGAGAAATTGCTTCCGATTGGCCTTCAGGTACTCCAAATTGGCTTCCGAATGCAGCACTCTAGAGCGTTTCTGATCGACGGTCAGCATCTTTGGAACCCAACGCGCCGAAATTTTTCTGAGATCAAGAACATTTCTTAAAATATTTTCAACTGACCCATAAGAGATGTTCGTTATTTCCGCGATATGGCGAATAGTCAGTCTTCTATCTGCCATTACCATATCATGGATCAAATTGATGTTTTTGTCAACGGTGACACAGACTGGACGTCCCGCACCTTTCGCATGTTCGCAAGTTGTTCTGCCTAATCTAAACTCACGAGACATATTTTTCACCACTTGGTAAGAAGGGGCAGAGTCCCCTAAAACGTCTGTCATATCCTTGTGAATTTCAGTAGGTGTTAATCCTTTTTTTTGCAAATACTTTATCACCGCTCTGACTTCACTTTTTTCCATTTTTAAAAATTGTCTGTTATCGACCAGCTTAATTATTAATAACTTTCAAAGAACAACACGCACCTACGCAAAACTTGACACAACAAATAATTAGTTATGGCAGTTCTCATAGAAAAATGAGTGACGATATCATGCAAAGCCTACTATGTCAGGGACCGTAAATACTGATCTACCCTCGTAGTATAAAATTAAACCTTGGGTTTAGCAGCAAAATTAATTAAATTAAACTTATCCTTGAATATATTAAATTGCGAGATTAATGTAATTATTTTGGTTGAAACATGGCTTCAACCACATATTAGTAACTATGAGATATTTACGCAAGCATATGTCGTACACCGAAAGGACAGGAACCTATTGATGACTGGAAAATCTACTGGTGGCGGTGTGTTAGTGGCTGTGAGATCCGATTATCTGTCCGAAACAGTATCTATCAGTCTTCCAAATTGTGATGTGATTTGTGTGAAAATATCGCTTCTAAATAAACACCACATCTTTATCTTAGCTATTTACATACCTCCTGCATTATCTATTGGTGATTATGAAACACTCCTGGATGCTATATTAAATTTACAGTTTATATTTCATGACAACTGTATAATAATTGGAGACTTTAATTGTTGGGATTTTAGAAAATTTCATTTCAATGATAATTATCCTTTAGATACATTATCTGGTCAAACCAAAAGTATCATCAATTTAATTAATATTCTAAATTTTCAACAATTAAATTCTGTGGTTAATGTTAATGATCGGCTTTTAGACTTAGTGTTATCTAATTATAAGCTTGATGTAATTAAAGAACTGCATCCCTTACTACCCGAGGACTTACACCATCCTGCACTAAACTTTAGTATTGAAATATCCCCCAAAAAAGTGAAGCGCTGTAAAGGTTCAGAGCTAGTCTACAATTTTAAAAGTGCTGATTTTCTTTTGCTATATAATTTAATGCGAGATGCAGACTGGCCCGATATATCTGATTTAACTGATGTTAATTTAGCTGTAAATGTTTTTTATGATAAGTTCTACTCTATTTTAGATCAATGTGTGCCAAAAATGATTAAAGGCAAATCCAAGTATCCTCACTGGTTTAGTAATGATATTAGGAACAAAATAAAACTTAAAGCAAAGTATAGAAAACAATACAAAAACACCAAGAACGAAACTTATTTAAATAACTATAAGCAAGTTAGATCTGAAACTAAGATACTCATACACAATGCTCATGCTGCCTATCTAAGAGATGTTGAATTGAACTTGAAAGAGAATCCAAAATATTTCTGGCAGTATGTACATTCTAAAAAAGGTACACATGGCATACAGGTACCTATGGTAGATAATGAGGGTGCTCCTTTGACGAACGGCCCCGATATTGCTAAAGCTTTTGCGAAATATTTTGGTGGTAACTTTACTGAACCTGATTCTAATAATGCAAGTATTGATATATCCATATTGCCTTACGGTATAAGTAATACAATCAGTCTTAACAAGATCAACACTGATGACATATTAACTGCCATTCGCCAATTGAGTAACTCTAGATCTATGGGATCTGATAATATTCCGGCTTATATAGTAAAGGGTGTGGCTGAATTTCTTACAGCTCCATTAAAGGAACTTTTTAATTTATCACTGGTAACAAGTACTTTCCCTTCAAAGTGGAAAGATGGAAAGATCATTCCAATTTATAAAAGCGGATCTAGGGCCGAAATAAGAAACTATCGCCCAATTGCCCTTTTAAACACTTTCTCAAAAGTCTTTGAAATTACATTGAACAATTCGTTAAGACCCCAACTATCCAATATTATTTCCACAACTCAGCATGGATTTCTAACAAAGCGATCCACTACAACAAATTTAGCAGTTTTTTCCCAATGTGTTTCGGAAGCTTTGGAGAAGAGATTTCAAGTGGATGTTATATATACAGATTTCTCCAAAGCTTTTGATACTGTTGACCACAGACTCTTGTTAAACAAATTAAATAAAATAGGTTTTACCAATAATTTAACTACATTTTTTTATTCTTATCTAACATCTAGAATTCAGACTGTGTATTGTAATGGGTATCGCTCCAGTGATTATATAGCTTCTTCCGGTGTGCCCCAAGGTAGTGTCATTGGCCCACTATTTTTTATTTTATTTATAAATGATATATCGACTCAGGTTCACAACAGTGAAAATCTCATCTATGCTGATGACTTCAAACTTTTTAAAGTTATAAGAAATCAACAAGATTGCCGTTTGTTACAAGAGGATTTAAATCGCATTTATAAGTGGTCCATTGATAATAGGTTATATTTCAATATAACTAAGTGCAAATCCATGTCGTTTTCACGTAGGGTTAATATAATAGATCATACTTATAAAATGGATGATAATACTCTACCTAGAGTAACAGAATGCAATGATCTGGGAATTCATTTCATATCGTCATTTTCTTTTAACTGTCATTATGAGATTGTGGTTAACAATGCATTAAAACAATTGGGGTTTATTTTTAGGAATACTAAATCTTTTACAAATATTGAGACAATAATGATTCTGTTTAATTCTCTAGTGCGCACAAAACTTGAATATGGATTAATCATATGGAATCCCATATACACATCTCACATAATACAAATTGAAAGGGTGCAGAAAAAAATGCTGAAGTATTGCTTATACAAAGATGGTAATATTGCGAATGTCTCTAAGGATTACAGCTCATTACTTAATCACTTTAACATAAAATCTCTCTCTTCGAGGAGAGAAAGTCAGTTATTGCTGTTTTTATATAAAATCTTAAATTATATGATTGATGCTCCATTTTTATTATCCAAAATTAATATAAAAGTTCCGGATATAAGAACCCGCAATAATAGGCTTACATTTTATTATACTTGTCCTAGGACAAACTCTCACCTTATGGCTCCCATGTTGGCAGCTCAAAGGCGTTTTAATAACTTGGAGCTAGACTTGGATTTGTTTAATCTATCATTTCATCAATTTCGTAAATTAGTGAATGATTATGTCTAATAATTATAATCATCTCTAAGGTAATTGTAATATCTAGGGTATCTGCTGTTATCAGTTGCAATTATATGTTCGTAATGCTCAAACTATCTGTACTAGCTATTTTAAGCTCACGATTGATATATTTATGTTATTGCTATTTTCCACACATGTTATGTATATTTCCTGTAAATGGAACTTGTTTCTGTTGGAAATAAATATTATTATTATTATTATTATTATTAAATGAATTACTATTGCAATTTATAATATAATAATTTCAGAGGCACATAATTTATTTTTTATTTATATTTAATAATATTTCCAAAATTAACAAATATAACTTCAACTAATAACACAATGCCAGGTGTGAAGAGAGGTTGGCTAACTAAATTATTTGACATTACTCTTATTTTTCTCCCATTTGGCATCGCTGATTTTAATCTTGGCAAACTTGCTTCAATAATTTTCATGTATTATAGTGAGGTTACGTTAGGTGTAATCTATTAGATATTTCTTTTTGATAGCTAAAATAACTAATTAAACATTAATTAAAGTTATATTTATAAGAAAAAAATAAATACTTAATGGTTAAAATGCTTCTCAAAATTGGATTAAACATTAATGTCATCATTTTAATGTAAACAAAATTCATGGATTTCTAGATATTGCTTAGCGTGACGTATTTTCATAACACACACGTGTGTTATGTTCCTAACATACGCGTGTTATATGACTCACTTTCTTAATATCGGTAGCGTTTGCTATTGTTCACTTTCGTATGGGGTCGTAGGAAAAAGTTTTATACATCAACCAATCATCTGTCTGAAATTTAATTTAAAACCTGATTTCTAATTGAAGCATTTAAATTCATACAAATTATAACATTCAGCTCCCGCGTAACGATACCTCAGAAGCTTTCGTTAAAATATCGATTGTGTAATAACGATTTTCGTAAGAATTTGTCTTACAGATTACAAAAATTACGAATTTCGATGTAATAACGATCTTCGATATTTTACCGTTCGTTATCGTGTCAACGAAGTCTTACAGAATAATGGGGTGAAACTGTCGCGCTTTGGAAAGTTTTTAAATTCCTTAAAGTCCTTAAATTTGTAGCACTGAGGCACTAAAAACACCTATAAGTGTTTTTTTTCTGATCAGTGGCTTACAAAAACGAATACTATTCTTTTTTTATTCTTAAATTATATTTAAGGTAAAATGATATTTTCTGAATTTTTGTAAGTATTTGACACGTAAGATTTTTAGATAAGTTTATTTTGATTCAAAAATTATTCGTCTATAGTCGCTGTAAAACAACTTTTACAACTTTTAAGTTTTGATTTGACAAGTTTGTTACTATAAATAGCTTCTTAAATAAAAAGAAGCAAAAAGCATCTACGTATACCTTTTACAGTATGATTTCACACATGTGAAATATGATTTCACATTAACGAAAACTGAATTCACACAAATGAAAACAGAATTCATAGTAACGAAAACTAATTTACCACCCATGATTCTGATTTTGCAATAATGAAAACAGAATTCGCACTTTTGAAATCCAATTTTATGTAAATAAAAACAGATTTTAACTTGTATTTATTCCCAATAATGTTAACGTTTTTTAAGTAAATGGTTGAAGTAAATACATTGGAAATAATATTGATTTAACAAGATTTTTATAAACAAAAATTGATTTAAAATTAAATTTAATTAAATTTCAACATCTTCCTCCCACAATGATGCAGGATGCAGCATAATACCGTTTGACATGGTTTGCATATAGAAGGAGATGTGACATCTCTTAAATTGCAACATTGACAGTATCTTCCAAAATATGCATTCTAAATTCGGAAATGGTTGGTGCTTGGTTGTGATGGTTGAAACAAGGACACCTCTTAGGACAGCATACGCTGTATATAGTGTATATGTAGGTTGACACCTAAAGCTTTGCTGTTCTTCTCCAATCTTTGTCTTCATCATATATTCTTGAACAATCCAGCTCTGTTATTCAGCGAAACTTTACCAAGACACATTTTCAGTACAGTTATAGAAAATAAAAATTTTCTTTATAATAAAATTTTACAACTTATTGCCTATTATGCAAAATCTATTTTCATTTGATTGAAATTAGTTTTCAAAATTGCAAATTCTGTTTTCGTTATTGCAAATCACAATTCGTGAATGATAAATTAGTTTTCGTTATAATGAATTCAGTTTCATTTATGTAAAATCAGTTTTCGTTAATGTGAAGTCATATTTCACATGTGTGAAATCATACTGTAAATGGTATAGTAGGCTCTAGTGCCATAACAACTAAGAATGTAAATAATTGAAAAGAAGAAGTTATACATTATCCTGACTCTTATACAATTCCAATTGATAAATATAACCTATAATACTACATCGTCGCTAGCTTACAATCTTAACTCTCTCCAATCTTTGCACTCTATATTTTTAACATTTCTATAAAGATGGAACATGTTTTTAGAAATAACGGTGAAATAAAAGCTGAGTTAAAATTTTACAACTTTATTCAAATTTGGAAGTTTGTAAAATTGTTTAGTAAGATTTTTCAAAAACTGTAAGTTTGTTTCTGTTTCTTCTTCCTTATTAAAAAAAATAAACAAACAAATTGTAATAAAAAAATTGTATATAGTATTTTTTCAATGAGTAAAATAATAGTATATTACATACCCAGGGACTAAAGTGCATCTTTTAATCCCGAACGTGAGTTCGTTAACGCTCGGAAAATAAATACATGAGGGATTAAAAGGCACTTAAGTCCAGTGGTATATTAGTATATTATATACCAAGGGACTAAAGTGCCTCTTTTAATCCCGAAGGTGCAGTTTGTTGCCCGAGACGTAGTCGAGGGCAACAATCACCTGAGGGATTAAAAGGCACTTTAGTTCCGTGGTATATACGCTATTTTTTGCACTCCGTTTTGCCTAATACATTGAGTTAAAGTTATATTATATAAAAAAAGGGTTAAAAATGTACAATCTAATTGTATACTTAGTTGTTAAATAAATGCAATTACAATTACAAAACCGATTGGAAATGCCAAGTATAGTATTGCCAGACGATTCAATATTAAAATAAAATTTGATCTGGTACAAATTCCTCTATCAGTACATCTACGAACAACCTGACATCCCGATTGTACTCGAAGAAGTGAAGGTTGATAATCTAACAGCTTCCACATTATTTCATAAACCTGAAGATTGACTATTTAGTTTTGTTAATTGTGCTTATGTCTATGTCATTGTACATATAAATCACAATAATTAGCTCATATTGTATTTTGTATTTGGTTAAACTAGTATTTTGAATAAACTAGTTGGCATAGTAACATTAATTTGTTTGTTTACTTTTAATCCCTCCAGAAACGTTAATTGTGAACATGCCGCAAACACACCTAACCTTACTATTGTAATTTTGTGTAAATGTGTGACATATAATAACGCTTTGACATTACAAAAGTAAGGTTAGCATGTTTTGTGGTATGTTCACAATGACTGTTTCGCGGCCAACTTCGACGTTGAATTAACATTTGTTTTACTTTTAATTCCTCCGGGATTAAAAGTAATTCTAATCCCTCCGGGACTAAAAGTGACACTTTAGTCTTTCAAACGGAAGATTAAAATGACACTTTTAGTGTACGGAGTGCAAAAACGCTATTTTTTGCACGTCCTAAAATCACAAAAATTCAAAATTTCGAAATTTTTTTCCGAAAATTTCGTTACATGCCATTCTGACAATTGAACTCTGCAAACGCCAAAATCACATAGTTTCAGGATAGTAAATCCTAAAATGTACCGCGTTTACTTTTTTTTGTTGTTTACTTGTTGTTATGGAAACACTTTACTCCCTCAGGGACTAAAAGTGCTACTTTACTCCCTCTTTTGGGGGACTAAAGTAGAGCCTTATATATAGGACGTGCAAAAATAAACATATAAAGTTACGTTAGTATAGTTTCATTTATCTGAAGATGGAATAATTGTATTTAGGAACTTTTTGTATTTTGACGTTTTTGACAAGTTTGCTCACGGTTATCGGTATATTTACTAAAGGAGCTATATTCTTAAAAAAAATCTGCTGAGACATCTAACGAAGACTGCTTGAAACCTCAATCGCTTCTCTTTGATGGACTGTAACGATTACCGACATAATAAAGCAAAAGTTTGGTTTGTCGCATTGTTGTGAAGATGAGTGCTAAATATTTAAAGAGGTACAAGGAGGCATTCCTTGTTAACCATGCGAAAGGGTGCAAAATTGTCGAAACAATACGAATAAGAAATCAAAGTTCGGAAGTAAGTAACGAGATATTTAAAAGTTTTAAACGTTAATAACCTGCCTGGGAGGGGAACATCGTCAAAAAATGGGATCGATTTGTCGTCTTTTGAGAAACAGCCAGACCTAACTTTGCTTCAGGCCCGGTTAAAACTTCGTATAAAGGGAATATGTGTCGGTGTAAATACTATCAGTAAAGGGTCCATTATGTTTGGGGTCTCAAAACCAGGATTTAGCAACCTGTACCTTTTTATGGACAATTTGAACATCGAAAAGCATGTGACAAATATATGAATATCACTCGCTGAACTCCGCTGATAAGCTTTATTAATGCGACGGGACAGAATGGCTGCTGCAAAGGAAAGACGACCCAAAGTATCACAGCTGTGCTTGTACAGAATGATAAAGAGTAAATAGCATCAAAACTGGCCATTAAATTGGCCATCGATGTCTCCAGATGCGAATCATCTAGAGAATGCGTGGTTTATCATCAAACTCAGACTTCGCGGGAAGCTTACCTTCACCCTAAAACGCAGCTATCGAGAAGGATTCGACAAGAGTGGCGTTCGAAACTGGTGGAAAGCATGGCAAGAAGGTGCAATCTCCAATCGATAACGTAGGTGATTGGACTTTTTATTAATTCACTTGATTTGACTTGATTTTCTTTAATTTTCTCCGAGTTTTCTTTTCCGTAAACTGCATTGTCGACAATGAACTTGAAGCAGGCTGCTAGGAAATACCTTGATTATAAGAAATTTTGCTGGACATTTCTAATTTACGTCTAATTGAATCGGCAATATAACTCTCTGCAACCGTTTCCAATATCTACCATCTACCATCCCTCTTTATACTAAGTACGTCAATTCCGGTTGCACCCAGAATCGTAGCTATTTTTCATTTCTCGGTTTTTGAAATAAGCGTCCAGTGTAAGACCTAGGGTTTCAAATTTGAAAAACTGTTCTTCCTCATACCCGGCCATCACCGTGAAAAACAATCACCGAGAAACCAAAACTGAGAAAACGTAACCGAAAAATCAAAACCGAGAAACCATAACCGAAAAACCATAACCGAGAAACCACAATCGAAAAAACCAAAGCCGAGAGTGGAAACTACCGAGAATAACAAATACCGAGAATGCACCCATGCATTATGAAGTAATAATTATAAGTTAGTAAATTTGATATATCTAACAGAGACAAAGGAGAATACATAGGACAGGGAAAGAGTGAGAAAGATCAACGGCGTAAGGGAAACGCTATGTAGCGGAGGTGGAATAAAATTCCATCACGTCAGGTTTTTTAGTTATCTTGTTGTTTATATTTTCTCAAAATTTTGTACAGGCAGCGGATTCAATACTGTTTTTGGCTACCTTAAATTTGTTTTTAGATTACAAAAACACATTTGATGTATTCCTAGGAATGAAACAAAGCTAATTATACTAACATTTACCAATGACTATCAACTATGAAATAGTATGTAATTACATCAAAGCGCATAAAAGCCCATTTCTGTACGTAATTAATCTATCGGTTAGGTAATGATCTATCTGAGAAATAAATTCTTAAATTCTATAGTATTATTGCTACCAAAACAGAAAAGAAAATTGAAGAAAGGCTTGTTTCCATAAGCTTTCGCGTATTCTTTGATTTTTATAATCTGTGTGCTACTGTCGTATAGAGCAGGACAATCAGACACGTATTCTATCAATCGTTCATCTTCATTGGTAAAGAAATTTTGTTGTCATTTCGATGACAACAAGATTGACAAGTCGTGTTGCTGTGTCGAAACTCGAAAAACACTGTCAAATAATAACTAGAAAAAACAATCAGCTGTCTCTGAGACGCTCGTCTGGACCGGTTTTGAAGCAGACGCATCCGTCAACCGCAATATATTGCGGCGGGTCGCATCTATAGGAAATCATAAACATTGCTTTCTCCGTGAGAGGATTGTTTAGAACAAACTACACGATGTTGAATTAACTTTTATTTACTGCAATTTTAATACACATACAAAGAGACAATTTTATTAATAATATAATATTAAGAGGCCTCAGAAGCTATGAAGCTGGTGCAGGGGGCGATTATATTACTATTAATATCATTAAGAAGAATGTCGTATCATTCAAAAATGTGTAAATTTCACTCTCGTTTCATCGAAAATTAGAAGAACTTACGAAGAACCGTTTACCGTTAAATAACAAGAGCTTAGGATTGATTTTTGTTTTGTGACGTCGTTCCGAGCAGCAACTAAGATTTTAATAGAAAGATCGAATGTGTTGTTGCTATTATCAAAGAAAAGATTATCATTTATTTGAAAATTTACACTTATTTCGCAAAAAGAAAATGTTTTGAGCACCGCAGAAAATATGTCATTCATAACCTCAAACTACTTTTTGTTCTAGTACAAAATATGATTACTTTTTGTACAGTTGCTATGTTAACCAATATCAATTCCTAAATGTTCTACTTTTTATGCAAAATAATTTGAAATTATAATAGTGTCATATTCGTACGGTTGGAGAAAACAATATTTTCTACAAATGCACTTTCATGACTCTTTTGAGGCAGGGAAGTTAATTATTACCTGACTAGTCCAGTACTGACTTACCTCTTACCTTTTACCTTACCACTTACTCCACTTTTCTTCTTTATTAACCAAATAACTATTATTGTAACACCGACATTACAAGACACCGCACTAGAAAGAATCCTAGTAAATAATATTGCTGTGGCTATACATAGCAATTTTATCTACTTCAAACATGCTAATACTTCAAGTAATAAAAGACATTCTTTTTAATTTCCTATATACTGGCGAGAGTTTTATTTTTAATTTACGAAAAAGTTCTGTGAGATAACATATTTCCATATAATCTCAAAATCAAAATGACAACCGTACTGACCTAAAAGCCGGTTTTATAACCTGTACCTGCCTGTACCTACTAACTAAAAATTAAAATTCTACTCATCAAATAAACAAAATTGCATTGTTATGCTGATTATTTATTTAAAAATACTCTTCGTTTATTAATAATTTAATTTACCGACTCTATAATATTAGTTGCGTTTACTATTATAATTAATATAATTATCAATATCTGAAATACCGCACTATAGTGTTGGACATGTATAATTTGTAAGAAGAAATGTCTTTATTAATGATTTATTTTTTACAAGTAACATAAATCTGAATCAATATTTGGACTTGAGTGGTTTATGAAAGCTACAAATTTCCAAAATCGACTTCGATCTTCTTCTTCTTTTCTTGTTCTTTCTTGTCCTTTTTATTGAACCATACTATTCGAACTTAAGTGGAGATTTGCTAGATGACTCCATTTGTATGAATGGATCTATAAGAAATAAGATAGAATTCAAAAACTAAGATCTATCAGTTTATGTATAATGAAATAAGAGATAAATGGCCATGCGTCTATGACTTTGATAAGAATATGTATAAGGGATATTCCAGATATTAAAGAACAATCCATAATTAGTAATTTTACTGAAAATGTTTTGTCTAATTAAAATAAATTAATAATTCCTTAGATCCAAATTTTCGTTTTTTATCTTCCCTCTGTTTATGTAAGTTTATAACAAAAGGTCTTTTCCTGAAATAGTATTGAAGAATATCGCAAATAACTTTGAAAATAAAAGAGATTAGGATTACATTAAACATATTTACCTGATGAGAAAACAATCCGAAAGTTTAACACTTTTTACCACCATCTCTCACCTCTTCTCTCATCAGCTAACACTCTCTCCTACTTTCTTTCACCCTTATCGTCAGTCTCACACCTTCCTTCGCCGACTACCATTTTCTTCAATCGTTTCTTATCTACCTCTCTTACTTTTCTCACCCTCGACCTCACTTATACTCCCCCTATAACCTTTTTCCATCCTTTCTCACCCTATTTTACCTTCTCTCATCCTCTACCATTTTCCACCACCCGCTTTACTTTCTCACCCTACCACCCCTTCCCCTGCCACTACTTTATTAATTATCATTAACTATAGCTGCTGCATTCGGTATTTCTGATCTGTTTACTCGAAGAGCTCGGTTTTTATGGTATCCATTGTAGTAAATAATTGTCCACTATTAATAGTAATAGAGCTTTCAGGGCAAAAAGAGTTGAAATACCGAGCCCAGCATATACCGGGTGGGGCAATAGTGTGGGGAATTCCGATAGCTCCTAAAAGGTAACAGCTAAAAAAATCGTTCTATACGGATGTAAACAGTGGATAGAGGCGCATCTATAGAATTATTTTTAAATATACAGGGTGTTGCAGAAAAGTGTAGCACGCTTAAGGCCATTTTTTTTAAATTGAATGCCCCAAATATTTTTGGATATTTAACACCTCTCTTGGCAGGTTTATTCATATCTAGAATTTTAGCGCCATCTAATGACCGGTTTAGAAGTTATAAATTTTTGTTGTGTACTTCTTGCAGTTTTTTCTCAATAAATCAAAAGTGATTACAGATAGCTATAGAGACGTACCTACAAAAGATGTTCGTTATTTAATTCTGCATCACAAAGGTACAAGATATACAGGGTGTTCCATTTGAAAAAGTTGTGAATTTTACTTTTGAAGTTCTCTAAATTTAAAAATTAATTTTGAACACCCTGTACATGATGGGCCCATTTTCTTTTAAAGAAAAGCACCCTACAAGCCCCTGCAACAAAATCCTTCCTTAAATTCGTTTTCACAGTTGCAGCCGTGAAAGCGGTAAACTGTTAAGTGGGATAATGTAAAACTCAATTTTTTTGAAAAAAATTTATAACTTCTAAACCGGTCATTAGATGGCGCTAAAATTCTAGATATGAATAAGTCTGCCAAGAGAGGTGTTAAATATGCAAAAATATTTGGGGCATTCTATTTAAAAAAAATTACCTTAAGCGTGCCACACTTTTCTGCAACACCCTGTATATTTGAAAATAATTCTATAGATGCGCCTCCAGCCACTGTTTACATCCGTATTAGAACGATTTTTCTAGCTGTTACCGTTTAGGAGCTATCAAACTTCCCCACACTATTGCCCGACCCGGTATTATTCACTATTTAGCTAATGAGTTTGTTCAATTTTCTAGACTGGAAATTCCAGTTTTCCGTTTAACAAACTTGATTTCCATTTTACAATATTCAAAAGTATTGTTCAATACGCCCCGATGGTAACCCCCATTACCATCATTACGGTTACCATAGCTATATCTCAGAAGTATGTTAGTGAACGTAATAGTGTTATGTGAAATAAATACTGTAGTATTTGTTTGAAACGGAGTGGATCTGGTATCTTTTCACAAGCTGCATGCGTTTGTGAAGGCGGTAAATAAAGGTTATGAAGCTAAAAAGTCTTTCGTTTTCACGGAGGAAGAACTTCGTAGATTTTTCGTTCAAGCTCCTGATGACATTTTCTTGTTTTTAAAGGTATTGATGTACGATAGTTTTGACAGAGATTAGTAACAGTTGCTTCATTTTTCAGTTTGACGATTACTACGTCATCGTTGTCAGTTAATACTGGTGATCCTGTGATAACCGAAGCAAGTAATAACGAGTTGAAAACTGCTGGAATCCACATATCAAATAATAATAATTGTACATTTAACATGTATTTAAAATAAAAATTATACTATTTGTTATATCTTACTAATTACATGTGTAAATTACAAATACAACTTTCTTTAAAAATGATAACGTCATTGTTTCTATAGCAACTTTAAAGCACTCCAGTGTTTTAATGTTGAGATTTCACACGCTTTTTAGTTTTTTAAACAGGTATTATGATGCAAGAGTAATAAAAAAGATTTTCTGACCAGAAAAATATCTACCAGTACCATAAGTACCATACCTTGAGGTACACTAAATTCAATAATTGCCTGTGAGCTTGTGTAACTTTTTTAACTGTTTGAACCCTGTCTTGCAAGTAAGTGTGGAATTACTGTAAAGATACATCTCTGATACCGACCTTTTCTAAGGCTTCTAATAACTATACATGACACACAGTCTCAAAAGCATTGGCAAAGACAAGGAAGACACAAAGTGTAGGGATATTATTACTATATTATTATTTAGACTACCAACTAGGTCACATATTGCTTTAGTAGTGGATGTACTCTGTTGGAAGCCATATTGATTAGAACTAATAATTTTATATTTATCAATATAATGGACCAATCTAATTTTTATTGCTTTTTATAATATCTTAACGAATATACTTATTAGGAAAATAGGCCTCTAGTTACTCATTTTATTCCGCGATCCTTTTTTGAAGACAGGAATTACTGTAGAGCGTTTAAATTCCATAGGAAAAGTACCAGTTTTAAAAATTTCATTGATTAAATGAAAATAAGTGGTTGGTTTATTTTCTTGAGCTATTTTCTTGATTACTTTACTCCTTATGCAGCCGTACCCTGATGTTTTATTTGGTTTTAAGGTTGTTATAAGATCTAGTAGCTCTTTTTCATTAACAGGTGTTACGAATAAAGATTGGGAAGCAGTATTTTTCTCTGGTTTAGGTGTAGATGGGGGATGTATTTTAGAAGCTAACTTTTCTCCAGCTGTAGAAAAGTATTCATAAAAACATCTGCTTGCTGTATTTCATCATGTAATTGTTCACCGTTATCTGTCCCTATTTCTTTGATTTCTTCTTTTTTTTGTGGGGCATCGATTTCTTTGACTATTTGCCATATAGTTTTAGAATTTCCTTTATTATAATTTATTTTATTATTGTAGTAAGCTTTCTTAGTATCTCTAATAACTCGATTTACATAAGTAGTTAGGGTACTTGGTAAATTTTAATTGAGTATTGTTATTTGGATTCTCTTTGTATTCTCTGTAAAGTAAGTTTTCGGCGTTAATTGAGTTTATTCCTTTCGATATCCAGTCTTTTCGCTTACCTTCTTTCCTTTTTACATTTCTTACTATTGATTATTTAATAAACTTGTACCAACTAGATCAATTATATATTTTATATCTGTGGTGTTATAAATAAAAAGTCCAGTCGTGGGCAATCAAATTCATACGATTTTTAGGTTGACGTTTAATTGTATAATTATAATTTAACAGTATTGCTGTAACCGTTGCTTTGTAGTCGGTGATCAAAGCATCAAACGCTGCAGAAAGAACATTGTCTTCCAAATTTGGTACTTTGCTGTTTAGAATTACATGATCCAAACATGCCCTAATACGTGTGGGAACATTTACAAGCGATTATTATATTATTATATATTTTAAATTATATTCGCTCATAATATTCATATAATCTGAGGCATCGTCTGCCTTCAATATATTTATATTGATGTCACCTAAAAGTACATGCTGTTCAATGTTATCATAATTTGTTTGTTTTAGGTATTCTTCAAGACTAGTAAGGAAGTCATCGCCATCAGTCGAGGGAGGCCTATAAATTCCGGTTATCAAATATTTTTTACTGGAATTATTGTATTTAATTTTTATATTTAGAAAATAAAAATTACCGATCCATCATTCTTATTTATTTGGCTTTGATTATGAACTAAAGTATAATTATGTAATTGAAGAGGATTGATATTGTCAACTAAAAAGGTTTCCGTAAGGACGATACAGTCAAATGAGTAATCTAGCTCAGCTAGAATAACTTTTAATTCGTCTAAATTTTTATTTACGCTTCGTATATTTTGTTGAAATATTACGAACGCTTTGTTTTCTTCAATTGTATTAATATGTCTCCTGAGCTCATTGACCGAATTAGTTTCTAGAGTGTTAAACGGTTGAAAATTTACGTCTTTGATAAATTCGTTGATTGCATATCAGGATATTAAAATACAAGTAAAATTAACAAAATATATATGTAGAAGAGTACTTAAGAGAAATTTTTTTATAAACACACTAATAAAAAAGAAGCAATGTATAATGTTACTCAAAGAAGAAAATTTTTGATCTGAATAGACTTAAAATATTGTAACATTCTTTTTCAAATAATAATACAAGTGCTGTTTAAATCGTCTATTCACAAACAAATATTTATTTCTATACACTAATGAATACACTATAAATTAACGCTATGATTATAAAACATTAAAAACTATTATTTACAGACTATGAATTTCTAATACAACATTTATATTCACTATTTATTTTGTAATACACAGTTAATGACTTGCTGTTGACTGATCCTCTTTTATCCGCGAATCCGCTTTTATACCCTAATATAAACGCACCAGAAGTCGCTGGAACCTTCTATATATTCTAGAAAATGCTAGAATAAACCGCGTCTGGTTTACATGCTTGTGCGATGCGTCATTCTCTCGAAGGCGGTAGAACACACCATTTGTTGCTCGAAAAGAGGTTCTTTCTTTTTCTCTCTTGTTACACTGCCCACCTCTTCAAGTCTGTTCTGTCCCAGAACAGGTTTTATGCTCTGGTTCCTGTAGAACGGGTCATGACGATATCGACAGTCTTCACCTCGACTACACGTTCCATTACGGTAGAAATAACAGTCTACACTCTTCGTTGGCCTTAATGCGGGTTGTGGGTCAAAATTGCAGACGAAGATCTTGACGTCCGTACCTCTAAAGACAACTTCCAGCATGTTTCTAACGATTCTCCAATCCAGCTGGTCCCGCCCACAGCCGAGTTTGGGAACTGCCAATTTGTTAATTCCCCTGGTAAGCAACTCGATCCTCAAATTCCATAGTGCCCTCCACAAGTCGGCGTAACTTGGTTTCTGGTAATAAAACTGCTTGGTTACCAAGTAGTAAATGGATCGGTCATGATCAGGCAAGCGTAAGGATTTACCAACAGAGGGATTTTGTTCTCGAAGTTCATTCAGCCGTCCAAATTTATTTCTAAACACTACTGCGATCCCCCTGGACATACGGAGATCCGCGGAGACACAGTGGGCAATGGAATAATCACCAGGGACCCGGAAGAGATCTTGTTGCATCTCAGTCGTGACTCCGAATCGCGCTTTTCTAGTTCCAGAGAACGCAGCCATAAATTCTCTAAAGGTTGGCTGATCATCTTCAGGCCTTACGATATTGATAGCCACCTCGGCCTCATCTTTCCGATCCGGGACTGCGTCATTATTTCCCTCATAGTGCGCCAGACGATTGGAGTGTACCACCTTTGGTTTCCCCCTTGGCAATTTCTGGATGCGATAAATCAAGTCATTTATTCGTTCCTTCACCTGGTATGGGCCCTCCCAATTTCGCTGTAACTTTGGAGAATAGCCACGACGTCTTTGCGGGTTGTATAACCAGACAAGCTCTCTAGGTTGAAACCCTCCTTCTTGGGCTCTCACATCGTACGTAGCCTTCATCCGGTCACTCGCGATTCGACTATTGTTTCGGGTTCGGTGGTGAATATCCTCCAACTTCTTCTTTAAGTTGATGACATAATCATTCCCGGCTACCTCCTGCTCTATAGGTGGAGACCCAAATTCCAGATCACACGGTAACCGTAACTCGCGTCCAAACATCACAGACGCTGGTGACTGACCGGTTGTTTCGTGGACCGATGCACGATAAGCCATCAGGAACAGATGCAGGTATTGGTCCCAGTCTCGTTGATGATCGGAGACGACCTTGGCCAAATATTTGCCCATTGTCCGATTCATGCGTTCTACCATTCCATCGGACTGCGGATGTAACTGTGTGGTCCGAGTCTTGCGAATGCCCAACAATCGACAGACTTCTCCAAAGAGTACAGACTCGAAATTGCGGCCTTGATCCGAATGCAGCTCCATGGGCACTCCGAAGCGACTGAAAAACTCTTTGACTAGTACGTCAGCAACAGTAGCAGCTTCCTGGTTTGGTAGGGCATATGCTTCTGGCCATTTGGTAAAATAGTCCATTGCCACTAATATGTATTTATTCCCATCGTCGGTTTCGGGAAATGGTCCGGCAATATCTATGGCTATTCTTTCCAGAGGACTACCCACATTGTACTGCCTCATAGGTGCTCTTCGTTTCCCCAAGGGTCCGTTACCAGTGGCACATAGTTCACATTTCCGGCACCACTCCTTCACGTCTTCTTTACAGTTGACCCAATAAAAACGCTCCCTAACTTTCTCCAAAGTCTTTTTCACACCGAAGTGTCCTCCTGAGGCACCGTCATGGAGATGCCGCAATACTGTAGCCACTCGGCTTCTAGGAACCACGAACTGAGACCTAATGGTGGTGCCATCTTCACTCTCCAGTACTCGCTTCAGGAGATCTTCTTCCACCTTCAAGGACTCCCATTGGGCCCAATATGCTTTGAGCGCTCTGTTGAAAGGGCTGACGGCCTCCCAGGCAGGCCTTTCTCCCACGCGCTTCCATTCCAGTACCATTTTTAGTTCGGGATCAGCCTCCTGCTGTCGTTGCAATTCTTCCGGCAACCAATTGTCGTTGACGATGGTAGTCCTTAATACTTGGCAAACCCTCTCTTCCAAACGAGAGCAATGACGGCAATCCGTTGGACAGGGTCTTCTTGAAAGAGCATCGGCATTTCGATGACTAGTGCCCGCTCGATGTTCGGTGTCAAAGTCGTATCCTTGTAATCGTTCGATCCACCTTGCGACCTGGCCTTCAGGATTACGGAATTGTAGAAGCCATTTCAACGCTGCATGGTCCGTCCTCAATAAAAACTTCCGTCCGTACAAGTATTTGTAGAAGTGCTCAACGGACTTCACGACGGCCAATAGTTCTTTTCTGGTCACACAATAATTCCTTTCGGCTTTCGACAAAACCTTACTAAAATAGCCGATGACCTTTTCTTGTCCATCCTGTATCTGAGAAAGTACCCCCCCAATGGCCAGATTACTTGCATCTGTGTCAAGTATGAATTTCCCTTCTGTCCGTGGATAGCTCAATATTGGTGCTGTTGTCAGGGCACGCTTCAGCTGTTGGAAAGCTGTTTCACACTCTCCGCTCCAAACATACTCGCGCCCATCTTCAGTTAACCTTGTCAGAGGTTTCGCTATATTGGCAAACCCAGGAACGAAACGCCTGTAGTAGGTACATAACCCAAGAAAACTACGAACTTGGTGTTTATCTTTCGGTGTTGGCCACTCTTGAACTGCACGAATCTTATCGGGGTCGGCTGCCACTCCATTTTGTGATACGACGTGCCCGAGATATTTCACTTCCTTTCTGAATATGTGGCACTTTTTCGGACTCAGTTTCAGATTGGCTCCACGTAGTCTTCGGAACACTTCCTCTAGATTGTTCAAATGTTCGTTGAATGATTTTCCGACTACAATCACATCATCTAGATATACCAGGCAGGTCTTCCACGACAGCCCTCTCAGGATGGTCTCCATTAGACGCTCAAAGGTGGCCGGAGCGTTACATAGACCAAAAGGCATAACCGTAAACTGCCATAGTCCGGAAGCAATAGTGAACGCGGTCTTCTCCCGGTCTTCAGGTTCCATTTCAACTTGCCAATAACCGCTCTTCAAGTCCAAAGTCGAAAACCATCGTGAACCAGACAGGGTATCTAACGTGTCGTCGATACGTGGTAAGGGATAGCTGTCTTTCTTGGTCACGTCATTAAGCTGCCGATAGTCCACACAAAATCTCGTTGACCCGTCCTTCTTACTGACCAGGACCACCGGTGATGCCCATGGACTGCTGGATGGCTCGATGACCCCTTGTTCTTCCATATCAGTAATAATCTTTTCGGCTTCTGCTCGCCTTGCTAGAGGTAGACGCCTCGGCTGCTGACGGACAGGCATAGAGTTGCCTGTATTTATTTTATGTTTTACTATATTTGTTCGTCCCTTCTGGCTATCGTCAAGAGCGAAGATATCTTGGTATCGGTGAACCAAACCCTGTACCTCTTTCACTTCCGTTCTGTTAAGATCTTCGCACGAACTAGTAACCATACCCACTAATTTTCCACCATGGTCTTTGGGCACTGGTTTTGGAACATCAGCCATACACCTGGCTACTCGAAATACTGGCACACACTGTCCCACAAGGGTACTCTTCTTCAATGTCACCGGATCCACATTAACATTCATAACTCTCACCGGTACTCTCTTTCCAGCCTTGATCAGCGCTTTTCCCACCAGTATGCCACTATGGATCTTCTTATCACAAACAGGCTCCATCATTCGCACACATCCTACCCGAAGATCTCCATCCAAACCCGCCTCGACAACCATCTCGCTTTGACCCGGCAATATCACATCTTCAGTCAGCAAAACCCTTACAATCGGATCTTCTCGTGGGTGCAAAGGAAGTTCTTCGTTACCGACCTTCAAAACACCCTCTTTCAAATCCAACGTAAAACCAAATTTTCTCAGGAGGTCCATTCCCAAGATGAAGTCATCAGTGATATCGGCTACCAGCACCTCATGATCACGTTCTTCACTTCCAATGCCAATCTTCATCTTCACCACTCCGCGTGTTGGTATCACTTCACCTGTTGCTGTACGGAGTTGAGTAGTTGTCGGTAACAATTTAATACTTGATTGTAGAACATCAGGGCGTACGATGGATTTTGTCGCCCCCGTATCAATAAGTAGTGGAACAGTTCGATTAGCAATCTTTCCATCTACAAACAAACTGCCGTTACTATTCTTTGATGTTACGGCATGGATCGTGATCTCCGGGGCATCTTCACTCGCAGTCAACGTTCGCCCCCTCTTGCCAACCCCTTTTAACTTTTCCGACGGTTGTACTTTTCTTATTTTGGGTTTAGGGCAGCGGCGTCGTATGTGCCCTTGTTCACCGCAGTTCCAGCAACGGGGTCCTCGAACTTCTTGAGGATTCTTTTTACGGTTCTCTTCCTTCTGAAGAACTCTCATTAATAATTCTTCTAGGCGATCTTTAGAACCTTCATCTTCTTCCAAAACGGTCCGAACACGTCCGTGACCTCGGGACGCTTGTTTTGCAGCTTCAAATTCTAAGGCGTGAGCAAGCGCATCATCAGTTGTTCTTGGTCGTGCCAGCCTCAATGATTGTTGTGTTTCTCCGTCTCTTAACCCATCAATGAAGGTCTGCACAGCCAGTTGTCCCAGAAATGAATCGGGTGCCGTAGGGTACGCCAATCGGACAAGCCGCGCAACATCGGCTTCAAACTCCTGCAGGCTTTCTCCATTCTTCTGGATACGATTCTTCACTTGCGCGTGATACACTTGTTGAAGATGCGCGTCTCCATATCTCATCTCCAATCTAGACACTAACAATTGATAATCATTTTCATGTCCTGCTGGGATTGTTTGCAGGACGTTCAACGCGTCTCCACGCAAAGCCACAGTTAAAGAAACGGCCTTTTCCTTGCCTGTCCATCCGTTGGCCCCAGCGGCCGCCTCAAATTGTTTGTAGTAGGTGGACCAAGGTATCTTTCCATCGAACGTGGGTGGTTTTACTTTTATCCCTACGGCAGGACCCCTTTCTTCTTTAATTTGCTTCTTTACTTCATTAAACTCAGAAGTTGAGGGAAACCGTAGTTGCCTCATTCTATCTTCCAACATATCGGTTATGTCGTCTTTCTTAGCTGTTGATGGTAATTGCATTTGGGCTATTTTCTCTTCTACCATTTTTATTACCCTATCTTGTTCCGCCAATCTGCCTTCCAATAGCCCTAGCGCGCTGGTATTCTCCAAAAATTCTTCGAAAACTTTTTCTTCTAACACCTTGACATTGTCCAGCAATTCTTCTTTAAGCCTTCTAGAACTTTCTTCGGACTTTTCTAGTAATTCTTCCTTAAGCAATCTTGTGTTTTCTAGTAAATCTTCTTTAAGCCTTCTAGAATTTTCAAAAACTTTTTGTTCCATCTTTCTAGCATTTTCTTCGGACTTTTCCAGTAGTTCTTCTTTTAGCATTCTAACATTTTCTTCGGACTTTCTAGAATTTTCTTCGGCTTTTCTAGAACTTTCTTCCATTTTACTTAACAACAAACTAGTATCAATTGCGGGTCCAGGTATCTCGAAGCGGTAATTTTCAGGATCTTCCTTCTGTTCTAAAAGCCATTCTCTTAGCCGATTTATCAAAACTTCTTTCTTTCCATTACTATCCAAGTCCCTCTCGTCCAATTCCCGTTTTAAATTTATCACTAAGAGATCTTTCAGCAATTTCATCACCATTTTAATTGTTTGTTGAAATTATTTTTAACACTAAAGATTTATTCTCACAGCACTTTATTTAATTATTACGCGATTTTATTTATTTTAAAACCTCACACCTGTAACACCACTGTAACATTCTTTTTCAAATAATAATACAAGTGCTGTTTAAATCGTCTATTCACAAACAAATATTTGTTTGTGAATAGACGATTTAAACAGCACTTGTGTTATTATTTTTAAGAAAGAACGTTACAATATTAACCTAGTAATGTAAGGATTCACGTGGGATTTCACAAAACAGACTCACTGAGTGAGATTCTATTATATAATAACGATATACTACATAATGCACATATATGGGTACGTAATTATCTTCTTTTACTTTATTTTAGTTTTCATGTCTTCTTTAAATATTTCTTTCTTCACTGATCCAGTTGGGTTTACTTTGTTGGTTCTTGCGTTTCCATCATTTTTTAAGTTTCGCTTTATGTCCTCTTAAAATAAACTGAGTTGGTATTTCTTCTTCTTCGGATGCTGTTGCTCCAAGTTCCGTATACGTATTTGTTGTCGCTGCATGAATGTAGTAGTTGCTGGAGCACTATTTGGTTGGTTTTCTGTTTCTTGTCCTATAGTGTCTTCAAAGACTTCTTCAAGCTCTCCTTCACTAACAGTTTCTTTTCTTGTTTTTGATTCTAATTGTTCTTAGGAAATATTCTTCTCCGTTAATTTTAGTTTTCCATTTCTTATAAGTTATAAGAAATTGTTATAAATTATAACAGCATTTAGTCCTCTAATCTTAGCGTGCTTAAATGTTCTCTTTATTTCTTTCCTGGTCTTGTTTGCATAAATCATGCGCTATACTTATATTCGTACCCTTTATAGGCCAGTAAAATAGAATCCGTTGGTGGAAATAAATGTTGGAAAGCGGGAGATTGTTTCGATCGCTTCGTTTGAGGTCAAATCAAAGTATACTAGGTTTGCACGGTCCATCGACTCGAGCTTACCTGAGGGCATCAAAAGAACCACGAAATCTTCGGACCTTTTTTTAGTTTTTCGCTTATAACTCCAAAGCTGTGCTTTCCAACGAAAACTTTACTATTACAAGAATTAAAAAGCATTAAATTCTGCGGCGGATTCGAATTTTTTTTTTCGAAATGATCGAGCGATGAGTACTGCGGCACTTCATATGGATTGATCCCAATTGCTTTGATGGGGGATGACAAAGAAATGGCCATTAGTTTAATACGGCAACCTATACAAAATCAAAGCTTAGGTATTTCTCGACTTATATTAACAATCAGAATGAGTCCAACGGGTTTTTCTATACGGAAAGCTTCTGGTAGTCCGGTCTGACGAAAAATCGAAAATTTGTAAAATTGTCGTTTCTCGGTCGTCGATTCCGACCATACCACTGGACCGAATTTAAAGTGTTGGATACTCATCCGACGCAGAATTTAATGCTCTTTAATTTTTGTAATAGTGAGGTTTTCGTTGGAAAGCATCGCTTTGGAGTTATAAGCGAAAAACTAAAAAAGGTCCGAAGATTTCGTGGTTCTTTTGATGCCCTCAGGTAAGCTCGAGTCGAGGGACCGTGAAAATCTAGGATACTTATATTTGACCTCAAACGAAGCGATCGAAACGATCTCCCGCTTTCCAACATTTATTTCCACCAACGCACAGTGCGTTGTTTAAATGGAAAGTCTGGACAAAAATAAAAAGTGTGTCTTTTGTACAAAATCTGTGCAATTTCTCACATTAATTGGTAGATTATATTTAGATGCTGTATAATTTATAGAGTAAGATTTTTTTCTGTAAATATTCCTGTAAAATGAGATAAATAAATTTAAATCAAACTAACTGGTAACAAAAAAAAATCATGATGTAATAAATTAACTACAACTTGATGTTAAATCATAAAATTATACGCAAAACTAAAACATTTAATTTAGAGTCAGTTGTACAGTCACTAGTTCTTTTTTTGCGAGCGCCGTGCACTCTTCTGTTGCAGACCGTTAGCGTTTCGCTCCTACACTTGTATTGTGCGTGTCCAATGATTACAAGGATACGAGACCTACAGTTTAAAATGGACTCCGAATCACCCTAAGTACATATAACTTGGATTTTTTATTAATTTTAGAAAGTTTCCTGGACAAAGTAGACCTCGGTGGTTTACCATTGCCTTCCGAGGGAGAAGCAATTACTTCTCCGAAAAATTGTTGATTCTGGACAATTATTAATACTCATATCTTTTCCAGAAGTATTATCAACCAACTTCAGAGGTGCAAAATCTATTACAAAAAAAAGTTATCAGTATTTTTGGTATCAGAAAATTTTTGTTTAAAAATCTTATACCCTGAACCGCTGCCGAATCCCTATTTACATGACTTTTATTAAGACTTTTCGAGCAATTTTCTACACCAAAAGAATCAAGAATGTAAGTAATAATATTTGATACTTTGTCGAAGTGTTCGCTAAAGCTCCACTCTTCGAAAAGGTCATTGTTATTCAGTTTTGATGGAATGCCTGAAATATTCTATGAAGATCAGAATTGCAAATATTTGCAGCTATAAATTAGCAATTTGGATAGAATAATAGTCAATTTAGTATTTACAACAAAAATCTCATATACGGTTTTACCTTTTTTGAGATATCTTTTGCTTAAGTTGACGAGACATTCTCGTATTTGAAAAATTGTGTGGGACATTTTAAATGTGGATATCTTAATTAAAAATAAATAAAACTAGACTGAAATTATTACTGTCGGCAGAATGTACCTTTAACAATATTTTTCACAAAAAATAAAATTGCAATCAAGATTAGTTTTATCACTATCGACCGATATGTGCAACTAACAACTGCACTGTAGAATATTACACATAATACATTTTATGTATATCAATGTTTTGAATAGCTTTTAGTATAGTTAGGACATTATAAGAAAATTATTTATAGAAATTATCGGGATATTTAAAGTCTCCTAATGACTTCTAAATGATTATTTAGATCTAATTCGATGATTTGATTTTCGAATTTTGTCCACAGGACCACGCACTGTGCAACGGTCCAAAATGGGTCTAATTTTACTGGCCTCTTAGTTTATTGATGTTCATAAACACCTTCCTCTTTGTTAAGTAAGATATACGAACTCTATTGAAGCGTTATATTTTTTATTTATTTTATATACATTTGTAACATTAGAATTATTCATTTTTAGACCAAATATAATAATGCCATTTTTTCTTGATGTTCGTTCTAACTGTAAAATGCTGTGTTCTACTTCTTTGAATTTAGTTTCTATTTGATCAATTTTGTTCCGTGTCCTTTTTTCTTCTAACTTGACCCGTGTTTTTAGTTCCTTTAGTTCTTCCTGAATTTTGTGTGCGGCAGCAAGTGTGTCTTTATTTATTTGATCTTTATCAGACATAATTTGTATAAATTATGGGTTATTAATTCATCTACATATATTTATGTTCATTTAAATAAGTGTGGCAACATTGGTTGTCTTCACAGAACGTAAACAGCTGACTATTAAAAACAAATTTGTGTTTAATGTTTAATGTTTAAAAATATTAAATTACCTTGTGTTCTTAATATTTCCTATGATATTTCTGATTTATAAATGTGTATGTACTTCTATTATATTATTTACCATAACTTATATTATATTATTTAAGTCTTCCTATAAATATTGATTTTTATACAATAACAACAGACACAATGTTTCCATAAATTATGTAGAATGCTCTACACGTATTTGGTTTGTTAGACCTTTACCGAAACACGTGTAGATCATTCTGTATCAGTTATGGAAACATTTAAATACAACAATTTTTCTTAAAACTATTATAATACTAGCATAACCGCCATTGAAAAATCAACGAACACGTCTCTGGTCGCTTCAGCTATCAATACAGTAAGAAAAGAGATCGATTTACTAAAGTTGAGCTGTTGCAAAATTGAGGGCGCGTGCACCGTAGGTATAATTACAATTAGCTTATGTCACCATAAAAGCTGTTGAATTTCGAGAATCACTGAATAGATTTTAATACCGTTTTCACCATTCGATAGCTTGTTTCTTAGAGAATGTTGAATTACATAAAGATTGGTCAAAAAGTATTTCGATAGTCGTATAATGAGCAAAATGTAAAAGAAATAATCAAAATGTCTTACGCTGCGAAAACGGTAGCAGATAAAGACAAACTAAGCGAAAGAACTGTAGGCCTCAAAAAGATCTACAAAAAAGTCCAAAATGGCATATACGTGTATCTCTTACAGATTACTCACAATCAAGATTTTTCTAATACTTATTTTTGCAGAAAACTGTTCTACCCCTGGAATGTTGCCTTACTCCACCCCTGGATGAAATGCCAGTAATCTCTGTATTTTTTATCTTCAGAATGGCTTCACGTATAATCTGTGAAAATTGTGTAGCTTACGTCATTCAAGAGATATCAGGCTCATTCTCATAAAATGGTCTTTGAGAAATGTTCATCATATTTGCCATTATTTTTTATGTGACATCTAGTTTGCAACTCTCTAGACTTCCTTTATCATATTAATTACCTGTAATCTTAAATATTTTGCAGTTACACATATTTATGGTTGAAAAATATAACCATATATCATATCTGTACCCTATCCTTAACCGATTATTTGACTTTGTCGTCTTCATTTTAACATAACATTTGTCTTTCGGCAAGGATTTCTTTAATGATTTAGAAGGATGTTTTGTAAACTACAAAATATAATTAAACCAAAATTTTTTACACAAGATTTAGTTACATATTCACTGCTGAAGAACGGTAAAAGAATTAGCATCATATCTGTCCCCGGTACTGTTTAGTGAAACGTATGCCTAGTAGATGAAATTGTCCTTCAGCTTTACAGGCTAAAAGTTGTTTTGCAGCAGTGGTGAAATATGGATGCCGATAAATAACTCTTACTACTAATTGTTTACTAATCTGTCCCAGAGATTTATAAGTGTTCCAACTGAAGTTAACATGCCGCTTTGTTTACTTATTACGTAAACGTGACAGAGAACCTATTTTAGTGTTAGGATAGAACATACTTTGGTGCGAACACAGGTTAATTTGAAAACCTAAACCAAAACATCATATCTGTCCCCATCATATGTGTCCTCTGTTGAAGTAATTTGAAAGAGACAGATATGACAGCCTGGGACAGAAATGATGTAAAATGCAAATAGTTACCTATGTTGTTTGCATTCTTTTAAATCGTTTTCATATTATGTTTCAGGTAATTAGTTTTTAGATCGACAAATTAAAAAATTGCGCATTCAAAAACAGTAACTTTCATTTTGTTCTGGTTTAATATACAAAAATCTGACGAATTTGAAAGCTAAATACCAAAAACCCCAAAAGAGACTTTACTTAACTTAACTTTACGATTAGTAGAAAGTGGCAAGCAAAGCGAAATAGTAAACGAAGGGAGAGAGATACGAACTTCATATTACAGAAACAAATAAGCGTTTGGAAACATGTAAGCCAAACACCAGGTAATCACCACCATTAGTGTGTAATTCTCCAATCATTTTACGATATGAACGACAACCAAATATTGATCAGGTCACAATTCTTAAACAAGATATTTTCAAGTAAAAACGTACTATGCTAATAGAGAAAAAAATCTTATTGTGGAAAAACAGTTGAGGAAAACGAAAATATGAGAGGGAATATAAAAGAAGCAAAGGGCTATGTTGGCTGAAGAGAATTAGAAAAAACGGAGAAAAAGATCGGGAACGTTTGGAAGTAAAAAGACATCACCAAGAATGGAATAAATAAGCAAAATAGATTTTATGAACTTTGTCTTCTTTTGGGCCAAAAAATATGTGTTCCAATATTTTGTTCTTTATGCCAGTGTTGTCACCATTTTATTAGTTTATATAGCTTTCACAAACATTGACCAAAAAAGAAAAATAAATAAACTTTTTTATCACTTTTTATTCTTGAATTGGACCATTTTTTGAGAATGACCCATATAGTCATAATGATTTTTTAAGAAATGCCTCCCCCTGCGACTCCCTTGGGTTTTTTAGAATTAAAAGTGTACTCATGCAACCCGTTTGGATAAGGCCCGCCTGCCTGTAAAATTCCAGCTTCCTAAGTCTTCTAGTTCTAGAGATATTTTTCGGATATGCTTGATACAATGTTTCACAAGAAGCCTACCTCGATTGCAATTTCACTAACTAAATATGTATTTTAAAGTCGCTTTAGATTTTTATTAATCGTTTAATATTAATTTATTAAAAAATATTTAAATGAAAATTCATGCTTTGACAGCGCATTGTATTTAAAAATCCTGGCAATTCCAGAAAAAAATGTTTCACTTTTACCAAATACTTTAATATTATTAATACTGGAAACTTATTTTGAAAAATGGGAGACAAAATTTAATATAGTCTCTTGCGGGGGTGGTGTCCAAATAAACCTGACATTTCTAAAATACTTTGGAAAGTAATTAAAAAATCGTCATTGTAATGAAAGATTAAATAGTTTAGATAAATTGTAAAAGTTTATATATTTTAGCATAACATTAATAAACCATCATTTAACAGAAATAGTGCTATTGTTTAATTATATGCAGGTTTCTCACCGATAAACCATCAAAAATGTCCCTTATTTTCATATTATAAAGTATATGGAGTTTCTGGTATTAAAGTATTTGCTTTTACTGATTCTTGCAGGAAACACCTAAAAATCTCTTTATTTGCGATTTTTTATTGTTTTTTTTTTCTAATTTAATTTCTTTATATTACATTCTGATTAGTATTCAATTAGGAGGGGGGGCAAATTGAGTTAGCCCATGCTCTATTTGGTAAGACTTAGGCGGCTCTCACACTGAAGCAATATGCAACTAGCAATTGGAAACACAAAAATATTACCGCCATCGGGTTGTTTATATTGAATTTAATCAGAAGTCTCACATTGGAGCAACTTATTATCGCTTCTACAAAACGTTGCCGGTTGCGTTAATATTTGTTGCCGGCAATATGCGCTGCATGTCGAAGCCGATTTTATCGTGTCGATATAGAGCAATACTTGCATTATTATTATAAATAGAGAGTGGAATCTTTATACAACAGACATGACGATTCAGCATTTGTTAGAAATATAAAGACATATGTGTATAACAAACTATTATTTATGCTATTAGTATATTAGGAATACTTGTAAATTATTAATTTTTTATAATTTATTGGAATTATTAGTTTTATGATTGTGGCCGAAATATAAGTCAAGGTTATGAGGTCAGTGGCTGATGTAATTAAAGACGTCATGAAATAAATAAAGATTATTAAAAGTTTCACAGTTTTATTAAAATATACCTGACAATATTGTTTCGACAGCTATGCTGTCATTATCAAAGGTAATATAATTATAAACAAACACGTCGCTAAGGTAGATACAAAATAGGTAACTAGATAAAATAATAATAATAATAAAAATTAATAATAAAAATCATAATTAAACATCTAATACTTCCAGTAACGGAGAATTACTGAGCTCAAGTTGTTCATTCATTAAAGGTACCCTGAGTTTGTGTTTGTATATCTCAAAGGCTTCTAAAATGTCTAATTTGCGTTTGTTATTACAAAAATGTAGGAATTTAATATTATTTTGAGGAGTCATTGTGTGATTTTGTTCTAAAAGGTGTTTGGCGTAATTCGATTTTTCAGGATGTTTATTTTTGTAATGACGTACGTGTTCTTTATATCTTATGTCAAAATTTCGAAGTGTTTGTCCAATATATACCGAACTACAAAAAGAACAATTTAAACGGTAAATGCCCGATTTCATGATATCATGTGTTCTGTCTTTAGCATTAAATAAAAATGAAAAAGTGTTAGTGTTGGTTTTAAATGTTATTTTATAATTGTTGGTTTTTCTTAGTATATGTGCAATTTTTTCTGATATTTTGCCAAAATATGGTATAGATATGTAATTTGTGTCTTCTGTTTGATTGTCAATGGGATATATTCTTTTGATAGCTAACCTATAATCTTTTTGTTTAATTAAAGTGTCAATCATGTTCGGATTATAATGATTTGCATGTGCTAGTTGTTTAATGGTTGATATCTCTTTGCTAAAATCTGATTTTGTTAGTGGAATAGTTAAAGCTCTGTGTACTAATGATCTGTATGCTGCTATTTTATGTGTATTGTGGTGACAAGATTCATTTGGTATTGTTATATCTGTTTGTGTTGGTTTTCTGTATATGGAAAATTCAAAAAGATTGTCTGCGTTAATCTTGATATTTAAGTCTAGAAAGTTTATAGCCCTGTTTTGTTCTGTTTCTAGTGTAAATTTTATATTAGGATGGATATTGTTTATAAGAATTAAAAATTCATTGATAACCTCAAAAGAACTGTCAAAACAAGCTAAAATGTCATCAACATAACGAAACCAGAAGATAATGTGTTTAGAGAGGTTTAATTCAAATATTCGATCTTCAAACTTGTCCATAAATATGTTAGCTAATAGAGGACTTAGAGAATTACCCATAGGTAAACCATCCTTTTGTAAATAAATTATGTTATTAAAAGTGAAATAATTTTGACTTATACAAAGGTCAAATAATTGAATTAACTCTAACCTTTTAACTAATTCTATATTACTATTGATCAAGAAACTATCTAATAGAGGAATACATTCTTGTGGGGGTATTCTGGAGAACATGTTGCAAATATCAAAACTAACAAGTTTTGAATGTGGTGGAAGATGTATGTTTTGCAGCTTATCTACTAATTCTAATGAATTTCTAACAGAGTATTTCGATTTGTAACCTATCGTGTTAATAATCTGGTTCAGTTTTTTGGATAAAATGTGATTAGGTGCATTGATGTATGATACAACTGGTCTTATTGGCATATTCTGTTTGTGGGTCTTCACTAATCCATACAGTTTAGGAATTTGTGGGTTTTTATTAATGATTTGTTGCTTTTCTAATTCTGAAAAGCAGATATTGCAGTTTTCTAAACCTTGTTTTATTTCTTTTTGGAATTTTGTGGTTGGGTTTTTGTTTAACGTTTCAAAATTTTCTTTATTAATAAATTCATTAACTTTTTGTATGTAAATATCTTTAGAAAGAATTACCAAAGTGCTACCCTTATCTGCTTTAACAGAAATTAGATTGTTCTCTGTGATTTTCTGTTTTATAGATTGAAGAAGTGATATGTTAGATGTGTTGTACATTTTGTCCTGTTTCAAAGACATCTCTTTTAACAAATTCGAAATTTGGAATTTTGCATAGTTATTATGATCTTTCTTAAGTATAGTTTCGCATTCAACGGCCAAAATTTCTTTAATTTTGTTGGTAAATTTTGGAAAAGGACAAAATTTGAAACCTTTGTTAAGAAATCGTGTTTCTCTGTCATTGAATGTTATATTTGACAAGTTTATGAAACGAGGATAAAAGTTTGCAGTGTTCTGACAATTATGGTTATTTTGTAGTGTACGTTTTTGTTGTACAAGTCGATGAAGTTTATTTTTCTGTGTGGTGTATTTTTTGAATTTAATGTGACTGACGGTTTCTCTAATGTCAAAATCTAAGATGTCAAATTGGATATTGTGTAATTTATGAGTAAGTTCTGTATAGAGTACCTTTATATAAACGTGCATATTGTCTCTTATACTAAACCATTTGTACAACAAAAACGTACACTACAAAATAACCATAATTGTCAGAACACTGCAAACTTTTATCCTCGTTTCATAAACTTGTCAAATATAACATTCAATGACAGAGAAACACGATTTCTTAACAAAGGTTTCAAATTTTGTCCTTTTCCAAAATTTACCAACAAAATTAAAGAAATTTTGGCCGTTGAATGCGAAACTATACTTAAGAAAGATCATAATAACTATGCAAAATTCCAAATTTCGAATTTGTTAAAAGAGATGTCTTTGAAACAGGACAAAATGTACAACACATCTAACATATCACTTCTTCAATCTATAAAACAGAAAATCACAGAGAACAATCTAATTTCTGTTAAAGCAGATAAGGGTAGCACTTTGGTAATTCTTTCTAAAGATATTTACATACAAAAAGTTAATGAATTTATTAATAAAGAAAATTTTGAAACGTTAAACAAAAACCCAACCACAAAATTCCAAAAAGAAATAAAACAAGGTTTAGAAAACTGCAATATCTGCTTTTCAGAATTAGAAAAGCAACAAATCATTAATAAAAACCCACAAATTCCTAAACTGTATGGATTAGTGAAGACCCACAAACAGAATATGCCAATAAGACCAGTTGTATCATACATCAATGCACCTAATCACATTTTATCCAAAAAACTGAACCAGATTATTAACACGATAGGTTACAAATCGAAATACTCTGTTAGAAATTCATTAGAATTAGTAGATAAGCTGCAAAACATACATCTTCCACCACATTCAAAACTTGTTAGTTTTGATATTTGCAACATGTTCTCCAGAATACCCCCACAAGAATGTATTCCTCTATTAGATAGTTTCTTGATCAATAGTAATATAGAATTAGTTAAAAGGTTAGAGTTAATTCAATTATTTGACCTTTGTATAAGTCAAAATTATTTCACTTTTAATAACATAATTTATTTACAAAAGGATGGTTTACCTATGGGTAATTCTCTAAGTCCTCTATTAGCTAACATATTTATGGACAAGTTTGAAGATCGAATATTTGAATTAAACCTCTCTAAACACATTATCTTCTGGTTTCGTTATGTTGATGACATTTTAGCTTGTTTTGACAGTTCTTTTGAGGTTATCAATGAATTTTTAATTCTTATAAACAATATCCATCCTAATATAAAATTTACACTAGAAACAGAACAAAACAGGGCTATAAACTTTCTAGACTTAAATATCAAGATTAACGCAGACAATCTTTTTGAATTTTCCATATACAGAAAACCAACACAAACAGATATAACAATACCAAATGAATCTTGTCACCACAATACACATAAAATAGCAGCATACAGATCATTAGTACACAGAGCTTTAACTATTCCACTAACAAAATCAGATTTTAGCAAAGAGATATCAACCATTAAACAACTAGCACATGCAAATCATTATAATCCGAACATGATTGACACTTTAATTAAACAAAAAGATTATAGGTTAGCTATCAAAAGAATATATCCCATTGACAATCAAACAGAAGACACAAATTACATATCTATACCATATTTTGGCAAAATATCAGAAAAAATTGCACATATACTAAGAAAAACCAACAATTATAAAATAACATTTAAAACCAACACTAACACTTTTTCATTTTTATTTAATGCTAAAGACAGAACACATGATATCATGAAATCGGGCATTTACCGTTTAAATTGTTCTTTTTGTAGTTCGGTATATATTGGACAAACACTTCGAAATTTTGACATAAGATATAAAGAACACGTACGTCATTACAAAAATAAACATCCTGAAAAATCGAATTACGCCAAACACCTTTTAGAACAAAATCACACAATGACTCCTCAAAATAATATTAAATTCCTACATTTTTGTAATAACAAACGCAAATTAGACATTTTAGAAGCCTTTGAGATATACAAACACAAACTCAGGGTACCTTTAATGAATGAACAACTTGAGCTCAGTAATTCTCCGTTACTGGAAGTATTAGATGTTTAATTATGATTTTTATTATTAATTTTTATTATTATTATTATTTTATCTAGTTACCTATTTTGTATCTACCTTAGCGACGTGTTTGTTTATAATTATATTACCTTTGATAATGACAGCATAGCTGTCGAAACAATATTGTCAGGTATATTTTAATAAAACTGTGAAACTTTTAATAATCTTTATTTATTTCATGATTATGGAGTTCCACAAAATAAGGCTGGAAACAATAAACAATAATTAAAGACGGTCTAAATAAGAAATGTGCATATACGTATTTAGCATAAAAAGAAAAAGATTTATTATTGTTATTGGAAGTTGTTGGAAATTTTTGCGTGCAAGGCTGACGCAATTGGATTATTCTTCATCTAGCACTTAATAAGTTTGGATGGTTGTTACAACTTATATTGTTTTTAAATAATCTGTTAATAAATTCGAAGTTTTGGTAATTTCTTCGTTGTTATTAAATTTATGTCCCTTAAATGCCACCAAATTAAAATCGCATATCTACAGTTGTTAGAGAATGACATGATTGCTTGAGATTGCTACACAATCTAAAAGGAATCAGTTACTGCAGTTTGAGAGGTGGTCAAAATAATATTATCTGTTGCTTATTGTCAGTTTCTAGTTGCTAGTTCAGCAACTGCAGTGTGAGAGCTTACTTAAGACAGCCCTGTCTTCGTGCCGATGTTACAAATGTGCGACTGGTTCTATATGTAACACCTGTGTATGCACATCAAATTCTCTTTCAGATTGTTGCATTTTATTCCATTCAATCTGCTGTGTCGTCCTGATCATCGCTAATAAATGTGGAAACGTGTCAAACAGTGTTTCAACTGATTTCTATTTTTAATTCTGTATACGCGATATACCAATTATATCATGATTTACCCCTTTGTTATTTATATCCATGCGCACTAATACCCTTTTTAAGAGACATTAAGTTTTATTATGTAAATATCCTCTTACAAAGATTCTGTCATTTTCATTTCCATTAAAAAATTACAAAATAAGTAGCAAGTAAACTTGCCTTTAAAGGTAATTTTCATCTTGTCAATTTAATAGTAAAATGTTTAGATATTTAATGGATCATAGAAAGACTCCTCTCGAGTACCTTTAAAATATATAACGTATACATTGTATTGTCCGTCAAATGCAGCTTGGCCGGCGGAATGCGCAGATGGGGAAAAGAAAGAGTCGGTGTTCGACAAAGACAAAATCTAGGAGGTAAAGAGACAGTACAATCTGTGGTGCAAGTATTTTTAACTCACAAAAGGGTGTAAATTGGAGTTTACTTTAGCGATACAAATATTTATTATACCCTATAAAATTATAAACAATCCAAAAATAAGACTTTTCAGGTAGAAGGATTAAAACTAACGAGTTTTTGTGATAAAATCTTAGAGTGTTTTTTTTATATAGGTATGTTATACTTTTTCATAGATGTACTAGATGAGAACGTAAGGTGAAATGAGCTATCCTTACCCTAATGCCGCAAATATTATGCTCATCCAAACTTCGCCTGCCAACAAGTTGAATTTTACAAATTGTACATACATATTGACATTGAGGGACGTGTCCATTAAACTAAAGTTATTCAACAAAACGTTGAATGTTTTTGGAGACTGAAATCTCTAAAACGCTTGGAAATTTCAGTTTTCCATTTAACAAATTTATTTCTATTTTACTCTAATTCACTAAAACCTCTTTTTAAGAAAAATTAAGTTTTATGTAAATATCCTCTTAACAAAGATTCTGTCATTTTCATTGTCATCAAAAGATTTCACAAAATAAGTTACCTTTAGGGGCACTTTTCATCTTGTCAATTTAATAGTAAAATATTTAGATATTCACCATGAAACTCATAAATAAGACGGCCGATGTATGTATTTCAGGTCAAAAACATTTTTATGGAATGCCATTTAGGAGATTTTATCAGGCGTACATTTTTGAATATAATAATTTGGAGGTGAAATAACCATGAAGTAAAGACATTTCAACAGACTTAAAATTAGACTAAATTTGTAATTAAATTATATTTACGTGAGTGACTTTTTTATTTTTCTATATTTTGATCTAAACAACGATAACTAAGACTTCTATTTGAGTGGTAGCTGAAGAGTTGGAATTATCACTTCTCACGCACTATTACATAACATTATCAATTTCATGGTATTTATACGTAACAGCAAAATCATTCATCAAATATTGGCGGTTTTCATTAGTATTTACATTTTCATAAAAAACCGTTTTTTTAAGACGTAAATATTAATGAATCCCACTGTGAATCATAAATTGTATTGGTTTTAAAAAATTGTTTATTTAAGAAATAAATTAACGATCTACGTATGTCGTAGGAGGATCTGAGAATCCTGTTGTATTTGCCTATAATTTATTTGTAAATTAAATTCCATAAAGATCTATTTTTTATACAAAATATAATTGATTTTAAATTTTGAGCGCATTTATCTATTATATTCAACAGATCATAAAATTATTTCATTGACATAATTATAAAAAAAGCTTAAGTTAAGTTTCACATAGTACAGCTCGACCAGTGAAGTTGGAAAGCTATATAGGAAATAATGAAAACATAAGTTGAAAATATATCTTTCTTTCCAAGAGCAACAGAAATGGGTTTTTTTGTTGCTATGAGTACTATGTATATTCTGTTAATATTGAATTTAAAATCTAGACAATCAAGATTTAATTTTTGTAAATCTGTTCTCAAAATTTGAGAATTTGACACACAGTATGATAAAGAACTAGTTTTTGCTAGACTCAGTAATTCATTTGAAAGCGTTACTATATATTACATGAAAAAATCGATTGTAATACAACGTTTTTAATAGTTTGAATTTACAAATTTCCATAAAATTAATGAAGCAAAGTAGAAAAAAGTAGTAAGAATATTATTTAATAGAAACTTAATTAGAAAAATGTATTACAAAAATATAAGAAATAACTAGACAAATAAATTGAAAACAATTAGCAACTAAATCACAACAAATATGCAAAGTGCTCCTTCTACCGCTTTTTTATCTTTGAATCATTTTGAGAGTAGATTTATTTATTTTTAACTATTTTAACTATTTTTTTTATTTTATTAAACTATTTAGTTTATGGAATTGTTACTGGGGAGCCTACATACAGAAGAATGCGATATTCCAGCCCCTGATTGTCAGAGTTTTCAGGTCGCGCTGGGCGACCCTACTATAGGGGTCACCCACGAACTTTTACTACACCGGGCTTACGTAACTTTAACTACAAATACTTTCTGACCCGCATTCATAGCGCTAGGCCATGCAACCATGCAAAGATTTTGACAACAAAAGTATTTTGGTTGATTTGACGACAATTAATGGTCAAGCAAACAACAATAAAAATAAGAACTTCATTGTTATTTTAATAGATGATAATTACCTTATCATCTATGGCGTTGAAACATGGCGTGGTTGTGGTTGGCTGTTTTGAACCAGTTGTTAAATTTTATCTAATTCCCATTTGACTTATCTCTTTTAATAATTATTAATCCTCCCCGCTTTTATCACTGTCGCTCTTACTTGGAATATATTTCCTTTACTTGTCAACTTATATTATTGTTGCTTTTCACAAAAGTTGTCCAAACTGTATATTTAATAACAAAAGTATTTAAAATATTATTATCAATTTTTAGAAGTAATGGGTTAAAACGATACAATTATTATACGAGGATCGTTTTTTTTTCAACCTCCGATAGGCTATAAATAAAAGACAAATGTATATAAAAAAGTCATTTTATTACTAAAAGTTCTGTATACTTATGGTTACTTTTCGACATACTCACCATAAAGATTGAGGCATTTGTTGTATCTGTGGACAAGCTTTCCAATACTGTCTTCATAAAACGTTGCCGCCAACGCATTTAAATGAGTTTTGACGTTGTCTTGAAGATCCTCGGTAGTTTGGTACTGTCGTACTGTCTAAGTACTGTCCTCCTAGCCACGTCTTCAGTTCAGGGAAAAGATGAAAGTCACTCGGTGCTAGGTCGGGACTGTATGTCGGGTGATCGAAAATGTCCCATTGAAATTGCTCAAGGAGCCGTTGTGTTGCAACAGCACTGTGCGGACGGGCTTGTCATGGATCAGAACAAACTCCAGAAGTCAGCATTCCTCTTATCTTTCGCAAGTTTTGCAAAGTTTTGTCGTAAAGTTTCACAATAAACTATCGAGAATCTTCAAGACAGCGTCAAGACTCATTTGAATGCGTTGGCGGCAACATTATATGAAGACGGTATTGGAAAGCTTGTCCACAGATACGACAAATGCCTGAATCTTTATGATGAGTATGTGGAAAAGTAGCCATAAGTATACTGAACTTTTAGTAATAAAATGATTTTTACGTATACATTTGTCTTATATTTATAGCCTACCGGAGGTTGAAAGAAAATGACCCTCGTAAATAGCTATATGTTAAATAGTAAATACCTCTATATTTTTCCTTTCTATGCAACTGTTGTTGTATATAGTTCCTTTCTATTTTTTACACTCTATAGTATAGTCTATAATTCAATACTGTTTATATTCTACAGCAACGTTTTTTCTATATTATTTGTGTACTGTATACTAGGTGTAACGTGTTACAAAAAGATTGGAACAGTGGAATACCTCAAGAAATACACTTGCAATTAGAAAATCACGAAACACTTGATCAATATGTTCAAGAAAGAAATCCAATTATGCTAAAACTAAGCCATCCCTCCACACCTTCGTGGGTGGAGCGGGGTCAACTTTGAAATGTCAAATGGAAAGGCCCATTCTTTATTTCATACTAGTTATTCATACTAGCAACCTCGTCAAGACATGACGGTCAAAAGCATTGAAGAATTTTCCTATACACAACATTCGTTGTGTGATTACAATCCTTTGGATTTTCGTGACTGATTATCATATAAACGCAACCAAACATAACCAGTGGAAAATTCTAAGCCTAACACTCCTCTCTCCCAGCTTACCCTCCTCGCTTCCGACATATCTTCTTCTCTGGCTTATACCTCCCCGCCGGTTTATTCTTCATACATACGGAAATTCTGCCTTACGAAATAATAAGAATATAAAACAAAAATCGATTTTGTTAAAAAAATTCTTGAAAACGTCTATTAGTACATATTTCAAAAACATGACATAAAAATAGTATTGGAAGATTTCCGAAAATTTATTATTGGTAACTTTCCATAGAAATATTTCAGAAAACTTATGGATATGGATATGGCAAACGTCAAAAACAAGTTGATTCCCAAAGTGTGTTCCGTGGAACCCTGGTGTTTCGTGAAAATATTTTGGGGTTCCGCGGAACCAGTTGAAAGTCCTGTAATATAACAAAAGGATACCGCTTGCAAAGCTTTAAACTTTCCTACAATAACGGCCTAATGACTATTTTATTTGTTGGTGCGTTTTGCTATCACATATTTATGTGAAATACAAAAACGAAATATCGCAATAAACTGGATGCTACACCAGATATACGAATTCGCTATAAAATATTAAACCAAGTTTTCATATACATGCATGTTTGAATAAATTATTTGAAGGTAATTTTTATTTTTTAATGCCCAGTTAAGGTTAGGAAGTTTGTAGATATAGTTAGATAGATATAGTAGATATAGAGTTCCGCGATATAAAAAATATAGTATAAGGGTTTCACGGAAAAATAAGTTTGGGAAACACATCAAATTAATAATTATAAAACTTAATATGGCACACTAACAGTCATCAAATAAATTTACGTTTATCACTGATGATGAATGCATGATTATTTATTTGTTCTATTAATTTTTAATTTTAATAATGTTGGTGTTTTGAACTAAAAATTAATGAATAAACGATGTACAACGTTTAAAAATTAGGTTACAGACTTAAAAAACTGAAACGCGTTCATTAATTCAAGGTTAAGGTGGAAATTGGTTGGGTCGGAAATTTATTCATGTTTCCTTTTTGAAATATTTCCAAAATGAAAATATTTGAAATATTTGCCAACACTGCATAAAAACGATAAAAACTCAAACTTTGGTGTCTTAATACAGAAATAACTACATATATTTCCTATTTTAAATTGATTTTTGTCTCCTGTTTTATGTATTATAATATATTTATAATATTATAAAATAATAACCACTGAATGACTAAAATATTAAGATGAAAGATTAAGATAATGAGATAATAGCCGCAGCACATATCGAATACAGTGATGCAAGTGGTCTGTTTATAAAATTAGTTCCAGAAGTTCCCGATGAATTTTGAGATGGCGCCTCAAGTGGATGTCGGATTTCATGCGTCTTGAATTAGTCATTTTACATTTATTTAATTTAAAATTAAAAAATATAAAAATGAAGTAGTGTTGACTAATCTACTCGGCGAAAGCATCAATTTAAAAAAAGAATCACGCAAATCGGACCCGTAGAACTCTCAAACGAACTGGAACAAGAATAAGCCTTGTGTTTTAAATATATAGATATAAAGCTTAATGAAATACAGATTTTAAGTAGTGCTGATTAATATACAAAACGAAAGTTTAATATAAAAAAAGAATCACGTAAAGCGGTTCAGTAGAATTCTCAAACGAACTGGAACATGAAACAACGCTTATTTTCAGGCCCACGTTGGACCGACAGTGAAACAAAGCTTATTCTTCCGGATTAAATTTACATTTATAATCTTCAAAATATTTATACTTACGTTACGGTATTGCTCAAAATTGCCCCAGCTTGAGATCTTATCTTTACAAATTTAATTTCAGAATGTAGGTGTTGTTTCCAATAGCTTCAAATTTTAAAAGAATGGATAAAGGTTTTTAAGTCACAATAAAACGCATATAATTGGGCGCCATCTGATTATGAGAGTTTTGATAATAATTAAACTAATGACCTGGCCCCATTAACCAGAAACTGGAGTCAGATCTAATAAATTTACTTCAACTTGTGAGTCATCTTCAGTAATGTCAAAGTTAGGTTGGATAAAATATAACTAAAGACTTTCATAATTATATGTGTCAATATTATTCTGTCTAACTAAGTTTAGAAAATTGTGTTTATTCATGAGCCAAAAGGTTAAAAAATAACAACTAGTCATAAAGATCATCAAGTTAAATCACCATACCCTGTATAAGAGCTCTTATCAAATGGGAACATTTTCATACAACAAAATGATACAAATAATCAATACATAAACAGTATGCAACTTACGCAATGTCCACAAAATTCAAAGAGTCAATAATTCGCAATATCTCGTTCAAATTGTTAAATTCAAAGAACTGGATCAAAACAAACTTACACAATATTGCCCTTTATCAACACAAGTATAAACAATTGTCACTATCAATTGTCTGTAGAAACTGGAAAAACTACGATAATTAAAATTCCAATACTGTATTGTTTGAATAATTTTGTAGGAAGAAAAGACTGTCATTATTAACAATCACGTCCGCTGAAACATATGATTTAAATTTTATTTAATTTTTAACGTTATCCGATTTTAAATTATATCCGGACAAGATTTTATAAAACTTAATTCATTAAGTATTCAACTAGGCGCCGATATTGCAAAACTAAATTGCAACCACCAAAACACCGATTACACTCCATTATTTCTATCGGGAAACTGTACGGTATTAAACTATAGATTTCGATAAAGATTGATTCTCCACAATCACTATAATTACTGTACATTAACATTAACTAAAACGCCTCAAAAATATACTAGAGATGCCCTCGGCAATTTACTTTAAAAATACTAGTATGTGGCACGGGATCCAAAGCTCGGCCTAACACGTAAAGGTGTCTCGCCCTGTGTATGTGTTTACTTGCTTTTTTCAAACCTGACTCTAGACTAACTGCAAAAACTAAAAATATTTCCACGGTAGACAGGATTTTAAGAGGGGTGCACTTTCAAATAGACCAATAATGGAATGACGTGACTTTTTTTAAGCCAACCAACTGAACTTAAGGGGAATTCCTTTTGAATGTATACGTACAAAATTAAGATCGATAACACACACACACACATGGTGTCTAGACAGCCTGTTTGAGAAAGTTCCTTTTGGCTGTAAATTTTTTCCTAGTAAAATGTTTCAACTATAAGGAGATTTTTGTTAACTCCAATATTAGATTTTAACCCTTATAAGCTCGGAAATAAACAATTTTGTTTTTCTAAAAACAAATTTTATCGATCTGAAAATGTTTCTTTTGAGAAGACCTTTAACATTTTATGGGATTCATTTTATGCAGTATACCAACGATGATTTTATATTGAAAGAGAAAATATGTGAATACGCAGGACCGCATTTAGAATTTCTTTTTAAATATGCATACTAAATTGCATTATTAAAAAGTCGACAAAAACGTAACATTACAAACAAAAATCAGCCTTGTGTTTTAAATATCTAGATTATGAATCTACTTCTAACTATCTAATCTATAAGTAACTTTTATTTGAAACATGTTTCCTAATTGAAATAAAAATTTTAAAGTTTAAATAAAAATCCCTCATTTTTATGCATTAATCTCAATGGTCATTTGATGTTTAATTTGATTAATTAAACACAAACTTTTGATTTTGACTCCAGGTAATTAAAGAGTCAATAAAATAACTATTTTTAGCACTACCCAGAAATAGCGACGTTAACGTAGTTGTTTCATGTACTTTTTTTGTTTAAGTGTTGTGAGTATTTTGAAGCTATTCTTAACGCAGATACAAAGTGTTCTTAAGTAAAAATACAAAGTAAAAACAAGACAGACGGGAGATGCAGCTTTTTAACTTCTCATTAGTCTATATTCAATAATACTATATAGACAATTTCAAAACTATAGTATATCGACTGTTTGAAAGTGTTCACGATTTGGATTGCTTTATTTAAAGATAGAAGCACCGCTTAATAAAAGCTGAGGAAAGGTAAATAAGATATGTAGATTATTTATGTAAAGTTTGCAACTTGGTAATTCCATTACTTTTATCACAGCAATTTGTCAAGTTTAGCATAATTCCTCTAAACACTAAAAATTAAATTCCTCCGAAATTGCAAGGTTCACAACCACGTAATACATCTTTGAGAAGAAATGGTATAAGTTAAAAATCTATAGGGGATTCCATTTTGATTGAAAAGTTTAACTCTTGTTTGGCCGGTTTTTACAGAACGTGTTATACAATAAAAAAATAGTTTCAAAATACGCAAACAATAAGTATTTATTACAAACTATGTATTAATAACAGCGGCGGCTCTTTTTTAAGTGCTGTAGAACTGCACAATAACCATAGATATTCCAAAACCACCCATTAGTAATTATTATAAGTACCTAGTTAGTAATCAGTTGTATAATTTATGTACTAATAATTATAAATAATAGCCATTTGTTCCAACAAATTATTAAATTAGAATAACTGCATAATTAATCAACGAATATAAGTGCAGGATTAGGTAAATGATTGATATTATATGCTACGCCTTTATTTAGAGAAATTGTCTAGTATTATTGTCATAATTACATAAACAAAAGCTGTAGGTACTTACAGGTAATAAATACAGTATGATGAAAAAAATAACTCAATATTTGCCAATCAAGAAAAGTTCGTATGTACTGCCAGAGGGCTTATCATTTATTGCGTGAGTATTGTTTATTATCAGTGTACTTAGTGCTGTTTAATTAGCTAGTAGAAATCCTTTCGCATCTGAAAATAAATGTCGCCAAAAGGACAGTGTCTCCTGAAGGATGGAACCTATTCATATTTAACGTAATGAATAATCCGGAACTGATGTTAGTGTAATTATATCAACGTTAGTTACAAACCTGCTGCAAAAATGATAGTTGTGACTACATGTATATATTTTTTGGTTATTCTATACACATAACCTAACAATTTCATAGCAACTCTTTAGAAACTACTTTTTGGTCATACTGTTTAAAACAGATGAATTTATTTTGCAATATTACAGTAACACTAATAAATGTATACTGCTTAGTGTTTATTATAGCCCAGTCCTTAAAGACAAAAAGCACTGGAATAACGCAATTTAACCCATCCAAGCAAAATTCTGGAATTAAGAACGTGTATGTGGCTATCTTTAGAGGAAAATCCTCATTTGTCTACTGCTGAACTCGCCAATATACACGCATAAGCCGTCGTTCAGTAGGAAGAATATTAAAACGAGAAAAATATCATCTCGACAAAATTCGCCTTGTTCAAGAACTCTCCGACGACGATTTCGACAGACGGTTAGAATTTTGTGAAACAATGATGGATATTTGCAACCGTGTTAATAACTTTGTAAGAAATATGGTGTTTTCGGACGAGGCTACGTTTTGTTTGAACGGTACAGTAAATCGACATAACTGCCGCTACTGGTCGCAAACTAACCCTCACTGGATACAAGAGGCTCATACGCAACATCCTCAAAAATTAAACGTTTGGGCCGGTATTTACGACAACAAGATTGTGCCTTTCTTTTTAGAAGAAACTTTAAACGGGGATAGATATTTAGAGCTTTTAGATACGCAAGTTATTCCGACGCTAGAGGAAAATGGACAACTGCCAAATAATACCTGGTTTCAGCAGGACGGGGCACCACCCCATTTCGCTCTCATTGTTCGAGATCGCTTAGATAGGAAATTTTATCATAGGTGGATTGGAAGAAGAGGTACCATTGAATGGCCTGCGCGATCCCTCGACCTTACTCCACTGGACTATTTTCTATGGGGTTATTTGAAGTCCAAAGTTTATCTTAATCGACCAAACAGTTTGCAAGAACTAGCTGAAAGAATAACCGAAGAGAGTCAAAGAATTCCACCAGAAGTAATAATTAATGTTACAAGGGAGTTTACAAATAGACTAGCCTTTTGTCAAGAAGTAAATGGAGCTCAGTTTGAACATTTACTACATTAAGTATATTTTCCGTTTACAAAGTACTCCTGTTTTATTTTCCCGTTTTGTATTAATTTAATTTTGATTACTAATGTGATTGTTACGTTTGTTTCATAGACTACTAGATTTCATTAGTTTTTGCCTCAAAAGTACTTTTATTGTAAAAATCTCGGTTGGCCTTGAAATAAAACATATCGAACCCCATACTCTTGTAATCGTAATAAAATGTATTATTCAAAATTAAAATAATATACAGGGTGTTCCATTACAAATTTTAAAATCGGCATTACTTCTGGTTAAACCAGAAACTCAAAATTGTCAAAAACATTCAACGCAAATACACAATTTACTGTAATGTCTGCCTACCAAATTTCATTCCGATATCTCTAAAAACTCCAGAGATATTTACTTGGTTCCATACTTTTGCCCACCTCTGTTTATGATCCGAACAGTCTTTGCGTCGAAGTGTCTCTCGTCAAACTTCCCTCGCGCCAAACGCTCTGCACTGTACTGGGATTATGAGAATGGTTATTATATCATTGTTGGTCGTGTGTATGTTACTGTCAATGTAGTAAACCAGCCAATGTCGTTAATGACCGGTCAATCTTGAAAAATACATAGAAACACATTTATTAAATTTCCGATATATTTCAATTACACATAATTAATTAATTGATTAATACTTAATTACTAATTAAAAGACGTGACTGCAACGAAGAATAGAAAAATAATTTTATTTTGTTGTCATTTTATTATATTAAGTTTAGTTTCGGGGGGGTGTTCAGACCCCCTAAACCCCCCTTGAATACGGCCTTGGTTACAACTACAACCCTGTAACACTTTATGGGCTCCTCAAAGAGACCCGCAAAATTCTACAATATTCATTATCAAAAAGCTAATAGAAACGACTTTGTTGCTTAGCTACACCATGACAACGTCTACCTATAAATTTCCTACCGCCTTTAAGGAAGTTGTGGCGGTAGAGAAAAATGATGAAAATGTAGAAGAAATTAGTGCAGTTGATAGATTTTAATGCACAAAATTATTTTCGGAAAAATCTTTAATATTTAGGAAGCTTGTTTATGCATAAGTTGCAATTGAAAATAACACGTAATCTTATGCAAAATGGCACGTTGTTGATACATATATTATAATAACTTCATAAAGAATGATAAGAAAAAATTGACACCTAAACATTTCACGTAAAAACGTTGTAAGATTGTGCCGTTAAAGTTTAAAATTTGTTAGAAAGATACTTTTGGCAAAAAAAATTAATACGAAGAATTTGTCGATTGAACGCTTAATATAGCTCGCAAAGTAAAAACGTTGCATTGCGACAAACGAGCGGGAAACTTAAATGCTTTATACAGCTACATGCAGCACCACTGGCCGATCGTAATTTACATCTCGAAAACAAAATCAGTTTTATTAAATAAAAAGATACATACTTCGGAAATTTTTTGCTGCTACGTTTTAAATGAATCTGAATAAATAGTGTTTTTCATCCATCGTTTTGTATACATATATTTGCAAGATACCTGAAAACTTGAGTAAACGTCATTTAGTGCATTAATCTGTTTTCAGCAGAACTTACGTTGCCTTACGTTGCCAACTTAAGGCAACGTTGTCACTTTTTCACTACTCTAGAAGCGTATAATTTATTTATATCCTAGAGAGATTTCTTTATTTTTTAGTGTTTACATAGTAATATTATTTTATCTTTACTAATAAAAAAGTAAACTTGAATGAAATTTCTGGTTAGAATAATTGTTTTTTTCGTCATATTTTCACGTTCTTAAGTTTGGACTAGACAGTCAAAAGTTAATCTCTGACTTTAAAAAGACTAATAATTAATTAAAAACATATATAAATAATAACTAAACTGCTTTCACATGCATTCTAATAAAACTAGTATCGTTTGAGCCATTATTTGAAGCAAAACTATGTAATTATTTCTATTTGTCAAAATAGCAATGCTCGATAACTTTTGGCTCAGACTATCCCACCACAACTCCCTTAATTATAAAATGTCTTTTTATAAAAAATACACAATAAATTAATAAAAAAAACCCTGGTGATGATGGAAATAAAAGTTTGTACGCGGCACGCTTTGCAATTAATCTTTACTGAGCTCACCGGATTATGGAGGCTCGCTCGCACCACAAACCTTCCAGCTCCCCGTAAAGATTAATTTACAAAGTTTGGCACGTAAATATTTATTATGGTTGCTACAATATTGTAAGAGATGAAATTACCTTTTTTATTTTTTTTAAATTTCATATAAACTATTTAATGGACAGAACAGAAGATAATAGTTTATTTAAGTTTAAAATAAATGATACATAGACAAATACAGTTTCATAAGTACATAAATAGAAATATATAAAAAAACAAATAATAGTCTCAAACAAGTATTAAAATAAAGTACAATGTAACAAGGATTTTACTTTAATTATAATAATATAAAAATAAAACAAGTTTCTTATTATAAATATATAAAAAACAAAACACTGCCTAGAAGTTACAGTAGAAACTCAAATAGTACAAAATGTAAAGTAGCCCCGGAAAACGAGCTTAGGATTCCATGCACTGATAAATCGCCATAAAAACCTAAAAGAAAATATAAAGATTTAGAAAACAGATTAAGAAACACAAAAGGAAATGAATCTCATGTTGAGAATGCGAATAGATCTCAAATGTTGATATTATGTTGAAGTTTGTAGATATTATTGGGCATTTAATAATTCTTCTAGTTAAAAAATTAATTATTATATTAAACGATAATAAACCTCTTACCTAAAAGTAATTATATTGTGCCGTTAAATAACATGTACTGTGATGTAATAAAATCAAATGGAGAGAAAATGATGGAGCAGTAGGTCAAATAGGCATTATTGCTGGTGGAATGAATTTAGGGTATTTTAGTAAAAAATCCTTAACTTAATAAATTTAATTGTTAATATATGGCAGGTAATTAACCATCTTAATCAGAAAAGCTAATGAGAATTGCTAGGAATTAGAATATTTATTTATGGCTGGAAATGTATTGCTAACTTCCTTTCGCTTAAAAATAATTATGTACTTAAATTAGTTCATTTCAATTATATTCAAATACCACTCACGGCACTTCGCAAAAGTCTAATTTAAGAAAAAGCGCTAAAAGATCGAACCTAAATTTAAAGATTCAACAACCCCTTCTTCGAAGACGAAGAAAACAGTTGCACACGTGTCCGTCTTTTGACTGTGCAGGTAGCTTAATATTCTGGAATCCTTCTTAATATTTTAGAAAAATTCAAATCATTTCACAACATTTCAGAAATTTCATACAATTTCTAAAATTTTTGAAAATTTTTGAAAATTTCTTGGTAAGTATTCGGGTATTTCATCAATGAGTACCCCTCGATTTAATAGTAGTAGTAATTAAGTAATAAATAATAAGAATTGAAAATTAAAATTGTTGCAGTATTACATACTTATGCAGTATTACTTACAAAATATTTAAGTATAATAATTATGAAATACTCTGATTTATTGTATGAAGTTTATGTTATAAAACAAAAAAGATATAATAAACAGAAAGATCTTATAAAAATGCAACCGTCTTAAATTTAACTAATTTAAACTCAAGTTTTATTGGAGGAAATATGTTTAAAACTAATTGATGAATTTATTACAGTGAACCTATTTACAACCATCATTTAGAAATGCATTAATAGAAATATGTAAGTATTATAAATCTTTTTCTAAAAATTAGAAAAAATTAGACACACTGTCTAATTTTTTGTGTACGTTTCTCTTATTTGTCTTTTATTCACATTTTTGATTAATTTTAATTAGTCAACTCTATAATTGTTAATTTTATCGAAAACTATAACTTTACAGTTCCTTTTAAAATTAAGGAACCATCTTTGGAAATTTGCGAGACTATCTGTATATAGTCAGTTGAATGCTTGTTCTAAATTAGTTTAATCAGTAAAATAAAACATATTTCTTGTTATATGAAATGAATTATAATTGATTTAATAATACATTACTTGAAAAACAACTGTAATTAAATTAATTTTAATTGCAGATTTGACTAAGGTGCCAACTGTATTACATATTGAATAATTTCATGGTTTTTAAAATTTATTATCTCGAGATTTTCAAAACATAAATCGGCACATGAGAAGAGGATGTAAAGATATAATTCAAAGCGTATATTTATCAAATAATTAACAAATAAATCACTTTTGTAGTTTAGTTGTTTCATAATCTTCATAATGACATAAATTTTGCCAAAATTATGCTTTTTTCGTCAAATTCTTATAAAAAATTATTAATTATTAGTTAACTAAACAGTGAAAAAAATTAAAATTGTTTTTCTATCATAAAGAATTGATCTCTGAATATTAGTAAACTTAAGATTGTAAAAAAGTATTTTCCAGAACAGCAGGAATAATAAAATTAAGATAATACACGCTTATGTCATGTCAGCTTATAATTCCCATACACATACTAAGTACTAGGTAAAATTTCGATTTTTAAAATTAAATAAAACTTAAAAACCACACGGTAAAAATTTAAAAGAAAGCGGTTGTAATTTCCATTAATCTTTATTACCCAAAATAGAAACTCTTCAATGTATACACCTCGTAGAAATTGGATGTTAGAATCCTTCGAGTTCTAAAGAAACTAATTACCAGGTAGCGCTATAAACACTATCAATGCCTATATTCTTGAAGCTTGCAATATTTAGGAATAAGTTGTTACCAACAATAGAAGTATTAAATCTTAAATCTCAAAAGAAGAAGTAAAACATTATGATGCGCATGGGGAAGGGGGTAAATAAAATTATAATCGACAACTTCGAATTTAAATTCAAAATAATTCCTTTTCTATGATTATTATATGTACATGCAGAAATATTTATTTACAATTTATAATTACAATAAGCCGATATTAATTTATACTATTAATTATATATTAATATATTAATTTAAATATAATTATTACAAAAACGTTTTTATATAATAAAAGAAGTTTCGAAGTTGTATATGTTTCGGAGGGTTGGGGGGGGGGTTCAGCCCCACGAGCCCGTACCCTAGCTACGTGCCTGTCTTTAGGAGAAGTAAAATTTTTAATTGAGTATGTAGTGATTCGTTTCTGATCATTTATGAAGCTTTTATTTCCCTTTTTATACTATATTATTTAAAAATCATTTACAGATTAAAGTGGGAGATATTTTAAACTGCATTATAATAATATAATAAATAACTTGGAAAGTAACTGCGAAAATAAACTGTAGATTTTTTTTGAGATTTGATGTGGATGAACATAGTAAAGGATATAAAGTGCATTATTTTGATTTATATTGTACAAGTACACTAACTTGCTGTTTTCTAGTATTTGTTTCTTTTTACAGTGAACATAGGGAAAACATATTTTGTAAGAGTGCAATGATATGAATAGCTCTTTAATTTAAAATAAAAATCTAACTTATGTGGTAGGTATAATATTAAAGACAGATAAGAAGAATTTGTGTTGGGAAAAATTTATGACAACTCACCTTTATATTTGTGGTTTTCATAAAATATCAAAGTCTCGTCACTATATCTGGGATGCGTTTCTTGGGACCACACTGTTACCCAACCGTTTTATTCCTTGTATACTGCATAGCAAATATCTCACACATAATAACCCAAATCGATTAAAAAATGGTTTATATAAAAATATAAACCATAAGAAACACATGTACTCACTTCATATTATTGCTGTATAGGAGAATAATGATTTTCGTTTTTTTTTCTATTTTATTGTTTATGTATATTTTGATTCATTTGTTTATTATTTTGTAGCTTATGTATATATTCTTTTCAGTACATTTGCCTTTTCTTGCAAAATTCCTTTGCATTCATGTAATATTGTACTGTAAAATTTGTATTACACATTCGTCATTCCTCGGGATACCATTTTTTGAGTGTTGATGTATGCTTACTCAGCAATTTGAAAAAAGGAATGATACATATGTTTGACAAGTTAATAGTAGTTTAAACAAATTATTTGCCACTTCTTAGGAAGTACGCTGCTATTTCTAACAAAAACATACAAACTAGTTTTATGTACTTACTTGTATTAGCATACGTAGTACATACATATCAATATGCTCATGATGCAATTGCATATACCTACGAAAGATAAATCAATTTGCTTAGAATTTAATGTAACCCCTTTCTTTATATTCTAGTTAATAAATATACATATCTACATAACTGGATTGTACGTATTTTTGATTTCTCATATTTGCCACTCTTTGTTTTAAGGGAGGTCTCAATTTTATTCCAATAAAAATAATTTAAAAATCTAGTGTTTTCTTAGATTATAGCCATTGGTTGACACTAACTCGACTAGTTTTTTCTTTGTTGGTAATACCGGGGGGTTTGACGTCATGATGAAGGAAGAAGATGTAATCTGTAAGATTTGGATGTTGAACTTAGTTTTCCGTTAACGTAATGGTGTAATGCAAATTTAGTTAAGCGTACCCAATATAAACATTACATATTTTACCATATACGGTTAATAAGAGGAAATGTGGTTTTTGTTCCGATCCTTAAAAAAGCCGCATATTGTAAATTATGATATCACCCATTTTAGAGAATGAATCTGTGTTAACACATATATATATACTTGCTAAATAAATTCTTGAGGTGGTCAGTGCTCATTCAAACTTAGGCTTGTGAACTGTGACGTGTCATTTAAAGACAATGGATTTTCTTAAACAAGTAATTTTCATCTTTATACTGTGTTTGGTAAGCAGATATAGAAATATATAAAATATAATAATTTTAATTTATTTTAAATCTTTATTAGGGATTTATTGAAATGAAAGCGATGCGTCGCCGTCGCCCGCAAAAGGTACGCCCCGAAGTTATAGAACAAAGAAACCATTTCAGAAGCTCTCCTGCTTTTGATTCACTTTTTGGGGATGAAAACTGTATTTACAATTTGTGCAGCAATGTATCCAGTTACCCTTCCGAGGTTATTAGAAGTATGATAAACAAGAAAAAGGAATTTCATCGTTTCTTCGGTTCTGTGATTCAACCCTATCACGTGCCTACCTTAGCCGCAAAATCACCAATAAATGGAGAAGATAGAAATATGTGTCCAACACAGCAGTATACTTATTTTCCAGAAATTGCATTAAATAAAAATAGAAAGAAAGTGTTTATAGTGAATGTTGATAAGTTTCGGCAAGCAGTATCCTTTGAGACATGCGTGTAAGTAAAATCAGCATATTATTAGTTTTTATTTATGCAATCATTTATTTAGTTTTATTGTGTTAATTAAAGTTTTCCTAGACTACTAACGGTCTGATAAGTAAAATTCAATTTTTTGTAACTTATTTATTAGCAGAAGACTCTAAATAATTATTGCTTGATAGATAAGAAAGTTAACATAATAATACGCACCTTCTAGATTGAAGTCCTTCAGTACCTTTCATCAAAATTATAGATGTGAACTGATAATACTTGAATATATGCTGAAATAGTTGCATTTTCCCGAATTTTTAGTTTATAAATACTTTCAAGATCCTTATAATTCATGTAGCACTACGTTGAAAGTCTTCATTACGAAAAGTATTTCATCTTGGTTTCTATTTCATGGAAAACTGCCATTTATTCTCACAATATACACTTTCACACAAATTACAGTTTAGTTATGCACATTTTTTGATTGTTTATATAAAAAAAACTAAAAATAAAGACGGATTTTTCACTAGAAAAGCTAATAACCTCTTATTCTCAAATTAATGGTTTAAATGATTCAAAGTCTAAAATTGAATTAAAACTGTGAAGCTTTATAAGTCCTCCTTGTTTAAATATAGGAAGTTTTAGTGGAAAAAATCTCTTAGCAACGAAAATCCGGAAATTTTACACCAGTTTTTGCGCGCCACGGACATTAAGACGGAAAAACCAAAATTTAATATTTTAGATTTTTATTAGTATTATCAAATACTTTACTAGCAGCTAATAGAGATATAAAGAAAAATATATCAAACAAAATGTTAATGAATATGAAACAAACTTGAATAGTTTACTTCCAGACGTTTGGTAGAAAGGTCCTTAACATTTTCAACTGTTTTGCATTAAATTAGATAAAAGTATAATAGTCTTATTTATTTTGATAACTTTATAAACAATCTGTCTATTTTTATTTTGTAATAAAAAAAAGATTTAAATTCGGGGAATTTTATAAAACTAGCCTAGAGGACAGAATTAATGAATATCAGTTGAGTATGTAAGATAGGTATGTAGATGATGTTATGGTTTTCATTAATATTTAATATGATGAAATATTTTATGTTAAATATCATTAGTGCGTAAGTCCTTGATTTTTTTATTTATTTAGTAGTTTACTAAATGTGCTGTTAATTCTTGCTTACAAAGATAGCATAATAACTATTTTATTTATTTTATTATTTGCAGACCTAAAGCAAACTGCTTCCTGTCAAATCATAAGCCTGCTGGATACACAACGGCTTGCAAGCAACAGTATAATCTTATCAGATTAGTTTCCATGACGGAAAATGGAAATTTCACCTTGGATACATTTCCCATTCCTTCAAGCTGCGTTTGTACTTATAGGCAGGTAATTGGATATACTTAATTGGAATATAAGAGCGTGTAATGTTAATCGCAGATTAGTTTATTCTTACTCAGGACTATTTACTCTAGCTATTAACATTTGATTTTATAAATCTCAATTTTTTAAATTATATTTGTTTTGAAATTCTGGATTTGTATGTTTTTCAATTTTTGGAATTATATTTGAAATACATCCGTATTTTGAACAGACTTCGAAATACGATTTTTTTTACATAGCTAGATATCTTGTACATTCCATTTTATAATTTATTTGTAATAATTTGTTTTAAATAAATTTAAAAAAATACAAAAAATATTATTCTTATGTCACTGAAATTATGTAGATCTTGCCTTGATTTTTCATCTTGAAAAGTAGAACGAAAATTGTTTAGTTAATAGTGATGTAGTGTTCATTTTAAATTGGTTACTATTAGTGTTTAAGGGTTAATTCAATTTATTTATTTATTATGATAGCTTATAGTTACTAAATTTGTGTTATTCATTTTTTATATTTATTCTACACCGATATATTATTTTTTGACATATCATTTGTTATTTAAAAACCAGTGCACGTAAATGTATTCATCTTATTAAAATATAAAACATGTGAAAAGTACAAAAGCGTTATTTTTATGTTGTGTTATCTTAAGCATCTTTAGTCTAAGCAATTGAAAATAGAAACTAAAGTATATACGTATGCATACAAATAAAATTTTAAAAAACTGTTCTAATTGTTATAACTAGAAGGTGCTTAACTGTTCTACTATAGAATATTAAATTAACAAATATCCAAAGAAAAATCAGCTTTATCATGTCATTGCCATTTAATATTCTATATACACAATAATACATTCATTATTGTACAGTGTCGAGCAGTTGGAAGTTGACAACTCTTTATACGAAATTCACTTAAAAACAACGTGTAAATCAGACCTCTCAGGCTACTAACAGTGTAGCAAGTAACAGATATGTATGTAACAAATTTCGAAAATAAAACAACTGTAAAAGTCGCATTATAAAAATCCTGTTCTACAATGGAATATGTGAAATAACCTTTCAACTGACCACAACTGTAGTTGTAAGTTCAAGTCGCTACAATAAATTGATCAAGGCTAAATATGTGTAAAAGTTGAGCAGTATTAGAAAGCTATACAATCTCGAGATAACAGGAACAATTAGAAATATTACCATACACTTCAAGTGTTACCTTATTTAACCAAACGATTAGATCTTGTCAAAACAAAATTCTATCTGAACAAATGCATTTTAAACAATGCATACCTTATACAATTAGTTAATGCCATGATTTGCCAAACAAATAAATAAAAACAAAAAAACATAAGTTAGAAGATTGAGATCTTCTAAGGTAAGTTCCTATTCTGCATTTTTGCGTATCTGCGTCTGTAATGCTTTTGTCGAGCTTAATTTGTCAAAACTTACCATGATACCACCAATACGCCGCAAAGAACTATAATACATACTTAAATTTACATATATACTATTATACGTGTGTTTGCCATAAACTTGTTCATTTTTCCCTAGATAGATCCTTATTTTTTGTCAATGTTAGTAAAAAATTAATTCAATCGTTTATCTTTCAGAAAATGTGTTTACTTGCAAAATTGCAAGTAACGTTATTATAATTAGTAAACAAATAGGTCCTAGTATTTTAGGTAATGATGTAAAAATGAGTTGTACCGTTTTATCAAGCGGTTATAATATTTCCGTTGAACACTTAAAACTTACCGTTTGAATTTTTTTACTTTCACGGAAGTAGGTTTGCTTTTTCACAGAAACATTGCAGTTTTAAGAAGTTTTGCTTAGCGGTAAGCTTTTTGAAGCTTTTCTTTTAAGTTAAAACACACCAAGAAATGAGATTGTAACTTTAAGTTTGCAGTTAACTGATATACGCTGAAAGTAGTAATAAGAGTGTATCAGATATTACAAATATAATAGACACAAGAAAAAAATAAAATTTAACTAAAGAAAAACTTGGAGACAATACTTAATACCACCGTAATTTAAAGCTGCCACAGTTTGCAATTGAATATATGTATGTACTATTAACTCTATAGCAGCGTGCATAAAACACTTTTTTAAAGTATTGCCAAAATGACCGTGCATTATTATATCTGTATGAAGCAAGAGAATATGCATAGAGAAATGTGCAACTGTAAAAGAATGAATAATACAATAAATTGTTAAATTTTTAATTGTAGCCATTCTTATAATTTTCATCGTTTTGTAGGTTTAGATTAGCGATTAAGGTTACCGAGTTTCATATATTACAAGTAGGTTATGTCTGCATGGTGTCTTGGTCAACCTAATTGCGATTGGTGTCAAATAGTGCTTGAGCATTTTTTTGAACAACTACATTTGAAATACATTTTAATTATACCAATCGATAGCACTTGTCTATTCGCTATTAGAAACATAAGAAATACCCAACAATACAAGTACATACGAGTATTTCATCATTTTATTGTATGGCATTTTAGATCTTATAATCGCCTTATAAAAGATAGTGTAGTGACTAGCGTGCTGATCTCTCCCCCAAGCGACCCGAGATCGACTACCAGTGCCGGCAAATCTGGTTAAGGTTGTCTGCAGTGTTTTCTTAGCTGTAACGCAAATGTGGGATTTGTGCTATAACATAAATAAGTCGACTGTAGCCGCGCGATGGGACTGTAGAATAATAATAATTGCCCCTACCTCTCAAGCAAGCTTCTGGTACCTGATTCTCAGGTAATGGGTAGTAATCGTTATTATTATTACTTTTTTGTTCAAAATTAAGCACTACCGATTAACATACTTAAAGTATGTCTCATTTAGAAAAGAAAATGATAAGTTTACTTACGGTTGGGCTGAATATTGTAAAGAATGTCGTTTCGTAAGTCGCGAACAGAAAGTTCTGTTTATTAAATCTCTACATATTTTGGATGAAATTGAAATTCATAATTGTTGGCGTCAATTAATTATACTTCTGAAATTCATTATTTAAAAATAAATAGTGATAATGCGGAACAACGTTATAGTGCCTCTGCTCCAGCGACTCTCCAGAAAATTATTATTTGGGAAGTAAAAATTGAAAAGATACATATATTTACATGTTGTCTATTTGTCTACTATTATATACCACGAACATAAAAGATGACGATTTTATCAAGAAACCATACAACCATAACACCTATTGTATGATTTCCTTACCTAGGGTTGGTCAACTTGACAATGTATTTAGTATGAGATAAATTCTTAAGGAATTAAATTTTAATGATGATGATGTAAGTTTATAAACATTTTTGATCGAAGTAAAACGGTCTGTGCGGCAGCAACTCGGCTTAAAACAAAAAAGCAATAAGTAATAAATGCATAAGTTATACCTGCAACTAAACAGGTTCACAAATTGGATGTACAATTATTATTTGCAGTGCATTGCGTCAACGCAGAATTTTCAACTGTCCCATTTTACTAGCTTCATTACATCAGTAAGTTTATTAGTCGATTATCGATTTCAATTAGTCGATTATAAAATTTTGCTTTACTTCAGAATTACTTACTTTAACTTAATTCTGGTTTGAAATCTCTATATATTACTTAGAAATTTCTATAAAATTAAAAAAAATAGTTGTAGGAAAAGATATGTAAATGAAGAAATTATTGTTGCTTTCGGAATTTAAAGTAAATAACTAAATATTATATCACTTATCAGACATTGCAATTTAAGAATGAAAATATCTAGCAGATATGGAATGTGTTCCAGACTGGTAGCCAATTTTTGTCACGTAAACAACAGTTAAAACAAAAAAGTTTACAAGATTATCTGAAATTTTAGACATCAAGATAAAGACTAATGAATGTATGAAAAACTTATTCATATTAAAAATAAAAAAGCAGACATTTGCCACTTACGTTTTTAGCATTACACTGTGGATAGTTAAATTATTAACGTTTTCAACTGTGGTTCCTCCACACGCCGTTGATTTTCCAACGAATATTATGCTAATATAAAGTAGATAATATAATAAAAAACTACATATATAATTAAAATAACTATATTATGTATTCTCTTTGAACACGCCTGCCATTTGTTTAAAGTTATTTTCAGAAATGGCCAACTTATGTGTTTTATAGCATTTATTTGAGCAAAAAAAGTTTGGGACTTATTAGTAATTATGAAGAAAGGCATTGCTAATTATGAATGAAACGTCATTATTTTAAATTATAGTTACAATGTTAGATGTTATGATCCTATTGACATTATTATTAAGGAAAATAAAAATTCCATTGGAGTAGCACATCCTGAGCTACGAGGCGACACTTCTTTCGCTAGGAGCGTTGTTCTGTTAATACATAAGGAGCGAAGCAACATCGGGCAAGTTTATTTCAACCGTTTTAACTTGAACTTTTTTTTACTTCGGATTTTCATTTAGTAAACTTTGTTACGGAGTCGTTAATATTTGATTTTTACAATGGAGAAACTGACAATGGAAGACTGTAAAGTCTCCCATCGCATTGTGTCAATGAATGGCGATAAGAACTGTCTATTTAGAGCTATCGCACACTGTGTGTTTAACAGTTAGACAGTGCACGAGGTGGGACCTCATTTTCGGCCACGTGTACAACAACTGGAAAGAGGTTGAGGTCCTTAATTCGACTCCCGGCGATGATAAATACCTAACTCCTACCGAATACCGGACAGAGATGGGTCTCGGTAGGACTTATGGCTCGCTGTGTGAAGTATTGCAGCTACCCAAATCGTCCCATTTGTATTTGAAATGTGGAGGGACGGCAGCCTCATCTATCCGACTACACCTCAGGTTCAAGTTGACCTCCATACAAAAAGGCTACTTTTCTCAGGGAGACCCTCAGCGGGTCACTTTGATGTGTTGGAGAAAATTGAAACACCGCGTCAAGAAGGTTTAGAAGACGGAGGGTCTGTTCGAAAGAAGCACAAGAAAAGGAAGTCAACAACAATTAGGGACAAAAAGATTCAAGTCAGAAAGCGAGATGGAGAGACAACGAAGAGTCTGGCTCAAAAGAAGATCGATTTATTGCAATTGAAAGAAAGAGGCAGTCAGGGATAAAGAGAGTGAGGAATCAAAAAAGAAAAGGTTGGAGGATAACAGAGATAGACATACAAAGGTCGAAAATAAAGAGACTGACACGGGAAAGAAGAGAAATGCTACAAAGAAAGAAGATAAGCAACCGAAAAAGAAAAGGTTGGAAGATAACAGAAATAGACCTGCAAAGGTCGGAAATAAAGAGGCTGACAGGCAGAGCAAGAAAAATGCTAGAAAGATGAGAAATCGAAAAAGAAAGGTTGGAAGATTAGAGAAATAGACGTTGAAAGATTGAAAATAAAGCGGCTGATAGGGAGAGAAGGAAAAATGATAGAGAGAAAGAAGAAGAGGAATCAAAAAGGAAAAGGTTACGACAAACCTTGTGTTCGACGAAATATTCAATTAAGGAATCATATCCGTTCGTTGGTTCGTTCGTCCGTCAAGGTTACTCAACAATATGCTCAAGTATGCATCCATATCAACTGCTAATTGTTTACAGTAGGGGTTAAAGACTACTAAAATGGGTGGGAGAGTGTGTTGGTGGTGAATCCCAAAAATTAACTTTTATAAGTAGAACTGTTTTCTTACTTCGTGGATAGACCAGACGAGTGACATGACCAGAAGGGGACTGTTGATTATCAGACATTGCAATTTAAGAATGAAAATATCTAGCAGATATGGAATGTGTTCCAGACTGGTAGCCAATTTTTGTCACGTAAACAACAGTTAAAACAAAAAAGTTTACAAGATTATCTGAAATTTTAGACATCACGATAAAGACTAATGAATGTATGAAAAACTTATTCATATTAAAAATAAAAAAGCAGACATTTGCCACTTACGTTTTTAGCATTACACTGTGAATAGTTAAATTATTAACTTATTCTCTCTTATCTAATTTTTTTATATTTACTGCTATAAATATATTTATAGTAGTAGCCGTATCCACCTTTTTATTCATTAAGTCATGTGAATAAAATGTAGTAAAAACTTTTACTATACATCTATATTATTCTCATTACACTATATTTAACGGTGTCTCCTAACCACACATTGTATTTGACTAATTGCCATTGCGTATTTCGGTAACGATGTTACCTCTTTCTCGACATAAAACCGTCATAGTCATTAAAACGATTTTATGCCGAGAAAAAAAGGTAATATCGTTACCGAAATACGTATTAGCAATTAGTCAAACACAATGTGTGGTTAGGAGGCACCGTTAAATATTGTATTGTGAAAAACCACAGTCCTTACAATCCATTTATTAATTATTCTCATTAATTAAAAACCACATCTGTTATCTTTGATTAATAGTAGTAAACGCTTTTGCTACATTTTATTCACGTAGTCCATTGCCAGTTTTTAGACAGTAAATATATATGAAAATTAAATTAGCAATTTAAAATAGTAATTTACAATATTAGTTTATAAAAATAATTTTAACATACTGAAGTTCTGAATGACTAACTGCAAAACAATTTACCAAAGTTATTAAAAAAATATAGTATGGTATGCTACGTTTTCTGGCGAGATTATTGTGCCAAAGTTGATTTTTTGGTACCAAAACCTTTCCTCTTGATGTGTAGTATACGATTATTCTAGGTAGCATTTTTTTACATTAGTAGTGATATCAGTAGGTGGATCAAAGGTCAATTACAAGTAATTTTCAAATTTATTCTTAAACAAAAGATAAAATTATTCTCAAATTAGATTATTTGGTACCAAAACATTATCTTTGACTAACTTACCTTAGTATAACATAATTTTAAGTACCATCTATAAAAGTTAGTATTGAGCTCATCAGAGTGGGTCAAAGGTCAAGTATTGGTTTTTTTTTCATTGATTCGTTAAGAAATAAAAAAGAACTAAGTATTATTGCGCTGACATTGATGAGCTTCAACAATATTTTCTCCAGATACATATATAGTAATGATTTACACTTAAAGGAATACAAAATTATATGTTCACACATGTACATGTATATTACATGTTTGAAAATCATTCGATAAAATATGAAGCAAGCTCAAAGGATTTGATCGTCGTCTATGAAACAGCAGCATATGCAAACAAACTATCTATACTACAATAACATTAATGTCACTGCATGTATGTACTTAATGCCGATAAGCTAACCAGATCCGAGACATCAATATTCATTCCCCAGACACAGATGTATTCATTTTATTGATAACCTTCTTTCAACTACTCAGTCCGTGGTGAACTTTTGATCACTGCAAAAGGAAAACACAGAAAAATAGATATATAGATGCGAAGCTATTGGTGTTGAAAAATGTAATGGGTTACTTGAAATATATATTTTCTCCGGTGCTGACTGGGGAGGAAATCTTAGTTTGCCGGAATATTTAAGAAGATATGGATTACTTCATATTTATGATTTAATCTACAAGGTTCTATCGTTAATGCTTTCAAACAGTATGGGGAATATGAGTTAGATGATACAAACAATATGGAACATTTTGAAAGATTTGTATCAGCTGTTTACAGTAATATATGCAAAACACATAATACGATATCGAGATTATGATGGGAGTTATTTAAAAGGAAGAATTTGGAAAGCGAAGAGCTTACAGAATTACCCGCTTCAAAGGCGTAGATGTTACTTATATAATGGAGATGTAAAGGTCAATGTACTGAAAAACCTAACTGCGCTTGCTTGAAAAATAGGTTACCTTGTATATTGCATTATGCGGATGCAACGACTGCGAAAACATCAAAGATATTACGATTAGGAAGATTATTCGCAAGTTGACGAAAGCACCAATACGGAGAATTCGAGATATAATATTAAAGTTTCATATTTTCCAGTGACATAAGTTTGGTTTTTATTTTCCAACTGTGAACATGTAATTTTGTATTCTTTTGTGTGTAAATTATTATTATATATTGGGATAGTAAGTAACTACCAAAAATATTGATTTTAATTATTGGACGTTGATGGTTCTAATCAACACCGTTAAAGTCCGAAATTGATTCTTGGACGTTACTATACTTATTCAATGAGTTCAGAAATGTTTTCACATAACCAAAATAGATAAAAGAGACAAGCAAGAGACGCAGCGATGGATTAAGATTTATTCATTTGGTATCAATATATGGTTAAAAATAACGTTATAAAATACTAGCAAATACCCGGCGCGCTTTGCTGCGCTTTTCAAAAATTTCAAAAATTACCAAATTTGACAATTGACAACATATCTATATATATTTTCTTGTCACATCAATCTCAGTACCCATTTTTAACTTCCATATATGGGTTTTTCGCTGTTATTTCGGACCACGATGGCCGATCAGAGTCCAATTTGGTCTTATTTTCTATTCTGGGCCTTTCCAATGATACCAAATTCATCCAAATCGGTCCAGTGGTTGCGGAGAAAATCGCATACATACATACATACATACATATATACAGACAGACAGACAGACAGACAATCTTTCCCTTTTATATATATAGATTTAGGTATAACTGATGTTCACTTGAAGTTAAATATAGAAAAAAATTATAAATTAGTATTAATAAGAATAGAATGATAAAATAGGTTTTGATTCTCAACTTAGCCTGGGAATGGGTTACCATGAGAAAGCTATACCATTATTCCAATAATCAATAAACAAAGGTAGTTATAAAGAAATTGGTTTCTAAGTAAACAAAATGAAAAAAATAATTGAAAATTTTTGTAAAGAAGAAATGTATCTAGCCCATAAAAACCCGTAATAACCATAATAAATAAAGTAATCCAGAATATGAAATAAACAATTTAATTGTGAAAAAATTACTATTTAAAGAAGATCAATAAGAAGAAGCAAAAATTTAAAACTACCAGAAAATAGAAGGTGCCGTAGTTGGGGCTGTGAAGAGAATCTAAGCCATATAAGCTACTGATCTAAAAGTTATAAAAGAAGGAGGAAACAAATAAAAAGCTTAATAATAATAAAAGCCTCACAAGAATGTATTAAACTTTCTGTTGTTTTTCCAAAGTTATTTCAGCTTCAACGCCGGAGGTCTTGTATTGGTGGGTCATCCTGGAAAGGTGAAGATCTCTGTCCTAGCCATCGTTACTAATATAAACCTGAAAGAAAAATAAGGTTGGTGTAAATAAAAGAGTGTGGTGCATAGAAAAAGAAAAGTTGTTAGTGTTGCTTACTGTGTGTTAAAGGTTCTAAGAATTTGCAGTACATTGGATTAGAACTCTATAAAAAAAGGAATACTTACTTTAACATCAAAATTTATAAAACTTCCTAGTGAATATCCATACCTTTGACCCACTCTGATGACTTCAATACTAACTTTTATAGATGGTACTAACATACTGTTATTCTACTAATCAAAAGAAATATTTTGGTACCAAATAGTTTAGTTTGGGAATAATTTTAGCTTTTGTTTAAGAATAAATTTGAAAATTACTTATAATTGACATTTGACCCACTGTAGTAACCTCACTACTAATGTAAAATATGGTACCTAGAATTAATAGTCGTATTCTACCAACACCACCTATAAGTAAAGCTTAGTCACTGAACTTCAAATCTGTCAATACACCGGACACTAGAGATGCCTGTCAAATGAACAGTGCATTGTCATTACAGCTTAAAATTAAAATTTTGATGCGTTACTGCAGTGGTTCGTGCGCTTATATTTGTAAAATAGAACATAATCCCGTTCAGTTGGTGTGTCCAGTGCAGTCGTGAAATGAAACTTAAAAAAAATCTTCTCCAAAAGAGAATTGTGTAAAGAGTAAAGGTTTGCGCTTACTAAAGAGATCCGATCTTGTCAATAATAGTATATTATAATACAAGTGTATAAGCAAGCCTTTAAAGCATGTCCGACGGGTTTAAAAGCACGAGGCGAAGCCGAGTGCGTAAACAGTAAATGGAAATACCTTTTCGAAATAATCTGAATCATTAATCGTTGATATAGAAATAGTTAAAAAAAATTGTTGTTTGGTTGCTATGTATAAATTTGTTGATTTGTAAAGTATTGTTCAAAATTTGTAGAGTATATTACTGTAACGTTGTTAATTTCTTGTTACCTAGGCAGCTTTAAAGCACGTATGCTTTAAAGGTCTTATTTCACACGCTTAAGAGTACGATATCCCAAGATTATAAGTCTGTTATAATAAAAAAATATAAGTAATTATAGGGCACGGTGTTTGACTGTGATAATGTTTAAAACAAATGATGATTCAAAATATAATTTGCAGGCATGCAGACTATAATTTCTTGAAAGTGATGTTCAAAAACTGTAGGAGTTTATAGTGAGCAAACAGACGGAGAGGAACTACTGACGATACTTTTAGAACTTCATCACTTGAGTAAAGTTAAAAATTTATATTACCTAAATTCTGAAACACTAGCTTTTCTGTACGATAAAATAAACAAAAATAAACAAAGCTTAAACCTTCAAACGAAAAGTTCCATTACTTAAACTAATTTAAGACACAAAATACAATACTTACTGTAAATAAAATGCTCAAAGTTGCCGGCTTGAGATCTCGCTCTTTTTACAAATTTAAATTTCAGGTCGTAGGTATTGGTTCTGCAGTTGTCTAATTTATAAAGGGATGGATAAAAGTTTCAAAACACAAAAACATACACTAGAAGGGCGCCATCTGATTATGAAGCTTAATAACAATAATTAAATAGGTCAAATAAATCTAATAAATCTGTCTGAAATCACTAATCAGAAAATGAAATCAGACCGATATAAATTTAGTGCAAAATATTAGTTAATTTCAACAAAGTCAAAAATTTAGTTTGATGATGATATGAATAAAAACTTTCATAATTATATGGTTCAGTCTTACTGGTTTTAATTAACTTTGAAATCATATTTATTTTAGAAAACACAAAGAAAAATAAGATACAAGAAAATTACAAATTTTAAACTCAAAAGTTCATGTAATAATTTCCTACCTAAGAGCTCTTGACTATTAAAATTTGTCAATGAATAGAAGTTGTATACAAATTACGTATAAATAAAAAACAGACTGTAGAAATATTACAAAGATCCAAAGAAATTCATATAAATATTTAACATTCAAGAAAAGGAATACATAAGTCACTGTACCTGTAGTTGTCACTGTACCTGTTGTGTGTAATAATTTCCTACCTAAGAGCTCTTGACTATTAAAATTTGTCAATGAATAGAAGTTGTATACAAATTACGTATAAATAAAAAACAGACTGTAGAAATATTACAAAGATCCAAATAAATTCATATAAATATTTAACATTCAAGAAAAGGAATACATAAGTCACTGTACCTGTAGTTGTCAATAATTCGCAAACCAAATTAACGCTAAATTGCACAAAAAGGACTCCTGCACACACCAGCCACGGTTGAACGAAGAGAAACTGGGACGTTCGTAGATTTTTACTTTCACATTATTCAAGGATGCAATGAATTAACCCTCGTAATGCCTGTATGAGGTGAACTATTATTCACGAATTCACCCAATATAAAGTAACTGAATACAACAATAAAACTTCCATAAGATTTGGTTATTAAATTAATTTTAGGAACCATCGGCAAATGTTTTGTTATTTTTCTTAAAACAACCCATTTATCATTTAAGTCCGAACTGAATTTATAAAGCACATAACTCGGATTTCATTATTGGTTCGAAATTTCGATCACTGAAGATAAAGTCTGTAATTATTGATTTTTAACGGTATTTCGGTACAGGAATTATTTTTTTTATCGATGTATTATACGGTATTTATTTTTATCGGTAAACTGTATTAAAGCTATTACACTTTTAATAGGAAAAACTAGATTTCCCATTCTTTAAAAACACAAACATCCGGAAAAATATTAGCTGCACAACGGTACTTTTATTAATCGCAAATTCTTAATTAACGTCCGAAAAACTAATTACACAACGGTACTTTGTGTTTAACTGCAAATTTTCAATTAACAAGGCACAGCATCCGACACCGGCCATTTTCTATAAACTGTACTGTATTCAGACCATCAAATGAATTGTTAAACTGCACTGTATCGAATCAACAACGGAAGTCGTCTGCTTAAAAACTGAAGGTTATTTTATCATATACGGAATATTCTGGAGGGTGCAGTTCTGCATACACCAATCAAAAAGTCGCATGTTCCGGTCTAAGCAAATCAGAACTGTAAAGTCCACGTGTAGTCAATAGAGGAAATTTTCTTAATTCCCTTATTAGATTTTGACCCTAAAAGACTAGAGATTACGCAGTTTTTTTTCCGCGGACGAAAAATGTACACAGATGTTATTTTATACAAATCTAGCAGACACATCAAGTTGTTCTTAAGCGCATATGTAAGTAACCAAAAGAGATTTTTAACACCTAGCAAACATAAAGTTAAATTTATCACGAACCATATTTAACAGTTTCTAGGATTTTAACAAAGAAGCTATTTTGATCAATATACCCGTACATAAGTAAAATACAGAAGGGAATAATTTATTGCCCAAATGTTTTTGTAATTCTAAGAAGATTTGAAACACACCCTTTTAAAATAATTTTTATAGGTTTATTTGTACCAAATGCTAACACAAGTTTATATCGCAAGAAGAACGCAAATTTGCAGGACCGGAATTAAGATTTTTCGGTAAATATGCAGACAAAACTACATTTATTCAGGACTGATAAAAATATACCGTTACAATTCCCAACAAGTCCATAAACATGTTTTAGCAAAATAACCATGAAATAGTTTACCGAATAAAGTAAGGTTAGGTAACTTGATAACTACTTAACTTGATCTGTTGAACCCAAATACCCAACCTTCCCTTGCCGCTGTTGCGACTGAAACGCGACTTTTGTACTAGTTATAGTCTGCTTTAATAAGAGTGTAAGCCAGATCCGGTTTAAGAAGTAATCCAACTTTGATTTACGGATTCAAAGTTGTTGTTTTGTATTAACCGGAAAGTCGGAGGATGATGGGGTCTTCAACTTTGGGACGATTTGATACACGAAACTATGTTTTTAAAAATGTTTTGATGGAGAAAACGAAAAGTCAGTAGTAAAAACAACTTAACAAGAAGACCAAAACATAAATTCCTCTTCAAAAAGTAATAAACGTTGAATGTTTAATCATTTACTTCAATACATATAAAAGCATAAAATAGATTACTAACCTACAATAAAGGTTAACAAAGTGTTTCTTGAAAATATAACCTTCTAATCTTATTTTTCCGTTTTTTTCTTATTTACAAACAGCAGTGCCCTTTTTAATTGTTATTCTATATATTTTAAGGAATTTGGATGCTAATAAATAAGTATAGGATTTGTATGCACTTAAAAATGCTGAAATATGCATGCACTTATGCACTATAAAAACGTGAAATATGCACTTAAAAATCATGAAATATGCGTTTATTAGAAATTTTTAATAAATATATGCACTTCATTATTAAAAAAACACCTGTTTAGCTTTATTTACATTTTATTTACAGAAATTATTTTAATTAGACATCCTATGCAATAATTTAATTAATTATATTTTCTAAACATAGAGCGTTACAGTTCACAATGACGTACATTTTTAAATTTTTAAAGTAAACATATGCCTATTATCCCTAAATATTGTTTAATACTTTGAGAAACTCCGTTCCACATCGCAAGACGTAATTGGGGCATACTTAAAATTGTTTAATTCTACAAGCGAATAATGTTTTAGCTCGTCTAAAATGTCTTGGCCAGATAATGCATCGTTTATGCTTTTAATTAAGTGAAAACCAGGCTTTTTGTCTATAACGGATTTAAATTTTTGTTTTATAGTCAAACCCTTTGGCCCTTTTACTTTATTTAAAGAAACACCTAACAATTTTACATGCTAAAGAGATTCATCTAATGAATTTCCCTGACTTTCTAATTTCTGAATTACTTTAGCTAAACGCACAAAATTTGTCAAAACAAACAATAATTCTGCCCTCACCTCTACAAGCTTTACAAACAATTTTGTTTACATCTGAAATTATAGAGTTTACGATAGGATATATTTCCCGCACTTTTTCCGCAACTCTATGCATTGCATGGGCAAGACAAGTTAAGTGGATCATTTTTTCGTACAGAACTTGTAAGCCTGCTCCAGCCTTGATCATGTACGGTGCCGCGTCGGTGACGAACAGGAGTACTTTTTTGTACTGTATGCCCTCCAGCCACAAAATAGCCATCGAATCATTAAACAATTTTGCCACAGAACAATGATTGGTGCTCTTGAAAACGTCCATTGCTAATAGATAGGATTTGGGATTGTTCTCCGAATTTAAAACGCCAATTATAACGTTAGCCACGTATCTGAAAACAAAAATTTGATTTTTATTTTATCGAACTACATAATTAGTCGGTTACAAACAATTAGCGCAAAACAGTTATTTAAAGAAAATTATATTTTAATCAAGCAAAAATATTGTTGTGATTAAATATGTAACTAACAAAATAGAAAATAAAACATCCGTAAATTGCTCTGCTGTCTTTAATTAGTTAAATTTTACTAACAAAACGAAGGAAATGAAGTTTCTACGCACCTTCCAGTAGTGTCAGTAGATTCGTCAATGGAAACCCATATGTAGTTATTCGCTACATGTTTTCTAATTGATTTTATGGCCTCTCTTCGTATAAACGAGGTAAATAATTTTTCCTGAATGTAGACTCGTCGGGTATTGGCATTTTTGAAATTTCTTCCAGAAAATTACGAAATGCTGAGTGATTAATTTTACTTAACGGGATATCTGCAGCCACTAATGCACTACATAGTTTTTTATTAAATTCGATCGATTTGCTGGACACACCGCGCGAATTATTAAGGTACCCCGGTAACAATGTTTGTTTTTTTGATTTCAGGGCAACACACTTTTGATGTCGACCGGTGTTCAGATGTTGTGTCACTTGAAAGCGTTTCGTTGGTCACTTTATCGTCGCACACTGTACACTACAACACCTTATCGTCAGTTGTAAGAACACTGAATTCCTTAACATAACTTCGAAGTGTAACAGACACAGACCATTACTCTTTACCCATCTTTACACTCTAAAATTTCAAACTGAAATGCAGTTTGCAATTTCTGAACCGTCTTAATTGAAAAATTACAAGATTAGTAAACAAAAGTACAGGCAAATTTTTCTATGAACAGGAAGTTGTCAAAGGGTCCTTGGAATTTCCTAATACCTATATATCACAATACCGCAGGATGTAAGTATTTAAATTTTAGTTGAAAGGTTTTCTTTCTTAGAAAATATTAACAAGTACACAGATGGTTAAGGCAGTAAAATATTTTAAAGCCTACTATTTAACAATAAGCTTGAATTATGGGTTTCCCCTAGACTCAACTATGCCGCCCTTGGTTGGTTGTCTAAAATGCTAAAATTATTTAAAAAATATTAGAAATTTCATAATTAAAGCATGTAAAACGCTCAAAAAGTGGTAAAATATGCACACTCGTTCAAAAATGCTAAAATATGCATGAATTTATAAAAAACACCTAAATATGCATTTATATGCACTTTCAAATTGACATATGTGAATCATATGTGGCTTAAACATGTAGAAATATAACTCTGCATATGTTTGCTATAAGCAGAAAAAACATGCAAATGCATAGTAATCCTATACCTACTAATAAATAAACTATGACAAAAATATTACGATATACACCCATTCTCCTGCTAACCTTCAACCTCATGTTTCGGGCATCTTGTTTTTGTGCACAGGCTTTGTTTATAGGTGGTATTGAATGTTAATTCTACACATCAAAAGGAACATTTTGGTATAAAAAAATTTTGGCACAATAATCTCACCGGACATGAAAGTTTCAACATAACATACCGTACTATTAGCTTGAAAAAGTATGGAACGAAATGTTAATGACATGAAATTCTTCATAACTATTATTTAAATACAACAAATGATTTTAATATCGATTTTACTTTAAAAAGTAAAAAGTGTATTGTATTCTTTATCTTTTATTCTTTTTGATGTACGGAACTTATTATGGAGATGATATTAAGAGGGAATATCATTCCTTCTTTTAAGGATTCTTAGAGGGTTTAAATATCACTAGTTTTTGTTAAAAGCATTTAAAAGAAAAAATAAAAATAGCGGTGCACACGAGCTTTACCAAAAACCAGGGTTATCAAAAAACATGTTTAAAAAACAAAAGCAGTTGTTTTTTAAATTAAACATGAATGAAAGCTTTGAACAAAGATATTAAATTCCGATATAAATTACCATCATGATTATGCATGCCTGAAACAATAAGTTCTTATTCTTATCATTTTTTTTAATTTCACGTCTTCCTATAAATAAATACTTCCTAAATAAATAAAAAATCTACTTCAATAGTCTCCAAAACAAAGTATTAAATATTGTTTTAAGTTAGCACCTTGCAAATTGTAATTTATAAATAAAAGGATCATTATTCTTCTTAAATGCGTCTTTAGACCGCTAAAAAGAATGCAGAATTAGTAAATAGAAAATCAGTCGAATATTATATATTCATGATGACGGGTTGACGAAAGTGCCTATATGGCAGCATTTTTAACAATTTTATTAAAGATGCCTGTTGAACCTCATAACATCTTGTCAAGTGTATTCATCGCAAAAAAGAAATGTGCGTATTAAATTAGTTTGATTTATGAAGAATCAAAAACTATTATTAAAGTTGATAGGAGAGCATTTTTTAGGTATGTTTGTTTATTTAGATTTACCATTTACGTAAGCAAATTATCTCTGTAATTATTCTTTCCATTATTTATAGCAACTCTTTGCTAAATGCTGTACATCTGAAAAGAAGTATTTAAAACATTAATTTAATATTTTTGCAGCAAAATTGGTTGATTTTATGCAATGAAATTTAAACCTCTTTCCACTTTATAATTTAATTTACTTACTATTGTTTTTATGGTTCAAGTTTCAATCTTAGTTACTTTCCAAAATAGATTTAAATAATAAACAATCAATAAATTGTCTATACTTTTTCATTTTATAATTTATAGTTGTAATACTTATAATAACACACCTTTCAGATAGACACTGGTTATTTAAATTCTAAAATGCAGTATAAGAATCTAAAATTATTATTTTTCTCTATCAAGTTTTCAAAAAGTCGTTTCAAAACAATTACAAAAAACATGGTTTAAAACTTAACAGTGCATTGCACTTACTGAAATTTCTACAATTTGTGCTTATAATGTAAAACTACCTCCATTCTGGATTGCTAAGCCTGATATATGGTTTCACTAGGTGGAGTCTAAATTTATTTTAGGAAAGATTACTTCTGATCGAACAAAATACGATTAGGTTGTTGCAAGTCTCCCATCTGAAGTTATTTTTAGTATTTACGATAGTATACAACAACCTCCTCAAAAAGATTTATATCAAAACTTAAAAACAAAACTTATTCAAAGACTCACGGCTAGTGAGGAACAGCGATTGAATGTCTTACTTTCAGGTATCGAAATTGACGACCGTAAACGTTCTGAATTTTACAGAGACATGACTGCCCTTGCTGGTGATTCCTTCATGGTAAGACCTTAATTGCTTATAAAACTGTGGAAAAGGCGTTTACCTAAAACCATCAGTGTTGTCATTACAACTTCTGACAAAAAGCAATGTCCTTAAGTCATCCATTACAATTCGATTTACTTCTACCAACGCATCAAGTGTGTTCTTCTGTGGTGTGAATCCGAATTGATTATCGTTTATCAAATCATGACTGTAACAGTGGTGCATCACTCTGTTTATTAGTAATTTCTCTAATACTTTCCCTGCGATATTTATCAAGCTTATCGGACGATATTTTGTTACCTCTTCTAAATCTTCTTTTCCTGGCTTGACTATTGGAGGTTTTCCATTTCCTGGGAAAGCAACCTTTTTTTAGGCAGTCATTGTATTATTATTTATTGTATTGTATTATATATTAGGATTATTTATTAGATTAAACCTTTTCTTTTCAATGACCATAACCATAGATTTTAAAATGTTTCGGTAAACCTGCTAATCGGTTATTTACAATGTAAGGTTCTTGGATAAATGCCATATCAATTTTGTTATCATTCATAATATTTACAAGATTATTGGTCGCTGCCCTCGAATGTTGCATATTTATTTATTTGTATACATGCCAGTCTCATTTGATCTTCAGTATCTTCCATTGTTAAATTATTTAAATCGCTATTATGTAAAGTTAGTTGAACCATTGTTAATAATCGGTGTTTTTTTTGTATTTTTCTGACATTACTAGCCTGGCAGGACAGTTTTTATCTACAGCCGAATGCCTAATATCTACTTTAGAGTATGTTCTTCTTTTTCAATTCGACATTGACTTCTTTCGTGATTGCTACTACACAGCGGGCATGTGACATTTCTTCGACATTCTTGTGCTCTATGGTAAAATTTACAACATTTAAACCATCTCCGTAGTTCTAGATAGCCTTGCAAATATTCCACCCTATCTTCAAGCTTTTTTCTAAAATCTTTTTTGTTAGCTCGGAAGTAACTTCCACAACTAGATGTTTTGCCCTTTTCTTATTTGTAAATATAAATTTTGTTTTAAATGCGTTTGGATTAATATTTAATTCCGGATTTTGTATGATAATCGTTTCTTCTGCTTTAGTTATGTCCAATTCTTCAGGTATATTGTAAATTATGAGCTGAGAATTTCTTATTTGGTTTGTTTGAGCTTTAATTTGTTCGCCACAGTTAGCATTAATGTTTTTACAGATTAATTCCGCATCTTCTTTTTTGTTGGTTTCGATTATTACTTTTCCATTTGCTAAAGTTTTAAAAGCTGTAACACCTACTTTAATGTTCGTTGGGTTGATTTTTAATTTAATAAGATTTTTAATTGTATCTGCTGATTGATTTAGTTTAGGAGATATTATCATTTTAAATTTATTAACTATCGCTGTAAATTGTTGGACGTTATATCCCCGAAACTCTGTTTAGGAACAACAGATGACGCATCTTATTCTGAATTCTTAATTTTCTATTTGACCTCGATTATTTCATTTTCCAGTTCATTGATCGTTTGATCTTTCGATGCATTTGACTTAACCATACGATTATAAACTTTTCTTAATTTACTCACCGACTCTAGAATGTCCTTTCTCAAATCACTACGTAAGTTGGCACTTTTCAGCCATAGAAATTAAAGTTTCTAAAACACTTTCAAGCTGAACGTCCACGTCGCGTCGTCCGACATATTGCCGACCAGTAGTCCTTGTTAGTGTGCGTCCGCAACGGCGCACCGCACTTCGCCTAGACCATAGCCTGGTATCATCACCTCGCACGCCAAAAAAAATAAGTGCGTTATTTTAAATACGCGTGGCCGCAACGACGCTTCGCCCATCGCACCGCACTTAGTCTGGTACCCTCGCCTAGGCTAGAGAAATTGAGCTTGGTATTTTTTAGAGCATCGCCCATCGTACGTACCAATCAAACGTACCAATACACATTTTCATGTAGTTAAAAAGACGGTTTGAATTTCTTCATAAGTCTTTGTATAGCTGATGAAATTCTCCATAATAAGCCCTCTTTTTATTTCTGGCATGCACTGTCGTCTTTCGGCGGTTTTCAAGCAAATGCTACGTTTTTAAATTTGAATTTAATAAGATATCTTCCCCGTCCGAGGTGGAAAATGTAAAATCCATGTTTGCGCTATGGATGCTTACTTTAAAACTGACTCAAAAAGGCCAAGTGCGGTGCTCCGTTCCGGACACTTAAAGGCGAGGATCGGGGCGAAGCTCAAAAAGCGATGGTCGAGGCGAGGGCACTAGGCTATGGTCTAGGCGAAGTGCGGTGCGCCGTTGCGAACGTACCCTTAGAGTGCTGTGCTTGGTGTCTGTGTAGTAAACGTACGTGTGGTTAGCACCTCGAATGGTGCCGCGAACCCGAGTAGAGGTGCTATTTACACGGCCACTGTACAGTCGTCAATTGTGCTCGGTCAGTTTGTGTAGTGTTAACCGGTAAGTCGATAAAGCCTAGGTCCAGGAAGCCTCCCTCTCTCGAAGCCATAGTTCACACCACGTCGGTGTCCTTTATTCCTGTTGGGGGTCAGGATAAGGCCCCGCTACTGCACTGTAAAACCGTCACCCTCCTTTTCACCCCGGCAGTCGCTACCGTCCCTGCTGCCGTCCTGGCTGCCTGTCCCAAGATCCTACTTTCCCATCCCGGGTTAATCTAGTAACTAACCAACAAAGGAGGCAATTTGGAATGGATCGACAGTGTAGTTAACTTACTGATTAATGCTAATCAAAGACGATATATATCGAGTAATATATCGAAGTTGGTCCTGACAAAAGTAGTTTTTTTTGTATAATCTCAAGTATCTTCTACCAAACCAACCAACCTATAAAATACGTCGACTGCAACTTCAATTACAACTCTAACCTATCAACAATTCAACAACCACAACAACAAGTACCATCTATCAGCAACCAATTACGCCAATAGCTATTACTTCTATAACTCATCAATCTTTAATAATTCAACATTGCCTCCACCAACAATTAATCTACATTCGAATGCCAACGGTTATCGCCCATACCAAATGTTCTGCGTTCTGGTATGGCTGATAACAAAAAAAATAAAAGTCATGATTATCGAAGAGAACAATAGCGACTATAGTGATTGTGGTTATCATCACCAATGTAATATTGCTGATGATAACCACAACCAAACGAGTGCAACATCCATTATTTGGGCTATTTATTATTAAATTTATTAATAATAAATAGCCAAATTATTCCCGCTGAAAAGGCTCCGGCCTAAAATAGTAATCGCTCTGCTTTGCAGGGTGATCGGAAGATATACTGCTCTTTAAAATTATGTTTGTCATTTTTTTACTATTTTTTTATAAGTTAAAAACGGAATATTTTTCAAGTATTTTGACTTTTTCTTATTTTGCCTCCAGTAATGCATAATTATATTGGTAACCTTTAGAATGTTGTCTTGTGCTATTTTAAAATTTTCACTTGAATATTTTTTTTTTCTGAAGAATTAGAAACATGCCTTCTTCTCAGATAAGAAATAAAACATGTTTATTACTATTAGGTAAACTATTAATTAAAAAATAATCCATCATACGTATTCTTGTATTTGTCTAATAACTATTTTTGATACAAGTACGGTGTCATGTTAATTTTTAGGCGTGAGGTCGGGATTTAAAACAAGCCAAGTGCCTGAAAATTGGTAGCACACTCAAGTTAACTTTGACGGATGTCAAATTAGGTGCATCTAGATTATTATGAATCATTTCGAAAGGAAATTAATTTTCATAAATGTTAGATGAAAGTTAATTTTATTAAGTTATTTAACGATTTACATTAAATTACATTTTGAATGCAAATTCATATAGAAAAATATATCACTCCGGAATCGGCTGGGAATCAAACCCAGGACCCTCAACTGCATTCAAAATATAATTTAATGTAAATCATTAATTAACTTAATAAAATTAACCTTCATCTAAAATTTATAAAATTAATTTCCTCTCGAAAATTTGTCGCTATGCTGATACTCGTTCTCCGGTAGCTCAGTTGGTAGAGACCACCTAGACCTAGATATATTTATTTTCCTATATGGCTTTGCATTCAAAACATAATTTAATGTAAATCACTACAAAAAATATATTATATAAATTAATTAATTATTTCTAAACCTGGCAATCTCACAATATAAAGTTTAATTCTTTACTTATAATTTTCTTTCGTATATATCGTATAGAAGAAAATTTTTATTTATGTTAAATGTGTTTCTCTAAAAAGTTACTTTTACATTAAAGGAATGCCAAAAATCTTTGGTTCACTCTTTTAATTTTAGTGCAATTTTTACAAATCTTTATGTAACAACTTCATAAATCATTGCAGTCTATAATTATCTCATACCTTTGTGGTGTATCATATGTAGACGAATATCTAATATATGTTAATCAGGTGGCAGGTAGACATTAAGATCCGTTGCTAGTTCTATAAAAGTGTTACTGTGTTTTTTGTGATACCTAGAACCCGTTTGATAAACAAAGAACTATGTATTAAATTTATAGAAGAATATTTTTAAGACTATAAACCTCCGGTTGTTATAAAAATACATATCTCTTATACATACTATATTCTAAACCAGACCAAAAGTGCCAAATGCAATGTAAACTGTAAACATGATATTTCAGAGTATATAAAAAGGTAGGTACATATAAATGATTCAACTTCAAAATGCTTCGGAAATTCCAAAAATATTACAGAAATTACTAGACAATTACTAATCATAACTTTAATTAAAGACTGAAATATACATCAAAATAGATTTTAAAATAAAAAATACTTTAAATTAAAACCGCACTTAATAATTTGTAATTAAGGAAGTTGTGGCTGTAGAAAAAAATGATGAAAACTTAAAAGAAATTAGTGCAGTTGATAGATTTTAATGCACAAAATTATTTTCTGAAAAATCTTTAATGTTTAGGAAGTTTGTTTATGCATAAATTGCATTTGAAAATAACACGCGATCTTATGCATAATGGTTTTGATAAAGTTTTTGATACATTTATTATAATAACTTCATAAAGAATGATACAAAAAAATTGACACCAAAGCATTTCATGTAAAAACGTTGTAAGATTGTGCCGTTAAAGATTCAAATTTGTTAGAAAGATACTTTTGGCAAAAACAAAATTAATACGAAGAATTTGTCTATTGAACGCTTGATATAGATCGCTAAGTAACACCGTTGCATTGCGACAAACGAGCGGGAAGCTTAAATGCTTTATGTAGTTACATGCAGCACCACTGGCCGCTCGTAATTTACGTCTCGAAAACAAAATCAATTGTATTAAATAAAAAGATACATAATTCGCAAATTTTTACTGGTACTTTTTAAATGAATCTGAATAAATAGTGTTTCATCCATCGTTTTATATACATATATTTGCAAAGATAACCTCAAAACTTGAGTCAACGTCATTTAGTGCATTAATCTGTTTTCATTGGAACAACAAACGAAATACTGATACCAACTTAAGGCAACGTTGTTACTTTTTCACTACTCTAGAAGCGTATAATTTATTTATATTCTAGAGAGATTTCTTTATTTTTTAGTGTTTACATGGTAATATTATTTTATGTTTACTAATAAAAAAGTAAACTTGAACGAAATTTCTGGTTAGAATAATAGTTTCTTTCGTCATATTTGACGTTCTTAAGTTTGGACAAGACAGTCAAAAGTTAATCTCTAACTTTAAAAAGACTAATAATTAATTAAAAACATACATAAATAATAACTAAACTGCTTTTACATGCATTCTAATAAAACCAGTATCATTTGAGCCATTATTTGAAGCAAAACTATGTAATTATTTCTATTTGTCAAAATAGCAAAGCTCCATAAGTTTTGGCTCAGACTATCCCACCACAACTCCCTTAACCATATATTTAATGAAATGAATAATCTCTCTATCCTACTATCAATTTTAAAGTTTTACTGATTACACGGTGCTTATTGCTAAAGACCAAAGCAGGTTGCCAATTTATATTACAAATTTATTTATTTATTTCCCACCGATTACTATGATCATTTGGCATACTCTACTAGAATTTAGCCGAATTTAGGGAAATTTCACACCCACTACGGATGTTTATCGTGCTAAACATTGCATTGACACAGACCTACAGTTTTACTTCCTATCCGAAAAGAAGGCATGTTTTTAATTTTTTCTCCACTTTGAACAATTACCAGGTCGACCGGGAATCGAACCTACGACCCTTGGATTATGAAGCAAACATACAAAGCACTAATCCACCGAGGCTGGTTACAAATATTTGAATGGAAACTAAGAGAAATTGATTTACGTATAATCGCAATTAGATCATCTGAAGTTATAAAAGAAAATGGCAATTTAGTAAATAATCCTGTACCTACTTGTGTACTCTAAAACTAGTAAGTACATGAGATCTGTTTTTGCTACAATAGGACAAATTTCAAGAACTATCGGGGAAAAATGCACGACAGTACATGGAAACTAACAAAAGAGAAGAATTATTAAACAATAAAGAATGTCTAAACTAAATGAAAGGAAGAAAGAAGAATTACAAGAAGATTATAAAAAATTAGTAGAGATATAAGAAATGCTATTAAAAGGGATAAGCGAAAGTATGTTGAAGACATAGCTAATACAGCACAGCAAGCTGCATACAGAGGTGACATGAAAGAACTATACAAAAAATAGAGAAACTAAGTAATATCAGTAAATAAACTACAATAATTAAAAAGAAATGTGAAGAACTATTATGCACCCAGGAACAGCAGATGACAAGATGGGTAGAATACTTTAGTGAGTTGTTAAATGAAAAACAGCAGGTATCACAGAGACTCTCGAGGAAGATATAAGGTTGTGGTCAGAACTTAACATTAGGATGGACTCACCTACGAGTGACGGGGCTATAAAACTGGCTAAAAATCACAAAGCTCCGAGTATTAAACAAATTTCAGCGGATATACCTAAAATTTACACAGCGGTAGCAAACAATGTACCTATAAAACTATCAAAGAAAGACTATTCGAAAAAGTGCGAAAACTGGAGGGACATCATCCTACTTAGCAGTGCAAACAAAATATTTTACAGAATTGTAAAGAAAAGAATGGTGACAGAATTAGATGGAGAATTAAGAACTAAGTAAGTAATAGGGCAAATAGATCATATATAGATCACATAATAACTTTAAGAATCCTAGTAGAGCAATCTTTGGAGTACAACGTACCGCTATACTTAGTATTTATGGACTTTCAGTGAGCTATTGACACCCTTATCATAGGATGTATATGGAATACCCTTTGAAGCAGAGGGATACCATCCAAGATAGTTAATCTAATTAAGAAAGGGTATAACAATTACGAATGTAAGGTTGAGCATAATGGAATCCTGTCATCAGCGTTGCCAACAACATATGGTGTAAGACAAGGTTGCGTTCTCTCTACATTGTTATCTATTTAGTGCAAAACGAGGTTTTACGGAAAAATATTTTAAGGCAACATAGCGAAATATGGTGGAATATGAAAAAAACGTTGGAGGATTTAGACTTGGCAGATGATATATGTCTCATTTCAAAAACCAGCAAGTCTATGCAAGAAAAGTTGAATAGTCTAGTCGAGGAATCAGCAAAGGTGGGATTAAAGATAGATATTAGAAAAACAAAGTATATATGTCTAAATGTCGATTGACGGAAGAGCATGTTATTAAATGGTACGAAAATAGAACGAGTTGAAGATTTCGTTTACTTGGGAAGTGTGGTGTCGATCGCAGATGGTGCACAAAAAAAATGTGTATAGTAGAAGTAAAATAAAGTAAGGAGTGCTTATAGTAGATTATTTAGCTAGAAAGTGCCTTAGTTTTTATTTTCATTGGGCATACCTTGTAAAAAGTAACAACCTAGCTCATGTTGTAGTCTATCCCCAAGTTAAGCAAAATTTAGTTGTCGTCAAAAAAATAACTGTGTGGGGGGGCGGAAGAGGGGTTTTAGTAAAAAAGGGGTGAAATTCAATTTTTATGTTATTTATTGCAGGACATTGTTTGTGACAAAACACGCTTTGTTGTGACAAAACTGTGAATGGTTACGTCGATATTTAAGTTGTCAAAAAAAATTTAAGATATTTATTTACATTGTTTCTTACGGGAACTTCTACTTTTAAAGTCGATTTTCTCGAAACTGCACTTTTAAGGTTTAACAAAATTACATTTAACACTTAATATCTTCAAACCTAAAACAATATTTTGAAACAATTACTGGAATAAACGTTTTGCGTTGATTTTCTGTGAACACTATGGTGTTTTTATTTTTGTCATAGGTATAATAGAATCGAAGATATTTGCAAAACAACGTAAGGAGTACCGGGTCTCGTTTTTGCTGTTGATTAAGGAAAAGGGATTTTAGCACGGTAATAATGCATAGTTGAAGTTATGTCTACCCACGGTAAACAAAATATATGTTCTTATGCGTTTTACACATTACATATCATACACAGTGGCGTATTTAATTATTATTTCTTTCTTGAATTCATACAAGCAAAGATATTTATCAATAACTAAAAGCTGTCCTAGGATATCATTTGTGGTTTTGCATACTTACAATTAGTAAGCTACAACTATATTACAGCAGTAGTTTGTATGTAACGACAGAAAATTTGTATGTAATAAGTTAAATATGTTAACTAATAGAAGGCAAAATAAAAAAAAATCGTGTCTTAGATTTAAAATTATTTTTTAATAAAACATGGAAATATTTAGGTACTTATACATCTCTTTTCATGGATTTTTTATAAAGTTACAAACACAACTCAAACTCAAATTAAAAATACATATTGTGCAATTATCTATTAACTATTTGAGAAGAAAAAATTAAGAAAAAATTAAGTAAACGTATTGTCTGCTTTCGGTAGGTCATTTTTCTTGCTTTTGTATCCTCCAGGAAATTTGCACGTCGCGATGCAATAAAATTTAAATTTTCACACCCGAACAAATTTTCGTCAAGCAATCTGCAAAAAACATTAAATTGTAACTAATTACATAACACCATGAAATTATTTGAATACTAATAGCAATGTTATATCTCCGAATACATCAAATACATGCTATTGTAAAAAAAGGTATTTAAATTATTTCATGGCGTTATGTAATTAGTTGTAGTTTAATTTTTTTGCAGATTGCTTGACAAAATTTTGTTCCTGCATGAAAAATAAATTTTATTGCATACCAACGTGCAAATGTCCTAGAGGATACAAAAGCAAGAAAAATGATCTCTCTTTTTCTATTTTAATTTCTTCCTTTCAAATAGTTAATAGATAATTGCATAATATTTATTTTTAATTTGAGTTTCAGTTGTCTTTGTAATTTTATAAAAAATCCATGAAAAGAGATGTATAAGTACCTAAATATTTCCATGATTTTATTAAAATATAATTTTAAATCTAAGACGTGATTTTTTTTTATTTTGCCTTCTCTTAGTTAAGATATTTAACTTATTACATACAAATTTTCTGTCGTTACATACAAACTACTGCTGTAATATAGTTGTAGCTTACTAATTGTAAGTATGTAAAACCACAGATGATATCCTAGGACAGCTTTTAGCTATTGACGAATATCTTTTTTGTATGAATTTAAGAAAGAAGTAATAAATAAATACGCCAATGTGTATGATATGCAATTTGTAATACGTATAAGAACATATATTTTGTTTACCGTGGGCAGACATAACTTCAACTATGCATTATTACCGTGCTAAAATCCCGTTTTCTTAATCAACAGCAAAAACGAGACGCGGTAGTCCGTACGTTGTTTTGTAAATATCTTCGCGTGTATTATACCTATGACAAAAATAAAAGCACCATAGTGTTCACAGAAAATCAACGCAAAACGTTTATTCCAGTAATGCTTTCAAAATATGTACTAGATTTAAAGATATTAAGTGCTAAATGTAATTTTGTTAAAAGTGCAATTTCGAGAAAATCGACTTTAAAAGTAGAAGTTCCCATAAGAAACAATGTAAACAGATATCTTAAATGTTTTTTTTGACAACTTAAATATCGATGTAACCATTCACAGTTTTGTCACAACAAAACGAGCGATGTCCGGCAACAAATAACATAAAAATTCAATTTCACCCCTTTTTTACCAAAACCCTCTCTCCCGCCCCCCGCACAGTTTTTTTTTGACAACAACTAAATTCTGCTTCACTTGGGAATAGGCTACAACATGAGCTAGGTTGTTACTTTTTACAAGGTATGCCCAACGGAATGAACGATTTCAGCCTAATAAAACTCTACTATTATATAATACTGAGTGAAGTGTGACGTGTAATTTAAATATCAAAACCAAAGTGCGGATTTTAATTATATGGTGAAGCCGGTGTTTTTATATGAATTAGAATCATGGGTGGTTACTGGTGTAATAAAACAGAAGCTACAAGTGTATGTAAATTGTTGCTTGCAGGTAGTGTTGCAAATATGTAAAAGAATGTTCTGGAAATGCTGATGTGAACGTCCGCGTAATAAAACCGTATCAAAAGAACGTTCTCTTGGGGAGCATAATGAACCACGTTCGCAAACGTTCTGATAATAATTTAAAATAAAAACTTTCAGAATAATGTAGCACAAACGAGCAAAATTAGAAACATTAAAAATCGTGAATGCTCACGCAAAATGTACACGTGTTAGTCGCTGCTGCTGGGAGCATAACCAAGCACGTTCGCGAATGTTCTCATAATAATTCTCTAGAACTTTTAAAATAATGTCACGTGGGGTTTTCGTGACTGGAGGACGTAGTCAGAGGTAGAGATAAATCAAACACAAGTTGTAAAAAACAACTATATACTAAAGACAATAAAGAGAGTACAAAAGGTTAACATACATGTTGAGTACATATTGTGAGGACGTACATGTCCTCCTAAACTAATACAATACAGGGGAGGTCGGGACCACCCCTGGTCTAGCACTAGGTCTACAGATTAAGCGTAGGAGATAACCTCCTGGTAACTAAGCTTTGGGTAGCCTGGTCACAACTACCCATAATTCGCATAGAGTGGGCGATTAAGCGCCGCCCACTCAACTAGGCACTAAGCATTACATAATTAAAAGAGTACTCACCAGCTTGCTTGTTGTGTTCGAGCCATGGAGCCCAGAGAGTTTAATATTTTCCGATTTTCTATTATTACATTATTTTTCAACGCATTATCTTCCAACATTAAAATTAACTACAAGTAGCATTATAAATGAGAAGAGGAAAAGTGAAGAACATTCGAGCATTTTCAGCATTTTGCTAACCTAATTATATTATAAATAAGTATAGTATGTATAATAAAATAATAACAGTTTAGTTTTATAATATGAATAAATGTTATTTACTTCGTTTCTATCTTAGAATATAAAACTGTAGAAAAGTGTATAACTACCCGACGCAACCGTCATTAGACACCGCCTAAATCTACTTTTCTCGCAAACTCCGGCAAATACAAAGAAGGGAATAACATTTTATAAGTATTTGTTTGTTTAAAATATTTATTATAAAATTTATATTTTAAGATTAATTTCAAAATATTATGTTTTAAAATTGAGGTTATATAGTTTATGTGCGCATTTCGAGACAGTGAGAACCGCCAATGGAAATATCTCATTATAAAACCGGAAACACCTACTCGCCATATTGAGATGCCATCCCGATCGTATGTAGTAGATGATTATGTTCCTTCCTACAGTTTTATATTCTAAGGTTTCTATTATTTTTTTCACATATGCGGCAAATATATCCTTCAACTCATTTATAAAAAGCCTTGAAAAATAAAGTCATATCATGTATGGATTGTTCTATTTTTAAGTGTGCAACATCTCCAACTGCGGTTTATAAAGGGGGTTAAGTACCTAAAGATAAACATTAATAACTTCAAGATGGTTGGTTTCATTTTCAACAGTTTTTTTACTTTTTACAAAGTCCGAAGCAGTAGGTCACAGACCCATGTTCCTAATGTAGTTGTAATTGGTTTCAAGGCGCTATTAGAATGTAATAATATACAGCCCAAGCAGCATTTTTAGTCATCGCTACATCGCTACCGGTGGAACTACTAAGTTTTTGTAACTAGTCACAAGCACGTAATTGCTACAGTTTTGTTACGTGCCTGGAACAAAAATGGGGAACAATTTTTAGGTAGCAGATACGTTACAGTAACCTCTCTGTAGCTTGTCCAGTTACGTAGCTGGAACGTGGCGACGTAGTAATTGCTACATTCGTGGAACTTCTTTTCTCTTTGACACATCGTGTCGCGTGGTTGCCCTCTCTTGCTCTTGCAACTTAACAAATATTCTATCATTTTCTATACTAATGCTGCGATAGTGTCATAAAATGGATTACTATTTTATTTGTAATACGTACTTAATAATACAAAAAGCGATGAAATGTTTAATTATTTTGTCATTCCAGTATACCATGATTAAAAACCATAACTTTTCTGTTAAACGTGATGATGATAGACCGAAAAATAACAACGCGCCTTCTTTACATATATTTTTTAATAACAACTATCTTTGATAAAATATAACAAAAATATTTATAAGTTGATACACATGATATAAACCATTTTTATATTATCCCTAAGGTACAATTTGGCACCAATTTGTTATTTTAATTGAAGGCTATACAGTAAAATATCTATTAACAATCATCACAAATTGCAACTTGATTAATGGCCTCCAACATTTTACAAGTAAATGTGGAGATGGAGTAGTTTACGAAAAATCATTTTAAAGTGATTCTCCTGGGTAGCAAAAACGTAAGTTTTATTTTCAATACTACTGTAAGGTTCCGTGACTTTAAAGGGCTAAGCCATGGTTTTAGACTGGTGGCAGGAACTTTCAGTCCGACTTTAAAGTAATTATACAAAGAATGGAAGCTTACAGCTGACGTATCGCTCATTTCAAAAATTCTTTTTTTAAATAAAAGTAAATCATAGGTAAATCAATAGCTAATCAAAATTAAAAAATAAGGAAATGGTGTTTCTGCATTTAATCTCATACGGCTTATTTAAAAAAATAACAAATTAACACAAACAAGACGCAACGTATTTACTTTGAATACAAATTGCTCGCGTGGCTAACGTAGTAGCGTTATACACGGTCTGCCTAGGGTTCTATTCCTACTCCGTTGCTTTTTTAAAATTCGTTTTTTAGTAAAAATGCATTCCTGTTTACAGTTGTACTTTTCTTAGACATTTAAATAATTCAGTAAAAATTATTACGATTATAAGTCGTGTACCTATTGCTTAGATCGTAATTGTAACTCTCTCTAGTTATTATGCAAAAAATTGGAACAAGAACCTACGAATAATATATAGTTAAGAGTTACCATAAATTTAATAAAATGATTTATTTATATATATTCGAATAATTGACATACAGTTTAGTATTTATCGCTTTTTAAATTATTCCTAAAAAATGAATCAAAAACTATAAACTTGCGAATTTACATTTTGAAATCGGCGACATGTCAATTGTAAGGTCCCCTTATAGGTGGCAATACCGTTCCACATACTTTAAAAGGTTACTCAGAAGTAATGGAACTACATAGTCCCAATAAATAATAGAGACAACTACATAATTACTAAAATAATCCGAATTGAAGTAATTAAATCTATACAGTCATAGATTTAGTTGTACTTACGTAACAACTACTGAATCAAAGTTCCGATCTCAGTTAGTGCTACTTAGATGCTGCTTGGGAGGGTATTTAAAAAATGGACTTATATTTCATCACTCCTACATAACCGTGCAACGGCTTTGGCATTACTAAAAAATTTAACTAAAACTAACTAAAAAACTTTTATATAAAACTTATAGTTTCCGAGATTAGGTATAGGCCCATAATGAACAAGCCACTCTGTACAAGTAACTGCATTAGTTCAATCCAGAATTTACCGTCTATAGAGACTTATTTATAGCGTCTTAATTTTTTAAACTACATAGCATTATTATTTCATATCTTACTGTGAGTATTTTTACAAAAATCTCGACACTGGTAAGTACATAAATGCAAGAATATCTATGGCGTAAGAATTGCGTGCTACCTGATTCATGAATTCTCTGTTTATTCTCACGATGACTATCCTGAGGCGTAGACTCGTAAGCTTTAGTTGAATATGGTCCAAGACATTAAAGTTGAAGTTCCAATTTTGCCACGTTTAATAAGTGAGCAGAAGTAGAATAATTTGGTGGTTGTTAAGCTTCAAAACGCCTTATAATAAGATAAATAATAGGGTGGGTCATTGACGAAAAAGTTTCGGTCTTTTTGTCCCAAGTTTTGGGACATAGAAATTATTTCAAGCCTTTATCCAATGCACATGGACAGAAAAATTAACGGTAATTCCTGATATCGAGTGTTTTATCTTAAGCATTCAATAAAAATATAAAAATGTTAGTATTGGTTTTATAAAGGTTATTTTAGAGTTTATATTTGTAGTACCTTAGCGATCTTTTCTTATATTTTGCCAAAAATGTCCTATGGGCATGAAATTTGTGTCTTTTGTTTGTTGTTAATGTAATAAGTACAATCTTCTTGTTTAATTAAATTATTAATTATATTATTACGATTTATTAATATGATATTATAATGATTTGCGTGTGCTTGACAGTTCTTTCATGAGCTCTAATATTATTTTTAAGAATGAACTTTAGAATTTTGTTTGACATCATCAGATCTTAAGATTTGATTGCCTAAATTTCTCCATAAAGTTGAGCCTCATCCTCTAACCTTAGATCCATCCACAATAATTAAAGTTTTTGTGTCGTACTGGATATCCAATCTCATATGATGACAAAAGCCTGGGTTCCAAACTCATGTTGATCCCCGTGCCTTCCTTATATTCCTTATCAATATTATATTGTGTCAAATAAGCAAGTCGGAAATACCGAGCAGTGGTTCTACTAATAAAGAATGTACTACACCGTAAGAGCATAATCATTTGTCAGAATATTTGCATTTTCGTTGTTACTATACTAAGTATAGTACCTACAGAGTTCAAATTATCTGTGGTCATTGCATCCTGTGCTAGGATGATTATTAGGATGTACCAGGAAATTAAAATTTTATTCTAGTTGTATAATTAGTTGTTTTTCATCTTACATACACAACTATAGTACAAAAAAGAACTGATAAACTTTTATTAATGATTATTTATATCGTTAGAATAATATAAACAAACGTTTAACATTTTTCCATTTACGTTTTTCCCCATAGGTTAATTTATTTATTTTTATTCAAAACTTGAATACACTATCGACGTATGTATGTGATTAACATATAATCTTTTTTTTCGGTGATTATTTCATAGAAAATAATATAAATTTCTTGTAATTCAGTTTAATTCATGATTATGTTAATTAAATCATAGGTAAACAAAACTCATTCAAGATGACACAAGTTTCTGTGCGGAGTTCAATTTCCTGACGTCTACAAAAAGTAGTGTAAAAATCCCCTTAATTACGTTAGATCATTGATCTAAGACTTAAGCTTTATTAGTCATATTACAGCACAAATTTGTTTACGTGAGTCTAATACAAATACATTAGATTGTTAATATTAAAAGACGAATTATTTAATAGGAAGAGAAATAGAAGGTATTTTGAATAAAAAGGGTAGTTTAATAATAATGCCACATTTTCTCTTTCTTTTATGTTGTTCAATCATGAATCGATTTAACATTATAAGTACATTTATTAAAAATCCAATGTACAAAAAGTAAGTTTCTTGCTTACTTGAAAAAGTCTAGGAAGTTAATGACATAATAAGTAAATATTTGATGGAAAAACCGTGATGTGTATCACTACTATAATGATAGGTAATTTTGTTTTATGATTTTCTAATAGTGTCTTTTTAGTAAGCAAATTAAAATTAAATCATACACTTTACTGATCTGACTACCCTATCATTTCATCCAGAAAAGATTAGATAGGTGTACAGTTAATATTATTATTAATTCTTATTTGTTTTACTTTCTCTGCCTACTAGTTAGAAAAAGTTGCTACTAATAAAAGTGAAGGTGAATGTCAATGTTCTTGCATATGAGTGAATCTGGCAATAACAAAACTGTATCACTATTCTAAATTAGTAAAAACACTTTGTCTAATTGGAAAAAAGTATTTTTAAGTAACTGTTACTATGAATCAATCAGTAGTTATGATTATTGTCTCTATATAGAGTATTTCTATAAATTAATTCAAATAAATAAGGTTTGTCTTCTAAGACAATTTTCAAAAAATGTAATTAAAAACTTAAAATAACATTTTCACGTTTGACAAGATCTAATAAAATTGTATGGAAATAATTTTTGAAATACTATTATATTCATCTCTAATTTAAATAAAAAATAAATTAATGCATTTTACTTTTTGCTCCAATAACTCCAGTAACAAAATAGAAACATTGTACTTACACATTTATGTTTCTACACTACATATTTGTTTTTACGATGGTTATGTATCAACAATTTTTAAAAATAGTCTAATAAATGGAGAGAGATTTGCAAAAGGTGTACATGTACGTGTTATGGTAACCTTATGATGGTTCCAGACTGGTTAGTTTCTCCAAAATGTATTAATATTTTCAGATATTACATTTTTAGAAACGCAAAAATGCAGTAAACTTTTTAAATGATTTAATTATAGAATTAGTTGCCCATTTACAAATTAAATTAATAAAATTTATAAAAATTGTAAATAGCTGCTATTAAACTTTTATAGTAGACGAATTAATTCAGAAGTAGGTCGGTAATAGAACTTCTACGTGATTAGATACAAATATATACTAAATATAACTTTTTACACTTTATACTTAATAAATATACATCATCATCTGAAAGATCTTTAACAAGTATGGAATCATGTATAATAATTCGGTATTTTGGTTGATCTTGAAAATAAAAATCTAACTAAACTAAAAAAGAAAATCTAACAAGAAAATGAAACAAAAATCTAAAAAACCTTTACGTCACTTTCAAATTCTAATAATTATAAAATGTATCTGTAAAATAACTAATAAGACATTAGCACACCTTTCCTAATGCTTTACTTTAGAAAAAGACAGGAAACAAGAAATACGGAAGTGTAATCTTTGATGTGCTTAAATCTAATGTGGTTTTAGAAGCTGCAATTATAGAACTCTAATATATATTAATAGTTGATGCACCAATATTATTAGAATCTTCCTTAAAAGTTCATTTACATCTTCAGGACACCAATGTTATCTTTATTTCTCGAATGCTTTCATTTTGAATATTCCATTCGAATTCTTTCTTCTTTTTTTTTTGTTGATTGTAAGTATTTATAGACAAATAAATTTGTTCTCTAACTGATATATTATACTTTCATTTTTCTAAATGAATGTTTAATTCGTTAATTAAATGTTTGTTTGTTGTTAGTAGGGTTCTGTCTTATGGATCCTGACATGTCGAACTTCAAGATCTATCTATACATTTTTTTACAGTGAACGATTAGAAACGATACTTTGAAACATTGAAACATCCAAACATCAGAAATTTATTTATTTTTTTTATTTATTAATATTCGGGACTCCAACAGGCGAATGCCCAATTACAGGGGTCCACAGCTTTACAACAAAAATTACATTTAAAGATTTTTTACAATAGCATGTCCTACGATTTGACAATAATAGTTAAATATATAATTTATTATAATGATGTAATTAACATTTAAGTATTAATAATGATAATGATAAGTATTATATAATAAGTATGTATAATAATAAGTATAATTTTTAATAAAAGTGTTACATACGTTTTTAAAAGATAATATTTTAGATACAAAATTGATACGGTTATAAAAGTATTGATCATAATAATAATATGAGCTACCTAGTAAACAGTGATAAACCCGTTATTGATAACAGTAGGATTTTTTTTTGTATTTGGGGAGTGAATGCTACAGAGTTCGTCTTAGATGATTTTTAAAGCTTGTTAAGGATTCATTAAAAATATCAACATCAGTTTTGGCTATCAGATCATTTAGTTCTACTGAAAAACGTGAGATTGGGGAATTAGAAGCAGAGTTTGTTCTATTAAATCGTATTGACAATAACTGAGTGTATCTGGTAGGTTTCAAGGGAACTCGAAAATTGAACAACGATAATAAGACGGTCGGTCAATTTGATTGTTAACTATTTTGAAAGTCATGAGCAAATCTAGTGTAATACGCCTTTTAAAAAGGGGAACTAAATAAAAGTTTTGGTTTGAAAATTTGAAACGTAAGTGATTTAGGAATGTATTTTGAACTCTTTGTATTTGATTGATGTATACGTCATATTGGGGAGACCAAATGACTGATGCGTATTCTAAATGACTTCGTACCAAAGAGTTCAACAATGTTATGTACATCTTTGGCTGTTTGAAGTCTCTGGAGTTACGCAGAATGAAGCCTAAATTTTTATTAGCTTTCCGTACTGCTGTATCAATATGAAAATCAAAAATGAGTTTTGTATCAAAGATGACTCCTAAATCTTTGATTTGAGTCTTTCTTTCTAGTAAGGAATTGTTTATTTGATATGGGAAATTTTGTACATAACGTATTCTAGAGAAAGTTATTACGTAACATTTATCTTCATTTAAGAATAATTTATTTTGTTTACAGTACTTTCCAAATCTATATATAAATCTTCTTGGAATCGTATACAGTCTAGTTGATCAGCGATTGGCATGTATATCTTACAATCATCTGCATATAAGAGAAAATTTGCATATTTAAAACAGGCTGTGATGTCATTTAAGAATATATTAAAGAGCAATGGTCCAAGATGTGATCCCTGCGGCACTCCCGAGGAGTATCGAAGGGTTCAGAGAGAAATCCCTTGATAACCACCAAAATGCACAATAAATAATGGAAAATATCTATCAGAGTTCAGTTTCCTGAGTTTTGTACGTGCATGCCTATCAGACTATAACAGTTTGGTTTTTATTTCTATGTTTCAAATCTGTTTAGCTTATTGGGCTATCTTACAACTAAGAAAATTCTTCAGTAATTTTATTTTATTGTATTGATTAGGTTTAGACTCGTACAATATTTATATATTTCTATAATGTAGATTTCAAGAGAAATCATATGTAATGAGTATCTACAAAATGTTTCATTTAAAAATATATATTCAAATATCTAATATTATATTGTTCGTCAATCATCGACACCATTAGAGTTGCAATCAAATTAATAATAATAAATCGTCTTTATTTAACAAATATACCTATTACAGACATTTGTCCTGAAAAGGCGAAGATTAGCTACATAGCTATTCTTTATCTCTTAACCTTTATTCTAAATGAAAATTCTAAATGAAATTTATAATATTGTTAATCTATATATTTGTTGGGTATAAGAATAATAAATTAGGTGCTTATTTTATATTATAAGAATATAAACGTTTGTGAAGGAGACTTTGAGTATTTTATAAATTTTGAATAACATTATTAATACAACGGGTTACAAATCGAAATACTCTGTCAAGAATTTATAACAATTAGTAAATAAGCTACAAAACATACATCTTCCACCATATTCAAAACTCGTTAGCTTTGACGTATCGTATATTTTCTAAAATACCTCCTTAAGAATTGATTAGTTGTATTCGTTGATAGTTTCTTAAGTAATAGTAATATAGAATTAGTTAACAGATTAGAGTTATTTTAGTTATTTGATCTTTGTGTAACTCAAAATTATCTTACCTTAAATAATTTAACATGCCTACAAAAAGATAATTTATCTATAGAAAATTCACTCAGTCCTCTGTTAGCTAACATGTTTCATTGTTTATGGATAATTTAGAATATCAAGTATTTGGATTAAATCAATTAAATGTTTTTAAACACATTATCGTTTCGTTTTATTGTGTTAATGACATTTTAGCTTGTTTTGACAGTTCTTTTGAGGTTATCAATAAATTTTTAATTTTGTATTAATAGTCTCCCCTGAAACATAAATTTTACATTAGAAACAGAACAAAACAGGGCTATTAGCTTTTTTTAATTAACTATTAAGGTTCACAGACAAAATTTATTTGAACTTTCCATATTCAGAATAACAACACATACGGACATAACATTACCAAATGAATCCTGTCACCACAAAGCACATAAACTAGCAGAACTTCAAATTTAATGACAATTAAGTTAATCAGAATTTAATCAAGTTTTGTGAATCCGGTCATTTTAAAGAAATTTAACTCCGTTAAACACCTTTAGAACGCTTAATGGCACCCCAAAATAATATCAAATTCCTACACTTTTGTAATAACAAAACGAAAATTATTATTGTCTATTTTACATTTTGTAGGTTTTTTGCAGAAACCATTGAGTTTTCTAAAAGTTATTTAAAAGCTGTAATATATACAATTAATACGTTGGGATTTTTATCTTTAAAATCAAGGTTCGATATTAAGTCCACTTTTACGCTTTTAATTTGCGTACACAACTTCTACACGTCAACCCTGATGATACAAAGCTGTATTTCATTTCATAACATTTTCATCATAACAATTTCATGCGAACGAGAGTTTTATTATTACTGCCCACCCCCTACAAAGCATCACGAGCCGCCACTGGAAACCGTTAAATTACACGCACTTCTTGCAGTTTGTTTTATATATATTGCTAAGAAGATTGCTAAAAAGAATAAGCAATGCCAAATTATGTGTTTTTGATCACATTATTCAAAATACGTAAATAATACAGAATACAAAACACAAAAACAACACAATACAAAATACGTAAATAATACATTCAATAATCACAAACAAAGCATTTAGCAACATATGTCAAAGTAAGCAATACACTGAGAAAAATGAGTTAAATAAAGTCTTTACTTAAAATGAGCTGCATTACCTTAAGCAAATTTTTGTTAATGGTTGCATTGGCCTCTTTAATAGCAACAAGGCTGTAAACTAAGGGCTACTAAACCAATCTTCTTAAAACAATCTTATTGTAGCAAGTTAGCACTTGCTAAGTTGTTATAGACGGTTCATTAAAGGCTAGTTTATCGAGTTAGTTTATTAGCAGTAATTAAATTATCCAGTAATCCTAAGCAAAATGATCCTTTTAAACAAAGCTACATACGGTTAAGTAAGGTCTTTGTCTCTGTAAAGCCCTCATCCATTTAAAGTAAAAGGATATATTAAATTGAGTTGTCAGCATTTTTACCATTATTATTGGTAAACATTACACGGTCTTCGTATTATTAAGTGTCAATAGGCGTCAGCTTTGTGTACTTGTGCATGTGTTGGGTTATAATATTAATGTGCCATAAAAAGTTCATAATGGATTACAATTACGTATCAGAATTGATAGCATGGGGTTTGAGATACTTGAAAGCATTTGAAGGTAAGTCTAAGTAGTAAATACCTACTGTATTAATTAATTAAGTTTGTTGAGAAAAATTAAAAGTTAAGTCGACTTGGTATGCAATATTTTCGTATTGCACCCAACACAATAGCTTACTATCCTTTTTTTTCTAGACTCCTGACTCCTCTGACTTTAAAAGAATTTTTAAATGGAATGTAGGATATTTATTTTCTGTATGCGAATTTAGCATCTTTAGTGATTAATTAATAGTAAATGATAATAGGTAATGTCTTAAATAGGTTCAGTTTTACATTCTTTGTCGGAACCTAAAATATATTTACGAAATACGAAAGAATGGGTAGCTATAAATAGGTCACCCTCTGACCCTACGTCTTAATGGTTTTTGTAACACCGTCTTAGGCTATAGAAACACATATTTAAAAGTATACAAAATTAGGGGTAGCGGTCAGTTATATGATGTCAGAAGGGACAGTTGCATTGTGGTGCATAAACGGGCGGTCGGTTTGAAACGTAAAAAAAGCCTTTAGCGGTTTCGAGTGTAATGCGTCAAATGCGTGTATTCTATATTGAGACTAAAAACGTAGATATGCGTAATGCTAATATTAACTGTGTTTGGAAATGAAAATGACACTTACATGTGCTGTTAACTGGTTGTTAAGCAATAGGAGATGTTGCTTGCATTGTAATTGTTGCCAATGTGTGATATGGGCTTTATGTTGATGTTATTATATTGATGTGTTGGCAATTGAGGAATTGCCTGTTGTTGTTGTTGTGTTGATTTGTTAGCAATTTGTAGAATTGCTGTTGTTGTTGATGATATGTGAATTGAGCTCTGTGAAATTAACCGCACAGTATACTGTTTGCTTGGGGACGGAGAAATGGGCGTATTTCTTCAGTCGTATTTCGACCTGGGTAATTAATTAGAATTACACCAGTGGCCTCAGCTGATCACTGGGCAGCCTAGGGGTGCTTATTCCCCTACAGGTTCTTGTATTGCATTCCCAACGAGGCGCGGACTCGGAGGGAGATGAATACATTGCCGGTGCCCAAGTGTGTACCTGGTCCTGTTAGCAATTCGGCTAAAGGGCGCCTGTTTTAGATCAGCATGATCGTGGTAGTGCACTGAAGGTCTTCACTCCCGAAGGCGCCAATCATCCAGAACCAACGTGAGACGGCACGGGGGATCCCCAATCCCCCCGTAAGTACTGCTAATTTCCATTTAAAGGGTAAGCGACTAATTTGTTGTAATTATCTTTTCATGTGTGCCTTAATCCGGCTCTGTGGTATTTTACGTTTTGGTCTCAAAATGGAACGCATATGAATTGCTGCTAGTGAAGCGTAACCGACCGTTCCCGCCCACTCCGGAGCAAGCAGTCACACGACCCGAAAGGACCTGTCAAATGTAACATTCAGACTTGGGATTAACTTTGATTTGTGAGAATTAGAATTGAATGTTTAATAACATTTAAATCATTATTGAATTACGCCTCCGACCTACAGGAATTTTTATTGCATTTTATTTTATTAACATTTTTATTGTTAAAATTAGAAACAGTTCTATGACGAAAATAATGCCTACATATGAAAAGTATTTATTTAGCGAAAAAATTTTGACGCTATCTCTATTAATAAACAAGAAAACATAGTTCACCATTTTTTTATATAAATCTTAAATAAAACGCTGTTTTTTATGAAAAGTAATAACATAAGAATCGCAAGGTTTCTTTCTAACCCCTACAAATTTCATAGATGTATGGCATATACTTTTTAAGATAAAAATTATTTAATGTACTTTTAATAAAATTATCCCTAGAAATGGGTACCTTTTATTACATATCGTCCGATAAAAACAAAATTTTAGCACTTAGAAGTATAATATTTTACTGTTAGGTATATGAAAAATAAATTTACTATTTGTCCGTTTTTAAAATATTTAATTTGTTTCAGTAGTTTACGAGCAATACGCTTTGAAAGTCAGAGCACTCTAGAAAAAAATGAATAGTAGTCAGTTTTTTTAACTTAGTCGGTTTTAATTTTTTATAGGGGAGAGTATAAACGACTAAAGTTTTCGGCTACTTGAAGAAGAAATGATACAAAAAAATATCAAACGGACGAATCAACCATGGTAAGCTGTTTTAAATCATATATGATGAATTGTAAGCTTTCTGTTTTGTGCTATTATTATTGCAAATCTACTAAATATTGATAAATAAATATATTTACTTACAATAACCCATTTTTTATTTAATTTAGTATTTTAACTCACTTACCACTAATAAGCCATGGTTTTAAAGCAAGAAAATGTTGTATTTGTCATAAGTGAGTTACACTGCTATATGAAAAAAAGGTTTTTTTGGAGTTAATAAAGAAAAATGTTAAGCATTAATAAATGTTGCATCATACTAAGTAAGTCACCTATTAAGCATTAGTATACTTTTGTTTATCGTAAGGTAGGTCATAGATTAACCACAAACAATTCTTCTGTTGAAGCAGTAAGTTTTTATACTAACAGTAACGTGGCTAGATTATTTAGCAAAACAACTAACTACTGTTAAGTAAGTAATTTTAACAAAACTGATTTGCTAGCCCTGAGAATATAATTCACTTGGCGCCTATTTTGTGGTTAATACATATTTCTGTCAGTGTACTCATAAATTTATAGATTTTGTTATCTACTAATTATTCGTCATGCCCATCGCTGCCCCTAAAATTATTATTATCTAATTAAACAATTTTTTAAACAAGTATAAAATGTATAAATAATACTAACATTAAATAAATCATGAAACAACGCTTTAACCACATTCAATAATACTTATATATCACTATATCACTACCACAGATTCCAAATTAAGCAAAATCGGTATCTACATTTTAAAAAAAGTAAAATTAACAAATTTCTGCAACGTATTTTATCTGGAAAATTAATCAAAAGCAATTTCACTTCGATTTCGTTCAGTAGGTCACATTTAATGCTACAAGCGGCAGACACCCTAAGGACATACAGATACAATTTAAACGACAAATTTCTTTTTTGGTATTTTAAATTAGTTCCTACCGATGTGACATTTAACTGAAAAAAAAGAGAAAGATATTTTTTTATAAAAACATATTATTACTAAATATCAATTTATTCGGCGAAGCATAAATTAAAAACAAAATTAAAATACGTTATTATATTGTTCCAGTCGATACTTATACAACAGTAGGTACTATATTGTTTGTGGATACGTTCATTTCACCAAAAATACCCTCCTAGTAAAAGTAAATAAACGCGTTTTTACGTGGATGAACAAATTGGAAATGGTACAGACGATTTCTTTTGATTTATAGTTAGAAGTTTTTTTTGTGTGTACTCCATACAGTGTGTTTTGAGGTATTTTAAAGTGTTACACACTAATGAAATCGCGGTAAAAATTATTTAGTTTACCGTAAATTTAAAAATCGATTTTAATTTTTCGTAGCTTTTAAATTAGAACTAATAAACTTGTTTAATAATAAAAGTTTTTAACCTAGTTTAAGCTTCTTCAATTCAAAACAAAACTGTATACGAGGGCAGGATGAAACGTCAGTGATAAATGAAACTAGGAGTTAATTTTCTGGACCAAAATGGATTTATTTTTCAACATAATCTTCTTTTAGCTACACTTATTCCAACAAAATTCCAGTTTTTGTATGCCATCAGTGCAGTAAGATTTGCAAAACTCTGCAAAATAGGCGTTTGTTTCGGCTATCACCTCAGAATTCGACCGAAATTTCTTCCCAGTACACCATTTCTTTAAATTTGGAGATAGGAAATAGTTGCAGGGGGCCAGATCCGGAGAATATGATGGTTGGGGTAGCAATTCGTAACGTAACTAGTTTAGCTGTTGCAATAGTCGATGAACGTGCATGTGTATTGTCGTGAAGAAGCAGCATTTCTTCTTACTCAAATTTTTCTTTAATTTCATTGTCTAAGCCGGTCCAATAACGCTGCGTAATACCCTCCAGTTATCGGAGGGTATTTATTTTTCAAGATAGTCGATAAAGATGATTCCATTAGCATCCCAGAAAACAGTAGCGATAACCTTTCCCGCCGTTGGAACCGTCTTTGCCTTCTTTGGTGCACTTCCTCCAGCTTCTACCCATTGTTTTGAGAGAACTTTGCTTTCCGGTGTGTAGTAGTGGATCCATGTTTCGTCTACAGTGATGTATCGACGCAAAGATTCCTTCTCATTACGCTTAGACCTTTCCAAACTCCCCATTGACATATTTCCACGAACCCGTTTTTGTTCCGGTAACAGCAAACGAGGCACCCATCTGGCTGATAGCTTTTTCATACACAAATGCTCATGTAAAATTTGTGAACACGTTCAGTTGATATGTTTACTAGCAATCTCACGCACTTTTACTCTTCGATCGTCTAAAACGATATCTTGGACTTTATTCATCATTTCTTCAGTTGTAACCTCAATTGGATGATCTGAGGCGCTTGGCATCGCTTGTGCTCCTACGATCACAACGAAATTCAGTAAACCACTTCTGAATCATTCCATAGGATGATGCTTTGCTTTGGTATCAGAAATGGTTTTTGCCCTTAAAAAATAGTGCTATATTAACACACGAAACTCACTTTTTTCAACAAGAAATACAAAACTTGTCTGCTTTCAATGTCTGCAACAACTATATCAATTGACAATTATGAATGAAATTTTTATGACGGCCTAAAAAGGTGAAATATAAAATTGTTTTAAGGTCCAAGTATAACTGAAAAACGTGTGTTGCTTTTTTCATAAATAATATAATAATGTGATAACTTTGGTTTTAAGGTAATACTCTAGGAATGTTAAAAACTTGCTTACCAAACTAGTTTTGGAAAAGGATGTTTATTAATTAAATTATTTCACATGTTTTACGTGAAAAATTAATTTTAGAGAAACTGTGTATTCAATGTTAACAAGAAAATACCACTTAAATTGCATAGTATTTGAACTACATATTTTCCCAAAATTGTAAGAAAATCGTAAGTCTAGGGACTAAATTATTACCTGTTTTTTGCCAAAAAAAGGCAAATAATTTAATAATTTAGTCGCTAGACATATGATTTTCTTAAAATTTCGGAGAAATAGTTCAAATGCTATGAAACTTAAGTGGTCATTTTTTTACCTAAAAAATTTGAAATAATTCAATTAATAAACATTGTTTTTCAAAAAAGTTAGGTAAGCAAGTTTTAACATTCCTAGAGTATCAATTTAAAACCAAAGTAATCAGATTGATATACTATTTATGGAAAAAACAACGATTATTAATAATGTGGTTAAGATTTATGCCCCGTATTTGGGTATCTAAATGAACCCTTTGTAATGATTTCTTTTTAAATTTGTTATAGTTATTCACAATATAAGTAAATCCACTGTGATTTTGTTTAGAATTTTTGAATGTACGGTTAAACTTTTTTGGGCATACTTGGACCTTAATGATATCAACGCCAACTCGATCGATTATCACTGACTTCTCACCCTGCTTTCGTAGAATACTTGACAGTACACCAAACAGGATTATTAGGCGTTAATCAAATTTAATTTGAAATAGAAGTAACTACATATACCATAAATCACCATAAAATATTTTATCAATCTTTAGCTACAAGCTATTTTTTACACTACGGGAGAACCAGTTTGTCTCATCTATCTACAGAGAGACAAAGGACAAAAAAAAATCGGAACAATCGAGAACCTTTGCTCGTCCAGTTTATCGGTCACATAATCTTCCCTGCCATAAATATTGGAAAATACGGGTGAATTCAGAAATTTCGTCTTTTTGGGAGCGAAATTTATATACCCCAATCGGTAATCAAATGCAAAAAACCCAAGACTCATTATGACAAGTCATTTTCAAAATTGCCAAAAATGGGACTTTGAAATGTACGTACGTGTTCTATATGCTGATATACCTCTTAACCTGAAATTAAGCTATTCGAACTTTACTATTTCTGAAAAACTGACCAACATTTACCCACAAAAAGCATGCGTTGCAATAGTATTTTCAGATATGATATGGTTTACTGATTTTTTTATTAGAATTTTCTTCTAGTGGTCAATATTTTCACATCAAGTGCTGTAACTGACGATATGACACTATCGTTATTAATTCTTTTAGAATTGTCATTAGAATTTCCCATCCTTTTGTGAGAAAGTACATATTATAAATAATATATGCTTGAAATTGCATGTTTTACGTGCAGTAGGAATAGCTGAACTGTACATAGCAGACTTTTTTTCATTCAACGTGTTTAAAGATTGTCTTATTTGGATATAATGTTGCTTACGTGTGCTTAAGTTTAAGCTTTTATATACTTAGCCGAGTCGAGTGAGCTAGAAAATTAAAGTAAAATCTCTACTTCAATTTACAATCTTATTTTTTGATACGATCCATTCTTCCACACACTCAATTCAATTCATTTTGGTATACCATACTACAAATAGTTTACTTTGTGCTAAATGTAGGGGTAGTTAATCATGGGTGGATAATTAGCAACAGATTCCAGATTTCCTGAAAAATAAGGCTATAACAACCAGTCGGAAGATCCGCAAAAGACTACCAATCAAGATTCAATTATTTACTTCATAGTTGTTACAACACTGGCAACTAGGGGCTAATAACAAACTATCTGATCGACGGAACAAGCAACTTACAATACATAAATAGTAGTTACACAACAAAAATATGTCGCGATTGGTCCGCCATATGTTTGCTATAAGCCTTAACGCTGATGACAATTCGTATAATTCGTAACGAATTGCTTGATTACACAGCCCCACAAAAAAAAATAAATGTTCTAATTTCTCTGAGGGTGTTAAACCACCTCAAAACGGGTCAAAACCACCCCTTAGATCAAAATACAATAAATACATGCAAAAAACGATTGAAAACCGCAAATGTCTTATTTTTGGAAATAGACTGTTGGTATATGGACAAGAACCCTCCTCCCTAAGGGGGATAAACCACCCCAAAATAGGTCAATGCCCTCCCTTAGATTAAAATATAATAAATACATGAAAAAAATGATTGAAAACCGCAAATGTTTTGTTTTTGGAAATAAACTTCTGGTATATGACCAACACCACCCCCCTTGAAAGGGTAAAATCGCACCAAGATGGGGTATAACCACCCCTTACATCAGAGTTACAATAAATAAACGCACGCAAAATAAAATACATCCAACTACATACATCCAAAAAAACAAATTCAATAAAACCCAGTTAATCCTCTAGTCTCTCGATTTATGATATCTCTTCCTTTTATTTTTAAACGATCGGCGTACTGGCTGCCTCTTATGTACTTCATTAGTCTTTCGTTTTTCTTTTCATAGACCAACAGTAATCCGCCATCATATGCGCATCCCATATTCCTTAATAATGCTGTTCCATTTCTCTCATATCTTGGTGGAACCCTTCGCCTTGTTCTTTGCTGTAATCCCCTAAGTTATCTGGAAAGTCCACCAGTACCAGTACAAAGTACCAGAAGTCTATTTCCAAAAATAAGACATTTGCGGTTTTCAATCATTTTTTGCATGTATTTATTGTATTTTGATCTAAGGGGTGGTTTTGACCCATTTTGAGGTGGTTTAAGACCCTCAGGGAAGAGGGTTCTTGGCTATATACCAGAGGTCTATTTCCAAATACAAAACACTTGCGGTTTTCAACCATTTTTTGCATGTATTTATTGTCATCATATGTCAGGAGTGTTTTACTCCATTTGGGAGTTGTTTTTGGCTCTAGAGCAAGATTTTGAGGGTATATGTACTTTTCTGAGGTCGGATTCGGTTTCAGCCTCGAAAAGTGCATCCGAATACAATAGTCGCGTTCACAAATCAGGACATTTATTTTTTTTGTGTGGCTGTGTTATCTGTCTGATTATTATACGGTGTCTGCCATAAAGTTGGATCCATATGGGATATTTTTTTAATATTCTGATTGGAAAGAACTTTGTGGAGCATTCACTTCTGCTCCCAAAAATACTTAAAATACGCCATGTCAAATTTGACAGGTAACATTAGGTACCCGTCAGATTCGCTATTCTTAAAAAAGAATCGGCGAAAAATGACCTTATTTGTTAAAATATATAAAAGTTTTATTATGAAAAAGTATTTCTAATGACATTTTACGTTCACATACCGAGTTCGAACGAGATATCTCGATATAAGGAATATTTGGTTTTTTAACATTGTTTGATATGTATTGTTCAAACGTGGCTTAATAAAAAAAGATAAATAAAATTACGAGTTATTTATTTTCTTGGAAATTGGAAAATAATCCAGAACCATTCTTTTTTTTCTTCATAATTTTAATATTTGTCAAAAATACCTACATCACTGAATATTATAAGCAAAATATGCTATGCACTTGTTGCCTTCCCACTCATTTAAATCCTTTTTAATGATTTTAAAATAGTCAGTTACGGGGGTGTATCAAAGAATGTTAAAAAACGAAAATTTCCTCATGTTGGAATATCTCATACAAACTCTGTATGTGAACGTAAACTGTCATTAGAAATATTTTTCTTAATAAAACTTTCTCATATTTGAACAAATAAGGTCATTTTTCGCCGATTTTTTTAAAATGGCAAATTTGACAGATACCTAATGTCACCTGTCAACTTTGACATGGCAGTATTCTTAGAAGCAGAGGTGATTGCCTCACAAAGTTTTTTCCAATCAGACTATTAAAGAAATTCCCATATAGATCCAATTTTATGGCAGGCACTTTATGTACACTTCCAATGTAAAGTAATAGCAGAACAAACGGACCAACATACTTAAAATGTAAATCAGCAGTGTGAGGGTTATATATGTCTGTTTACCTTTACTTTATTGGAATCTGGCAAGTATATTAAACAGATAGTCTAACATAAACTTCCAGTACATAGTAATATAAATCTGCCTCAAGTACCAGTTGCAGATTAGTTGAACGTTTAATAATAATATAGTCCTTTAGGCTGACGACAATTCGAATAACGAACGAGTTGTTTCATTATGTACTGTACTGTATTTACTTAATACATAATATAGTTATTTTAATCATATGCCTATGTAGTTTATTATTAATATATTATGTACTTTATATAGCATAATATTCGTTGGAAAACCAATGGCGTGATTGGCACCTGCGGTGCCTCAATCAGTGCGTACCCCCATTAACTTTGTAGATTTTGTAAGCCTAGTTTTTGTCAAAACCGGTGAGTCTCGAGAACCACTGAATAGATTTTGATGCCGTTTTCACCATTTGATAGCTCATTTCATAGCAAAGTTTCTATATATACAGATTATTGAGATGATTTTGTAGAGTCCAGTAATAAGCAAAATATGAAATATATACTTAAGAAAATTGCCTCTAACAGAGACAAAACGCATTACGCTGCGAAAATGGTAACAGATAAAGCCAAACTATAAGCGAATGAATTGTAGCCCTCAAAAAGATCTACAAAAAAGTCCGGATGGCATATACGTATCCCTTACAGATTACTCACAACCAAGATTTCTATAATAATTATTTTTGCGGAAAACTCTTCTCCCCCTCGAATGTTGCCTTACTCCGCCCCTAGATGAAATACCGATAATTTCTGTATTTTTTTATATTCAGAATTGCTTTAAGTATAATCTGTGAGAATCTGAAGCTTGTAACTTACGCCATTCAAGAGATATATAGCCATAATTATTTTTTAAGATATGCCCCCTGCGACCCCCTCGGGTTTTTTAGAATTAAAAATATACTAATTATGTACCCCTACATGGCAAGGCCATGTAACCACCAGCCTGAAAGACCAGCCTGTAAAATTTCAGCTTCCTAAGTCTTCTAGTTTTCGAGATATTTTTTGGTGGACATCGGACACCGGACATCGGAACTAGCTATTATTATATAGGAGATTCTCTACCAGCACCATGTTAAATATCAATACGAAGATTTATATATCAATTAAGAAATACAATATTTGGCCCGGAGATTATTCACTACACTCTTTTTGTTATTTTTGTTGATGCAACGACTAATTTATAAACATTTTTATTAGTTTTAATGTGCATAAGATCAGATAAGTGCTTATATAATAACATAACAACGCAGAAAAATATTGATATAAGTTTATCTTTAATTCCTGCAATGACCTTGAATGCCCACCAATGTCTGTAATTTGCACTATATAACCAGGTTTTCCTTGGTTTCATTCGGAAACTATCCAGAACACATCACGTGAAAGTGGGTGCATATCATGTTCCTCCACTACCCTCCCCATCCATCCATTCATCTATCGACTTCTTTTTTTTCTAGAAAGCCCTCACTTTGAAAGAGCATTGTGCGTAAACTACTGTGACAAATTAAATAATTTTAAAACGAATAAATAGTAAATTTATTTCTACATAAGGCTTTCCTGTTCTACCAGGCTTGCTGGAATTTTCACAGAACTCACAGCTTTGCATGTATCAAAAATATACGGTACGGTAGGTTATTGCCTATCAACGTCTGGAAGTACATGTTATATTCTATCACAGGTAACTTTTCACGTATTGCCAAACTTTTACCTATAGTCCCACACCCAGTGGCGGATTTACCCATAGGCGCACTAGGCGCGCGCCTAGGGCCCCGCATCGAGCGGGGGCCCCAAAACGTTACACAAAAATTAATATTTTTTCTTCAAAGTATTTAAATACAGCTGCATGCATGGAAAATATAGATGCCAGAAGGCTACGAATACAAATTTATAGTTATTAAACAAGAAGTGGCTGTTTAAAAGTATTTTAAATAAACTTATACCTTTTTAACAAAGAGTAATTATTTCATGAAATAAATAAAGATTATTAAAAGTTTCACAGTTTTATTAAAATATAACCTGACAATATTGTTTCGACAGCTATGCTGTCATTATCAAAGGTAATATAATTATAAACAAACACGTCGCTAAGGTAGATACAAAATAGGTAACTAGATAAAATAATAATAATCAGAATTAAATATCTAATACTTCCAGTAACGGAGAATTACTGAGCTCAAGTTGTTCATTCATTAAAGGTACCCTGAGTTTGTGTTTGTATATTTCAAAGGCTTCTAAAATGTCTAATTTGCGTTTGTTATTACAAAAATGTAGGAATTTAATATTATTTTGAGGAGTCATTGTGTGATTTTGTTCTAAAAGGTGTTTGGCGTAATTCGATTTTTCAGGATGTTTATTTTTGTAATGACGTACGTGTTCTTTATATCTTATGTCAAAATTTCGAAGTGTTTGTCCAATATATACCGAACTACAAAAAGAACAATTTAAACGGTAAATGCCCGATTTCATGATATGTGTTCTGTCTTTAGCATTAAATAAAAATGAAAAAGTGTTAGTGTTGGTTTTAAATGTTATTTTATAATTGTTGGTTTTTCTTAGTATATGTGCAATTTTTTCTGATATTTTGCCAAAATATGGTATAGATATGTAACTTGTGTCTTCTGTTTGATTGTCAATGGGATATATTCTTTTGATAGCTAACCTATAATCTTTTTGTTTAATTAAAGTGTCAATCATGTTCGGATTATAATGATTTGCATGTGCTAGTTGTTTAATGGTTGATATCTCTTTGCTAAAATCTGATTTTGTTAGTGGAATAGTTAAAGCTCTGTGTACTAATGATCTGTAGGCTGCTATTTTATGTGTATTATGGTGACAAGATTCATTTGGTATTGTTATGTCTGTTTGTGTTGGTTTTCTGTATATGGAAAATTCAAATAGATTGTCTGCGTTAATCTTGATATTTAAGTCTAGAAAGTTTATAGCCCTGTTTTGTTCTGTTTCTAGTGTAAATTTTATATTAGGGTGGATACTGTTTATAAGAATTAAAAATTCATTGATAACCTCAAAAGAACTGTCAAAACAAGCTAAAATGTCATCAACATAACGAAACCAGAAGATAATGTGTTTAGAGAGGTTTAATTCAAATATTCGATCTTCAAACTTGTCCATAAATATGTTAGCTAATAGAGGACTTAGAGAATTACCCATAGGTAAACCATCCTTTTGTAAATAAATTATTATAAATAAATTGTGGGTTATCGTTGGGTTTTAGAAATAAAAATGTTATATTGTTAGTTTAAGGAAGTGTTGGGGATTTTTTTTATGTAATTAAATCTAAAATTTAAAGAAACTTTTATTTTATTTAAAAAAATATTAAATGTCAAATTTTGTCCATGGATTACTTGATTATGTTGTATAGTTATTGTTCCTATATGTTTTAATGTAATTTGTATTGTAAAAAAAAAAAAGTAATTATTTCATTTAATTTTTAAATCTTGCAGCGCCGCCTTTTAGATTTTGAGACCCCGGGCACAAATATCGAGTGGGGCCTCCAGCAAATAAACAAGTGTTGATTAAAATAAGGTAGCTCGTTGCGGGGCCCCACTAGCTCCCGGGGCCCCGTGCATACGCCCGGCTGACCGACCATAGGGACGCTTCTGAAATCTTGTGAGAATGTAAATTTATTGTTTTGGCTAAGGAAACATTCCCAGAACCAAATCCACATGAAATGAAATCAAGAAAAGTTTTTGTTTAAATATTTCTCAACCAAGTACGTACTCCCTGCCAAGTTTCATTAAATTTTATTAGCAGGTTCCCTCAGCTCACACCGCTTCTTATCGCGTTCGGAGATTAACAGAGGGTTCCCAAAAAGTTCGAAGGGGTGGTGCGAGGGAACATCCTAATAGAATTTCATGAAACTGGGCATGGGGCAGTATTTTAACAACAAGAAACGGCATTATCATGGACCACAACAAAAATTCGTAATAAATGTTCTGGCCGAACTATTATATAATGTCCGAACTATTATGGGCCTGGCTCGTTTATTATATTTTTACTTATTTCGTTTACATAGTGCTGTGTTATTTGCAGGTAGGAATGTTAAATAGGTAATTTGGGTTGCCTATCTTTCAGGCGTTCGTAATCGAATCTCTGTTAAAAGGTTTGTTTTATAGTCTCAAAAGTACGGTTGAGGCCAGCTATATACAGGAATTAAGATAAATACATCCTATTTGCGATAATTTCTTGTTAAAGTTACATTTCATGCAAGATTATTTAACGATCCGATCTATTCATTACATAACCTCAAATTTTGAAAATAATTTTTCAAAATGGGTTTCTTTAGTGGAATAATTTATTCACATTATGTTGACATGCATAAAAAGTTTTATATTTCAACAAAAGGATACTATTTAAGTGTGATATAATTTAATAATTGTAATTTTTAATACATCGATTGGTACGTTGAATTATTTTCTTGATCTTCCGTCAATAGCTCAAATTTGGTAAATTGCACCTTGAATATAATAAAACGGGCTATTATGAGTAGATTTGCATATATAAAAGTAACTTACCTTGCTTAATTTTCAAAATGGGTGATTTTTCCTTTTGCGATTCATAGTATTGGCTTATCGAGCCACCGTTCTAAGTTAATTAATGTAGGTTCATGATGTTGTTTGTTTGTTTTTGGGCGAGGAATCCGGATGGCGGAGCATCCTTCGTATCTCATGGCACCGATTGCTATGATCATTTGGCCGACCCCACTAGAATTTAGCCGAATCTGGTGAAATTCCACCCCCAGTAGGGATCTTTATCGTGCCAAACATCGCATTGCCCTACAGTTTTACTTCCTATCCGAAAAGAAGGCGGTTCATGATGTTATTGTGAAATTTCGTTGGATAACATCTTGGCTGTGTAAGTTGTATAAAGTTTTTGTAGTTCTATGTGTTTTCTCAGTCAATTCAATTTAAAAATGTCCATACACCTGTGCCGATATTAAACAATTATTTCGAGTTAATTTTGTGTCGTAAGTGATTGTTATTGATGTCAAACTTTTGGGAAAAGTTATATAATCATATTGTGTAAAGATTAAAGGGTAAAATTGGTATGTAGACAGATTTAAATGGAAATTATTACAATTTTTGTCGAGTGTGAAAATTTGCTTGTTCGACTCAAATTGTGGGTTATCGTTGGGTTTTAGAAATAAAAATGTTATATTGTTAGTTTAAGGAAGTGTTGGGGATTTTTTTTATGTAATTAAATCTAAAATTTAAAGAAACTTTTATTTTATTTAAAAAAATATTAAATGTCAAATTTTGTCCATGGATTACTTGATTATGTTGTATAGTTATTGTTCCTATATGTTTTAATGTAATTTGTATTGTAAAAAACAATCAGTAATCTCCAGAACGCATTGAGAGGAGGTTGTGTTGTTTGTGCATTAATTAACCTATAAAAAACATGCATTTTAATAATTTGAAAGAACAAAGTGAGGTTACAAATTCTAACAAATGAAATTTCGTGCAAAGAAATGCATATAACTTACCTTTTCGTCGTAATATCAAGAAGATAATAAATTTTTGAATTGATTTGGATAACTTCACCACATATAAAAATTTTTTATTTGGAAAGAAATTTAAGAAGAATTAGCTTTCTGCAAACTTGCATTTTATATCTTTGCCACCAGTCAAGAGGTTGGTTGTGGATATTATAGCAGTATTTTTTCCCGGGATCGGTATAAAGGAAGTATCGGGTGTGCGGCAAAATTTTCATTCAAAGTGAATTTTAATTTTCATTATACTGGCCAGTAAAAGAAATAAATTCGGACTTATATTTTATTAAAAGGAAATCTAAATATTTTTACATTGGGACAATTAAGTATATAAATTTAAAAATTTAACATTTGAGAATACTTAACCTAATTTTATATATAAAAAGAAAATAGAAAATTTGCTAAATTGATATTTTTAGAATACAAAAGTTTGATTTTTATTTAATTTTTTGTTGATTAGTAGTTTAGAGATAATATATAAAAAATTACGTAGAAATCCCAACAATAATAAAAGGCTGATTTGTAGTTTTTGTTTTCTGTTTATTTTTTATTTATGTGTTATTTATTTGTGCTGAAATAAAAATTGTGTTTCTATTTATATGTTTGAATTTCGTTTCTTGTTGATGTTTCTTCCTTGTGTGGAAATAATTTTGATTTGCAGCTTGTTACAATTTTCCCAGCCCTGGTGTTATCATTATAGGTGGACCCATTGATATCAAAATTTGGTAAGGTAAGGTTGATTTATTACAGATTAAAGAGATATTTGTCGATTGCTTTACTGAGACTAAAGTTTGAGCTAGTGACGGGGAAAAATTTGTTATTTAAAAAATATTGTAGTGATATACGGTTATACTATTATTTTGTTTTATTAAATGTGTATATCACTGCAATAGGTAGAGTTTAGTTTTATTTTATTTAGTTTTTAATCTCATTCATATTTGAAAAGAATCTTTAATTCCTATTTTGCTAGATATTAATTTTATTTTTTAATTTTATATATTTTTGTTGTCATGATTAATGTTTTAAATGTGTAGACTGAAAATAAAATCTATTTTATAAAAGTTTTTATTAAATTACACCTATTTCCAATATTTCCTAAAAGAATAGGGGCCCCCTTAGCTAATTGCGCCTAGGGCCCCGCACAAGGTAAATCCACCACTGCCCACACCTCCATTATACCAATGTGTTTCAAATTCTTTTTCTATAAAAGCTGTTTTATACGCACCACTCACGGTCGTCCGCGACCACGTCGCCGGCGACGACGTCGGGCACTGGTCCGGATAATGACGCAATGTTGTTTGTTTTCGTATCGTTGTTAAGTATCGGATATTGTTAAAACGTTTTTATCACAATGAAAGACATTATCGACTATATAATATTAAATAATTCTAATTAAAGAAAGAGATTTCAGTCGATCTTTTATTATGAACTCATCAACTCATGAATTATTTCTTTCATTTAGATACACACGTTTTAAAGAAATAAGATCCTTACAATTTTATTACACAAATCAACTCGAAGCCCAACTTGTTTATGCAATAAATTATAGCAAATGTAAACATTGCCTGATAATCCGGACCACGTACCCGACATCGTCGGCGACGTGGTCGCGGACGACAGTGTGTGCTCTAGATTATACATACGAGAATACGCGATTCAGCTGGGCGTTCATTGTAAACAAAGAATGACGTCGTATAAAAATAGTTGGTATATTCAGAACAATTTTGTTGACTTTACATAGTAATGAAAATATTGTTGATAAATATGCGTGACATTTTCATGCCATTTGTTTTAAGAGTTTTAAATATATTTTATATACAATTATAAATAGTTAATTAACCTTTATTTTATGATACAGAACAATTTAATATTAACTTATAACATACTACCACAAATTTAAAAAATTCTGGACCTGTTACTGTAAAAGCAATATGGCCGTTCGCATTTTGTCCACTTCAATAAATAAAATAAAACTAAAGATATTTTGCGCACCTAGCGATTAAATGTTAATTGATTTTTAGGTTTATCATTGCATGGTTGCTTTAGTAATATTTTACAATGCAAATAACCATTTTTAAAAACAAAATAAACCGATGTGTTGCACGTTAACTACGAGTGTTTATGCGCACTTTTCCTCGTTGATTAGTCGTAAATTTCTAAAACTTTTAGAAAATCTTTCAAAGTGTTGTTGTAAAATTATTCAGATACTTATCTTAATTGATTTTAAAAAGGGTATTCTCTTGAGGGGCAGTTATTAATGGAGTAGATAATCCAGTAACTGCCGTTACTGTATTGACCACTTCAAGAAATCTCAGGTATGGAGATAGATTCTGATCAGGTCAGGAGAATCTGGCACCATGAAATGCAAAGTAGATTGAAAGGGCGCTCTTTTTTCGTCTGGATCGCCAATCATAACGTTTAAGGGTCCTTAGTGGAAGGCTGTCGTTATATATTTTTTTGTATGGGTAGAATTTTAGAATATCTACAAGAAAATAAAATACTTGTTTTACTTGAAATCGTATCCGGTCATCGCCGAGAAAGACACTACCGAAAAACCAAAACCGAGAAACCAAAACCGAGAAACCAAAACCGAGAAACCAAAACCGAGAAACCACAACCAAGAAAACATAACCGTGAAACCACAACCGAGAAACCACAACCGAGAAACCATAACTGAGAAACCACAACTGAGAAAACCAAAGTCGAGAATGGAAACTACCTAGAATAACAAATACCAAGAATGCATGAAGTAATAATTAAAAGTTAGTAACTTTGCTAGATTTAAATGACGCAGAGGAGAATACATAGGGCGGGGAAAGACAGAGAAAGACCAACTGCGTACAGAAAACGCTATGCAGCGAAGGTTAGGTTATAAGTTAGTAAGTTTGATAGATCTAACAGGGACTGACTCCAATAGTTAACGTGGCGACTGAGAGAGAGGTTAATTCTAACAGGACACGCTATAAAGTGGAGGTTAGGTTATAAGTTAGTAAGTTTGATAGATCTAATAGTGACAGATTCCAATAGTTAACGTGACGACTGAGAGAGAGAGACTAACTCTAACAGGACACGTTATGCCGAGTGAGTGTTCATATTCTAATTAATAATTAATTAAATTATTATTACTTCATATGCATGGATGCATTCTCGGTATTTGTTATTCTCGGTAGTTTCCATTCTCGGATTTGGTTTTCTCAGTTGTGGTTTCTCAGATATGGTTTTTCGGTTATGGTTTCTCGGTTATGGTTTCTCGGTTATGGTTTCTCGGTTGTAGTTTCTCTGCAGTTGTCTTTCTCGGTGATGCCCTGGACCCACTTGAAATCTATTTATTCAACTTATTTATCGTAATAGTTATGGCAACCTCTTTCATACATTGAATACCTTCTTAATCATAAAAATATGTAATATTTAATTCACTACAGTACTTTGAGATGAAATATAGCTTACAACTTTGATTTGAGATCTTGGTCAGTCTTATACGACAAATAGTTTTGAAGATTTAAAGAAAATAAGCTAGGCGCCATTTTGCTAACGTCATAACTTGGCTCCTAAAGGGCATCTTTCAAAAGCTGCATTTGTGCAAAGTTCCATACTCTTATCACAATTATCATCTTTGTTTCACCTACCTTTTGTACTAATGAGTTTTACTGCTATTACTTTTCTGCAAGTACTAAGGGGTCGTTGTTAAATTACGTAGGTAACGCATATTTTATATTTAAAAAAAATTGGGTACTGCCTTACCCCTTTATAAAGCCACGTAACGCTACTCTGAACCCCTCCCCTCAATAATTTGGAAAAGCGTGTAAACTCCGAAATTTTATGATCTCGACGAAAAATAATTTGTTAAAATAATATTCATAGTATCGTTTTAAATCAATTTCTAATTTAAAAATCTAAGTTACATAACACTAAGCTTAATTCCCCTAGCCCTTGTAACACTGCGTAACGCTATCAAAGAATCGCCCTTTCTCTCCATCAAGCGTTACGTAATTTAAGGACGACCCTTAAATTGCATGTCTAACTTAAGCATATTCTTGTACATACAACAGATATTCTTCGTATATTCCACAGCACAATTTATTATGATGCAGCCTAGATAATTTCGAAAAGATGATTAACAGATGAGATGAAAAAGTGGTATAAAAAGATTTCAAGATGCAATAACTTGCTGTGTATTATTTAATGTGTAAAAGTAAATAAGCTTCTTCATTACATTAACATTGTTTGAAATGGTATTGCAATTTTTGGTGGAGAGATCCCAAATGCAAATGCACTCATACTATAATCTTTCTCGTAGTAAACTAGCCGGTAATGTATACATAGTATTTACATTGAGTTAAATAAACATATCGTTTTACTTGTACAGACTAATTGGTACTAAATAAATTCAAGTTTCCATTTCAATAATTTCTGCGAACTCGTCCATTTACATTACCTAACTAACATATCAAAAGCAGGTAATTAATTAATGTACTTTGAACATTATTATTAATTTATTGTTACGATGGCCATAAAGTCTAAATATATCACGTTGAACAATTCATTGCGGTTTAGCTACTTTTTTTTCAATTTCTGTAGAATATATGCATTTTAAATCACTTAATGTGTTAAACATATACAAGTAGATTTACTTCTAAAGAAAGTTTAAATATTTTTAAGTAAATTATCCGCAAAGGGGATATTTTTAAAAGTTACATTCTTTTTAAGCGTTGCAGCAAAAGTAAGCGTTGAGTAAGATGGATAAGTCAGATGAATCAATTACTTTAGAAACCACATATCCACCATTTCAAAATAACTGGTGGTAACATAATTTATCGATTGTATGCAATTTGTGGTAGAGTGCATTGTATGCCATTTTACAAGGTGACTAACATTTCTCAATACTTTGTGGTCTAATCTAAGATAGTATTGATTCAAAAGCTGTATAAACGAAAATATTCTTGTTTTCCCCAAAAAGGTTTAATTATTCGGATAGATGAATCAGAAGAATAATGGACTCAAAAGTACCAACTGTAAATTTCATAAATGTACATTTTTCGATTAAAGATTTTCCTAATTTTCTTCCTCTATTCAGTAAAAACTAGTAATTGATCTGTAGGAAAAAAGTTATTTCATACAAACGCTACCAAAAATATTAGAGATGAAATCTTTTATTTTAGACATATCAGTAAAAACAAACTAAAAGTGCTATCAATGTTTTTTGGTAAGTAGTTCAGATAATAGACCTCCTTAACATGTTGACTGCCAACTACGCATTAACACGTACCAGGTTAACAGTTTAGCCACAGACGTTTATATATTTATTTTGCAGTGTATTAATCTTTTACATTTCAAATGAAAGGGCACTCTGCAATCGCCCCCACCCCAAAATGCTTTTGGTACACTAGGTGACTATTTCTGAGTGGCTGTTAGAGTGATGCAATGCCCCGCACCTACTCTATGTCCAAGTTTTATTAAATTCTATTGGTGAATTCTCTTCAAACCGCTTCATTTGAGGTTCGCAAATTATTATTATCAGAGTACCGAGAAAATTTGAAGGGGTGGTGCAAGAGAACCTACCAATAGAATTTCAAAAAACTTGGCACGAAGTAGGTTCAGGGGCAGTACCAACAAGAAACAGCCAAATCATGGAGAGAGACGTCAACGTTATTTGCAGCGTTCGAAGCAGGGTGACGGCTATTATTGGCCTCTTCAGCCAAATTGAACACAACTTAAACTAGGGTTTAGCGACTCACCGGTTAACACTACACAAATCGGCCGAGCACGGTTGACGGCTGCAGAATGGCCGCATGAATACCGCATCTCTACTCGGGTTCGCAGCACCTTTCGAGATGCTAACGTTTGTTCACTCCACAGACACCAAGCACGGTACTATAGTATACTAGGTAAAAACTTATACAGTCTGTTTGATTTAAACCTCCTCGCTTTGTAGCAACTTTGTTTTCGGTCAGAAATGGTATAAACCTATATATGTTATTATTAAATGGCATAAAATTCTCTATGTTCTGGTTCAGAAAATTTTGTATTTACTAAATCGGCGTGAGCGTGATGACGTCATCGAGCTTTTTTAAATTACATGATAGGTTTTTCTTTACTGAAATCGATAGAGTATTGTGTTCTCTTTTCAACCATAATAAATATTCATACTCTTACATAAGAAAACTTTCAAGAAAAACGTGCAAAATGATTTACGACTAGTAGGCTTTGATTTCTGGTTCTTCAATTAATAAAACAGAATTATCTAGCAAGCTTAGGTAAATAACAAAACTTTAATTGTTCCAGTGGCGTGTTTACAAATTTTTCTCGGATGGGGGTGAGGGTACTCAAAAATCTCAAATCAAAATACTTAGATTTTGACATAAATGACCTGGACTATTAAAAAAATGATGAGGGTATGCCACTGAGTTATTCTGATGATCTTTAATCTTTAATTATGGAAAATGTAAAACAAAACAATACAAAAATAAATAATCAATAGAATAAATTGAAAAACTTATTTTAGGATTCCGCTAATAGATAGAGAGCCGTAATAGGAAATTATTGATATGTATTGATGTATTGCATTAGTGGAAGGGTCACGTGACATACTTTTTATCACTTGATTCTTTTTTCTAATAACCTTTTGCATCATAAGGGATACCAAACCATCATTGGCAGAAACATTGAAAAGTCGCGTGTGGGTGCCAGACTGCCCGAAAGATTTCAAACGAGCGTCTTCTGCAGGGCGACTGAAATACAAAACTCTTATAGTAATATTCTTATTCCATGTTTTCGATATGATAAGATAAACCAGTAAAATAAAACGTAACCATCTCATGTATCATGAAGGATATCAGTTTTAAGCTTTGCTTTGGCTACGAGAGCTACTGTGCTACTATTTATTTAATATACATGAATAAAGGATGCCAATGAGAGCAAAGAATACCAAACCATAATTGCGCGTCGGTCAGACCGCACGAAAGATTTTTAACGAGCGCCGTCTGCAGGGCGACTGAGATGCAAAGGAGGAGGGTCGATTTGGTGCGGTTTTTGCCCAAAATTATTTTTGGATGTAAAAATCAGAAAACATTTTTTTAATGTCTACTAACAATAATAAGTTAATTTTACCCTACACGGGCGATCCTTCACCCCCCTAGCCGCCCCTCAATCCATATATGCCATCACTTGCTAACAGCGTACTTGGGGGGATATATCGCTTTTAAACTTATAGTAACTCCCTTTTAACTGTATCCGCTCTCATTTATCATTTTTCCCCTTTTTACTCTCCCCCCTAGAGGTGCGGAGAGGTTGGTTTTACTATATATTCGTTTGCGGGTATAAATGCAAAATATCCAAGCTTGCTCACCAGACTTGACCAGGGTATCCTGGGGTTTTTGAGGTCGCTCATTCCGAACCCGAAGTCCGTTAACCTGTATCACATCAAGTTTAAGGTCATTTGAAGGTCAAATTGAAAAAAGATGACAAACCAGAAAAATAGATAATACGTTTGTGACATCTCTGAATTCGATTTCAGGCTTTCTTGAATCGCTCGCTGTCAATTAGAGATCATTTCAAGGTCAAATCAATATTATGCTAGAGTGAAGCTGAAGAAAATACCGTGTAATGAATTTGAATCTCTTTATGTATAGGTTTTTGAGGTAGCTGAATCAGGGGATCTGCTAGAGATAGTTTCAAGGTAAACTTAACATCTCAAGAATGCGCTAAAAAACGCTTTGTATTTTCATACAGTAGATGTAGGCATCTGGAATCGTTGATTTAAATCAGAGGTCTCAAGCTCAACCAGATGTGATTTGTTAGTTGAACCCTTTTTGAGGTTGTTATATTGAAACAAAGAACCCGTTTAACCTTGTAACGTTTGATAGATGTCATTGTAAGATCAGTAGTAGATTATTTTACGGCTCGAAATAAAGGTTTCAGGGTTCTTTAAGCTTACATACCTCAAACTCATAACTCTGTAATATTCAACATTCTAAGCCTAAAGCACAATTTTTAATACGTTAAAGTTACCATCTAATAACTTCTTCAGCTGACATCTTCACCTAGTATCTCAATCACTTTCACCATTTCAGGCTCAAAAATGAATACTTTGAGCTGGTAATCCGATATATTTATTTATAAAAACCGTCACCTCAACGTGGTGACGGTGGGCAAGGGAATTGTGTACTATCCGGCAGAGTCCATGGGTTACGGCATTCATGCCGTCATGGCAACCACACGTAAAAGTCCCCACACGATGCAGGGGAGGGATACCCCAGTATCGACGGCTGGCCAGGGTGGGAAAGCGGGCCCGCAGGCGTCGTCATCAAGTGACCGTAGCACTACATTGGTGGGAAACTTGGCCAATGTTGAGTCAAGTGTTACAAGTGAAAAAACCACATTACCTTTTAGTCGAACCAGTAAGTCAAAGTCTCGTTGCCTTATTTTCCATTCCTCAGCAAAACTTGTTATGATACCATCTGAGGCTAAGCTGGGAATTTTTATTAACCGAGGGCTGATAATTCAAGGGCGATCTGCGTGTTGCAAGAGGCATTTACAAGGGAACTTCTTCAAGCCAGACGAAGAATCTAGGGTTCCAATAACTTGTAATACAACAACATTAACGGGTACAGATGTTTGTAATTTACTAAATGATCTTTGACAAACTGCAAAGAAACGAATACTGAACTTTGACTCGTCTGGCGCCCTAAATGACACTGACTATCTCAGACAGACTGGAATAACGGCATCCAACTTCAATAATCTTTTTGAGTACGATAAAGGTTCTATTTACGATACACAATATAGGAGTGTGCGAACTTGCCTTGCGATACTAATGATAAAATTAAGAACTGGCTTATCGCATTCTATTCTCTCGACACTTTTTCAACAAGCACCCCAGTGAGAGGTAAAGGAACTCACGTTAAACAAGCACCCCAGTGAGAGGCAAGGGGACTCACGTTAAACAAGACCCCAGTGAGAGGCAAGGGGTACTCACGTTAAACAAGCACCCCAGTGAGAGGCAATGGGACTCACGTTAAACAAGCACCCCAAAGGGAGCATTGATCTACCACGTCCACTTCGTTGTTCCTGGGTAACGCATTATACCTAGGGTAACTTTTACATCACACTAACGTTTGTGACCTGAATGTGTAGACGATTCGCAGCTCCGAATCACTCCAATTGCATTTTCTGTATTTATCGATGTGGAGGGGGAAATATGGGGAGAGGATTGTCCATTCAGGTTGTTTTCAACTTATTATTGTTAGTAAAATAAAATGCAGTAAGTGAGTGGTGCCATCTTTTTCATTTTAGAGGTTAAAAGGAGAGACTAGGAAAAGGTGAGGATGATGTGTTTAAGGTAAAATGGTTCATTGTTGCTATTTAAACGTGAACACATATTTTGTTCTGCTCGCAATATCAAATGCATTTCGTTTTTAATGAAACATTCCCCCTCCAGCCCATAAAAATCCTGATAATAAAAAAGACGATAATAAGAAATGAAAAGATCTCCTGAGTTGGCTTCAGCTACCTTGAGGTGTTAAGTTCACCTTGAAACTACCTCTAGCTGATCCCCTGATTCAGTTACCGAAAAAATCTATACATAAAGTGATTCAAATTCATTACACGGCATTTTCTTCAGCTTCACTCTAGCATAATATTGATTTGACCTTGAAATGAGCTCTAATTCAGAGACGCCAAAAACGTATTTATCTATGTTTCTGGATTTCTTTGTCATCTTTTTTCAATTTGACCTTCAAATGACCTTAAACTTGATGTGATACAGGTTAACGGACTTCGGATTCGGAATCAGCTACCCCAAAAACCCCAGGATACCCTGATCAAGTCTGGTGAGCAAGCTTGGATATTTTGCATTTATATTTCCCGCAAACGAATAAATAGTAAAACCACCCTTTCCGCCCCACTAGGGGGGTAGGGTTAAAAAGGGAAAAAATGATAAATGAGAGCGGATACAGTTAAAAGGGAGTTAGAAGTTTGAAAGCGATATATCTCCCCAAGAACCCTGTTAGCAAGTGATGGCATATTCAGGATTGAAGGGCAGCTAGGGGGGTGGGTGATCGTCCGTTTAGGGTAAAATCGGTATTGTTAGTAGACATTAAAAAAATGTTTTCTGATTTTTTCATCCAAAAATAATTTGGGGCAAAAACCGCACCAAATCGACCCTCCTCCAAATTTCTTATGGCCTATTCTTGTTCTTCGTGTTCGATATGATATGATGGCATGGTAAAAAAATAGATCAATAATTTCCGGCTTTGCGGCTCTCTTATCTGTTAGTGGAATTCTAAAATAAGTTTTTCAATTTAGTCTATCGATTATTTATGTGTGTACAGCTTTGTTCTACATTTTCCGTAATTGGAGATTTAACAGGATCGAATAACATTTATACCGAAAGCTATGTTATGTGAAAATCTAAATATTTTGATTCGAAATTTTTATAAAGTACCCTTCCCCGCCCTAGAAAAATTTGTAAATACACCACTGAAACAATTAAAGTTTTATTATTTACCTAAGCTTGCTAGATAATTCTGTTTTATTAATTAGAGAACCAGAAATCAAAGTCTACTAGTCGTAAATAATTTTTCACATTTTTCTTGAAAATTCTTTTATGTAAGAGTATGAATATTTATTAAATTTTTAAAGGTTGATTCAGAATAAAGGTTGATTGGTTGAAAAGAGAACACAATGCTCTATCGATTTCATTAAACAAATACCTATCATGTAATTTAGAAAAAGCTCGATGACGTCATCACGCTCACGCCGATTTAGTAAATATAAGATTTTCTGAACCAGAACATAGACAATTTTATGCCATTTAATAATATATAGGTATATACTATTGCTGACCGAAAATAAAGTTGTTACAAAGCGGGGCGCTTTAAATCAAACAGACTGTATATCCTTGTAATGCTAGGACGAATAATAAAAAGCGTTTGGATTAATGAAATATTTATTTAATTACTGTATGTTTATTTTTGTTGTTATGGCAATTCTTATGATTCAATACCTTCCTGATGGAAGTTATGTCTGTAATGATTATTGTGGTGATCATTGATAATCATGTAAATAGCAAGATCATTACATAACACTCCCCGTAAAAAAAGCTGAGCATATATTAAAAAGAATAACTTAGAAGGACATTCAATGCATTTCTCAAGGAGAAAATAGCATGTATTACTGTCATACTTGAATGTATTTGCGTACTTGCATGCGGATATATACCTACATGCTATATAGCTACAAAAACTGGAGCATGGTTTGCATCTTTTTACGGAGTCGGGGTCACCATTATAGTATACTAGGGGTTAGATTATCAATAGCTACACTATTTGAAGAAGTTATATATCCTTGTAATGGTAGGACGAGTAATAAAAAGCGTTTAGATTAATGAAATCTTTATTTAATTACTGTATGTTTATTTTTGTTGCTATGGCAATCCCAATGATTCGATAACTTCCTGATGGAAGTTATGTATGTAATGATTATTGTAGTGTTCGTTGATAATCATGTAAATAGCAAGATCATTACAGTACTGCCTAATACGTGGAGCAAGAAAATGATTTTTAAACTAAAAGTTTCGGGGTGTCTTTTAACAAAAATAAAAATGTAAGTACAAACTATTATGTGACTGTATTCGTATTCAGTTTACATTTAACAGATTTTATTGAACATTTAATATTAAACTTATAAATTCTAATTTAAGGTAATTCAGGATTCTCAAAACGAAATCTTTATCTATTTAAAGGTAATTTTTCTAAATTTGACATTTTATTTCTACTACTATAACACATTTCACATTAATGAATAAATAAGTTATTATGTGCATATTAATTATTACAAAAACAGAAAGAACTTGAAAATAAATTAATATTTTAAATGTATTAATCGGAATTAGTATATAACAAAAACCGTGTTTTAACTTGAAACAAAACAGCAATAAATGAATTTAAATTATTTACTTGAATACTAAAAAAAGAGATACAAAAGATTTAATAAATTCGAATGAAAATATGTGCTTAGGTTAAGCTCTCGTTCATAGCTTAAAATGTTGTCAAACCATGGTGTAATGTGTAGAGTCTCAACTTCAACTGCAGACGGTCATGTCAACTAAAGCAAAAGTATAGGCAATTTTTCTTGGAAACTCAATTTTCAATCTGAATTGTGTTGTCTATAATAGTCCCCACAACTCAGGGTATGTCAAAGTTGTATTTTTTTTTAAATCTAATTATGACATTGCAATACCAGTAACACCACGAACTTTTAATTTATATTCATATTATAATCCATCGACTAAAGGTATATTAATTTCCATCTAGCATTTCCATGCTAAATAATCTCCAAATAGGTAATGCGCATAAGGAGGACACGATTATGAACAAAAAACTATCAAAAAATAATAATATTTAACAAAAATCATATATCCAAATATTTCTAAATTATTGCCTCAAATTTTTCTAACCACTATGTTGGATTGGTTTGGAGTACCAATTTGTGAGGGAAACTTATATAACTTATATAAAATTCTCTTTTGATTTCTGCATATAGTATATGTCTATTCCTTATTAGTGCAATTTAGATCTAGATTGTTTAGTGAAAATAATTTTCGATTAATTAATAAAAATGGTCTTTAGAGAGTTATTTATATTTATATAAGGCTTTATTATTTTTAATTTCTGAAAGCTACACCGATTTCTTAAATATTTATCCAATGAGAGTTAAAACTAACTTAAAGTTAATAAAAGTTAATCAAATTAATTGATAAGTTAATCACAGATAATCTTTATTCAATACCTCATGTGTACTCCAATAAAGCATGTATTATTATGAATGGAGAGTATCATCCCATATGGTACTAGATAGTAATAATAATTATTATTATTTAAAAATCATTCTAATGTATAATTATATAACTACTCAGTCACTGAATCTGACTATCTTCGATTTTAACTAAACTGGATAATTGGGAACATAACTCACGCAGTAAGAAAAACCTGTAATCTGGAAACATAACTCAGAAACTGCAATAAAAAATTTTCTATTGTAACTAGCTCGAAGTAGCTAAGAATATTTTTAAAAATGGTTTTAGTAAATGGCATGTTTTAAAAATTCTAAAAAATTCATGTTTCTAACCCATTTATGTACTAAAGATACTGAGAATTTCAGCTTCGGCTAGCAATCATAACATTGTAATCCATCTAAGCTAATGGAAAGCATCTTTACCAAGATTGAGCTAACTAAATCATATCCACATAGTATGTCTGCATGGATAAATCTGATGCATTTTGTATACACGCAGAGCTTATTTTGTGTGTCCACTGTGTATTCTGGACAATCTAAAGTTTAATTTTTGACTAATTGTAGTATTTTCTGTGAAATCAGAAATAATAAGAAATGATCAATCAGGATGTCAGTCCACCTTCTAGTGTTTCCTTTACGAAATACCTACACTGTCCGTTAACAACAACAATTTGATAGGTTTTCAACAACTTGCCAAATATGTCAAATTATATTATTTTTCGCATTTTATATTATTTGTTTTGATCATATGTCCAACGCTACTAGAGTTTTGCTGAATCTGGGGAAATTCCACCCCCGTAGAAATTCTTATCGTGTGAAATATAGCATTGACACGGAGCATACGGATTCTACTTCCTCAGCTGAGAAGCCTTGTTTTGAATTTTCCCGGCTGTAAAAAATTACCAGATCGGTCGAGAATAAGAACCTACGACACTTAGATTAAGAAATCAATACGCTAACTAGTAACCCACCGAAGCTGGCTTGTTGATTAATGTTTACCAAGTTCTTGTATATGGTGTGTATTGGTTACGTTTTGTGGTAGTCAGTAGTTCATTTACGGAAAAGTCTCTTACAACACAATCTTTCTATGATTTTAAAAATCATCTTAATATTGTTACACTTTTCTGTAATGTGCAAAGATAATACAGCGTATTATTGTTACTTTATTGCTTTTATTATTTTCATGAACAGTGTAACAGCTATAACACGGTATATCGATTTCGTTTAAGTTCTATCTAAAAACCAAGTTTTAAACATTTTACAAAAGGATTAAAAGAGTAAAATAAAAAAATAAGTAATCTTTTTATACCCATTATTATTAGAGAGATAATGTGATAGCAATACATTCCAATTTACTACAAAGAAAAAACCTCAAAATTTGAATTAGCAAAAGTGGCTCAAAGTGTTACATATCATGATGACTTGACGTATTCATTCAGAACTTACGTTAAAGTAAAGTAGGATAGTATTCTTTTATGTTTTATCTGACTTGTACTTCTTTTTTGTCGATTTTTTAGTAGTTTTAAAGCATTTATAAAAACCACCTGCTTAACTTATGTAGATGATTCAATAAGAACACAATTCTATAAACACAACACAATCAAGGGTTTATTTCAGAAACAACCTAAGGGGATTTTGGTCATTTTAAATGAGCATGGTAACATTTATTTTTAAATGTCTTCTATCAGTTAATGTAGAAAAAACTAATCATGCTCTTTGTTAATGCCCAATCGATAATTAAAATTTGCATCTACGGACACGACCACAGTCTAACGAATATTTCTTAATATAGATTTATTTACAAACAATACTATATCTCTAATTAGAAATAGTTCATCTACAGCTAATTCTGGGAATATAAAATCTTTACACGCATTGTATGTAGAAACACTTACAAAAAATGCTACATAACCATACAAAAACAATCGAAGCAAACAGTGTACCATAGAAATTTCCAACTCTTCATTTTCTATTGTTGTGGTACCGAGTTTCGAAAAATTTTTATTTCAATTTCATTCCGAGAGGGTCATTCCACGATTCAGCAAATCCACAGAATTGTTTGTATGATCACCGAAAGCCTTAAACGAAACGAAGAACGAAGAACGTAAAGTATGTGGCGCTATTTTGCTAGATATTGCCAAGGCATTTGTTAAAGTATGGGATTTATATGATTTCTTTATAAAATAAAACTCTTTCTCCCAGCACTATACTATCTGCTTCTTAAATCATACTTGGCCGAGATATATTTCCAAACAAAATACAACAATACCACATCTATCATCCAATAAAATCTGGAGTGCTCCAGCTAGGCGTACTAGGCCCCTTTCTCTACCTACTATAAACAGCTGATATCCCGACAACTGAAAATACAGGAATCACCACATTCACAGATGACACGACTTTGTTATCCATCAGCGACGAAAAGCAGCAAAAAATTTACAACAATACCTGAACATGTTACCAAGTTGGTTATCAAAGTGGATAATAAAAGTCAATAAAGACAAATCGACAAACCACTTTCACACTAAAACATAGCGATTGTCCACAAGTTATATTAAACAACTCCCCAATTTCAATTAAGCTAACATGAAAGACACACATCAATTAATATTTAGAAAAGTTCGCAGGGACAATAAATTGAATAATTCATTAAAATTAGTCCATAAAACTAACCGTTTTATAGAACCAACGAAGCAATGTTCATTAATCTATTATTTTCCAATTGTTGATCGATGGATATTGTTGACTGAGTTTATGAGCATGTGTTTATCAATATTAATACTTCAATTGTTTATTTAATGATTTACAATTTACTAAATTTAATAGTCCAGGGGCTGGCGACCAAAAAGTGTAAAAGCTAATATTTTAATATTAGCTTATATTGAGGGTGTAAATAAATATCCTATACAAAATAAACTCGGATATGGGGACAGTCGGCGTCAGCGCAGCTTGAAAGTTGTAACAAGAGGTAGCGTCATCTAAGTGTTTTCTAAAAGCTGAAAATTGATCACTAAGCAGTTTATGTAATAAGAAACTGGAAAACAGTCGTCAGGCAGCGTAATGGTCGAACGCGTTGCATCAGCACCAATGCTGTGGTCGCATGTCTTCAAAATGAGGTCAATGTAAAGAAGTGATTTGAAAAAGCTGAAATTTGGTAGTGTTAATTTATTGAATATAGTTTCTCAAAAAAACAGTCAGACTTCATTTTGATAGAACCGAGCTAGTCAGCAGTCGCTAGAAGTGACGACTAGTATAGTATTAATAAAAATAAATTATATAAAATTATAGGTTTTGATTCTCAACTTAGTCTGGGAATGGTTTACCATGAGAAAGCTATAGGTTTATAAGTAAACAAAGAAAATAATAATAAAAATTTTATAAAAAGGAATGTAAAGTTTTTTATCTAGTCCATAAAAACCTGTAAAAATCATATTGAATAAAGTTGTAAACCTGAAGATTAAATAAACAGTTTAATTGTGGTACAGTAAAGAAGGTCGATAAGAAGAAGCAGAAAATTATAAAACTTACCAGAAATTATAAGGAGGTTTAGTTGGGTCCACGAAGAAAATCTATGCCATATAAAATCTGATATTCAAAAAGTTAAAAAAGCAGGAGAAAATAAAAAGTTTAATAAAAAAGTATTGACAAGAAGGTAATAAACTTTCCGTAGTTTTTCCCAAAGTTATTTCAGCTTCAACTGAGTTCAACACCGGAGGTTTTGCCTCGGTGGGTCATCGGATCGATGAAGAACTCTGTCCCGGCCACGTGCATCAACTAAGAAAAAGTGTTGTCCATAAAGAAAGAAAAGTAGTTAGTGTTGTTTACTCTGTTTTGAAAGGTCTTAAGAGTTTGGTGTACATTTGAAGAAAAATCTATAAAAAGAGGATACTTACTTTAACATCAGAATTTATAAAACTTCTAAGTGAAGAGATGCTATCTTTATTTAGCACTAGGTTAGTAGTTTACAATAATGTATTTTATTTTACACATTACGCTTTGAAAACAGTTTCATCAACATACGCATTATTTACAAATAGTAAATCTCATCAATGCCATTTATGTCCGTTGAACATGTTTGCAGGATTGACGCGGCATTGCCACGTTGTAAAACTATACTTAAACGTTGACGAAAATAACTAGTTTTACACGTTACGCTTTGAAAACAGTTTCATCAACATAAGCATTATTTACAAATAGTAAATCTCATCAATGCTATTTGCGTCCGTTGAACATGTTTGCATAATTGACGCGGCATTGCCACGTTGTAAAGCCATACTTAAACGTTGACGAAAATAATTAGTTGTCTTGGCTTCATGTGATATACTTTCAATTCTCTTCCCACGGTCTTGAATAAATAATTTAAGATCTTCCCCCCACGGCCCAAATGTTTCAAAGACAAGAGGGGCAAAGTGATAATTTGAAGTCAATAAGTTGTATTTACGTCGTTTCTGATTTTCTCGAATATTCTGCTGCACCAGCATTACATGAAGTTTGATTTAGATAGGTCTTGGCCATAGTAGTGCAACATGTTACATCCCAAAGTAATGCCCTTCCACGAGACCAAGGTATCAGTTTTATACCATCTGGTGCTTTACCATCTAGTCTGCTGCATCCTTTAGGCTCTAGTATGGAAGGAATGTTTGCAGAAGTTAAATATCTGTGAATAATTTAATTTAGATGGGAATGCCTCATTCTACTTCCAGCTACTTTTTTGCAATTAAGTCCGTGATATCCAAATGAATCAGCAGATTCTCCACATACACATACGTGTTCCACGCATACCATCCGTCCTAAACGAAGTGAGATTGCAATTCTAAAAATGAATTGTCAAGGAGAATGCTCAGATTAGGAGACGGTAAAGCATTAAGCCAACATCCAAATTCAGATTCCTTAACCGCAATTAGGCGTGCTTTTTCAAAAGGTGTAGACGCAGAGGAAAGCAATTCTGCAAAACCTTGATTCGCAAAGAGAGCTATCCCAATAGCGTTGATGAAAGAGGTTGGTTCTGCAAGGAGTTCCGAACCAGTTTGACTTCTCCAAATGCTAGTCGCTTCTGGTATTAACGGGTTAGGGATACTAGCAATGCACGTAGGTAGCAATTGGTTAACCAAAGGAGAGGTGAAGTTACAAGATCCGATATATGCTGATAGACTTAAGTCTTGCAATCTTCTCAATCCCAAGCCCCCTAGTTTCACCTTGATACAAGCTTGCTGCCAGGCCGAGTCATTTAAGGTACAGTTAATAATATTTTCTAAATTGCTTTGCAGTATTTGATCATAATTTGAGAGTATATCACTTCTTTTCCACGTTGGATAGGTTCTCAAAATATATGTTACCTTCGGAATTGCAAAGGAATGTTTCAAGAGGAAATACGCTGAATGAACATTTAAGTATTTCAGCCTTGAACACATTACTGGCAGTTTCTTGCTGATCACTTTGTCAATTTCAGATTCGAAAAGTGGAGATCCAAGTAAGGATAAGTCAGATTCGGATACTTCTGTCAACTCAGGAGCTAGTTTTTGAAAACTGCGAAGAATTGCATTCTTTTGTCTGAATGTGGTCCCAGTAATACAGGGTGCCCATTATGTATGGAATATAGTATATATCTCGGTAAATATCGACTTTATAAAAAAATTTGTTGTATAAAAGTTGTTTAACATTTTATTTTCCATAATAAGATAGCATTCAATTGTTTTTATTTCAAAAAACAAATGAGTAATGAATAACGCTTTAATTTTTTTAAATAGCAATGTACCCTTTCATTAGGCTCCTTTGATAGAGATTTTTTTCTCTTTTCGATGACCTAAAATCTTAGTACCCTTATATCAGAAAATTTTTGAAAAAAACGTAAAAAATGTTTATTAAGTTAATTTCACCAATAACATGAATCTAGATATCCGAGATCTCTTTCATTCGTCTTAACAATTGATTGTAGGCTTTTATTGTGACAGAAGTTTGTTTATTTAATTAAGTTGTTGGTACATGGAAAAATAGAAATGATTCATTTAACAGAAACTAAACGTATAGAAATTTTAATTATGGTCGGTTATGGGAATCGCAAACGAACACAATTAGAAGTATGTGAAATTTTTAATGAGCGTTATCCACATCGAGAACCAATCACCCAGTCAGTAGTTAGCAAAACCTTGAAATGGTTTAGGGAAACTGGCAATGTTAAAGATCTGGTGAAGACTGGTCCGCAGAGGTCTGCGACAAATGAAGATAAAAAGCTCGATGTTTTAATAGAAATCGAAGAAAATCCAAACATTTCAACTCGTCAGTTAAGTTTAAACCATGCCGTAAGAAAGGTTCAATGCAGAAAATATTACATTCAGAAAAATTACATCCGTACAAACCGACTTTATTGCAAGAATTATCCGAAGATGACTACGATCGACGTGTTGAATTTTGTGAATTTATGATGGAGCGAATCAACAACAATCCAAATTTTCTTAATAATATTGTTTTTTCTGACGAGGCTACGTTTTGTTTAGATGGAAATGTAAATAGGCATAATTGTCGATATTGGGCCGCTGAAAATCCCCATTGGATGATCCAAAATCATACCCAAACACCACAAAAATTAAACGTATGGGTGGGAATTTGTGCAGATCACATAATTGGACCTTTCTTTATTCGTGGTACTCTAACTGGTGACCGTTATTTGCAATTATTGCAACAGTAGATTATTCCAGCTTGACAAGCAAATCTTGATGATCTTTGGTTTCAACAAGATGGAGCACCGCCCCACTATCAGTTAGATGTACGCCGATATTTAAATGTGGTATTTCCGGCCCGTTGGATAGGCAGAAGAGGGTCTATGGAGTGGCCTCCCCGATCTCCGGATCTTACACCTTGAGATTTCTTCTGGAAATATTTAAAATCAAAAGTGTGTACAAATCGACCCCAGAATCTGGCCGAATTAGAGCAACGAATACAAAATGAAGCTGCAGCAATTTCTCCCAGATCGCTCAGAAATTCTTTTCAAGCTTTTCGTGATAGGTTGCGCCACTGCCTTGCAGTTAATGGTGAACATTTTGAACACTTATTGCCATGAAAACCATTTTATTGCTTTGTTTTGTCTTCAAGCTTTATAAAAGACGTACATAATTTTCTGTTCATTTGTTTTATTTTGTTTTTTGTTCATTTGTTTTGTTTTGTACATTATGTAGATGCACATCTGTTTATTTTAGGGTAATAATTCCAGATACTTTACGATCTCGGATATCTAGATTCATGTTATTGGTGAAATTAACTTAATAAAGGGCTACATTGGTATTTAAAAAAATTAAAGTGTTATTCATTATCCATTTGTTTTCTGAAATAAAACAATTGAAAGCTCTTATTATGGAAAATAAAATGTTAAACAACTTTTATATAACAAATTTTTTTATAAAGTCGATATTTACCGATATATATACTATATTCCATACATAATGGGCACCCTGTATATATTTCGCATTTAGATATAATATCTATACCCTGAAGATCAAAAATTTATTTAATAAATTACTTCATACCAAACAGATAAAGCTTATACTTATTCCTTTTTCATGTTGTCTCCATTGAAAAGTCAATAAGCCACATAAAGGCAAGGCAAAAAATTCTACAAGATTTAAGGTTAAGTTAGCAACCGCACAGTGGGCACTTTTAAATATATCATCGCGGATAACTCTTTAACCTAAATTCCGTTGAAGATTCATTCAGAAAGGTAAAGAGTATCAGAAAATAAATACAGAATTAAGCTAAAATATCATCGCAGTAAACACTGCGTGACATGATCTGAACCAGATTTAAAAGTATCCATTCCATCAGTTGTTGTTCTCCATTATTAATTTCTTTATCTCTATTTCTCGTACCCACTTATCCTGGCATTGAAATCTCCTAATTTTATGAGCTTGCCTTTTTAGTTCTTTTGTATTCTATGGTTTAGCTCAATAATATCAGCAGATTTAAAAAATGCAATCTTCAAAAGGGAATACTTTTATTAGAAATTACTAATATGAAATTCTTCCTAGCCTACATATAGGATTTTACAATACTAATAGTTTGCAGAAGAATTTTGACTTTTCAATTGGCAATTTTTTCAGTAAATCTCTGTTTCTTTGAGCAGAAGTGATAATTGTGGTGATTGAAACAGGCACATAATGTTTGAAAATATATTTTGAATCCAAAATCTTGTAATCGATGGCAATTTATTATACGTATTAACATACCAACACTGAATGATAAAATTATAAACGGAAAAAAGATATACAATAACAAAATTGCAGATTACAAATGACAACATAGATTTTTATGGACCTCTATTGTTACGTTATACCTAACTGTTACTAATGCTGCTGAAATGCATTCTATAAAGCTTTTTAATATATCAAACGGAGTTTTAATCGCTGGATCAGATGTAACACTTGCTATTGCTCGTTTATTATAAACCGTGTAAAAGTTGTTTCTTGGAGAAACTTAATGCTCTTTTTTGTATTAGAAAAATCAATAATTTACCAAATATGTAGCTATAAGGAAGGCATATTTGTTTTTAATTTATTATTTGAATATTTTTATACTGTTAATATATTAAATTTATGTAATGGAAACATATTTCTTCCTGTTAGACCAGAAGGGCGATCTCCTCTCTCTAGTTTCTTATCTGTTCTCTTACAAAAATTAGTTTTGAATGCTTTAATATTGTAATGTAAGAAAACCTGTAGTTCCATGACGATTAGTGACTGTTATTTAATAATAGCTGTATAGATCTAAATCATCTGTTGCTATGTGATTATCTAAAAATAACATAAGCATATAAGTCTTATAACTGCGACATCAAGTAAATTATGCACTACCATCCGGAAATAATCCTGGACCCCCATTTCATTGCATGTATAATTAGGTATGCTGTTGTGTGACTTATTACGCAAGAAAGTAACCATAGATCTAACAAAACTTTTTGTTTATGTAGACTACTACAAAATGATGCACGCCAATACTTCCTGTTTCATTTGTTTATTTCCGTATTCAATTCTGATTCAAAAGCTTAACTGTCCGTTATTGAATACTAAATCATCCATATTAGGTAATTAAAAGTCAATAAAATGCATCACGCATATAAACGTATATGTTATACATATATGCATACGGTTAGTGAAAACAGAAAGAGGCGTACTACGTTTTCAGGTAATTTATTCTTTCGTAACACCCAAAACCGTAGCAATTTCTTAAGGGTGGTATTGATAAGGATAAAAGTGGGGATTTAATATAAAAATATATAAGAAGTGGGTCATCAACATTGCACTTCAGTGAGAGTGAAGAATTGACGTTTCAGTGAACAGTTTGCAGTGTCTTCGAAAGTAGCGTAAGAAAGTGTATGTTCTGCTCCTGGATAATCTTTAAGTCACAATGGAGGTAAGTGTTGGCGATTAATTGAAAACAATGTGTTGTAGTATACAAAAATGTTATTTTTAACATTTTATTTTTAAATTCCTTTAATTTTTATATAAGTCGTTGATAAATATTTCAATTTTGATATTCCTTTGATTGATGACAGACACCTCTAATTCAAGCAAAATTTAAAAAAATGATCTTTTAAAATTAGTTATCTACTTGCAATAAGTTTGATTAGAAGATGCTATAAATAGTTAAAATAATTTCTTATTAAATTGTTTGTGTGTCAATTTATGTGCTACATATATAAACATAAACAAACTATAAGCATGGTTTAATAGAAGCTTTAAAAGTTTATCTGCACTTCAATTTGCTTAAAGAATCGTAAATAAGTTTGCTGATGGCATCTAATAATCATAAAGCATATTTAAATGAAAGTTAATACTATTTTTCGCTTATGACTGTCATGCTGAATAGAAAATTATTTAATTTTCAATCAATCATTGTTATTGCAGTGTAATTTCTTTTGAAATATACTAAACTTTTATTTTCTAAATAATGAATGTTAATAGCTTAACCATATATTAACTTTATTAGCAAGAGAATTAATAAAATATAAAAAAGTTATTTGAACGAGTTTTTGATCGGTTTTTAAAAATGTCTTTCTTCTATAATAGGCTCGCAAGGAATAAATACATAATGTAAATACTTGTAATTTCTGAAACTTGAAAATGTTAACTACATCTGTTTATGTGAAATTAGAAAAGACATGTTATCCATATACGAACCCTGATCAAGTTTAAAAGAAAGTGTTTTCACTAAATTGTACATTTCTTAATGCTTAACTCTTGCTTAAAATATTTAGAATTAATACAATACGCGATGTGCTCTGCTCTGCTTTTTGTTTCAAATACATGGAGATTAGTTTCTTAAATGTCTTCATTTAATTTGGAATAACACGTTCAGTTTATAGTAAAATAAATTAGAATAATATTCATTCATTTTTTGTAAATGAAGAGAGAGCTGCTAGGAAGGTGTGGCTTCAAAATCCTATGGATAAACGAATGTCGTTAATTGAATTACATTTTTCGAATTGCTTAATAAATATATTGATACTAATATTGGAAAAATAAAAACAGCACTAAAATGAACTGAACTGTTAGTTCAAAATATTAAATTTTTTATCAAAAGTATTCGGCGCCATGAAGTACGGGGATGCTATGCCACCCCGATTCCTCGCCAAAAAAATAAATACATGTAAATTAATTAATTAAGAAAGGTTTATTAAAAAAACTTGTTTAGTTTAAAAATTCAAAGAATCTATCTACTGCTACTGCTTCTAATATATTTTTCTAAAAAAAGAATTTCAATTTGTTTTAGTAAACAAGCATGTTGATTATTTTATGGGTTTAATCATAAACAGAAAGAATATAACACCTTTTAAATACAATTGTTGATGTGAAGGCAACAACATTTTATTATATTTAACAATGATCTATTGTGATCTAAAATAAAGAAGTTTATAATTTTACAGAACATCCAGCCATAACAATACTAACAATTTCAAAATTTCTTCTTCTTGAAAGATGAATAAAAATTTTAATGTTAGGACCAAATATTTACAGACTTTTGCTCCAATTCAACGAATTAAAATGCAATTAATCTCTAATTACTTTGCAAATCAATTATACTCTTTTACTTATTCGTAAACCTAATTCATTGATCTATATTTTTTGCTAGATGTAAATTTGGAGAATAGTTTCTGTTAGGTATGTTGAATTATTTATAAATTCTTCAAGAGTAGAGTTATCCATGCTTACCCAAAATTAAATAATTTGCACTTCTACTTAAAATATATTAAAATTAAAAAAGTTCACTTTCTAGTTTTTAATTTGATAAAATATTAGTATGTAAACCGGTTTTGCAAATTAAGAAGTGAATGTTTTCCAGACGATTCGAGATTTAATGCTATACAAAATACTAAGAGATGTACACCTTTCTTTTAGTGATCTTTATGTCTGCCATTTCTTCTAAATTAGTTTGGTTATAAATATACTTTTAAAAATAAACTCTATCTGCAGTTTAATTTAGTGGATAAACTGAAGAAAATCGTTAACTCTTGTAAGCCTAAAACAGTATTTGCTTATGATTAGTTTCTAATGCTTTGTTTTAATCATCATGCTGGTGGCACAAATATATAAAATACAAATTGTGGTTAGCATCCTATGCATATACTATAATTTTTTTCTTCTATTATCTTCCTTTCAAACATTGGTTAGTAACCTCAATATTTTTATTTTAAGCAAAACTGTCCTAACTTGTAAGATCACTGAACTGTGCTAACAATAATATTATATAGTGTAATTTTTGCACTAAGTTTCCATCTTGCAGTTTTTCATGCATCATTTTCGAATTAAATGTGAAATGTTTTAATTTAGCCAACTTTTTTGTGTTAGGTTTTTCTTTGATAATCAATATCGTTAAAGCTTTTGCTTTTTGCAATACATCTTGAGATTCATCTCTGTTTTAATCATCTCCCTAGTTTCGGTAATTGCTAATTGTTAATATTGTTTAGGATTTGACTACCTTTGGTTTGGCTTGCATTTGCGACACATTTGATTCTTTCATTTTAATTGCAGTAACTGTTTCTAACCTACCATTTTCCTACAATTAGAAGTAGGTACAATACAATTAGAAATATTAGCAGTTTTCATTGCACATGATTAATTGCACATGCATTAATATTGCTCCTTGATGCCTAATAGCGTGCATTATTCTTTATGCAATAAATGTAAATATAAAAAAAAATTACTAAGTATCATTAAGGTTATCTCAGTTTCCATCCATATTTGATCTATAAATTTGCATATCTATTTAGTTAGAATTTCCCATCATGCAATATATGTTTCTGATATTACAACCTTATTGTTAAAAGCTATTTCTCAATTCTTAACTAAGTTTGCAATTTATTTTTAATTATAATTTCAACATCTTAACGTATTCGTTATTAATTTTATCAGATTTAGAATAATCAATTTGTCAATATTATACGCAAAAAGTGTAGGCACATACAATTTTTTTTTTAGAGCAGGCCATCTTTAGATTTCCTTTACTGTATTGTATGGTAAACTACATCATTTTATTGATTTTAAGTTAAGAAAGTAAACCCGTAGATTTCGTAGAGGGTATTTCTCCAGATCCGACAAGATTCTAGCAGATCAGCCATATAGTCCCGGCAAAGATGCTAACGCATCTAATGCTAAGGCTGTTGCACCACAAAGTTTTTGGTCAAAAACAAATAAGATATTGCATGTCTCATTTCCTGAAAAACTAACATTATGTATCATATGTAGATTTAAGTAATGCATGCTTGGAGCGATTTGCAATGTATAAACTTCTTAAGTTACGAAAGTTCATCTGGATCCCATGTTAGTAACGCCTTAAATAAATTAGAACAATATTGAAAGAATTACTAAAATAAAATTGCAGAAATATATTATTATTTTATAATCTTAAATTAACATTGACATCGACATCTACCCTGTTATTATTAGTTCATTTTTTTATAGTAACTAAGAGAGTCTATCAGTTTTTTTTTGCAATTTTTGCAATAAAACTGAAAATTCTTCTATAGTGTCTCGATATAGCACTTAAATATCCATTTTAATTTGGTTTTGCTTAATTTTTTTCTTCATGTAAAATATGTCTCTATAGTATATTATAATAAAGTAAAAAGCTAGCTGGAAGACAGCTAGGACTACAGCAAGCGGGATAACTAAAGTATGATGCTCTTCAAGAGTTTACTCCTAGATTCTTAATCTAAATTATGTTAGATCTATTAAATATTTCTCAGTTGCCAATACGGTTTTGTATTTAGTGCGTAAACTGTAAGCACACTATACAAATTCGACGAAAGCTTAGCGTTTAGGAAATTTTATTTTACATCAATTATTGGAAATATTTATATTTCAATTTTACATTCAGTAGGTTTATAAAGACTTTTGGTCACAAAACGGTAGCTTAGTGTTTTATGATCAAATACTTCATTTATTATTTTAATCTTTATTTCGACAAGCAAGTTTGTTGTTTATGGTAAAGTATTAGATTAGTATCAGATCAGATTCAACGATAAACCATACTTTCTTTACCATTGAAGTTGAGATTTACAGCTGCTAAAGGCAACCTGAAAATAAATATATTGAAATTGTAAAAGAAATGTTTACTACATTTTTTTTTCTAAATTTTGATTATCCCTAAATTAAACTGTCTCTAAGTATAAAGCATGAACTATTGATGAACTATTTTGATATTTTCTAGCCCATGTGAGTCGCTTTTCTTTATTATTTTATTCAAAAATTGCTTTTTACTGAGCCTAAATGATGAATTTAATTTTTTTCTTTATTTCGTCCATGACTGCTCACGAACACTGAGCTGTTGAACAATTCTGATATTTTTACTGAATCGTCGTACTTTCAGCTCAGCTTTAAATAAACGTATGGTTGGGAATATTTTGAGTTGATTAAATACAACACAAATTTTATGTTGTATTCAATCAACTCATTACATACGACCACCGATGCGATGGCAATCAGCGATTTATTTTAGCATTTTTGTTAAATTATCTTGTCTTCTTTGATATTTTTTTCCATTACAGTTTATCCAATTGTTTTTAGTAACATCGCCAATTCCACTTTCTTACGTCTCAATTTCTTAGCAGTTTTTGACTTCGTTACAATACTTACGTTTGCTATATAAGCTATTAACTTTAACTGAAAGTTAATTACTTTGTTTAAGTTAGTATAATTACTTAGTTAATTAATACGTTTGTTGAGACATTTGCATCCATGGGTATTAACTTCCACTTGGAGTTAGCTAAAGGTATTAGGAATACCACCGTTTTGTTTCGTATTATATTTATTAATAACTATACATTGTTTCTAAATACTTAAAAACAGATATTCCAAACGTCCAGAATTCCTCGAAATATGTGTAAAAATTATGTTATTTATCTAACTTTAACTTAATACTAATAAGTGTAATTCTTCTTATCAAGGCTAAACTATAAGCAAAAAATGTTAACAACTGATTGTACGTTGTTCAGAAGCCACTTCCGTATAACATTCTACTATTGTATATGATGCGAATAAGTTTAAAAAGTCTAAACAATAAGGGAATATTTGTCATTGCAAAGAGCACATTATATCATGGAATAGAATTGCTGATAAACAAAATAGTATATTATGTATTAAGGGCTTAATTGAGTGTTTTAAAGCACGCAGAGTCAAGCTGAAGGCGCTAAGACAATAAAAGGCTCTAAAACACTAATTAAGCCGAAATTCATACGTTAGTTTATGTCCGATCTAAGTTTCAATTAAATTTTAATTTTAAAATAAAAATAATTTGAAAAGTGCAAAACTTCAAGTAGGTAGGTAGGTAGGTGGTCTCTAATTAATTACTGTTATCACTAAAGAAACGGCGTAAGCAAGGCTAGCTATTTCTCTTGCGGGCTCTAAACACTCTTTAGCGGGTTCTAAAAAGTTTTCAGTCCTGGAGTTCTAATTTAGAAATTTGCGCTCTTAATAAATAAATCAGTCAAAATCGCCCGACTGGACATAAATTAATTAATTTGTATTTATCACAACGTAAACTAATACACAAATATTAGGGTGGTTCTTATTTGGGTTATATTGGAATTTCGGTTTTGCCGGGTGCCCATTTGAGTTAAAAAAAATCTTAAGACCAATACGAACGTCGTATCTCTATTCTATTCATTCGCTGTAACGAGGAGAAGTTCCCCATTTAAAATACGCGCTTTTTTAATAGATTTTTTAATAGATAAGATTTTCAGTTTTTTTTAATCAAATGGGCACCCGGCAAAACCAAAATTCCAACATGACTCAAATAAGAACCACCCTAATGAAACTATAGAAATATATTGTAGTCTATAATAGTATTAAACCTGACATAGTAACCATGAGAATGAAACTAAACAAAAGACACGGTCTCTTTTAAAATGAGGTAATGACCTTACAATTTGATACTTTTTGCTAATAATAGTATATTAGTCAATGAGCGGTAAAGAAGGCAATAACTCACGCGGATGATTTTGCGACACGAGACGTTAGTCGAGTGACATAATCATCCAAGTGAATTGTTGCCCTTTGCCGCTCATTGAATACTATGCTTTATCTACGACCATAACATTTTCTGTTAAAGATAATTTCATTTCATTTCATTTTGTTCAATACTAATGCACGCTGTCAAATTTTTAATTTATTTGACATTTGTTTAAAACAAAACAATATAGGTATTATGATTCCGTACGGTTGCTATAAAAATACGATAGTCTGCGAGTTATTATAACTCACGCTTATAACTCACGCATCGTAGTTATCTATACAATTATTCATCAAAAATCATTGCATAAAGATTATATAATCCAATGGGAGTAGATAAATAATTATAGGTCAACGGTTGGAGAAAAATGATCGATAAATTACTTAGAACAGAAATCTAGTTATTTCCAGTTTTTTGTTTTTCTAATTTTTTAAATTGTGACTAAGTATTAATCGTTACTTTTTTTGGTTACGAATTTTTCAATCGTGCTATTAAAATAGCCGTTACAGTTGCATATTTTTTATTGTATGATATCCCAGAATCAATGAATTTATATTTAAAATTTTACTTTCTAGTACCATGTTAGGTTAATTCCAAATATTAATTGTAATGCATCATGTTTTTATATTGGTTTCTCATGGTATTTCCAATTCGACTTTTTGGTTTTCTTTTTATTTTTAACATACTTTCTGTTGCATTTCCTGTTTATGTGCATATGGATGGAGATTTTAATGTAAGACATGGAATTTTTCATCCTAAAGTAATTCTGCGATAAGAAAATTACATCACTTTTCAGCTTTCTTTGAACGGAATTCCTTAATTCTTAAAAAACTCAACGCAAAATACATATCTATCAGAAACAATAATATCTTTCTAAAATACTTTCGTTTTCTTGCCTGACCTTGACAATCTTGCAAAATTCTAATTATACAGCTTAAACTGTGCCGCCATCTATAAAAGCTTCTCTATACAGTTAATTACACACTTTATTGAATTGTATTTATATCTAAACTACAATTAGATATCAACACTTTCAAAAACATTACAATATTTTTATCTTTTAATTAACTTTGTTGATAAGTACATAGTAAATTGCTAATAAATAATACATATACATAACTAAGCTAATAGATTTTTGGAGTTAAGGAATTGTCGTATTTTGGATTACTGTTGTTAACATAAACTTGTAATGAAAAGAGTAATTAAAAAGATTCTTTGAGGTATGTGTATATTTCGAGGTTTATATGTCATCTTTAAACAGCGTTTTGTTTTTATTAGGTTTACTTTCTCCACGAGGAAACAGAACAGTTGACCATGACCGTTAAGACTGTTTATTTATAAATACGCAATGTTTATGCAAGTTTAAAATGTAAATGAAAAACCTAAATTTATTAAAACAAGAAAAAAATCCTGAGGTTCAATCCATATTAGGGTAATTATGTAAAGTATTTGTGCAATGTGCACATATTGTAGAATATAAGCATAAATGTAAAAACATACATAGATTGAAAGCACTTACATATATGAAATATCTTGTTACAACTTCTACTATTAGAATTTAAAAACGCATTTGCAAAAGATAATCACTAGTTTACAAATTTTTATATTTTTTTACTTCTACAAATTTAAACAGCGTTTTCTAAACCATTTGTGTTTCCTAAAATCAGCCCTGAAAACAGAAATGCTCCATCACGTTAGGTGTTCCAGGTAACATTCGTGATTTGTTTACCTGCATCAACTGCATCAGATTGTGTACATAAAGGATAGTATTTATATGAAAAGTCAATACATTTTGAAGATTTTTGCATTCAATGTGTGCTAGAATGTCTTCACATTCACGTAAGATTAATCCAAACGTATTCAGTAACGTTAGCGACACTACATCGTGGATAAAACAGGCAGAAACATCACTGACGATCAAATACGCATATCTTCACTACTTTGGGTTTTCAATTTGCAATCAGGATACAAATTAGGTGCCACATATTGTCTGTAATAATTGTAGAACGATTCTAACTGGATGGACGTCTGGTGAAAATGTAAACTTGAACTTTGATTAGCTGGTGTAATGGAGAGAACAATCTGATCATGCAACATATTGCTATTGTGTTTTACGAAGATTGGATACAAGAAAACTAAGCAAAATGTGCATAATGCATGTTAAATATAATCCTTTAGTTAATACACAGAAGATAATTCTACCCCACCCCCGCCACCCCTTCATCAAGCTGTGGCTTATGAAGAATTTTGTAAAGGCCTTAGATCAGAACAACGCAGTATTTCAACACTTGGTGAAAACTGTTCCCCACATAACGGATGCTAAACTGAAGGAGGGCATATTTGGAGTCCACAAATAAGAAAAATATTTCAATATCAGAACTTTGATCTTTTTTAGATTCTCACTTAAATATTTTCCAGAACGATTTAGGTGCTGTAAGTCACCAACAGCGAGAGCGCTTCCATCAAAATATGCGAACTATCGAGTACCGTTATCAGGGATGGTGGGACGAAAATATGATGGGCGATTATTGCTGGTTGCTTGCAAGGGAAACTGGTCAGTTTGCATACAAAAAACGAAAATTAAGTACCAAACATTTTTGTGAAATAAGTTGTATTAATTGATATTAAATTCTGTTTTCTTTTCCCCAATATATTAAAATCCTGACGTGATAAGATTTTTCTAAAAAATACGTTAGAAGCTGATTTTCATTTACTTGGAGGAAAAACTGTGTAAACTAGTGATAATTTTTCAGTATAAAGCAGCAGAGTGTCAGATTCCATCTTCTATGTACAAATAGTGCAGATAAAAATCAAACTTAAATGTTTTCATCAATGTTTGAGCATGAATAGATTTCTAGGTTTAAAGTGACCATTTTTATTGCGCAGAAAAGCTCAAAAGCTCATATTACTATTATGATTGATTTATCCTAGTTTAATTTAATTCCTAGTAGGGTTGTCCATTACAAATAGGAAAATTAAAAATGCATGTTTACATTAATGTCAGAATAATATTTAAACATTAGGTTTGATATTTGATAATATGAGAGTGCAAGTACTATTGAATCTATTAAGTCCAGCTATTGAATTAACTGTATCTATTAGAAATTTACGATTAATAATACTTTTTATTACACTAATTATAGCGCTGCCATTAGCTTATTAGATATATACTTTCGCCTTCGAATCTTTACCAGGTCTTCCAACTGCTTTACAAGAGTCGCCTGATAAATATATCATACTAAAACAATGTTGATATGTTAGCAATATTCGTTTCTTTTTAAAGTAAATAGAACAGTGATATTTCTTTCTTGTACTACATTAGAAAATACTGACTGCTAATATGATAAACTAGCTCCAAGATAAAATATAAATGAGAATTGCTCGCTAAATAATTATGTGAAGAATTGAAAGTGTACCTCTAAATTAAAGCATGCACGCAACATTTCACTACATAGGTATATATTTGTTTATCTCTAATAATTTTTGTTAATATAACATTATGGGAACTCATTTACATTGCAAATATGGAAGAAATATTATTTACAAAACTAATAATAATAATAACTCCCTAAAACAACAGGAAAATAAAATTTGTATGTATTATAATTTTTAAACTATTCTGAATTTCACTAAATTAAAATTAGTCTTCTCTTTCATTCGTAAATGCGGTCGCAATCAAAACAGATTTGTAGAGTAAGTATAAAATTATTATTTGAATTTGAATAATGTGGTTTCAAAATAAAGAAAAACAATGTTTCCCGTATACTTATTTATTTACGTACTTTTAATAGCAGTAGTGCAATATTCAATTGAATAAATTTAATCTTCTGTCAGTCAGTAGAAAGTAACATTAATTAACACTTGAATGTTGTTTAAGCTTCATCATTAATGAATCACTTGTATTTTACAATGTTTTGATATACAGCTACTGAAACAGCCATACCATATACAGCATTGTTTTAATTCTTGTTCTCAGAATCATCATTCTAAATTTATTTTATAGTTGCCTTAAGGAGACCGTAAACAAGATTTCAATAGAAAGCATATGAAATAATATCTATAACTATTATGAAATAGGTATCTGAAAACTTTTCACCTTATTTGAACTATCGCCCGACTATCGGTCTTAAAAGCTATAATTCGCAATGAAATATCATATAGGAATGAAGTATTTTCCTAGTTATTGATCACTTTAATAAGTTAGACTACTTTTCATAAAAAGCACAAACCCTTCAAACAAGAGACCTTAATAAAATATTACAGAATCACTGATGGAAGAAACATCTTTAAATGAAGAAGGTAATCTTTTCAGCAAAAGCAAAACCCAAAAAGAAGACGTGCTTGTCCAGTTTACCTAGATACCACATATACCACGATTAATAAATTTGTTGTGAGTAGTGCTCTTACACCATTATTTTCAAGTCTGACTATTTGAGTAAACTGTCTTGTGCGTGCACAAATTTATGCGAAGATGGTCGTGTAGTTTCTGAGATGTTTCTCCATCCATCAATCCTGGTTCTTTTCCCAAAAACAATCAAATATCTATTAGAATAATTTATAGGTCCTCAAACATAGCAAACACAATATTGCTAAAATCCAGGATTATATATTTGGAATTTTGAATCTAGAAATATTTTACAATGATTTAATGAGTATCTGTGTTGCAACCTGCACTTCTAGGTGTTTAAGTTATTTCGTTACTATTTTTAGACTGATTTACAATTTCTTGATAAATTGCAGCTTTATTTTACTCAATGTTTAAAATCTTAAAAATTTTATCGTTGGTGTCTACTGTTATTATAACAAATTAACTGACTTATATAATGATTTATATTCATAACCCTAAGTCCTAAAAAATAGTTTAGTTAGTTTAAAAAAAATTGAGTTTATATAATCATCATTTCTGCCAGACGAAATTTTCCTCGTCAACTAGGACGCCAAATCTGTTTTACAAATTATTTGTGATGGCACTTACGATTAGAAGTGAATTCGGCATCAACAATGCTTGTACGAATGAATGATGAATAACCATTTTTTTGTCGAAACTTCTTATCACTAAAAATTTTTTTTAGCATTTTTATTGTTAAAATTAAGACCATTTATGAGGAACATAATGGAAAGTGTTGGTTTAGCAAAAAATTTTGATGCTATCTTTAATAGTTAATAAACAGAAATAGCTATTTTTTTATATAAATTTTTAGATAGAACTTTTTTTTCGTAATAGCATAAGAGCCGCAAGGTTTCTTTCTAGTCCCTACAAAGATTTAAAAGATATATTGCATATACGTTCTGAGAAAAAATTATTTATTTACTTTTAATGAAATTGTCCCTGAATGGATACCTTTTATTACGCATTGTCCGATAAAAACAACTTAGAAATATAATATTTTACTGATATATGTAGAAATAATTTTAGTATTTGCTAATTTTTTAAATATTTAATTTGGTTTACTAGTTAGTTTACAAAAAAATGAATACTAGATACCGAGCGCTCAACCAACAAAATATTGTTAACTGCATCAATATACTTAAATTTAGAGCAGTTATTCTTAATCGTACCTTTCTTCCTTTATTATTTTCTTAATACTGCTCCTTCTGCAACTCCTACTTTAGTTTCATGATTGATAAAAATTAGATAACGATTGCACGTCATATCTTATTTTCTAGTTTACTAACCATTGCCATCATGATATTAAACCATTCTTTTCTCAGCAGAATTATTGTCATAAGTGAAGATACATTTTGCTAGAACATATTTTTATCCCCAATAAAGGCAACATTTTAACGTGTTGATATAATTCAACATAATTATAACTGCAGTGCCTTAACAGATTCGAAGAAAAAGAAATGTTTAATTCCTTTAGATTTATTTATCATCTACGAAACTCTAGAATTTAGTATATCAATTGTAAAATTAAAATAAACGAATGATGCTTAAGCCTAGGATTATTCATAGTAGCCACTCAAGAAATCTGGACCTACAGTACCTAATATTTATTGCTATTAGTTCTCTGTATAATATATTATAAAAATGGGTACTACTTAGTAACTATATAAACTAATTTCAATAGTCTTTCTCGATTTTAGCCATATTACCTTTAGCCTTTCTGAATCATGAAAGCTACATACATCTTATTTACAGTTACAAATGAGTACTTTTAAAAACTTTAACCAGCTATTTGGGTGAACTGACGATGTGTAAATAATATTCTTCTCAACTTCAATATTACCCCAACTAGATCTTGTTTTTGTCGTGTGTAGTCTTCGTTTTCGCAATATTCCTCCAGATATAGTATATGGCTTATACGAAGAAATACAACCGTTATACTCAATTTTGAACAATTAATGAAAATATTACAACCACACTTCCGCCATCTTGTAAACACTTTCAGAAATATAAGAATCTGTTAAAATCGTTGTAATGAGAAAGTAGATTTTTTTATAAAAAAGGGTCTTTAAACCAAAAGAGCACCGAAGCAGTGTCTGAACAACAAACCTTATATTTCTTGGTTTTAACTGTGTTGTTCCTAAATGGAAGTAGGTGAATTTGGTTAATTAGTTTCTACTTGTTTAGATAAATTTCCCTATTACATGCCAATTTTTGTAGTGGAGCTATGTTACTTCTAAACAGTTCTAGAAATGTCATTGTAATGGTAAAAATGTCTGTATGGCATAGCAGTACTCTACAGGTTGAAGAAAGTTGGCACAACTAAAAAAAACAAGGAGTTCGAAAAAACGAAAAAGGTTTGTTAGCAAAAATGATTTGTCTAAATACTAAGTTAATATAATACGCATTTTAATCGGTCGGATAGGTCGTAGCACAGCGGCCCGGGAAATTTTACCATACGCGTCCCTTATATCAAAATATTTGTCAGTATATATTATTCTCGATGGCCCATGCTATATCGGCTCATCGGGATTTTCCCGGTATCCCGCCGGACCTATATGCTTTTAATGAACTTATAAGTTTTCATATATGTGACCAAGAATAACATGCTGAATACCGGTTTTTCGCCGCATTTGCTTTCCAGGTTCAAAAAGTTTTCAGACGAAACTAAATCAAGATTCCTTTTGTCGATTTCTAACCCTATACATTTTCATATTCATACTTATAACACTGAAAGATCTAATCAATCCCGATCCTAGTCGAGGATTAGTCATTTTCCCAAATCATATGAAGATGAATTAATAATAATTTATTAATTTGTGTAAGACTTTTCGTGTTATTGAAGAAAAAGCGTTTTTGGGCTGTACTGAGAAGGAATAACGATGTATTCCAAGCACACTTCTTTATATTGTGTAATGGGTTCTATTTTCGTTGTTTCGTGCTTAGCTTCCTGAACAAGGTGGTTATTATCTAATATCTATAATTTGGAGTTTCCTGGTTTATGTTTTCAATAATAAAATGTCTTGATGCAGAGATTCTGTTTTAAATCAATAAGAGGAAGTTAAATGTGTCGGCAATACGTAACTCAACGAGCTTACCGAAATTCTAACTTAATTTGACCTAAAATCCAGTAATGTATGTAAATAACACTGACGTAAAAACCTTCAGTTATCTGTTAATAGACTGAAAAAGTCGATGTGCATTCTAGTAACTTTCACAGGAATATGGGAAATTGGAAAATTACATACTATTAAACTAAATACTATCAAATTGTACAATTAATACGAGTGGTTAATATATGCATGCGATTATTTAATATTCTTACTGATACGTGATAAGTCATAAATACAGAGATAACATTTCTAATTTTAAAAACACATCCGTTGTGGTTTTGTTACAAACTCTATAGGCTTCCTTATTTTAAATGAGTAAAGGTCAAAAATCTTTCATATTCGTATATTTGCATTTAGTTGTTTATGGTGATTCAATATTCGGATGCGGAAGTTGTTAAAAGTTTTCCGCGAAAATTGTCATGTTTATGTTAATGACGCATCAAAAGATTGTTATTGTGCGAATCTTATTTAAGAATATAATTGAGTTTGTTGCAGTTAGGAATTTTCCTATTTGAAATTTTCCCAAACAAGGTTAGATTTGGAAAAATACTTGTTTGTATTCCTTGATATATGTATATAAATCAATCGACCTTGCTTCTGTCTTCAAAAAGTGTGTATAAATTCTATACCCGTTACATATTATTCATGACACTAAATTCGCACATTAGATACTACCTTGGATTTTTTTCTAAAAGTAATTTACGATTAAGAAAAGAACTTTCTATTATATTTGAAGTAGCAGCCATCCTCTCTTTGTAATAAATATAACTTATTATACCTTACACGTTATAAACAAGTAGGTATAATAAGATATTGCAAACTAGAAGTGGAATTTTATGTGTGTATTAATTTAATATAAAACTTATTGATGAATTACCCTTTTTAATTACACAAAGTTTTTTAACAGTACATACGATTACATACATAAATATTTTTTTAAGGTAGTCTTGTTGATCTCCTGCACGTTGACTATATTAAGCACTGCAAATGTATATGGAGCAGCTATTGAAACATCCCCAGATATTATAGTCCTAGATCATTTTTCTCCAGCTGACCAAGAGTACCTTAGTTACTTGGAACAGGAAATTATAAGGAAAAAACGATCGGAAGATATTCTAAGTTTATTAAAGCATAAATTGGCACAAAGCGTTAAATCTAAAATAGGACACATCGCTTCAGCTAGTTCGCACGCTTCACATGGTAAAAAGGATCATCACAAAGAAGAGTACTATCACCACCATTATGGACCACCACCAGAGGTAAATATAATACATCTAACATATACAGTGAAGCCTCGTTGATCCGAATATACGTTAATCCGAATACCACTATAATTCGGGCCAGCAATTTATTTACATTGGGTTTATTGCAATCCGGATTTAAAGGATTTGATAATCCGAACTTTAAAATTAATTATTTTTAGTCCTCAAGTTTTATTTATAGTAACGAATGCAATGAATATTCAGATGTGTAATTTGATACAAAACTACCGTTGTAGATAAAATAAATGATTTTATTCTATTTATGTTTACGTTATATTTGTCTGGCAAAAGTCTTATCATAAAAGTCACGTATTTTTTAGAAGTGGTTACATTGCAACTTCACAATTCGTATTAGTTACAAAGGTTTATAAGTTAAAAAAGAATTGATACTTCTTTTACGAATTACGACTTTATGTATTTCCGCCATACATAAAAAGATTTTCTGGTAAATTTAAAAATTGTTAAATGTTTAAAGACCGCATTGTAACTTTAAATATTATACATTTCCAGATTTGTTACAAAAACTGAAAGATCATATAACAACGTTAAAAAAACTTTAAAACTTGCGGAATATCCGGAGATGGAAGAAAAGTTGTTTGGATGGTTTTTGATGTCACCGATATCCTCCGAAATTTTGGACGAAAAGGCAAAGCATCATTATCCAGCAGCGTGCGGTGCATACGAAACAGTGGAAGCAGTCGCGATGCGCTATCACGCTCGTACGCTATCGTTCCACTGATTCGTATACTCTGCACGCTACTGTGACTTTATTAAAGACGGTTTCAAAACGATGACGTCAGGGCGAGTAAAGATTGCATACTTAATTTTAAAAAGACAATTTAAAACAGTTTTTGCGTATATATTTTTGTAGTTTTTTTTTAATAAATGTTTTGCAGAATGTTTTAAATGCATTTATTTACAAATAAAACATTGTAACTCTACAGATGCGATAATCCGAAAACCGCGATGATTCGGATTGCCCCTGTTTTAATTAATCCGAATTAGCGAGGCTTCACTGTAAATTATTTTTATCACTGTATGTGGTTTCAGCATCATGAAGAAGAAGAAGAGAAAACTTTCGATTTCTGGGACTTGCAAAAATCTATCTTCCACACACTCCTTCAAGCAGTTAAAGCAATTAAAGGAGGATTAATAGCTATAAAAGGACACCTGATTAAAGGCGGAGGATATATAATATCAGCCAAAGGAAAATTAATTAGTGCCAAGGGTGAAGCCATCACTAAAATGGGAAAACACATAGCAGCGTCAGCTATGTTAAGTCGCCCACACCATAAACATCCTCCAGAAGGTACTATCAATATTTACCAAGTAAATACTATGTGGGGTTTGTTTGGTGCAATAATAATTTGCAAGTGCAATTCTATAAATATCTAACATCTTATATTATGTAGAATTTATTTTCTAGTCATTGTTTAGTTAACTTCTAAATTTCTCCTTATGTGGGGATTCTCTTATACCGGTACAGTCGACTATCACGTCCTCAATTAACTCATTGTGCTACTTTAACGTCAATAAAATGGAAAGTGTATTTTATGTTATCATTTCTTAAGTTAAAAATCGTTTCGTAAACCGGAAAAACGTTAATGCAAGTAATAAGTAGATTTAAAACTTCAATTTCTTAGAAATATCGCGATATACCTAGTATCGTAATGAGAAATGCGTGTTATCGGTAAATTAATGAGTATGAAAGGAAGAATAAGAAATTTGCATAAGGACGACATTAGAATAATAAGAATACTAAACAAATCGTTCATATGTAACGCTGAATAATAATATTGTGTAATAACCGTTTAAGTGATATTACCTATGAGTAATTGAGGAAAGAAAAGTTAATTGGAACTTATTAAGTTAATACTGTATGGAATAATATTTATTTTCCCTATTTTTAGAACCACCAGAACACGAATATATCCATCATGCACCCTCTAGTATTGGTTACACTGCACCAGGTGGACATGATTATGTATTACATTCACCACCGCACCACGATTCATCACAGCACCACGAATCGCCACCACATCACGATTTACCACCCTTAAGTAGTTACTCTGATCATAAATTCCCACCTAGCCTGGAAGGTATTTAATTAGAACTAATAATTATTATTAACTATTTAAGTTTTAAATAAGACTGACAAGACGAAATGATGTACATAAAAATGATCTGTGACTTGTTTATAGTGGACTCGCAAATAGTTATTAAATGAAAAATCACAGTGGCGTAGATAAGATAAGATTTTTGGGATATCCAATAAGATTGAAGAGTTAATAATATTGGTGTGGCACATCTATTAAGGGCTTTGAAAAGATGTACCTATATATTGCCTTTAGTATATTCAATTCTAAATAAAATTAAGAAAAATTCAAGCAAAAATTAAAATCATAAATCTGATAAAAGCAATTTGTATAAAAGACACTTAAACTTTCCGACTTCAAAGAAATTATCGATTAGTTTAACAGCTTGGTTTCCTTCTAAAAAGTTCTTAAATTTAAAGTGAAATCTAGGATTTGCATAGAAGAAAATTTAGGAGTACCTACTAATCATAAATAAGTAATATCATAAACAATTGGTATAAAACATACATCGCCTTTTTGCTAGGTAGAGAATTTATGGGCGGATTTCATCATCTTTACGGCGACATTCCGACGAGGGTAATATTCTATCTATCAAGATTAGCACACAAATAGGAAACTAATCTTTCTTAAATCTTATTATATTTAGTTCTTTTGTTATATAATTATCAAGTTTGAAGACGTGTTGAACAATAACTATTGTTAATTCTTATACCTACTGTCTTTCAAGATTAACTGACTTTTCAAACATTTTTAAATTTGATTTCCTGCTTGTATCGTCTACTAGCTTTATGATTGAATGAATCTCGATGATAAGTTTGCACCAACACCCTCCCACAATTGTGGTCATTCAACTGTCGCCTATCAACTTTGATAATTTGGATGGATAGATAGATGGATGGAGAAAGCAGTTTCATAGTACCTCTATCCATTATCAGGTTATATAATCCTATTTAACATTTGTTATTCAATTAAATTATGGCATACTGTTTAAACTAATGTAACTTATGTAGCTTATAGTAACATTTAACTGTATTTAGACAGCTACAATATCTGAGAAACTAAATGCCAAGTTCTAGCTCTTCCATCTAACATGTAAAGAGGTTATGAAAAGAGACTAAGAGGAGTTATATTTATGTTTAAATAACTGTTATGTGTTGTAGACACCTATGTTTAAAGTTTCTTTTTTGATTGGATGCTAAGGTTGAATCGGAATATATTCTATTGCACTTACATCTTCTTTTATTATTAATAATTATTCTGTCATTATTAAGTATCGGAAGCGCTACCTTCTGATTATTTCATTCCTGTCCGGCTGTCTGTCTGTGAAGCCTACTGTTAAAGAGTCAAGTACCATAAGATCTTTAATTGAAGACATGGGTCCTGTAGGGTGTCACTGAAGAGCTATTTAAAGACACAATTTATCGTGACTGTGTGACCTGAAAATAGTTTGCAAACATGGGCATATTCCGCCATGTATAATGTAAGATATCAATGAAGATCCCATTTAAAGTGCAATTCAATGGCACATTCTGACATGACCTGTTGTGAACCTTTGACCTGAAAATAGGATATTTATATGAACATATTGTATATGGGTCATGTGGTTAATCACTGAAAGTCCCTATTCAAGGGTAATTTAAGAATACCTGTCGACTTGTGGTTTCATTATCTTCTTACCTAACCATAGTATTTTGCTTTCGCTACTTGGTTACACCGGTAACCCGGTTTATTTCTCTTATATTTGTTCTCTCCGCAAAAATCGGACCCACTTTAATTGAGTTGTTACGACAAAATATGCACAGCTTGTGTTGTCCGTTGTTCTCTTGCTATTTTAATCATGAAGGTATTCAAATTAAATTGTATTATTTTCTTAGACGGCACCAGATAAAATGATATAAGTCTTGTAAAATCTTTGATAGGTATTCTTTAGATTTTCTATGTTTATCTAAATTTGATCTTCTTTATTAAACTTCAAAATGGTACACTGACACATTTTACAATAACTGCTTTTACTATTTTTTTGTTCTTTAAGTATGATTCTTCTTGATGATTCTATACTTTATACTACTTGATTTTTTTTAAATGATCTTTATAAACATTTGTTATTACTGACCTCACTCTCAATTTTGTCAAGCTTAAGCACCATTTAGTGCCGATTGGATTTTAAATCTACAGACATGTTACTATTATTCAAAACTTATAATCTATAACCTCAACAGTGATATACAGATTACTTTAAAATACATTGTTATAATGTATTAGAGTTACTAGAAACATAATTTATAAACGTACATATGGCGTCATTTCCTTTAACAGCAACAGTTTCAGATGCAGGCAAAAGTACAAAATTATGTGACTTAAGAATCGATTTAATATCCAAAGTGGTCAGCAGAAGTGATAACATTAGATTTCATTAAAGTTTAGCTACCAATCCAGATAATAAAATTCCGCTTCCATATTATCTTTACCGCAAGATATATACTAAAAATATTGTTTAGTATCTTTGAGGTTTTACCTTTGTTTAATTCTACCACAAAATTGTTAATAGTATGCTATATTTTATTGAAATTCCCAGTCATTCGTAAAAAATTTATTTTAATAATTCTTTCATTAATAATGTGGTATGTCTTTTACATATCTTTTTTCATTTCTTCTATTCCAAACCATTTATTTGTTTAATAAAAAGTAGAGAAAGTTTTCTTTGTAATTCAAGAAAGCCCTATAATTTGTGTATGACTATTATTTGTTATCCGCTGAACTGTAGAAGGTTTAACATTAAATTTTAGTAATTTGCATGTACATAAAATCAAAGACAAATAATTATGTGATTATTGTACCATATTTGTATCAGTCAAGCGGTACCATAAAGAAAAAGTGCACTATATGGTACATTAACTTGTTAATTATACACCCTCACTAATTATAGTATGATTAATATATTTGTTTTATAAACATACAGATTTATATGGTTAGCTAGTTTTTGGAAAAATTGATCTACTTTAAATCAAGAATTTAACAGAAGCTTAATAAAGTATTTTATTGAGAGTGTTATAGTACATTCGTAAAACGTGTGTCTGATATGGCTATTAAATTTAATTGTGTATAGCTGAAGCAGCTCACTTTAAACATTTCAATGCCAAGAGCAGTAGTGCAAGAAGAAACTTTCTTTTATACTTTGCAGACTCTTAATTTCAAATATAGTATCATAATATATTTTTGTAGAGGTTCCACCTAAACTTTAAAACAAATTCGATCTTTAAACTTTCTCAGTGACCCATGTGAATGCACTTTCGATTTTAGTCGGTGCGGTCAGAAGAAAGTTCTCTGATTAAGATTTTCCTTTCTACATTTTATAACTGCCTATCGATCATTAGAAGAATGATTTAATATGTCTTAATTTAATATTTATAATTACAGGAATTGGTAATAGTATAACTGCCTTGTAAACATCTTAAAATATTTGGACTTGAACACGTTCACTTGAGATACTTTCTTTAGAGAATAAGAAAGTATTTTTTATTCAGGTGGATATTTAATACCAAACTATTTAAACACATACTTAGGTATTACGTAAATAAGTAACACAAAACTTAATAATATCACTGAATCGGAATGTTTAAAACATTTTAACCAAGTATGTTAATCTTTGGACAGTGAACCAAAGGAAACTTAGATACGCCACTGTATTATTCATTTTTTAAAATACTTTTAAGTAAGTTACAAACGTACCTTCCAATTATGACTACCTTTCCAAGTGCTGTTATTACTACTAAGAGTTAGTATTTCTTTCTTCACTAACTCTTCTAATACTTTATTACTACAACTTTATTGTCTGCGTCTAATTTGTCTTCTCTATGTACTTTTATTATTCTACAACATGTAGTTATCATCTTTCTGAATGATTTTTCGATTGTGAATTTTCTTCTATCCCACTATTAGCAGGTCTTCTAAGTTTAGTATTTATTTACTTAGTATTTATCTTCTTGTCTTCTTTTCAATAGCTTTTCTTCCCGCTGTATAACTTATTCTTTTACTGCTCTTCTTTACTATCTAATAGTTGAAATGTTAATGAACTTTAATGGAAGGTATTTGTATGTTCATAAAACCATTAACAAGAGTTATTAGTAAGACTATTTAAACCAGGTACTTCTAACTTGTATACTTATATAATTTACTTGCCTTGACTTTGACTTAGCGTACAAAGACCATCTACCAGGAGGAGCACATCATGGAATACTTATACTAAAGAAGATACCAAAAGGACACAAGGACAAACACAAGGGTAACGACGATTCTCATTATTCATTGGACTCGCACCATCACCTGACTGACCATCACCTATCTGACTCTAAACCTGAAGAACCTTCCGTACCACCGTTTTCGTTTCTTCCTGATATTAAAGATATATTCTCTGCATCTTCTGTAAAGGGGCACGAAGACAAGCACTCTGCACATTCATCTTCTGCACATTCGCACTCTGAATATTTAGATGATGAACATTCTCACCATCACTATGAGCCTCACCATGATCATTCCGAAGATTCTCAGGATAAATATCCACATCTTTATACACCCAGTGATGACGATCACGAGCATAAATATCCACTTCATTATTCACCTAGCGATGATCACGCACCATCTCACACACATTACAAACTCCAGTCCAATCACCAGTTCGGAAGCAGTAATCACCATATGAAACATTCTAACCCACAAGCAACAAGCTATGGAACACCAATTCCGGTACCGGACTTGGACAATAGTAACTATGTGAAGGGATTATTGAATTCCTTCCAAAATACACAATCTACTGGAGGATTATCGGATTATAAAACAAAAGTGGAAACTTACGAACCTTTGCAACTTCACAGTAATTCCGGTTCTGGTCTAGGTTCTCATGGGCTTGCAAATTTTCCAACATATCCAATTGATTTATCACAATCTTCTGGAGCACAACATAAATTATTAGGTAACTTTTTGTCTATTGGTGCACGGAAGGGACACTCTTACTCGGTTCACGAACCCACCCAAGAATCCAGCCAATTTCCTGACTCCGACACTTCTGATTCTCAGCATGAAATAATTCTAACTGCACGAATTCCCTCAAAGAGTTTGCGTAATTTGCACAGGTTTCCTGCTATGATAATAACAGCTGACAATTTTAAAGATTTGTTGCTTGCACAAGAACATACTCGAAATAGACAATCTACATATAGTAGATCCATTTACAGACATAAAAGGCCTAAAAGTAATGAACGTAATGGCTCATACCGCTTAGGACCAAACGACTCTGTGGAGACTGACTGACAAACACTAACAAACTAGTTTGGATTTTACAGGTAATACCTACTTACACAACAATTAACATGAACAATTTCTTCAAAATAATACTAAGCTACTTTTCACCATTCTTTAATTTATTTTGAGTTTATAACGATAACTTATTTTGTTTTAATTTTGAAATTAATAACTAAATATGTTTTAGGATATGTTCCCAATGGTTATTATGGAACTGGTCCTTATTATTAAGACGCTAAGGATGATGAGGGAGTCTCAATTTTATCTAGTTATTACTTTAATACGTTTAATTCTACGTGTAAATAGTATTTTAGACTACAAACGTTGTTATAAATATTGAAGATTATTTATTGTTAAAAAACTTTTTGTGCTACAAGTAATACTGTTATTTAATTAGGCCAATACGCTGCTCCGAAAACAATTAAAATACGATAAAGATACTTTGTAGAGTAAGTTACGAATGAAAATTTCTAAGAGGCATTTTTTATTTATTGACGAAGTAAACATTATCTTAGCAGTACAAAAGATCGATCAATAGTTATTGATGATTACTTAGCAATTAATGAAGTGTTAATTAGTCAAATATATATGTAAGTGTAATAATTATCGTTATTCTGTGTTTTTACGCTTTTAATATGTTAAACTAACTGTAATATTATTTTTATTTTTGTTGTATTGTGGAAAGTGAGAAGATTTATATAAATACGTTATATTAGAAAAACACTGTTTTATTTATTCACCTAGCTACAATAAACAAAGTTTGTTTCCTGTTTACAGTGTAATGTAAGTTTTTGTGAACTTTTTAATGCTTTTCTATGGCAGATACAAAAAAGTAAGTCCAGATCTCTAGTAGCACACAATATTTCTTCATTATCAAAAAATAAATATAATATTATATGTTTTTTAAATATTTAAAAGATTAAGAAAATATTTATAAAATATTAAAAATGAAATATTTAGAAATATTGATATACATATTAAATAAATATGTAATTTGTGTGTAATTTTTAAATATTTTGAAACGAATATCAAACAAATATTTTATTATTATTATGTATAAACATGAGTCTTTAACATAACGTCGTAGATAGATATAAGTTTAATATTGGTTGCAATATTTATAATTTACATGGACCTAATGACAGATTTTGACACGATATTTCCAATGACAAATCAGAATTGTATTGCAAATATCTCACTTTCACGCTATCGGTCAAAATCTATTATTACGTCCTAATATATTATAAATATTAAACTTAAGTGTATTTATTTACAGCATTCTCGGCGGTATTCTTAATCACTATACTTTTCAAATTACAATAATATGCGTACCCACCTAATAGATAACCATTTTGTTAATAAGTTAATAGGATGTTTTCAATGAACATAATAAAAATCAGGTATTTGGATTTGGTGCCTTTTCGTGGGCTTTACCTTGCCGTATGTTATGTGCTTTCCATAATTCCCTTGTTATTAGCAGGGTTATAGTTATAAATTGCTCATGTAATAATCTTTTGTTATATTAATCAGGTGTATATATTGCAATAATTTGAAACTGTTTTATATAACGTTAGTTATTTATTTCAAGATAAATTAATTTTGTTTATTTTCTTAATTCTATACACTATATGTTTTTACGGAAATACGTAATCTTTTTCTATGATTTATTTTAAATCCTATGCTTCGGGCCAACCACTTATTACTGGATATTGGTAAGGTATGTATGAACGTATATATTGACTTTATTGAAATTTAATTATTTGAATTATTTATTGAATTAACTATATGTACATAATGTGTAATATCTATAACATATATAGTATCTATAATAAATAATAATACCATTTGATATTTTATTCTAATATATTAAGACCAATGTGAACATTCATAAGATATCCTAACTAGAATGTTAAATAAATATTGTTAAAAAAATATTAAAGAAATATTTTAAATAATATATTAGCTAAATATTTAGGCGGATATCAAAAAAGATATATTTGAAAATCAATATTTATTTAATATATATGTGCTACTAGGGATGGTGACAAGAATTTGTCATTGTTTTACGTGGGGTACCCGTATAAACATACCCCCACGTTCCCTTCCAGAAGGAAGTGATTGGGATACGCCCAATCAGCGCGCAAGTTGCATAACCGGCAGTACAGCAATTGCTACCAGATCAACTCACTGGTCGGAGCGAGGTTGCCTATCCACCCTCTACTAGTTATCGCAGGCATAGTGCCGGAGCAATTGACTTAACACGTTGCTCACCCGCCGGCACCCTCCCGTCCACTTTCAGACGGGGCTAAGTACCTCGTCCAGCAATAGGACTATTCCACAGCTTAACGCTCTTGCTAAGTGGGACCACTGCCCGATCGAATCCAACCTCAATTGTGGCAGGACTTGGTTTTTTAATGGTTTTGCCACCCCGATCTACCAATTATAGGCTTGGTGGGCCCTCGACAGAGCTTCGTTTAAGTCTACACGTTATAGACTCCCGGTGTGTACCCGTTTTTGGTGAAGTTATCTTGATTGTGAGAGGCTATGTATTCACTTCAACTCTCCTTAAGTGTAATGGCTTTCAGAGCTTCTCCCAATCACTGTACCCGGCTGCATTCCGGATCGTAGGGTGGTCGGGATAGCTCCTAAGCACATTTACCTGGTGGCCTGCAGTTTCCCATATGCCCAAAAGCGGGGTAAACCTCACTTCGATTCTCCGCACTTAAGATTCAGTCAAACAGCGGGTTCCTTTGGTGACCATAAATGGCCTCGGTCAAGCAGCGGGTTCCGTTGGTGACCATAAGCGACCTTATCCCAGGCGAGATTCGAATCCGCCCACACCGGTCTCATCTACCAGGGCTCCCCCTGATCGGTATGAGTTACCGTCGAGAATTCTCACAAATTTCTCTACCACACACTTAATCTGACAGCTTCATCCGTTGCCCTTGATAGGGATAGGGTAGAAGACAGCCAGTTTTATGGGTGAACGTCGTGTGGTCTCCCGAACACCCCGAGGGATGGTGACAGTCTTAAAAGAGTTACAAAATTATACGAAAGTAAACCATAGATCTTAATAAATAATATAAAGGGAAATTTAATCTAAAATAATCCGCTCTGACATAAAATAGATATAGGTGTGCTTCATTCTCAATTTTAATTTAATTTCTGGTACCTACACCTAATTCGAGATTTAATCCGGAATTCAAGACTGTTGATTATCAGATAACACCGAATGCTTCAAACCAAATTAAACTTAAAATTACTTATTGTTTAAATTTTGAATTGAAAAATCAGTCCTTGCCAGTATTGTACTTAGGCACTGTACCTAGATACTCTTTGCACTTACTAAAATTTTTAAAAATAATCATATCTGTGCCTTATATAGTTGCTTGTTGATTATTATTATTATTATTAGGGATTTGCAAGTTACTTTAATAGTGTGTACCAACAAGCAAATAGTAGTTATCAAATGTCCATTAATCAAAGTGATAGTGTATGTGATGATTTACATATTAATTACATTTCTCAATTGGAAATACTCAATGCTATAAAAAAATTGAAACCCAAAAAGAGTTCAGGAGTAGATGACATACCACCATATGTGATTAAAGGGTTTGCCGAGCTTTTGGCACCTGCGCTCCAAACTATCTATAATTTATCTTTACAAACGAACACATATCCAAATTTATTTAAACAATCAAAAATATGCCCATAAAATTCAAAAATTCAACAATTACCGCCCAATATCAATTCTCAATGTAATTGCAAAAGTATATGAACATATTTTAGAATCAAAAATTTACAATCACGTTCAAGATAAGATATCAAACGCACAGCATGGGTTTTTTAAGAACAGATCAATTGAAACAAATTTGTTAATTTTCATGAACGAAGCAGGAAACGCAATAGAAAACGGCCTACAACTCGATGTGATATACACTGATTTTGCCAAAGCCTTCGACAAGGTAGATCATGACATTCTTATTAAAAAAATTCAGACTTTTGATATATCGCAGAATTTGCTTGCCTTAATAAGTTCTTACTTGCAAAAGTAAGGCCATTCATTGCAAGGTCAGGTATACCACAGGGTAGTAATTTAGGTCCGCTTCTATTCCTAATATTTATTAATGATATTGTTGCTTGTGTAAACAATTCGAAACCTCTTTTATATGCAGATGACCTAAAAACTATGTGCCCAATAAAAAACATTCATGATACCAACCTCTACAAGAAGACTTAAATAATATTCAGACATGTAGCAATGAAAATAAATTATTCTTTAATACTAAAAAATGTTCAGTTATGACCTAGACTAGGAAAAGGATTCCAATATTAAACGATTATACTATGGGCTCAGCAATTATAAACCGAAAAGCAAATGTTAAGGATTTAGGTGTTACATTTCAGGCAAATTTAAAATTCCAAATTCATATAGATAAATAATATAACAAATACTGCCTTTAAACATCTAGGTTGTATAAAAAGAAACACGATAGAATTTAATAATACCCAGTCAATAAAAACACTTTATAATGCATTTGTTCGCCCAACTTTAGAATTTGCATCAGTTATCTGGTATCCAAATCATGCTAGTAATATACGTCACATTGAAAAAGTTCAAAATAAATTTCTTAAGTACCTTACTATAAAAGTACCTACTATAAAAAGCACAAAAGAAACCCTGATTACGCTTCCTATGATCACATTAGAAAAGAATTTTCCATAATTAAATTAAATATAAGACGTGATGCATCTCTCCTGCAATTTTTGTAGAAAGTTTTTAATAATTACATCGATAATCCTTATCTCTTGTCTCTCTTTAGATTGCATATCCCTTATTACAGTACAAGACCTGGACCACCTTTTCATAAAACTTTATCTCCAGTGAATACCATATTAAAATATTATAATAATAACTATGAAAAGATTGAAATATTTGGAATATCATTGAGACAGTTTAAAACTTTAATAAAAAAATACTTCTGGTACTTCTGCATTATTTGTTTATCGAGGTCTTTTACATCTTCATTACTTACCATTTTGTCTTCAAAATCCTACTAAAACTTATTTATTTTCCAACGAAATCTCAATTAATTCAATTAATCTATTATATAGCCAGATCTTTGAAGCATTTTTCTGTAAAATTTTGGAAATGTTGTATGGAGCCCATCTGTCCTCACAATAAGTAATGAGAGTTGGTGAGGGGATCGGTTAATTTGACTATGAAATATATCTTGAATTGCGTATAATTTAATTTAATCCATTTTTATTCATTTTCTAAGTTTTAGAACATGTGTATGCATACTTATATACTTATATCTGTTACAATTTCAGCTAAGTGTTATTTAATTTAATTAATTAAGTTTTAATTCATTAAGTTTAAGTTAAAATTAATTAATTTTTATATTACAAACATGTAATAAGGCATAGCCTGTTTGTTTGTTGATGATTAAATAAATAAATAATTATGCTTAAGAAAATTAACTACTCGACCTGAGGGTCTCGTGGCTAAACTTTTCTTGCGTGACTAATGTGCATTATTACACAAAAAATAACTAGTAAGCTGTTACTGTAAACTTTAAGTTTGCTGTGGAACGGTAACCATGAATATACTGTAACTATTAAATCTATTTACGGTAACTAAATTGCCAGTAAGACTAATTCCGATTGGTTGTATTCTGAAAAATAACTTAACGGGATTGATTTATTTTTTTAAAAAGGTTTTTGTACGTAGTATAGGTATATTATTTTGGATGTTTCGAAGTTTTCAAGATAGTTTTAGTAAGAGAAACAGAAAAATAAGAGGTTGGTCCTCACGACAATTTTCATCTGAAAAACTCTGGACATAAGACATTCTCCTACCTCCTCTCGAGTTATCTTTATATTTGACTACACCATAATCTAGTACCAGATATGTTCAGTGTGCAAAGAGATATGAATACGTATGATTTACTAGCTATTTTCAAATAGATACTTAAAAGTTATTGGCTTTCACCTTGGTCTATAGTAATCTTCTTCAAATGTTATCAAGCTTAGTTTTTTACAATTAGTAGCTTAATTAATCAGGCCAGTCACAGAAGAAAAATCCATAGGAATAAAGAATATGACAAAATGACATACACACAGTAATTAATAAATTGTAAATACTTTATCGTGTATAATACGTAGAAAATGACTGAAGAAAGTGTTATAGAAACCAAAGTCGAACACACCTTACAGTCATTCCTTTAGATGAAATTTTTGTTTCCTGGATTGCAAAAAAATGATGAACAACAAAATTTATCATCAAAATTGTATGTTTATACAGTAAAATGTAAAATTTTGTAATCTTTATTTTATTTTGAAGAGCAATCGATGACATTATATTTTCAAAATAATATCGTTTAATTGTTCTCCCCGACTTTGTCTTGAGTGAATGCATTCTGGAGACTCAATGTTCAACTGCTTTTTTAGACACATATCCCTAGTTTATTTTCAATGAGATGTTGAATCGGCTCGGGAATTGTCCGTAGCTTAATTCTATAAACCAGAGATTTCACATAACCCCATAGGAAAAAGTCCAGCTAACATTAGCATTTCTCGAAATAACATGTCCAGGAAGCTGTTGCAATAAATGACAAGTGACAATGACAATAAGTAACAAGTCGCACCGCACCGTCTTGTTGAAAGACTTTTTTATGTCAGCATTTATCAATTCTGACCAAAGATATTCCGTTAACATATCCCTATACTGATCATCATTAATAATAATAGGACCTCCATCGTTGTCTTTAAAAAAAAATAAGGTGTGGCTTGAGCCGAAAAACCGAACCAAACGGTGATCAAACGGATAAAGAGGCAATTCGTGAATCACTTGAGGATTTTCATCAGCCCAAATTCTACATTTGTGTTTGTTTACCAATCCATTGAGCTAGACTCCATATAAACTGTAGGGCAGAATAGAGGGTAATAAATAGTTTGCCAAGAAAAATTATTTTAAAAACCTAATATATATTTAATTTTCTGCACGTCATTTTGCACGTTAGGAGCCAGTCCATCGATATATGGAAGATTGAAATTTGATATCTTTTAGTTCATCCCATCAATTTAGGGAGGCCACGTTAAAATTTAAATTTCGCCAGAAAGGAAAAGTATTAATTTAGCAATAATACTCGCAGTGGATCTAAGAAAAAGGAAATAAGGGACGTGATGAAATACATCTGTCGGAGAATCTGTTAATATAAGTATCACTGATTATTTATGTGATTATTTGGTCGCAGGGATTTTAGTAAGTTATAATTCAAGCGAAAGTATGGGGCTTCTTGAGATTATTTGTTTACTGAGAATGTTAGAAGGCTACAATAATAATTGACGCCACATCACGAGATTTTCATTTGTTTATTGCTTGTTAGTTTCTTAAAGAAGTGTTAAAAAGTGACTGTCACAAAATAACCCATATACAGGATGATCTACACATATGTTTTCTAAGAAGAATCCGTTTAGCTAATTTTACTTTTTCTATAGAGCAATTTAAAAATTATTTTTCAATACGCATTAACTGATTTTCAAAAATTTTGGTATAAAAATCTACCAAGCATGTACCAAGTTTGTATGAAGACACATGATAGGTATATTATATTTTTACGATATATCCTCCTTTTTGAATTTATTAATATGGAGGATATTAATTAATATTAACAAAAACTAGATGACTTTCCATAACACACAACACGTTTTCCTTAAGCTTAAACTTAACCTAGAAAACCGTACAATTAAGTATATTTGGTTATGTCCAGTATCTAACGTGTATTGGAACCAGAACTCCTTTGAATTAAGTAAGTTATACAGATGGACATCATCCAAAGTTTTTTCCTACGCTTTGAACAACTTATAAACTTAGTTACAAATTAGACCTAAAAAAACCTGATTTAAGTGTTATGTTTGTGCATACGATCCCATAAGTTAATTTACCCCCGCTTAACCCTCAAGGAAGCGGGATGTAGGCTAGATTTTAGTTTCTGTATATATTTTGTATTCTAGTAGAGTTCCAACCTCTGGTTGCAAACGTGTGTGTATATATTTAGTTGAATAGAGGCAGTCAGAAAAAATAGTTCTTTTTTTTCACCCCTGTTCAACCAATACATCGGTCCTTCGAACACACCCACACATGCTAGGGCATTCGAGCCCAAGCATAAACATTTGGCCCGATCGAGCCGGATATTCGAAAAAACCAGTGCAAGCATACATGCAGTGTAGTGCAACACATATTGTGATATTCATCATAATTATACACATTCTTGAGGACCAGAGGACCCAAAGGATTGGAACTTGAACGATCTCGGTGACAAGAGACAACATATACGACGAGGTGGCCACTTCCTAACCGGTGACTAGGGTAAAGGTAAGTGAGTCTTTTCGCATGATTAGGGGTTCATTTCCTCATATTTCGAAATTTAATTAATAAAAAATCGTAACATGGCAACTACCGAAGTAGAACAAAAAGAAAAATTAAAAACGCTCATTCAAGATAGGGGAATTGTCAAGGCGTCTGTTACACGAATAAAAAATTTTGTGGTTAGTTTTCCAGACAATGGCAATGCTCATCAGTTGAAAGCTCGATTATCGCGTTTACTTGATCTATTTAAAGACTTTCAAGTGATTCAAACGCAAATTTACAAACTCGATAAATTATCAAGTCACGAAGTGGCAAAACAAACGACAGAAGAAGTAGAATTTGAAAACAATTATTTCGATATTCAGGCGGAAATAACAAATAACTTAGAAATTCTAGAATTAGAAAAAAATCAATCGCATACACGATGACAATCAAATTCTTCTTCCGAGACTCAACAGTCTTATCAAAAACGATCGCATGTTACATTACCACCCTTGAACCTTCCGAGATTTAACGGCAATTATTCAAACTGGACCGCGTTCCACGATACATTTAAGGCCTTAGTTCATGGTAGTGAGATCTTCACAGATATCGAGAAATTTCACCATCACAGGTCTTCCCTTCAAGGGGATGCATTAAAAACGATAGAAACAGTTTCAGTTTCGGATGTTAATTATGCCACCGCGTGGCAAATATTGAAAAAACGGTATGAAAATAAAAGGCTAATTGCTCAGGAGCATGTTTTCGCTATTATGAATTCTCCACAATTAGTCAAAAATGCGTATGAGTCATTAAGAAAACTCCTTGATGATGTCACAATAAATATCGAAGCATTAAAAAATCTAAAACAACCTACCAACCAGTGGGATACCCTACTTGTTCCCATTATTACGACAAAATTCGATTTCTTCACAAAGACAGGTTGGGAAGAAACTTTAAATTCAGATATTCCAAAATACGACGATCTTATTGCATTTATCGAGAAAAAATGTATGCATTTAGAATCAATGAACGCATTCAAGAAATTGCAAAGCACTAAAATTTACCTAATAGTAATAAATTTACTGGGAATCAATCAAACCATCACAAGAGCAATAGCCTGGCACATGTTTCGGTAAACAATAATTGTTTTATGTGTCAAAAATTGTATTTCTTGTATCAGTGCCCTGATTTCAATAAACTGTCAATTCCCGAGAGAATCGATAAAGTTAATTCGCAAAAATTATGTATCTTCGAACTGTAGAAAATGCGACAAAAAACATAACTCTTTATTACATGTTGATCCAATTTTAAATCAATCACCATCAAATTCAGAAGTCACACTATCCCATCATTCTAAATTTCTGCAAGACAATAATTATTCTCAAATTTTATTATCAACCGCTGTCGTATTTATAAAAGACAAATTTGGAAATTATCAGAAAATTAGAGTACTGTTAGATGTTGGTAGTCAATCAAACTTTATAACGAGGGAAACGGCTTCTCGTTTAAATTTACCAATAAAAACGACCAGTATTCCCGTCTCAGGCATAAACAACGCCGAAACACATGTTAACCATATAGTTAAAATTGCATTCAAATCTTTGTATAATAACATTCAGGTCGACACACAATGTTTGGTTCTTGGAAAAATAACCGAAAGTCTTCCGTTACATCCCTTTGACCCAAAACAGGCACACATTCCTTCAAATTTAAGTTTAGCTGACCCTAATTTTCACACTCCAGGAGCTATTCATGCGCTTTTTGGTGCTGAAATATTTTGGACAATCTTGCGGTCAGGGGCCATAAAGCCCATTACGAGCAGCACACCTCATTTACAAGAAAGAAGTCTCGGCTGGGCATAGGGGGTAGACTTGAAAGTAAAAGGGAGGTTGACAACGCCAGCATCTGTTATCATTCTAACACCGCCCTTGAAAACCAAATGGCCAAGTTTTGGGAAATAGAAGGTTTCGATAATGACGATTGCAGAGACTCGACTCGCGAGTCTGCGTGTGAAAGGGATTACAAACAAAACTTTAAACGCGATGACGATGGGCGTTTTATAGTTGCATTTCCGTTTAAAACATACCCACCGAATTTGGGTAATTCCAGGGAAAAAATTCTTCAACAGTTTTTTTCTTTAGAACGAAAACTTGATAAAAACCGCGAACCCAAAAAAATTTATTCTAATTTCATGACTGAGTACGAATCGTTAGGGCATATGTCAAGAGTTTCAGATGAAGTAGAAAACGCATGTTATTTACCACATCATGGCGTTATCAAGGAAAGCAGTAAGACGACAAAATTACGCGTAGTATTTAATGCAAGTGCTACAACAACCTCCGGAGAAAGCTTAAATGACAACCTTCTTGTGGGTCCTATAATCCAACAACCCTTATTCACGATTTTAGTACGTTTTAGGACTTACAAATACGCAATCACGGCGGATATTGTGAAGATGTATCGCCAAATTTTAGTCAAACCGGAACATCGCAACTTTCAATTAATTTTTTGGCGAAACCATCCGCGTGAATCCATCAAAACGTATGCTTTGAATACGGTCACGTACGGTACGAATCCGACAAGTTTTTTAGCAATTCGCAGTTTACAACAGTTAGCTTATGATATATCAGAAAGTTCACCACTCGTAAGTAGAGCAATTATTCAGGATTTTTATGTTGATGACGTTTTGACCGGAGCAATGACTTTGTCGGAGGCATTGACACTCAAGCATCAATTAATCAATACGTTAAGATAAGGGACAGTTTAAATTGCAAAAATGGGCATCAGATGAAAATCGAATAGTTCAATCCGATGATTCAAACGTTGATAACGATATCAGCCTTGATAACGGCGAGGGAACGCGAATTTTAGGTTTATTATGGAGCACAAACGACGACGTTCTGAAATACTCAGTTAATATTAAGAACAACACGATGTATACAAAACGTAAAGTTTTATCTGTAATAGCACAATTATTTGACCCACTCGGGCTTTTGGGGCCAATCATAATGACCGCGGAGATAATTCTCCAACGACTCTGGGAATTAAAAATATCGTGGGATGAACCAATTCCCGAGGAATTAAGCAAAAGGTGGTTAGAATTCGTTCATCATCTTTCGGCAATTAGTGAATTAAAAATTGACCGTAAAATCATTAATACTGCAGGGGATATTAATCAAAATATTTACGAACTTCACGGATTTTCCGATGCTTCCATAGCGGGTTATGGGGTTTGCATTTATTTACGCACTATTAATGAAACGGGATGTTACGTAAAATTGATTTGTGCAAAATCGAGAGTTGCACCTTTAAAAACTCTCACAATTCCTCGTCTTGAATTGTGTGGAGCTTTATTGTTAGCGGAATTAATGGATGCGGTAGGAAAATCATTAAATTTGAAAATCAGTCAATCTTACTGTTTTACGGATAGTACGATTGTTTTATCGTGGATTATTAGTGGAGAACCAAGCAGTTGGAAAATATTTGTTAGTCATCGTGTTGCCAAAATTCAAAATTTAACGCTAGTTGATCAATGGCGTCATGTTGCGTCGGTAGATAACCCCGCTGATATATTATCTAGAGGTATCATGCCTCATAAGTTATGCAGTTCAAATCTTTGGTGGACTGGTCCTGGTTTCTTGGTAAACAACGAAGAGTTTCCAGGTAAATACACGCGGTAACATTTATTCCGCCAGAACTACCTGTTTTCAACAAATTCTCATCCTTCACCAAGCTACGACGTGTAAGAGCCTACTGTTTGAGATTTTATAATAATTGTCGATCCAAATCTCGAAATCTAGGAAGCATCTCATGCGATGAATTACAAACGGCCAATAATGTTATAATTCGTTACATTCAAGGCCGCGAATTTTCAAGAGAGATTGAGCATTTACGAAAGGGAGAATCTGTTCAAAGCAGTAGTCGAATAAAATGCTTAAATCCTTTCATAGACCAGAATTGTCTAATTAGGGTAGGTGGTCGATTAAGAAACGCTCCTATTGAATACGCGCAAAAATTTCCAGTAGTTTTACCTAAGCATTACATTACGTAATTAATAGTAAAACGAGAACATCTGAAACAAATGCTTGCGGGTCCATGCGCAACCCTTGCATCATTAAGACAAACTTAATTATTATTATTATGGGTGACCTCCCAGTAAGTCGATTTGATACTGATCGGGCATTTAACAATTGTGGGATCGACTATCTAGGACCTGTTATCATAAAGGATGGTTCAAGGCGTTCTAAACGAACTATTAAAGCGTATGTTGCAGTATTCGTGTGTTTTGCCACCAAGGCGGTTCATACAGAACTTGTAACTGAGCTTTCGACTGCGAGCTTTCTGAGAGCCTTAAAACGATTTACTTCCAGGCGAGGCATTGTACAAAACATTTATTCCGACAACGGCATTAATTTTGTAGGAGCCAACCGCGAGCTTCTGTCATTGTCTGAAATGTTTAAATCACAACATTTCCAAAGCGAAATAATAGACGTTTTGGCATCAAATCACATTCAATGGCATTTTATACCGGCCCGTGCGCCGCATTTTGGTGAAATTTGGGAAGCGAGCGTTAAGTCAGTCAAATTTCATTTAAAAAGAGTTTTGGGGAATTTTTTGGCTTCATATGAGGAAATGATAACTTTTTTGTCATGCATTGAGGCTTGCTTAAACTCGCGCCCTCTCTGCCCATTATCAACCGACCCAGGTGAGGTTGATGTTCTAACACCAGGTCACTTCTTAATTGGAGGACCACTGACTTCACCCCACGAGCCATCTCTTATGAGTCTTAATCAAAATCCGCTTTCGAGATGGCAACATATTGAATATATGAGACAACATTTTTGGAAGAGATGGTCAAGCGATTATCTGAATCAGCTGCAACAAAGAGCAAAATGGCAAAGGACTACTTCGTCAACCACGTTAAGGGCAGGTGACGTCGTGCTCTTAAAAGAAGACAACCTTCCTCCATTAGTATAAAAAATGGGGATCATACAAGAAGTCCATACAGGCGTCGACAACGTCATCAGAGTTGTTACGGTAAAGACTAAAAACGGACTAACGCGGCGTGCTGTGAGAAATGTTTGCCCACTTCCAGTGAATTGATATTCGGACTGTTGTGGTGAATTTCGTTTAGTTATCTTGCGTTCAAGTGTTTAGTTCATTTAATGACATTTTAATTATGGACATATTTAGTGTTAGTATTAGTCTCATAATCAAGTCTACATTCGTCACTTTTTCATTTAGCATTTAATTATTCTTACATATACTTATTTGTATTGATTGTATTGCGTTAATTAAGTGTGATCATATCATTTTTATTGAAACTATTGTTTCAATGGGGGCCGGTATGTTTGTGCATACGCTCCCATACGTTAATTTACCCCCGCTTAACCCTCAAGGAAGCGGATGCAGGCTAGATTTTAGTTTCTGTATATATTTTGTATTCTAGTACAGTAAAAACCTCTGGTTGCAAACGTGTGTGTATATATTTAGTTGAATAGAGGCAGTCAGAAAAAATAGTTCTTTTTTTTTCACCCCTGTTCAACCAATACATCAGGTCCTTCGAACACACCCACACATGCTAGGGCATTCGAGCCACAAGCGGTAATTCGAGCCCAAGCATAAACAGTTATCAGGACAAATTTCAGCATTTTCATGCATCAAAATCAAATTTTATTTTGTTTGAAGAATATGTAATTTGACATCTGTAGATTTTTGATAAAAGCGATGTAGATGTAGCATAATTTCTTCGGTTATTCTACAAAAATAAGGTAAATTAACTGTTATTTAGAATTCTTTTTTAATTTATCACCTCAATACCAATTAATAGATCATCTTATTGACAGTAGAAGTCCTTATCTGCGTATAGAGACTTTCTTTCACAAAACAATATTACCACTACCGTTTTACAGGTCTACCACTTTCCATTGTTAGATGAGCGAGTGTATAAACTTTAACCCTTCTATGAAAAAATCTTTATTTTATGTAAATTATATTAAAACTTAATTTAGCTCAAACACTCTAATAGATGGAAGAAAAATTACGAGTATATGTACATACATGTAACTGGCATCGGATAGTTCAAAATCGCTAAAATTGCAACTTTTGACTTGATATCATTTTTGACCTCTGCAGAGAAGTAAATGGTCAGCATTAAGCTGATTTCAAGCAGACACATATGAGCCGTTGATAGCCAGAGTGTGCAAGTCAAAAAAGATAAGCTAGAAGATAGGTAGGGTTAAAGTTTATGCTGCAGTAAGGGTAGGACGGAGGGGGCAACGGCCCCAGGCACATCAAGCTGAGTGGCGTCATACTGTAGTACATCTAATATAAAACACTGATCAAATTAAAATACTCTTTTTTGTTAAATAATGTTATAGTCTTATAAAAACCAATCTAGATATTGAGTTATCGAAGATTTCTCAAAAAGATCAATGAAATTAAAATATTTAAATTTGAAACTGAACTATCTTTCTGACTTATATGGAGATTTATAATCAGCTGGATAGGCGGTTTTAAAACTATCAAAGCTCTCTGAAGAATTTGAATTCCTTTCTGGACAGTCGATCGCCAGCTTGACGGAAGTAGATTTAGAAAAACATAGTTTAGATTTAGTTCTTAAATATCACTGTGACTTGAATGCTGCTGTATTAGTTTCAGAAGTAGTAAGCGCAAAGAACATGCTTCAATCAGTAAGTAAAAATGTTGATAAAATGCCATATCTAGAGATACTGTAGATAATTTTATAACCTTATTTTTATATTTTTCAGAGTTGATTTTGTTGAATAAATATCTTGTGAAAATTATGTATTTTTTCTTGCGAAAGGGCAAATTAAATAGTTTTTAAATGTTAAATATGTAATTAAATCCTTATGTCAAATATAAAAAGACTACAAATTTAGACTTGGTAAGGTTTGACTTAAATTACTACATACTAAAATACTAGAAAAACCAATATGTTTCCCCTTTTTCTCCATTGTAACTTTTGACTTGTACCATGTCTTTCAATGGTTAGCATATTGAGGGGATTAACACAATAAAAAAGAGCATAATGATCGAAGTCAGACTTAGACCAGTGCCGGATTAAGCCAGTGTTGGATCTGTAGCAAATGTTATCAAAAGCCCCTTGACTTAATTTAGGATATAAAATAAAACACAACTTTTACAAACAAACTTTTCTCGATTTAATGTGAGCAAATCTAGAGATAACACTAGTCAAATCAATTTCTCTAAGTAAATCACATTTAATGTTCATTAAGGTGGGGTTATTTAGACGATCTTGTACAATCATGTTCCTTAACTAATTTTTTATACTCTTTAATGTCGAAAAAGCACGTTCTCCGCTGCAAGTTAATAATCATTAGAGACAAGTAAATGCGTAAGACTCTTTCCACATTTAGGACACACGACTGTAATAAATTTCCCATTATAAGTCGTGGGGGATAATGAAATTTTTTCTGCCTGGGTGTGGGGCCCCAGAGACGCGGGGCCTGTAGCATTTGCTACTTTTGCTATATGGTTATGTTTAATCCTGCACTAACTTAGACCACTCTGCCTCTTAATAGTTCTAGTTATTTTGTGTTACATTGGTAATATTAATGACATCTGTGGTAATTGTACTGAAAGTACATGTTTCATAATTTATGTACAAGTATAGTACTACATGTGGAATACGAAAGCACGTTTAACTTAAGATAGTATAATTTTGACTCATACCACTCTGGCTTTCACTGGCTCACATATACTGGATGCTGCATTGTAGCATGATATTTAGAATACATTCAAAGATTGGCTTCCTAATTATTTTAATGAAAGATGTTACTTGGGTTTTTTTAAATCATATTTCAAAGCCCGTTTGCCTAATTTCATCCTTTTCTAAAAATTATTCTTAAACATGTATGTATGGCATGCAGTTAATAATTTTCGCCATCAAATATACTTACTTATTATTGCAAGTTGCAAGAGCTATTTAAAAAGATTAAAAAGGTTTCGTTAAGCTTATTTTTATAGATTATTGGTTTTATAGTTTAATGCATGTATTATAATGGAATATTTTTAGAATTAGCGCTAACCAAATCACATGATATAGAAATCTAAACGACCAAGTATATTTAACTTATGGCAGACAAATGAAGAGAACCGAAGGGTATTAGAAAATAAGGTATTAAATGTTAGAGCCTGTGTCAGTGACATTTGACATTATAAAGATCTCTTAAAGATTAAGGAAGGCCTTTAACCTGGAACTACAGGAAATTGCTCTTTTTCTGAATGCCAATTGGGCAGATGAGCAGAACAGTCGATGACCTAGCTATATCATAAAAAAGCAGTGATTTGTGAGATCTCAAAATAAACTTTATTGGCTTGTATTTAACTAAAAATCTAACTTAACAGTAAATACAGTTTGCAGTTGAATCACTACGAAATGGTTTCACCTACAGAAGAAGAGTATCGACTAGAAACTATATATCTACAAAAAAATCCTTGGTCAATGATTTCTAGTGCTTATTTAGGAAGACATTGTTTTTTATAATCGGATTTTACTTTATTTTAACTTTTACAATATTGGATAACGTTTACAAATTAACGTTTTCTTCCGCAAAAACTGAAGGTGATAGTTTTTATCGAGTATCTTCATTTTTATTTTCTGGTTTTTCTAAACCATGATAATTGTTTCTTCTAAAACCAATAAATAACTATACTCAGTACACAATATAGTGCAAAAAATTGGAATTAATCACATGTTAGGTTAATACCAGTTAATACTACGCCTACTGATCAAGGCTAGAATTCCTATTTACGCCAGTGGTTATTAGAGCCAATGATCCATAAATGTCTACGAATCCCTTAATATACGTTAATTGCTGGAATTTCCATATATCTCTTTAAGATATGACTATTATATTTTGAAATCATAACAATAGTCAATGTCATTCACTTATTCCTCAAATATACGTAAGTAACGTCAGACGCAGAAATATGTAACAAAGCTTATGTATTATACTAGGCGGCATTTTGTATTACTCAGACAGCAGAATATAAAGAAACAATTGTAATTTGTTTACATTCATGCAATTTGTTGACTCACATTATCTCTAATAATAATTATTATAATATTTGGCTTTTAAGAATAATTTTAAAGTCACACGTCAAGTCGTGCGTAGAAACGTAATATTATAGCCTAAGGGAGGCATTAATTCAAGCACCTTAATAATAGTTTGTATAAAACGAAAAAAGAGTATGAAGAAAAGTAAATTTATCGAAAATATCTCAGGATATCCTCTTCCTCTTTTAATTTAGCTTTATCACACATCTAATATTACTCATCAGCCCAGATACTTTCACAAATTAATTTTCACATGATTTCATATTACATAATATGAAATCATGATATGTATACCAAGACACGTCTTCATATGAAACCTTAAAAGGGACGACTCGACGATTCTTTTGTGTTTTTCTTTATACCTTGTGTTAGTTCCTGGCATTTTAATAAAATGATATAACAGCCTGGCGTGTGTTTGAAATTAGGTTAATACCAATCCAAAAATTGCATACTGAAAGCTCAATAGATTTATAAATAGTACTATAATATTGTAGAAGTGTCTGCAATTTCAGGAACGTTCGCGTCCTATTTCTTTATACGTAAAAAACCGATACCTATTGGATTTCACCAGCCTAAAAAAATGCTTACCTTCAAAGAATGCGTTAAAGAGGTTTTTGGGTTTAATTCTGCAATTGCAAATATCTGCCAATACACAACAATATAATATGATTATCTTCCTGACAAGAAAAAGTACAAAACCTCACGTAGATAAGGATGGATAGCGATAAGAATATTTTATTTTTGAATACACTAGTGTGCTTTGGAGAATATAAAATAGAAAACTGTAGCATTTGTTTGTGCCAACATTACCTAATAATATACACAATAGTAACTAGGTGTGTTTGATAACACGGTCTATTGTTGCACGAGTTTGAGGCACGAGGGGTTAAGGATGCTACAAAGAACGAATGCAACACTATAGTCTTATAAAACAAGTATAATGTACGATTTGTTATACTTTACGTCAGCGATTTTATAGGAATTTGAAAATTCTGGCTATTAGAAACGTCGCTATACAAATAAGGAATTTTGCGTACAACAATTACGTTACCGTTAAGCGTTATCTAAGCAGTGCAATTACGCAGAATGAATGCTCTAGACGAAAGTTAAAACATGAATCCAGCTAGCTAAACAAGCCTTCTATAAAAAAATCTTTTAATAGCTAAATCGATAAATTTACAAGTGTCATAAATTGAGTCCTGATAGGCTCCAGAACGAGAAGATAGTGATCCTGTTTCTGTCCTTATGTTTAGGGTCAATTTACTTAGTTTGTGCTAGGATTACTAGACAATAAAACGATAAGAACTTGGCAGCATGACTAAAAGTCCAACACCAAAAAATAAATAAATTTACAAGTGAGAAAGGTTTTTAAAAGCTGAGGTGTGAAGTGTAGCTTTATATGGAACAGACTCTATCATTAGGAACCCAAGAGCGAAAAAGATTAGTCGACTCAATAGTAGTTCGAAGATTTTTCATGGAAGAATTCTTAAAGTACCTACCATGGGTAAATCATGTTACCAATCAAGAAATTTTTAACAGAGCCCAAGAAACACCAAATGATAGAGTAAGAGCAAAACCGCCATAAGCGGACGTGCAAGGCGTGCTCCGTACGCGGACGACACAGTCAGGGGAACAGAAAATCACATCAATATCGACCCCTAATTACTGACTAACTTTGTATATACAAACTCATTACCCTACTTTTATAGCAATCTTTTATAGCCCTACTTTTACTAATCTGTACCAGCAACGTGGCTCCGTCAAACTCATACGCATACATACGCCCAGCGCAAAAAGACTTGCGCACTTGCTATTGCATACTGTACTTGATTAATCATGTTAGAACATATACATCCAAAACAACAGATATGGATGCTGATATAGATATGCTGTTAGAGTATTATATAATAACAATATAAATAAAAAAATAGATGTATGCGAAAATCTTATTGGTTTTTGACCGATTACCAATTCCACTGGCTAACCAAGATCTACACAGTTTTTTATAAACTTATTTTCACAGTTAAACCTCAACTTTAAGAATATGCCAAGATAAGGTTCTGACAACAGTTTTAATATGCATAGAAAGCATAGCGGATTACAGAAAGTGTTTTGGATATTAATAATCCTGCATTTTTCGTTTCATGTTCAGCTCATAGTTCGAATCTAATTCAAAAAATTTACGTTTTCTTATTATGGTCTACAAAAAGATGTATGTGGTCGATTATGTGTAAGCAAGTACCATATTTAAAATTAAAACCTCTAAGTGTTACACATGGTCCAGCAGAGTCGATGCAACCAAACTATTACGATAACATATTGACAAAATATTTTATGCACTGCTGGAAATATCTGAAAAACTGTCTAAATAGAATTCACAAAGCACATTTACTTGCTTTAAACGTTCAAAATTATAAATTTATTTTCTGCGTCATAATTTGGTTTTATGTTTTAACTGAAATTAATCGTTTAAGTAACATGATGCAACCCCCTCCCACAAAATATTCAAGTGTGTATAATTTTTGCTGTGAAGCTTGGTTATTAAGTTCGAAGAACATTTTGATAAACTATTACAAGAAGCTGCCAAAATCGTTCCAGAACTCAATATTCAACCAAATTTTTCACCCACTAATGATCTTCGTCCAAGAAGAGGACTAAAAGTATTTGAATATGACCAGTGTAATGAAGTTTTACTGTATCCAAAAATCAATCACAAATAGAGATTTATTAAAGAATCCTAGATCAGATTTTAACTTCTTTAAAAACAGATCCAAAGATTTAAAAACATTTGACGATGTGGCTTTTTCAGTAATAAATCATTTAGTTGCCAATATCCAATATCCCCACTGTCTATCTGTAATGTTACCCATGATGAATTGCCAGTGTCAACTCCACATCTAAATACATATTTCATTGGGTTCAAAACATGAATGTGAATTTGAAGCAGTCTCATCGTCACCAGGGCGCAGTTATGAGCCACAATCAGGTTCTAGCTCAAGCCGTACAGAAGTACAGTCGCAACTCATAAATCAATCTAGTTCATGATTTGGATCTTCCAAAAACAAGAGCTCAGTTACTTGGAAAACACCTTCAGCAGCGGAACCTTTTGGAAATAGGCGTTAAGGAACATTTTGTAGAAAAAAAGGTGTTTTCAATGGAAGACAATGTAGTGTTTTTGCAATAATATGTTGCGTTTCTTAGAAGAGCTCCAGCTTTCACGAAATGAAAATAAATAGAAACTCCCCATCGACTCTTTGAGGTTTAGTCTGAGAGCTACTTGGCTGCACCATTCTTATATTCCTACTCTCAATGAATTTTTGGTAGTAAATTTCCTTGTGTTTGTGTTTGTGTTTGGGCGAGGAATCAGGATGGCGGAGCATCCGTCGTACCTCATGGCACCGATTGCTATGATCATTTGGCCGACCCTACTAGAATTTAGCCGAATCTGGGGGAATTCCACCCCCAGTAGGGATCTTTATCGTGCCAAACATCGCATTGACACGGGACCTACAGTTTTACTTCCTCTCCGAAAAGAAGGCATGTTTTAAATTTTTCTCCGCTATGAAAAATTACCAGTTCGGCCGGGGATCGAACCTGCGATCTTTGGATTATGAAGCAAACATGCAAACCACTAATCCACCGAGACTGGCAAATTTCCTTGTAATCAACAAATAAATACTCTCTGTATGTTATTTTTTTACCTACGGAAGGTTAAACTATTTCTGCGAGATAAGTTGTAAATTAGTTGTGCGAAAGATTGGCGTTTTTGTTTAGAAAAGCTCATATTCCAACGCGAGATGATCAACAGTGCATGAAAAAATAGAAGAGTTATATAAAGAATGAAGATCTTTACAAAAAGAGATTAAAGATTTTATAGATTAATTCGATGGTCTGTTTGACGTAGTACATGCAAATGCTCTGGATATGATTAAAGTAGAAGAGGATAAAGATTTCTTTACTGAATTAGAAAAAAGAGTGTGTCGTGACCAAGAAATTCTGAACGGCTACAGAGAAGTGTAGAACACTTAGAGAAAATAAGTTTTTAAAAGTCTTAGACAGTACTATTTTATGCCTCTTTCGCTTTTACAAAAGTGTTATATTCTCCAGCGAAATTCTCATGGTGATATCCAGTTCCCGATCCGTCGAATCTGTTTCGAATCAGCAGCGACAAGAACTTAGACCATCGCATCGCAACCAAAACAGACAAAACTTTAGGACACACGCAATGACGCAACATTATAAATCCTAAATTAGTTGCAGATTTAGATGAATGTAAATCTCATCATTCAGGAGATATCACGATTTCAAAAATTGGAAAATCATATTCTGTCGTAGCTCCTTAATGATGATTTCTAGGAAATTAAGTATACAGACCTTTTTTGTAGATAATCGCATAATCTACAAACGTTGTATGAACTATTTTTACAATAATACTTACGTTTGAGATATTTGCGAAAAAACAATTTTTTGAACTTGAATAAAATTTTTAGCCGAAGTAGGATCGATGGGGACGTTTGACATTTCATTTATAATCATGTATTTAAGGTCTGTACCAATTTTCCAAATTTTTGAACTTTTTTTGTCAATTTTGACTGGACTAATACTAGGTTTTCGTTTATGTTATGAAAATTGTTAGGATCTTCTTAATTCTTTGTCAATCCTCTTTGTATGAGCAACTCGCTTACAACAAATAAATAATAATAAGAAAAACATTTGTTCGTTTTCTGACGACAAAAAATAACTAATTTTATTCCAGTCTTGTATAGCCTGGACAGCTGGGGGACAGATAATAGATAGCTTTGTTTTATGAAATATATTATAAGATGTTATTTTATATTTTTTATAAAAAAAATAACTAAAATACCGATTACAGTTTTCTGCTCCCGACAATGTATAATAAATTAGTAATTACATTATCAAACAGAAAGTAAGAAAAATTCTAATTTTGTTTATTAATCATTGAGCTTTTATCTAGATCAATCTTGTTTTCCCGGCTATTATTATAGAAACTAGAGGATTCACAAACTGTATACGCAAGTTATAAAAACTGTGTCTATTAGATTTTGGTACCTTACAAGTAGGCAACTATTTAATAAATCTTGTATTGTAAGTTGCATATTCTACGAAGCTTTTAAATTGTTTTCCCTTCTTTTGTTCTATTGAATCAAGTCACCAACCAAACCAACCAATGAAGTTTATGAAAGTTGTTTGTCCATGATCTCCAGAGTGCAACATACCTATGGTAATTATCTGTAACGATTACAGTTAGTCTAAAGCCGCTTTTTGAAACTACATACCTATTACATCCTTTTCTTTCTGCTAAGGTAATAATCTACTAAACTAGCCTTTTTCGGATGATTATTGATTAGTTTCTTATTTAATGTTTTAATTATAGAACACAGAAAATTCAATATGCCTCTAACTTTGTATGCTGTTTCTGATGGACCACCCTCTTTAGCTGTGAGAATGGCTCTAAAAGCTTTAAATCTAGACTTTAATCATATAAATGTTGATTTTGGATTAGGAGAGCATATGACTGATGAGTTTGAGAAGGTAAGCAGTAATTTTGTATTATAAAATATGAGGAATTTAAATAATGCACCTGCGAAAAGAAAAGAATACATTAAATAAATGATAATCATTAACCTTGGGATGAATAAGACACACCTTTCATTCATTTTATAAAATTGATATTGACCTTCCAAATAAATACGTAAAGCTTAAAAAAACGTATATTTATACATAGTTTAGTGTTATTCCAAAATATATGGAATCTTTTTGAACAAATCATTAATTTCAATATTATGGCAATGGTTAGAAAAATTAAAACCAGGAATATAAACCAGTTTTTTTTTGTACAACCCAACTACATATCTCTAATTCTTATCTGTTTTAATTGTTAGCGTTTTAAATATTTGTTATATTTATTTTTTATACAATACTACTAATTTTATATCAGATTCATGTTGTAAATGATATTTATAAGTTATTTATTATTCAAATGTAAAAACTGAAATAATATCTATACTAGATATTTTTTGCTGCAACAATACTGTCTTCAATATTTTCCTGACAGTGTCTGAATTTATCTACTAAAAGTAATGAATCCATTTTGCATGTAAATTCTAATTTTATGTTAAGTTTAATTGCAGATATTTTGCATAAACTCAAATGCAAAATACTAATCAATTTCTTGATTCTTTCATTGTGCAAGTATTTATAATTGCCTTTTTTCTTTAATATAAATTAACTAGATTTTTTCTACTGGTATATAATCATATAACACATAACATGTATAGGCAGAAAAATTGGACTTATTAAATTTCAAAAATTCAATTGACTACTATCCATTTTTTCTAGAGTCCTCTGACTTTGAAAGTGTATTGCTCGTAAACTACTGAACCAAATTAAATATTTTAAAACGAGCAGATAGTCAATTTATTTCTATATGTATCACTAAAATATTATATTTCTACGTGTTTCTATCGGACGATACGTAATAGGGTCATCCATGCCAAATCAATACAGCTCACAACCGAACCATCTCAGATTTTCGAGAAATTTGGTAGGATGGTAGAGGACATAAAGTAACTTATGTATGTAAAGTTCTAGCCTTTAGTGATACACAGTATTCATATACTACGCATATAATATACTATACTGGTTGCAAACATGATAAAAAATGTAAAATTTATGCATACAAAGTAGGGTTGCCAGATTAATAGTACTATAAACCCGGACAAAGAGAGAACAATAATAAGTCGGCCTTGGATAATTCGAACCTGAAGGGACCATACATAAGATTAGGCATGTAATGATTAATAACTAAAAAAAACAAATATTTGGACGCGCCAAAGATTGATCTGCACTCTCGCGGTAAGTTGTTAAAAGAAATTATACGGTAGCTCTGTTGCAATATGTATAATCTAGTAAATCTACGTAGCCCCTTAATGTGGTTAATAGCCTGGGTAGGGGTCGGGACAGGTTGCTCCTCTTGTGGCTCCACGCCATTATCCTATTGGTCCAGCCTGGGTGTGACGACCTCTCGCCCCGATGTCTGCATCACTCTACTCGCCACACACTGGCACATTAAAACACCTTATAAAATTTGTTAAAAGTATAAACTTTGAAATTTTGTAAAAGCAGAAAATTATTAATTACTGTTACTGTATTTGTTGTGTTATGTTGTACTATTATAATTAATTATCATTTATGTTATGCATAATATAGGTAGAAAAAAATCTTTAAATTAAATGTAATACAAAACCATGTAGTATTACAACAATGTAATGGAGCATGGGGAAATAAGTGTCTTAATAATTAAAAAAACACTGTCACATTGTCATCCACTTCCACATGACACAGTTTCACTCGATCTCACTACATCCCAGTAGTCAACAGCGGGCATGATGTCTTCACCATGAGTATCTTCTACCTCCGTTTCTCTGACAAACCCAGCAGTTCTTTACTGTCTCTTCAGTTAACTTGTTTCCATGTTTCTGGCATATCCGTGCAGCTTGTAAAACATCGATTTTGATCTTGTTGTGTATTTCAAAGTCCCCTGTTAAGATGTTCTCGACTAGAAGGCACCGATAAAAACGTTTACAATTTTTAATTATCTCCTGGTCCATTAGCTGCACAACAGATGTCATGTTGTCAGGGAAAATAGAACTTTTACATTTTCTAGCAATGAAATGATCTTGTGTGCACTTGTACAGTACAGTTGCCAATAGAAAGAAGGATTTGACGTTCTTCCAAATCTTCGTATAAACTTTCAGTTCCCAAAAAGGTTACCCTCATCAGGCCTCATCCATGCTTTATTGTTACTTTCGTTTTCTATTGGTTTTGTCTTCACGTTTTTAAAACATGTCAGGCTTACTGACATTCTTATCATCAATAACAGCAACTTTCCCGATCCATTCATGTTTGCACTTACCAACAGAGTTACGCTCACCTTACTCAATTTGTCACCACCGCAGTTTTGATTTTTGAATGCAACAGTTTTGTCGTGCTTGCATTTATAGAAAAGAGCTGTCTCGTCGTCATTGAAAATATCCTTTCGGCCTTGATCCTGGATCATTTCTTTTAAATCCTTCCACGTATTCGCCGCGATCAAACTCACACCACCCATGGGCGTAACTAGAAAATTTCTCTTGGGGGGGGGGCCAGGTTTATGGGCGGCCCCATAGAGCACACACTGGACCGTTTAATACAAGCTAGACGTAAAAAAGTCGAAGTCTAATTTCATTACCAGCCCTATTTGAAATCGATCACAGATAACCACTGACCTCAAGAATGCATTTACCATTCCTGTATCCCGAATTGCTATTGAGTAATTACTCGCCAAAGTTGGTTTACAAGAAAAGTGCTACAGACGACTTTATGAACTTGCAGTTAACGCACTCTCAAGGAATATGTGTTTTAGAAATTTACAGTCGTCTTAAGTGTTTGAGAAAAATGTCCTATATAGGTAAATGTATGTATTATTTTATTGGCTTAATTAAAAATTTGTATCTTGTGTAATATTGTTTAAAAAATCCAAACTCAAGGTATATCTCAGTGTTTATAAAATGCATGTTGATGAAATATTCTGGAGAATCTAAGTATGTATGCCGCGATATGTCACGATCATATATAGCTTAAACAGTGGCGTGCGGTCCATGGAAGCAATGGAAGCAATGCTTCCTTTGAGAATTTATTAAAAATAAAAACCAATGCTAACAAAAGTATTTTTATAAAATTATGGTTATCGTTTATTTAAATTTCTAATATTTAATCAACTTAGAGCTCAATATCAATTCCGTACAGCAAAAAGTATAATTATTTAAAGTAATATTTTAAATTAGGCTCATTAAACTTGCACGGAAAGGTAATACCGATTCAAATGTGTTACATACACTGCATATAAGCACTGATTTCGTTGCTTATAATACTCGTCGTTATTTTTAGTGTGCTTCGTGCCCAAATGTTTATTTATTATAATTTGGTTATTTGTTCAATATAGTGTTTGTTAAATTTAATGTTATTTAAGTAATGTAAATCTGCGAATGAAACTATATTTTGTCACATTTTATTATTTCAATTTATATAAGTTGGATTTTTTTAAAGACAAATAATTCTATTTAGTTTGCTCTGTATGCAAATTTAAAATTGCATTATCGTCATGACTGCACATTCAGCTGCTTCGCTGGAAGGTTCGAGTACTTCCGATACATCCGAATCGGGACGATTTTTTTGTTCAGTTTGTGTTATTCTGCATACAGTTTGGGAGAGAAATTACAAATTATTGAGAAAGACAGATCAAAACCAGAACTTTCAAATTTAACAACAAAGATTAAAACCTGCACCGGTATTTTGCTAAAAAGACCGGGAAATCGAATTGCATTGTAAATACATACTAGTAGTTTTTTAAAATAAAGAATAATAGTCAACAAATTCCATAAATATAAAGTGTAACAGTTCTTCTTTGGAAAACTTTTAAGCTTAATAATTATAACACTGGTTTTTTTTATTATCTCTAGCAGAGGCGGATCCAGAGAATTATCTTGAAGGGGAGATTTTTGGAAAAATAATTGTTTTATAATAATAAATAATAATTAAACAAACATTATTTGTTTCTATTATATGTATACTTATTTCTAAATTTAGGGGGAATTCTCCCCTTCCCGTAAATTCGCGCCTGTACCTAGCTATATTAAAACTAAAATCGTGGTTGCTTCCCTAGCCTAAATTCTCACCGCACGCCACTGAGCTTAAATGAAAAGTTTGAAGTGTCTACTTTCCAATACTGTAGTCGGTTGATTTCGCACGGATTTGCATGACACTTTTTACAGGGAGTAGGTTTTGCATTTCCCGCATGGAGCATTTTGAAGTTTGGTACTCTACTTCAAAATGTGAAGGATATGACAATTTATTTGCACACGTTTCCAATAAAATAAACCTACCAGAAGCTAGTGGTGACTTTGTACAAAGGATTAAAACAAAAATCCATCAAAAAAAATTAACCAGAAAGGGAAGTTAGCTGGTTTCCGTAAAAAATATACTACCTACTATAACAAATAAAGTATATTACAGGAACGTATTTATTGCGTTCGTACTGAAAGCAGTACCAAATGTAACCGCTTCTGAGAAAAAGGACACAATTTGTTCTTTGGTTTTCTGCAAAAATCTCGAAAAAAGCAAAGCAAGTTGACTTTGGTAGAAATTTAAATCTGTTTATGTACCTATATTATATATTCAATTATTAATGATTGATGACAAGACTCTTGCGCTTTTAAAATTTGTAAATTTCCTGAATTTTCCAGACAAAGAATTTTTTCTGACAATTCCAGGTTCTCCAGGCTTTCCAGGTGCACAAGAACCCTGGCATTGCTGGTCTTATTGGTTTCATTACTTTTTTCTACTTCCATATACGTAAATTGTCCAGTACAACGATTTACTTGACAAGTAAGGGTGCGTCCGTAACGGCGCACCGCACTTCGCCTAGACCATAGCCTAGTATCCTCGCCTCGACCATCGCTTTTTGAGCTTCGCCTTGACCCTCGCCTTTACGTGTCCGGAACGGAGCACCGCACATGGCCTTTTTACGTCAGTTTTGAAGTAAGCATCCATAGCGCAAATATGGATTTTACATCTTCCTCCTCGGACGAGGAAGATATCTAATTAAATTCAAATTTAAAAACGTGGTATTTGCTTGAAAATGCCGAAAGATGACATTGCATGCCATAAATAAAAAGAAAGCTTATTATGGAGAATCTCATCAGCTATACAAGGACTTATGAAGAAATTCAAACCGTTTTTTTAATTACATGAGAATGGGCATTGGTACGTTTGATTATATTTTAGTAAAATCCCTCAGTGTGCGATGGGCGATGCTCTGAAAAATACTAAGCTCAATTTCTCTATAGTGTATTCTTCGGCTATTGGCATGACGAATCGGGCATCTTCGGAATTTTTTGAATGAGATTTAAAATACTATGATTTCATTGGTTTAGCATGATATCCCATTTACAATGTACAAGTTTATAGAACAGAAACCATCAGCAGGATAGCAAATAGACATGGAAAAATTAAAAAAATATCAAATAAACGTTTCTTTCATGGGGTAAGATTCATACAAAATAAAGTAACATAGTTTATTTTACGTATACCGTAATTATTAAAAAATAATTGTTGTTTTTTATCTCCTGCAAATATCCTGCTGACATTTAGAATATTTGTGCAATGTAAAACGAGCTTTTAGGCATGCGCGCGCATCCGCCTCTGCAGGAAAAATGAACTATAGGCAAGGCGAGGGTACCAGACTAAGTGCGGTGCGATGGGCGAAGCGCCATTGCGGCCACGCTCATTTAAAATAATGCATTTATTTTTTTGGCATGCGAGGCGAGGATACCAGGCTATGGTCTAGGCGAAGTGCATTGCGCCGTTGCGGACGCACACTAAGGTGTCATTGTGAACACTATTATGTAATGAAAAGGAAAACTGTTATGTAATATGTATATTATGCTACAGTTAGTGGGAACATTTTTGTTTATCACATATTTGTGTTGGCGGCATTGCCAGTTATTTTGTCAAAATATTTGACAAGTACAAAAATCCAAACTGTTATTTAAAAAATGTCACACTTTAGCAATCAATTTAATGTGTGGTCAGAGAAAAGGTATCGCTCTAGTTGTAAGGCAAATTATGTACGCATGAAATTTGAAAGTGTAATTTGCTACTTACAACCCTCGAAATGCAATATACTATTTCTTTACAACATTATTTAAATCTTTATGTTAATAATTATAATCCAACTAGTGTAATAAACTAAATCTTAAGAAACTTTGTTTTTTTTTTGTCTGCACAGATGAGCTTACTATGTACACTTAACTATTTTTTCTAAAATAGTTAATTATACTTTATCCAACACCTCTATTTAAATACCATGTTTACTATGGTCATTTTAAATAAGGAAAGTGATTGTTTACTCTTATGTTACATTATAACCCACGTTGCCCCTAGCAACGTGGGTTATTTTTAAAAAACTCACTCCTTCAAAGATAACAACCAATCACCAGCTTAGGTTACTTAATATTATTAAAATCCAGTCATCGTGCTAGAGTACTAAATTTGTTACCGTCAAGATTACAGTCTAACTATACATTGCAAATTCGATGTTTGAACTTAAATAAAGAGGTGTTGGATAAAATTTTGTATGGCACGGGTGAGTTAAGGATATTATCCACTCAGAAAAATTAACCCTGTCCCTGCCTGCCGACCCTCTAGGGTAAACTTTTCGTTCGTGGATAATATCTTACTTAACTCACTTGTTCCATAAATAACTATTAACTACTTATACTGAGCTATATCTACATAAAATATGACAATCGTTTAAAGTGATATTAGAATTATTTACGTCTAGCTTGTATTAAACGGTCCAGTGTGGAGCGCGGCGAGTTTTAAACATCCAGGCGCTCAATTGGCTTTTTCCTGGGAAGGCCATGGCCATTCTAGGGGGGGGATGGCCATTCTAGGGGGGGCCGGGCCCACCCTGGACCCCTCCTAGTTACGCCTATGACACCACCACACATAGCCTTGAGAAAAATATTCTTTCGGTACTTGAAGCCGTCCAATCAACCAGTGCTGGCCTTAATACCAGCCATTCCGTACAAGAGGTCCATTCAATAGAGTTTTTTGGTCACCGGCTTGCTTAAACCATTTTAAAACACCTTGCTCGACGTTTGGATTATCTTTAACTTAACTTTATTTCTTTAAAAAAGTCGGTAACGTGTTTGATGAAATACCAGTCCTTTGCAATTAAAACCTTCCTCACTTCTCTAATAACCGCCACCTTTTCCGCCAAAGTCAATGACTACACTCGCGGCTTCGATAACGACATCACTATCGTAATGCTGTACACAACACGTTATAGCGTACGTGACTGAAACAAAACAAAACAGGAACACTCGTGGAACAAAAGGATGGTGGTTGACACTGATTTTAGCACTACAAATTAGTTGTATTTCCCTAAATAGAAATTTGACAGTACTAGCGGAGTGTGAATGCTGAATTTATGTTTTTGCATTTAGATTTTAAACAAAGCCAATTTTAGCCACAGCCAGATAATTTTAGACAAAACAGGGCAAAGTATTAACTCAACCCGGACTCCGGACACAACGTTCAAAAACTGGACTGTCAAGGCGAAACCCTGATACAAGGTGAACAAAGATAATTCATAACTGCTTCTAATTCTTGTAGAACTTTCATTTTAGGCTTGTTTTAATCCTAAAGGTGCATAGTTTTCATAAACACTTGCTTTATAATAAACTATTAAATTTTTCATTCCAAGGACACATGATGTGACCTTTGACCTTAAACATCTAATAAAGTGTACCTTCGATTGTTTACGAATACAACATGTTATACAGCTAGATGCAGTCTCTCTGTGATGTAAGTTTCATTTTGGGAAACCTTTGGGAACAGGACTAAAAAAATGTTAAATATGGGAGCTACACGTTTTTTACGGAAAACATGTTTCTGGCAGTTCAGACCAGAGTACTGTATCGGGTATTTAGTATATAATTTGTTTTAATATAAAATATATACTATATATCTATGCAGGTATCTGCAAATCTTAACTACTAAGACAAATATAGGTATGATGTTGTACCTGCACTTGCAGAAACAAGTAGCTATACAGGGTGACCCAGCCAAAAATTACACATTTTACCACCGAAAACCGACTTAACAAAATATGCGATTTTCATGATTAAGTTTTATTTTACGTTATTTCTTTTTCAACTTTGGTTTAATTTTTCCTCACTTCTACAGGGTATTATAAAATAATTGCCTATTCTCAAAGTTAAACTCTTCTATTTTTCCAAAATGTATAATTTTTTCCATCTTTGTTTTAATTTTTCCTCACTTCTACAGGGTGTTTTGAACATAAAACCAGGTAGACTATCGAAACCGCAAGATTTTTTTCGGTTTAAGTTTCTTAATAGCTAGAGAGACCTCGATCTCCGCAATAGAAGGACTGTTAAGATGAGTCGTGCCGTTTATCATGGAGTCGATATTTAGACAAAGATGATCTTATAGATAAACAGACTGAAAATGAGTTTTGAAGGCTTCACAAATATCTTTCTTTGAAATAAGCTAAATATTACTGTAAGACATGATAACATCATTCCCTCTGTTAGTTTTTTATATCTAACAAACTTCCAAAAACTTACCAAAACTTACTAAAACAATGTTCACTGTACAAGTTGAAACTAATATTTATATCACGCCTGATTTTTCTTCTCAGATCACTAAAAGCAGTGTAATCTAGCTCAGACCACTTTTGCTTATATCCTTTATGCAATGTTTCCTTTTGTTTAATATCTTTTATTATTAGTATATTGTACCAATCTGGTTCAAAATATCACGATTCCTTATTAAACGAAAGGTTAAACAAACATCAAGAGCAGGGTGGTGGTGATCTATGGGAACTAGAGGATCAAGTAGCTGAGAAAAAACAGCATTGTTCAGGCCTGTTACTAATAGATTCAATATTCTGTTGTTTACATTAAAAATTGTATTAGCTTTTAATAAATTGTTAAAATTCAAACAATTTTGAAACTCCCTATGTATATTTGAACCCGAAGTAATATTAAAATCGCCAATAATCAGGACTTGATGAGGTAACAGCGTCAAAAGGCGATTCAAATTAGTGAAAAACAAAAGATAGTCTTCCATCTTGCTGTCAGGGGGGAAGTAAACTACACACAGAAACAGAGAACAAACATCATTTCGAACAAAGATTATTATCAACAATAGATCTAAATCATATTCATATTTGTATTTTTTTACATTTTAAATATTTATAGTTTTGCTATACAAATAATACTTTAGTTTTCAAATCTACTTTTAATAAATAAATATTCACAAGTGAAATAGAAATCGTGATAGGCTCCTTATAGAACATTGTGTTAAAATAGTTTTAAGAAAACTTGAATTTGATTGTTCAAAGATTTGAGCAGAATACTCTACTTATACTTATATCTCTATTTATATAATACGTTTTGACTTATTAGGCGTTTCTCAACAGCATGCAAAAAGTAGACAATGCAAAATAAGTTAGTTCTTGACGAAGGCCTATTAAGCCCAAACATATGTATCTTATTCTACTAAAACTTTTGGAAGCTTTTAAATTCAATAGGTTTTCTTTACACTACATAAATATTGGCTGATTATTTTACTTATAGGTACTTATTTTTCTAAATGATACATGTTTTATTTATTTCAGAAAAACCCACAAAAAGAAATTCCAGTGTTAGATGATGATGGCTTTTACTTAGGTGAAAGGTAAGGTAATCTATTTAAGGATATTTTTATAAGCAATATTATATTTCAATCGCCTCGGTCATGCAAAAACCCAAGATCATGTATAAATAGAACACCAGGTTTAACTATTCAATTCCCATGGTTGTTTTGTGTTACCCTGACTGACATGGAAAAAAACATCTAGGTATGTTCTACTAGTTGCAATTGGTTTTAGCTGAATTAAAAACTTAAAGCACAAAATGCAGGAGAGAAATATGGAAGATACATAAACTTTATGAGTAGGGAAAGAATGGGGGTTCTGTACTACTCCTCCTGCTACCATTAGGTTTCTGGAAGCCTTCCCCCACCACTTTTTCCCTCGGATTTTTTGTTTTGTTTCTTTGGGTGTTCTTTTTTTTATTTTTTTTTAATCAGTTCTAACAGGACCAGTGCCAAACCTGCAGAAAACAAGCCTCCACAATTTCGGGTTCCCAGGTTGTCCTAGCACCTCCAAGAGTCTTAGTGACATTATTGATGCAACCTAAACGAATACATTAACATTTGTTCGCCTACAAATGTTAAACTGGGGAGGGAGAGAGAAAGTTGCATGTATACGCAGTCTTTATCTAATCATTACATATATGTATTGTATAGCATTACCGAGAACATTAATCTCGATATTTGTTCAATCATTATGCAGTCAATCAAATGAAACAAGTTGTTTGTACTTTTAAATTGCATTAAAGTATTTAATGTCTATTTATATTTGTCTATTTTTTCAAATTTCTGCAGGTATATTTCTGCATTTCAATGAACTTTAATTATGTGGAGTATAAAAGCCAACTATATTAGTAAACTGACTTGTTGAATGTTGCTACTCCGCATGTGTGTGTTCATTGTTTTCAATTGAAATCGTAATTGTGTGAATTTATCTTAAATAAACTGTTTTTACTGTACTATCCCTAAGTTGCTAAGATCCCTTTTCCTAAGTACTCACATATATCAGTTTTTAATTAATTTATGATTTTCTTACAGCAATGCAATACTGCAGTACATAGTAGATGCATATGGAAAAGACGATAAGTTATATCCCAAAGAACCTAAAGCACGTGCCATTGTTAACCATCGTTTATGTTTCAATCTTTCAACTTATTATAGAAATATATCCGAGCATGTGGTATGTTTTATAGTCATTACCTTTATAAAAACATTATAATTTATAAAACATTTATTAGTATATCTAATTGCAAGCTTTTTAATAGATGGCACCTATCTTCTTTGATTATAAAAGAACCCCACTAAGTTTGAAGAAAACTGAAATTGCTCTAAATGTTTTTAACACATATTTGCAACGGCTTGGTACTAAATATGCTGCTGGAGGTAAAATTTTAATTTAATAGTAAATGGTATAGATGCGTTATTTAACTATTTCTAATAATTTCAGATAACCTTACCATTGCTGATTTGCAGTTGGTAACAGCTACAATGTGTTTGGAAGCTATCAACTTTGATTTAAGTTCTTATCCATTGGTTAAAAAGTGGTATGAAACATTCAAGAAGGAGTATCCAGAATTATGGCTTATCACAGAAGGTGGCATGAAGGAAGTTGCTGAATTTGAAAAGAATCCACCTGATCTTAGTCACATGGATCATCCAATTCATCCTGTTAGAAAAAACAAATAAACTAATCTTTTACTACATACTTTGTTCACTGTCATGTATCCGCTAACAAAAGTTAATAAATGTAACACAGATATATCTATGCAACTATTTTTCTCCAATTCTTTGCTATTTCTAAAACGGAGCATTACACCTTAGCATTACACGGAGCATGTTTATTTCTGATCTGGACGTGGTCTAACCATTTTATACACTATGCTAAGAGTTCTGGTGATGTTTAAAGCAGTACCGACATCTAGACTTGTGATTCTAAATTATAAAATTAAGATGGGCTTAGGATGAGATGGGGATATGTATGACTTTTATTCATCAAATATATTTGATGAATAAAAATCATTTACTGAGTGGATAGGACCAGGCTTTTGTATGGCAAAACATGAGCATGTTACCTTAAAAAATATATATTTTTGCTATTTTGAATTTTTAAAGCTTACAGCAGTTCGAAAGCACTACGAAAGTTTACGAATCGTTGCAGCACTGTTTATTATTTATTGTAGTATTGCTTATATTTTATGTAAATTTGAGTTTATCACATTTATAGTACAATTATAAATTAGTCCGGTAACTAAATGTAAAATTTTGCAATAATTAAGCACTTTTAACCAAAAACGGTTTGACTTCTTCCCCGGATCTGAGGCGCTTTATAGACTATTTTGATGGGTAGAGGCACTACGAAAAATGTCAGATTACACAGCCCCACCAAAAAAAAAGTTCTGTTCTAGGATCGAGACTATGGTATTCGGATGCAGTTTTCGACACTGAATCCGAATCCGACTCAAAAAAGCAAATACACCCTCGAAATCTTGCGCTAGAGCCAAAAACAACCCCCAAATGAAGTAAAACACTCCTGACATATGATGACAATAAATACATGCAAAAAATGGTTGAAAACCGCAAATGTCTTGCATTTGGAAATAAACCTCTGGTATATGGCCAAGAACCCCTATCCGTGAGGGGGTTAAACCACCCTAAAATGGGTCAAAACCACCCCTTAGATCAAAATACAATAAATACATGCAAAAAATGATTGAAAACCGCAAATGTTTTGTATTTGGAAATAGACTTCTTATACAGGATGTCTCAGAAATAAAGGGATTTGAGTTAATGGTAGATAGGTGGAATGGAGTAGAGCAAATTTTCCTTATAAAGTTTGTTCTTCAACTGAATAGTTTTCGAGAAAATGAATTTTAAAGTTTCATTGATTTTCAAGTCCGACTGTAACACTAACCTACCTTAATGTACTTTAAAAATGTGGTACCATTTGTAGATCTGCGTGCCTTTTAAAAATTGTTATTGTATGTCACGTACAAAAGTAATTTACGATATCTGGACGTCTTAAACGTAAATAAAGTTGTTATTACCTATTAGTAGGTCGAAATATGATCTGCTGTTGTAGGTATGCTTTATTTGTGTTGATATAAACAGATGGTCACGCTGCTTATAATATCAAGTATGTTGTTTAATACTTAATTCGTTTTATAGCAATTCTAACTGTTAATTGATTTTATTTTATTTACTTATTTCTAACGATGTCTTGAGATTAAATACAATTCAAATTCATTGAGGTTTTTCAACCTATACTACTTCAGCATGTACCTACTATTAGTTGTAAGAAAAATAACAAAACACCCGGCCACTGTTGTTTAGTCTATCTTTATTTAGGACGCATTTATGTCTTTATTACTATAATAACAGTTTAAATAGTAAACATTTTTTGCTTGGAATAAACTAAATAGAATGAGATCAGCATACTATTTATTATTAAGCTTCACCAGACACCAGGGCCGTCTTCAGTTTGCTTAGTTTTCCGGGTGCCCACAAATTTTTAGTAAAAATTTTTTTTGAGATAGTGCGGAATTTTATGCATTTTTGGCTTCTTCCATTATTCATATGTTACCCATTAACTCAAAATCCTTTATATTTGGGACACCCTGTGTATGGCCAAGAACCCTTCTCCCTGAGGGGGTTAAACCACTCCAAAATGTGTCAAAACCACCCCTTAGATCAAAATACAATAATTACATGCAAAAGATGATTGAAAATCGCAAATGCGTTGTTTTTGGAAATAGACCTCTGGTATATGACCAACAGCCCCCTTGAAAGGGTAAAGTCACCCCAATGGGGTATAATCGCCTCTTACATCAGAGTTACAATAAATAAACGCACGCAAAAAATACATGCAAATAAATACATGCTAAAAAATAAATTCAATAAAACCCCGTTAATCCTCTAGCCTCTCGATTTATGATATCTTTCTTTTATTTTTAAACGATTGGCGTACTGGCTGCCTCTTATGTACTTCATCTACTTATTGTAACACTGATGTAAGGGGTGGTTATACCCCATTTTGGGGTGGTTTAAAGGAGTATCCTTTAAAGAGGGGTGGTGTTGGTCATATACCAGAGGTCTATTTCCAAAAACAAAACATTTGCGGTTTTCAATCGTTTTTTGCATGTATTTATTGTATTTTGATCTAAGGGGTGGTTTTAACCCATTTTGGGGTAGTTTAACCCCCTTACGAATGGGGGTTCTTGGCCACACACCGGAGGTTTATTTCCAAATACAAGGCATTTGTGTTTTTCAACCATTTTTTGCATGTATTTATTGTCATCATATGTCAGGAGTGTTTTACTCCATTTGGGGGTTGTTTTTGGTTTTTGGCTCTAGCGCAAGATTTTGAGGGTGTATTTGCTTTTTTGAGGTCGGATTCGGATTCAGCGTCGAAAACTGCATCCGAATACCATAGTCTCGATCCCAGAACAAAACTTTTTTTTGTTGGGCTGTTATTTTTGTACATCGTGCAAAGTTTCAAGAAGGGACCTACAATAATTGCGTATCCCTTAAGTTAGCATGACGGTTCTGCTGTCAATTCCTGTTTTTCGGGTCAATAAATTCAAATTTCACGTTTCCAAAGCCATAGGAGAATTAGTGTGCTGGACTATGTGTTCAGTTTCTCTGAAGTTGTAAGTAGACCCGCCGAGATTATTTGCCAAGAGACGAACAGCTCCAAGAATTCGCAGAGCATCATCGGGACTCTCAATTTTGAAGCTGCAGCGGCTCACTCAAATTTGTGGTATATTTTACCTTATGGATCATTTACGAGTATCAAACTGATGATAACTGCTTCTGCGTTACAATTAATTATTTACATTATTCATAACACGAAGCAACAAATACTAAAATATATACGATATGACCCATGCAATGTGATTTTCTGCGTTTTGGGAAAAGATTGATATATGCTTGACTGTCGCGATAGTTTTATAATTATGTAGTTATGAAAAACGAAACATGTTGTATGTAAGAAAATTAAATACGTAGGATTATTCCAGATATTTCATGCAGTGCAATAACCAGAAGCAGACCCAACAAGCATTTTAATACTGGCCAGATGCTGCCATGATCTTGTTCTACCAGAACCAAAGGCTCTGACCCAGCAATGACAAATAGTATAATAGTATAAAAATAAATAAATAAGTAATCAAAAGAATTAAGATTAACGTTTATTTTTCGAGTATATATTATATATAAACCAAAGTCTTTTTAAATAATGAATTTGTTATTTTTATAAGAACTAACACCAAAAATGCATCGGTCTAGGACATTTCGGCGCAGCCGGTTCGGCGCGACCGATTCGGCGCAGCCCTTTCGGCGCAAAGACGTTTCGGCGCCGAGATGTTTCGGCGCGGAGACGTTTCGGCGCGAGGACTTTTCGGCGCGATTATACATATTGATGAATTTATTAGAAAACTTTAACCTGTGTCTCAGAACATAACAGTAAAATTTGGGGTATGGTATTTTAGCTTGTAAACAAAAATTTTAATACGACTAAAAATATCGGAAGGTTAATTAATATTAGTTAGAAAAAATGCGAAAATAATAATTGCAATCACACAGTTGTTTACTAGAAAATCTACTATTAAAATCAGTAATCCCTTCCCACAAGGCATGATTGTTTATTTGTTTGGACGCCTCTTATAAGTAGGAGTTAATTTAATTTTTTTCTGGTATCATATCATGCACAAAAATATACAGAATTGTTCAAATTTCCAAAGACGTCTGTTTGTGTGATCAAATCAATTACGACCGGGCAATGAAATAGTTAGTAAAATCTTCGTAAATTTTTGTTTTAGTCGTTATGTACTTCTAAACGGATTTGAGTTAATAAAAACAAGATTATAATTTGCAGAAAAACATTGAAACAGTGGCGTGCGGTCCATGGAAGCAATGATTGCCTTGAGAATTTATTAAAAATAAAAACAATGCTAACAAAAATACTTTTGTAAAATTATGGTTATCGTTTATTTAAATTGAAATATTTATCAAATTAAAGCTCAATATCAACTCTGTACAGCAAAAAGTATAATTATTTAGAGTACTATTTTAAATTACGCGGCTCATTAAACTTGCACGGAAAGGTAATACCGATTCAAATGTGATACATACACTTGATATAAGCACTGCTTACAAATGCTCTTCTCTTAACCTTGGCGTGAATTAGCGAGCGTGGGGTGTTATAGTAGACGGATGCTGTTAACATTGTTTGGTCGTTATTTTTATTGTGCTTCGTTCTCAAATGTTTATTTATTATAATTTGGTTATTTGTTCGATTTAGTGTTACTTAAGTAATGTAAATCTGCGAATGAGACTGTATTTTGTCGCATTTTATTATTTTAATTTATAAGTTGGATTTTTTTAAAGACAAATAGTTCTATTTAGTTTGCCTATATGCAAATTTAAAATTGCATTATCGTCACGACTGCAAATTCAACTGCTTCGGTGAAAGGTTCGAGTACCTTCGATATAGCCGAATCGGGACGATTTTTTGTTCAGTTTGTAAATTATTAATAAGGAATTTTTCGCATACAGTTTTGGAGAGAAATTACAAATTATTAAGAAAGGCAGATCAAAACCAGATCTTTCAAATTTAACAACAAAGATTAAAACCTGTACCGGTATTTTGCTAAGACCGGAAAATTGATACGTAGTAGTAGTTTTTTTTTAAATAAAGAATGATAGTCAACAAATTCCATAAATATAAAGTGTAAAAGTGCTTCTTTGAAAAACTTTTAAGCTTAATAATTATAACACTGGTTTTTATTGTATCTAGCAGGGGCGGATCCAGAGAAGTATTTTGAGGGGGAAATCTTTGGAAAAATAATTGTTTTAATAAATAATAATTAAACAAACATTATTTGTTTCTATTCTATGTAAACTTATTTCTAAATTGGGGGTGGGGGATTATTCCCTCCCCGTTAATCCGCGCCTGTACCTAGGTGTATTATAATTAAAATCGTGGTTGCTTCCCTAGCCTAAATTCTCACCGAACGCCACTGCATTGAAATAATTCTAATTGTTGCCTTAACCACTTTTTAACTCCGTATTTTCACATATCATAAACCTAATTACAGTGTTGTTCGAAATCCGTTCATGCATAAATTAAATAATGCTCTTTCGTCCGGACAAAATAAACTATAAAATTTAAAAAGTTACAGTTTCTTCCCAAGGGTGTATGTTAGAGCAAGGTCAAATCTATGATTGGGTATTTCGCGCCGAATCGTCCCGCGCCGAAACGTCCTTGCGCCGAACCGCCTGCGCCGAAACGGTCGCGCCGAATCGGCCGCGCCGAAACGTCCCATTCCGGAACATTACTAACTAATTCTTTATATTAAATAAATAATTTTTATTTTACTTGGATTGGGGAAGTTGGGGCTGTTGGGAAAACAATCCGTAGATGTCCGAAATAATATTAATTTCAAAAGATCCGACCCCGACCAAGCACGAAATTACGTTGTGCTACCCGGTCTTAACTCGGCCCACGAGCCGGGTCGGGCTTAGGGCCAAAAATCAGGTCTGAACCCGTGCAGATCTTTAGTACAAACTATATAAACAAGTCGATAACAATCGTGGCATTATAAGCTGGCATTATCATTCATAATGACCCCGCTTAGCGTTAACTTTGCTATCGACGCCGACGTTACGTTCAAAATAAAATAAATATAAACCATATATAAACAACGCGCTTGGCAACGCCAACAATTATCAATTACAAATAACTTAAAATATTTTATATTATATTATATAAAACGCAGCATTTCCTTGCTGAAAAGTATTGCCTAACGTATTTGTAATTAAACTATTAATATAGTATATCTAGACTAGTGTATAGAATCATGCACAATATATGAATAGTTTAATTGCAAATACATTAAATAATCTTTAATATAACATTCGAATGATTATAATAACATTACATATAATTACATTATAACATTCGATGCCTAATAGTATGAATCTACCTTTAAAGATGTAAAAGTAACTAGTGTATTTATCAAAATTAACACTAATCAATTGTAAGTTCAACTTTCTTTTTTTGTTAAAATAAGATTGATTTGTTATCAGTTTATCTAAATAAATGACAAACGTGACTTCCCAGTAATGCATAAGTAACGCCATATTTAAGTAAAATATGCGTTTAAATATAGTAGTTAGTACATATTTTGATTATTAAAATGAATAAAAAAAGGTATTGAAATTACAAAACAAAGAATTAGAAGTTACAATAGTAAGAGTAACAATTGCATTTGCACGTTATTACTATCAACAAAGTTTAAAAATATAAAGTAAACCCTTACGATTGTACTTAGCAGGTATATTTTGTTAATTATAATTAAGATGCAGGTGTTGTTATTGACAGTATAGCAGAGTGTTGATTTAACAAAAAAATGGAGCGGACCTGTGGGAACTAAAATTTGCAGTTAATTTAACAAAATATTTCCAACAGTGTATAACCCACGTTGCCCCTAGCAACGTGGGTTATTTCTGAAAAACCACCAAAATCACCAATTTACTTTACTTAATATTATTAAAATCAATATTTCAACTTAAATAAAGAGGTTTTGGATAAAACATTGTATGGCACACGTGAGTTAAGGATATTATCCATTCAAAAGAATTAATCCACTCTGGCCTAACGACCCTTGTGGGTCAATTTTTCATTCGTGGATAATATCTTACGTAACTCACTAGTATCATAAATAATTATTATTTAATGATGACGACTTCATAATGTTATCATCTGCACAGTAGTAAAAAATGGGGAAATTCAAAAACTATTTCACATCTCGTGAAAGCGCTGGCAAAGTAAACGTAAATATATGACGCTGATCAAATTAGCTAACAACTTTTGGTTAGCTATTCAGTAGTTTATTTATTCATAGGAAACCTTTAACTGAACTCTCAACCGCGGAGCGTCCCCGAAGGAGTGTATATAATCATCATACTATGTTCCTTGCATTCTTTTTTAATAGAAACTATTTAAATTAGCCAAATTGACTGTAGGGACATGATCACTCCTGCAGGGTGGACGGACAGACAGTCGATCGAGATGTCGGGTTCACTAGAATCCGAGACTAGCCTGTGGGCAGCCATACGGCGTTCACCCTTAGAACTGGTTGTTGTCTACCCAATCCCAGGTTTGTCTGAGAATGACGGAATCAGAATGTAATGCGTGGTAGAGTTACACGCAAGTGTTTCTCGAAGATGACTCTAAAACGTTGAGGAGGAAGCTCTGCTAACAAGAAGGTAAGGTGTGGTTGGATTGATTCTCGCCTGACGTCAGGGTCTGATATTGAGCTAATTTTCCGCTGTCTGACATAGACGAATGGAGGAGAATTAAGTGAAGTTTATCGCAGTCATCTCGCTGACCTATGGGAAATTGCATGCCACCTAGTAGAGTCTCGGAGATGACAGTATAGGGGTCCGACTTTGGCTGTGCAGTTTCAGTCATCGGATTCTTAGAAATCGTCTAGACACCTACGGTTAAAGGGCGTTGATGCGATGATATTTAGCCTCTCACGTTCAAGCCAACTTCACCCTAACGGATACACACCGGGATGCTACTTCGATGGGCCCTATGATGTAACCTCGAAACGAAGCTTTGTCAGGGGCATACCAAGCCTATAACTGGGAGATCGGGATGGCAAAATCATTTAAAAACCACGTCAAAAGTGGTAAGACAGCTTTATGCCTGACGTCAAAATAATTAAAATGCTGCTGATGGAAAGTTACGTATCAACATATTTGCAGAAGATATTTTAATCTAAGAACATATGCAAGCGTGTAAACAATGGCCATCGATATACATATACTTAATAAACTACATTATGATATAGTGAACTTTAATGAATACATAATTTCTTGATAAAGCGCTATTAGTAATAGGTTTGATAATTTGTTAATGCTACAATTTGGAATAATAAAGTAATTTTGGTATCTACATAATAAATATTACTTTAAACCAAGTATGTATGTATGTAATGTCATAACTTTTTTAACAAGCAATACTATATAGTGCAGTTTTTATTTTTCTGTATTATCTTACTATATGTGAATATTTATAAATTTTGTTGGGTTTTCCTACATTTTGGAAAAGGGTACATATTTTAATTAAAAAACAAAGTTAATCAGTTATATAGTAGTGAAAAATTATTATCTATGTATATAATAAACATATACTTATGCCAATTGTTTTGGTACCTATTTTAAAAACAAATTTTATTTTAATTAGTAATTAATTATTACGACTGTGATGAGTACACGCCTGTTTACTGTAGAGTTTTCTGTGTGTGTTTAATAGAATGTTAGCAAACATGACTTATCACCACGATAAGATTACTCACAGTACAGGGACAAATTTGAGGTTTCCCGGTGCAGTAGTTACGTATTAATTTAATAAACGAAGTAATAATAATGGAGGCTGGTGTTGGTATTGCATTCGAAGGCGAAAATCTTCTATTTAAAATCAACAAACAAAAATCATTAAAAAATAATATTGAGGCAATATGCAAAGAAATAGGTTTGGTAAGTTTAATATTAATTTTTATAATTCTTATTTTTGAGTAATTGCAAAATATGTTTTAAGGAATCGAGCCAATCTTATGGTTTAAAATTCGGTTACACTATTCGTGGTACAAGTGGTGGTTACTATGTAACTGAAGAAAATTTCTATCAAATAAGCGATGGCTTCACATTAGAATTAGTAGAATCTATTGATACTGTAATAGATAGAATTTTTAACAACATGATTTATGAACGGGAAAGAACTTTTCAAGATTTGTTTTCACTCAGTACTGATCCTGGATTTATTACAGCCTTAGGTATTTGAACAAAAAAACTAAACATTCATAAAGACATATTTGGATTTAAACTAAACATTTCAGTGAGAAAAGGTCGTGACAGGGATGTTTTACAATGGCTATCTGATAAATATTTATCAGGAAAGGAATTGTCAGCATGTTTGATAACACTGTTGCATTTACTTAAAAAACAATACATCAAAGAAGTAGATACTGCTATAGTAGAGAACATTATAAGATGTGCGAAGAATACTGATACTCCACCTACAGTACTACAGTATGCACTTGCTGTTTTGTGTCAGATTTTATACTTGAGAGGCCATGAACAAAACAAACAAATAGTAAGTAACTTCTTAGATTATTCTATAGAATTGGGCTGCAGTAATCGTAGGAATGCTAGTAGAGGCGAAAAGAATTATCTACCTCGTAGCATCCCCTCGCCAATTTTACCATTATTAACTTTTCAAAAACTTTTTAGTAAGCCTCTTTTGCAACAGCACTTAATATTTTTCTTCATTTGTTGAAAAAGAAAGGAAACGACTATATTCTCACCCATCTCTCTACCAATATGATTCTTTTATAGAAAAATCTTTTAAAAGAATACAGTTTTAATTTCAAAAGTATGCGATTAGTACCTGTGTTTCTTCAATTCCATTTTCTTTGATGAGAATTCGAATGTAGAAAGTATAGGTTGGCAGCATTCCTTTTCCATTTTGTTTCGTTTTCTCTTTGCTATTACTTTTACTCTATGTTTTATTTTTCAGATTATCTCAGAACTTTCAATAAAAGATTTAATTCAATTTATAAAAAAAGAAGAGCACGCTGGTTTACATCTGAATACGATAATGTTAATAAACGCAATGGTAAAATGTGTGAAAGGTGATAAAAAACATCAACTAATTAAAGAATTAAATAGAAGTAAAAATAAAGAATATATTTTTAATTATGTAATTCAAAATACAAAAGTGGAAGAAGCAATGGCACATGAATTATATGTTTATCAGACAAATCTTCTCAGGTAAAGATAATTCTAACAAACCACATAGACTTAGTTCTTATTTAACAATTTTATTATCAGTTTGCTCAGTGATAAGTTAAATAGTTACGTCGATCCAAAACAAAGTATCGTAATTAGAGAATTCGAATTTAGTGAAGATAACATGAATCGATCCAGTACATTTATGGATTTTGAAGAAGCGTCTAGAAGTCGATGTAATTCTACTGGCACAATTTTGGAAGATATTGAAAATATACGGTAAGTACATCTGAACATAGATATGCAATAAGGAATCAATCCACACGCAGTTACTTTTGAGATGAGACTATTGTTATCATTACAAATATTAGAATCTTATCAACTTAATCTCTCACTTAAATAGTAATTCATATGAAAATCACGTGTCTATAATTATTTTTGCATGCCACAATTAATATTCCAAAGTAATGCTCAATGGCATGTTATAGTTACGTACCTAGCGGTATATCTTTGGCACGTTCAACTTAATACGTAAAAAATACATGTTTTTCATGTCTTTGTCATTCATATGCCTTTGATGAATATCTAAGTTGAACAACACATTTAATTTATAAATAAGGAAATACAACGCAAATTTTTACACGGAAAAACGTTTAGTCTCATGTTGAAAGAGGTAGAAAGATTTACGTCATTTAAGTCGAATTCAGAAAAATGAAACTTTGAAAATTTTAAACTTGATAAATGCTAGTGTCCCAGTTCGGGGTTTTTGTGTAGGTAATCAGCATAACTATAACACAGTGACAATTCCGAACTAGAACGTCCATTTATACACTGTCAATACTGTTACACACTTGTTGTCTGTGTTTATTATTTATTTATATTATTAATTAATTATACTAATCATTTTCCCGTAATTAATTAATACGTTATTAATAATTAAGAATAATTAAATCAATATTTAAGTGTTGTAAATACGTTTTTGGTAAATAAACTAATTTGAGCTAATATTTGCACATTATTTAAATATTCTAAATAATTTAGTTCTCAATAAACATGAGCCTTTAATCCTATATCTGCCTTTAAAGATCTAAGTGTTAATTATTATAGTTTTTTTAAGCTCCCCGCTTAAAATGCACAATCTCAGTAAAATTTTAGATATCGTGTAGTAGATCGAAAAATAAAGTTGATTTCTTATAAAAACCACACAAATCATTAACTTTGAAGAACATTATAAAATGAAATGTCATAAGCTGTTTAGTTGTCGGACAGCTGCATATTTGGCGTTGCATTACATATACTATATCTATGACTATGATCAAATACTAGTAAGATTATAAAAGATTTGTAACAAATACTTGTGTAGAATTTATTTTATTTTTATTGAAAAGGGATAAGTCGGTATTAAGTATTCAAATTATACCTCGTGCGTCAGATGCTGAGTGTTCGGGCGTCAAGCAATTAAACAGGGTTTGAAATTTAATATTATTATGTTCATCAAAATTGTAGTTATTTAGAAGATATTAACTTAGTTTTCCGCTGTATTAAAGTTTCTACTCCATACTGTTACTAAAATATATTCGTTTGTATTAACTAAAAAAATTATTTGTAGTTGTATTATATTTAGAAACTTTGATGATATTGGACATTTTGGTAAATCAATTTGGATTCAGCAGTAACAAACTATTGGCATTTGCTTACATTGTTATGCTTTCATTTCATTATATTCTTATATTCCAGATGCACTGTTCATTTTTACTGTGAACTGCTTTTAATTCCAAAACGCAAAAAAAACACATAATGTCATCGGCATACGCGGTGACACGTGAATTTCTCGTACTAAGCAGTAATAATACATCCTTTTCTATATCAGTTTGGCATGTAAATTGAATGCAAAAGAGTCGGGCATTTCATCCATATGGCATACGAAAATTACATTGTTTTCAGGTATCTTTTTTTTCTTGAAATTCTGAAGATGTAGTTTGATTCATGAATATCGCTACTTGGGAAGCGTTATATTATTTTATAAGAATGTTCAGTTGATTCTTTATTTTGTAAAATAAATATTGTCAACGTATTGTAACGTTCTTTTTAAAATAATAACAGAAATGCTGTTTAAATCGTCTATTCACAAGAGAGATATTATTTACATACACTTAATTAAAAACACTATAATTATAAACTGTTTAATAAACTATTTAAATGTTAGATATTTACAAACTTAAAGTAGGCTATTTATATAAGAACTATTTATGTATTACAACAACTATTAACATTTATTTATAACACTTATATTCGACTATTAACTAATTATTCAAAGCACATTTCGATACGTCGGTTACACACTAACTGAACTCCTTCTACCCGCGACCTCAATTTATATCTTCCGTATAAAGTTCTGGAACGTATTAGATTAGACTAGTTGGTGTATTGTTTTGTGCAGCCGTCAATGACTCACACCGATGAATCATACATGCAGGTGTTGATGAATCATACATGCAGGTGTTGATGAATCACACATGCAGCTGTTGATGAGTCACGTCGATGAGTCGTATCGATGAGCCATGCAGTCTCGAATGTTCGACGGCGGCGAATAGGTGGTTTTCCACATTTGTTACAGTATTTTAGTATAAGAAAGGCAAAAACAAACTTTTGTGGCTTCCTTATTGTAAATCTACGTCCATGTATAGTTCATTCTTTAGATCTCTCCTACTATATTTTAAACGGTGTCTCCAAACCACACATATGCATTTGACTCATTTCGGTAACCATTTTACCTTCTTCAGGGCGAAAGACTCTTTTGAAACGCCGTGAAAAAGATAATTTTGTTACCGAAATACGTAGTGACAAGTCAAATATAAATATAAATAGTTTGGAGACACCACTTAAAATATAGAAGTATTGTAATAGACTACAGCCCTTGCAAATCTATATATTACTATTACTACTATTACTACTTTTAATTATTTTGCAGAATTTCATTTGCTAGTATGGAAAGTGATAAAGGTTCTAATGTTGACCTATTGAACAATCCCTTTTTAGATGATGAAATAAGCTATTTAACTTATGATTGCTTAAGTAAGTAAAAATAAATGCATTTTAGGTAGAAATGAAAACTTTTAAACAGTTTTGTAGTTCATTACAGAAAATATCATTATAAAAATTTCTGCCGATCTTGTGTTGAAGAAAATACGTATGAACCAGGTATATTGCCTTCTGCTGAAAGGTATGTCTAAGCATATTATTTGAAATGTTTTTAATCGTACTATTTATAGGATAACAAGACTTCTAGGAAGCATATTACATGTGGGATTAGAGCCATCCAAAACAGGACAGTCCTATCATCCTTTACTTTTTAACAGCAGTTTAAAGTTTCCATTCTTTTTAGAATTATTTTCAAGAATTATGTGGTTGCTTTCTAAGACCAGGAGAGAAATGAAGGCGTTCACATTAGATGATTATTTAAAAGTAAATTAATATTCATTATTTTTTTGTTAATAATAATATAAGCTAGCAATTAATACGTTTTAAGGTACTGGTGGTTGTGGAAAAACAAATACAAATGGTACTGGAACAGAAACCAATGGATTATACTTCAGTGACATCGAAAATGATAGAAATTACTTATGATGAAGTAGATAAACAATGGCAGGTATGGTTTTATTATTTGCGTCGTCATTTGCTTTTAAATGTACATCATACTAATCATTTATCACCTTTTTTACTCCCTCTTATATCTAGCATGTATCTATACTTTAAATCACTGTGGTAAATAGATCACCACCGAGAACTTGAATCTGCTAACTTTAAAATAAATATATATCGACCGGCAATGGAGTATCTCAAAGTTACATATATTACATATATAAAATCATATTCGTGTTGTGAGAAACTCAACAGCTTGCCAAAATCCTGGCAACAGGTAACATTCATTAGAATTTTCTAAGCGACCTCACATTGTTGTAAGAAGTGATGTATAAGTAAATATGGATTGGTTAGAAATGCAATAGAATGATCGCCTGGTGAACCCACTGGAAATAAACCGTTTCCAATCCAGAATTAAGCACTTCAATTATGAAGATAAACCAAAAAAAGTCAAGTGCCTAGATAGTACGAACACCCACTCTTTCATTGTTCTACAACTCGATCATTTTTATCCACCTCATTGGTCTAGGGTTTGATTAAGTTTGATTAAGTTTAGGCTTTTATGGAAATAGATTCCATAAAAGCCAAAACTTAATCAAACTTCAAAAGTGTGCTTGGTAACATGAACAATACATTATGGAAATACAATTCGTTTCTTACCAACATAAATGACATTGATGATTTTGGCGTAGTCATCATAAGCTAACGCTTTGATCGGAGTAGAACATTTATTTTATACATTTGTCTAGATTTCTGTCTAAGAAGAAGAACTTCTGTATAAGTCCAATGGTCTACGTTTTGTACAACAAATCAACATATTAGCATGTTGTCGTAAAATATAACTATTTATTTTTCACGTAAGTTCTAACTAAACGTGTAATATGTAGTATTTTCGTCAATGCCGGGATTATCCAGAAAGTGTATGAGTTTGAAGGTATCTACATTTCTGATTTGACAGATTTTATGGTAAATAGATTCAAGTGTAAAAACTCATTGTTGATATCTGTTACCGTTTCTCAGTTGTTGGCCAAAATACAAATAGACAAACGTCTTTATAGTTATTTAGACCAATATAGCGCTTGTAGTCTAGATTCTGCTCAAAGATCTCTAATAATAAGCAATAAGAGCTGTTAGTGGCCATTGAAGATATTTCTAATAAGTTGTAATTTCTAGTCTGTAGACCTTTGGGACTCTAAGCTTCTGGTATTCTCCGTTTCTCTTTGAGTACTGTAAGACTTTGAAAAGATAGAAACTGCTGTGAATCTCTGAAGGTCAAGATTATTTTGGAATTGTTGTCCCAAATCAAATTAATTATTATTAACATTTTAAAAATTATTTTTTATATAATTTTTAGAAAGAAAAAGCAGCAGAATGGAAGTGCGTTTACGAAAAAAATCCAAGTGTCCAAACTATAAAGAAGCAATTCAAAAACGAAAACGAAAAGTTAGTGTTCGAAAACAGAATAAAAACCATGCAAGTTGGTGAGATATTTCCCAAACTACCAGAAAAAGTAAATATTACCTATTTTGTCTATTTTTACACAATCTCATTGACTGGTTTAGTTACAATAATCACTAGATAAAAATAAATCCAATTCTAGAGAGTTAAACAACAACATTTCTTCATAAAGCTAACAGATAATAAACGACATATACTGTGGGGTGATTGGGATGAAATATTAACCGACTTTAAATCAAGGCGACCAGAACGTTTTAACGTATCGGATATAAAACACTTCATAAGCGGAAAAGCTTCTCCTCATGTAAGAGATGGAAGGTATTGAATAATGATCTTATATTTATATACATAGTTAGATACTGTTTTTGCATTTTAGTGTTAAACATTCAGATAGAGCTTTTACGTTGATATTGGAAGATAACACTAACATAAATTTTTTAGCAAAAGACACTATCACAGCAAATTTTTGGATAGATGGATTTAATTTGCTTCTAGGTAACTAAATATCTAATGTTATAATTTGAGCAATTTAACTAATTATTGAAAAATGTAATAATTCTAGGAAAGGAACATAGAAGTCCAGAGTTCAAGAAAGAATTAGAAACATTGGTAGAAATGGACTGTGCACTGCATTTGTTGGAATTGCAAAATATCAAGATACCAAATACAGCTCCTCCTGTTCCATCAGTTCCACCACAAGTTCGTTACAAACCAATTGTGCCACCTAAATCTCCAAAACTGTTAGCAAGAAAAAGCATTACACCTCTATATGCTAGTAGAGAAAGCCATGCTAATGGCTTATGTGGCAATAAACAAGATAGTATTACCGAAGTCTAGGATTTTCATTTTATATGTTCAAAATACTTTCTAAAATATTTTTTAGATTTTTATAAGTTTTTTACTTGTTAATGTAACGTAAAGGTATTGCACCGACATAGATTATCTAATATGTCATTATGCTATTATTATGTAATTATGACGATTTTAAATTAACTGAACTGTTTATTATAAATCCAACAGAATGTGATCATTTTAATGTGAATGTAATTCAATTCCATGAAATCGTTACCAGAAAGTGAAATTAAAAAGACTTTTAAAAAATCTGCATACATCTATTGCAATAACACCCGAACACGCGTATTCATCCCCAACTACGTATCAACAGCAGCTGCTAACAAATTTGAGTCTAGCGACTTAGATTGTCCAACTAGGCCGAACGGCAAAGAAGGTTTACAACTTAGGTTTACACAAGGCAATCAACCTGAAACGATAGTTAAAATTTAAAATGGCGTCAAGTGAAATAATACGAATAGCAGTACAAATAGTTTGTTACGCAATCCGAGAGAAAATTCAGGAAAATCACGGAGTGGGCGACATCTAGACTTCAACGCGGCAATCGACGTAGAAGTGAATAACAAATCAGTTTGTAACGTGTGGTAGATGGTTTTTGTGATTTAACTAAATAAATTTCATGAATTTGTCGTTGAAACCAGCGATGAAGCGTGGTTTTCAATATAATTTTTTAATACAAACAAAAAATACATAAAAAGTGCTATCACGAAATCAAAGAAAAATGGATCAGTGCCTCGGTGTTCCTGTTACTGCATTAAAGATACATCGCTCCATGGCTTCCCAAAAGATCCAAAATTACGCTAAAAGTGGAAAGACGTACTTAACGACGTACTTAGAGACACCTGGATAAATTGATCCGTGCATTTTTGCAGTTACTTCCCACACTGCACGAAAACGCTTAAAAAAGGCATTAGTGCCTAGTCAGAAACTCCCTGTAAGCGGTGTTTATTAATTGCTAAACAATTAAAAATTAAAATAAATAAAAGAAACACTACGACTTCACATTTAAATTTCTTTCTTTGGGGGATTAATCGCAGCTACCCTTAGATGGCTTTTAAAGAGCTGACTTTTGAACAAGTGGTGTGTTACCTTTTAGCGTGTATCCACACATTGATTTTGGTTTGGAATGGACGACTCCTTCACATTTAAATTATCTGTGAATTAGCTGAACAATTCTTTTATTAGACTTGTAGATTGTTAACTAATTGGGAATGAAGGTATTCTGAGACGAGGATATGGATCCCTTTTCAAAATGGCGGTCGTCCGACTACAGTCGCTCTAGAAATTGAAAATAAATTGCCTGCTTTCGGGTAGCGGTATAATAGCTATTTATCATATAGTCCAGTCAAACTAAACCTTTGAAATGGAAAATGGAAGTACATGGGATTTTTTATTTCCAGCATGCAGGGGGGGTCTAGAAAAGCTTAACTTTAAGTTTTCGACCTCAAATTCATATGAGCTTTTTCCGCCATTTTGAAAAGAATGGATGAAGTGTTGTTTTAAAATTATCTCTGTAACCGTAGGTCCGACAAAAAATTTGTATAAGCAACTTTGTATGCAATACGATTGTCTACAACTTTTATTTCAAACTTTTTTGCGTAATATAAAAAATGAAAAAGTTGTGAAGAAGAAACTTTGGAAAAAGAAGGGATGAAGTGTTGTTTGGAAATTATCTCTCTAACCATAGGTCCGACAAAGAATTTGTTGAAGTATTTTTGCAGGCAACACGATTGTCTACAACTTTTATTTGAAACTTTTTCGCGTAATATCAAAAATGAAAAAGTTGTGAGGGAAAAGAAATAAAAATTATGGTGGCCGATTTACCTTTCGCCGGTTTCCTGAAGAAAACATTACATTTATTGTCTGCGAGTCCAGTGAGCAAAACCAAGAGGTCAATGTATTCTCAAACACGAGGCATTCCATTCAACGCTTCAATTATTTAAAGCGAAAATTGTCGACGCCCAAGTTCTACTTGCCACTGGAGAGCGTTTTTTGATGGCCTTATACGGGGTCGATAAGAACGAGAAATCCTTAAATTCACTGAGGTACAAAAAATTCTGCACGAGTGCGGCAAAGAAGACAATTTAATTTGTCATCAATACCACCCACCGAAAGCTCTGCGCGACAGCATATTTTCCGAACTTACCATCAGGTTCAATCATGGTTAGGATTTGAAAAGGATCCAAAAGAATGGGGTTGGCGAAAAACTCATCGAGCTCTTGAACCTATCACAACCACCGCCGAACCCGTGCTAGGGAACCTTTTACAACTCATCTCCTACAAATGCAAAAGGAAATGTGAAGCAGCTTGAGGGTGCAGAAAAGCAGGCGTTAAGTGCTCCACTATTTTTCTGCATTACAGTGGGCAGACCTGCGAAAACGTCACTAAATATGACCAAGCTGTCGATGAAGAATTATTAATTACATGTGCTATAAATGTAAGTATTAAATAAGATAATGTAAATTAGGCAAACTATGAGACCATAATTGTTCCCATGCACAAAGGTTTACGATGCACAATATATAATAGTACGCGACGCGTACCAAGCAGTTCACGTACACTAACCTCCCTTCGAGCATTGACTTGACCTATACCAATAAACGGAATAAAAAAAATATTTGGGAAAAATTGTTCATCATGAAATGCTCTACAAAAAAACGAATGAATATTTTTTTTGCTCCACTAATAATGAAATAGTTTATATTACGCAAAAAGTTTAAAATAAAAGTTGTAGACAATCGTATTGTCGACAAAAATGCTTTGTACAAATTTTTTGTCGAACCTACGGTTACAGCGATAATTTCAAAACAACACTTCATCCTTCTTTTCAAAATGGCGGAAAAAGCTCATATGAATTTGAGGTCGAAAACTTCAAGTCAAGCTTTTCTAGACCCCCCTGCATGCTGGAAATAAAAAATCTTATGTACTTCCATTTTCCAAGTTAAGCCCTTTTTTCGTACAGTTTGACTGGACTAATACAAACCTTTAAAATAAAGGCTTAATTAGCGTATAGTTTAATCCCACGAGCGCGCAAGCGCGAAAGCATTAATATACTATATTAATAGTAGTTTGTGCAACAAGAGTGGATATGATGCCTATATCGCACGACGCCGAAGGCACTCCGCCTTCGGCGTCGTGCGATATAGGCCTCAGTTTATCCAGTCACGTTGTACAGTATCTTTTTTCTTCGACTAAGCAAAAAAATTAAAAAATATAATTCATGTCTCCTTGAGAAATCGAATATAGGGATTAATTTACGCATGGATAAAATGCTAAAATATGTTTTGTAAAATCCCCTTGTAATTGTACAATTTTTAAGAGAATTATTAAAACTTTCCTGAAATTAAACGAAAAGAAAATTATTTTCAATTTTGTTAAAAGAAATAATTAAAGAAGAGTTATTCTCAGCTGGAATCGAACCAGCGCCCGCAACAGCTTCACTTTACTTATAACTTCGCTTCTATCGACTGAGCTACCAAACCACATCACAGGCTGTGTCTGCTATACTTATTATAAAAGTAGGTTGTACTTAAATTAAATTATTAATGTTTATGTATTTTTAATTAAAAAAATTCAAATACTTTAAGTGTTATTGAACGAACAAAACATTGATTTAACCTACTTTTACTTGTATATTTATGACAGGAGTTGTCAATAAATTAATTATAATTATAAATGAAAAAGTGTTAAATTAAACCGTTTTGATTGGTTGTTTTCATGTCCACACACTGTGCGAAAATAAAATTATATCCGTACAGCTTGCTGGAATTGCATACTTTTCCATTGCGTGAAACGTGAAGAAAACAAGTGATTTATACAAGTAGGAGTAGAAAAAAGTATTTATTTTAATGTTCGATTTTGGTAAGTTGTTTTTTTGTTTATTTATAGTTTATTATTTTTTATTTTATAGACCTTAAGGAAGTTGTGGTGGGATAGTCTGAGCCAAAAATTATGGAACTGTGCTATTTTGACAAATAGAAATAATTACATAGTCTTGCTTCAAATAATGTCTCAAACGATACTAGTTTTATTAAAATGCATGTGAAAGCAATTAGTTATTATTTATATATGTTTTTAATTAATTATTAGTTTTTTTAAAGTCAGAAATTAACTTTTGACTGTCTAGTCCAAACTTAAGAACGTGAAAACCTGACGAAAGAAACAATTGTTCTAACCAGAAATTTCATTCAAGTTTACTTTTTTATTAGTAAATATAAAATAACATTACTATGTAAACACTAAAAATTAAAGAAATCTCTCCAGAATATAAATAAATTATACGCTTCTAGAGTAGTGAAAAAGTGACAACGTTGCCTTCAGTTGGCACCAGTATTTCGTTTGTTGTTCTGATAAAATCAAATTAATGCGCTAAATGACGTTGACTCATGTTTTGAGGTTATCTTTGCAAATATATGTATATAAAACACCATTTATTCAGATTCATTTAAAACGTAGCAGTAAGAAATTCCCGAATTATGTATCTTTTTATTTAATACAACTGATTTTATTTTCGAGATGTAAATTACCAACGGCACTGGTTCTATATGGAGCTATATAAAGCATTTAAGTTTCCCGGTAGTTTTTCGCAATGCGACGTTGTTACCAAGTGAACTATATCAAGCGTTCAATCGACAAATTCTTCGTATTAATTTATTTTTTGGCAAAACTATCCTCCTAACAAATTTGAAACTTTAACGGCACAATCTTACAACGGTTTTACGTGAAATGTTTTGGTGTTAAGTTTTTTTCATCATTTTTTATGAAGTTATTATAATAAAGGTATCAACAACTTGCCATTTTGCATAAGATCGTGTGTTATTTTTAAATGCAATTTATGCATAAACAAACTTCCTAAACATTAAAGATTTTCTAGGAAATAACTTTGTACATTAAAATCTATCAACTGCAATAATTTTTTTATATTTTCATCATATTTTTCTACAGCCACAACTCCCTTAATATGGTAATCCTTAAAAATTGTTGAAAAAACCTACTTCAAAGAATTCCATCTTCGATTTAAGTTATTCTGCCTGTATGCAGTTTAGTATTAAGTTCTTACCGTGGCATTTGCCATGTATACTGTTTTACAATTCCTATTAGTAGAGTTTGCAAACTTAAAAAACGCATCTAGAAATCAAATCCGTGGTACATTGAAAGGTAAAAAGGTATAGAGTACGTTATCGGATGCTATTTAGGGTGTATATCAATCCCCTAAATTCGTCTGGTGATATCGGTGTCCAACACCCCCCCGGGGGGGGGGGAACTGAAAAAACAGCAAATCTAGAATACTGTATTTGCTATCCGGCTGTATTAAAATAAATACGATCTCTAAAGTATTAAGCGAGTTAGAGCTAATTTTCACTCAAGAATTATCATTAGATAAACGGAAGGATACTCACTAGATTATCTTCTAACTCCCTTATTATGAGTATTTCAATTTCTGCAAACATAGAAATTTGTTTATATCGTGATAACTTTTGGACGACACAAGATATCAAAAAAGTTCAAAAAATAATTGTCGTTAGTTCGAGATTTTACTATCTATCGCTTTTTGAAACTTTGAAATTGGCTAGACAGTAACGAAGATATGACCAATTTATTCCGACAGTGTTTAAATTACCGCTATTTCTATTTTCTCTCTATTTTCACCCGTCTTCCGTCTCATTCTAACGCACTGCTCTTACCAGGTTCGTAAGTACATTCAACGATTAGCACAATATTGGTGTATTAGCACAAAAGCAGGTGATTTAACATTTTGTTGAAAAAAATTATAAAATTTTTACTGTTTTTGTAAATAATAATAATAATAATAATAATTACTACAACCCATAACCTTAACCAAGGCCCCTGAAGCTATAAGCTTGTGCGGGAGGGAGGGGGCGATTATTATTATTATGTAGGCCCAATGTGCGGCTGCAGCCGACTTATAGATGGAACAGCGCAAATCCCACATTTGTGTTACAGCTAAGGGAAACTGCAGAAAACCTTAACCAGATCTGCCAGCGCCGGGAGTCGAACCCGGGCCGCTTGGGTGAAAATCCGGCACGCCAGACATTACACTACCAAGGCTGTTAATTATTATTAAATACGACATTAACCTTAACACGGAGATTTCTTCAAGTTATTCTATAACAGACGATGAACTATTACATACATTTAAATTTCTTTAAATTTATAAAAAAGAAACAGATACGCAGTTAAAAATGTGTTGTGTGTAAAACAGGAGGGAAACTTCAGGAATCCACTGCAAGAACTGCGGAAACTATTCAAACGTCAGTGAAAATAAGATTAGATATGCAAAGTCATAATAGAGAATTAATAGAGCTTCTTGATATAACACACAATTCAAGTTCACGCGCATATATAAAACATTTCCACTGTGAACTTAAATGTACATAGTAGTCAAAATATATAATAACAAAACTGAGGTTATTCTGAAAAACCAAAGGGATAAATTGTGGCGAGGTTTGGGAAACCATTGTTGGGGAAACAAAACATGACATAGCCAAAGAAAAGTGTATAATTCAGGTACAATTTACGACCGATATATCCTACTGGGTGGTAACTTGAACCCGCAGTATTTTCTACGGAAATCGAAAATACGTTGTATTTTGCAGATCTTATAAAAATAATGAAGCTACTTTAATGTACCCACAACCACAAAACAATATTTATAACGAGGTGGAAATACTTAAAGATTTGAACTTTGAATATCGACCTATGGTGCAAAGTGTACTTTATTTAGTAACCTCGCAAATTAAAAAAAGACCTTCGAGATGTGGAAGATGCTGATATTTTAGCAGTTACCAATGAAGATAACATGAAAAAAAATTCCATCATCGCTATTGAATTTGCTAAGTTTGCTTTTGTGTGATTAAAGAAATCAGGAGTTTAAGAATTTCTCAGGACATTATTTTTTACAATTTGCAGCAGACAATGTAGACTTGTTAAAGGAAACTATCAACGGTTGCAATACCTTTCACGCAACTCAGATGGTAGCTTTTCAGCAATGTCCAGAAAACGAATTGTCAGCAGGAATTCCAATAAAAAGCGACTACTTGTGCCTCAAAACTTCCATTCCTTGTCAAACTCTCAGTATACCAAGACTAGAATACCTTTGCCACATTGCGAACGAAACGCAAAATTAGTTATTTGCCGGAAAATCAATAATAGTCAATACCTACTGATACAAATAACTTGGTGTGGATTTTAGAGTTCAAAATTGTAGTTCACAGAATGTACCTCAATGGACTGGTTTCAACAAAATAACTGACAATTCAGACAATACTACATTGTGGACAGCCATGCTTAGGTGTCGAGATATCACTGCACATCTGAATCATGTAAAATATACAGTAATTAAGTTTGTCCAAGTATTGTATTACTATAACATAGTGGCTTTCAGAATAACCTTAGTATTCAGTTTTGAAGTATGCAGTATTTACAAAAACAGTAAGAATTTTATAATTTTTTTCAACAAAATGTTAAATCACCTGCATTTGTAACTCCAATATTGTGCTAATACATAGTTGTATGTGCTTACGAACCTGGTAAGAGCAGTGCGTTAGAATGAGACGGAAGGCGGGTGAAAATAGAGATAGAACGATCGCTGCTCAGTGGTAATTTATACATTGTCGGAATAAATTGATCATATCTTCGTTACTGTCTAGCCAATTTCAAAGTTTAAAAAAGCGATGAATTGTAAAATCTCGAACTAACAACAAATATTTTTTGAACTTTTTTGATATCTTCTGTCGTCCAAAAGTTATCGCGATATAAACATCTTTCTATGTTTGCAGAAATTGAAATACGCATAATAAGGGAGTTAGAAGCTAATCTAGTGAGTATCCTTCCGTTTATCTAATGATAATTCTTGAGTGAAAATTAACTCTAACTCGCTTAATACTTTAGAGAACGTATTTATTTTAATATAGTCGGATAGCAAATCAAGTATTCTAGATTTTCTGTTTTTCCAGTTTCCCCCTCCCCAGGGGGGTGTTGGACGTTGGGCGCGTGGTTTACTCTCATTATCTCTTCGGGCTCACTACCTACAAGCGGTTGCGTAGGGGGTTATTTAACAGCTCAAAAGAAAGGCCAATGCAAAAATCCAAGGACTTACCTCAACCTTTCGCCATTTTTTCGAATTTGACTGAGCAATGTGTAATATTTTTCAATATTTATGTGACAATTAAAACTAATATTTCCACAATATTTCTATATTTATGCAATATTAAAAAAAAGTGCAATATTACTGCAATATTGCACGTTCATTTTTAATCAAGACTTTTTTTTATCAAAACATTACAAAATATCTCATTAACATACCTCAACAATGGGTGTATAGAAGTTTTATTTTTCACAGTGCCACTTATTTTACTATTGTTACTCTCTCTTGATCTCCTCTTTTGCATGCCCTACACGATGGCTGTTAAAGACCCCTTAAGTCATTGAGGTCTATTTGGGTTATTTATTATTTTATTTAGCAGGTTATTAATAGTCAGGAATAAAAGAAATTTGTTTGTTGAAAAAAACAGTTTGTTTAAAATACATAGCGTTACGAGAAAAACGCGACTCAGGCTTTTCGATGAATAATAGCAAATAATAGTCATAATTTTTATGTTCCGTTAATTTTATGTGCATTATATTTATGTCAAATGTAAAATTTAAATATGTATATGATTTGCTTACGCCGCCATACGGCAGATGGCCCGTGCGTCACGCAAATTATATAGCCCCTTTATTTTCAACTAGTAGCGACAACGATTGATCTCGCCGCTGTAGCAAAAGCACCAGAACGATGTTGGCGGCATTGAATATTACTAGATTTGACATTCCGTCTTACAATAAATCTTAGGTTTAATAATAATCATGCATAAAGTATTCACAATTTAACATGAATTTGATAATGGACATTCATGTTCTTTAAAAACGATCATATTAATATGATATATGCTTCCGTAATTGTAATTTTTGAACAGATTTTTATTGAATTACCGCAACAACATGCATGTAGTAATTTTTTCTTTATTAAAGTTGGTGTCAGGTTTGCTCCATGATGTTGCTACAATTTGAAATAGAGGGGCTATAGCAAATTATATAGCCCCTGTAGGTCACACCAAGAATTATTGCCACATGCCACCGCGATGCGTGAAATGCCCTCAGCAACACCATTTTTCCAAATGCAACAAAGCCAAAGAAGCTAAGCCTAACTGCGTGAACTGTGGTGGTGAACACACCGCCAACTACAAAGGATGCCCATACATAAGAAACCTTAGCAAAAAAACACCCCCACCCACAATCCAGCCCATCAACCCCAACTCAACCATAACTGGAAACATCACTGCCAACCCAAATTATGTCCAAGCAGTAAAAACTAACCTCCATCCCTCCCATCCCATCACGAACGCCAACAACAACGCAAATACTACTGACTCGACTTTATCAAAAATCCTCCAATCCATTCTCACCTTAATCACTCCCTACTTTGACCAAATCAAAAACTTCCTCTTGTCCCTCATCCCAATGCTGCTCACAAATGGCGGCAAATAAATCAACCACTCTGCACAAGTTAACCCTAATGAATTGGAATGCTAATGGTATAAAGACTCAGAGATCTACCTTCATATCATTCCTAGCAAGACATGGCATAGACATTGCGTGTATTACCGAAACCCACCTAATACTAAATGAGAAATTCACAATTCCGGGCTACCGCATTATTCGGAAGGACAGAGAGGCAGCAATAGGATGGGGCGGTTCTGCAATAATCATAAAGCAAAACATCGTAGCCACCCCTATTGAATTAACAGGCATACATCAACTTGAAGCTACCGCCACAAAACTAACCTTTAAGAATAACTCTTCAATTAACATAATTTCGGCTTACAAACCACCCACAAATAGACTCATCTTAGAGGAACTGGTAAAAATATTTGACAACCAGCAGCCCACACTACTGGCCGGCGATTTAAACTGCAAAAATACAATCTGGGGATGCAGAGCCAACAATCCCAACGGAATTAAACTGAACACACTAGCGTCCCAACTGGATTTACAAATTTCAGCTCCTAGAGACTACACTTATTTCCCCTACCGCACAAATCACTTGCCTGACATCCTCGATATAATAATACATAAAAACCTACAACTGCCAATAAACCAAACCGTAATAACTGAACTTGCCTCCGATCATCTACCAATAATATTCACTCTTAACTGGACTCCTTACTATTACCCGGAAATCCCAAGGCTAATCAACGGACCAGTTAACTGGGAACTTTTCCGTAATATCATGGACGAACAAATCAAGTGCCCTCTTACCATACCTACCATAGATGAAATTGACGGAACCATTGAATTCTTCAAAGAAACAACAAATGAGGCTATCAAACAATCCACTCCAGTCTCTCAAACACGCAAACCTGGCAATAACCAAACACCCACATCCAGAATTTTAAAATTAATAAAAGAAAAAAATTCCACCCGCAGGAAGTGGCAACGTCTTAGGAACCCTGCAGACAAACACCATCTAAATGTGCTGATACGGCAGGTTAAAAATGAACTCGACCAGTTCAGAATAAACTCTTATAAACAGTATCTAGAATCGTTTGAACCTGGAGACGCCAACATGTGGAAAGCCACCAAACGGATCCTGAAGCAACCCACGGTCACCCCCACATTAAAATACAATGGCCAAACAATATCGGAAGATAAGGACAAACCTGAAATATTCGCACAACATCTCGAAGCAACATTTACTACCGCATACACCAACAATGATCCCAATCATGTCAGACAGGTCGAAATGGAATCACAAAATATTACTCCCCAAGAACAAATGCTAGATAACCCTATCTCCCCAACAGAAATTAAAGATTGTATAAAAAAACTTAAAACCAAAAAAGCACCAGGAATCGACATGATCCCTAACAATCTTGAAAAATCTACCGCAAAAAAGTATATGTTTATTAACAGCCATATTTAATTCCTGCTTAAGATTGGGTTACTTCCCTACCGAATGGAAGCGAGCACTAATTCAAATGATTCCCAAACCAAATAAACCGCATGACAACCCTAACAACTACCGACCCATCAGCCTGCTGTCCACAATTTCTAAAATTTTTGAACGAACCATTCAAAACCGATTAAATCAGTTTTTAGAAGATAATGCAGTCCTGCCCAAATTCCAATTTGGCTTCAGAAGCTTACACTCTACTAGTCATCAAATCTTACGACTCACTGAAACAATAGAAAAGGGTTACGAAAACAAAATGCACACGATAATGGCATTTGTTGATTTGGCGCAAGCCTTTGACCGTATATGGATAAACGGCTTACTATACAAAATGAAAGATCTAGCAATCCCTGTTTACCTATTAAATATAGTTAAATCTTTTTTAACTGACAGAACATTCCAGACAAGAATAAAAGGATATACCTCATCAGTTCGTAAAATCAATGCGGGAGTACCGCAGGGATCCGTACTAAGTCCCTTGCTTTCAACATTTTCATGCACGATGCTCCTACAACACCAAACTCTGACATCGCAATGTATGCTGACGATACAGCAATCATAACTCAAGAATACGACATTAACCTAGCTGCAAACAATCTGCAACAAAGTCTGGACCACCTTAACTCATGGTTCAACAAATGGTGTATACGAATTAATCCCAGCAAATGTGATGCCAAAATCTTTACCTTGCGTCACCCACAAGACCCACCTAACATTGTTATTAATAATGTACCTATCCCTTGGAATCCGAAAGATAGTGCGGTAAAATACTTAGGGGTCTTTCTCGACCGTAGATTAACATGGAGTTTCCACACCAATAAAAAACTGACTGAATCATACGCAAGACTGGCCATGATATATCCCATCATCAACAAGAAGTCAACACTGAAAATAAAATGTGGGGTTCTCATCTACACGACCATCATCCGACCAATTTTTACATACGGATGCAGTGTCTGGTGTGCGACATCAAAAACCAATTTCCGCAAACTTCAAGTGCTACAAAATAAAATTATCCGTACAATAACAAGTGCACAGTGGTATGTAAGAAACTTGCAGCTCCACCGAGAAACAGGAATCCTGACAGTGGAAGAATTCGTAAAGAAAACAGCCCAAAAATTTTATGATAACATAAATCAATGCAGTGGTGCGGTTCACTTCAACTTAGGCACTGAACACTTACACACCAGACTTAAAAGGAAGTTACCTATTGATGTCCTAAACAATGTGAATAACTAATTTAACTGTCAATATTATAATGAACTATCTATTTTAGTGATATAAATGTTAATTATCTTTTAACCTTGCCATGTAATAGCAAATGTAATGCTGATCTGGCATAATTCCTATTAAAAAAAAAAAAAAAAAGAACAAAGGGACAGCCAAAGCCTTCACATATGTAAAGGTTAAACTGTAAAAAAGGCCTGAGTCAAGAGATAATCTATAATAGAATAATAACAGAAGTTGAATAATGAGATTAGGTCAAATAATGTTTATACTAAATAGTAATTTGGTTAATACTAACGAAATCCACGACTATTGGTGATAATGTTAATTGTAAAAATGAGAATTGTTCTAGTAAGAAGTTTGTTGGATTTGTTTTGTGCTGTTAAAATCTAGGTTAATTTCAGATTTTACAAAAGTTTAAATAAAAAAGTTTAATAGTCAATTTAATGAATATCTGCCGTATTCTATAAGACAAGTACTATGTCTATCGAAATAGAATCTGCGGAGTAAGTGAATTGTCGAAATCAATTTTGTTATATTTTTATTTTACTTTTTTCCCAGCGTAATACGTCTCATACAGCAATATTTAAAGGAATCTAATCTTATTAGAACACTACAAACATTGCAGGTAAGAGGTAACAAATATTGGTAGTTTAATAAATTTTATAACCCATCATTAATGTACTTCAGGAAGAAACGGGTGTATCTCTAAATACTGTCGATAGTGTTGATGGTTTTTGTGCTGATATTAATAATGGCCATTGGGATACTGTGTTAAAAGCTATTCAGTCATTGAAACTGCCTGATAAGAAACTTATAGATTTATATGAACAGGTATGATTTGAAAACTTAATAACATGCTCAATTTTTATTAATCTTCAGTGCATTTTTAGATTGTTTTGGAATTAATAGAATTAAGAGAACTCGGAGCAGCTAGATCTCTTTTAAGACAAACGGATCCAATGATTATGATGAAGCAAAATGAGCCAGAAAGATATATTCATTTAGGTAACATATAAGTAACATACAAGTTATGATTGCAAAATATAATAATTTAAAATTGCACCTAGGCAACATGGTTCTAGTTTATGAAAATATTCAAATAATTGTTAATTTAGAATAAGTCTTGCACAATTAAGGTAAAGTCGTAAATAATTCTTATGCTTTATGAAATTTCCGAGGGGTCAACCACTCGCCGCAATACATGTACATTTAGGCGGCAATCGCACGCAATCCTTAGCAATCACAAGGAAATCATCAGAAATCTCGCAGTCTTTATTGGCAATCAGCGAAGTCTTTCGCAATCCCGTAATCATCATCGCAGTCATCGAAATCGAATATAATAGAAGTGGCGCCATCATTAATTTTCGGGAAATTCGATAGTTATTCATACTTATTATTAGTATTTTTGCCAAAAGCGGCATTTTGAGAATCGGTAAGTGAATACGACAATAATAAAGCTAACACTCCCACTTCAAGCAAAACGAGAAAACCCGCCTATAATTTAGTGCTAATTAAAGACAAAGTACCAAAAACAAGTAATTTTTTTGTGACTACAACCATTTAGACACAATTTGCATTTCAAAATTGGGGGTGCTAGCTTGAGCTCTAACTAGCACTCCCACTTCAAACAAAAAAAAAATAAAGCCATAATTAACTACTAATTAAGGACAAATTTGTACCACAAAAACTTTTTTCGCAACTACAACTCTATAGTCGCTATTCACATATCAAGACTGGCAGAGCAAACTGGCAATCAAGTTTCATAAAAATGAAAATTTTCTAAGCTGTCATTAGCACTAATTAAAGACTAATTTGTAACCCCAAAAATCTTTAATTTTTTGTACTTTGCGTTCACAAATTGCGGCTCATTGTGACACCGAAAACGATTTCATAATAGAGGCTATTATAACATCGTCTCTGGGGTCTATTTGTTTTGTAAGATTGGTAATATTTGTTTTATATTATATATAAATACCATATATGATAAATACATTTTTGACACATTCTAACCTCACAAAACGTGAAAATTCATGTTATAGCTTTACCACATGTTAAACGCAAAAATCACTAAATTGTAATGCAAAGTTTTTAATAGCTTGAATTTACAATTTCTATCAAACTAATGACGCAAAGTATAAAAAATAGTATATTATACTTGTTTTATAGACATACTGTAGGCACTCATTCCTTTGGAACACTCCTCGCTTCTCTTGTCGTGTCCCAAACAACTCGTGCTACAAGAGACCGTATTATACAACTCGTATAATAATATACTATTGTACCATGATTAAAATGTTTAAATAAACGATTGTTTAAAACGTGTGCCATCTGTTTCGAGATTATTAGAAATTGATTAAATATAAAAATGTAACCTGTCAACTGTGACATGGCTTATTGCAAGTATTTTTGGAAGCAGAGGTGATTGCCTCACAATGTCTTTTTCCAATCAGAATATTAAAAACTTTCCCATATGGATCCAACTTTATGGCAGACAGTGCATGTGACACATGGTACATCGGGCGCATAGTGCAAGTTTTAGATGATCAAACATTTAAAATAAAATTTTTAAAATCTAAACTAGACGAGTATTAATATTTGGCCAAAAGAAGAGGATGTGCAGATTGTAAAAATATATATTTTTTTATGGGCCTACCAAACTACAGTAGGACTCGATTATCGGCCAAACATTGAAGGATAATCGAAAAGACGGTTAACAGAATAGAGAATTTTTTAATGAAAAAAATGTTTTTTTTTTTCTCAAAATTGTTTTATTTTTGGAGAAATTATATGTATGTAGTAACAGACAATAGTCCATTTTGTTTAAAAAGCCGTGGCAAAATGGGTATTGAAAAAGAGTATAAAAGTCTTAGAAGAAGTCAAAACTAGTTAAAACTAAAAATCTTTTTATACTTGTGTAATGTTAAGATTAATAATCGTATATAGTTCCTAAATGAATTTACCTAACAAACACATTTAATTAATAGTACTGCTCTTGTAAAAAACAACGAATACAAATACTATCGATTTTGTTCTAATCTTTAGCAATCTCATTGAAACTCGCTTTTCAAACATTAGCACGTTAATGAAGAAGCAATCGCATTCTAGAAATCATCCCGCAATCCTCGGAAATCGTAGGCATTGCGAAAGCAATCCTTGGAAATCGTAGAGATTGTGAACACAATCCTTGGAAATCAGAGATTGCAGAGGCAATCCTCGAAAATCATAGAGATTGCGAGGAAATCTTGGATTTCGGCAATACATGTACATTTTTTGTAAGAGTGGTTGACCCCTCGGAAATTTCTAAAATATGTTCTAGATCCTAACCTAAAATTATTTGAATATTACGTAAAGATCATGACATAGGGTAACTGCACCGGTTAATGGTCCACAGGCATGGATAACAATATTTACTTTTTATTAACGAAATTGTAAATTTTGATACTGTCATCATATGAGATGCATTGTGTTATGTATGTGCAATATGCTAACGATAAACTTAATGTAATAAAATTCAGTTTCATTAAATTATATATCTTTACCTTATAATATCGAAAAGATCCAATGAATAATTATTTTTGTTAACAAAAATCATTCTTAGCTGAAAATACTATTGCATTTATACCTCATTAATTTCTTTAACAAATAAGGTATTTATTCTATGAAATGAAATATAATTATTCTTATTTCGTCGAATCTTTTAATTCATTAAGTAGCAATTATTTATGTCACAAATATATTGCCATACATTCCACTTTGAATTTATAATAATTTTCAACAGTACTTATAATACACTTGGCAAGTTTGAACGAGGTCCTGCTGTTAGCAGCGGGCTTGTGTGTATCAGACAAGGAATTTCTATGTCGCGCAGATTTCCTAAAGTTAACGAGGTTATTGAAAAAACAATTGCATAATTTCTAGTGTTGCCAACTGTCATGCTACTTACCAAAATATCTCTAACAAATTTTATTTAAAACTAAGTAATTTTTTAATTATTTAATAATGAAATAACGCAAATAGAAAAAATATAAAGTATTCGTTTCATAAAACGTTTTAGCGCACTTGTCCTCTTTCGGACGCGTGAGCTAAAAAGTCTTATGGAACGATACTTTATACTATTTTTTCTACTTACGTGTCCAAAAGAATACTGGTAACAGTAATATTTATTTTTTAAAGTTGATATCACTGTTGAACAGCTGTTCTTAAAATATCAAACTTATTTACGGTTATAAATTTGAAAAACAAATGCAGAAATATAATTTTAAGTGTTCTTCAAAAACTTTCCCTAATAAAGTTTATTTAAAAACTAAGCTATTATTTTTTAAATACTAATTACAAAATAACGCAATTTATTTCTCCTTATCTTTTAGAAAACTGCCCGCTACGCGGGTCATGTAAACTTTAACGCGTGCGCTAAAAACGTGTCTTATGAAACTAATACTTTAATATACTATTTTCTATTTGTGTTAATTTGTAATCATTATAAAAATAACTAAGTATTAAATAATATTTGTTAGCGATACTTTGTTAAATAGTTTGATAGTTGTTGACACTGGAAATTCTAATTCTGCATTTGTTTTTCAAATTTACAACGTAAATAAGTTTGATATTTTAAGAACAGCTATTCAACACTGATATCAACTCTAAAAAATAAAATTTTATTGTTTCCATTATTCAAATAAGTCTCTTTTGGACATGCATATAGAAAAGATTTTACATATTTAATTAAGATAAGATAATATGAAAAAATCGTCATCAGTCAAAAAATATAAAAAAAATAGAAACAAATTATTTAAAAAAAAAATAATACACCAGTTTGTCCAAGTTTTCAGCTGTGGACAAGCACCTCTCTGGGCTCTACATTGGTAGGTGGTATGGCGATTAACAAATCATATACCAGTTGTAGGTTTTGTTCACGAAAACCACCCTTTTCGAATAAGCCCATTTCCCAAAGAAGAGTCTCATAAATTTTGTTTGTTTATGAAGTTTGCACCATACTCTCAATTAGGGTTTTATGTAACTTTTCTTCAAGACTTTGTTCGTGGGCATTTTCAAATATTGTTCGTCTAAGATCGACCATACTAACATATACTTATCTTTCAAATACTTTCACTGTTTTGTTACCTCCAATGTTCCCTATAATTTTTTCGCTGACTGCGCGGTACAAAAGTATATGGGAGCAAAAATGTTCAAAACGTATGTAAAAGTGTTTTACATTTTACTTTTTTTTGTGAAATTTGGATTTTTGGCATTTTTAGATGCAATTCTTTTATAAATGAAATTAAAAAAAGGTGAACAAGCCCATTGTGCGCAGAATACAAAAACGGCTGCGCAGCTTTCGAAAAATTGGTGCGCGCGCCCGCGCAGCTTAGAGGGAACTTTGGCTTACCTCTCTATAGAACGAACTAGTGTTGCTCAAATAGGGGAAGTCCCGCATTTTAAATAACTAATAATAATAAATCACTTCTCTAAGTTTGCACGGTAGCCACGTTTAAATGGGAAGCGAAATTGAACTTTTATAATCGCGGGATTTAATGTGTATAATCCCAGTATTAACGAGCCTGAAAAATGCTCAAGATCCCGGGATTGGATGCCCTAATGTGGATTTAGGCAAAAGGTGGCCAAAAAGGGGTAGAGATTTATTTGGTGAGAAAATAGATTACACTATTTTCAAGATTTTAATGCAAAAATGGCTGACAAAAAGTACTGGCCGGTTAACCGGCGCATTCACCCTACCTTAATGATATTAAATATTATAAAATGAAATCTTGCAGAAAATCTTTTGGCTCGATCTTATTTTGACCCTCGTGAAGCATATCCAGATGGAAGCAGTAAAGAAAAACGAAGAGCAGCAATCTCTCACGCTTTATCTGGAGAAGTATCTGTAGTACCATCTTCACGTTTATTAGCACTTCTTGGACAAGCATTAAAGTGGCAACAGCATCAAGGATTATTACCACCGGGTATATTTGAACTGAATCAAACCACGTGCTTCTCTAAAGAATATAATGATTGCAGGTACCACAATAGATTTGTTTAGAGGTAAAGCTGCAATCAGAGAGCAAGAAGATGAACAATTTCCTACGCAAATGGCTAAACAAATTAAATTTGGGCAAAAATCTCATGTGGAATGTGCTCGATTTTCACCCGATGGTCAGTATTTAATAACAGGTAGTGTCGATGGTATTATAGAAGTTTGGAATTTTACAACTGGTAAAGTTCGTAAGGATTTAAAATATCAAGCTCAGGTTTGTGAAAAAGTCAAGTAAGTTTTGGCTATTCATTCCATTAATTAAAAAGATTCTTTTATTATAATTAGGAAAACTTTATGATGATGGAACATGCTGTTTTATGTATGTCATTTTCAAGAGATAGTGAAATGTTGGTAACAGGTTCTCAAGCAGGACGCATCAAAGTATGGAGGATTAGTTCTGGACAATGTTTACGAAAAATTGAGAAGGCACATTCTAAAGGTATTACTTGCCTTCAGTTTTCACGGGATAATAGCCAAGTACTTAGTGCTTCGTTTGATCACATGATTAGGTATTATTACATAATAAAATCTTTAAATTTTGGTAAAATGATGCATACTAATTATATTACAGAATTCATGGATTAAAATCTGGAAAAGTATTAAAAGAATTTCGAGGGCACACTTCTTTTGTAAATGAAGTTATCTTTACACAAGATGGTCACAATATTTTAAGGTAATAATTTCAATAAAAAAAATGAATATTTTAAATTTTCACTTATTGCTTAAACCTTTAGTGCGTCTTCTGATGGAACTGTGAAAGTGTGGAGCATAAAGACTACTGAATGTACTAATACTTTTAAAGCTTTAGGCGCTGGTGATATTACTGTGAATAATATTCATAATTTTCCTAAAAATCCAGAACACTTTGTAGTTTGCAACCGCAGCAACACCGTGGTGATAATGAACCTTCAAGGACAAGTACGATCTTTAAAATGCTGGATTATTCATTTTGATTTTTATGCTATTTTAGATTGTGAGATCATTTTCCAGTGGCAAAAGAGAAGGTGGTGATTTTGTATGTTCTACAACTTCGCCGAGAGGAGATTGGATTTATTGTGTTGGTGAGGATATGGTGTTATATTGCTTCTCTACGAATTCTGGAAAACTAGAGAGAACTTTAAATGTAAGAACATGATTGAATGGGTTTTTTTAACCTTCTCAAGAATATTTAAAAGTCAATGAAATCTCAGGTATTGTTCATTTGTTTCATGAGATATAATTTCATTTTTGTTTCAGATACATGAAAAAGATGTTATTGGTATTGCACATCATCCACATCAAAACCTGTTGTGTTCTTACAGTGAAGATGGATTGGTGCGGCTTTGGAAACCTTAAATGTTTGATAAATTTAATAAAAACTTTTATATTGTGTAGTCATGTACATTTTTATGTTAAGCAAAAATAAAGCCATTAAAATATAAAGCATATTGATATACCTACGTTTCTGATTACATAGATGGCTTTGACAGATAGGTCATCTCACCAGCTACAAGCCTACAAAGCTCAGGCTTCAGGCGCCACTTTTTTGGAGGCGCCACGCCAGACATGGTCTGCAGAATCGCAAATTCTTAGAAACGTTTGGGATTGAACCGCCAGAAGAACAAAATTCAATTGAAAACCTGAAATTCCTGTTATGATTTTCTATTGAAAAATAGAACTTGCTTGAAATGTTTCTATTTACTTTAGTTACGATGGCTAATCCGAAACTGTAAACAAACTAAATGCAACACTGTTGGTGGGTGCGCTTAATAACTAATGACATTTATTTAAGCGCGAAAATGCGGATAAATGCCCACTACTAATTTTCATGTTACACGGTTACACGTTTTCAAAATTTTAAAGAAAAAACTAAAATTTAAATACGTTCGTAAATGCAGAAATGCCATGCTTGTTGACCTAAGTTAATTGTGGCGCTACCGATTTACTAGCGGCAACGCGTTATTATGTGAATGCAGCTTTTGAGTGCTCAGCTGATTACTGTTTACATTTTCTGAATAGCTATCATGGCCAGAATATAGTTACTATAGCCAATAAGGCCGGTTCTTCGAACCTTAAAATGGTCGGAGCAAGACCTAACAAATTCGCCAACTGCGCTTAACCAATTGAAAAAAGTCAAAAGTTTCCGCACTTTGTTGTATGCCTTGCTCAAGCTTTCCTTTCCACCATGTAGTGTGCCTGATGTTACTCTATACCAGTGGTGGCGAACCCGCGGGTCAGACACTGACCCAGAAGTCTTTTTAAATGACCCACATGTTGATTTTTATAAACTTATTTTTTATATCATAAAAAGGAGAACAGACAATCGAAAATATTAAAAAATTAAAGTATAAATATCTAATGTCGAATTTATAAAAAATATATTTCCAAGTGGACGTTGGCTAACTGATTTTCTATCATTTCTAATATTAAGAAACTACCTAAAAATAAGTAACACCAGATTTCACATTAAATATACTTTTATCAACTTTATTATACATATACATATCTGTAACTATGTTTATTAATAAAGAATATTACATAATATATGTGCTTTACACGCTCCTACAGAAGAAAAGGATTTGGAGACAAAAAATGAATTCTACGAAAAAGTAAGTAAGATTTTAGAAGCTATACCTAGATATGACCTAAAAATAATACTGGGAGATATAAATGCCAAGGTTGGTCGAGAGCAACTGTACCATAAAGTAACAGGAGGGAAAAGCCTACATGAGCAGAGTAACGAAAATGGGAAAAAACTAATTGAATTTGCAGCGGAAAATCAAATGAGAATAGTCAGCACATGTTTCGACCACAAGAACATACATAAAGCAACGTGGGTTTCTCCAAACGGTCAAGCAGTAAACCAAATCGACCATGTACTTGTAGAAAGCAAACATTTCACTACAATAAAAGACTGCAGAAGTAACAGAGGAGCGGATGCACATAGCGACCACATATTAGTCATAACCAAGCCCAACCAACTGGGTGCTGAATGGGTAGTTAATTGCACAATTTCGTGTAGTCGAATGTATAGGTATAAAATTACGGTAGGTTACGGTACGGTTAGGTATACATGCGACTACACGAAATTGTGCGCTTAACTACCCATTCAGCAACCATGTGGTTGCCCTTAGTCATAACTAAACTTAGACAAGAATTACCAGAACAAAAACCAACTAAGAAAGACAGACAACAGTACGACATCGAAAAACTTCTAGAAACAGAGGTAAAGGAACAACTAGAAAAAGATATAGAAAATAGGTTAGTAACGGAGAGCGCCAAATCCCAGGGTATAGAAGAGGAATGGGGGCAAATACAAACAACAATGATCGAATCAGCAAAAATTTGCTTAGGAAATAAAAAATATAAAAGAGGTGGATGGTTTGATGAGGAGTGCAAAGAAGCCCTGGCCGCAAGAAACAAAGCAAAACTGGAACGAGATAAAAATAGGACCCAAGAAACAAAAGCAAACTATAATGGGAAAAGAAATTTAGCTAAATGAATTTGTTGGGAAAAATAGAAGCACCAACAGAAACAGCTAAAAACGATGGAAGATTATTACACAAACAAGGAAATAAGAAACTACTATCAAGAAGTGAAGAATTCAAGGCAACCTAGAACCACCCAGACTATTTATTGTAGAAATGAAGAAGGGTTACTTCTGGGAGAAATAGAAGGAAAACTAAGTAGATGGGCGCATTATTTCGAACAATTGTTAAATGAACAAGAAGAAGACATAGTACAACAACCAGTAGAAGAAGCTAAAAGATCACCAGAACATATGCAAGATGAAGAACAGGAAGAAATTGAAGAGCCAACAGAACAAGAAATAGAAAAAGAAATAAGAGAACTTACGAACAACAAAAGTCCAGGAGAGAATGGGATCCCGGCAGAAATTTTGAAGTAAGGAGGAGCACAGTTACACAAAAAACTGCAGCAGCTTATTTTGAGTGTATGGAGGAAAGCTATGCCAGAACAATGGAGAAACGCAGTGATATGCCCGTTTTGGAAAAAAGGTGATAAGATGAAATTCTAAAACTACAGGGGGATTGCACTACAAGACGTGACATACAAGATATTAGCAAAAATAATACGCAATAGATTAAAACGATATGAAGATGAAGTAGTGGGAGAATATCAAGGAGGCTTTAGACCGGGGAGATCGACAACGGACCAAATTTTTACACTAAAAACAATACAAAACAATAGCTGTGAAAGAAAGCTGCCGTTACATATTCTCTTTATTGACTTTAAGCAAGCGTACAATTCAATAACTCGAGAGAAGTTGTATGAGGCACTTATAAAGCTAAGAATACCAGAGAAATAGGTCAACCTGATAAAGATGACTTTATATAACACAAAAAATAAAATTGTAGTAGAAGGAAGTTTCTCACATCAATTTACAGTAAATAAAGGGTTAAGGCAAGGAGACCCATTATTTACAGACCTGTTTAATTTAGTGCTAGAAGCAATAATGAGAGAAAGTGGAATCCAAACTACTGGAACACTGTACCATAATAAACACCAACTTGTAGCATACGCCGATGATATAGCAATATTAACAAGATCACGGCAGGAACTAGAGGAGACTTTTGCTAAGTTTGAAAAAGAAGCGAGGAAGTATGGACTACGAATAAACACAGAAAAAAACTAAGCTTATGGAAATGCAGACTGAAGCGACGAAAGAAAATAAATACATAAAGATCCGAGCAAGAGAAAGGGAATATATTTTTGAGAAAGTCGACATGATGCTGATGATGCTTTGAGTATCTGGGTGTAACCAGTGGCGGATTTAGGCACAAGCGCTTGAAGCGGCCGCTTCAGGCCCCGAAAGTCAGGGGGCCCCGCCGAGGCCTCCTGCCAAGGACCGCACTGGACACGCGATAAATAACAATTATTGGCGTGGAATTCACTTTCTCGCGAAAAGTGAAACAAAAACGGATTATATCATTCATATCGGTTGACACATTATAGTTTTCTATGAAAAGGCAAACATAAGTAAAATATTGTAACGGAGTATACTGTTTCACAACAGACTTGCGAGGAATGTATTATCTCTGTTGCTCCGAACACTTGCTTTCTCGCACAATCAGCATCAGCGCGGTCATCACTACTATGATGACTATAATTTCTTGAATTAATGGTTTCTAAGACGTTCGGTGAAGGGGAATTTTACAACGCTTTTCAACGGGTAAAATTCCTGAATGACTTTTGTCAATTGTTTTTGGTATAGTAAAAGTAGAACAGTTCCATTGTAAAATAACTGATTGTAAAATAAATGTATTTATGTCCGATTGCATTATAAAGTACTGTTTATTGTATTGTATTGCGCCAGTAAACTGGCTTATTATTGTACTCGTAAAATAAAGTGGTAGTAGTAAAATAAAATAGTAGTAGTAAAATAAAGTATATAGTAGTAAAATAAAGTATGACAACTGTATATTACATGTCAAATTTTCTTCTGTCAAGAATAGATGACAAATTTATAAACTGATTTTTTTTGATAATTAGCCAATTTTAGGAATCGAACATAAAGCTTTGTATGCAACTCTTACATAATCGGACCTTATAGACGCGCCCTTTTTATAGGCCTTGCTCGCTTCGCTCGCTCGGCCATAAACGAGGCTTGTCTATAAAGTCCTACATTATGTACTTGTTACATAAATAGCTATTATGTTCTATTGCATTATAAAGTACTGTTTATTGTATTGTTTTGCGGCAGTAAACTGGCTTATTATTGTACTCGTAAAATAAAGTGGTAGTTGTAAAATAAAGTGTAGTATATTCAGTTTTCCAATGGCAACTGTATATTACATGTCAAATTTTCTTCTGTCAAGAATAGATGTCAAATTTATAAACTGATTTTTTTTTAATAATAAGCCAATTTTAGGAGTCGGACATAAAGCTTTGTATGCAACTCTTACATAATCGAACTTTATACACTCGCCCTTTTTATAGCATAAACTGAGCTCATCTATAAAGTTCTACATTATGTACTTGTTACATAAATAGCTATTATTAAATATTTATTAGTGCGTATAATGTTAATTAACGAATAATAAATCAGTTATACCAAAAACCTAAAATTATACGATTAAGTACTATGCCGGCAGAAAAATTTCACTCGATTTTCTTCATTTTGTAAACGGTCTTACATCCAGTGGCAAGTTTTACTTATGTCAAATTGTTATTTTTCTTTTAATGACATATGTCATAAAGTACAATTTAATAAAATACGTAGTTGCTAAATCAAAATGATGTGTCTTGATATAAATTCTTTTTTATATTAATAATAAAATCAGCCAATATTATTTTATTTCTATTGAAATAGTTATTTTTGACGCGTCTATGATATTGTGTCATGTCATGAAAAGTCTTTGTTACTCGTCTAAAATTTAAGAAAAATCAGCCTACTTGATAAAAATCGTGCGAGATTTTCCTGTCAGAACAGTACATATGTCGCAGGAAGATAGTCAAATCCGAAAAACTAACTATCTACCTAGTCATTTACTAAGTGACGGGGCAGATAGTAAATCGAACATAAATCTATATGCCTTTTGATTTTGTTATATGCCTAGGTATTTACTAAATTAAACTAAATTTACTAAATTAGAACAGGCAGTTAGTAAATGGCTTAATGTGCTGTCGGCAAATTAGGTAATAACATGCACATTTCTTCGTAGAACATTTTTTTAGATGAACACTTGGAAAATCTTTACCCTTGCCTAAAGAATGTTCTGCAAAAAATGTGCATGTTATTACCTTATTTGCCCACAGCACATGAAGTCATTTACTAACTGCCTGTTCTAAACAACGGCATTTAGTAACCTTCATTCAATGAACCCTCTTCATGCCTAGGCATGAAGCAAAATCGTATAGATTTATTCTCGTTTTACTGTCTGTCCCGTCACTTAGTAAATGACTAGGCAGATAATTATTTGCCGGATTTGACCACAGATTATACTTTACAGATGCGAAGCTCGCCTGGTCCCGCCAATCCAAATTTATATAAGCATGCGTGAATCCACCATTGTTTTAGTAGTATTTTAATCAACCTCACTTCTCTGCTTCTTTATATTTTGCGCGTGTGTTTTTGTTGCGTTCAGATATTTTGAATTATTTTGTTAGTACTTTATATATTTTTGCATTAATATTTGATTTGACATTGATATTATGGACATAATGTTACCTTTCTGCACTTACCAATTGATTTGTACAATACAGTATCCATATAAGTATAATTTATTATAATGTTAATAAAAAGTTTTCGATTTTGGTAAATTGTTTATTTTTTTATAGTTTATTATTTTTTGTTTTATAGACCTTAATTTATGTTAATCCTTGGGCGCCCCAAAAATCTGTAGCGCTTCAGGCCCCTCAAGTGTTAAATCCGCCACTGGGTGTAACAGTAACAAACAAAAGTCAGGAAGATAATGAAATAGACAAAAGGATCTTAAAAGGAAACAGAGCAGTCGGATCACTATCGAAGGTATTAAAGATAAAAAGCACATCTAGAGCTGTCAAAATTCATGCATATGAAACAAAATGAAAATAAACTAGCGATATGGGAAAGAAGAGTTTTAAGAAAGATGTTTGGTGGTGTTAAAACAGCCGCAGGATTATGGCGTAGGCGTATGAATAAGGAGATAATGGAGATGTACGGGAAACCAGGAATTGTGCAAAAGGTTCGAGCACAGAGGGCTAGGTGGTTGGGCCACATCATCCGAATGCCACAGCAAAGAATTGTACAAAAACTACTGTATGGAGGAGAAATTGACAAAGGAGGTAGCCGTCCTTTTCTCCTTTTGTCAATTTCTTCTCCATACAGTAGTTTTAATACACACGTTTAGTTCAAGCGAAATAAATATAGGGGGCCAACGATCGGTGTTGTATATATACTGTAGACATCCAACTGACCTTACGCGCGATGCAAATTACACACATTATACGAGTCCCAGCGATCTGGCAATGGGGCTTGAAAGTCAAGTGTTTGGATTATTGATTTTTCTATAACTTCACACATTTTTATACCATAAGAGTGGTTAACGTATGTAGGGGGACTGGTTCCCGCGCAAATTCGTTTCCTGCTTATTTGTACATTTGCACACATTTAATATTGATTTTTGTAACAAACTTGTATTTTCTTTAAAATTATTTCCTAAGTTTCCGTCTCTTCATGAAAATGTTTAATTTATTATTATATTAATTTGGTAGTTTGTATAGCTATTTATTATAAAAACAAAACCCACACTATAGTATTTGTAGTTGCAGATAGGGAATTTTTAAAATTTCTAATTATACATTTTCGTTGATTTTTTGGTGATATTAGGTACATATTTTATTTCTTGAACAATATCTCTCATAAAATAGGGTGATGTAGGCTTTTTGTAAGAATTCTACAATAATTAGTTATAATTAGCTACGTAGGTTTTTCGCTGTAATTAACTTTTTAAATAATAAAGTGAAGATTGAAATGTATTTATTTGAAAAAAATACCTCATAATTTATGAAAATTGGTAAATGGGTAATTATGAAATAAAATTGAAGAAACTACACGTAATTTGTTTCAAAGATTGATTACAAAATAATGGGTCATGTGAATAAAATGTAAGGTGTTTTTACTATTAAAAAAGATAACAGTTATGATTTTTAATTATTAAGAATAAAATAGATGTATGTATAGTAAAATAAAAGCTTTTGCCACATCTTATTCGCATTAATTACATTTTAGATTTCAGATCATGTTCTACATGCGTAATTAAATGAATATTAAGTTACCTCGGAATTCGCCTTTTGCGCACCGATTTTGATGATTTTTTTTTAAATTGTAGGTAATCGACTATATTTCAAAGTCTAAATGTTAGATTTGTCCGCTAATGCCCTGTTTAATTGTTATTAACAAATTTTTATTTTTACATAAGGTGCTAATTAATAATTAAATATTTTTTATTATAATTGAATAAAGTTGGCTACTTATAGGTTTTTACGGTCGTAGATTACAAATCCGTGGTCCAAATTGGTCCAAAGTGCGAAATGGTGGCTATAAAATGGCCGCCGGTGTCAAAGCTTAATATTTGAAATTTCGTATGAAAAATCGTACCAGGGGGTTTTTAAAGAAGCAAATTGTGCTGTTAAGCTAAAAACTGACCCAGATGCAAAATGCTTGTCACAAAATGGCCACCGAAACTAAATATGAATAAAATTCAAAATGTTTGATCTCTACTACAAGTTTGTTTAAGATGGATTAATATAGTAGTTACAATTTTAAGATTGTTGCAATTATTATTTAGTTAAAAGTCCAATTGATGGAATGGAATTCCATAATTTAACCAGATTCCGTTTAAGTCTGAAACTTTATTTATCGTCATATTTAAATAAAGAATATTGTATTAATTATTATTTACTTGTGTTTCTTGTAAAGCACTGTTAGTTTCTTCATCTACTTCTGGCAACGTAAAAAAAGAATGTGCTCTTTAATTTTTGAAAACTGATTAGTAAGCTTTTTTTTGGAAGACTAAATTCTTTTTTACGTGCTCTTACTAGTTGCGACACTTTATCAGCGTTTTTCGGCAAAGGGAAAAATAAATTTTTCCTTTTGCCCCTAAAAAAAAACTTTTGAATGCAAAACTGTTTCTTCTTATTATTATTTTGAAAAGCATTCATCAGAGAAATTTTCATCTAAATCTTCTTTTTCATTAATGTTTCCTACGTTTGGATATTTACAAAGATTTGAAGATTTCAGTTTTGTTTTCGACTATGCTTCAAAATTGGCTATAAGTGGATTCGAAGATGCCAAACATAAGTTGAGAATTTTCTCATTAGTTTCTTATCTGGAAGAGTACCATAGGTACATTTTGCTAAAACATTTTCTGCAGTTTCCTTGGTTGAATGGTCTTGAGCTTTTCAACATTTATTTCATATCAACATGCAACTGTTTGCATAATATCAAATCTATTAATAAATTATCTCTGTCTTAATTTCTGTAATTTCTGCAGAAGTCGCAAGCGCTTTGAAAAAGCACCTGGCAGTATTACTGTCGTTGGTACTATGTCTCTCAATAGCAGTAGAATTGACATTAAATAATGTCATGTTTTATGTTATTATTTATAATAATAATTACCCAATAAAACATGTTATTTAAATAATTATTTTATTAAAGTGTTCGATTTACTAATGTCAAACTAGTACAATGTTTGTTTATCTATCTGTAACTAGATCCCTGTATTACATCTCTCTTTTTCTAATAAAATAAATAAATTACACATCATTCATTTAACAAATAACATATATCAATCACAACACATCAACTAATTCTGCAGTTATAAATTCAGTCTGTTTGGTTTGTTAATTACTCTACCATATCTTGATATAAGTATATTGTTGTTGAAGAAATTGATCATTCGTTGCTTGTGCTTTTGGTTCTTGATTTGGCACACTACTGTCAACTGCTTCTTCTTTATTAACATCATCGCCATGATTTATTTATCTGGTGGCTCTGAGTGATTTCTTTTGATGAACCATGAATTTCTTCGATATTGTGTACCATCTGGTGTTTGTACAATAGGGTGGTCCAACAAAAAAGCAAAGTCGGAAATCCTATGCTCTCACCCCCTAGGATTATTGTATATCGAAAAAAGAAGTACCCCTATTTTTTTATTTTGAAATCGAATGATGTTTAGGGGTGCCTCAAAGCCCTTAAAGTTTCCCATGTATTTTATATGAGAAAAAAACACGTTTTCGTAGATTTGGCATAGAATCCTAGAAAATCAATATTTTTTAACCGGACTACTCTGTTTCTCTTCAGAAATGTTTAGAGAATGACATCCAATAATTTATTTGTTAAATTTTTTATATTAACTATTTTTACAGACCCGAAAAAAACCCATAAATGAAAGAAACAGAAAAATCGTAAAAAAATATTTATTACTATTTTTTAATATAAAATATTTTGATAAATAAATTATTGGATGTCATTTTCTGAACATTTCTGAAGAGAAACAGAGTAGTCCCATTGAAAAATATTGATTTTCTAAAATTCTATACCAAACCTATGAAAACGTGTTTTTTTCCCATATAAAATACATTGGAACCTTTAAGGGCTTTGAGGCACCCCTAAACATTGTCCGATTTCAAAATAAAGAATAGGGGTATTTTTTTTTCGATATACAATAATCCTAGGGGGTGAGAACATAAGATTTCCGACTTTGCTTTTTTTGTTGGACCACCCTATTGTACAATCCATGAGGTTGGTTCTTCTTCCTTCTTTACAACTGTTGCAGGAGTCCATTCCTTGTGTCTCTTTCTAATTAATACTTTTTCATCATTTTAAAATTCTGGTAAATTTGCTTTTGCTCTATCTGCACATTTCTTCTCTTTTAGTTTAATATTTTTCAATTTTTCAGAAACATTTTTAAATTAATCTTAGTCTTCGACCCATTAATCTTAGCACTGGAGAACCTAGGGTGTCTCTTGGTGTGTTTCTGTGATGTAAAAGGGCTAACTGGATATCTGAGCCTTCTTCTATACATTTATCTAGTATCGATTTTGCTTCTTGTACATATCGATCTGCTAAGCCATTCGGTCTGGGAAGCTGTGGACTGGAAACTCTTATGTTCAAACTTCTTGTAGTCTCGGAGGTATCATTATTTTATCATTTTTGAATATGATATCTGCATAAGTTGCTAGTTCGTGCCTGTAAGACCAGTATTTTCTTAGAGAAGCCGGAACATCGCTTATTCTGTCGGGCCATCCTACAAGTATTTGCTGTTTTAATTCCACCAATTCTATATCTGTATTTGTCTCTTGTTTTAACTGCTGCAATCTCGTTTTACTCATTGGTATTATTACACATGTCTCAAATGAGTTTTCATCCTCGTCATCATGAACATTTCTTGCGCAGTCTCTGCTCAGTATATCAGCTATGTACAACATCGTTCCTTTTTTGTACACAATTGTGGGATATGGCAGTATTTCAAATAGGATTCTCTGTAGCCTGGGAGGCGCTTCAGTCAATGGCTTCCTGAATATGGTTTCTAACGGCTTATGATCTGATTCTACTATCAGATTTTTGTTTCCCCATATATAAACAGGAAATTTCTTGCAAGCCAGCAATATGGCCAATGCTTCTTTTTCAATTTGACTATAATTGATCTGCGTTTTAGTTAAAGATTTGGAGTAATAAGCTATTGGGTGACCATTCTGAATTAATGCCCCACCATATGCAGTACTAGTAGCATCTACAGATAATAAAATAGGTAGATTTGGGTTAAAATTACCAAGTACTGGACGGTTTTTTAATATTTGTTTTAATTTACAGAATGCTTCTTTTTGTTCATTCCCCCATGTCCATTCATCATCTTTTTCTAACGGCACTAAGTGGAGCTGATAATTCTGATAAGTACTTAATGAACTTACTTAATGAAGTCCAATTCTGAACGAGAGTCACAGATGCCTTGCCTGACATTTTTTCTATCTTTAGGTCAAGTTGGGGCACGCTACTTATGCAATAGTAGTCAAACACGATGCAAAGCTAAAGCGCCAAAGCAAAAAAGCTGTAGAATTAAGAAACGCCAAAATTGTCAACCCTGTTTGTGTGGTGTATGCATGCTATTCTTCTATTGGCGTTTTGCTTTCGTAAGGTAAAAAGCAATTCCTGAGAAACCCGGTTTGTGTTAAATTCATGAGGCAGGTATGGGTTGGCTGCATGGCGTACGAATGAAATTCGAAACAACAACATTTGACCTGATTGGAAACAACCAACATCAGATTCGTAATCTTCATACCAAAAAGTTCTAGAAAAGCTATATGAAAATCTGAAAATTTCTTCTGTGCGTACCGTGTTATTTTTTATCATTTGTTTTATATTTTGCCAGTGTAAAATATGTATTACATCAGGATCCTTATGTTGTTCAAAAAAATTTAATGACAAGCCTATGGCTTCAGCAGTTTGTCCATAAAGTACTTTCTTCATGTTTAAATCATCATCACCATCACTTAGAATTTCTGGATCTACTTGAGAGGTGTCGCGTAGAATTTCCCCTTCCTCCATTATTGCATCTCCTGTCAGTACTTGGTAACCTTGTTCTTTACGATCACAATGAATTTAAGCTTCAATGTCGGACTCTTCTATCTCTTTCATATCCTCGCTCTGATTTGCCAAAATACCAATACCTTTAGAACAAATCACGTCTTCAGTAACATCTTCGCCTTTAACTTCTTTTCCATTATTCATAATTGTAAAAAACGTTTTCTCGATTGTCAGTTGTTTAACATTGATCCATGCAATAGCGAAAGCAAAAATTGCATCTTTGATATTAGAGAACTTTCGAAATAGCATCATATCAAATGTTTCCAAGAAATTAATCGAAACGGTACGTCTGTAAAATCTCTTAGGTGTTTCTTATATATTCTTGGTCCGTTGGTTGAGTGATAGCAGTTACATTAGGTGAAAGAAATAGAACAAAGTTGTTCTCATCTGCAGATCTTAACACTGTCTCATTTGAATGCGAAGGCTGGCTGTTTTACACGAGAGAATTCCTTAAAAAAGCTGCCCCAACTGTAGGATTAATGCTTACTAAATAGTAGTAGTTTAGAAATAACAATGGAATAATGTTAGTAACCTGCATGTAAACAAGTTGGAAAATAAATAATATCGGCCAGTAACCGGGTAATTTATTTCTGCAATCTTCTACAGAATTGATTTTCTTGTTGGAAAATGTGCGTAGGTGTTCCCTGAATGTAACGTCTAGTTGGCGGGACGGGAGAGATGAACGTTAGCAGCCATCTTGGAAAACACGTTTTATTAAATATCTCGTGACTGTGCATCGTACCACAAAAATAGTAAAAAAATCGTTTTCGTAGATAATAACATTTTCTACAACTTTTATTTGAAACTTTTTTCTGTATAGTGCATAAGTTTATATTTATAGCGCGCCAAACTTTTTTCAATATGGTTATTGCTAAATATATAGTTAACGGTTGATAAATTTGTAGAACACAAAATTTCCGATAAAATTTATTTATAAGTTTTTTTCTATAAAATTGCTACTTTAAGACTTATAACGCTGTAAATGCCGAGTTCACGCACAATAGCCACGAAATTATACACTATAAATTAAATCACGCGCCTCTCAATGCGTCCATTAACTCTCTTCGCTAAAAATGCTTCGCAAATTTGGCGAGTAACACCAAACTAAACCTCGCACTTCTACCTCCAACCCAAGATGCGGCACGTTACCATTCTTTTAGAACCTACCACCAGGTTCAAACTTGGGTTGGATTTTACCATGATCCTGAAGAATGGAATTGGAAGCGGACTACAAATGGACTTCAACCAATTCGAACTACTATGGCTCCAGCACCCTCAAGTTTGCTGCAAATAATATCTTGCAAATGCACAACAAATTGCGGGGCTGCCTGTGGATCCCGAAAAGCTGGCTTAAAATGTTCCATTATTTGTTCGAATTGTGGTGGATGCACATGGGACAATGTGCCAGATACATTGGATGCCATCGAAGACGAAGTCGATGAAAATGAAATTTTCGATTCATCTCCTAAGGATATAGTGGTGGCAGAAAACAAGGATGTGGAAGACGATGAGTGACTTCCTTCATCATCGAAACAGATGAGACTTATGACGTAAAATAACTTGCCACTTTTTGTATAAATAAATGTTTTAATACGTTTTTTATTTCAAAAAATTAATTTGCATTCTTTGAACTCTGTTATCCTTTTCTCCACCTTTCCCTTCTCATGATTATTATTATCATCATCATTATTATTATTTTTTATGATGTACGTGATGTACAAACTATTATATCTTGCTACATTGACAGGTTTTTATGATAATACGATCTACCCATGCAAGTTAAGAAAGATCGATAAATTATGAGTACTTCTTGGCACTATTTATAAGATTAATACATTAGATTCACTACACACTACACAGTACTATCATTTTTCTGAACACTTTTCGCCGTTTTATGTGTTATGAAATGTTTACCGTGTACTATGACCAACATTACCACTGATAATTCACGCGGTGCAATAGTTTACCAAGCTATAGCTCTTAAAGTATCAATTTTGTAGAAAAAACTTCAAATAAATTCTATAAGAAATTTTGTGTTCTACAAATTTGGTTATTACCATTTTTAATGTATCATCAACCGTTAACTATATATTTAGCAATAACCATGTTGGAGAAAGTTTGGCGCGCTTTAAATATAAAGCTATGCACTATACAGAAAAAAGTTTGTAATAAAAGTTGTAGAAAATGTTATTGTCTACGAAAACGATCTGTAGTATTTTTGTCGAACGATGCACGGTTCACGAGATATTTGATAAAACGTGTTCTCCAAGATGGCGGCTAACGCTCAACCGCCCCTCGACCCGCCAACTTGACGTTACATTCAGGGGACACGCCCGATCATTTTCGAACAAGAAAATCAATTCTGTAGTTCATTGCATTATGAACCTATCTTTTTGCTCTGGTTCTTGGACTAGTAATTGAAAAGTCATATATTCTTTATGATTAATTAAATAGCAACTTAGAGGTACACTGCCGCCCATTTGAAAGTACACGATAGACCCGATTTACCTCGGTTATGTTTCCTATAACTTACTCTAAGCTGATAAATTATTTTAAACAAGTATTTGAAAATAATAATAAACCTTTCATTCCGCTGCAGCTGTTATAAACACAGCCCATGGAATCCTGACTTACACAATGTCATTTTGGAATATTACATATAAAGAGTCGTGCACTTTCAAATGGGCGGCACTGTACATGGTTAATGAATAACATAACACGAACTGGGCACCTATCTGTCAGTCTTCCCTTAGTTCCTCTGTCAGTTTGTGGATTTTTTTAGGTCGTTCTTTTTTGGGGAAACGAATTTACAAGATGAAACCTTTACTGATTGAAAGCTCATATCATAATAAATCAATCTAAATCCGAAGGTCATCAAAACTCGGAACGGACAAAAAGGCAATACATAAAGTGCTTTTTCAAAGCGCTTGCGACTTCTGCAGAAATTACAGAAATTAAGTCAGAGAAAATTTATTAATAGATTTGATATTATGCAAACAGTTGTATGTGGATATGAAATAAATGTTGAAAAGTTCAAGACCATTCAACCAGAAAAGCTGCAGAAAATGTTTTAGTAAAATGTACCTACGGTACTCTAACTAACCTTCGAGGCATGCTGGTCCATCAAAAAGATACAGATGAACGGCTAGCGAAGAAGCGAGAAAAAAGATTTCAAGCTATTTAGAAGAAATAAATAAAGCTGATTAGTTAATTTAGAAGAGGTCATCCATGCAAATCTTCCAAAGAAGAAACTAATGAGAAAATTCTCAACTTATTTTTGGCATCTTCGAATCCACTTATAGCCAATTTTGAAGCATAGTCGAAAACAAAACTCAAATCTTCAAATCAAGATTCAAAATTCAAGATTTAGATGAAAATTTCTCTGATGAAGAATGCTTTTCAAAATAACAAGAAGAAGAAACAGAACGCAATCACTCTGACGATGATATTATACAATGTGGGATTTGTCAAATAAAATAAAATTAAATCAATTTCTTTTAGTTGTATTTTCTTGCAATTTCTAATAAAAAGTTCCATTTTATTTATTTTCTATATATTATATCTTGTCTTTAGTAACCCTAACTATTTCTAAAAATTATAAAAACACCTATAAAATTTTGCATTCAAAAGTTTTGAAAAATTTCTTTTTCCCTTTGCCGAAAAACGCTGATGAAGTGTCGTAACCAGTAAGAGCATGTAAAAAAGAATTTATTCTTCCCAAAAAAAGCTTGCTAATCAGTTTTCAAAATGTAAAGAGCACATTCTTTTTTTACGTTGCCAGAAGTAGCTGAAGAAACTAACAATGCTTTACATGAAACACAAGTAAATAATAATTAATACAATATCCTTTATTTAAATCTGACGATAAAGTTTCAGACTTTAACGGAATCTGGTTAAATTATGGAGTATTAATTTATTTTAACACTACGGAATAACTCCATTCTATCAATTTGAATTTTAAATAAATAATAATTGCAACAATCTTAAAATTGTGTTAACTACTATATTAATCCATCTTAAACAAACATACAGTAGAGATTAAACATTTTGAATTTTAATTATATTTAGTTTCGGTGGCCATTTTGTGACAAGCATTTTACATCTGGGTCATTTTTTTAGCTTAACAGCACAATTTGCTACTTTAAAAACCCCTTGGTACGATTTTTCATTCAAAATTTCATATATTAAGGTTTTGACACCGGCGGCCATTTTGTAGCCGCCATTTTGAATCTTAGACCAATTTCAAAGATATGCGAACTTGTTCAAGTCCTGATTTTAAATATTATTGAAATGACGTTAGATTGAAGCACTTCGAGTGGCCGTAGCATGAAAATGACTGGACTTCGAATTTCGTGCCCATTGCCACTTTTGTTCAGTAGCCCAAAACCTATATCATATCCAATTTGACCGAGAGGCAAAATCCATAAGGCTTGTGCGGGGTCCTTTAACTGTTGTCCCGAACAAGCCCATATAGTAGTAGACTCATGCAAGTGTTTTCGATGGATACTAATTAACGTTGTGGAGGAAGCTCTGCAGACATGAGTACCAGTGTGGGTGGATCTGATTTTTGCCTCGGGTGAAGTCTTTCATAGTGGTAAGTCCCCGCTGATTGACCTAGTCAGATAGAGGAGAATACAAGTGAAGTTTATTCAGGTTGGGGGGGATACTTAAGGGGTATTGATGCAAATACATAGCCTCTCAATGCTCAAGACCACATCATTTTAACGGGTACACACCGGGATTCCACTTAGATAAAATTAAACAAAGTGCTGACAAGGGCACACAGGCCTAAAACATGGTAGACTGGGGTGGCCTAACCATCCAAGCCTAGGTATATCTTGTTCCCACCAGTGTGTGCTTTTGCAATAGCATTAGTGCGGAAATTGAGAGTATTCATATATTATAATCTTATGAATATATTATATTCATATTTTATAAGGAGCGCCACGTTAAAATAATGCTATCTGAACTGTTGACTCGGTTCACTAGTGGTAGTTAAACTCAATTTACAATATGCAAACAGATAAGTGCATATTTACACATTTATTTGTATTTCTGATGCTTTAAAATAGTTAAGATTGTAATTTTTTATTTTTTGTGTATACAAATATCTGACACAAACATGAAGATATATTTCTGTAAAATTCTTAACACTAAACTATCATTCATTATTATGACATGTTTTTATATGATTATTAAGACTGCTTGACTGAGAATAACTTAAGCCACAATGTGTACATAAATAATTCTTATCTCCAGTATGAGTAGTTAGGTGAGTCTTAAGTGTTCTAGCTTGAATGAAGGCTTTTGGACATATATTACATTGGTATTTTCGATCTCCTGTATGTCCTTTCATATGTACCTGAAATAAAAGATACTGATAGTGTTAATATACAAATAAGTACAAAAATAACTTAATTTTCCTTTGCTTGATATTAACTTATGTGAAACCTACTCATCGGCACGAACTGTTAAAAGTAAAGAAATGGGTGATGCACCTGTTATTAATTACCTTTAACTGACACTCTATCATGTCATTCCGCTTTTAGTTTCCACGAGTAGATTTCACAGAAACTACAATGTAATTAAATCTATTATATCTATGGATAAGCTCTGAAAATTTGAATTAACCTTAAAATTTACTCTGCGTTTTGTTTTGGACCTTTAATTGAATAAACTTACTCGTAAGTGACTTGCTGCAATGTAACGCTTAGGGCACAAACGGCATGCAAATGGTCTTTCACCAGTATGATATCGTACATGAGTATCTCTAGTATCTTTTTGTCGAAATGATTTTCCACATTGCCAACATTTATAAGGTTTCTCCCCTGTATGTCGCATAAAGTGTTTTTTTAATTGACTACTTGCTGTAAACAAATCATACTTAAATAAGATTTTTATTACAAATCAATTTATTAGTCTAGTAAACAGGAAAAAAAAAGTTGATTGTTACAAATTTGTGTACTTTAATTGAAGACCAGACATAAATATTTAATTTATATCAAAATGATTATCATACTTACTAGTAAAAGTACTATCACACTTTGAACATTGATATGGTTTTTCACCAGTATGAAGTCTTTTATGTATTTCCAAATTAATATTAGTAGCACATGCTTTACCACATATGTTACAAACATATGGTTTCTCACCTAAAACATTTACATATTAGTAAACTCATTAATATAATATTATATTACATATATATTCTAATATACATATATGTAATATTATAATATACACTGTGTCCCAAGCATTTATTACAGACTGATATCTCTGTGATAGGTTGAGTTAAAGATGCAATATTCCAGGAAACTTAACTATCGAAATAGATTTTCTACTTTTTTTTCTACATTAATACATTAAATAGTGTTAATATATACTAATAAAGATAACAGCAGCCATAATGAACTTCCTTAAATATTCATAAATTAGTTGTCGAGATTATGTACTATTACAATTTATTATTTGTTCTCTGTTAGTTAAGAAATTACTAAATCATTTCAATGTTATTGCTGTAAATTATAACTAGTGATGCACTGAAATGGCTTTTGGTCGAATCACCAAATACTGAATATTCGGACATTAAAATTTGCCGAAGCGCCGAATATTCAGTCAAAGCAAAATCATTATAATTTCGGCATTGTCCCATGTCTCAAGCTGTTTTTCTTTTTCATCTGGATGGAAGTATTCGATTCAAGGACAACCTGGTCAATTGGTAACCCTAGCTAGAATGCATTGGTTAAGCTTTTTTGAGCATTATTGAATTTTATCTGTAGAGGTTGTCCTTTTCACAGAATGCACGATAAGTAAACTTCTGTTGATAGATACTGATGATGGAAAAGCTCTTTTAAAGGAATTTATGAGATTTTCTACATCCCGGCTAAAGATAAAAGTATGCAGGAAGGTAGATCTCTTATAAAAGTTAAGATTTCCAAAAATGTTTGTATCCTTATCTATTGCAAAGATATCCGCTCATTTTTTTAAGGTTTTCAACTAGCATGGGTAACAAAATGTTTATTTCATTTTCAAAGCATTGGTATCTATAGGATTACCTGTATGGCAACGCATATGTGCTGTAACATTTGACATCTGTTTGAAAGCCTTTCCACATATTGTACAGTTAAACTTTCTTTCCTGATTATGAACTAATCTATGTTTGTGTAACGAACTGGGAAGTGAAAAGTTTTTTCCACAAATTCCACAATTCAATGGCCGTTCACCAGTGTGAGATCTCAAATGTATTACTAAAAATTTGTTTTGGGAATACCTGAAAAAGATATGCATACAAATAAATATAGTTAGTATTATGATAGAAATCTCTCCAGCATTATTAAATAAAACATAAGAAAACACAGTAAATTAAGGTGCAATTCCACTGAGGCAACATTTAAGCAACAATCATGCATGCTATAATGAGTCTTTCAACCAAAGTAACATGAAGCGACATAAAGCATGCGTCTTTGCCACTTGCCACACGTTGATTGTCTTTGCCCGTCACATGTTTCAGCAACGCTAGACGACGTGTGGCATGTTACATGTCGTCTAGTGCTGCACCAGTGGAATTGCGCCTTTAGGTATAATACACACATGACATGAAATTGCTATAGGTTTAAACAAAAATCTAAGACGCAATATTTGTTTAATAGGATGCAGGGCAGGGGAGTTTACAATTTTAACAACAAAACAAAACAGTTTATTAATAGCCAATGCTAATAAATACAAATAATAATAATAATTCAATATAAATAATTTAAATAGTATAATATTCAATTATATATTCTTTACATTTTTTTTAAACTAACATAATTCTTTGATTTTATATCTGTTGGAAGATTATTGAATTCAATCAGCCCTCGATGGAATAAACTATTTTGAGCAAAAGTTGAATTAACATAAGGTACATGAAAATCGTATCTAGTTCTAGTGTTGTGGTTATGGATATCACAGACAAATTGCAACCTTTCCAAGAGATGTTCAGGAAACATTTCGTTTTTATCTTATAAATTACAAGCATAGAATTAAAAAATATATTCTGCCTTACATTTAATAATTTTGTTGTTTTTAACATGTCTTTTATTCTTGTATACCTATTACATCATAGTATACACCTTAAAATACAGTTCTGCTTTTACTAATAAATTAATAATTTTGACCAGGTACGCAAGTCATTTCCTATTCTACTTAACAAGTTAGTTTTTCTACAAACTTTTTTGGTTATATAAGTAGCGTAACTAGTGAAAGTAAGTTTTTCATCTATCCCTACTCCTAGGTATTTAAATTCTTTCACTTGTTCAATTGTATTACAATTTATTTTTACTCCATTATGAGTATAAGTATCTGCCAAGTTGTATTTACTTTTTAGTAACATAAATTTTGTTTTTATAACATTAACATTCAAACTATTACTGATTAACCACCTATTTAACCTATGTAAGTCTTCATTTATTGTTTTTATTATATATTCTATATTGCCACTTTCAAAAAACAAAATTGTATCATCTGCAAATAGCTGAATATCACAGTTTTTAATCACTTTCACAATATCGTTTACATACAACACAAACAGGTCTGGTCCCAAAACAATTCCTTGTGGTACACCATGATTATTAGTTTTAATAGATGAGATAGCGCCATTATATTTTGCTTGTTGGCTTCTTGATTCCAAGTATTCAGTAAACCATTTTAAAACATTTTCTTTAAGACCATATTTTTCCAGATTTTGTATTAATAAGTTCTGGTTTATAGTTTCGAATGCCCTTTTAAAATTGAGAAAAACTATTAACATATTTTTTTTCACTTAAAGCAGTTTTCCATCTAGAAATAACAGTTTGAAGTGCACTTTCACATGAGTGTTTTTCCCTAAAACCAGCTTGTAAATGTGTAAGCAACTTATTTTCTGAGTTGATTTTTAACAACAGTTTCTAAAAGTTTTTCATATGTTGGTACCATATTTATTGGTTGATATTCCTCACATTTCCTGGTGTTCTTTACTTTCTCAATAGGGATTATTGTCGATGTTTTCCAGTCTTTGGGAAAACATCCTTTTTCTAAACTGCTATTGATAAGTTGTAGAAGACAGTTGCCAATTGTTTCAAATGCTATTTTCAATATTTTTATTGTAATCACGGGATTACAATAAAAATAAAAAATAAAAGCAGCAGTTTGTTGACGGCATCACTGCTGCTTTTATTTTTTAAATCTTTTATTATTTTTCTTAATTCTGCTAGTTCGAGTATTTGAAAGCGATTAAATTTATTTATGGGCATTTCAATATTTTTTAGTATTTCTTTTATTTCTGTAGCTACTGGGTTTTTTGCCATAAGACTAATACTATTTAAAAAGTAGTCATTTAACTTTTCTGTAATTTTTTTATTGTCTTTCTCTAGCTGTCCATCAAAAATAATTCCATCAGTGTATTTTGTTTTTTTGTCACTATAATGCTCTGGATAGTTTTCCACATTTCTTTAGAGTCTCCCTTAGTGTTGTCAATTCTTTGTTGGTAGTATAACTGTTTTTGATCTTTTATTAGTTGTACTACTCTATTTCTTTGTTGTCGATAACAGTACCAATCTTCATCATGTTTTGTTATTAGTGCTCGTTTATATAATCTGTCCCGCTTTAAAATTTCTTCTGTTATTCTTGATGTACACCATTTTTTGTTTGCCCATTTGCATGATACATCTTTTTCTGATAAAGGAGCATATCGATTTAATTTTTCTGTTATTATATTTACCAAGTAATTCGCTATTTCATTTGTATTACTGATGTTTGTGGGCCACTGACAGTCTACGAGATCTAATTGAAACTGGAGTTCATTGAAATTCTTCATGTCTCAAATAAATTCTCTTTTTGGATTTATGTCTACTAAGGGAAGGTTTACTGTTAAGATAGAATGATCCGCAATTTTTGGTGTGTGGTGCACTAGATGTTCAATATCCTTTTTATTTGTAATTATAAGACCGATCATTGTTGCACTAGTCTGTGTCACTCTTGTAAAGTTTTGAACAATTTGGTACAGTCCACTTTTCTGTATGACAGTGTTTAATTTCTTTGAGTAAAATGCTTCTTTTGCTAGATTGATGTTAAAATCTCCTATCAATCTAAACACATCTGGTTTCAAAGCATATTCATTCAGTATTTCATCTATTTTGTCTAAAAATTCACTATCACTTGAATTAGGAGAATAGTAAACATTAAGAATATTATATTTTTGACCATTAATACTCAGATTTCTTCCTGTTATTTACATATTCTTTAAAAATTAAAAAAATGATTTGGCAATAGCATGATATACACTATATAAAAATATAAGAGTGAATAAGAATATACAATACACTCATATGAAGAGTAATTAGTTGAGACGTGCCTTTTAGGTAAGCATAAAACCACTATGCCAACGGAGCGAAGCAATTTAATCTGTAATAGTGCAATGTAACACAAGCGGGCGCTTGAAAATGGTGGATTTGGAGTACCCTTGCCGCAAAAATATAAAGGGAAATGGGATCTATGTAAAATAAACAACGTGAATTAAAGAAATTGTCAGTGGCATGGCAAGTTTTATATAACAGCTTTCTTATTTGTAAACTATATGTCTTATAACTTGTAGCAATGGCGCTTATGAAAGATGAGCTAATCAAGGGTTTTTTTTAAGCGAGGTCACCTAAAATGCACATCTCTAGTAATTAGGATTACCTCTTTCCACAAACTGTGCACACATGCTTCTTCTCCACATTCTTAATATTGGAATGGTCTTCTCTTAAATGTCTTTTCAATGCTGAACTTTCTTGATATTGTTTACCACATTCCTACAGAAATTAATATATAAATTGCTATAAAACAAAATTATTTTTTTTTACTAACATGACAACTACATGATTTCTTGGTATTATTAATAGTGGTTTGACCAGTCATTGTGTTGGAAGGTAAATTGCAACTATTAATATGTTTTGCAAGTGCAACTGATGTTGCATATCCTTTACCACAAATATTACAATAATATTTTGCATGACCAGTATGAATTTTTATGTGTTCTGCTAAACTCCATTCGTCTAGAAATATAAGCATTTTAACAGATTTTTACAAAGAATATAGAGAGCGGAGATAAAAGACAAAACTCAAGACAGCTAAAATAAGAACTGGAATAGAAATTATTGTCTAGTTTTATCATTAACAACATTTTTTCAATTTCCCGAACAATGTTCTGTTATAAATTGAACAGCACATGTTGTTTCATAATCAACACAATATAAGAATTTTGTACTGCTAATTATACAGTGTGTAATTAAAGTATGGAATATTATACACTTGAGGAAAAAAAACGCACCAAAAATACCAAAATTTCAAACCGTCATAACTCGGCGGATTTGGACGAAGATGGATGAACCTTTGAGTGCTAAAAAGTTTAAAGTGTCTAGTTTAAGGGCGTGCGAGCGAATGTTACGTAAAGGTCTTTCCGCCCCCCGCGACCTACCGCAGAAAGAAAAATGTTTTTGATTAAAGAAATGTCAAACTTTAACAGCTTGTACGGCGTACCAAAAAAATCGTGGACCCTATCGACCGCCAAGGCAATAAAGTTGAGTCCTTTTTCTGTCAAGTTTTCAAAACTTCGAGTGCCTACGGTTTTTTGGCGCAAAGTTATGACTTTTTAAAATTTACTGTGCGTTTTGTCGAGTGCTTTTCCTCTTCTGCCAGCAACATTATCATCAGTTGAGTTTAAATCTTTTCTTTTCCAAATTCAAAAATTTTGAAAAATGTTTAATTAATAGAAACATTTTTTTAGTAATGTTCATTTTTTTTAACATGTAACCGTCGACAAGGTTACCCGATGTGCAAGTGCCTAAATTAATGTTTTGATTTTTATTTTACTAATGTTTTGAAATTAATCAGTATCAGAAAGTTATTCAAAGCGTTACAATGCCGCAATTAACGGACATTCAACGTGCATAAATTGTTACTCTTTTGGAGGTAGGAGTTAGTATGTGACACTATGTTTTTATTAATTAAAAACATTTTTCAAAATTTTTGAATTTGGGGAAAAAATGTTCAAACTCAACCGGTAGTAATGTCGCTTGCAGAAGACGAAAAACTCCCGACAAAATGCAGGGTAAATTTCAAAAATTCATAACTTCGCGCCAAGTCATCGTAGGCACTCGAAATTTTGAGAACTTTACAGAAAAAGGGCTGAACTTTATTGCCGTGATGGTCGATTGGGTCCACGATTTTTTTGGTACACCGTAGAAGCTGTTAAAGTTTGACATTTTTTGAATCAAAAACATTTTTTATTCTTCGGGGGTTGGCAGGGAGCGGAAAGGCTTAAACAAAACATTCGCTCGCACACCCTTAAACTAGACACTTTAAACATTTTAGCACTCAAAGGTTCATCCATTTTCATCCAAAATCCGCCGAGTTATGACGGTTTGAAATTTTGGTATTTTTGGTGCGTTTTTTTTCCTCGAGTGTATATAAAAAACTTAAATGAAGACTGTTGGCCTTCAAAGCAGATATCGGATTCAGAACCTGAGCCCTTATATTTTCGTTACCCTGCATCGGAACTGTACCGAAATTACATTTGGATTGCATCGTTTCTCAAATGAGCAAGGAAAACTTTACTACATAATAACTACTCACAGTGTCCGACTTGACCAAGTGCAAATCTCCTAGTAACGCTCACCCGCATCAGATACGGGCACACGCCTCAAATGGTAAAGATTTATCTATTGAATACTTATATCCAGTATAAATGTATTGTTCAATTTGTACTAGCAAAATGATCATTAGTTGAAAAATAAATATTCACCGATGATAAAACTTTCTATTTCAGTCCTTACAGTGGCCATAACAGAGAAATTAAAAAAGATTTATGCCATGCGACCATATTGGGTGATTCCATGAAAATGCGACATGGCAAGATCAAAATAAAATGTAATAATCCTTTAAGATATTTAGGTCACTGGTAGTTTATGAAATATATTTTCCGGTAACACTTACTTCAAAATCGAGAAAAGATTGCTTTTTGTTCAAATTCTGAAAACAGTTTTAACTTCCGCAAAACGGATTATTAATCATTATTTTGGCATTGTAAAACATTTAAAAATTAAAATTTAACTGTTAAGTAATTTAGTTTAAGAAAATAGTGGTGTTGTGGCGTAGATTAAATTACATGCTTGCATTGGCTGTAAAATATCTGGTAAGTAAATGATGTATTACTCTGTTATTAGAAAAATAAAAGTAGCATCAAAGAACTGTAACGTGAGTGACCAAAAGGTATAATGTACATTTTTAGTTTGCATTTGTATTAGGCAACGTACATACTTATCCATTGATACTCTCTTTATTTGTCCATATTCTAATACAAAAATCGACAAAAATGTTATTCTATTTTTTTATTTCTTCTTTAATTTGTTTAAAAATCACATGTGCTTTTGTAACATTAGTTACTGGTAACTGATGTTACAATATGCAACATGCACAAAAAGTATCAAGTAAACTATAATATAATAATTGTTTACAAACAAATTGTTAACTATCAATTAAATCTTATTTTTGTTTGATAATCTTTGCTGAAGTCGTGTTTTATTAGTAATTATATTATTAGTTCATCCAAGTACGTACATATAAAAATAGCGTTTATTATGGTTACGTCAGTCGTTGAAGATTTAGCTTTCGAGGTAATATGGCACTTTTGGACAGAAGACAGGAAAGGGAAACTGTGTAAGGCAGTTCAAAGTGTGAGTGTTGATGCAGAAACATATACTGAACTGATCCCCTCATTCAAGGTGCATTCTTTAATTAAGCAAAATCAAGCACGAAGATATGAAAAAGACAAAGATGCTGTTACCAAACACGTTAATGCTGAAGCTTCCCTTTTAAAGACTGATTTTTCGAAGATTTACACATGCTTATCTCAGGATGAAGTCCAAAGTTTCGATTGAGTTAGTTCAACTCCAAATTACTCTGTTTCTTTTTGGCACTCAGGACTGTCAGGACATTTCCCAATTGCCATTGTTTTTGACAATTTAATTTTTTAGCCTAAAAACATTTAGAACAATTCGATATTAATATAGGGTTTCAGAAAATAAAGATTTTGTAATTTGATATTCCTAAGGAAAACATAATGACGCCAAACTGTGCTGTCCATGCTTAAATACATCATTCTTTCACCTCATGCACATTCAACAATAAGCGCGTAATTAGCCCTGCCACCTTAATAATAAACACGCTGTTGCAAGTGCATTTTGTCGCATAACTCCTGACATCTCCTTTACCGCCTCCACAATCTTCAGATAGTTACCACTGAGATGTCATTGAGGTTGGGAGCTTTCCAGATGAGGGCGTGTTTTTTATGTGTAAATCCCTCGCATTTAAAAGAAACTTAAGTAAGCTCTCATTTCTTTTATATTTCTTTTCACTTGTGTTATGAAGTTATCTACAAGTGGCTACTTTTTTTTACAAAATGAGCATAAGCAGAAAAAGAAAATACGAAAAACCTAAAAAATCGTCATTCCCTCACAACTTGTTGGCGAGGGAATGACAACGTAAGTGAAGGAATGACAGTCAGTGTTATTTCTAATCACAATTAGGGTTTTTCTTTATTAAAACTTATCCCAGAAAAAATTGTCGCAAAAATTCACTCCCATGGTATGTGCCACTGTAGTTAAAGAGAATTAATTGGTTATCTATTTTTTGTAGTTGGATGTGTAGTAAATAGAAACAATTAGTTGATAACTGCCATATTAAATTTTAGAAAGATATCATCAAAACAAGAAGCATTGGTAGAAAAATTTTTGTACAAATGTGTTCAAAGTCGGGGTATTTCCGCGAGAAACAAAATTATGTATTATCATGGATGATGAGACTTATTTCAAACTACACTTGCAATCTCTACTAGATCATCAGTATTATCCTGGAAAAGTCAGTAAACGTGTTAGTGACGACTTTAAAACGAACAAGTTTGCAAAGAAGGTACTTGTATGGCAGGCTATTTGTTCTTGAGGCAAACGCAGTGTACCTTATTTTTCAATTACGTCAATGAATGGCGAGATTTTGTCAATGAGCGTCTGGAAAAATGATTGTTGATCTTTATTATAACGCTTTACAACATAACAACACTGTTTTGGCCAGACTTGGGAACTTGCCCTTACATGCCAAGTGTTATTGATTGGTAAAAAAGAAATCACATCGAATTTGGCGAAAAAAATGGAAACCCTCCCAATTGCCCTGAATTATGCTCCAATAAAAAGTACTGGGCCCATATGAAGCAGAAATGATTAAAATACAAAAATACAAAAGACCGGGAAATTTTATTGCTGATTTGAAATATAACAGGAAGTAAACTTTGAAAATCATACCTGATGATGCTGTACAAATTTTAATGAAAGTGGTGTAAGGAAAATTGCGAAATTTTTGGATGAATAATAATTAAGATTTAAATGTTTATTATTACATACTATGTGGTTGTTAAGTAATAAAAATATTCAATAAAATAGTTCAAATTTATTTAATTATGTGGCTTTTTGTCAAAACTAATAGGCGAAAATTTTTTCTGGGACAAGCTTTACCTTCATTACAATATACTCATATCGATACTGTATCGTAATATGTAGGTAAGTTGTTCGAGCATATTGAGCAAGTTTTATTCTGGCCTTAATACCTATGTTCCTTACAGTTCTTTGTTTTTTCTTGATAGGTTTCGACGCTGTAACCATGCCACCTTGAAAAAAGGATGTTGCAGAGGAAAAACAAAGAAAGAAAGAGATAAACTACGATACCAAAAGCTGAAAAATACCTCGAAAAAGCTCTTGAATTGAAAATAAAAGCTTGAGCGTTTAAATTTTATTTTAAAATCCCTTGCAAGAGGATAAAAAAACAAGTTAATAGAAAATTTACCAACATATTTAGTTTCCATGAGAAAATAATTTGTAAAATATGACATTTATTATGTGAGTACATTTTTATGACCGCTACTTTATATGGTAACGTTAAAGTTACCAAAGGAAACATAAATAAAGTTTTAAGTAAATTTTTTATTGTTTGAAATGATTAAATGTCATTTCCTAGTGACCCCCCCTTAGACCATTCACATTGGCTTTGTCATTCCCTCACCACATTCATCTTTCCCTCACCTGACCCTTATTTTTAAATTTAAATTTCTTTAGAAGGATATTAGTTCCTGTGATGCTGACCATTTAGGGACATCTGTAATGGATCACTAATTGTGTCAGCGACTTTTTTGGATAAAATTCGAAACCAAAGTTGGCGTGAAACTTCAAGTTAAAATTATACCTTTCTGTGAGAATGGCCCATATAGATTCTATATATTATTTAACTTGCATTTCATTAATAAATACATATTTGATTTTTAATTTAATTTAATACCTCAAACAGAACAGAGTTTCAGACGAATTCATACATAAAGAGAAAGCTATGTCGCTAGATGTAACATGAGTTACTAGAGATATATCACAAAATTAAAACAAATTCTTACTTGCCCAACTAATAATTATAAAGATAGACCTTAGTTCTTTGTTATCACAGAATAGTAATTTCTTGTGTTTTAATTTTAATTTAAATAAAATATTCCTATATTACAATTGAAGATGAGAGTAAAATGTAACATGAGTTACCATGAACTGACTCTATTGATGTTGCTTTTTCAAATTGGCAACACTTTATCTATCAATAAGTTTCTTTGGTTACAAGACGTAAATCAATATGAACGTACATGTGATGTATAGAATTATTACATTTAAACTTCTTTCAAAATAGTTTCTTTTAATTTACTTTGAATTTATTAAGACCGTCCACTATTACATTCATTAATTTAAACAATTTATTAACTTTACAAACATCAGTCCCCATAGCGTGGAATGTAAACTTCCAGTTAAACTTTTTACTAATTTTTAGACAATTAACATGTTGACAAATAAAACGATATCAAACATGTGGAGGTGTGATTTTATCAAAGGGTCAAGATTTGATGTATAGGTAATCAAACCATTTAGAATATAATAGATTTCATGTATTTCATAATATAGGTCACTAGTCACATGGCATTTACCTATTCCTTTTTGTTTTCTCTGTCTATTCCATAGTAAACTTTAAGACATTACCTGTAAAGGATTCTTCACAGAATTGGCATTTAAGTAGAGGTTGTAAACTTAAACTATGACATGTAGTATCATCTGAACTGCCATGTGTATTTATTAGATTTGTTTCGCTGTCCCAAGCTTCAGGTAAACATTGTTCAGCAATTGTTTGTAAACTTTGCATAGTGTCAGCTAAATCCGATACCACTGCAATCAATGCATACGTTACAATTTTTCTTTAAATTCATTTTCTAGAATATAATACGAAAAAGCTCAACCTGTATTAGTATTATGCGACGTAAAGTTATCCACTAATGATTGAGTGGTCTCGTTACCAAACAATTCAGTAAACAAAGACGATTGTTGAAGTACTTCGCTGCTTCCAAACAACTGATCATTTTTCACATTACACATCAGATTGTTTGTTAATCCAAGGTCTTGTAAATTTATTTTATTTATGTATTCTCGTAACGTGGCATCTGATTTTTCACACTGCTGTTTAAATGCATAAGCACGATTCACCATTTGTAAGCATTGGGTACATATTTTGTTTGGTAGTCCATCTCCGTCGATTACCTAGAAATAATTTTGTTTAAATATGTACACATTGTACTTCTAATACAATTTTATGCCAGATACCTGTATTGAAGCACAAGACATTAACATACTTGGTAAACAAGTACCAAATATAGATTTTAGAGCAGTTTTTTCTGTTAAGCAAGTTCGGCATATTTTGTCAAATTTCATTCTTTCCATTATAAAATTTCCTATTTATTAAAATAATCTATTCAAATCCGTTTCCCTAACCTCACTTTTCAATGAAACTTCTAAAGGTAAGTTCGCAGCTGTGCCGTCACAGATGAATGAGTTTTTTTTTTTTAATTTTTGTATTCGATTGTTTTGGTATTTGGTTAGAATAGTTATTTGTCTATTTCGCGTATACAAAGGTTACTTTGTGACACTGTTTTTGCGAAAAACAGTTACACAAAGTGCTACTTTGTGCAACTGGAAGTAGTGATTTTTTTATTTGTAAGGCTGGTAGTAAGTAAATTTTGCTGCCAGCCTACTCTGTCATGTCATTCTGTCAACGAAGCCCAGTGTCAGACGTAAATGCGTAATAAGCAATAACACAGCTATATTCTGATTTCAAGATCAAAATTAGATTAAAAAGCCAAAACGTATATCGCTTGTCGATATTGTGGTAAGTTTAATTGAGTATACACCTCCATTTCATCAAATATTTTTTTCAGTTTTTACCTACTAATGGGAACATAACCAAGGTGTTAGGAAGAATATAGAAAAGAAAGGAATAATGCTCGACAACCAACTCGCGGAAGTATTTTGGGGGCACATTATCCAAAAGAAAGCACTTTCCCGCGATAGGTACTAATAAGTATTCATTAACTGGCGCCGTTTTGAAAATTTGAATGTTATGATGCTCAGAAATAACAGCGAGAATAATGAAACATATTTCATTTTAAGAAGCTTTGAATTAAAACAAAGCGCGGCTAATAGCGGATTTCCTACGAAAATGCGCTGAAAAGCTTGTTGGTTTTCCGGATCAAGTTGATGGTCGTGAATCCCGTGATGTCCCTACTCAAATTTCATTTTCATTGTTTAGATTTAGAGGTTAGGTTAGTTATTTTTTATTGTTGTATGTTAAGCAGTTTTGATGTATTAAAATGTTTATTGTAATAGAAACAGTAAAACCTTGATTGAGTACATGATTGTCTTATCAAAATAATTATTTATAATAAAAATACATTTTTATCTTATATCAGAAGAAACAACTAAGCTGTCGCCAGCCTCGGTGGATTAGTGGTTTGCATGTTTGCTTCATAATCCAAGGATCGCAGGTTCGATCCCCGGCCGAGTTGGTAATTTTTCATAGCGGAGAAAAATTAAAAAACATGCCTTCTTCTCGGATAGGAAGTAAAACTGTAGGTCCCGTGTCAATGCGATGTTTGACACGTTAAAAATCCCTACTGGGGGTGGGATTCCCCCAGATTCGGCTAAATTCTAGTAGGGTCGGCCAAATGATCATAGCAATCGGTGCCATGAGGTACGAAGGATGCTCCGCCATCCTGATTCCTCGCCCAAAAACAAACAAAACAAACAAAAACTAAGCTGTCACCTTTTTTTAAACTTGAATTTTTTCCTGCCTACGTGATTTTTTCAAAATGACAGTGGATGTCATTGTATGCGTTATCAGTTATTACCAACATTACCACATCGAAAATACCCGCGTGTACATTTTCCCATTTCTTTAAAGTAAATTGTAAATTAAGGCGAAATAGACAAAGTAGTATGTAAAACACGTGTTACTACAAACATCGTCATTGTAACACTAGTTGTACAATATACTATTGTGTATTTATTGCGTGAAATCAGCGTATAGTAATAAGAAGTACGGACAGTTGCTACCGGCGTCTTTGATGTTCATGTACCCAATTTCAATGGCCTTCAAAGGCTTTGGCGTGTAGGTTTAGCTAGCAGTAAAAGATGTCGCTGTAACTTTTTTCTCGCTACTTTTTTCTATCAATTTAGTTTTCAGCAAATTTAAATTTTCAGCACGTAGAAATGTTTTTTTCGCGATTTATAATTTTTAAATAATTAAATTAATTAAATACTTTTTTATAATTTGTCATTATTTAAAGCTAAAAGTAAAATTTTGCTCTGCTTTTACGAATGATTACAGCGACATCTTTTACTGCTAGCTGAACCTACACGCCAAAGCGTTTGAAGGCTATTGAAATTGGGTACATGAAAAACGAATAACTGTCCGTACTTCTTATTACTATACGCTGGTGAAATGCTACTTTGGTGGTCAAGAACAGTGTTGTAACGTATCTAGATACAAGTATCTAGATACTTTTATGGTACCTAGATACATATCTAGATACTTTTAGGATTTTGTAACTGTATTTGGATCTAGGTATATTTTCTGTAATATCTGTGTATCTGTATTGAGCAGGTACTATTTACACATTTTTACAATTTTATTTTAAATGATGTGTGGAATTTTCAGTTTGAAATAAACCGCTATAATAAAACTAAGTTTTTTGTTATGAAATGCTTTGAAATCTACTAGATTGTAGTCACCTAAACAATTAGATTCACTATATCTAGTTAACCAGGCCAAGTTGGCGTATCAGAGTACCGCAATCGAAGACGCCTTCTTGTCCGTCCAGGGTAGTGTTGCCAACTGTACCATAATTTACAGCTTGTACCAACGTACCGCAATTAGATAAAAATGTACCATAATTTGAGATATGGAGGGAATTCATGTAATAAAGAGAAATCATTCTTTATTACATGTAAAAGTTATTTAATATTTACGTAACAAGTCTGGAGTGTTTTACTGGACTTGCAGATAAGTACCACGACACACCATAGGTGAGTCCTCGAAGTCTGCGAGTACAGCAAAGGCACTATACGGGCTTTGTTACACCCTTTTTTTTTCTGCCAACAGTCAATTTGAGAACTTTCAAAGTAAGAACTATCGTAATAAAGTGCCTTTGAAAATATGTTATAGAATAAGTATAATCTATTCGGTTGCATGAAGGGTAACTAAAAGCAACCAGATTTAGCGACTTTTGTGGTGTAACAGTACTAGGAACTTGCAAAATTGTTATAGTGTTAATCATACCACCACCACCACATTACGTTAGGCTTTGTATTTGGATCTAGATACTTCACAGCACAAGCATCTGTATCTGTATCTAGGTACCTTTTTCTGATAGTATCTGTATCTGTATCTAGATACACAAAATAATGTATCTGTTACAACACTGGTCAAGAATGAAAAACTCATTCGAGACCACCAAAGTCATTTCGAGCACGAATTGCACACATTTTTTCTACAGCGTAATTATTGAAATAATCGAAAAAGTAGAAAAAAGTCATAAAAAATAACACAAGAAAATTTTTATTTTAACGCAAAGTGGACAGTTTCGTTGTTGCTACGGAAACAAAATTGCTCAAATATGCATAAATCGTATGATTTTTCGCTTTATAGACCAGTCAATGAATGCACAAAACTGGAATGTAGATGAAAATGTCGGGACGGCAAGAGTAGGGGGGATAGAGGGATTCTGGAGCCTCACTTCCTCACCTCTGAAATAACCTTGAACTGGTATGCTATCTCTCTCTAACCCATTAGTTTTGTATGCGACTATCTCTCTCGCACAGCAGTATTGCCAACTATTCATAGGCGTGCAAGACAAATTTTAATAGGGGACTATCATTTTAACCAATTTTTTACCCACAGTAGCGTACAGGATCGGATAAAAAGGGGTCAAGAAATAGTCATTACGGGAATCTGTATTGCCAACAACCAACTTATCGTCAATAGAGGGCGTCATGAAGGAATCTGTATTGCCGACAAAATATAAACTGCCAACAGAAGGCGTCATGAAGAAATCTGTATTATCCGCATGTAGAGGACGCAAAGAAGAAATCTGTGTTATCGATGCTAATAGAGGTCATGATTGTAAAAAGAAATCTGTATTATCACCTAACAATTTACGGATATTTGCTAATAGATGTCGAGTTAGTATGAATACTGCTACATTAGATCATAACGCAACTATGTACCATACGAATATATAAAAGTTCATTTACGCAAATTAATTAAATTCCTATTTTATGATACTATATAATTTATGAAACACGTTCTGGTTGATTCGGCAATCTTTTATCCCGACTACTACTCGGCGCTCATCTTGAAACCCCTACCCCTAGCGTTTAATGTCTTGCGTACCTTGTTATCTCTCTCTCTTTCTCGCTACTAATACTTACAAGTTCTGCTGCCTTTCTCTCTTTCACGCACACACTGTACTCTTTCTACCTTTTCTAGAAGAGATAATAATGCCAGATGGGAATTAGATTATGTTTCTACTTTTCGTGTACCCTCTCTCGCGGATAACGATCTACTTTTCATATAGTCACCCTTCTCCCTTAATCATGCTAGTAAATGAGACATCAATGTTTAAATATATTATTTATTTAGCTATCTCTCTCTCTCTCTCTCTCTTTCTCTCTCTCTCGGTAACTTTCGTATATATCCCTCTCTAATCTAGTAACTATGGTTGAGGATCGAAGCCCGTCACGCGGTTTCAATTAACTCAACAAAGGTCCTTACAACGACAACGACAGCTTGATAAAACGTTTAAAATTTTGAATTTATCATTCTTGAAGTCACCATAATGGATTTCCCGCCCTTGAATTTTATATTTCACATCTGACTAACTACGTGATCAAGACCGCTGTATTCTAATGAAACTTTCTACCCAAAGAGATCATGAAATTTAAAGAAATCAACAATCGTCAATGATATCAACGAGTTTTGCAAGCTCGACTAACCGATATATCTATGTCAGTAGCTACCCTTCGTGAAGGGCTTTCGGATCTCCATGTTAAGAAAATTACGTTAATAAATACACAGGCTCTTGAATCACGCTCAGGGATCGGAATGGTTTCTAACACTAATATGTATTATTATCAACGGCTGAATTAACTATTTAAAAAGAGAAAAAACTAATTCTAACGCAGAAAAATAACTTACCATTTGCGCTTTGTAATACCAGATATCACTTTAAATTAAAACACCTAATCACCTCTCATCAAGAAGGAATATACACTAATCATCTTTTAAATTTAAAAACGAAAACACGACTATACTGTAGAAGGTACCAAAATAAACTGGAGTTAAATTTTACCTTACCCTCGACGACGACGACAAAAAGGGAAACACCCTGAGGCAATATACATTCTTTTAAAAAGGCACGCTTCGACCTCCAAATCACTAGAAATTTGCGGTTTTTATACCTGCTTCGAACTCAAAACAGGTAAGTTTGAATGGTTCTTTTCTGTAAAAAATTCTCTCCATTTTTCATCATCAATATATAATCTTTTCAAACTTCCTTAAAGACAGCTTTTTTGTAGACTTGAAATCGAGATAATTATCAGATTAAAATGCATCACTATACCCCAAAAAGGTCGGATTGGCTACCTGAGGCACGATAGCAGGTACTAATCCTTGAACATTTTTAAAATCCTTGTACTGTAAAAACAAAAGAGTATGGTTGAAGGTTAGGTTTTAACTTATTTCCTTTCCGAATCAAAATACTTAAATTTTCACATAAAATTCTTTAGGGCGGTCTGTCACTTTTCTTTTTAATAAACAAAAATTTGTTCCGACACGAAATTGCTTGATAGATGATATCAGAGATTTACGAGAACTGAAGTAACTTTGAACTTAACGTATGGAATGAAAGTTTTGAGACAAATTGTGATATTACTTTTTAACTATTAAAAATAAAGCGATCAACTTAACTTTGAAAATGGAGAAAATATCAAGTGTGCTTAAAAGTTTGACGGGTATAGTTTGTCAAAATACTTCAGCAAAATGTCATATCAACTAGAATTGCGAAAGGGCATATATAGTTTAGTAGGACGCATACCTACTCGTGATATTGTGAACATTTATCTAAATGAAAATATTTCTCGAGCAACAATTTATCGTGCCATAAAAGATTGTACTGAAGGTAATCCATGTCAGAACTTACCTAAATCTGGCCGTCCATGTGCTTTGAGTAATCGTAGACGCCAAGAACTAATTGAAGCCACAAAAAACAAAAAGGGGATTTCCCTTAGAAAAGTGAGTCGAAGATTTCACGTTTCCCACACAACTGTGAAGCGAGAAATCATCAAAGGTAATATAAAATACAGAAAAAGGCAAAAATGTCCAAAATATTCAGCTGCACAATTGGAAAAAATTCCAAGATGTTGTAGAGCGCTCAGACTGCGACATTTTGCAAACGATAAAGCAGTCATTTTGGACGACGAAAAGTATTTCACTCTTTCTAATTCAGAAATCAAGGGAAATGATGGTTTCTATACCGATAGCATCCAAGACGTTCCCCTTGACGTAAGATATAAGAAAAAGGCAAAATTTGAAGATAAGATCTTGGTATGGTGTGCCATTTCCGAAGCGGGGATTTCGACACCCTTTGTTGGACGTGTACGGGGTGAAGCAGTGAATGCTAACATCTACACTCGAAAATGTCTTCCGAAATTGTTACAGTTTATACGGACAAATCATAACAACGATGATTTTATATTTTGGCCCGACTTGGCTTCTTGTCATTATGCAAGATTAACGCAGGACTGGTTAACGCAAAATAACGTTCCATTTGTTCCCAAAAATGACAACCCGCCAAACGTCCCTCAGGCTCGTCCGATAGAGAAATTTTGGGCTCTTCTCAGTAGAAAGGTGTACAATGGAGGTTGGGAAGCCCAAAACGAACAACAGTTGAGGAGAAGAATATATCAAAAGCTCAGGGAGTTTGACGTTGTCACTATCCAGAGCCTGAGGAGAGGCATCCGAAGAAAATTACGGATAATAGAAGACCACGGGCCGCTGGCAGCTATGTAATAGTTTATATGTATCATTTAATAGGTTCCAAAGAATTTTGCATTACAATTATTTTAAGAAATCAGTTCTAGTTTTTATTATCTGAAATAAAAATTTGTCTCAAAACTTTCGTTCCATACGTTAGTATACTATCTCTCTGTCTCTAACACTTATGCTTAAATAATACTATCTTTGTCAGTATCATATTACTCATAAACGTGTAAAGTGGATCTTAGCAGGCGTTTAGTATTTTAACAATTTTATGCACCATCACATATAGGTTAGAACAAAAACAGAATTAAAAATAACATCCATTTATTAGAATAATAGTGTATTACATTTAGGGATGCATACGTGATTAGTCATTTAAATTAGATATAAATGCCTTCTATAGAACCAACTTAATTATTATTTTGTTTGTTAAAATGCGTCCTGTAAAAAGCTTTATAAACCTAATCCATGCGTTCGTTTTCCATCCATGATTGCTAATAACACGTATACAATCAACACCGGCTTAAGTCAACTTGATCAGAATAATAACTGATATTAAAAGAAAATTCAACGTGATTTACAATTTACTTCAAATGAAAAAAGCTCACTCTTGTTTATATATATAAGGGATATAATTAAGTTAATTAAAAGAGAACCCTTCTTCTTACAAAATGGCTTACCTGTGTTCTTTTTACCTGCCTGGTATTATACGATCAGATAACGCTTGAACGCTCGAAATCGGAATAATAAACATGTTTTTATTTTACGCTACTGGCATAACATACCTCCTTCCGTAAGTTACTTGTAAATAATTATTTTTAAAAATTCAATTCAACTTTCCAACACAATGACTCGTGTATATAATTTCAAATTTTATCATTACTTTAAAAACAAATGACGTAACAGGTTGAAAATGGTACAGTATAGTTTCAAGTAATTAAAATCGCTATACCCCTTCGAGATTTTTTCAAAAAAAATATGTTAAAGAGGTTATCGAATTTACCCGCTACTTTATCACCTTATCACCGAATAACGTTCAAATACAGAAGCTAATTCGAAATGAACCCAATAAACATGTACTTTACCTCAGTTTAATCAAGGGATTTCTTCATTTCAAAATCTTTCTTTTGAAATGTTTTAAATATATTGAAATGAACTTACAACAAGTATAGATAACTACATACCATCATTTTTATAATTTCATATACTTGAAAATTGAATATATATATATATATATATATATATATATATATATATATATATATATGAAAAGCATTTATAGTTATAAAGAGAAATTAAACTAGTGATAACTGAATACCTCCCTATTCGTATTATAAATTACGACCCTAACAGAGCAGGTAGTAATAATTATTACGATGAAAGGGAAACTTGTATTTGTTAGTCGTCGAAAGTACGGTCTTTTAGCCTTATTCTGTTTCATTGATCGGTTGTTCTTTTGAATTGATTGGTCCCTAGTTTAATAAATATTTGGACAAGAAATCAGAGTATGGGCGTGATAAAAATAAAACATAAAGATATTTTACAAACATTTATTTAGTATACACAGCATAATACAAGTATATAGATCATATGTTGTTTTCTATGACTATTGTAGTTCTACGGATCTCTGAGTCGTCGTTGTATGCCTTCGCAGAAATACTAATACGTATCAAGTCCGTGGAATGACTTGTTGACCCTGTAACCTTTCCTAATTCTTCGTTACTTTCATAGTTGGCACGATAATCATCCGGCTGCGTAGTTGCGGTCATATCTTCTGTCTCAACGACGGCTGTTTGCTCCCGTTCTTGTCTTCACAACAGATGCGCTATGGTGTACGTTTTTCACATGCCTTTTTAAGCTATCTGTGCGTGAAAAACATTTGAAGCAGTTAGAACACCGGACTTTGATTGATTCGTGGACGCTTTTAATATGCCTTTTTAAGTGGTCACGACGTGAAAAAGTTTTGAAACAGCTAGAGCATTGGATTCTGTTTATTTCATTGACGGCTCTCTTGTGTATCTTGTAGGCATCAGAGTTTAAAAAAGTTTTGACACAGCTAGAACACTGGATTCTGTCTGATTCGTGAGTGGTTTTTACGTGTCTCTTGCAGGTGAATGGCCTCGCGAAAGACTTGAAGCAAACCGGACACTGTATGTTGCAACCCCTTCGACCAGAGTCATTCTTCTTCTTACATACGTCGTTCACGTGCTGATTCATTTCGACTAATGAAGGAACAGGAACACTACCCCGCCTATTTATACTGATCGACCTGAGCAATCGGTTGTTCTCGGCTATAATCGTAAGCGCTCGGAACAATATGTATGCGCGAGAATGAATCGTAGGTTCTATCCTAAGTGTATGTAACCCGGAACTGGTGTCCGTACAATTTAAATTATCAAACTTACCATATAAACATGAATATTTACTACATTTGCTTTTCAAATTATCACTGATTCGCTTAGGTAGAAATGTAATTTGGTCTTTAGTAATAATAATTACACCTTGGCGACCTCTATTGGTAGTACATAGGTCGTCGATAATGCAGATTTCTTCATGACGCCCTCTATTAGCAATACATACTAATTGTAGCATGACGCCCTCTATTGGGGTGTTACGCAAATTGCAAGTGTTACGTGATGATCTTAACTCATACTGTGTAATGAATAATTTGTCAAATAATATGTTACAATTGTCCATTAAATGTATAGCAAAATAAATAATATGTATATTTAAACATTGATGTTTCATTTACTAGCACGACTAAGGGTGAAGGAGGGTAAAGAGACTAGCATGACTAAGGGTGAAGGGTGAAGAGACTAGCATGACTAAGGGTGAAGGGTGACGAGACTAGCACGACTAAGGGTGAAGGGTGAAGAGACTAGCATGACTAAGGGTGAAGGGTGACGAGACTAGCATGGCTAAGGGTGAAGGGCGACTATATAAAAGGTAGATCGTTATCAGCGAGAGAGTACACGAATAAAGCCGAATCCTTCCGATGGCGAACATCCTAGGTTACAAAGCAGAGCCGGTAAGTAGTCATCCTATGAGAAGGAGAGAGAGAGAGAAAGAGTTTCAGCTTAGTGAAAGGGATAAAAGGATCCAATCCCAGAGTTAGCCCTAAAATTCAAATCTACGAGGGGCAAGGGAAATCCAAGATGGCTCCTTCAAATGACAAATTCAAAATGACAGATGCAAAACTGACAGATTTAATAGGTTAGGTTAGAACACGTGATGTTTCATTTACTAGCGCGACTAAGGGTGAAGGAGGGTGAAGAGACTAGCATGACTAAGGAGAAGGGCGATATACATGTATAATTTAAATAAAACAAGGGGTATAGCGATTTTAATTACTTGAAACTATACTGTACCATTTTCAACCTGTTACGTCATTTGTTTTTAAAGTAATGATAAAATTTGAAATTATATACACGAGTCATTGTGTTGGAAAGTTGAATTGAATTTTTAAAAATAATTATTTACAAGTAACTTACGGAAGGAGGTATGTTATGCCAGTAGCGTAAAATAAAAACATGTTTATTATTCCGATTTCGAGCGTTCAAGCGTTATCTGATCGTATAATACCAGGCAGGTAAAAAGAACACAGGTAAGCCATTTTGTAAGAAGAAGGGTTCTCTTTTAATTAACTTAATTATATCCCTTATATATATAAACAAGAGTGAGCTTTTTTCATTTGAAGTAAATTGTAAATCACGTTGAATTTTCTTTTAATATCAGTTATTATTCTGATCAAGTTGACTTAAGCCGGTGTTGATTGTATACGTGTTATTAGCAATCATGGATGGAAAACGAACACATGGATTAGGTTTATAAAGCTTTTTACAGGACGCATTTTAACAAACAAAATAATAATTAAGTTGATTCTATAGAAGGCCTTTATATCTAATTTAAATGACTAATCACGTATGCACCCCTAAATGTAATACATTTTTATTCTAATAAATGGATGTTATTTTTAATTCTGTTTTTTTTCTAACCTATATGTGATGGTGCATAAAATTGTTAAAATACTAAACGCCTGCTAAGATCCACTTTACACGTTTATGAGTAATATGATACTGACAAAGATAGTATTATTTAAGCATAAGTGTTAGAGAGAGAGATAGTATACTAAGTTCAAAGTTACTTCAGTTCTCGTAAATCTCTGATATCATCTATCAAGCAATTTCGTATCGGAACAAATTTTTGTTTATTAAAAATAAAAGTGACAGACCGCCCTAAAGATTTTATGTGAAAATCTAAGTATTTTGATTCGGAAAGGAAATAAGTTAAAACCTAACCATCAACCATACTCTTTTGTTTTTACTGTACAAGGATTTTAAAAATGTTCAAGGATTAGTACCTGATATCGTGCCTCAGGTAGCCAATCCGACCTTTTTGGGGTATAGTGATGCATTTTAATCTGATAATTGTCTCGATTTCAAGTCTACAAAAAAGCTGTCTTTAAGGAAGTTTGAAACGATTATATATTGATGATGAAAAAGGGAGAGAATTTTTTACAGAAAAGAACCATTCAAACTTACCTGTTTTGAGTTAGAAGCAGGTATAAAAACCGTAAATTTCTAGTGATTTGGAGGTCGAAGCGTGCCTTTTTAAAAGAATGTATATTGCCTCAGGGTGTTTCCCTTTTTGTCGTCGTCGTCGAGGGTAAGGTAAAATTTAACTCCAGTTTATTTTGGTACCTTCTACAGTATAGTCGTGTTTTCGTTTTTAAATTTAAAAGATGATTAGTGTATATTCCTTCTTGATGTGAGGTGATTAGGTGTTTTAATTTAAAGTGATATCTGGTATTACAAAGCGCAAATGGTAAGTTATTTTTCTGCATTAGAATTAGTTTTTTTCTCTTTTTAAATAGTTAATTCAGCCGTTGATAATAATACATATTAGTGTTAGAAACCATTCCGATCCCTGAGCGTGATTCAAGAGCCTGTGTATTTATTAACGTAATTTTCTTAACATGGAGATCCGAAAGCCATTCACGAAGGGTAGCTACTGACATAGATATATCGGTTAGTCGAGCTTGCAAAACTCGTTGATATCATTGACGATTGTTGGTTTCTTTAAATTTCATGATCTCTTTGGGTAGAAAGTTTCATTAGAATACAGCGGTCTTGATCACGTAGTTAGTCAGATGTGAAATATAAAATTCAAGGGCGGGAAATCCATTATGGTGACTTCAAGAATGATAAATTCAAATTTTTAAACGTTTTATCAAGCTGTCGTTGTCGTTGTAAGGACCTTTGTTGAGTTAATTGAAACCGCGTGACGGGTTTCGATCCTCAACCATAGTTACTAGATTAGAGAGGGATATATACGAAAGTTACCGAGAGAGAGAGCGACAGCGAGAGAAAGAGAGAGAGAGAGAGAGAGAAAGAGAGAGAGAGAGAAAGAAAGAAAGAGAGTGAGAGTGAGAGAGAGAGAGAGAGAGAGAGAGAGATAGCTAAATAAATAATATATTTAAACATTGATGCCTCATTTACTAGCATGATTAAGGGAGAAGGGTGACTATATGAAAGGTAGATCGTTATCCGCGAGAGACGGTACACGAAAAGTAGAAACATAATCTAATTCCTATCTGGCATTATTATTTCTTCTAGAAAAGGTAGAAAGAGTACAGTGTGTGCGTGAAAGAGAGAAAGGCAGCAGAACTTGTAAGCATTAGTAGCGAGAAAGAGAGAGAGAGAGAGAGAGAGAGATAACAAAGGTACGCAAGACATTAAACGCTAGGAGTAGGGGTTTCAAGATGAGCGCCGAGTAGTAGTCGGGATAAAAGTTGGCCGAATCAACCAGAACGTGTTTCATAAATTATATAGTATCATAAAATAGGAATTTAATTAATTTGCGTAAATGAACTTTTATATATTCGTAGGGTACATAGTTGCGTTATGATCTAATGTAGCAGTATTCATACTAACTCGACATCTATTAGCAAATATCCGTAAATTGTTAGGTGATAATACAGATTTCTCTTTACAATCATGACCTCTATTAGCATCGATAACACAGATTTCTTCCTTGCGTCCTCTACCTGCGGATAATACAGATTTCTTCATCACGCCTTCTGTTGGCAGTTCATATTTTGTCGGCAATACGACAATACGTTGGTTGTCGGTAATACAGATTCCCGTAATGACTATTTCTTGACCCCTTTTTATCCGATCCTGTACGCTACTGTGGGTAGAAAATTGGTTAAAATGATAGCCCCCTATTAAAATTTGTCTTGCACGCCTATAAATAGTTGGCAATACTGCTGTGCGAGGGAGATAGTCGCATACAAAACTAATGGGTTAGAGAGAGATAGCATACCAGTTCAAGGTTATTTCAGAGGTGAGGAAGTGAGGCGCCAGAATCCCCCTATCCCCCCTTCTGGCAAGAATTGACTTCAGGGCTTTGTTTGTACTAGTTAAAGAGGTAAACATACTAAAACTCCTAGGGTTTAGGAGCAGAGGCAAAGGGAGGAGGGGGGAGAAGGTCCCTTTTATCGGTTTTTCGCTTATACTATATCGAAAACGGTTAGCCGTAGCTTCAAAAGCACTATATATACAAACAAGATTGAAGAGCATTAAACTTCCTACAAGAATGTCCCTATTCATTTTTTGTATCTGTTATTAGTTTAAGATATTATACGCTCGTCCATGTCGTTAATTTCCAATAGAAAATTTGCCTTACGTTTTTTCATTACCTTTTCGTGTTATCTTATTTGCCGTTCATATGAGACGAAAGGTTTCCAACACGAAGAATTAAATGTTCTTTAAAATGTGTATATCTTCAATATTGTATCTTCAACTGATTAAAAGTTAAAACAATTATTATTAATCAATCAATTATGATTCACTTGCATACTTAATATATTTCAATATTTTCCTGGTTCATCTTTGGTAACACATGGTTACTGAAAAACTTAAATAGTTTTGAAACAGCTTAACCTTGTGGTGTGTCAAAGTTGAATGCTGTACCTAAAAGAGTTTGAAGCATAAAATTAACGGCTTATAAGAATTTTCATACTGTATTTCGCGTATTCTGCGGTTACGTATCGTGACGCGTTCCGACGGATTTTTAAATTAGCGAATCGTCAGAAATTATTTTTAAGCAACTAAACTTTTAATTTGATGCATTTTTTGTTCTTAATAAAAATATATTTGTTTTTTTATATGTGATATTGTTTACAAGCAAATCAAGCTAAAATGTGCGTTACATACAAGTGACAAAGTGGCGACATGCAATACTATACTATAACCAAAAAATGAAGGATCTAAACCGAGTGAATCTAGCAGGCGCAGATTAGCAGTCGGAGTTGATTGTGAGCGAGCCTTGTTCCCAAATTGTCAAATTTAGACAGTTTGAAATTAAAAATTGTCATTGCAATCTGTCAAAGTTTTGAAAGGTTTTTCACAACTCCAATTGTTACTTATTAAACTACTATTAATAAATAACATTCTGATAGCAAAAGTGTGTACGACATTAGTTGCTGCTTAAAAGATTTTTCACAACTCCAATTAATATTTATTAATAGTAGTTTAATAAGTAAAAATTGGAGTTGTGAAAAACCTTTCAAAACTTTGACAGATTGCAATGACAATTTTTAATTTCAAACTGTCTAAATTTGACAATTTGGGAACAAGGCTCGCTCACAATCAACTCCGACTGCTAATCTGCGCCTGCTAGATTCACTCGGTTTAGATCCTTCATTTTTTGGTTTAGGTATAGGTAATTATAAGTTTTGCAATATATAGTAAAAATCAAATAAGAATAAAGTAGATGGCGCTTTGATCTAAGTTATATTTACACACCTAAAATTTAAAACTGCGGGAAATTTGAAAATTAATATTGTTTAGTCGTTTAGTGTTCAAAATATTTACTGAAGAATATATACTATTTATTTCTGTACTTTTGTACAAGATGCCAGTGTATCTTATGAACAATTTATAAATAGAACTAATGAACAATGCACACTATCATAACACTGTAATGACACTATCATTCGAAAAACCTTAAAAATTATTTCATACTGGCACAATATCAATATCTATGTTCGTCTGATTCATTGGGTTGGAACTTTCCGATCCTAAACTTATAGTTTTTCCACAATATCCTCTACCATTTCCTCTAAATCCTACCTTCGATTTTCTTCATTAATTATGTGGTATATGCAATCTTTCCATCGTTTTAGTAACGGTAGAAATTCCTTGATTAGGAAGCGTTTTCACGTCAGCAAGTGAATAGGTTGTAGTGCATTATTAGGAGCTATGTAGGAATACATTTTTCACTTGTGCCCCTATCAACTCGATTGGATTTAAATTACCAATATAAGGAGGCAATCCTAATATGGTTCTTCCAGTACTTTTCACCATTTCATTGATTTGGACCACTATGAATTACTTTTCCTCTTGGATTTTTGAAGGATTGTCGTTTAACCATAGTTAAAATTAGCTACCAAAATACTATTAAGTTTATTTAAACTACGTTAAGATTGTTACATAAATCATCATACCTGCACAGTAGTAAGAATGGAGCCGGTAAGTTCTAAAAGGAATATTGTTGTAATAAAAGGAATAAAAATTATTGACTTGAGAAAAACTCGAACTAAACCATAACCTCAAAAATTGTCAACATTAATAACTTATAGACATAGATGCAACGTTGCCGGATTTTAGGTATGAATTTCCGATTTTACCATTCATTTAAAACTTAGTAGATTAATTAATGACCATTTTGTCACGTTAATTATGAATTATGAATAGTTTCTTTTTACACACGCAATAAGTTATATTTTTGTAGTTGAGCGAACGTAAGCCGTAACGTTTATTGTACAACTGAAACGACGCTTTTCACATAATTTATGCACAAATTTACTTTTTTAAGTTGTGTAAACGTGCCTCGTATTTTAGCCAATCAACGTGAAGATCAAGTTTGCCCTATACCAAATACTTTACATCTCCCTTCGCTTTATTTTTAGCTGAATTCTACTATTATAGTTCTGGGAACTATTCATAAAAAAGTTACAAGTTTATTATTTATACAATATTAGAGAAAACACCAAAAAATAATGCCATTTTATTTTATTTTTCATTTTATTATTCGATAGCAATGAACTGCAATTTAAAATTAAACTCAATAACATTATGACAGCTTTCATTCTACTTTGCACATTTTTGCATAAAAGCATTGATAAAAGTCTAACAAATAAGCCATTATCATCGTAGTTTGGCTGCGGCAACTGCAATTCGTGTTATAACATTACTTTGACACCTACTATGAATATTTAATTTTATGTACGGTGGTTGACCTTTTCGAGGAAAGCACGACTTATAATTACCTTCAGAAGTTTTGGTCATTATTGATAATATATAAGTATTAAGTAATAAGTTTAATATATTTATATATATTTACATCTATTTTTAGTTAAAATAATGGCAAATGGTTTATTTATTTGTAACAAACTCAAACTTTTTTGAGGTTATCGACACCATACTACTGTTGAATTCAAACTGCTGGTAAACTAACCGCAAGTCACCGCAAACAACCACGATTTTTCTGCGATTGCAGTGGTTACCGCCGTTACCGGAAAGAAACCACTTTTTAGGAACCGTGTTTCATAATCTAACTTTTTTAAGGAAGTGGTATATTTTGAAACACGAAACCGAGTTTACGGTTACTGTGGTTAAGTTACGGAATATACTATATTAGTTTTTTGTACAATGTACGTGGGCAATTATATACATACATAATCCATTCCCCTTTTACCGCATTTTGCAATGTCGGGGTTCCACACAAACTCTTATAGGAGTGCAATAATAAGTTCTTGATTACCATATAATAAACCACAAATAAACTTACATGTACAGTTGCGATCATTCGCTAAGGAACGACGAAAAAATCAGGACCGCCGATGTTTTAAATTTCTGTACAATGTAAATGTTAGTTTATTACATGGTAATCAAAAATATTTCATGTTTGAATATTATAACTGCCCAGTTCATAAATCAAGTCGAATTACAGCATACATTGTACAAAAAACTGAAAAATCGACTATCACTATTTTTCCATCGTTCCTTAGCGAATGATCGCAACTGTACATTGTACAAAAAAAACTGAAAAATTGGCCAACATGATTTTTCCATCGTTCCTTAGCGAATGATCCCAGCTATACGTATATCTTTTTATTTCATTTTTTATTAAGTAAATGAGTAATTACAGCCACAGCCCTGTAAAACTTTACGGGCTCTTAAAAGAGATCTGTAAAATCTCACAATGCTCATCAGCAAAAAGCTATGGCAACTAATGTGTTGCTTATCCACAACACGATGGTAACGCCTAGCTATGAATTGTGCTACCGCCTTTGATTCTAAAATGACTTTTTATAAAAAATATACAATTCATAAAACAATGCTGGTAAAGGTGGAAATAAAAGTTTGTACGCGACACGCTTTGCAATTAATCGTTACGTGGCTCGCTGGATTATGGACAAACTTTCCAGCTCGCCCGTAAAGATTAATTTACAAAGCTTGGCACGTAAATAACTATTATGGTACACTGACTCGTAAACATCTGTTTATTGAGCTCTTTTTCGTTATGGTTATTACGGGCTCGTTATCATCAATACCATAGCAACAAACATATTTATTTCAAACATTCATATATATGTTACGTATTGTGCTGTACTGCTTCAGTAAATGAAAGGATTATTTATTAAAGATTTACGAGTCAGTATACCATAAAACGTTGTACAATGCTCGACCGATACACGAACCCTACGTGCTTGCACGGAAAACAAGCTCGCTAATCGCTTGCATGTTAGGTACCGTGCTCGCACGTAAAGTTCTAAGTAACGGTCTTGCAATGTAAATTACTACTATGGTAAAAATAAACATCCTGAAAAATCGAATTACGCCAAACACCTTTTAGAACAAAATCACACAATGACTCCTCAAAATAATATTAAATTCCTACATTGTTGTAATAACAAACGCAAATTAGACATTTTAGAAGCCTTTGAGATATACAAACACAAACTCAGGGTACCTTTAATGAATGAACAACTTGAGCTCAGTAATTCTCCGTTACTGGAAGTATTAGATATTTAATTCTGATTATTATTATTATTTTATCTAGTTACCTATTTTGTATCTACCTTAGCGACGTGTTTGTTTATAATTATATTACCTTTGATAATGACAGCATAGCTGTCGAAACAATATTGTCAGGTTGTATTTTATTAAACTGTGAAACTTTTAATAATCTTTATTTATTTCATGATTATGGAGTTCCACAAAATAAGGCTGGAAACAATAAACAAGAATACTACTATGGTATACTGACTCGTAAACGTTTGTTTATTGAACACTGTTTCTATGGATAAAGATTCTTTTTACGGGCTAGCCCGTAATAGTATATTATGTATTAAGGGCTTAATTGAGTGTGTTAGAGCCCGCAGAGTCAGTTAGCGAGTCAGAGTCAGAGGCGAAAGTCGAAGGCGCTAAGACGATAAAGGGCTCTAAAGCACTAATTAAGTCCGAAATGCATACGTTAGTTTATGTCGGCCTAAGTTTAACTTAATATTTAATTTTAAAATAAAAATAATTTAAAAAGTGCAAAACTTCAAGTAGATAAGTGCAGTGATAAAACTTCAAGTAGGTAGGTGCAATGGTATATAATTACTGTTGTTACTATGGAGACGGCGTAAACAAGGGTAACTATTTTTCTAGCGGGCTCTAAAAAGTTTTAGAGCCCTAGAGCTCTAATTTAGCAACTTACGCTCTAAAAACAGGTCACTAAATAGGTCATAATCACCCGACCGGTTATCATCAATGCCATAGCAACAAACATATTTATTTAAAACGTTCATATATATCTTACATATTGTGCTGTACTGCTTCAGTAAATGAAAGAATTATTTATTAAAGATTAAGGCAGGAATCACACTGCTCGACCACGTCGACCGTCCGATACCGACCAAAATTTCGAACACATATAACTGCATGCGCAACGACACACTGTTAGACCATCGGGCGTCCATCGTCGACCATGCTCGATCGTCCAGCTTGAATTTCAAACGGGTTGGAGTTTTGACCGATTGTGGTCGACGATCGCATGCGCGTTATTACTTTGCATTTCCAAACACGTGGGCGTGTTTGCAAAGTTTTGTGTATCAGAACATAACTTATGTATAAAGTTTATAGGCATGGATGTAAAAATATTGCGATTTTGTTTTTCTGCAGTTAGTATAATAGCTCAGGATGAAATTTAGTTTTACAAGCTGCACTAAAGCATTGATGAATAGCGGATACAATACAAAAAATTCTCCTTGTTCCCGTTTTAAATACATTTCTCGGGCCCATATTTTTCTTTCTCCTCTGCTTAATCTGCTCAAAATCATATAATTAACAATTACATTTTCGGAATCGCTATCACCACTGCTACTCATTTTGAAAATTTTATTAGAAAATTAATAAAAGTGAGGTTAGGAAGAAAAAACCGCTAAAGGTCGGCCGACCAGTGTGATTTGAATATTTTAATGATCAGCGGTCGACCGATGTTTTTAAGCCGATAGTGGACGGTCGATCGAGCAGTGTGATTCCTACCTTACGAGTCAGTATACCATAAAACGTTGTACAATCAGGGACTGGGACCCATTATAAATATAGGTTCCGGTTCCAGTTCCGTTTCTTGGATATTCAAAATAAGGGTTTCGGTTCCGGTTCCAATTTTAATTTTCTAAACATTAAGGTTCCGGTTCCAGGATTTTTTAGGTTCCATAAGGGTTCCGGAAGCAAAAGAAATGACATCACATTTTATGTTGGTATATAGCTCCAAATATTACAACAACAAACCCAAACAAATATGACCTTGATAACTGACAGTCGATGCATGTTAGGTTAAAGTATTGTTTATAACATGGGCTTAACATGGGTGACAAATATATTTGCTGGGTTCGGTATGTCAACTCTTTTTAGTGTTAAAGCTCTATTGCTATAGTTACAACTAGGATAATGGGCCCTACGGGCCTAAGCACTTAAGTATGATAGAAATAGCATTTATCGATTTTTTTTAAAGTAGGTCAGTATTTACATGACCTACATAAATCTCCAATCGATTCTCTATCGATAGAGCACATATTAGTACCAAATAACACTCAATAGCACTAAATAGTACGATAGAATCAGCATTTATCGATTTTTTAAAACATAACCTATTATTAACATTATCCTCGGCAAATTACGCGTCGAATGAGCCCAAGCCCATCTCTCCAGCCCTTATAGAACGCGAGAATGGGGCTCGAACACACATACAAATCAACTTTAGCAGTATTGGATTATTTACAACAATGCGGATACCATAGAAACTGAGCTCTTGGAGTAATCAGATGTGAAATACCGAACACGACTTTTTTCAAGATAAAATTTGTTTGGAAATATTCAGGGCTACCAAAATAAAATGTGACTTAACACTTTTTCAGTTCTTAGGGAAGACGCATATGTCGTCAATTGAGGAGATTCTTGCATTTTCATAAACGTCATTACTAAATTAGTTAGAATATCAGTTATAAATGCATTAAACAATTACCAATTTTAAGTAATTAATTTTTGAAAACCTTGAAAATTTAAATAAATTTAAAATGCAATACTGGTGTCCTCTAATGGATGAAACTTTGTTACCTCTTACAGTTCCAAAGACGACCCACTGTTGGTGCTAATGAAACAGTTAAGAGTCCTGTATTACCCGTCAGTTTGAAAATTTTTTTATTTTCAAGTTCAAATATCGTCTACTTATTAACGAGTAATTAATATAATAATGTACGTTATGCTGTTGTGTAATTAACTGCCATAATTAAAGTGGTGTTAAATATTTCTGGTAATATTAATTCAAAATTCAGTTTATTGGTTTTCATCAGCGCCATCTAACGTTAAGTAGATCGTCAATATTGCTTCTTCACATTCACAGCGGTGCCTACTTTTTTACATCAAATAGCTTTGAGGGAAGTTGCTCAAGGCCAAATTCGGTTTTAAATGTGGAGAATTTTTAAATTGAATTTTTTCAAATAAATTGAGGGTTTTTAGAAATTCCGCTTATCTGGAAATATTTTTCTAATCAAAATGAACGAATACAAAAATTTAAAAAAATACGTGCGTCTTCCCTATAGGAAGTGGATCTAGTATCAACTTAGTAAGAAATGGTTATGGTAGCGCTGTTGAGAGAAAGTCTGGAGAATGTTGAACTATTTTTATTTACTACACCTTTTCCAATTGCAGTAATCATCAGTTGTATTTCAGTTTTGTCAGTTTGATTTCAGAAAGCATTATTGTATTTCAAAATGGTCAGTTTGATTTCAGAAAGCGTCAATCGTATTTGAGTTTAACCAGTTATAAATAAGCATTTGCCATGTTAATTTTAGAAATCGTCATTTTTATTTCCGAAATCGTCAAATGTATTTCAGAAAATGCCAAATGTACTTATTTTAGATAATTCAATAAAATTTTAAAACAATCCATGACAAGCTGGTATATTTTGTTGTCATGGAAATGATTTTATTTTGTAGTTTGTTTATATTACATTTTACATTAAAATTTACATTGTAAAACTTTCTTTAGTGCAGACTTTTAATTTGGGTGGAAATATTGTTTGATTTAAAATGTTCTATGTAAAATGTCCAGAATAAACGCAAAAAAGAATTGTGGTCTCACACATTCTGAAAAGCAATTTACGCTTTCTGATATAATTGACGTGTTCGAAAAATATACATACAATTAGATATCTAATCTGAAATACAATTTACTTTTTCTGAATTACAAATGACGTTTTTTGAAGTTAAATTAATGAATTTGAAATACAAATGACGCTTTCTGAAATTAAATTGACCAATCTGAAATATAAATGATACTTTTGTAACACCAGAATTTCCGGTTACCAATTAATGTTTGTTAACTTTTATAATCACGGGACCATTTCCTTTTAGTAGGGAGGATTCTAAATTTACCACATCAAAAACCAATATCGTATTCTTCAAACATGTCAGGATCAAATAAAATACCAACAACAAAGTTTATGGGTAAAGCTAATATCCGTCAATTTAACTATTTATTTTGCCAATGTTAACATAAAGTTCTAATTTGTCCAAACAGTAAAACACAACCTTAATTAATTCTTGTCAAAATCTTGAGGCTATCCTAACTAAATTTTTTGCATCACAGTTACCATTTAAGTCGCTTTGAAATCTTTTGTTTACTTTGACAGATATCCAATTTAATATTAAAATTTACTTAACAAAATGTCTTTTGGAACCTTGTCTACACCATCTCACTTCGAGATTAAGTTCAATAGTATACTTGGAGCTAAAAAAATCAAATTTGTTTTCATATAATATAATAAAACTTGGAACATTTCATACCGTGTCATATATTGTCACGCTTGATCTACCACAAAACAAAGCTACAACAATGCTAAACAAATAAAAGTACTGTTTCCAAGCGAAAATCAAAAATTATTTCTCGGCACACTTTCTAAAATTAATTATTGACTAATATGAAATACAAATGATGATTTCTGAAATCAAATTCACTAGAATGAAATACAAATAACGCTTTTACAAATTCTGAAATACAACTGGAAAAGGTGTAGTAGAACCGAAATGTGGAACCGAAAAATACCGGTTCCTTCGAAAATTTATAACGGTTCGGGTTCTCATCTTAACATTAACACGGATTTTAGTAAGGGTTCCGATTTCGGTTTCGGTTCCATAAAACTAATCGGTTCCGGTTCTTTTGGGTTCCTTTACCAGTCCCTGTGTACTGTTGTGAATGGCTCACAACTTGCATTCATGCGTAGATACGGAATGGTACTAGGCAACGAGAATAATAAACAAGTCGAATAAATATCTCATGAAAGTTATTACTTGTGTTTTATTACCTCCTACAAGAGAGGCATATAAGTAATCCTAACACTACATTAGTGTTACACCCTCGCTACATTTGGTGACCCTACGTTCCTGAAGAAGAATTTAGCAGCACTGGTCTTTGCCTGCTGCTCTGAATTCTCCAGGTGAACAACTGCTAGTTCTCCCTTCATCGTCTGTCATCAGCTACTACTCGACTTCTGTCATCGTGAGATCCTGCTACCTGCTTCGCTTGCGTGACTTGTAGTGGCTGGTTGGAGGAGACCGTTGGAACCGGAACTAGTGCTCCTTCTCATCCGATAAGTTTCAAATTATTTTTACTTATTTAATATTTCAAATGGCGACTGTCAAAGTTCCATTTCCAGTTTTTACTAGTAACGATATCGACCTGTATTTTATTTTGGTGGATAGATACTTTACTCGTATGCTGATCAATGATGAGCTCGCCAAATATAACTTGTTAACACTAAACTTACCTTTCGAAGTTTTAGGAGCTCATCGCGACCTGACCATTAACCCCCCTAGACAACGACCATACACTACCTTGAAACGGGCAGTGATAAAATCTGTCCTAGGACCACGAAAATCTCAAATTAATAACCTTTTGGAGACTCTTCAATTCTCTGGTAGTGTCAAAGAACTACTTTTTAACATCCAAAAATTGGCAATTGATCTGGATTTAACTGAGGAATTAACCAAAGACTTTTTAATAGCTAAACTACCATCAGAACTTAAGATTCAATCCTTAAATTTCAATGACTTACCGTTAATATCCTTTGTAGAAAAATTAGATTTAATTTATTCTATGCAACAGGCACCACAACCTTTAACTACTCCTGCATTAGAAGCTAAGCTAGACAATTTGACGACCAATCTTACTACCATTTCCAATGAGCTTTCTACCATGAACAAGCGACAATCCCCTGTAACTCCCATCATCTCTCCGAACCCCCAAAATCCTCAGCATTTCAATAAACGCCGTTCCATGCTTTCGGGCAATGCCAATTCCCAATTGCAGCCGTGCTATCATCACAGACGCTTTCAAAATAATGCACATAATTGTACGGGAAATTGTTCATACCAAACAAAAAAACTAACTTCGCACTCTCCTGGCCTACAGGGAGGGCCATGCAGAGTTAATTCAATCCCTCCAACTTCTTCTTTACCAATCACTTATTCTTCAATTTTTTACAGGACCTAACCTACAAAATTAATATTGTGGTTGACACTGGTGCTGATTATTCCATTTTACCCACTCACGTTGCAATTTCCTGTAACCAAACCATCACGCCTGCCAACCTTTCATTTATGGCCGTGAACAACACATCAATTCCTGTGACGGGTATTGTAACTTTAAGGTTACATTTCCCGATTCCTGGCCTACAGCCATGCCTCTGGAAATTTTGTGTCGCTGACATATCTACAGCCATTCTAAGCCTGGATTTTTTACAGCAGCACAACCTAACTATTGACTGCTTTTCTCGACGAGTCATTTGCAAGGCAGATGTCAAGCTCGCCCGAACTCGCAGCCAAGGTTGTCAATTTCCAACTCCAACAGTGAATCCTCTCACTGACTGCTCTTCTCAGCGGGTCATTTGCACAGCAGATGTCCAGCCCGCCCGAACTCACAGTCGAGGTTCCACAACCCCCCCAGTTAAGACTGGCACTAAACGCAAACTATTTTCTGCTCAGGCTAATGTTTTGACTCCTCCTTCTGAGTCAATCGTTACTCCTACGATTTCTTCCCCTTTTCTTCCCTTACCTTCACCCATTGACGTGCCCTTTTCAGGTACTGTTAACAACATGTCTAGCGATCTTGATGTTTATAGCAAGATGCTAAACACACACTTCCCGGAGCTTTTACGTAAGTTCGACTACCATCAACCCGTAAAACATACTGTAGTCCATCACATTGACACGACCGCCCTCCGGTTAAAGCACGCTGTCGCAAACTGAACCCTAATCATCGTTGTTCTCTAGAAGATCATCTTAATGAGCTCTTGGACGCTGACGTAGTACAGCGGTCATCATCTAGCTACGCTACGCCAATTCACATCGTCGGAAAGCGCGCAGTGGGCACAGCAGAGACGCTACCTCCTGGTGACGACCAGGACATAACCCCCATCGCCCCAACATACAGTTATCGCTTGGTTGGCGATTATAGAAAACTCAATTCAGTGACAGTACCAGATCGTTACCCGATCCCTTTTTTAACGGACTTTACAAGAAAACTTGCTGCGCAACCATATTTTCGAAGCTAGACCTCCAAAAGGCCTACTTCGCAATACCAATCGCAGCAGAGGACATTCACAAGACTGCTATTATCACACCTCTGGGGCTCTTTGAGTTCAAACGGATGTGTTTCGGACTACGGAATGAAGCCAGCACCTGGAGTCGTTTCATGGACACTGTATTATCAGGGCTTCCATTTTGTTTTTCATACCTAGACGATATCCTGGTCTTTAGTGCTGATTCGCAGCAACATGTTGAGCATTTACACCAAGTGTTTTCCCGATTAAAAGACAATGGACTAATTATAAACCTACCAAAGTGTCTCTTTGGAGTCAATGAGCTCGATTTTTTAGGACATCACGTTAATACATGCGGTATCAAACCAATGGCTTCCAAAGTCCAGGCTATAATTGATTACCCATTGCCTTCAAGTCAGAAAGCACTCCGCAATTTTATTGGCTTAATTTCGTTCGGCTTAATTAACGAAAGCCTCATGTGATTCGGGGATCCGTCACGTGATGTAGAAGTTTACAGTACCAGATATGAAAGGTCACGTTTAAATTAAATTAAATAAATTCCCATTAGAAACAGATGGTTTGTAAAAATGAAATACACAACTTTGTTTATTTATACGTGTTGTATGAATTACAATTAGTCATTTTTTGAGAGGTGCATTTTAGTTTTAGTAAAGCAAAAACGACTATATCAACCGAGCGAAGCAATCTTATCTGCAATAGTCCCAATGTAACACAAGTGGGCGCTTGAAAATCATGGGTTTGGAGCAAGAATCATACACAATAAGGATTGCCAGATCGCCCGAATCTATCCGCCAGCACGGCTGTGAATGTGACGTCACTGCAATACCTCAGCTCGTACGTTGTCGTTATGGAAATATGCGAATCCACAGAATGAAGTTATAATAATAATATAATAATAATAAACAATATTACATTATTGTTGACAATTCAATTTCTAAAATACTTAAAGTAATTAGTCATAGATATAAAATAAAATGCTTAAAAGTAAAGCAACCGTATTTATATAATATTACTACGAACATAAGTACTTATTTATGGATAAATCAATTAGTTATTTTACTTAATTTTCGTCGCTTTGTTCTAGATAAGTCTGAGTCCAAACTTTTTCTTTTCATGGTTTTAGTATATTTAGCTTTCAAATTATTGAAGTTCATCCGAATTATTGTCCTGAGTTTGCTAAAATCTTTTATGACACTAAATGGAATATCTTTAAAGCCAAATGTCTTACAATTCCGGGTCCTTTGCGCAATGATTCGCCGTGATGAATCTGAAAATAGTAGTTCCATTTTTTTATTTTTTTCAGCCAATGATCAGTTGGTTTTATTAATCCTCCGTATGAAAGTTGTACCCACGAAGGTATTTTGTTCTCTTTTAATTTGTAGGTGAAATGTCCCAGATTAGGTATTTTATCTTTATATTTCTTAGCAATATAGCCCGCAATGTACTCTAAAGCATCGTTTGTGATTTCATGAGACGTTGGGCTAAAATCAGATGTTGTCATTGACTCATTTGAGGATGTTGAGGAGGAGAATGATGAACTTTTCGATTCAGTAGATTCGTTCACATTTTCAACAACTATATTAACATTCGCCGTCTCCAAAACTTTTGAAACTATATATTCATCTGTGGTCTTTGATTCAGTATTAACCTTCGAGCCAAGAATACCAGGATTTTTTCCAAGCATTATCATTCGAATTCGGTATATAGCTGTCAAGGGACTGGGATGTTCGTCAGGTCCTCCTCTGCTCCTAACTTGGAAAAAGAAATTTTCTAAGCTGTCTTGGTTCAACCTGTGCGTGCATATGTACTTTATATCTAATTTTGATTTCATGTCATAATACAAGCTTTTTAGAGATTTCATTGAAATAATCATTCCTTTCTGAAATGTTTGAAGAGCATTCCTTCCAATAGCTCTCATACTTGAAATTACGTAAAGCATTTTGTCCAGATGTTTTTCCTGATCTTCCAAAGATACTCCATAAGCATTTTTTGATGGAACTTTTCCTTTGACACAATAACTGTTGAATATATCAAACCACAAGTTAATATCCCTGATAAAATTTCCCAACGTCTCAGCCATTTGCTTATCAGTTCCTGGTTTATAACGTAAAAGACATGTTGAAACAGTATTTGACAAATGCTGGGCTGCTAGCCTAACATTTTGACGTTGACTTTTTACACAATCCAAATGTTTCTGACTAACCTTCCAGTTAGGTCTAACTTCAGTGTCTGTTGTTGACACCAATACTTGCAAAGGAGTTTTATTTATTATCGACCCATCCTCTAATAGAAATCCTACGTCTAGAAGCCAGTTACGGATCAATTTCAATAAGTGTGGAGCATCAGCAAACATGTAGATACTGTTTTTTGTTACAGGATGTTCAAATGACGTATTATCTACATTAATTCCTAATTCCTTCCACAATCCCATATTACTTGCTCCACAATCACTAACGCAAGCCACAACATTATAGGAAATTTTGTGCAGTTCAGTGACAATCTCAAATAATATCTCCTTAGTTATTTTTTGATCAAAAGCTATATACAATGGTTGTTTCCACTGAGCGAACAGACCTCTGGCCATTACTACCTGCATTTGGTTGCAAGGACCCAACACTTCATCTTTAGATATGTCATATTCCTGGACAGATTTTACTTTGACCTCATCAAACTGAATAACAACAGTTTTTTCAAATTCTGAAAATGACTCTTCAGCAAGACTTAACATTAACAAAACATCTTTTAAAATTCCTTGACTGACGTCAATTTGAGAAGCCCACTTTCTTAAAGATGATAATGAAGGTAAGGGATAATGAAGTTTAGTTCTTAGATAGAGATAACATTTCTTACTATAATATCTCAACGTAAATGCAACAGCTATCTCATCACGGTTCCAGTTAACTCTCTTCTTCTTTCCAGACAACAAAGCTATTTGATTATCGGTGAGAACTTTTTTTAAGAGAATTTGAGATTTTTCTGAATTTGTTGATTTTGGACTTCTGTAGCTTTTGGTTTTAAAATATTTCAATTGATCTCTCAGTGCTTTAATTTTTTTTCCAAAAGTTTGTTTCATTTTGATATGCTCTGATTTCAAATCATTAAATTTTTTTAGTAATTTATCGTACTTTTCATCTTCTGGCTTATTTAGCGAAGTTGTAGGGCACCCTAGCGGAGAATTATCACAATCTAATTTCAAATTCTTCTCATTATTGCTGTCAGTCATGAGCTCCTTTACTTCTTGATGTCTTTGTCTCTTGAGAAGTCTTTTAGAGCGATCAGAATCGACATTTGAAGTTGTGGCAGAAATGGTTTTGCTTGGTAGTCCGACAGTGGGCACTGCTGTTTTTTTTAATATTTTTCTTAAAGGTAACCCTAAAATGAAAACAATCATTTTGGTTCACGTCAAGTACTTGTATGAAAGACATTTGAAAGTATGTACGAGCGTTATTTAATATGCATATGTAAGTTTTAATTAGCTCTTATATTCAGTTCAAACAAAGATAAAATTAAGTACTTTTTTACCTAGCAATTAATTCTGCAAGTCGCGTTCGTAATCAGTTTCCACAAAATGTTTCGAGCAAATCCTACTGTTGTCTGGGTTGAATTTATCTTCCCTCTTGCACCTGTTTATCCATTCATTTCTCATTGTTTGGGACACCATATCTTTAGCTTTTGGAAAAGTGTGAAAAATAATATCTTGCCCTGTAGCTCTTTTAGTGTAATGGTTATTATTGCAACCAAATACTGCGCATCTTACTCCAGGCATTCTGTCTCACTTCTATGGGTAATAGTTAATAACATGGTGGAAATACGGACTTTAAATTTATACCTTTCTTACCGTAATTATCTACTATAAATATTGTAAGTATGAAATTCTATAGAAAATGTCAATATGTTATAAACACAACACACCATCTTCTTTGCACTACCTTACTAACAGAAAATATCTTTAAATAATAAAAAATGTTCTGAGATTAACTCAAAAACGCGACAATATAGCGACTGTGTAAAACATTAACAGCAAACGTGAAGAATGTAACGTTCTTTATCAACGCGATTCAAGCATCGAGGTATTGTGGTGACGTCACCGCCACCTATCCGCTGGCGAACGTTGCAGCATAGGGAACTGGCTATCCTTTTCGGTTTAGTTCTTGGGTTTGGAGTAGATAGGGAGCATAATCACAGTGAAATGTGATCTCATCATGTTTGTCTGGCTTGAAAATTTCGAAGCTTGCAATTATAAACTTTATTTTTTATTCATATCAATATCAACATCCGTGCGTTATAATTTTATACGTACTTTTCTAAAAACGTCGGTCAAAATTACTCAAAATTTGGACTTTCCCTAATCAAAAAACTTTATTAAGATTTTTGTTCTAAATGCCATCAGAAATGCGCTGGTAAAGTCCCTGGTGCAGGGGCTACGAGACACCCTGTATATCTTACGTATTGTGCTGTACTGCTTCAGTAAATGAAAGAATTATTTATTAAAGATTTACGAGTCAGTATACCATAAAACGTTGTACAATGCTTGACCGTTACACGAACCCTCCGTGCTTGCACGTATAACAAGGTTGCTAATCGCTCGCATGTTAATGTTAAAGTTGTAAGTAACGGTAAATTACTATTACAAGGTCAAAAAGCAATGAAAATATATAAAATATCGGCAACTGCAAATAGGTTCAAGTCTTTATGAGTGTATTTTAACTGCCACGTGTGGCCAGATAGATTTTTGTCAGACTTGTATGAAACTAGCCAAGCCAGCAGATGCCATAGAAATGCCACTTATACCTTCACAACTGAATTATATAAGTCCTTTCTTATATGACGTTTGAAAATAAAAATATTTATTTTACCAAAAATAATGATTTTTACTCGTAGTATTGTTTGGTACATCTCTGCTACCCCAGACGAGCCATTACTAGTGTGTTCTTTCTCTTTAATATCTAAACAAAAGTGTCAAAGTTAGTATAAATCCTTTTTTAACTTTAATGTGGAGAATTTAATAATAAAATATTTTAAATTTAGAAATTTATTTATAAGATAATATAAACAAGTATTAATTACTTAATAATGTGGTGACTTCCTTAAAATAATTACATTCATATCGAGTTTACTAAGGTTTTTGGTTACGTCTAAATTAATATCTACAACTAAGATAAAAAAAGTTAACATAAAAAAATGTTTTGTACAGACTAAAGAACTAAAAGTTATGGTGCCAGCATCATATAGGTACTCTAAAAAACAGATTTCAGAATGTCATAAGCTTTCATTATTTTTACAAGTCTGTCAAACTATAGATAGTCTGTGAAACTACTTAGTTCAAACAAATGGCAACATCATGAAATCGACCTGCATATGCATTGAAATCTATTCTTAATTAATTAATAAATTCATTTTTAGTGACAGTTGATCAACATCGAATTTATTTTTACATCAACAGCATGCTACATCCCCATTTGTGAACAATACTAGTTGTTACCATTCAAAGGCTGAGAGGACATCCAATGATAAGGATGAGAAATCCAAGGAGATACAAACTGTGACAGATGACAACTAGCTATAGCTGATGGCATCATTTGAGATTCCATTAAACCACCAGAAAGAAGAGTACGAGCTCATAACTTGGTCAATACTAACTCTGGATCTCACGGTGATCATCTGCCAATAGAACAACAAGTATTTCAAGGAGTACATCAACCACTACCCAAAATTTCCAAACAAATACAAGCCAACTTGGACTGATGCTAAGCCGGTCAAAATTTATGCATTCACTGAAATCCTACTACTCGATGGAATAACAACAGGTTTCAAAAGAGGTTTTTTGGTGTAACGAGAAACTTTGAAAAAATTCATGCACGCTGTAAAGCCAAGTTAAAATAGGATACTCAAAAGTTCATGCACATGATCTTTGGGCAAATGAAATAGAACTGATAAAGCGTAGATGAATATGTAACCATGATGCAATTCTGCTATTTAACCAGCTGTTTATTTAAAAAAATAAAAGTCCAAACTTACTTTTGATGTTAATATTGCATTGCATTTTGCTTTTAATAAAAAACTGCAAGCATTTGATACCTTAAATAATTTTGGCATTGCAATGTAAATTCTATATCTAACATTAGTAAAATATTAAAATTGTGAATACCACTTTGAATTTCTAATATTAAAGATGAAAAATACAAAATGTATTAAAACTTTAACCAAAACCTTAATAATTCTATCAATAACACTACATCTCAATGACCAATTTATTAAAGACAATCTAGATGTTCGCAATTCATACTTATCACTAATGTCATTCAACTGACGCCTTTTCACCTGCTCGAATAAATACTATAAAAATTGCAAATTTTGTGCTTGAATAGTTTCTTTTTGAATATGCAATTTGACCATATACCTAAAACCTTCTATACCGTCGACTCAAAGTTAAACTCGTAACAAACATTAGAGTGCAGACATATGTATTGCTGCACCGTACAGTATTCGCGTTGTGTAACGCATTCGCGAGTTTCCGGTAACTTCATGTGTCGTTTACAAGGTCGTTTACTTCATTTGTTGTGGCATGGCCGACATTTTATATATTGTTTAATTTGATTAACACGTATTGAGAAGTTATGATTTCAAAACGATCCACGGTCTCTACAAGAAAATGTTTTCTGTGTGGTGAAAAACCTCCAACACCATTGCATTTGTAAGTATACTAATTATATTTTTAAAGGTTAAAGTTACACGTGGCTTATCATTACGAATTTTGTAAAGGAAAATCTTGCACTGGAAAGGTGTGAGAAACTATTTATAATGGGTTCTAATTAATACAGTATTATATATTGTTTTTATGCGATAACCTAAAACAAATAATGTAAGTTATTCGTTGCAGATTTCCGAAAGATCCTCCAAGTTATTCCTTGTGGAAAGAAATTTGTGGTTTAAACAAAAACGATGATGCATTTCGACTATTAATTTGTTCAAATCACTTTACACCTGATGATTATCTTGAACCAAATGCAAGATTAATTGGTGGGCGATTAAGGTTAAAACTGCACAGATTTTCTTCGGTATCTGTGCCCAACAAGTTCGAACAATGTGAACCTTCAACATCAAAACTGACAGAAAAGATTGTTGTATTATCGGAAGAAGCAGCAGTAATTCCAGACCAGCTAGCAGCTGTAGCGGAGGCAACGACTCTTGAATCATGTAGTAATGAAAATGGTATATATCTGTAAATTAATACGATTAATCAGTATAATTGGTATTAAAATAATGCAATGTTTTGTTTTATAAAGATGGTAGGGAACCGTGTACACCGAAGAAAAGAAGATTTCATGAGGCACGATATGTTGGTGACATACAATCTCCTGACGTTGCTATCCCTAAAAGAGCTAAGAGGGCACTGAACTTAGCAAAACAGCAAATTACACGGCAGCAAAAGAAAAATAGAGCTTTAGAACAAAGAAATCGGCGACTACGAAAAAAGGTCACATCGCTTCAGGAGCTAATACATCATCTAAAACAAAGTAATGTTTTATCTGAAGATGCTGGTGATGCAATGATGGTAATACAAACTTAATTACTATCAGTACTTAAATCTAAAATACTTTTGTTTCTTACAGGACACTTTACCAGAAAATATAAAACAGATTATTTCCAGAAAACTAAAATCCACAAAGAGGAAGTATTCTCCTGAGTTGCGAAGCTTTGCTCTCAGCCTACAGTTTTATTCATCAAAGGCTTACGACTACGTCAGAAGAATTTGGCAGAATTTATTGCCACATCCGTCGACACTCCGAGCATGGTACAGTGTAGTTGAGGGTAAACCGGGTTTCACAGCAGAAGCATTCAAAGCAATATCTTTGAGAGCAAAGAATAAGAAGATCCTTTTGAATCTCGTGAGTGATGAAATGGCAATTAGAGAACAGCTTGTTTTTGACAAAAACATATTTTGTGGTGGAGTAAATATGGGGACGGGAAATCAACCACAAAGTGACAATTTACAACTTGCAAAAAATGCACTAGTGTTCATGGCAGTCGCTGTAAATGGTGGTTGGAAAGTACCAGTAGGGTACTTTTTAATTAAAGGCCTCACTGGTTCTGAAAGGGCCAACTTACTAATCAAATGCCTTGAGTTACTGCATGAAACTGGTGCTGAAGTGTATTCACTAACATTTGACGGTGCATCAGTAAATATTAGTGTGTGTACTAATTTAGGTGCAAATTTTAATTATGGTATGACAAATTTCAAGCCGTGGATTACCCATCCAATTACAAAGCAGAAAGTGTACATTTTTTTTTGATGGCTGCGACATGATAAAGATAGTGAGAAACACTTTGGGAGATAAAGGTATTATAGTGGATGGTAACGGAAATAAAATCAACTGGCTACATATCAAAGAACTAAATAACATTCAACTTAAGGAGGGGTTACAGTTAGCCAATAAAATTTCCAAAAAACACATAGAGTTTTATAATAACCGAATGAATGTTCAACTTGCTGTACAAACGTTAAGTGAAAGTGTCTGTAATGGTTTGCTATACTTAAAAGCAACAAATTATTTACCTGCTGTGTTTAATGATTGTACAGCTACAGCTGAATATTGTTTAATGGTTAATAATATTTTTGATTTATTAAACTGTAGAAATAAGTTTGCCAAACGTTATAAATTTAATGTACCTATTGATAGGGAATCCAGTGATGGTTTAAAGGAACAATCACATTGTTTCATTAAGTGCAATAATGAGTTGAAAGATACCCATGGTGTAAAACTTTTAGATGGTCCTAGAAAAACTGGCTTTTTAGGTTTAATTGTAAATCTAATTAATGTATTTGATTATTATTATGAATTAGCAAGTAAAATAGATTACTACCTTTTAACATTTAAGTTTAGTCAAGATTATATAGAAACATTTTTCAGTGCTATCAGAAGCCGTGGAGGTTTTAATAATAATCCGAACGCTAAACAATTTGAAAGTGCGTACAAAAAACTGTTAATCAGAAATAAAATTAATTTTTTTGACATTTTTTGATATTTTGCATGTTTCATCTAGAAGATGTAACTTTACATTCCCTGTCGTAGACAAATGTGAGAATATTTATATTGATGCTTTTGACCATGATTATGTGAACACTATTTGGAAATTATCAGGTTATGTAGAAAATGTGGTGGAATACATAAGTGGATTTGTTGCCCATAGTAATGGATAGTTGCCGCGGTATAGTAAGGTATTAGGTATATGAATTTGACTGATGTATGCTACTTGTAAAAAAATACCGTTAATTCATTTGTTTCATTCAGATTGTTTATGTTGAACTAACCTATAAATATAACCAAAGCTTATAATGCTACAGATTATAAAAGTTTGCAAATATTAAAATAATTAAATACACAAACTTAAAAAAAATACATGCCCATTTGAAAATAAAGACTTGCTCTAAAAACATTCACATCACTATTTATACAAAACAAAATTATTGCTTATATATACAACATAATTGTTAAAACTGATGAAATAACAATTAAAAACTATAAACTGCTTGAGTTGATAATCCATTCACTTTAAATGTAGTTATTATGATAAGGAAGACAACTATATGTTGAATGCAAACACCAAACTGTCAGATCATCTAAAATTAACAGATAGATATCGCACGTCGAATTTCTGAAACAGAAACACAAAATTAATAAATGTTTTTTGTTAAAACCTTTCATGACCATTTATGGTTGATTCAATTAAAATAGGGTCGTTGCATGGAATTTAGATTTTGACATAACTTGTATATTTTATTAGTATAACTGTTAATGAATTTAAAGTTTAAATATTTTCCGTCCTTTTCTACACCACCGATGTCATCATACTATTTAAGATGGAACGCGATTTACATTCCTAATGCTGGCGATACTTGAAATCTTTGGATGTGAAGACTGAATGTGAGACGCAACGGGATCCGATCAAATCAGCTGCTGTACTTTAAACAAAGAGTGCGTGTTCTACGTTTTCTCTTAAAAGGAAAAGGCATAATGAAGGCCGTCTTTAGTCAAACTACAAGCAAAACCATGCATGAAATAAATTATATAATGATTCAGATAATATACTGTACTGTACCAGAATTGCATAATAAAATGTTAGTTCTTCCAATGCCAACCACCACATTTTTTATAGTTTCCATTCCCGGTAAATAAATAAAAGGAATTAAAATAAGATAAAACTGTAGCGCTGTTCAAAGATGCATTTTTACATGACAGCACGAGACACTTCTTGAAATACATATTAAATATTAATAAAATTCTCATTCCCTTTTCTGCTAATTGATAAATATGGTCGTCGTGATACTTGTTTTACTGAACACGTATAATAAAACAACAGATGATTCAAACATATCAAGTTATCAACACATGCACGTAAATATAAACACAACACGACTGTCAAACGTTTCGTATTGCCAACTTACATATTTGGTTTTAATACAGCGCATGCGAGGACTATGACAATTTTTAAATTAATCAGTAGATCTAACAGGATCAGTTGTTCAACAATTTTCTGTTATGCCTTTATTGTTGTTACGTACAATGCTTGATACAGTATTGTTAGTAACTACTGTAATAATTTATATAACAAAATCCTTTCTACTCTTATTCGTTTATACTATTAATTTACAATAAATTATGCACTATACTTTTTCCAATTCTATTCATTTTCAAGAGATTTAGACTGCTGGCCGCTGTACAAATCTCAATTGGAAGTCAGCATAGCTATCGATTATTTAAAATAAACAAAGCCTGACAAATTTTTAGCTTTCACTAAAACTTCCTTGCTACTAACTTCCATTGGAATCGATTATATTAAAAAAACTAAGTACGACAAATTCTTACTTTTCTCGACATATAAACGACTAATTTACGATAAATTAAGAAATATTTTGTTTTTAATTTTAAGCATGTTGTAGTGCTAACTTAATTTATTGTGATTTTAATTTAAAAAATCAGCTGATTTAAATCAGGCCAACTCTTGTCAGAAACCAGATTTAAACCATTCAACAATCTGTTGAATAATGAATGCCGACCATAAACTGTCTTATTAAACGGAAAATGAAATAACTGATAATTTCTGGTAAACCGGCCTGGCACTTTAAGGACAACAAATTCAGTAGTTCTGGAGCATCACAAATGTTGCTAATTATTTTGTAGCCGAATACCAGATCAAGAGCTAATCTCCTTTTCTCTAATGTATCTAAATGAAGTAGTTACAGTCTCTCAAAATGTGTTAAATTACTATAATCAATACCCATTTTAAATGATAGAAATTCAACAAATTTATTTTGAACTTGTTCAATGCTGTCGTTATGATAAGCATATTTTGGGTTCCGATTTGGACTGCAATATTCCAAGATACTTACGGGGATCTTTAGGTTTCTTGGTGAAACTGTTGCACATAGTTAATAAAACACTGAAAGGTGTGGTGCCTGATATAATGAAAATATCTACTATAATTCCTATTCGTAAAATCCCTAAAACTAAAAATGTGAAGAATTTCGCCCAGTCCAACATGTTACCTGCACTAGAAAAAATCTTAGAAAAAAACAGTTTACTTTCAGCTTCTACAATTTATTGAAGAGCAGAACATAATAAACGAATATCAGTCAGGCTTCAGAAAACATTTTAGTTGTGAAACTGCTTTCCAAATGGTTTTACATGATTGGAAAGAAGCTCTAGATAAAGGCCAAAATGTGATAGTTGTATTTCTAGACTTGAAACAAGCTTTTGAAACAGTGGATAGGAGTAGATTATTAAATAAAATCAACAGATATGGCATTCGTGGAAAAGTTTTTGATTGGGTGGCTAGTTATTTAACAAATAGGTACCAAAAAGTTAAATGTAACAATAGCGTGTCTTCTAAAAGACAAATAAATGTTGGTGTATCTCAAAGGAGCATACTTGGGCCCTTATTATTTATCTTATATACGAGGATGGGTTGATTAATTCGCGGCCTAACAAAAAAAAACAATAATTTAGAAGAATAAATTTGTTTTTATTTTTCATAATCTCCTTCTAGTTGAATGCACTTGGTCCATCGATGTTCCAAACTCTTTATCCCATCCCTGTAGGCAGATTCTAGCAACTCTTCAAAATAACTGTTTGTCGCTTCAATCACTTCCAAGTTTGAAGCATATTTCTTTCCCGCATGAAATTTCTTCAAGTTGGGGAATAGGCTGAAGTCCGACGGCGCCAAGTCAGGGGAGTAGGGTGCATGAGGTACCAGTTCAAAGCCCAGGTCATTAATTTTAGTCATCGCGATAACCGATAACCCGGGTCTTTATTCTTGAATTTTTTGGTAGAGCTGTTCTAGTAGATTAGCGTAGTATTCACTGTTTATTGTTTTTCCTTTTTCAAGGTAGTCAACCAAAAGAATTCCTTTTGTGTCCCAGAAAACCGTCGCCATCACCTTTCCGGCTGAAAAAACTGTTTTTGCCTTTTTCGGAGCCGGTTCACCCTTTGCTGTCCATTGTTTGGACTGCTGTTTGGTCTCTGGTGTATAATGGTGTATCCAAGTTTCATCCACTGTTATGAATCGCCGCACAAAATCTGTTGGATTGCGCTGAAACAGCTCCAAACATTGCTCAGATGTGATTTTTCGGATGAGCTTTTGTTCAGGGGTAAGGAGTCGCGGCACCCATCTCGCCAATAATTTTCTCATGCCCACAACTTCATGAAGGATATGATGTACCCGCTCTTTTGAAATCCCCACAATCTCTGCTATCTCATTCAACTTGAATCTGCGATCTTGCAGTACTGTTCTGTGGACTTTCTCGACCATTTCAGCAGAAGTCGCGGTTTTCGGCTTTCCTGGACGTGGTGCATCTTTAATGCTTGTACGCCCACGTTTAAGCTCCGCCATCCACTTTTTAAACGTGCTGAAGGATGGAGAAGATTCACCTAACGTAGAATCTATTTCATTTTTAACCTCTGTAGGTGTTAAACCTTTAATATAACAATATGTTATCACGGCACGAATCTCAGTTTTCTCCATTTTTCCAAACACTAACAACTTACAAAATTTGATAAGACACTAAATGAAAAGTACTTGACAGACTCGGACAAAATTTTAATGTCAAACTGTGACAGGATGTTACTAGATGCAAACATAAAAATTAAAAAGAAAAAGCATGGCCTACTATGGTAGGCCGCGAATTAATCAACCCATCCTCGTAAAAATGATCTAGCAGTGTTAATGGGTAATGGTAAATTTCATTTTTTTGCTGATGATACAGTGATAAATTTTTTGGGAGTGGATTTACAAATGATTCTACAGCAGTTAAATAGAGTTCTAAAGGTTGTTAGTGATTGGTTTGTAGTTAATAAATTGAAAGTAAATATTGATAAAACAAAGGGTATGCTATTGGGTAAAAAGAATGTGGTGAATTTCTGGAACATGAATAATTTAAAAGTGGTAGTGGATGGTTCTAAAATTGAAATTGTAGAGGAAATGAAATATCTTGGAACAATACTGGACAGAGAACTTAAATTTGTGAATCATGCAGATTACGTCTGCAAAAAGATAGCTGGAAAATTAGGTGTATTGTCTAGATTGAGTAGGTTGTTTACAGATTATACTCGAAGAGTTGTATACAATACTATAGTATTACCATATTATCATTTTTGTGGAACTGTTTTATATTTATTCAATCAAGGGTCATTAGATAGATTACAAATTTTACAAAATAGAGGCATGAGATTAATTTTAAATTGTAACAAATATACACCAGTGAGGGTAATGCTGAAATCTTTAAATTGGTTAAATGTCAAGTAATTCTGTGAATATTGTATGTTGTTTTTTTTTAACATAGAATTAAGTTAGGAACTATGCCACCTTATTTCAATGATATCTTGTATAAATGTGATACTGTTCATAACTATGACACTAGAAACAAAAATAATTATTATGTACAAATGAGAGGTAGATTGGTATCGTTTAATTCTGTTTTTGTAAAAGGTTTAATTAGGTATAATGAATTAAATGTATCGTTAAAAGATATAAGTTCGATTAATAAATTTAAAATTGAATTAACAAAATATATGCTTGGTTAACTTCGTTTTTTTGGTTAATTTTGTGGTTAATTACTTTTTGTTTAGTTGGTTTTGTGTAATTTTATTTTTGGAGATTTAACTATCTGTTTATTTGCTTTATTTTATTTAATAAGTTTTATACATTTTGTTGTAATGAAAGTTGATTTATATTTTATATTATTGGGTTTAAATTAGTATTCTAAAGAAAAAAAAAAGTTATCATTTTTGCTAACACTATTGCTCGATCACAGCAATGTCTTGCTGCAGATTTACATAATCTTGCCACTTAGATGACATGACAAAGGGGCATATAGACGATCATATACGCAAACAATATTAAAGTTAAATAAAATAAAATGGAGAGTGAGGAAATGATCGAATTAATACAAAACGTGCAAACCGAAATATTAAGAACCCATATGGATATACAAAATGAATTACAGAAAAATCAAAAGACCCTACAAAGAAATATAGAAGAATTAAAGGATTTAAAGGACGAGATTAAAAGAAGGGATGAATAAATCGATAAGGAAAGAAAATGTCTTTACAAAAGATTGGGAAAATTAACAGAACAAACGATAAAACATAAAGAATACAAAAAACACAAAGAACATACCAAAATAACGTATTCTAAGGAAAAAATATTAAGTATACAAAACAAAACAGACAATAATAAAGAAAATTATAAATGGATGAAAATAACGAAAGAGCTAAAAATTAGGTCAAGCAAAGGAAACCAAAAAGAAGAGACTCGTAAGGATAAAGACGAAAGGCAACAAAATAAAAGAAAATAATAAAAAGAAAATGTACCTAGCAACATGGAACCTACAAGGAGTCAATGCATCAGGAGCCATAAAAAATTTAGTTGAAGAACCCAAGAAATACAACATCCACATAATGACGTTACAGGAAACAAATATTAAAGGGGAATCCGAAAGTGTGAACAGTGATTATGTTTTTATTAACTATGGTGGAAGTGAAAATAGATTAGGAACCGGGTTCTTAATACAAAAACAAATTGTCGAAAAAATTATAGACATAAAAGGGATAAACGAGAGGCTAAGTTACATAAGAATAATAGGAAAGCAAAGAAAAACGAGTATAATCAATATACATGCGCCGACTGAAGAAAGCTCTGAAAATCAAAAAGAAGAATTTTATGAAGAACTGGAAAAAATCTATGACAGCTGTCCAAAATTTGATGTGAAGATAGTAATCGGCGATTTCAATGCCAAACTGGGGAAAGAAGAAATATATAAAGGTATAATTGGTAAACATAGTAAGCACAACAAGACAACGGAGAAAGGCTTATAAACTTCGCCGCGACAAGAAACTTACAGATAAAAGCCACCTACCTACAACATAAAGAAATACATAAAGGGACATCGCTCAGCCCCAATGGCCACACTGTAAATCAAATTGATCATTTATTAATAGAAAGAAAACATACAAAAAATGTGACAGATGTAAGAAGTCAAAGAGGTGCCGATATAAGCAGCGACCACATAATGGTAAGGATTACTTTAAAAGAAGAAATAACGACAGTTAAAAGTTTTTGGAAAAAGAATACGAAATTAAATATAGAATCCCTAAAAAATGAAGATATTAAAAATAAATATAAAAGAGCTATTGGGAAAGAGTTAGAATCATCAAGCGAGGAATCAAACATAAATGAAGAATGGAACAAAATAAGTAAAATAATAAAAGGAAGTGCAGAAAGAACAATAAGGAGTGTAAAGGAAAGAAAAAACGAATGGTTTGACGAAGAATGTAAAAAAGCGATAGAAGAGAGAAGGAAAGCCAAACTGGAGTATCTAGAGTTAAATAATGAGGAGAACAAGAACAAATATCAAGAGACCAGAAGAGAAACAAAGAAGAAAATCAGAAATAAGAAGAGGCAACATGAGAATGAACAAATAGAAACAATGGAAGAAAACTTGAAACAAAATAAGCTAAAGTGGTTCTATGCAAAGACGAGAGAAATAAAAAAGAAGAGATATCAACCAATATTTATGGAAAAAGAGGGAAAGAAAATAGGAAATACACTAAAAATTAAAGAAATATGGGTTGAATTCTTCGAAAATATGTTCAAAAGTGAAATACAATGGAGAGAAACTGATATGCAAAGAGGCGAAGAAGAAGAGGATGAAACCACAAATCACCTACCCAAGAAGAAGTAAGAAAAATAATAATAGAACTAAAAGATAATAAAGCAGCTGGAGGAGACGGAATCCACAACGAATTTATAAAATACAAGAATTAGCAGATAAAATTTATAAATTAATAGCAAAAATTTGGGAGATGGAAGAAATACCTAAAGAATGGAAGGAATCAATAATTATTCCAATATTTAAAAAAGGAAAACCTGAAAAATGTGAAAATTATAGACCAATAAGTCTACAAAATGTAGCTTACAAAACACTAGCCAAATTAATTGATCAGAGATTAAAAACGTTTACAGATTCAAAGTTGGGCGAATACCAATGTGGATTCCGATCGAACAGATCAACAATTGACCACATATTTAACATCAAACAAATACAAGAAAAAAGCTGGAAAAAAAATATTAAGTTATACGCATTCTTTATAGACTTTCGTCAAGCTTTCGACAAAATAAATAGAACCAAAATAATAGAAAATTTAAAACAATTCAACTGCCCTAACAAACTACAAAGATTAATAGAACTAACACTGAAGGAAACCGTAAGTAAAGTGAGAGTAAAAAACGAAGAAACAAGACAATTTATAACCAATACAGGACTAAAAAAAGGGGACCCTATTTCAAGCACATTATTTAACTTAATATTAGAATCAATAATTAGGAAAACCAATATCAGAAGTAACGGTAATATACTTAACGGGCCCCATCAATGCTTGGCATTTGCAGATGATGTCCTGATCCTAACAAGAACCAAACACGCACTACAAGAAATCATAGCAACAATAATCAAGAATGCCAAGAAGTAGGACTAGAGTTAAACGACAAAAAATCACAATACATAATAATGGGTGAGACAAAGGAAAACGAACCAATTTACATTCGTATAAGAGATAAAGAGGCTAAAGTAAATCCAGTGGAAAGAGTAACATACTTAGGAACAGAAATAACATCAGATGGCAAAATAAGCAGTGACATTAAAAGGAGGTTAATGTTAGGCTCCAAGTGCGTGGGTGTATATAAAACATTGTTAACGTCAAAAGTGCTTTCTAAAAGTACTAAAACCAAAATATATAAAACGATAATACGACAGGTAGTTCTATATGCAAGTGAGTGCTGGGTGATGATAAAACAAGAAGAGAATAAAATCGAAGCATGGGAAAGGAAAATTCTAAGATTAATATATGGAGGAATAAAAGAAAACAACATATGGAGAAGACGTACGAACAAGGAATTAGAAGATTTATACCAAGATACGACAATACTGAACATCATAAAACAAAATAGGATAAGATGGATAGGTCACCTAACCAGACTGCCAGACACAAGACTAATCAAACAATCACTTAAAATGGAACCAGAAGGGAGAAACAGGAGAGGAAGACACAGAATGAACTGGAAAAAAGAAGTTGAACAAGATCTAACAAAATTAGAAGTTTATAATTGGGAAGACAAAGCGAGAGATAGGAAAACATGGAAGAAAGTAGTTCAAAAAGCCAAGGGCCTATAAGGCCTGCAGCGCTGATTTATATATATATTTATAATTGCGTTATTATTACACGACGAAGAATGCAACACAAAACGAATATGGTGTAAAACTGTATTCTTTACTTTTTATTTGCCATAAGCAAGGCAATTCTCTGTATATTATAATAAATTCTTCAAGGAATTGTTTAGAATAATTCCGCAAATCACTCATTTTCCAATCACTTTCAATAGCAGTAACGAAACTGAAGAGCCTTTTTATTCTACTTTTTCGGTTTTAATGCGCTCGCGCAACACGAACAACGAATAAAAAATCAAACTCGCCAGATTCCTCAAAAAATGATTGTGTGATTTGTTTGTACAAACATATCTACAGACTACACGCTATTTTTGGTATGCACAAACAAATTTATGCAGACATCTCCAGTCAGATGTTGTAACATGTAGGGCCATATTATGTTGGTCAGTATAATTATTAGGAAACGTAAATGTCAAACATTTAAGAGTTTAATGATTTAGAAATATCGTGCTTTAGTACCAAGATTAATGTATATTAATGAAGACATAATTTGAATTATGAAAAATTATTATCTCTGACCAGGATTCGAACCCGGGCTTACTGCTATCTAGGCAGAAAATTTAAAAAATTGAAATTTAAAAAAAATTTAAGAGTTGCTCTAACATGTTGCCAAACACTGTTCGCACAAACAAATTACAGAAACATGATTACACGTGTAGTAGCGACTTATGAATGTTCATACAAATTACTTAAACATGTAAGTCATCTTTGCTGTAACGTCTAATTTTTCAATAATTTTGTATTCACGAATTGTGTGTACATACAAATTTGTCAAAATTGAATGCACGTCTAGGGGGCCCTTAATACAATTGAATATAAAAACGTATTTAGCACAACAGCAACTGTAATTTTTTAAATATTCTCTCGCATATTTTCAAACCATTTTCGATGAAATTAAGTTTATCGATTTGAAAGAACAAAAAGGGCATTAACATGAGCCATCACTCGATCCATTGTGACGCTTAAAATTATTGTATCGTTAGACATCGTAATGCCACCATATCATAATTTTTTTGCTAACTCAAAAACTATTATTTTTAGATTTCATACACTAAAGTTTGGTTTTCCTAAGTCAAGTGTTTCAAAACTTGAACAGAGTTTAACTTGTTTTTTAACTTTAACAAATTCACTTTCTTTGCAATGCAAGAATGATTTCATATAGCTAAAGCTAAGATCACACACGGCTACTTTTGCAGCGCAGTTTTAGAGTTGCGGCTGCAAAAGTTTAGCGTGGTATTCACACATATCCTAAAAGTAGCGCGCAAGTTTCTCTACTGCAGCTACCCTCTAAAACTGCAAGCCTAATAAAAGGCTGCAATAGTGTTCACACACAACACGCTTTTCCAGCGTGCAACCAACAGCTGCAACATAGGTGCAGTATTCTATTATTATTATATTTTATGATTCCTTGGTGTTTTGTCTTGTGCTTATCGGTTTTTATCAAGTTTGAGTTAATAAGAGACATTAATTTGTGTCCAATATGAGTGTAATTATAATAACAAAACAAAGCTAACTGCAACAGTTTATTAGCTGTTCTCTTATTAAGGGGATGCATTAATACAGGCTTAAATTTGTTACAAAATCAGGGCCATCTTTAAAGTTAAAAACAAATACTGACATTTTTCTGAAAGAAAATGATCTGCTCTGTTGAACGAGGGTATTTGTTTTTGAAATTTTATTTAATTCTTTAACTAAATGAAACTAAATCTGATTAAAATGATTCCACTTTGCATTAAAATATTTTGCTATACTATTTATTATAAAAATGACATTTCAAGATCCACATGCTAAAGAATAACATCTTTAAAACGTAATTACGTTTAGAAAAACACATAACAAAGTAATTTTTGTATGATTGAGAAAGGTGACACCTTTAATAAAAAACAATACACACACTCCACATCAGAAGTCGATTGATACTGCAGGCGCAGCCGCTACAAAAGTTTCAACCAAATATATATTTTTTGCAGCCATCGCAACTCTTAAAAACTCCATTCACACACGGCTACTTTTTGGACTGCGTGCAGCAAACAAATACTGCATGCAGCCGACTTGCATGCGCTACTTTTAAGGTTGCAGGGAAGTTCACACTAGGCTTCACACTGCGCTGTTTTTTATGCTGCACTGCAGCAAAAGTAGCCGTGTGTGATCTTAGCTTAATGTAGGGTGACCACTTTTTGTTGGTGTAATTTGGGTTAAGGTAGAGGGGTATCAAAATAATATACTATTTGCAACATTCTATTCTAAATAGCTCATTTTTTGAAAGAATCACCCTTATAAATGTTATATAGGTTTTCAAGTTTTAAGTAAAACAGAAAAATTAAAACTTACACAATTTCTATTTATGTCTTAAACGTTGCACCACTTCCATATCCCTTGGAATAAGGGTGCATCTTCGTGCATGTAAGGTACAAACGTAGCTGTCTTCGAAATACTGCACTAAATATAATTCAGCAGCTTCCTGTAAAGCTTCCAGTGCAACTTTCTGAATTCTCCACCCTGCCCTTATATGATTATTCACTATTTCTTGAACTAATCTTGAAAATGGTAATCTTGGTATTAAGTGCCCAGTTGTTAACTGGTAATGTTTTATTTCTCGAAGTATTTTTGTACTAATTGTAAATGTTTTTGTACCTACACGTAGAAAAACTTTGCGTGGCTGTCGTTTCTGTACACGACCTGTTCTTTTACTTGGTGTAATTGTTAGTCGTTTAGATTTATTCAGAGGTTTGCGTTTTTTTGGTGTGGGCTTTACGCTAGGACTTCGTGGTGATGACATTGGAGAATCTAACATCGAGATGCTTTTGTCAGTGGTAGCTTTCTTATCCGACTTCTTTTTAGCCATATTTAGTATAACTGAAAAAAGCAAAATAATAAAAGCTAAATGCAACTGCAAGAATGTGAGAAATAACTTTAGAAGTCTACCTGCATTAGAACTGTAGTTGCAATAACACTCCAAATAATGAATAATACTTTATATGTTTGAAGTACAAGTTTTAATATGAGAAATTATTTTAAAATTAATAATACAACCTCAAAGGCATTTTAGCGGGAAATCTTTATAGGTAGACTTTAATGAGTGAATAAGCAAACTTAGAATAAAAGATTATTTAAAATAATTAACAATATAATTATGGAAACTTACTTATTATAAACTAATATATAAAAGCTTTATAAAGATCTAATAAACACAATTTTAACGACTTTCACTTTAGTTTCAAATAAATGACGAAAAGATGCAAACATACACCAACATCAAACTGAAAACGAAAATAAAATAACGACTTTTTTTGCCGTGGCTCACGGCACGTTAACTGGTAACAAATACTTTAATATTATTAATACAGGAAACTTTACCATATGGAAATAGGGAACTATAGCCCCTTTATTTTCAAATAGTAGCGACAACGATTGATCCGGATTGATTTCGCCGCTTGAGCAAAACCACCAGAACGATATTAGCGACATTGAAAGTTACCAGATTTGACATTCCGTTTTGCAATAAATTTTAGGTTTAATAATAATCATGTACAAAATATTCACAATTTTACATTAATGATAATAGACAATAACGTTCTGTAAAAACGATCAGATTAATATAATATACATGTATGAAATTGTAATCTTAAACTACGTTTTATTAAACTGATGTAACAATATCTATGTAGTAATTTTTTCTTTATTAAAACAAAAGAGGGTGAATAATTAATGTTAACTCTTGTATGAGTCATCATCAGCAAATTTGATTAGCAACCCCTCTGTACAGTATGTATGATTTACCGTCACCCACTCTTCCAACAATTGTACAGGTATTAAACAAGTGTCTAACAGGCGTTAAACAAGGGTCTAACTGGTGTTAAACAGGTATTAGACAGCTGTTAATATCGATTGCTTATAATAATATCGGTTGTCTATGTTTAGAATTGTGTAATAATTGTTCGAGAATGTTCGGCTAAACTCGTTGGATTTAGGCTAGAGAAATTTTGCTTTTATTAGATTACCCCGCCACCTTGGAATGTTCTAGAATGATTAGAATTGTGTAATAATTGTTCGGGTATGTTCGGCTAAACCTGGGTGACCTTGAAAGTTCGTCGGGATTGGCTTTGTTGAACGTAACGTGACTTGACTTTCTTACCTATATGATATTTATCGAACACTCGCTAAGGGTCATAAACCATTTGAAATGTTATGCGAGTCGTTGCGCGTTTTTCCCCTTTACTACGTCGCATTTGATGGTACAGACATACATAGTCGTTTAGATTAACCCTAGATAACTGTTAATTGACAGCGCAGGTGTTTAAATTTATGTACAGATGGAGGGAAGGGTCTAACCAACTACCCTTGGTACATATTCTTAGATTTTAAAGCATAGCTGTTTTTAAATTTAAAATCGTCCCTTGCTGCTGGTCGGTGTTTAAAAACGTTCGTTCTCTTTGATTGTTTTTATTATTATTTATGCGTGATTTTCAGAGGGGTACCGGTAAAAAAGCTTATTGATTTTACATCGACCCTATATTGAAATAAATAAATGCAAATTCTTGTTAAACTTTATAAGTGACATTAAATTCTGTTACGCTTTGTAATGTATTTATCTTGTTAGAACTCGTACAATCAAGATTATATATATAATTACGCGATATTGTGTGTAACCTTTATTTCTTTTAGAGATACTTGCATTTCGAAAGATTTTAATTTACATATAACATTTTCGTACGTAATATCTCTAGGTCTTCAAAAATAATTCTTTCTTCTTGCGGCAGATGAGACGATCAGATAACGTTTCAAGAAAAGTAATAAACAACAGGGTTTACCTGACCGCTAGCTATAAACACAGGACGCATTTTAACAAACAAAGTCATAATTAAGTTGATTGGCCAATATATCTAATTTAAATTACTAATCACGAATGCATCCCTAAATGTAATACCTTCTTTTATTCCAATAAATGGATGTTATGTTTTAATATTATGAACTGATCAGAATGGCCCGCATTTGCACCTTTGTTTTTTTTCTATCTCATTTACGAACTCTGATGCATGAACTAAAATTAAATCTGTTATAAGCAAACAATTCGTTTTTTTTTAATTTCAATATATATATATATATATATATATATATATATATATATATATATATATATATATATATATATATATATATATATATAACACAATAAGATATGGCCTTCTGTCGTTTATACGCATTCTCATATTTTGGCAAGCTCGAGCAAGTCCTTGCATGATTTTCACGGCTCGGCAATACATAGTCGGTTAGATTGGTGTCTTAGATAAGCGTTAATTGACAGCGCAGGTGTACCGTCGACCCCTTTTGACCGTTAACGAGGCTGAACACCCCTTTTGCTCAGATGTAGTAAATTAGATTTTTTATCTTACGAACAGCTGTACGCGTGTTCATTCCTGCAGATTAGAAGGTTATAAAAGCGCTGAGCCCTTCCGTTTTTTAGTTTTAGTTTTGTTCTCGCCGGCTACGTTACGGTGATAGTGATAATTATTATTATTGTTTGCTTCAGCTAAACAGGTATGTTAAAACTAATTATTATTATTCTTGTGCGTGTTAAAGTTTTGCTACTATTTAAATTCTAACATGTGTGTGTATCTTTGTTTTTACGTAGAAAAATGGATTTGTTAAAACAATTGAACAAACCCTACACCAGCAGCCGGAAACCTATCAAGAAATTGTGTGACTACGGGGTCAAAGAGGTCATCGAAATACTACAATTCCAAAGAGTCGTGTGTCGTGATAAACGTCAAAGCGTGATTGTTGTTGGTGAAAACTACATTACATTTCTACCCAAGCGGATCAGCGACAAGTTAACAGATGAAAGGGTTAAGGAAGTTAATGAGCAGATTGCAGCTAAAACGATTTCTCTGGGCCTAGTGTACTTGGGAAAAACAGGCTGCGGCTATGATGACTGCATGTTTGTGGAAACAGATGTGATGGGGAAACATCAAGTTTACAATAAACCCCTTTTGTTAATGTTCTATTGTTGTTGTTGTTACAGCCCCTGGAACAGCAAATAGAAAACAGAGGTCAGTCCTGAAGTCCTCAAGCTATCATCATCACCAGCAATCTATCAACATTTTATTATAAATTAAATGTAGTCATAACAATATATTAATAATAATAAACATAATTTTAATTCCTATCTGGCTTTGTTATTTCTTCTAGAAAAGGTGGTGGAAAGAGTACAGTGTGTGCGTGAGAGAGAGAGAAAGGTAGCAGCAGAAATTGTAGGTCGTAGGAGAAACAAATTCAAATCTGGGGAAATCCAAGATGGCTGGGGAAATCCAAGATGGCTGCTTTAAGAATGATATATTCAAAATGACAGATGCAAAAATGACAGATGCAAAATGACATATGCAAAATCACAGATGCAAAATGACAGACGTATAATTGACAGATTTAAAAGGACAGCTGCAGAATTGACAGATTTAAAATGACAGGTGCAAAAATGACAGCTGCAAAAATGACAGATGTAAATGACAGATGCAAAAATGACAGCTGCAAAAATGACAGATGTAAAAATGACAGATGCAAAAATGACAGTATTAAATGACAGATGCAAAAATGACAGCTGCAAAAATGACAGATGTAAAAATGACAGTATTAAATGACAGATGCAAAATGACAGTATTAAATGACAGATGCAAAAATGACAGTATTAAATGACATATGCAAAAATGACAGCTGCAAGTATGACAGATGTAAAAATGACAGATTCAGTACAAATTCAAATTTTAGCTCCACATGTTGTGATACAAAATGGCTGCCTCTACATACCGGCGGTAATACAGATTTCTTCATGACGCCCTCTATTAGCATTACCTAGGTCGCCGATAATAGAGATTTCTTCATGACGCCCTCTTTTAGCAATACACACTAATTGTAGCATGACGCCCTCTATTGGCAGCACACAGATTGCCGGTAATACAGATTCCCGTAATGGCGGACGGGCGTGGTCAAAATGGCGACGAGTTCCAAAATGGCCGACGTCAGCCAAAGAGTGGGGGTAACCAATCACAGCGAAGGGGGAGGAGCTACAGGAGTGGGGGTAACCAATCACAGGCGAGGGGAGGAGCCTGGAGGGGGAAGGGGCGTGGTCAGAAAAAAGTGGAGGGGTAGGTCTCAAGTAGCCCAATACCTACATTAATGTCTACCTTCAATCAAAATGTTCTAACCTAAAATCAAATATGTGACAGGTAAATGATTAATTTTTATTTAGGAGAATTGCTTTACTTCCTTGTGTTTATTTTATAGGCAAAATTTATTTATTAAAAAAAACAGTTTGCAACTTACTGAACAAACCTTTATAATTCTAACTAAAACTTTAAAATTTCCCAAAAGGTTTCTCTTTGAGTAAGTAAATTTTTCAACCTTTATAATCCTGTCCTATACTTTTCTTTAATCAAACTGTATAAACACTTGTGCTATGCTTTACCACCTTTGCCATTTTATCTCTTCCTTGTTATTGCTTATTCCTTTCTACTTCTGTTTTCTTTCAGGTATATTCTATTTATCCCCAGCTGGTTGACGAGTTCTCCAAATCGTTACCAATACCCACTCACCAATTATAAGAGTAGTCAGCAATACGACTGTATCCAATTTGTATGTATAATTTTTATTATTACAACAATATATATCTGTAGATTTTACTAATAAGTTGTTCTTTTTATATTTATTTTAAGCAAAGTTTATTTCAAAGAAAAAATTTTTGTCAGTTCTTTTTTTCTTGTTATTTTCCTTCTAAGGCAACGATTATTGAAATTTTTTACTCATCCTTTTTATTCTTATCAAAGATAGTGATGTTTTTCAATAATTATTTGCCTCTATGGTTTCTAAGTTTTTCATATCTACTAACAACCTTTTAAGCTATCTTTCATATGTGATATTTTATAATTACTACAAGTTAATCTATTAAACTAATACAATTTTTCTTTTTTTTTATTAGCTAGTTGCAAACTCTACACTGACTGTCTCGAGGTCAACCTCACAAAGAAAATTTAATCTTCAAGATGGCCCATCACTTTTTCATAATTAATAAAAATTCATAATGTAACCATTAGATTTTGATTACAGTTATAACCCTATGACGAGTTATTTTTGATTGAAAATATCATTACAGTAATTTTATTTTTATCATTATTTTCAGTACCAATAAAGTTTATAACTATATGATTATTGTAACAATTTGTGAAGTTAATTAGGGAAAGTGTGTGTGTAATGGCCATATGCACCGTATATAGACTTAAAACCAGATTAGCTAAACTGGCTTAAATATTACCAAGGTAACCGTTATGCACCGTTACAAGAGCAGAACAGATTAGCTAAACGATTGAGTAACATTGGCAACACCGGATTTTGCTGTCAAAGATCAATTATTTGCGATGTCAAAAACAAACGCATTTTAATATGATTTTAGGGGTCTATTCTGTAAGCATTGAGCGAACCGTTCACGAGCGGTTATCGTTGTTTGAAAGGTTTTTCGCTCTAAAGCTATTCTGTAAGCAAACAACCACCGTTATGCACTCGTTAGTGAACAGCGCACCCTTCGAGATTCAACCTTTCACGAACGGTGGCAGATTAGTCGACGTTAGCCAACGTTCGTGTTTATTTTTATAATTATAAAAGAAATTTTATATGTGAAATTGTTGTATTAATTTTATCAGAGTATGTTAAAATGGAAAGTAATTTATTTAATCTAATTGTAAATGAATTTGAAAGAATAAATATATGACGCTAATTAATCTAACCTCAAAAAATTTGGTTGAGATGAATCAAGAATTATTAATAGCCGCTTATTAGGAGATAGTAGCAATTATATACTTTGAATAAATTGTTATTTCAGGTAGTACCTACCTCACCAGAGGTGGTCTTAGATCATGTGAAAAACCACCTGTAATAAAAATTACAAAAGGATTCTTATTATTAAAAATAATCTCTTAAGAACGTATAATAATAGTGATAGAATATATCTCAATGAAATGCGAGAAGAAAGATTTACTATTGCAGGTTGATAATTTTACTATTGTTGAGGTATTTTAAACATTTTCAGGAATTTATTTGTAAAATTTTCTTACTATATTTGAATAGGGTTCTAAAAAAATAAAAATAATTATAGGTACTCATATTTTTAAATTCTTGAAGTAATTGAGAATTAGTACACAGTATTTACACTACCTATTAAACTTGCCGAAGATATCGTAATAAACTTATATGTAATTAATTTATGTGTTTCTTTTGTATTTTTTCACTTATGGGTATGCAATTAAAGTTGGTAAGTTTAGTTAAAACCTATATTTCAATCTTCGTCAGGATTAGATCAACTTTAACATACAACCACTTTAAGTTGTCAAATGTATTAAGATTATTATATTAATGCTAATAAACTCCTAACGAAAATCCAAAACGGATCGAAATATACGTTTAAACTAAACTAACTTTAATTGCATACCCAAAAGTGAAACAACACATTAAATAAATAATTAATAAATAAATATTAGTTGTAATTAATTTATTTCATAAAAACCAATTCAAACAAAGGACTAACTCATACTTTTAATATTATTAATAATAACTATACAAATAGTACTATGTTCTCTTCAGCGGGGGGTGAATTTTAGGTGTTTTCTTGCACCTAAAATGTACGTTTACTCGCAATTCCTCCAAGAACGATGTATTGTTGCCTTCTCAACTCTTTTGAAATCCATTCAAAACTGCGACATTTTTACAAAATTGGCGCGTTCTCCAGAAATAATAAATATGGCATGCGCAATATATACTTAAAAGGTGAAACTGTATCTATATTAACGGCAAAGATGTATTACCTTTTTAGAAAACGTTAGACAGTCGTTGAGAGTGCGCATAGCTCAACGGTTGGTGTTACAGAATAACCTATCTATCGATTCTCGTTGAAGCTGCCGCTGAGGAAGTCGCTAACGATCGCCGTTCACGAACGGCGCCATTCGTGAACGGTTAGTTACAGAATAGACCCCTTAATGTTGTTATTGTGTTCGTTAGTTGTGCTCATTCAATTCAATTTAATTCCGTTGGTTTGCATATGCGTGTATAATATAAAGAATGAATAACGTAAAACGTATTGCCAATTTTACTGCTGCAGAAAAGCGAAGTCTAATAAAGCTTATTTCTAATAAATATGCAAAAATATTGGAAGACAAAAAAACAGATCGTGTAACTATTCATGATAAAAATAAAGCGTGGGTGGCAATAGAAAAAGAATTCAATGCAACTGCTCCCACCTCTTGTTATAGGAGTGCTGATTCATTGAAAAGGATGTATGAAAACAGAAAAAAAGAATGAAAGAAAAAATTAGCTGAAGAAAGAAAAATGAGAATGTTAACGGGTGGAGGCACCATGACTGAAACTAATAAGACGGATGAAGACACTGATGATTTCCAAGTTCCAAATCATCTTCTATCTCTTGTAAAACGAGTAAAGTTGTATTTTTCGTTAACCGAAACCTTTTAAAAAAGGTCAGCTCACCTAAAGATGTAAAATAATCTGATCTTATATAAAGTTGACGTGGAAATCCAAACTGTATGATGTCCAGAATGTCTGCATCATCTTCTATAAACATTTCATCTTCCAATTCCATTGCATCACATTTATTTTTTAAATCGAGGAAGCAGCTTTTGTATACACAAAAAATTAACGTGAAGTGTGAGGTTAGAACTTGCGGCTTAACTATATATTCTGTGGCTTAAACTCATGATTTCGTAAGATTAAAGTTAAACGCGTTTAGCGGCGTATTTGGCTACGGTGCTTAAGAAATGACAAAGTTTAACTAGATTAATCGTTAATCTGGATTAAACAACTACGGTGCATATGGCCATTAGCTTCCTATCTTAATCCTCTCTAATATTTGAGCACTATGTAAAAAAACGACTACGCTTTTTGTGGTCCAATTCCCCCTGAGGCGATAGATGTCGCAATATTCGCTACAATATCATGGCCATTCATATTCGCTGACGGCGAAATGAATGAAGTTGATCATGATAATACGGCTGGCATCGAATTTTGAATGGGAGATATCGCCACAATCGCTACAATATGGATGGCTCCAAATTCAGGAAAAAGAGTATAATATACTAAAAATAGTTACTCCTATCTATTTAATTTCCAAAATCATCTAAAAGAAATAAATCTAGTGGTTTGTTTATAGACATTATAATGACTGTATAATACAGATTATACACAGAAATAATGCTGAAGTTAAATGTTTATAAGTAGTTTATTTTCAGTATAATATTAATAGTAATAACAATAACAGTAACAGTAATAATAACCAATTCTTGTTACTCCTATTAAGTTATACATTTGGTAATACATTCATTATAAATATGCGTTGACCTGGGAGCAATGAATTTCATTACACACGGGGCGTGAGTATTAATAACAATATGTTTTTATCCATTTCTTTGCACTGAAACAAAAAAGGAAAAGTAGTCCTGAAGAGCAATAATGAATACAACCAAAAGTTACTTACATATTTACGTCCTTTGGCAACGTGAAATAAGTATGTTGAGGATGATCGTTTTTATTATTGCGGCAATTTTCCACTGTGCAATACGAAACCATTTTTTTCTTTCAATTTGGAGAACAAATCTCGCCCAAAACCAAAAACTATTCAAAATCTTAGCGATGCTTTGAAGATGATTTTTTTGGCAGTTATCAAACAGGTTTTTATTTGTTTTTTATAGGTGATGTTACCAATGGTTACCAAAAAATGACAAACAAACATCAATTACTTTTTTACCGACCAACCTGCTTCCCCCTGAAACTATAGATGGCAATACCTACAACATTGTCGATGCATTGTCGCATAGATAATATAATAATATACTACGTATATAGAATGCAAACTGAATACAATCAAAATTTTATGAGCTTAGCACCAAAAATACAGATGGCACCTGTAATGCGGTCTACCATGACCATCTCCATTAATAAAGCCAAGACCCGATGCAACTGGCCATGGACCTACTAGACCTACAGCTTGCTCTATAACTTAGTGACAAACCGTATCAATGCTGTTTACATAATATCTATACAGTGTAATTGAAATGAAAGGTTAAACGACTAGCGCATTTTCAGTGCTTGCGTATTGTTGATTGCATTTGAAATGATTATTTTAATTTGCTTTTGCAATATAGTACGCATATTACATTTTAATTTAATAGCACTGTATAATATAATCACGTGGGCTGTATCCTATAAATCATCTATAAATTCAGTTTTTTGTTTTAAAATTGAAACTGACATTTCTCAAAGAATGAAATACCCCAAAATATAATTGTGCCTTTTTAAGTTTTCGCTACAAAATTTATTTGCCACGGATTTTTAAATTCTACAAAGGACCTGGCGACATTTTTTAAATGGAAGAACTTTTGTCAACACTCTTACATTGAAAAACTAACTGAGAAGAAAATTAACAATTACCGTATTTGTGATAGGTATAACTAGCACTGGAAAATTAGTTTATTTGTTACTCACTTGTAAACGTCATTTTATGCGACGGAATAGAAACAACGAAAGGTTACTTTTACAAGCTACTGACTTGTAAAACTGACAGCTGACCTGTAAAAAGTTTTACAAGTTAGTAGAATATGACATTCATAGACAAATTGTCATAATAACCTCTACGTCTACGCACACTTCCACGGCTAATAAAATTATTAAAAAGTGTAACATTTTATTGTGATTGTTAGGATTAGGGCCAGGTTTTATAGATACAATAAATGTTGTGTGTTGTTTACAAATGAATAACAAATAAAATATTATACATTATACGCAAGGTAACTGTTTTTACTGGCTCAAGAAGGATACAGGCTCGCCTGCCGGCTCGCCAGTCATTTCCTTCTATCGCCAGTAAAAACAGGTTTACCTTGCTAATAATGTAAAATACTATAATAGTGCCTGTTCTAAAGGTAAGGTATTTAATGCTCATAACTTGTAAAGCAGACCGAGTAAATGTTTCGTCGAATTTCTTTAAATAAATTAATTACAATTTTATTATTGTAGCGCAGGAAGAATTTAGAGATGTTATAAAGTATTGCTGGAAAGCCATACATCAATTTCGAAGACACCGCATGTTCCAAGGATACAATTTCAAATTTTAAGTTAGGCCAACCAAAAGCAAAACTGTGTCCAAAAGCAAAAAAGTTATATCAGAAAGTTAACAAGTTAAAACAAACAATCAATAGACAATTTATTATACGTTTTGTAAAAAAATCAGGTACATTTTCTTGTAGTCATAAAGCTAGTTTAAAAGATAGCATTGTTTGCAAGGTAGTTGGTTTAAACAACAATAATAAGGCAAATGTAGTAGAAATTGTAAATACAATCTGAACTATTTAACCAATCAAGAAAAATGTAGGTATTTGTTACGATGTAAGAATAAATTAATTTAAATAATTACTTGGATTTCTTTCTAAGCCAAAAGGAAAAAATAATTTAAATTCTTAAAGATGAAACCGTACAGGTAAAATGCATTTAAGATACTTAGCCCCAAAAATACAGATGGCGCACGAATTATTCATCGAACAATGCTTGGAGTTTGCATTCTATATACGTAGTATATTATTATATTATCTATGCATTGTCGCTTAGCTTCATATCTTAATCCTCTCTAATCTTTGATTTAAACCAAAGAAAGATTTACAGTTAACTACTAACAATGATAAATTAGCCTTTATACTTATGGCGTCTTTAAACAAAAGACTATCCCGCATATTGAACATTATACAAAGCCGTCTCTGATTATTTATTTATTTAAAATATTTTTAGAAATTAATTATACTCTAAGTAATTATTAAAACTTTTTAACAATAAATCTATAAAATATGAATTAAAACTTCTTAGCAATTTAAATTAAAATATATTGTTGGAAATGGAAAACAAGATTAAAATTATTATTTTGCGGTGAAAAGTTGTTTTGGTGTAATGATAATTGGTGCAGTGAAAATATGTCAAATATCCCTCAATATATCTAATCAATAGTTTTACATGAAATAAATACAGCTAGAATTAATTAATTATTGTGTTAGTAGATGATTAATGTATCAAAATAGTCAAAAATATATAAGCAGGTTCTTATTACTTATATAATTTGCTATTTACTACATAGATTTCGACCGTGAGATTTGCGAAAGTAAATCGCACAGCAGAAAGTAAAATCAGTAGTGAGTTTTACTTTCGTGTGTTATGTTCGGTTTTCTAGGCAACTTGATTGTGCGATATGAGCTACTTTCTGATATGGTCGTAGGAAAAAACCACGACCTCCTTGATTTGACGTTTCGTTTGAAATAGTATTTTACATTACAAGCCAGGTAAAACAGTTTTTACTGGCGAAAGGATGAGGATGACTGGCGAGCCTTAAGGCGAGCCTGTCACATCCTTGAGCCAGTAAAAACTGTTACCTGGCGTGTGATGTATAATAATTTATTTGTTTCTCACTTGTAAATAAATCAAAAACTAATAATGAGATATTTTTTCGCCTTCTTTCATGACAATTAATATATTTTGAAAAATGTCTCGTTACCTTTGAAATCATTACTTTGACAACGGCGCTTATCGTTTATTTTATTGTTTATTATTAATTATAAAAAGTAATAAGTCACACAATTTTGTAAATTATTCAAAATGAACATACCAGAAGCTATAAAAAACGAGGCGACCAGGGTGGTGGCAAATTTATTGCCACAGAAATCGTCTGCAAGATATGAGCCAGAATACTTGGAATTCAAGAAGTGGCAGAAAAGAAACGAGGTAATTGGGGTTACAGAAGACGTCTTGCTGGCTTATTTAAATCAGTTGTCGGTAAGGTTTAGTCCAAATTCGGTATGGTCCAAATGGAGCATGTTGAAGAGCTGTTTAGAAATGAAAGAAAATTTTCATGCTAACAGGTTTGTAAGTAATTTCTAGAAAAACGGAAATTTTCAATTGTTATTTAATATTTATAGATGTCGCAATATACTTTCATTTCTAAAACGGAAAAGTGAGCGCTACAACCCTAAAAAGGCGAAGGTATTAACAAAAGAAGAAGTTGAAAGGTTCCTGTTAGAAGCTCCTGATGATGAATGGTTGTTGGCTAAAATTATTACAATTTTTGGAATTTTTGGCTGTTGTCGATGCGACGAATTACTTTCTTTGAAGACGAACGACGTGGAAGACACTGGCAAATACATTGTTGTAAAATTGCGGGAAACAAAAAATTTGACGACGAGAAGTTTTGTTATATCAGATGATGGGTGTAGCTTTCAGCCTTGTGCTTTATATAGAAAGTATGTAAGTCTACGCCCCCCTGCTGCAGATAGTTTGCGTTTTTTTTTAACATATCGAAATGGAAAATGTGTTTCTCTCAACGCTGGTCAACACACGATTGGTGGAATACCAAATAAAATCGCAAAATATTTAGGGTTAAAAGACCCGGAATTATATACGGGCTACTCATTTCGTCGGACCGGAGCCACCATGGTAGTTGATGCTGGTGGCGATATTTTAGCATTGAAAAGAGCAGGAGGATGGAAATCAACGGCTGTTGCCACCAGTTATGTGGACGACTCCATTAACAACAAAGTTTCAATGTCTAAAAAAATGTTTGCTGTTGATAGTACAAGTATTAGTAAATGTCCGAATACCACGCCACTTGCTTCAATAACAGACTCTTCTGCATGTGCAAAGCTACTACCTCATGAAGAATTGGAAAATTTAGAATTTGTGGAAACCACAATTGCACTATGAACTTCAATATTTATTATGATGGTAATCACAAAACAGCATTCTCAAATGTTAATAATAATAAGTAGGTTATAATAATATTGATAAACATTACTTGTGAATTTAATAAAATAATTCAACAAAATTGTTGCTTATTATTGATTATCGTGTTAGTACCTAAGTGTAGGAAATTAGGCAAGTTTCTAAGCGGTACTCATAAACAAGGTACGGTCGTTTCTAACTTGTAAAAAATCAACAGTTCCTGTGGTCTCTAACTTGTAAAATTTTTACTAGTAGCTAACTAGTAAAGATTGACTTTCAACGTCAATAAGCTGACTTGATAAATGGATGTTTACAAGTGAGTAACAAATAAAAACATTTACAATGTTTACAGTATCTCCAACTTAATATAAATAAATCATGCTTTCATCTAGTAGTAGTATAGAGGTTATGTATTTGACATACGAGGGCAGTAAAAACTTTCACATAAGAGGGCAGTAGAGAAGTTTTAAATGCCCTCAAAACAGGACATTTATAGAAAGCACTTTCTGATCAGGTAGGCGAAAAAAGTATTTGCTGGTAATCTAGTAGGAACTGGTTATATTTATGAGTTGTTATAAGATACTTTAGAACCAATCAACAGAGAGAATGAAACCAATGCGATTTGAATTCAAATTTTAATTTTATAAAAAGTTTGGTAAAATTGCGATGTATGAATAGCGCCGCTATTTCAAAAATTGTGCAATTTCATAGTCGCACGCCCCGTTTCAAGTTGCGTGCATTTTTGAAATTGCTATGTGTGAACAGTTACAGATAGTGAAGTTGCACAATATAAAAATTGATGACGTGTTGGTTATAGTATAAAGTGGTGCAATAACTGCTTTAGCGCAACTTTACCTGTAAATCATTATTTTTTTTATAATTGCGTTACATATTAATATAAGGGTAAATAATCCGGTGTTTTTGTTGTAGTGGCGAAAAACCTCCGGTATTGTAAATTTTATTTACAATTATTGAAAATTGAAAAAAAATACAAACACAATATATAGCAACAGACTTCGTTAAAAGCGATGATATATACAAAATACAAACCACTTACTTTTACCATAAAAAGATGCTTCGGCTAATTAACTGTTAACTCATGTCTTGCCATGTCACAACGCAGAACTTTGCATTTTATTTCTATATCTTCTATAAAAAACAAACCCAACATTTACATTTATTTCAAAATTGTGCCCAAGGAACTGCTTGACAAAACAGCACTAAAGCATTTTAGTCACAAGCTATTTAATCCAATTACAGAAGAAGATGTTAACGGTTTCACTATCTCGTTAAATTGAAACATAATCTTTTCACATTAATAATCCAGGTAAGGTAGCAAATATTTACATACATCATCACTACCATGCATCTTGTCTGTTTTAGGTCAAAACATACCTTGAAATGACTTCAAATTCATTTTTTAAGTGCATTCATAAGTAACGATACCACGTCGTTAGCTGACAATGAAATTTTATCAGGATTGTAAGAAAAATCAACTCTAGAATTTATCCTTTTTCTTTGGCTTCATTAAAAAAGTTTTTATTTATAATATTTTTCCCCTTGCGGTTATGCAACCCATCTAACATCTTGAATTCAATCTGCGGAGCAGGAAGTGCCCGGAAATGATTATGTCGTCAACTTAAAGAAGAAGTTGTAGGATATTCACGACCGAATCCAAAAGAATAGCCAAATCGCGAGTGACCGAATGAAGACTTTGTACGATGTGATAGCCCAAGAAGGAGGTTTTCAACCTGGAGAGCTTGTCTGGTTATACAACCCGCAAAGACGTGGCTACTCGTCAAAGTTACAGCGAAATTGGGAGGGTCTATACCAGGTGAAGAAACGAATACATGATTTGATCTATCGCACCCAGAAATTGTCAAGAGATAAACCAAAGTTGGTACACTCCAATCGTCTGGCGCCCTATGAGGGAAATAATAACGCAGTCCCGGATCGGGAAGATAAGGCTGAAGTGGCTGTCAATACAGTAAGGCGTGAAGACGATCGGCCGACCTTTAAAGAATTTATGACTGCGTTATCCGGGACCAGAAAAGTGCGATTCGGAGTCACGACCGCAATGCAGCAAGATCTCTTCCGGCTCCCTGTTGATTATTCCATTGCTCACTGTATCTCCGAGGACCTTCGCAAGGCAAGAGGAATCAATTAGAAATCAATTTGGACCGCTGGATAAACTTCGAGAACAGAATCCCTCTGTTGGCAAAGTCAAACTCAAACGGACGCTCTATTTACTACTTAGTAACGAAACTAGCTTACTACCAGAAACCCAGTTACGCGGACCTGTGGAAGGCGTTAAGGTACTTGAGGACCAAGCTGCTTACTAGGGGCATTAACAAATTGGCAGTTCCCAAACTCGGCTGTGGGCGGGACCAGTTGGATTGGAGAATCGTTCGTAACATGTTGGAAATCGTCTCGGAAGAGGTACGGACGTGAATATCTTGGTCGGCAGCTTCGACCCACGGCCAACGAAGAGTATAGATTGTTATTTCTACCGGAATGGAACGTGTAGTCGAGGGGAGAACAACATAATTTAAATTAATTAGTGTTCGTTAGTCAGACGGTTTACGATTTGGTGTGTCAATGATGATTTGGTGTGAATTGTTCAATCATGTCTTTTTTGAATTGCTCGACTGATAATCCCTTGAAAGATGAAGGTACATCATTGTAAATCTTTGTGACATTGTAACTAAATGAGCGCTCGAAGAATGTAGTGTTGTGCTTGGGTATAGTCAACAAACCTCTATGTCGCACATTTATGTTGTGAACACCTGTTCTATACCTTATCTTATTGTATAAATAGGGTGGCTGCCTGTTGATTATTATGTTATGGTAGAATGTTGCTGTCCGTATATAACGTCGTTGTTTCATGTCTAGTCAACCCGCTTCTAGTAATTTTGAAGATATATGAGCAAACTTAGGAATTCCGAAAACAAAACGTAAACAAGAGTTTTGGACACGTTGTATACGTTGTGAGGTTTCAAAATCAAGGCAAGGGCCATAGACAGGTATACAATAATTGAAGTGTGATAATACAAGCGATTCACTTAGTAAGATCTTTGCGTCTTTGTTTAAGTAGTCTTTATGCGGCTAAAGAAGTTTTAAATTATAGTAAGCTTTTTGTATATACTTATTAATTTGTTTTTAAATCTGAACGTTTTGTCAAGATCTAAACCTAGATTCTTGGCACTTTCAACTATCGGAATATTAACATCTCCAATTTTTATGGCTGTCAGTTGATAATTATTAACCTATTTACCGAAAAGTAAAACACAAGACTTAGTTGGATTTAATATTAGCGCATGATCAGCAGAAAATTCATTTATAGCTTTCAAATCATTATTCAATGTATCAACTGCATCTTGAATGTGATTTGGACTAAATGAGTAATACAATTGTGTATCATCTGCGTACATGTGAATATTACAGGCCCCCACACAATCACAAAGACCTCTGGTATACAAGGTAAACAGCAGAGGACCTAATATGGATCCTTGCGGTACCCCTCTGGTAACATCAATAGACATAGAGACATCCTGAGATGTCTTAACTTGTTGCGTCCTGTTGCAGAGATAGTTGTGAATCAGACCAACTGCATTATTACCAAAACCGATATAGTGCAATATATTAAGCAATAATTCATTATTGATTGTATCAAACGCCTTGCTGAAATCTAACAGAGCCAACAACGTGCATTTTCCTTCATCTTGAGCTTTGAGAATATCATCTGTTATCTTCAGCAAGGCGGTTGTGCAGCTGTACGAAGGTCGAAACCCTGACTGACTAGATGGTAATAAACTATTTTTATAAATATTCTAACGCGCTAAATATTCTCTAACTTGTGAATTAATTATTTTTTCCAAGATCTTTGAAAGTGTTGGTAAGATGCTAATTGGTCTGTAATCTTTATACTCCGCATGCTGCTCGATTTTTGCTATTGGTGTTACCAGAGCCGACTTCTAGCTGTTGGGAAATATTTTTTCTAAGATACACGAGTTAACAATATGTACTAGATATTGCAATATAAAAGGACAACATAGTTTTATCATTGTGATATTTAATTCGTCCGATCCTGTAGAATTACTTTTTAAGGAATCGATTATTTTGGATACAGTATTGCTATCTACGAGATTGAAATTAAAAACTCTAGTATCATGTAATTTATTATTTTTGTAAAAGTTCAATACGTGTCCAGGAACTGAAATTTGTGGAATACTATTAACAAAATAACTATTAATTTCATCAACGCGGCCAGTAAAAGACTTATTTTTGTTAGTTTTAGAAGATACAACATTTAACGCTCTGAATTCCTTCCATAGTACTTTAGAATTGTTAGTCTGAGAAACTTTAAATTTTAAGTAAGCCTTCTTCTCATTTTTTATTGCGTTGTTTGTAAAATTACGCAACGTAATACTTCCATGCAGCTGCGGTTTTCAAGTTTCTATATTTAGTTTTAGCTTTGTCCCTTAAACTTATTAATAATCTAATATTATCAGTTAACCACGGCGAACGTCTTTTTGTTATTTTGAAAGTTTTCCATGGTGCATATTCATTAAACAGATTTAATATTCTACTACTTAAAATATTAACTTTTTGATTAATGTCATTTTCATAAAATATATCATTCAAAGATAGTGATTGCAGTTCGGTGTAGAAATTATCAAAGCTAAACTTCTTAAAATCTCTATAAGTATGAATAACAGGAGAACACGGAACTTTTTCACATAAAATCTCCCAGGTTGTTAGATCATGGTTTGAAAAATGACAGTTTATAACACTCGATTTCTTTATAAGTGACGGTTGAGAAGTGATAATGATATCTAATAGAGAATCTTTTCTAGTAGGTGCTGTAATTACTTGGCTTAAACTTAAAAATTCTAACATATTATTAAAATATTCCGTAGATGGATTGGCTGCCATTAGGAAGTCTACGTTTCCATCCCGTAAACATACAATATGGTCTGAATATGGTGTACACAACATAATGGAGTTCTCAACTTCATCTATAAAGTTCTTATAGTTGTAAATTGGAGGTCTATAAAACACTCCCAGCACAATACTCTTATTATTAATTTTAACTAATACCCATAATTGTTCAATTAAATTACTGGTATTAATGATACATTTGAAGATATTTTGTTGTATATAAAAAAGAATACCGCCTCCTCTACTACCACAATCCTTACGTACCAATTTATAATTTTCAATATTAATCGCTCTGGAGGATACATCTTCCTATAACCAACTCTCGCTTACTGCCAGTATTTCAAAGTTTACTATTAATTCCTTGATCTCGTTAATTTCCGGTAATAATGACCGTACATTGATGTGTTGTGACAGTACAGCCTACGCCACTGACGCGACGGTGTTATCATCTACGCCACTGGCGGAGAAAATGTGTGTTGGTAAAACTGCAAAATAACTAAATGCCGGTTGCTATGAAGAATAATTTTAAAAAAGTTTTTCAATTGAAAGTTATAATAGTTATTTATCATGTTATTTATGTATTAAGGGCATAAAGAAGCTTTTATGGCCAGTAGCGTTATTTCTAGCCCGAGGCGTCAGCCGAGGGCTAGGAAAAGGCTGTAGGGCCATAAAAGCAAGTTATGCCCGAAATGCATACACTATTTTATGCACAGATTGTTTTTATCTCAAATCTATTATTGTGTAAAAAAATATAATTAAATGAGTACGTAGGTTACATCAAGCCGCTATGCGTATACTTATGTGCTTATACGAAATACGTTACTATAGTTACTATTCTAAAATACTTAATTTCAGCTTATTTTCATTGGTGATAAGTTTACAAATTATATTAAGAACCAATCAAGTTCTACAAATACAGCTCTGACATTTAATTGACGTTTCATTATTGCCCGTCGGATCATAAAGAGGCCCTTGGGGCATAAAGAGACAGTTATGTTTAGATAAGTCTAGCAATAATAGTCTAATTATAATGCATCGGTGCATAAAATAATTAATCAAATTAATTTTTAATTCTTTTTGATAATATGAAAAATATTATGAATTACCGATAGTACTAAAAAGGCTATTGTTCTACATAGTTCAAAAAAGTTATTAATTGGTTGATAAATCATAATATTCAATCAATAAAAAAAATGTTTTAATGTTTAATTCATGCAAATATAATTTGAAGTTTGCATATAATTGAGAAAGTTATTAACACAACTTTCCAAGAAGGAAAATCAGCAGATCTTTCATCAAGGAAGATTACAAGTTTTTAGTGTTATAAAGTTTGGAAGATTCAAAGAAAGTTTATTATTGGTTGTAATGATTTCAAGAAAAAGTTATTCATTATAATGGTTGCTGGGAACTAATCGAATCGCCATCAGTAACGGAAAAAGTTTGTTATTATAATAACATATAATCTATTGGTGTGTACGTTTCAAGTAAGTGACGATTACATTGACTTATCTTGGGTTAATTAAATAAAGTACCTGTTAGGACACAAGGTCCTATATTTTGTCGTTGTTTTGGATAAGATACCTATAAAATTATAACCACAAAAATCAATTATCATTTAAAATTATATAATTTTCATAAATGTCAAAAAAAAGGATTATCTTTAAACGCTATAACACAGCTTTGCTATTGAATTAAGAGATTACTACAATACAAACAATTTTCAAAAACCAATAGTAAAGGGGTGTTATTATTAATTTAGCTTGTTACAGCCGGCTGAGGTACCTTTTAGATTTTTATGTCACTAGGAACAAACTGTGTAGTAATTTGTGAGTAGTTTCTAAACCTGAATATAAATGTTTAACTTCTCTGAGACTTAATTCTATTTATTTATATCAATGATTTAAATAAGCTTTTGTACTTGCGAAACCAAAGGTAAGTATTGTGTAAACTGATGACTATTAGATATGATACTTCCTGCTTAAAGAACCTATGAACCACGCCCTGCAAGAGTTTCATGTCTCTACCTCACTAGTTGTGGGTTTCAGTTTATATACATCATAATAACCAATATAACTAAAGTTATAAACTAAATAAAAAAGAGTAATCAGATATCAAAACAATTTATTAATAATTTTTTTGTACATTTCAAAAGTCAATTAAATATTTATATAGTATTGGCAACTCTTCAGAGAGTACTGCTGGCTACTTCTGACTAAACGCCCTATAACGGGACATTTGTTTACCAGGGGGCAGTAATCATGTAACGGTTGAGGGTATATTGGGTGTCTTAAGGAAGCGCGCATATAAGAGATTTGTTACAGTGTCCAATTCGTAAACAGTCTTGTGACATGTCTATACCCTAAAAAATATATAAAGTAATAATTCTGACAAAAAATAAATTTAAAATAAAAACAATACATATAAACAAAATAATAAATGAAGAATACAACCTTTAATAAAAAAAAATAAAATAAATTATTAATTAATTTTGAGTTCTTACGGTCAAAATGAAGAGTAAAAATATATACAATTTTATCGCATCAAACGTGTTGTGGTACTATCACCTTTTCTGCTACAACAATTATCCAGCTGTTTCACCAAAAATTGTTTTTAAATGTTCCTGTGTTTTGATGACATACTTCTGATCATCACGGCGGAAAAAAATATTTCCATCGTGGGTCCAAGTATTACGTCTTCCGATTTCTCCTTGTAGCTGTTGTAGAATATTTAAACGTGGTTTGGTTAAATCCTCTCGAATAACGTAACTAGTACCTTTCAGTTTCTTTTTGCTACTGAAAACTTGCTGCCGCCTTTTGTAGCTGATAAATTCTAATGTTACAGGCCTAGCTTTCCCTTCAACATATTTACCGGCACGATGCATTCTATCGAACATCAAGCTTTTTTCGAAAGATATCTATAACTTCGTCTTCTAATTTTTCGTTTTGTTTTTTTTTAGCCCGAAAATGCGAATGTTATTTCGCCTGGAATATTGCTCTAGATCATCAATTCTTTGTTTCAGAATTTTATTTTCTTCTATAATAGGAGCCATTACTTCTTTAACCTTTTCATTGATGGCATCAGCAATGCACACGCGTATCTTATCGACAAGTATTTTCATACTTTCTTCATTGTCGAAGTACTTCTTTATAGAATTTTCAACACAATAATAACATCCCTGATGACAACTTTTCAATATGTTTGTATAAAAAATAGATACGCGCTATCATTCACACGTTGTTATTTTTATTTCGTTTCGTATCACTCGTCGCCATTTTTAAATACGTTTCATTTGGCGTACTAATAAAATATCAATTCACTCGAAATTTCAATTTGTCACGGCTGTTTATTTTGTTTATCTGACTTCCGAAATGTTACCGTCACAGAAATAAAACTGGTTATTGTATTTTAATTTTTATATTCAACATATATAAAACAAACTAAACGGGCGACCACGATTTAACACGTCAGGTGTTACGCGCGTTACTGATGTTTTCAACCCCGCAGCCCGCAAACAAATTAGAGGTTAAATAGCTATATATTTGACTAGTAAAAAGTGTTGTGTAAAATACAAATCACATTATTAATGTCGCATATATGTAAATTGTAAGACACCAGCTTACATTAGCATGCCCTCTCCATTTTATTTCTGTTATACATAGCGAATGTTTCATCAACAAATTTACATGTGCAGACTTATATAGCAGACAATAAGTAAATGTCACAGTTTTGTTTGCTGGGTACAGGGTCATCTTACGTGAGCCACCCCGTACCTACATTATGCATAAACAAATAATATAAAGAAAATATTTTAATCTGATACCCCGGAAAATAGACAAGAAGCTAAACATTTAGACAACTAAAAAAATATAATATAATAATGTAAAAAGAAAAAGGTATCTTATAAAATGTTCCAAGCAAAAAAAAGCAAAACAACCCTGGCACAATTTTAAAGTTTAGCCCCCAAAAAAATTAAATGATAGTTGCGCCTATGGTGAGGGAGAAATTGGTCAACCAGTGAATTGAATATGTGCATCGTGAATTAGAATATAAATGTGTATATAAACTAGTGTAAAATAAATCTTGTTGAAATAAATATTTGTGTAATTTAAATTAGTCTAAGATTGTTAATAATTACTAGGTGCAAACTGCTTACCCTAATGGGTAAGCTTTAGTAACTTGTTGCTTTTGCTGAAATACGAAAAAAGAATTCAAGCTCGGATTGACGGACCTCACCGCTCTTACATCGCGTAGTTCAATAGGGTTTGGGTCATCCAGCGCTAGGTAGCGCTGGCTGTCTCGCCGAATACCGAGACACATGAATGAAAACACAATGCTTGTACTTAATAATTTAAGGATAAGGAGAGTGTTTGTAATTAGTGTTACTGTAAATATTTTTCTTTGTTAATAGATGATTATAACAGTACCTTTAGTATTATTTAAAAAGAACTTAACAATACAATGAGCCGGCTTACTATATATTCTTTAAATCATATGTTTTAGGGTGGCTGTTATTTAGGTCATGTTGGAATGTCGGTTTTGACGGGTACTCATTTGACTCCCAAAAAAAAACAAAATTTTTAAGACCAATATGAGCCTTTTATCTTTATTCTAATAATTCGTTGTAACGAGAAATTTCCTATTTAAAATATACACTTTTGACCACTGGGATCAAATTGTTGAGAAAAAATTTGAAAATTAATTTTATGGAATTAACTGGCATTTCTTAAAGTTATTTAAGTAAACAAAATTATATCAGGCATTCTACATCGCTTCAATATTAGTTGAACAGTGGTGCATTATTTTGAATTTACTTGAAAATCGTTGAAAAAAATCAAATGCTCCATATAATTTTTTTACCTAAAATTAGCATCGATGCCCGTTATTACTATAAAACAAATTTTTATTTAATAATCTTTTCTCAACAATTTGTACCAGTGGTAAAATATATACATAAGAATTGAATGAAGCTGTATATTTTAAATAGAAAACTTCTCCTTGTTATACAGCGAATGATTAGAATAGAGCGAATAGAGATAAAAAGTTTGGATTAACCTTAAAATTTTTGTTTATTGTTTCCAGCCTTATTTTGTGGAACTCCATAATCATGAAATAAATAAAGATTATTAAAAGTTTCACAGTTTTATTAAAATATACCTGACAATATTGTTTCGACAGCTATGCTGTCATTATCAAAGGTAATATAATTATAAACAAACACGTCGCTAAGGTAGATACAAAATAGGTAACTAGATAAAATAATAATAATAATAAAAATTAATAATAAAAATCATAATTAAACATCTAATACTTCCAGTAACGGAGAATTACTGAGCTCAAGTTGTTCATTCATTAAAGGTACCCTGAGTTTGTGTTTGTATATCTCAAAGGCTTCTAAAATGTCTAATTTGCGTTTGTTATTACAAAAATGTAGGAATTTAATATTATTTTGAGGAGTCATTGTGTGATTTTGTTCTAAAAGGTGTTTGGCGTAATTCGATTTTTCAGGATGTTTATTTTTGTAATGACGTACGTGTTCTTTATATCTTATGTCAAAATTTCGAAGTGTTTGTCCAATATATACCGAACTACAAAAAGAACAATTTAAACGGTAAATGCCCGATTTCATGATATCATGTGTTCTGTCTTTAGCATTAAATAAGAATGAAAAAGTATTAGTGTTGGTTTTAAATGTTATTTTATAATTGTTGGTTTTTCTTAGTATATGTGCAATTTTTTCTGATATAAAATAGCAGCATACAGATCATTAGTACACAGAGCTTTAACTATTCCACTAACAAAATCAGATTTTAGCAAAGAGATATCAACCATTAAACAACTAGCACATGCAAATCATTATAATCCGAACATGATTGACACTTTAATTAAACAAAAAGATTATAGGTTAGCTATCAAAAGAATATATCCCATTGACAATCAAACAGAAGACACAAATTACATATCTATACCATATTTTGGCAAAATATCAGAAAAAATTGCACATATACTAAGAAAAACCAACAATTATAAAATAACATTTAAAACCAACACTAATACTTTTTCATTCTTATTTAATGCTAAAGACAGAACACATGATATCATGAAATCGGGCATTTACCGTTTAAATTGTTCTTTTTGTAGTTCGGTATATATTGGACAAACACTTCGAAATTTTGACATAAGATATAAAGAACACGTACGTCATTACAAAAATAAACATCCTGAAAAATCGAATTACGCCAAACACCTTTTAGAACAAAATCACACAATGACTCCTCAAAATAATATTAAATTCCTACATTTTTGTAATAACAAACGCAAATTAGACATTTTAGAAGCCTTTGAGATATACAAACACAAACTCAGGGTACCTTTAATGAATGAACAACTTGAGCTCAGTAATTCTCCGTTACTGGAAGTATTAGATGTTTAATTATGATTTTTATTATTAATTTTTATTATTATTATTATTTTATCTAGTTACCTATTTTGTATCTACCTTAGCGACGTGTTTGTTTATAATTATATTACCTTTGATAATGACAGCATAGCTGTCGAAACAATATTGTCAGGTATATTTTAATAAAACTGTGAAACTTTTAATAATCTTTATTTATTTCTTAAAATTTTTGTTTCTTTTTTTTAATCAACTGGGTACTCGTTAAAACTGAACTTGCAACATAACCCAAATAAGAACCACCCTAATACATTATGCTTTACTAACAATATTACTAATAACATAAATAAAAATTTCTATATTAAAACACTCATTCTTTTTCTACTTTTTCACTAAAAAAATTAATTTAAACTAATGAAAAATATATTTTGTTGCATGAGTTCTAGTATAACGTTTTCAGTTGCATATCTAACTAAAGCGATTGTAGATTACGAATCAAGTTTCTCTCTTGAGGTATATTTCTGATCAATACCATCCATTAGCTTTTTTTAACTTCTCAGTTTCATTCATCCTAATGTAAACCTTTATTGTAGTATTCTAAAGAGAGTATGGTGTATTATACTACAGTATTAAATTAATAACAATATATGTGATGGTAATCTTAATACGAGGGTGGTTCAAATATAAACCGGAATTTTGCTGTAAAAAATTTTATTATTAAGTTACAGAGCTGAAATGTTTTACAGTTTTTCTAGATAGTCTCCGTCACACTCTACACACTTTTGCCATCTCTCCGGAAGCTTTAGGATGCCTTTTTCGTAAAAATCTTTCGGCTTGTCACGTAACCATTCGCGCACGAAAGATTCTACCTCCGCATTGCTTTTGAATCGCTGTCCGCCAACTGCCTCTTTCAATGGACCGAATAAATAATAGTCGCATGGCGACAAATCGGGACTATAAGGAGGGTGTTCCAGTGTTTCCCAACCCAATTCGTGCAATGTTTCCATCGTAAGCCGAGCTGTATGCGGTCTGGCGTTGTCTTGCAGCAATATCGCAGTTCGGATTGGAATCTCGCGTCGTTTCGATCTGTAGGCAGGTTTCACCGTGTGTTTTAGAAGGTTACTATAATACTGCGCGTTCACAGTTCGTTGTTCAGTAAGAAAATCGACCGCAATTACTCCTCTCATGTCCCAAAACACGGTACACAACACCTTTCCCGCTGACAGTGTAACCTTCGCTTTAACTGGCGCGCCTTCCTCTTGCTTCCTCCACTCCATAGACGCGCGTTTACTCTCCGGAGTATAGTAGTGCACCCAAGTCTCGTCTGTGGTGAATATGCGCTGCAATAAATTGTCTCCTTCGTCTGCATATCGCTGCAGGAGACGCGTGCAAACTTCCCAGCGTGTGAATTTCTGGTCAAAATTCAAAAGTCTTGGCACCCATCTGGTTGATATTTTGCGGTAACCGAGCCGTTCATGAATTATTTGCTCAATACTGCCTATGCTGATGCCCACTTGTGCAGCCATATCGCGTACAGTAATGCGTCGGTCTCCCAAAATGAGTTTTTCTACAGCGCGGACGTTCTCATCGGTAACGCTTGTTTTGGGGCGCCGCGCATGTGGCAAGTTTGCCACCACTTCTCGGCCATTTCGAAAAGCGGAACACCAATCATACACTTGAGTCTTGGAGAGGCACTCATTCCCGAACTGCTGAAATTTCCGCGGTTTTTACATTATCTTTGACCAAAAAACGAATAATAATGCGTTGCGCAACAGACACTGGTACGTCCTTCTCACTCATGGCTACAACTACACTGACAAGCGAAATTACGCGGTCCCAGCTGTTCTCTACGCTTTGTAACAGACCAATCTAACATCCAGTACAGCCACTTTAACGACACTAACTTCTTCGCGCGTTTATTCAAAAATTCCGGTTTATATTTGAACCACCCTCGTATAATTACATGGTAATCTTTTGTTTTATACTTTTTACGTATTAGCTTTACCTTTGTTAATTTTTATAACCTACACAAAAAATTATATTGAATATATGTGTTTATATCTCTATACAAGAAAGTAATTTTTAATATATTGCGGTGATATCAAATCACCGTATTGAAAATTTTAACGACCGAACTGAAACGTTAACACAAATATTTTTATATCGGATTTAAATTAAAAGAGGGACATGCTATGTCATGGGCATAATTAATATAAAGGTTATAGATAGGACCACAGTTAGGTTCATTAATGTTTAAATTAAAAACTTAAGAATAAAGACTTCATGCAAACATAACCTAGCTTTCTCATGCATAATAATAATAGGTTTCATTTTCAGAAAAAGGATATCAATTAGTTAGATTGCTTGATCATAGGTACGTTTATGCAACCGATGTTACTTTGGGACGGTTTCCCACTTGTTAGGAAGAAGTAATTTCCATATTAAAATTTACATATTACGATGTTTAAACGTTAGATAGATTTTTCTATATTCCAGGAGACCAGCTCAGTTCCATGTTGTAAATTAGCTGAAAATAGATTAATTAGGTCAATCTTATTATGACTGATACAATACAATTAATTTTTGAATTTGTTTATAAGATTTCTGGTCACTACAATTAATGAAGGTATTGAATCCTCTCGTTCGTGTTGATATGACTCTTATAGACTCTTATCCTGTTTTTCTCACCATTGTTTTGATGTAAGTGTTTAGAGTACTGTATGCTGGACATAATGAGCATAATTTGATTAATGTTGATTTTATATTTAAGTTGGAATCTGTATATGCATCAATTGGCTTATTCATTGTATTGCGTACTGTAAAAATCATGTTTATATTAAATTGTAAAGATGTTGCTATGGAGAAATTATTTGTATTACTTATATCATATATTCCTGTAACTAGCTTGTAAAGGATGAACCTTGGTTTGTTGAACTTTATATGTAATTAGATCGTAATGAGTTTTGTACATTGTCAAACGTTTCTCTCGAATATCTTTGTTACGATACATTTTGGGTTAATAACTGTATTATACTTTATTGATCTTCGTTTCAAGGGCTACAATCCTATAATAACAGAATTAAGATTAGTGATAAAAAATATCAGCTGTGCCAGATTAGTGACGTCACGAGCTTACTCGATGTTTCATTGTTTTGAAAGAGTGTCATAGTTTTCTTTTGTTCTGGCATAAACTATATAAGCTGGGGCAAATTGTAACAAAGTCAGTCGATAAAACGTTCAACGCAAAACCCATGCTCGATTCCGCATAAAATATCTGTAATTAATTTGAGGTTAGATAGTTAACCATATGTTTTGACATAAATGTCATATATGAAACAAAGTAAAATAAATTAAAGTGTTACCTGAACGTTTTCTTAAAAGGATTAAAAGAAGATATTAGTGTTCTTTAACAATTATTGAAAGTGAAAGTGATTATTTAAATAAATTCAAGTGAATTTATTTTTTGACATCTATCTACGCATCGATATTTTATAAACAAGAAGTCAGCTGTTTGGTTTCATCGCAGTGTAATCAATAATAAGGATTAACTTTTAAAAAGGAAAGTATATCGTAATATAAGAGGTTGGTTATAATAAATCATTCTTGTCAAGTTCATAAATAATAATTAACTTGTAAAGTTCATCCTCAAATATAAAATTATTTGGTTTAGTTTATTAAGTTCTTTTCAGAATTTATTTGATTTGAAGTAAACAAAACAACTAAATTTCTTTTATATAAAATTTATTTTCATTTGACAAATATTTTTATTTATAAACAAATTTCATTTGTGTTGGTTTATTCAAACGAATGACCGTACTGATCCTATGTCAGGTCACAATTATTTCTAACGTTTGAGCAAACCTAAGAATTTATTTCTCAATTACCAATTGTATTATCTTGAATAAAATTTTTTTTATTTTGACGTTCCATATGGATTTTTATTTTTGTTCGTTAAATAAAGTTTATGTGTTTTCAATTTTACATATGTGTTTAATTGATGTTAATACAAGCATCCAGCGTTCTTTTTTTTTAAATTCAGAGTTTAGTAGCAGTTGTCCAGCTTGCAGGAGCTTTAGTGCTTACGATATAAGTTTTTCTTTCTTTCCAGGCATAAAAGTAAATAAGTCTCGTAATTCAAATAATTTATGCTTTACTGAGCAAAGCTGAGCTAGCTGAGAGGAATAAAGAAAAATATCTGTGGTGTATTCTCATTTCAATCCACCGTATATAATTTATGTTTATATTTGGAACGGTGGATATATTGTACTTTATTTTATATTCAAAAATCACCGCAATATATTATGTAATTAGGAGATCAAGCGATACTTGAAATCCAAGAAGATGTATTATAACGCCGAGGCGCCAGCCGAGGCGTTATAACATCTTCGAGGATTTAAAGAAGCTTGATCTCCGTATTGCATAAGTTGTTTTATTGTATTTCGTATTTCAATCCTAATTTCTCCCTTTTAAAATTCAACCAAATTTATTGCATAAAGAAGCAAGTTGCCTTGTCTGTGTCATCATACGCGTAATCAAGGAGATAAAAAGCAGCATGCCACGTGTGGTTATAATGCAACATCAAATTATTTACGTTGCCAACAACAACGGAGATCAAGAACGTCTTGAACTCCGGTGTTATTGACAACGGAGATCAAGATATACTTTATATTATTAATTGTGGTATATAAACAATTGTTTGAAATACGAAATAAAATAAAATATAATAGAAAGTATAGTTATTAAATTATTTCCTGATATTTTCTTATAGTTGTTTTTAACTTACCTTAGGTAAAATATCTAAACTGAAGTAGGAAATAAGCACACTAAAACTAAAGTATACTATTTTTGTGAAAGTCTTTATTGTAACTGCGTTATTCTATGATACATTACATGAATTTGGTTGCTATGAGAATGCAGCTGAAGTTTTGTATACCTAAATGGTTATACGAAACACAGCAATTTTTGTGGATAATCTAATAAAAGTGCTAGTTATATTTTCTAAACCAAATTTTGTTGTTAAAACCTTTATAAAATTTGCTTACAACAATATTCTTATTTCTTATTGTTGATGCATTTAATGAAAAGGTTTGTATGTATGTGGAAGTCATAGTTATATATTATATATTCATTGTTTGCATGAAATCTATAAGAGCTATTTGCATACATCTCTACTGGGATGATATAGTATATAATTTAAAATGTTTCTTAAGGAATTAATATCGCCATGGTGGTCGTGGAGTAGCGGGTCTCTTTGTTTTAGCAGAACCACTTCGGGAAAGTCTTGAGGGTGGTCTACTAGCGGGGGAGGGTATTTCATGGACTTGAACCTCTTCCAAAATCCTCACTTTCTGTTGTGTAGGAGATATTATATTGACTTCAGGAGAATTTAATTCAATACTTTGAGGTCTTGCTTTCTTTTTCTATAACATTAAATAAAATTAATTATTATAAATTATCACATTAATTTTTCAAGCGTTTTCATTTGGTTTGTTTGAAAAACACAGTTGATAATTTGACAAAATCTCATTGAATTATTACTTACTTACGTGAAGCTTACAAAATTGAAGCTTGTGCAGCGGTTTCTAGGTGAAAGTGATACATTTCACCTAAATGTGCTCCATTGTGTCTACACTAAATAAATGTGAAGGCAGAAAACTACAAAATCTTGCTAATGATTAAAATATTAGTACTGGTACATTTATTTTTAAATTTGGTAAATATTAATACATCGATGATAATCGTTACCATCTACATACACATTATTTTTAACACCATCTTATTTCAAATTGTATCTAATTTAACTAAAGTTTAATGTAATGATTCTGGTACATGTTTATTACTTTTGATTTTATGATGGTACTGATGGATATTATTTCAAAATCACCATACATATATAGAGCACACATGCTTATATAGCATAAAAGTTTATCAAATAATAATTTGATTGTTAAATAGTTAGTTACCATTACCACAACAACCAATAAAAATTAACAACTAAGTAGTATGCACAACAATATGGGATAATAAATAATTATCTATAGCGCGTTTTTAATAGCTTGGTCGGAATTACATGGACAGTTTTATAGTATAGTATCATATTATTTTAGACTGTTAGTTGTTAAATACCTTAACCATAACTATCTTAAGTGAAATATATGTATATTAATTTTAACTATTTATACTATGATAAATGTCCCTATATAGATGATATAAAGTTAAATTAAGAATTGAAAACGCGCTATAGAAATTAGCATATTTGATAAACTTCTTACAATAAAAGCAACTTAGCATATCTAAGTGATGAAAAATTAAAAAAACAGATAACAAAGTAAAAATATTCTTAACTTACTTTTATATTGCATAAATTGTGAACAATGCTCATTAATCAAAAAGATGCTATTTAGATTATAATAATTTTTAGAAAATATAAGCCACACTTGCAAAATAAGTAACTTAAAGTTGTTCAGGCTTGATTTAACAAATATTACAAGAATTTAAAGGTTCCATTACTATTACAAAATTAAGATGTTTGTACACTTGTTTCAATTAAAATATTAAGCCTAGATTTATTTATTGCTATTATTATTTAAATGAATACCTACATTGAAATATTACTTTTAAAATTTTTATAATAGTAAAGGAACCTTAAAGAAAGCCGTCCAAAGCTATCTTCTTAACTATAAATATTCAGCAATTGTCGTGCAGTATTAAACATTTTAATAGTCTACGTGACAATGGCTTTAATAATATGCTGTGATTTTTGTATATTACTACTTAAAGTGAAATTACAAAATATTAAAGTTTTAAGAATGACAAAACACTACTTTAAAAATTTTACAAATATAACACTATCTGCTAAATTTTATTTTTATTGTGTCCATGCATATATTAAACATGCTGTGTGTTATTAGTAATTTTACAGAACCCACTAATATATATGAAATATAAAATACTGTGGAATATTTGTTTACACAACTACCTATATTCAAAACTCAGTCTCAAGTTCAAATTTTTCAAAATCACATACTGGAAATTTTTTCATATCTATACCATTGCGTAAACAAACATAGCACGCCTTTTCAATTTATAAGAATCAGTTAGGTTAAACGCGTTAAATTAATTAGCGCTGCCTGTTGAGGTTTTCATCTGATACTGGTTCTCGAACATCCGTTTGGGAGGAATTCTACCAAAAAATATTTAAAATTGTAAAAGCTGCAATTATAAATCTATAAAAAAAATATAATAAAAACAATAATGTATTTTGAAATTTGTTAAGCTGATGCAATTGTTGCAGTCAAACCATGCAAATTCATTGTTAAAGTATTAATATTTGAAATAAAAAATTTTAATTAAAAATAATGTTATGAAAAATAGTTTTAAAACTTTTAATTTTGATTAGTGTAATAATTTGCTGTTAAAAATATAATGATTAATGAGTGATAATATACAATACAAAAAAAAATGAAACGCTACTAACAAAACTAACATGAAATCAAAATGAATGTATAAATTACCAAATTCAAATTAATTAAAAATAATATAAATAATATAATATAAAATTTTGAAATTATAAAGTCTACAAGGAATACATTTATATAGAATAAATTGTATTGCAAATAAGTGTTATTGTAAATAAATTGAAACTCGTGTAATATTGTAGCATATGAGACTGAACATTTGCCAAAAGAAAATAATTATGTAAATAAAAGTTTTAAAAATAAGCATACTATGTGAGGAGTACAAATAATTATAGAGAATGTAAAACATAATCTGTTATTTAGAATTCTGATTTCCAAATGACATATGTATATTAATAAAATGTAATGTATATACATAGATAAAGAACTGTATGCCATTCACAATAATTACTCTCCTGTAGGATACAGGGTAGAAAAATTACTTTAAAAAAATTATCAGCAAGGTCATTAAATAAACTATCAACAAAATATAACATTAGACAACCTGAATTTAATATACATGAACTGTAATGAAATACATAAAAATTAGAAGTAGGTAATCTTTAGAAATTTAAAAGGTAAAAAAGCAGCTCCGAATCCAAGTTTTTGTATTAGTTAAGTTAACTTTAAACTCTGAAATAATCTGGACTTAGAGAGATAATAGTGAGATAATCTGTCTGTAGAAGAATAAAATGCTTGATTCATGATAAAAAAAGATATTTTAGAAATTTTTCATAATTAAATGTAATTTCCATCAGGTTAACAAGAAAATCTTTAAATCTAGGCAAAATTTTAGAAAAGGTATTAAAAATTGTAGTTTTTAAAAATATTTGTTCCTGTTATTTTACTTTTTATCTATTTATTAACTTTGTTAAGAAAACCAAATGTTATTTTTAGACCAGTTAAAATCTTTGTTCTGTAAAATATCCATGCAAAATTTTTTATAGAATCTGATATAAACGTATTATTACAACATATGTGCAATAGTTCAAATATTTAAAATTTCAATTATTTTATTATAAATAAACAAAGATTCCTTTTTACCTTCCCATGAATGATAACAATGGTATGAAACACTTAATAGAATGTGTAAAGATAATCTGAAGCCTGAAAATAAAGGAATAACAAAACATGAAATGCAAAATTAAATTAATAAAAATGAAAACAAAATTCAAAATAAGTTTAAGCTAAAATTAATTTGAATTCAAGATTAAATCCAATTCAGATTTGTGATTATTTGTTCTTGAAAAGTCACACCTGAAGTGAGACTCACCTGGGAACCATCGAGGGATGGATTGGATTGGGCCGACATTTGGCGAAGGTAGTCTTTGTCGTCGAAGATTTTCTTGTCGCCTCCACCAGGTTTATGTTTTATGTTATCCAAAGACTTGATCTTGCTTTGAACTTTGATATCCAACTTCTTGTGTTCAATCTGTTAGATATGTACATATCATATATAAAATTAGTGCAATCTACATTATTAACATACATATTCATAGTTTAAATGTGCAATGTACCAACATACGATGTACAGCATAAATCTATATAAACAAAGCTAATTTACAGACGATTTCACATTTTACAACGACCTTTTGATTATCTACAAATGCATACCACCTACCTCTAAAGCGGTGGATTAGTGAAATGTGATTAAATTAAATTTTGTGAAAGGGTGATACTTATTTCAATATATAAACACGCTTAATGTTTTAGAGTATTTTACTCACGTTAGGCTTGATTTCTTCCTGTTCTGGTTCAAACTATGTAAACAAAGTGATTAGAATAAATAACATCTACTCATTGCAAAAAGAACATTCTTTTCATTATTCCGACAATTACAGGAAATTTTATGTTAAAAAAAACTGTTTAATAGTTTACCCTCACATATATAAAATTTTTAGGCAATGTCTTGCTAGAAATACTTTTCTCAAAAACAGAACAATTGCTACCAATAATTCAAGACTACTTTACACTAGCATTATATGAGACATTTATTTGAAAAAATCATATTAAAAACAGAGATTATAGGCATCCGTATAACTGATATTTTTTATATAACTCATATTAAATATGTTACCTATCAAATGATTATACTAAATTAATGAATCAGAGCTGGTCAGCATATTCAGTGCTAACAGTTCAAATTTTACTTTGCATGCCCTCATCAGATGTGCACTAACTCAACTTTCTAGTTAACAAGATAAAGCTTTTTGAAGTCAACAAAAGTCTTTGCACATCAACCGTCTTTGCACAAATGTGATTTGATTTAAAATCAATATCTCTTGATTGGACTTGCTCTGGAGTATTTGGCAGTCCATGTTTCCTACTATCAACTTCAAAAATGAGAATTATTAGCAAATAGCGACACACACAAAAAAGTTAGTAAAACCCAAAATCATTTAAAAATTATAAATTGATGTACTTATGGATCTATTTTAACATTGAGTGACATCGTTCTTTATACAGTGAGCTTTCTATAATACTGTACATCAGATCACTTTCTAATAGTGGTTGTTATAGAGACTGAAATCTAGTACCTAATATAGAGACTAAAATTGAACATTTAGCTATGGTTATGTTTGTTAATATCACAATAAATAAATTAAAAATTGTACATAAGGAAATTACGTAATACAAATACAATAGGTGGTTGCAAAAATTGAATCGTCTCGGTCAGAGCACTATTTCTAGTGTTTCCTTTTTAATATCAATAACAATGACAGAAATAGTAATTTCATTAAACCAATTTAATTTTCATAACCATAAAATAATAAAAATCATTGTCACTGGTGTCCCTTTTATACAAAATAAAGCATGGCCAACTCCTATTTTTCTACAAAATGAATGGATAACCGTACACTTGTATAGTCATACATTATATGCTCACTGTATAATTAACAGATGATTCAAACAACTTAGTTTTGGTTTTACGGAGACTCAGATATTTTCATTCATGGTTACATTTATGTCAGATCCAAGATCAAATTGAACATAAATTATATTATTTAATGCTTAAAAATTATTTAATTGATGTCGCTAATAGGAAAAATTTAATACGTTTCACAGTACAAAAGCTTTTTTATTCTGTATTTTATGAAGCAATTTAAATTGTTATATAATTTGAAAAGTAAGCATTTTATCAAAATATTGCTTTTTAATAAGTCGTTGTTTAGGTTTTCACACTTCTGATGGTTTTTGAATTTTTAAGAACAATGCAGTGGTTTTGCTGAAAAATGGAAAATAGTAACAATGTATCATAAGGATGATAGTTGTATAGCCAACAGCACATGTATATGTCATTAAAGACATTTGCTAGAGCAGATGAGCAGCTACTAGCAGCCACTATTTTGCAGTATAAAACCAAGGACCAGCCAAAATAACAAAATTCATTTTTACATGTTTCCGTCATCCTTTATATTGCAGTAATGCAGATGCTTTCGTGAATGATCAAGTCTCTGTACAGCAATCTTGCACACCACATTGGTTACTGCATTTCTTTGTTTATTTTACCATATTTTGTTATGTACCATTTAGTACGTATACATACAGAGCCTTATCTAAGCCGCTCCTAACCAACTTGATATCTCGGCAGGTCACTTCGTTTGTCTTAGCCATAATATGTATGCAGTACGGGATTCAGGCACGATATATTCATGTTTGAATAATTAGAGCAGTCTTGAATTATCAATTTCCTAGTTCTACAACTTGAGGCAGGTACCACAAAAACATAAATGATTTAACACTTTTCCCAACTACTGATCCTTAGTTATTAACGATACTAAAAAACTTATAAAAACTAAAAGTTTTTTATTAAAAGCCAATCAAGCTACATATTTGATTGCAAAACTATTCAATTTTGTATCCAATGTTTACTTTCTGTGCAGTTCAAAAGTAGTACCTACTTTTTTAAAACCTTCCAGTTCCATTATAATTGATAACACACATTTGTAACACCATTGTTTTCTTCTTGAGTCCTGTTATTAATACTTTGTCATCATTACAATTTGATATTTATAATCTAATCTACTTTTGAACATAAAAATTGGATGAAAACATAAAATGATCCATTTCAATATTTTGTTGTAAGTAGCTATTCTAAACATGCAAATAATTAAATCAGTAACAAGAAATTTCAAGAACTAATTGTATGTTAAGTTTAAACAAGTTTGATAAATATACAGTATATATGTTACATGCACATTAGATTTACCACTTGGCCATAATTAGTGTCGTTTTGGCTTATATATGACCATTGTCTTAAAAGTCTAGTGATAAATCTTTACTATTCAGTTAAGAACGTGGTATTTTCATTGATGAACAAATTTAATAACTTTATTTTTCATTTTAAATATTTTTCAATCTTATTTTCCTAAATTAAACATTTTTGTGGGGGTTTTGGTCATTAAGTTTTTAAAAAAATATCATCTTTAAACTTTGTTCTTAACTGGAAAAACATTGAAAGCAAACGGTAGCAACAAGATTTCGATTTTAAATGGATTTATTTATATAGAATTTATTAAAATAAGTAGATACTAAAATATTATTCTAGTACTACTGCTATTAATTTTTGAAAATATTAAGCCCAACGTGTCAAATATAAATATCCATTATGCCTCAAGTCTAAATTATTATTAAAAAAAGTTGCACAATCTTAAAGATACTTTAAAATAAATTATTATTATAGGTAGGTATACCTTAACATCTCCACCTCCTGGAACATGTTTAATGTTATCTTTGGAACCAATTTTCGGCTTTGCCTTGTCCTTGAAATCTAATTTAATCGATTCTATCTTTTTATCACCTCCTTTAGGTTTATGAGCAGTATTTTCCAAAGAGCCTATTTTTGATTTTGCATTCCACGTTAGTTTTTGTTGTTGAATCTACAATGTTGTTAATTATTTAAAATTATCTAGGTACTGCTTGTTGTTCTATCAATATGTCTTGTTGGTCATAGGTCTTGTTGTTCCTATCAATATGTTCATGGTGCATATATTCACTTCAGAAAATGGAATCTTACTTTGTAATTTTAATCTTATTTATAACCTTAATGGTTCTTCTGTCTGATTTAATAAACTGGCAATTACTTTATGAAATTGCTTTAGAAAATCGAAACAATCTGTTCAAGAAAACTATCTATCACCCAAAATCTTTTATGTTTTTCACTCTTATGTTTATGTAAGATTAATATCTAAGTCACAGAATTAATTGTGTAATAAAATATGGGTCGAAAGTAGGGAACATTCTTTCATATTATTTTAAGAACAGCTTACACAAATCCAATGTTAAACTGTTTTCAAAACAGCCTATATGAAATTTGAGCAAGACTGCTACATAATCAAAAATATCGTCAAATTTCCCATTTTACAGTAAAATGTACTAACGATAACACGATTGAAATTAGAATTCAGTTTTAATTATTAAATACAGAAATTATGATGAAATATTGTGTGCTACTGGAGATATTTATTTAACAATTACTATTATTAAAGAATAGAATAAAGGCCATTTTCCGCAATAGAGTGTAACATGTGTTGAATCATTGCCATCATAGCTTAAGCGACGTCAGTGTCTATGGTTTTAATTTTTTGTTAAATTCTCCGTTTTAACACATTTTTGGTCCCCCAACCATTATCGTAGACAACTCGTGAAAATACAGACCAAAAATCTTCAATTGGCCTGGCTTTGGGGACATTTGGAGGGTTTACATCTTCAGGGACTGGGACATATTTAATGTTATTTCTTGTAAACCACTCGATGGTTTCTTTTGCGTAATGACATCAAGCAAGGTTGAGCCAAAATACATAATCAATTTCCCTGTGGTAGTCACTAATAAATCTCAACAATCTGCGCATTACGTACGATTTGGCATTTAAAACTTTTAGTTGAGAATCGTGAATAACCGGCTGAGACACGCCTTTACATGAAATAGCAATCCAGACTAACACTTTCAATGAAAACTTTTCGTTAGGCTTAAAAGGAATATTATGTAGAACTTTATTTTTATTATCTGTAAAATAACCGCTATATCGAGGCATATTACTAATTAGTTAAAGTGAAGTATTTTTTATTTGAAGTATAATTGTTTGCGTAATCTTTAAAACCACACACAGTTTTGAATAAATTATCATTTCAATCGTGTCACCCATTAGGTAATTTGGTTCTGACTGAGTTTTCCATTATTTTAATTTTCAAGCTAAAATTAGAATAGAAAAAATAATCCAAAAAACTATGTATAATGCCGTATCACTGTAAGTAATACTTAATAATGATTGCAAATGTTTTATTTTTAAAGCACTACCTCTTATTACTAAGACAAACGTAATTGTCTGACTTTTTACTCTAGCAAAATAAATCTAAAACACATTCACAAAAATTAATTTTTGTATTGGATAAAGGTAGACAACTATAGATGTATATGTACTAGGTGTACTTTATGTTTCGACTAAGGTTATAATGGAATCTATTTTTGTTAAAAATATTAATAAACGAATTGTAGAAATATTAATCTTAATTTTATTACATTGCATTGTCTTAGTGACGCCGCCGCGCCGTGCGTCTGGCTTTTTGACTTTTTAAATTGCGGTAACTCTAACTAGAGGAAATTGTTATTAAATCTTTATTTGTTGGAATTGTGTAATTATTGACTTTCTTATTAAACAAAGTGTTTATGCATCACATAATCTGATGGACAACATGGTGACTTTTGGTGGCTAATGAAGGTTGTTTCAGGGAACTGCTTGAAGGAATAATTTGTTAAGTAAGCTTTTCGAACAATTTTTGAGTGTGCAATCCATTGACCGAAAACTTTTATTTTTATTACTAGTATAAAATTCAAGCAGTCCTTTAGCTAACGCTAATTGCTTTTCTTTGTTTCCAAAATCTTTTACGGAAAAATCTTGTAACTTATACTTATCGCTTTGTGACCAAGTAGCGCTGGAATAGAAATTCATATGAAAATTACGTGCCTCTAATTCTTTTTGCATGCCACAATTAATATTCCAAATTGATGGTCAATAGCATATGGTAATTACGTGCCGCCCGGTATATTTTTGGCGCGTTAAAACTAATACGTAAAAAATACTTTTATTTCTTTTTCATGTCTTCATCATTGCCAAGAACACCTGTTGTTAATTGAGTTGTTATTTTGCAGATTTTACTTTTGCTTGATAATAAGTGTGATTGGCATTATACAGATGCCGCGGCGGTTATTTGTTGTAATTCATGTTAAAACCCAAATAAAATGTGCGATATTTATAATTGGCAGGGTCAAATTAAAATAAGATAATGATATCTAGTTTTTGAAAAGAAGTGAAACTCCGTTGGATACCAATATTAAATACAGTTTACTGCAATTTAGAAGTTAAAAGAAAATTAATTAAAAACTTATTATTTACATTTATTGTTTCAACCAATAAACGTAATGTAACTGTTTTACTGTCTATGTTTGTAAAATCGTAATTATCCATAAAAAGCGGGACATTTTGAAGATTTTGTGGGGACCGGGACATGTGAAACAAAAGCGGGACGTCTGGTCACCTTATTTAAATGTTAACAAAAATGTATATGGCTCATTCTTTTTGAACTCAACCACTGACTAGATCCAAAAATTGGTGCAACTTAGAAAGGCCAGCGGCTTATTTTAAAGTTTGAAACCTCTACTTTCGAATGTTACATGTCTCCTATATGAAAAAATTTATATTTGATCTCTAAAACAGGGTAAACACGTACCCAGTTCAAAAAAAAAATTTAAGTTGAAAAAATTAGAAAACTAAATATTGTTTTAAACTTTTTTTAACGGCATCGCATTCTTAGTCAAAGAATACATACATTTTGTCCAGTGTGTTTTTTTCCTAGAGTGTTTCAATTTCGAGCAAAATTGAGAACAACAATTTGCCATTTTTTGAAAGTTTATCATTTTTTCATCGAAAATAGCGTCAGATAAAAAAATGATAAGAGTAAAAAATGCTTATTTTTACTCGACGAATACGAAAAAAAAATTACAGATCGATTTAAAGCAATTTTGAAAATTTTCAGCATTATAGAAGGTTTTAAATCTGTTATTCATACCCATAGATAGGCAACACCTATCACCGTAATTTTCAAAATCGCTTTAAATTGCTCCGTAATTCATTCATGTAATTTCTTCGTATTCATTGAATAAAAATAATCATTTTTTACTCTATCATTTTTTTTCTATCAGACACCATTTTCGACGAAAAAAAATGATTGTTGTTCTCAATTTTGCTCGAAATTGAAGCGCTGTAAGAAAAAGCCGCAGTGGGCAAAATTTATGTATTCTTCGACGAAGAATGCCGTTAAAAAAAATTAAAAAATATATCTTTTTCTAATTTTTTCAACTTTTAAAATTTTTTTTGGAACCGTGTTTACACTGTTTTATAGGGCAAATATAATTTTTTTCATATAGGAGATAGGTGACATTCGAAAGTAGAGGTTTCAAGCTTTAAAATAAGCCCCCGCTGGCCTCTCTAAGTTGCGCCAATTTTTGGCCCTAGCCGGTGGTTGAGTTCAGAAAGAATGACCCATATTTATATTATCTTTTGAGGAAATTCTATTGTAAAAAAGTAATAAACGTATAATAGTCTTAATGTTTTAGAAAATCACATTGCAACATAAATTATTATAATTACATTATTGTAAATTTGCTTGGTTGTAGTTACATCTATCAAAGAAGCAATGAGAAATAGGTCCCTAAACTTAATGGTTATCATCTAATGCTATGCAAGATACGGTGAATCTTATTTCTCAACTTTCGCTTTTTTTGTACCACCCTCCAGAGCGTTTTCAATTAATAAAAAAACTATCTGTGAAAAATTTCAGTCCGATCGGATAAAGGAAAGGATGGAAAATATTCAAAAAGCCATTTAAACCCAAAAAGTCGATTTTATTGAGTATTTTGCAAAATATTGATGATATTAAAACATGGGTTAAACAAAAGTTATAGATCTAGAAAAAAAGTACGTATTATCATCTAATGCATTTTTTCGTACGGCCAACGGTTTTCGAAGAAAATACAATAGGAGGAAAAATAAATTATTCTAGTTGCAAGTCTTGATGCTCAGACAACATATCTTTCTTATAACCAGGAAACTGTCGACGGTATTGATTTACAATTTAAAAAACATTCTGTTTTTGTACGGGGACGCGGACTCCATGACAATAAATTCGAAGTTTGCCGCGGTCTTAGATAAACGTAAGACCACTGATAGAGATGAAGTTCATATCATAATTATTGCTACTGCCGAGGCATTGGAACATTATGTCCAAGATTTAGTTATTAAAATGTCATCTACTTACAAGTCTAGAGAAAGAATACGCAAAGAAAGGTCAACCTTTTTACTAAATAATATAGAATTAGTTAAAAGGTTAGAGTTAATTCAATTATTTGACCTTTGTATAAGTCAAAATTATTTCACTTTTAATAACATAATTTATTTACAAAAGGATGGTTTACCTATGGGTAATTCTCTAAGTCCTCTATTAGCTAACATATTTATGGACAAGTTTGAAGATCGAATATTTGAATTAAACCTCTCTAAACACATTATCTTCTGGTTTCGTTATGTTGATGACATTTTAGCTTGTTTTGACAGTTCTTTTGAGGTTATCAATGAATTTTTAATTCTTATAAACAATATCCATCCTAATATAAAATTTACACTAGAAACAGAACAAAACAGGGCTATAAACTTTCTAGACTTAAATATCAAGATTAACGCAGACAATCTTTTTGAATTTTCCATATACAGAAAACCAACACAAACAGACATAACAATACCAAATGAATCTTGTCACCACAATACACATAAAATAGCAGCATACAGATCATTAGTACACAGAGCTTTAACTATTCCACTAACAAAATCAGATTTTAGCAAAGAGATATCAACCATTAAACAACTAGCACATGCAAATCATTATAATCCGAACATGATTGACACTTTAATTAAACAAAAAGATTATAGGTTAGCTATCAAAAGAATATATCCCATTGACAATAAAACAGAAGACACAAATTACATATCTATACCATATTTTGGCAAAATATCAGAAAAAATTGCACATATACTAAGAAAAACCAACAATTATAAAATAACATTTAAAACCAACACTAACACTTTTTCATTTTTATTTAATGCTAAAGACAGAACACATGATATCATGAAATCGGGCATTTACCGTTTAAATTGTTCTTTTTGTAGTTCGGTATATATTGGACAAACACTTCGAAATTTTGACATAAGATATAAAGAACACGTACGTCACTACAAAAATAAACATCCTGAAAAATCGAATTACGCCAAACACCTTTTAGAACAAAATCACACAATGACTCCTCAAAATAATATTAAATTCCTACATTTTTGTAATAACAAACGCAAATTAGACATTTTAGAAGCCTTTGAGATATACAAACACAAACTCAGGGTACCTTTAATGAATGAACAACTTGAGCTCAGTAATTCTCCGTTACTGGAAGTATTAGATGTTTAATTATGATTTTTATTATTAATTTTTATTATTATTATTATTATTTTATCTAGTTACCTATTTTGTATCTACCTTAGCGACGTGTTTGTTTATAATTATATTACCTTTGATAATGACAGCATAGCTGTCGAAACAATATTGTCAGGTATATTTTAATAAAACTGTGAAACTTTTAATAATCTTTATTTATTTCATGATTATGGAGTTCCACAAAATAAGGCTGGAAACAATAAACATTTTTACTAAAAAATCAATTTAAGTCGTGCACTGGGACGGTGAACTGCTTCCAGCTTTAACAGGCAAAGAGACGGTGAACAGATTTCCTGTAGTCATTTCAAGTGATGATACTGAGCAACTTCTTGGAGTACCTGCATAATAATCTGAGTCCGGAAGACACTGGACATCTGCTGTTTGCGAAGCACTTTTTGAATGAAATCTTCAGGTTCACGTAAAAGTGTTAGTTTTCGACATGACAGGAACAATTACTGGGTATTTGAAAGCTGCATGTGTTTAATAGAAAATATTTTTGAAAGAGATCTGCTGTATTTATCTTGCGGGGAACATATATATGAGATTATTCGAAGCGTTTTCGATAGGAAAATAAATCTATAAGACCAAATGTGCCGATTTCTGAAAGGTTTCAAAACTCTTGGTGTGAACTTAATGTTAATAATTTCCAATTCTAAATTGAAAACGAAAATATGAAGAAACATTAAAAACAGCGCGATGTATCACGAATTATTGATTTTGTTAAAAGTTGTCAGCATGTACGTTGAAGCGTGGTTTCCGCACCTTCTGCTGTTAAAGCACCGTTCCTGTGGCCAGGGTTATGTCTAAGCTTTGTCAGTATCAAACTGTCGCCCATGATATCTCATGTTGCCTTTCAAAAACTGAGTAATCCTTTATGGATAAGTTTTGTTTACACATTTTTTGATATTATTAATATTTTGCAACATAAATAAAATCGTCTTTTTTGCACTTACAATAATTTTTTTAATATTTTAGTTTCCTTTTATCCGATTGAGTTGAGATTTTTTACATGTTGTTTTATTATTTGGAAATTATTAGGGGGGATGACACAAAAAAAGCTTGAAACAACTTTTTACCAAGAGTAAATAAGAGCCACCCTAACGCAACCAAACTAGCTTAACCTGCCTGGATACATCCCTGGATGTTTTTCTCCTGATCTTAATTCATCCAAAAGTTGTTTTAATTTAAGTAAGAGATTAATTATTCCTGCCAATGCAATAACTTCATAGAGTATTCTAATCAACCTGAATAATCACGCATAAACTGAAACGATAATGGAGCCTATCATTTTATATCCCTTGGTAAAAGTCCCGAAAGAATTTGCCATAGTGTCTAATTTTATGTTCTTTTCTTCTAGCTTCGGCCAATCTAGCATCTCAGGATCTTTAATGAAGGGAATTTACGTTAGGTTCCATTATTGTTGCAGTCCCAAGATCCCTCAGAAAACTTGATGGAACTCTTGTATTGATGTAATCTTTTTTGAATTAAAATGACTTGGATTTATTAAGATCAGAAGAAAAGCTAATATTGCCTGGGTGTAGTTAGGCAAGTTGAGCTATATTATTTAATTTTAAATATTCAATATTTAATATTTATACACAAATACAATTTACATTGTAGTATACTACTTAAATTAATATGTTTGTACTTTCTACTTTTGTAAGTTTAATTTCATGGATATACCTGTTTAGGTATATCCGTGAAATTAAACTTTGACTATAAAACCAAGTTTTATTACAATATCTATATATTGTAATAAAACTTGATTTTATAGTCAAAGTTTAATGACTAATGCATATTTACAAATTACATTTTTTGATGAAATTTACTATGTGGAAGAATAAAACAATATAGGACATAAAACACAATATTTAATTATTTTCATAAACGTATAATCATTTTATTATTATTTCATTTTCATCACTATTATCTTTGAACAGATTGTTTCGCTTTTTGAGATTTCATAAAATGAAGAGTTTTTTATGTATGTATAAGTCACTGCCGCACAGTTCACCATCATAAAGTTCTTTGAAACTACCTTAAAAGTCGTAGAGTAGTCTTAAATTATCAAATAGTACCTATACACTATCAGTTACCTATAATTAAAGAATAATAATATAAGATGTAAGGCAACATTCAGAATCTTGCTCGCTATAATAGTTACTTATTTATGGGCTAGATTAATTTGCTTTGAAGTTATTTTTTTGCAATTTAAGCTTAGTCGAAATCTGAGCTAGATTAACCTTTCAATGTTTTTATTTTTGGTAAGTGTGTGTTCCAATTGAGATATTCTTCTTAAGTTCTTTGTAAATTTAAAATGAAGCTAACAAATCGTTACTTTTGTCATTACATCTATTCTCAACTGTGTGGTAGTGTATTGTGAATTGTACGGCAGTGAATTAAATACTAATGATAATAATGATTTGATAAAGCAGTGGATTATGATTATAGTGAATTGTGCAAAGTGAACTATGAGTGGCAAATTATGCTCAGTGAATGTTTCTAATACTTCCCGTTCGTGAACTGGACAGAAGAATCTCTAGTATAATAAAACTAAAATTACACGTACAAAGATCCAGTTCAGGAAATGATGTGCATTTCATAAAGTAGACACTAAAAGTGTTAACTTACCTTCTTATCGCCTCCTCCAGGCGAGTAAGCATCATTTTTAGCAGTTATTCGCGACGAAGCGCTTGAGAAATCAATTTTTCGATTTTCTATCTTTACGTTTCCACCTCCTGGTCTATAAGATGCATTTTCTAGAGATCCAATTTTGGATCTCACCACTTTTAGATTAGGTGATGGAGCCGATCCTACTTGAATCTTATTCATAGGAACTTCTAGAAATCCACATTAATCAACAGAATATTGCTGTTTGATTTGTGATAAACTTACTCTTTTTCTCTGTTGAACCAGGAGTACTAGACGTTGGCGTGTCTGGACTTTTAGGATTCGGGGATTTAGATCCTCTGGTGAAAGATTTATTCTTCGTTGGCGTGGTTGACGATCGTGGAGTTGAACTTTTCGTAGATTTCTTGGGTGAACTTTGATCTCCGTTGCTTAAAGGATCCTGTAAAAGACATAAAATTATTATTAAATTATTAAGGTTATAAACATTTTATAACGTTGGTTTGTTTGTTAGAAAATGCTCGGATGCTGTAATATCAATAAATTAACTATGTAACTAACGGTAAATTTATATGTAGCAGGGGGCTGTATTAATAAAAATCAACTTGGAAACTTTTCTTTGACTCTACTAATTGAAACTCCCTGCTTAAGACAGGTAAAGATAAATAAATGATAAGTAATGAAATTACAACCAAAAAAAAAGGTTCTGTTGGAGTCCCTATAGTAAAAGGTAAGGGCGGCATTATGACCATTGAATTTCTTTAGAATATCGAAACTTAATTCTTATGAATTTTCTAAACTAAATCGGCAGTTAAAAGACCTAAAAATGACGTTATTGTAAATTCCTCATGTTGGTCTTATTTGGTATTATTAATATTGCAATGCCTTTCCAATCAACATTTCAGACAAAAACTCAAATTATCGTGTTGTCACTGGTGCTTCGTCGAATTATTTGGAAAGCAATGAAATGTAATAATTTTAAGTTTCAAAACATTTAATTTCAGAGAACCCTTGCTAGAGGTAGGAAGAATGAACGGTTTGAGATTAGAGCTGAAGACACTACTAAGCTTTTATGAATCACAGGGCGGTAGGTTGAAGGTTGATATAACTAAATTCTTTGTGAAAATCTACGTAAGTATTAAATAAGACTAGGGAAACCCCGTCAATACATGACGGTCAAAAGGCTAGTTTATTGAAGAATTTTCTTATATACAACATTGTGTGATTACAATCCTTCGGCTTTCCAAACGTGATTTAATAATATAAATATTTATTAAATAAACGCAATCGAACAAAAACGGTTAAAAACACTAAGCTTACTATTCTCAGACAAACTTTTAAACGCGTTATTAAACAAAAACACCCCTGACTTACCCCCCACCCCACCAACCCCGACTTACCCACCTTTCTTCCCTTAATTACCCCAGTCTTCCTGCTTTTCCCGCTTACTATCCTAACTTATCTCTTCCTCAGACTTACATCTCCTCTTCAGGCTTATTGTACCCTCGACTTATCTCTCTCTCGGACTTTCGCCCTCTCCAGCTAACTCCCCCTCGAAATTCACCCCCAACTTATCCACCTATTCTTACCATAAATTTCTATATTGAATTCATATATCATATGTTTAATATAGCAGATTTTTAGACTTTGTCGGTCATTTTGTCCATGTCCCTTAAGACATAAAACATTAGTTCTCAGACATTCTTATTCTAATTTTTTTATCCAATATCCCAATCTGCAGTTAAAATTGAAAAATATCGAAAAAACGAACACACTCAGAGACAGCGATATCGAATTTCGTGAATATGCTCTACATACTATGAAACTCGACTGAGAATTGTTAGTGGCATAGTACGCAGATATAAGGAGGATGTTTTGTTCCAAAACGTGACGAAGCAAGTGCTGTAATTGGACAGTCGGTCTTGGGTATATTGAAGCGCATCGATTGCAAATAATACTTTTAAATTAAAAATATAAATAATTAAAAAATCAGAATACTAACTCCGCAGACTACAAAAAGGAACGGTTTTAAAAATATACAAATTAAATAAAAAATAAAAAGTAGTGTTGAATAATCTACAGAGACAAAACTTTAATATAAAAAAATAAAGCAAATCGGTCTTGTAGAACTCGTAGACGAAGTGGAACAAAAGTGAGTCGTGTTTTAAATATATGGATTAGTAAATAATAATTGACCGATACAAGAAAGTTCAATATGGACTGTGTATTAACTATCGAAGGACAGGATCAGTGTTAATGAGAATACGATAAGTCTGATCGCCAATAATAAAATTTTTATAATAATCGTCCCAATCATTTATAACTTTTGCAACAATTTGCAAACGTATCTCACGATGATTTGTTTTGACCAAGCAATTAATGAAACAGCTATAAATAACCAATTGCCATTAGGCCGTCACCTAATATTTGTATAATTTGTCTGCTTTCCATGGTTCCCATGCAGGTTTGTTGCAGCAAAAGTTTTATAATCGTGAATAGTTTCAAAAATTAACAACGCTGGGGCCTGAGACGGCGCTGCAAGTGGATGGTCATTTTCGTGCGTATCCAAATAAATGTTTGATTTATTTATTTAAAAATATAAAACTTAAAGAAATACAGATAATAAGTAGTATTGATTAATATACACAACGAAAGCTTCAATATAAAAAAAGAATCACGTAAATCGGCCCAGTAGAACTCTCAGACGGTATTTTAAATATATAGACTATGTGATTTAGTTCCAGATGTGAAATATCAAGGACAGAAAGATAAGATAAGATTTGACAAAGTGTTATTGTCCGCGCAACGTCAAATTCAAGTACGTGCAATCGTGCATTGATATAATATATTTCAAAAAATAGTCCATTACATATAAACTTAAAAAGTAATTTCCGAATAAATAGAATCTCAGAATAGAGTTCAGAAAATAACATTTTCCAAATCACCTTATATGCTTTTATTTGTTTTTATTCTATTGCAGTGTTGATTAGAACTGGAAACAATGAGATATCTCAAGAATTGGCAAATGGTCAGATGTGCACCTTCAATATTGTGTAAAGTGTGAGGTAAATTTGAAGCAAAGTGGTCATATCAGAAAATTAAGAAAAATAACAAAACCTCATCAAAACCAAAAGTTGGCGTCTCCCGTTCCCAAGTTATATTAATAGATAACTTGTTTGCTAGATAACGTCATTGCTGACATCTTTCATCACACTCTTTTATTTAACATTTTGTGCTTATTGTTGAATTAAATTATGTTGTGTTACGTTTCTACATTATGGTTCTTGGAAGATACAGTAATTAATTACTGTAGTTTTCAGTCACCTGAAATCATTAACTTATAATTTCCGAGTAAGCTTAGCCTTACGATATACTAGTTATTCCAAGATGTTTATATAATCACATTAGTACATAAAACATTCACAATAACGAAATCAAAAAGATAAAACAAGAGTTACGCAACACATACCGTATTACATACAGCTATTTTCACGAAAAGCATTCTGTCTTTAATAGTTGGCTGAAGATCAAAACTAAAATATTATAATGTGGCTTCGAATTTCTAATGCGGCAAATTACAACTATACACCTGTACTCCACAGCTGAGTGAAAACCACGCCAATTTGATTTTTCGAACTTGTAAAATTCTAGATTATGTTTACATTATGACTAGACACCGCCCAATCAAGAAGTTGAGAATTTTTAACTTTAAAACGATTTTTATGTAATTGAAATATTAATAGCAAAGCTGTATTTAGGTGAAGTGTTAAGTCTGACAATATCTAGAGCTCGCGCAAAACATTTTTTTGAGTGCCTTTTAACTATGAGATCATAGTCTTAGTTAAAAAAAGATTTGTTCCTGTGTAGAAAACTTTCGCGGTTCTACTAAACGTACTAAAATTTGCTGCTTGTTTGGAATTTATATGCAGACATGTGTAGTCTGTTTTAGTTATTAAAAAAATCCGTTGTGTCTAATACGATTTGTGTGAATATGATTTTACTTGATGTAGTGGTAAATTCGAGGTATATGTGCTACTTACGGAAGTCATAAACATATTAGGTAGTCGTCAAAAAGTTACCATAACTTTAAAAACCATGTTAAAAATCTTAATTTAATATTGTGCACACAATACAATTCAGGTAGCTATGTATTTAAGACTATCATCAAACAAAACATGTCAGATTGAAGGAATGCATAATCAGATATCAACTTGCATAGAAAATCATTAACTTTAAGATGTGGATCATTATTGTGGATGTGCTACAAATCATTAATTGCTGAATTGTAAAAGTTTTAAAAATTAAAAATAGACGTAAGATATTTACATCTATATATACTAACACTGGGTGAACGGGAGACCACACGACGTTCACTCCTAGAACTGGCTGCCTTCTACCCTATCCCTATCAAGGGCAATGGACGAAGCTGTCAGATAAAGTGTGTGGTAGAGAAATTCGTGAGAATTCTCGACGGTTACTCATACCGATCAGGGGGAGCCCTGGTAGATGAGACCGGTGTGGGCGGATTCGAATCTCGCCTAAGAGAGGAGGTCATTTATGGTCACCAAGGAACCCGCTGCATGACCTAGGTCATGTAAGGTCACCAAAGGAACCCGCTGTTGCCCGAGGCCATTTATGGTCACCAAAGGAACCCGCTGTTTGACGGAATCTCTAGTGCGGTGACTAGAAGTGAGGTTCATCCCATGTGCTGGGAAACTGCAAGCCGCCAGGTAAATGTGCTTAGGAGCTGTCCTGGCCACCCTTTGATCCGGACTGCAGCTGGGTACGGTTAATGGGAGAAGCTCCGAAAGCCATTACACTTAAGGATAGTTGAAGCGAATATATAGCCTCTCACTATTAAGACAACTTCACCAATATCGGGTACGCACCGGGAGTCTATAACGTGTAGACTTTAAAGAAGCTCTGTCGAGGGCCCACCAAGCCTAAAATTGGTAGATCGGGGTGGCAAAACCGCTTAAAAACCAAGTCCTGCCACAATTGAGGTTGGATTCGATCGGGCAGTGGTCCCACTTTGCAAGAGGGCATAGCTGGGGAATAGTCCTATGCTGGACGAGGTACTCCGGTGCCGGCGGGTGAGCAGCGTGTTAAGTCAACTGCTCGGTCACTAGTGAACGCTTAGCTAGTAGAGGGTGGATAGGCAACGTCGCTCCTACCAGTGAGTTAATCTGGGAGCAATTGCACGATTGCCGGTTGTGCAACTTGCGCGCTGATTGGGCGTATCCCAATCACTTCCTCATGGAAGGAACGTGGGGGTATGTTAACACGGGTACCCCACGTAAAACAATCTTGGATCTATATATACTAACACCTGTAGCACGTACAGACCTACCCAATGCATATCGTAATCGTAATTCAATATTAAGCAGTGCTTAGACAAGGCATACACAATAATTTATTGACATGTGTACATCATATACGTAAAGCAATAAGTGTTAAGCGTAAGATCGGATAAGGACATGTATTTCATATTGCAAAATCACTCATTGATCTTCGAAAAGTGATGGTGACGGCATTGTGAACGCTAGATAATGTTGAAAAGACGAGTAAATCTCTGAGCGCGAAACACCATATGTGACACCATAATACTTTAACGTCTTGACAGTCATTCATACTGAAAAAGACAGATAAACACTTAATAACGATGTGATGTAACATGTGATGAAGCTCCTAAAATCATAGTTACATTGGACCAGTTTATATATAAAATAATCAATAAGGCAAAATAAAAATAAGGGATGAATTTTCGACAATCGTAAAAGAAATTGCCAATAAAGTAGCGACAAATTCTTAAAGAATATTAGATCAGTATGTGGTATGAATTGTAGAAAACATCTCCGTTAGATCTAAAAATGGAAATCAAATGAAACCATTACATAAAATTCATTTTAAGAACGCACATAATATATGAGACACACTCGGGCATTTGCTATTAAATGTTGAAAAGATCAGTAAATCTCTAAGCGTGAAACACCATATGAAACACGAGGAGAATACTTTAACGTCTTGACAATCATTCATACTGAAAAAGACAGATAAACATTTAATAACGATGTCATGTAACACGTGATGAAGCTCCTAAAATCATAGTTACATTGGACCGGTTTATATATAAAATAATCAATAAGGCAAAATAAAAATAAGGGATGAATTTTCGACAATCGTAAAAGAAATTGCCAACAAAGTAGCGACAAATTCTTAAAGAATATTAGATCAGTATGTGGTATGGATTGTGGAAAACATCTCCGTTAGATCTAAAAATGGAAATCAAATGAAACCATTACATAAAATTCATTTTAAGAACGCAAATAATATATGAGACACACTCGGGCATTTGCTATTAAATGTTGAAAAGATCAGTAAATCTCTATAAGCGTGAAACACCATATAAAGACGAGGGGAATACTTTAACGTCTTGACAATCATTCATACTGAAAAAGACAGATAAACATTTAATAACGATGTCATGTAACACGTGATGAAGCTGCTAAAATCATAGTTACATTGGACCGGTTTATATATAAAATAATCAATAAGGCAAAATAAAAATAAGGGATGAAGTTTCGACAATCGTAAAAGAAATTACCAACAAAGTAGCGACAAATTCTTAAAGAATATTAGATCAGTATGTGGTATGGATTGTGGAAAGCATCTCCGTTAGATCTAAAAATGGAAATCAAATGAAACCATTACATAAAATTCATTTTAAGAACGCACATAATATATGAGACACACTCGGGCATTTGCTATTAAATGTTGAAAAGATCAGTAAATCTCTAAGCGTGAAACACCATATGAAACACGAGGAGAATACTTTAACGTCTTGACAATCATTCATACTGAAAAAGACAGATAAACATTTAATAACGATGTCATGTAACACGTGATGAAGCTGCTAAAATCATAGTTACATTGGACCGGTTTATATATAAAATAATCAATAAGGCAAAATAAAAATAAGGGATGAATTTTCGACAATCGTAAAAGAAATTGCCAACAAAGTAGCGACAAATTCTTAAAGAATATTAGATCAGTATGTGGTATGGATTGTGGAAAGCATCTCCGTTAGATCTAAAAATGGAAATCAAATGAAACCATTACATAAAATTCATTTTAAGAACGCAAATAATATATGAGACACACTCGGGCATTTGCTATTAAATGTTGAAAAGATCAGTAAATCTCTATAAGCGTGAAACACCATATAAAGACGAGGGGAATACTTTAACGTCTTGACAATCATTCATACTGAAAAAGACAGATAAACATTTAATAACGATGTCATGTAACACGTGATGAAGCTCCTAAAATCATAGTTACATTGGACCGGTTTATATATAAAATAATCAATAAGGCAAAATAAAAATAAGGGATGAATTTTCGACAATCGTAAAAGAAATTGCCAACAAAGTAGCGACAAATTCTTAAAGAATATTAGATCAGTATGTGGTATGGATTGTGGAAAACATCTCCGTTAGATCTAAAAATGGAAATCAAATGAAACCATTACATAAAATTCATTTTAAGAACGCAAATAATATATGAGATACACTCGGGCATTTGCTATTAAATGTTGAAAAGATCAGTAAATCTCTATAAGCGTGAAACACTATATAAAGACGAGGGGAATACTTTAACGTCTTGACAATCATTCATACTGAAAAAGACAGATAAACATTTAATAACGATGTCATGTAACACGTGATGAAGCTGCTAAAATCATAGTTACATTGGACCGGTTTATATATAAAATAATCAATAAGACAAAATAAAAATAAGGGATGAAGTTTCGACAATCGTAAAAGAAATTACCAACAAAGTAGCGACAAATTCTTAAAGAATATTAGATCAGTATGTGGTATGGATTGTGGAAAGCATCTCCGTTAGATCTAAAAATGGAAATCAAATGAAACCATTACATAAAATTCATTTTAAAAACGCAAATAATATATGAGACACACTCGGGCATTTGCTATTAAATGTTGAAAAGATCAGTAAATCTCTATAAGCGTGAAACACCATATAAAGACGAGGGGAATACTTTAACGTCTTGACAATCATTCATACTGAAAAAGACAGATAAACATTTAATAACGATGTCATGTAACACGTGATGAAGCTGCTAAAATCATAGTTACATTGGACCGGTTTATATATAAAATAATCAATAAGGCAAAATAAAAATAAGGGATGAAGTTTCGACAATCGTAAAAGAAATTACCAACAAAGTAGCGACAAATTCTTAAAGAATATTAGATCAGTATGTGGTATGGATTGTGGAAAACATCTCCGTTAGATCTAAAAATGGAAATCAAATGAAACCATTACATAAAATTCATTTTAAAAACGCAAATAATATATGAGACACACTCGGGCATTTGCTATTAAATGTTGAAAAGATCAGTAAATCTCTATAAGCGTGAAATACCATATGAAGCACGAGGGGAATACTTGAACGTCTTGACAGTCATTCATACTGAAAAAGACAGATAAACATTTAATAACGATGTGATGTAACATGTGATGAAGCTCCTAAAATCATAGTTACATTGGACCAGTTTATATATAAAATAATCAATAAGGCAAAATAAAAATAAGGGATGAAGTTTCGACAAATCCTTAAAGAATATTAGATCAGTATGTGGTATGGATTGTGGAAAACATCTCCGTTAGATCTAAAAATGCAAATCAAATGAAACCATTACATAAAATTCATTTTAAGAACGCACATGATATATGAGACACACTCGGGCATTTGCTACTGATTCTGGATACAATAGCCACGTGTTGTATAACAGAGACACACATTTCACAAAGAACCACAATACCTAAAAATGTGGAATACTCGTACAACAAGATTTACCCGCAGAATAAAGTTCGTGGAAGGTATGATGATATTCAAACCACATCCACTACGACGATCTAAACTATCAAACAGAAAAAAGTTCGAGCTACAAAGTCAAAGACGAAATAGCTAATGACAACATAGTCTTAACAGTTATTTATAATTCTTCAAGGTAGAGCTAAAAAGAATGTTTACTTTGTCTCTTAATAGTGTTCTACAATCAATTCGTTGATGGTGGAACTGATTATTGTTAATTCTAGAAAGTTTCAAAAAAGCTCACACATTTCATCAGTAAGAAATGAACCTGGAAGCTACATTATGGAAGCTACAACTGATTACTATTAGCGAAGTTTTACAACTTAAACAACTTAAAAAAAAGTACGAAAATAACACTTCTGACCAATTCGGCCTTGCGGTTGAGGCATGCACCAAGACGGTATCGAAAGTAGTAGAAGTGATCATGATAACAAAACCTAAAAAAAAAACAGTGAAGTGACTTCCTATCGATCAGTCTTTTGTTTCCGATATTCTTCGAGCTTTTTGAAAACTTGGTGCCCTCACAAACCAAGAACTGAAAAAACTCAAGAAGAAGAAAGTGTTTAAGATACTCATAAAGAAACTTATTAATTTGGTTTAAGAAATAAGCATTCAACTATAGATAACATGGAATCACAAACGTGATTGAATTACTAGGTTTTAGAAGAAAGCTATATAATATGGTATGACAGATGGCATCAAGGCTTATTGCACAATTTGATAATAATAAGTTGATTCACGTTACCTTTACTACAGAAGAATTCAATTTACATCCATAATTTACCTATTATGGTCGTACTTAATACACCCATAAGTATTGCAAAATATTTAGAATGACGCTAAATATTTTACGTTAAAAAGAAAAGAAGAGCTTAAAATCAAACACAGAAAAATGTATTAGTTGGTAGAAAAAAATTCTGTCTATCAATAAACTTATATGGACAAGCCGATATGGACTATGGTATTCAATAATGGAAATGTACTAAAAAAAGCGACACAAGCTGCATTTAATGGTTTCAAAGTAAGATATTGAGAAACATCATAGATGCAGCCTGGTATAGTCGCAATACCGATTTCCATAAGAATCTGAATTTAGGGAAGGTATAGACAAAATAAAGAAGTTCGCTCCGTCAATACGATAACTGGGAAGCATCTAGCTGCTCGATAATAGTTAGATGTGAGATAGCATTTAAGTTAGTACAGTAAAGTTGTTGGAGGACCAACAAACTGTTTGAGACACTGCAGTTTCAAAATTATTGGACATTTTAGAAATCTGTTTAGTACATCGGTAATTTTTAAAACATCCAATTTTTACTTAAGTATAAGTTTCATTAACATTAAATAGGATTTATGGTAACAGTTGAGATTATATTTGTCATCCTGGTACATAACTAGCCTGACAGCATTATTAAAAACCTACGACAATGAAATGCCCTGTAAGTAGAAGATACAGCTTGTACTATTTGTTCGATAGTGTTGTTCTCTTCAACAAGGCATAGCAGAATATCTGCAATAAAAGTAAGTTGAACCTTTGCTTGTTTTGAGAATGAAAATAAACCGTACCGAGTTTGCTGTTGCACCTACAAGTGATAGAAAAAACTGTAAAATAATAAAAATTGAATTGTTTGATACCTCAAATGGAATTAATGTGTTAAACTACAAAAAGTTACATCTATATCACGCATTTGTTTATTAATCAACTGTTTAATTATTTTAACAAAAAAAGGTATTATTATAAAGTATATGCTCATTTCTAATTTTAAATTTGATGATGATTCTACCTTACTTTTAATTTTATTGATTTAACCATAAATACGTGCACGTAGTAGGAAAAACCTATTCACTTAGTATAGGTATTAACCTTCAAATTTAAATCGATCTTTAAACTGTGCACTATGATTTAATTTGTTTTTAAAAATAATAATATGTTAAATTTTCTCATAAATAGGATTACTTACATTTCCTTGAGTTGATTCATCCACTCCGCTATCGTTATCTCCTTCTGCAACAAGAAAATCCATTAGAAGTGTAAACTAACTTTCTACTTGTAGTAATTACAGAATAGTTATTGCTTCAATTTAAGTGTTTATTTTAGCATTCTAAATTACTTAATTTACATAAAAGGAAAATAATAATATTTAACCTGTTTTAAAAAGTCTTAATTTTGCACTTCTTGGAGATTTTAAGTCGGGAGTTTTTCTGCCAAGTTTTTCTGCAGTGACAGCTTCTTCTTTATGGGATTCGTTTTTCGCTCGAACAGGCGACTTTTGTTTTTCTGGCGTTTTTGGTGGTTTTGGTGAAGGACTATCTCTTTGTTTTTCTGGCGTTTTTGGTGGTTTTGGTGAAGGACTATCTCTTTGTTTTTCTGGCGTGCTAGACGAAGGAATTTTTGGTTGTACTGAAGGAGATGATGCGGCAGGTGATGGAGATCGATTTACTTGTTGATGACTGCTTAATGTGGGCGATGGATTAGATATCTTATCTGGTAAATTCTCAACTGAATTATTAATAGAACTTGGAGATTTATTTCGAGGTGTTTTTTTGGATGTTATTAGATCACCTTCATCTTCCTCTATCTTTTTCATATACATATCTGTCCTTGATTCAGGACGTGATAATGTCTCATTTTGTACTTTCCCATTTACTATATCCGAAGTATTAGAAGGTATTCTTCTTTCATCTTCATTACTTCCAACTGAACTTACAGACCGCCGACGATCTTCAGCAGTAGAAGTTTTCGGTTCTACATTAGTTCCCCCTACACTAAAACTTCTATTTTTCATTGCCGCTAGGGCAGGTTTTTCATTTTCATCTTTGCTTTCTGGTATTGATGTAAAAACATCATCATTTTGACTAGACAAATTTGGGTCTGACGAATCCAGGGTTCTTTGTGTTTGAAAACTATTAAAAGGTGGTCTTTGCTGGCCGGTAACAGGCGCAGCACGTTGTTGAAATGCTCCTTGAGGTCTAACTGCAGGACCCTGTGGTCTTTGAAAGGGTGCAGCAGGCCTTACATTTGGATTAACTCCTGGAATAATTGGCGGCCTAGGAGGAATTACTTGTGTGCCATTTGGTGGTGGTGGAGCTCGTGGCTGATTTGGTGGAAAACCAGGTTGACCCGGTGCAGGCGGTCTTTGTGGAGCTGGAGGCCTCTGAATAAAAGGAGTTGGAGTTCCTCCTGGCGGAGGAGGTCTTGGTTGTTGTGGTCTTAAGAGTGGATTGGGGAAACCAGGCCGCGGTTGCAATAATGTGGACCTGCTGTCGATTCTTGTTAACTGTGGTCTTGGACTACCATCCACTTGATATGGAGTGTAAACGGGTTGTACAGGGCTTTCGTTGCCACTCGGCGATACTTTAACCTATTAGGAACTCAATATGTAAAATTTTTTACGACTTTTAGCGAGATTATAGCAGTGCATAAATGAATTAAGAAGTGCGATACTTATGAAAGCTCCATAGAATACACCAGATCATATACATAAAACTTAAATTGGAATAAATACACAAAAAACGAAACATCTACAAATCTTAGGGGTAAAATTCAAAAGAAGAATTTTTCCTTTTTAAAAAAGGAAAAATTATAAATTCAAACAAGTACTGAAAACTGAACCGAATGAAATATACGTATGTAATTACTACACAAGAACCAATATTTATGTTATTTGTTATTACGTTTTATTGTTATTTAGTTACCTTAAATAAATATCAAATTTCGTATAATAAATCTTTAAATATTCGTCCATAAAAAATGTATTTTTTAAAATCGTCGTTGGCTTTATTGTGTAACTTTACACTACGTAAAAAATCAATCAGGATGCCATCAAAACAAAATAAAATCCTTAAGTGACTTTTAAAAATCTTTATAAACCTATTTTTAATAACAAAAAGTATTTATTTCAGTTTTATAAAAGAACTTCCCTTGTCATGCCAGTTATGCATTATGAAATCATACAAAAAAGACAGAAATTTTAAACTGTGTTATTGCGCAATAAAAATCTTGAAATATTTGCGTAGTACCTAAAGAGCCAAGGATTTTAGGGTGGCATGTCACACAACAGGGTCTGTATTGGTGGTAGTGCCTGGCTCGAGGAGCTCCAATGACAAAAGTTAACTAAACCTACTTTCATCTTCTACTACATATGTCAATATTCGAAGTTCCTGATAACCTAATTAGGAAAATTCTGGCACAATTTACTTTATCTTAAACTCCAACTGTTTTCTTTCACTAAAAGCTTTACTAAAATGCTACGGGAACTTTCTATAGCTTACCGAATCGTAGGAGCCTTCAGTCGATGGTCCATTTTGCGACTGCGACATTTTTAATTTGCTCGTTCGGAAGAAAATTCAGTAATAACTGAAATTATTATTATATTCAGTTATTCTAGATGTTTAGATAAATATCTCTAAAAGCAAAATATTTTTGTCGTATTTAAAAGCGTATTCGCTTTACATAATCTACGGTTTGCATTTGCACAAGAATTGTAACGAAACCTATTTGCGGTATAGTGAGACAATTCTAGTGAAATAATCAAAATATTATTTCTACTACTAATATTTGGCTGTGAAAGCTGTGCTGGGACATTACTTTTAGAGTAATTTTAATGTCAAGGTTTGGCTTTATTATAAAATAATAATCAGCATCTACTTTACACATGTACATTTTAAATTTGCTTCAGTAATCTCCTAGGTCTCAATAAACAAAGTGCGTTAATCAGAAAGAATTAAGAAATAATTTTATACAGTAGAAAGGCAAAAACCATAAATTTGAATGTCGTCGCTCTTTAGAAAGCATTCTTAGATTTACTGTAACCTATTTGAGAGAAGGGGTCAGTAATTTTCATGCTATAGGGGCAAAAAGTTTCTTAAGGCATAATAAGAAATTACATTTCCGCGCGTATTACAGGAAAATTCGACAGAACATATCAGACACTAACCATACAGACACGTGTTTTTTTATATTCAGACAAGGTTGTTTACCATGTCCTTCATCCGAGGAGCTCTAGTCGGACTAATCATGACTCGCAATTCACGTGACAGCATAAGTTCCGCTACACCTCCCGCTGGGAGCAAAAAAATTCAATTTTTAACGATAGATTGGGTGTAATACATTTTAATAATAACTTCTCTTGAAATGAATAAAACCTCTTCTTGAAGAGCACGAACTGATACCGGATCATCAATTTGGGTTCAGAGAGAGTTCACAGGATAGTAATTGAAATCAACCAGGCTTTCGAAAACAAGAAGTATTGTTCCGCTCCGTTCTTGAATGTGGCCCAGGTCTTTGATAAGGTCTGGCACCCGGGGCTGCCATTTAAAATTAAAAGGGCCCTACCGCACAATTTCTATCACTTCATAATGTCGTACGTGACCAACAGAAACTTTCAGGTAAAATTCCAGCAGGAACTCACTGAATTACACCCTGTAAAGTCGGGCGTGTCGCAAGGAAACGTTCTGGGGCCACCCTGTACTTACTGTATACGGCAGACATAGCTACTTCAGAAAATACGCTAACAGACACATTTGCAGACGACACTGCTATACTTACATCTCACGAAATCTCAGAGATTGCCTCAAAATCTACAAATTTCCTTGAACCGAGTGCAAAATTTGTTGCCGATCTGGCGTATCAAAGCAAATGAATCAATCAAGTCAACCCATGTCACCTTCACATTTCGACGAGAGACGTGTTCGCCAATGGTACTTAATAACACTCCATTCCCACAAGCAGACACCGTAAAATACTTGAGGATGCATCTTGATTGAAGGTTAACTTGGAAGAAACATATTTTCAATAAGCGTAAACAACTAGGTTTGAAGTTCTTAAACATTATACTGGCTGCTAGGACGTAAATCCAAATTAACACTAAATAACAAAGTTTTACTTTATAAAATAGTATTAAAGCCTATTTGGACATACGGTTTGCAAGTATGGGGTACCACAAGCAAATTTTAACTTGGAGATCCTGCAAAATCAGGATCTGGTACCAGTCAAAAACGCTAAGAACAATAGCGGGCGCCCCATGGTGTGTGCAAAACGAGGTAATTCACCGTAAAGTTCGAGTGAAAACTGTTAAAGGTAAATTGGCGTGTGCAAGTGCAAAGTATCTATATAAATAATCTCGAAACCCAGAAGCGTTCCTAAGGTCGGTCAAGCAGGTGTATGCCCGGGGCCCTGCACCAAGCTATCTTACTTTAATCAACAACACAATCTATATTTGACGCATTAATAAAATAGACTAAGAGACCGGCATTTGATGCAAGTACTTATACATAAAGCTTAAGCTTACTTTTAAAATGAAGCGCACCAAATTTCCAAACGTCTCACCGTTTGAACGTTTTTATAGAAGGTCAAACTGTGAGACGTTTGTAACCGAATTCCGCTCGCCCGGTACATCTATCAACATTGCTTAGTAGTGGTGTGTTTTAACGCTATTCATAACAGCCAATACTAAAACGCCGCGAAATAAAAAAGTGTCTAATAACACTTCTCGAGACTTCAAAATAAACAGTAAGTAAATACCTACTAACAATAAAGTTGGTGCATTGATTATGTCACCCAAATGCGTGCGCATATGAGCATGGACGGTACTCTTAACGGTCGCTTGAATTGCCAAACCAGTGGGAGTGATAGAAACAGAAATATACAAAAGTATGTACAGCCCGAACGATATTTGTTCGGCCAGAGTTCCCAGAAAGGGGAGATGTCCTGTTCTAGGGACACAACGATCTGCCACGGCTTGATATTTACAAGCATCGGCTTTGAATGCAGATGCGTAGATTGTTTGTAAATTGCAAGCTGCTAAGGTGAACTGGTGAAAGCCGGCGACGCCGACAATGTCTTTCCAACTTGGGTGTCGAATGCGGTTAATTCCGAGAAAGTGACGTAGGGTCCTTTAGAAATTTTTGCTCAAGAAATATCGTACGAGCTGTATTTAGTATTAAAAGAAAGATGGATGTACTTCATATTTCAATGCTTCTCGTAAGCAGGTCAAAAGTGTATCTACCCACCACTACTGCTTAGCAGTGCTGAGTGCTTACACATTGCACCACCAGTCGTCTGAGAACATGTTGTATACAGGGTGTAATTAATATAACTAGACACCTCGTAATGGGAGGGTAGCTGTAATGATTTACATATTTTCCTTATGAACATGTGGTCGTTTCTTGATAGTTTTCAAGAAAATTTTAAGTACGCCCATTGTACTCACATTACATTAAAAAATAATGAACAAACAAAAACATGTTTTAAACTTTAAAATTTAAAAACAATTTTTTGCAATGTGAGTACAATGGGCGTACTTAAAATTTCAAATGCGATTTTTTCGAAAACTTACAGGAAACGAACACATTTTAATAAGGAAAATATGTAAATAATTACAGCTACCTCCCCCCCCATTACGAGGTTTCTGGTATATTAATTACATCCTGTATATTTATTTATTCACTTTTTTATTTACTGCGGTCCCCATTCCATATTTCTGTCCGGGCCTCAAAATCCAAAGATTGATTTTAGCATCTAATCATTGTTATTAATTAGTAATTAGTTATCACACATTATCCATATTCACATTAAGTAACATAAGGGATCTTTTCATTTAGAAAGTATCCTACATGTCATTTTAATGATTATAATTAATACATTTATTTATTGCCCAATTGAGCAGATTGTAAATATTGAGTTATTAAGAAATAAAAAAATGATTTAATACATTTACGCTATTTAAAATGTCATTTAATTTTTATCTGAATAGAAAAGCATTTTGAAATATAATGGCAACATTAGTTCAGCAGACAGAATAGACAAAAACTAGAATTAAAATTCAGTGGAATTAAAATTGATTCAAAGGAGAGTAAATTGCAAACACTTTTAGTTCAATGGTACCGGGTGCCCCATTATATTTTTACTCTTTATAAACTTATGTAGGGTGTAACTGATATAACTAGAAACCTCGTAATGAGGGATAGCTGTAACTATTTATCAAAGTATTAATCAGATCTTCGACTATATTCGCAAAAGTCATTTAAATATGGTGGAAATGATTGTATCTCTATCCTTGTTTTCGTGGCAAATTTGCATTCAATATTGCTTGAGTCACAAGTTATAATAATATTCAGATCTTCATGGTACCTACTTTCTTCTCTAATTACCAAAATTCCCAGATAATTATAGTTTATGGCATGGTTCTCTATATTGATTTGATATGTCCTGTTTAATCAAACAAAGTTACACGTAATGTCAAAAACGAAATAATGTGATTAAAATACATGCAAATCTAGTTTAATTACAATGAATAGAAGTTGACATCCTTTTTTAAGTAATTGCTAGAAGGAGAGTTCGAGGTATATATAGCAGTTTTAGGAAAGGCAAGTACCCACCTTATTTATATATGTGAAAAGTGCATTAACTTACATTAAATCAACATGTCAGTTATACGGTAGAAAAATTAACGAGATTTTTTGGCGAGAGAAATAAATGTTATCCATCAAAAGATTCAGATCTTCATCTGTAGCATCATTTGAAGATTGTAATAAATTGAGACATATGTTTCTCTCTGATAACTATAAGATTTTTTATGTTCGGGAGTAAATAAAAATAACATGACAAGAAACAGGGTTTATTAAGGGTGTTAGAACAGCTTTTTTAAAATGAATTTTCCTATATTTTAGTCAGGGGAAATTTTTAATAATATCTTTGAACTTGATATATTTTAACATCAGGGATTCTACGGTTAAAATAGGGAAATGAATAAGATTAACTGTAAAATTGCAATTTATAATATGATATCATGCGGGACGAACCAATGTAAGCATAGGAAGAGAAGCTCACCCCCGGAAGCTTCCCTCTACGGTCACACAGTTGGTAATTATGTGTTTAAATAAATTTAATAAATTTGTGTTTAAAGATCACTATACAGAGTCGACAAAAACCAGAGGGATTAAGAAAATAATATAGACTATAGCCTATATTTATAGAAAAAAGTAAAACAATAAAGCGAAAGAGATGTAGATTTTTTTTCTAATATAAGGTTAACCAAGGCGTGAAATTAGCCACATATTTTTTGAAACGAAAGTACAAATTAGAGCCTTCCAAAAATGTACCTCTTTTTGGAGTGTCTCAACTATTGATGAAGTTGAAGGATATTCATTCGCAATCGACAGCGCTAATATAGTGCCAACCCAAAATGTACCTCTTTTTGAGCTGTCTCAACCTCAGAAGAATTTGAAGAATCTGAAGGATATCCATACACAAAAGTGGTGCATCTTGGCGACGCTAATTGGCGATATATTAGCGCCGTCGATTTGATATGGGATATACTTCAAATTCCTCAGAGGTTGAGACAGCTCAAAAAAGGTACATTTTGGGTTGCTGCTAATTGGCGCCATATTAGCGCCGTCGATTGCGTATAGGTATTCCTCAGATAAGTACTTCAAATACCGTTATCTTGATTAACGCTGGTTTCCTTGACCAGTCTAGATGAAAGTTCATATACGTACATATATGTGATGTATTAAGGAGAAAGTGTAACTTATTTTGGAATCTTGGTAGAAAACTTTTATATACGGCGCTAATTAACCACTCATTTTTGATTGATAAACCATTTTTTTCTATAAAAGTGTGTGGCCAACTTCATGTTTAGTTATTTTCTTAATCACGTATTATTTTAAAGGTTTTAGCATTAACCATAAGAAGTGCAAGTCTCTATTTGTGGGTGCTAGCCTGGTCAATTTTTATACACAAACTTCTTTTTCTTAATTTTACATCGCACGCCCTTCTATTTTATGAGAAAAAATGAAATAACTATTCAGTAAAAATTTTAGAGTAATCCGTCAGCAGGAAGTAGTCTCCCACAAACCAGCAAAATCCCTTGCAAGCTCTTAAATTGTCATTAGCACTTTATTGAGACTAATTTCGGTGAAAGTAGAAATGTTCAACTTTAGTTCACCTTATTCTAGAGTTACTTATTTATTAATCTAAGCTTTGATGTCATAGGCATTGAAATAGATACTAGTTTTGGGTGATAATAGGGAAGATGCCCTTGGAAAGTTCCATTCCCATGCTGCCAGTTGGTACTGAAGCTGTCGAGTTTGTCCGTGAGTGGCCAGGCGTAGAAAAACATCTTGCAGTCACTGAATCGACGATTGCTCTTTCTAGCATGCCGTTACCAATATTCCAGATCTGTGCAGCTGCTATATTCGATGTGTTCTTCACATCAAAGGGACCTGGAATGAAGTTGTTTGGTCGCCTGAAATACTAATGGGGGTTTCATTGACAAATCAAAGTATGATCCCCTTGACTCATAGTCTATATGATATATATGACTTGATAGCGATGCTGATGGCAAGGGTTGCCTGATTGCATCTGAGAAAACTGGCTTGAATCTCGCCGAGTTGTTGTCATACACAACATGCAACAGCACCTTGAAAGTGTTAGCCCCGTAAGGGTTACCGAGAGTGCACTACTCACGCTTATGATACTGGGAGAAAAGTTGGGGAATGGATACCAGATCTTGTGCTCCTGGGGACTATTATAGAGAAAGATGGATGGGCAATGGGATCTATTGGTTAAAAATATTTAGATTTCTTCACCAGTTGGGTGGAACCACCTGATGAGCTTCATACGGCGTATCTGTGTGTTTGTCAGCATGGTCTATGCAACCTTCTGGCTTGCTGCACCACTATTAACAGCTGCTTGAGGCTTCACCTAATCGAGAGATTTTCGTCTGTTGTTTGGCGATGACAAGAAAATGCTGCTATTGTCAGTGTTCTGCAGAAGGAACCACACGTAAAAGATCGTTGACGCCTTGTTCCAAATCAGATACCACAGTTCTAGAATATTTCTATATCACAGTTCGTCATGAAGCGCTTACTCAACCTCTTTGAATCACTTTGAAATTCCTGACTGCTCCAGTTCACACATAGACCGAATATTCTAACTACAATGCACACAAGAGTGTTCAAAAGTAGTCCATGACTGTACCGAATGTTCAGTCAGATTGACAACTGACTTCAATTAAGTCCTAACCAAGAGTGATGAACAGCTCTACCAGGTTGTCAAGCACCATCGGAAACTGGCAACTTACAGCAATGTAACTGTCTACTGTCTGATATTAATACTAAATAATACTGTCAATTATATAAATAAACAAATTTATAGAATCTGGTTATTTATTCCTATTTTAAGGTGATTCGGGAGATCTCTTTCTGCTATATTTTTACTACTGTTATTAAATTTTTACTGCAACATTTCATTTTGTATCAAATGTAAGACACTTTTTGTGAATAATATTAGTAAACATATTTTGTGTTTATAAAAAATTTTAATTAAAATAAGGTACAAAATTTACCAAATCTGGTCATTTCTTGTTAATTTAAGATGTTGTGGGAGACTACTTCCTGCTGTTTATTTTTTTTTGCAACTTTTACTGAGTCATTTGCACCTTAAACCTCAGCAAATGAAAGTTTGTGCAATACAAAAATTTAAAAAAAAATCAGGTCAGACTAGTGGGCGCTAATTGGCGCAAATTCAGCGCTAAATATTGATAATAATAATAGAAGGTTTCGGAAGAAATGTGCGACCAACTTCACGTTAAATTAATTTCTTAATTACATATTATTTTAAAGATTTTAACATTTTAATTTTAAGCAGTCGAAGTCTCTATTTGTGGGCGCTAATTGGTTCAACTTCAACGCTAAGTACTGATATTAGTAATACGTAGAAGATTTCCGAAGAAAAGTGCGGCCAAATTTACGGTAATAAAACTAAAATTTCCTAAAGACTTTAACGGCATTAGTGGGCGCGAATTCAGAGCAAGATGATGGTGATAAAATTTCTAAAAAGAATTGTAAATTAAAATTGTAGGGGCCAAGTTTACGTGAACTTGGCCGCACAGGGGCGCGGTCGGTGCATATTCTAGTTTTAACGGCGCTAAATGGCGCTAATTTAGGGCTACATATTGGAATCTTGTGAGTCCTAGTTTCAAAAACTTTGCAAGTCATGCATCTGGTCAATCAAAGGCTATTTCAATGAACAATGAGATCACCAAATAAGAAACAAATATTTACCTTACAAAAAAGGTAAACTTAAATATACATAGATATCATTTTGCAGACTTTGATGAAATAGCAAGATTAACCTCAAACTGTTTACCGTTATTAATGTTATCACACGAAGTCTAGAATTCAGACAGCAATTAGCCGAAGATTAATATTAAGGCTCGCATGTTTATGGTATAATCGCTATAGCCACCACCAAAATAATAAAGAAATAGACATTCTTTTAAATAAATATCCTTTTACAAATTAATCATGACTTGATTAATCACGTAAGGTAGGCGTTTTCTTATTTTGTAAAAGATCGGCTAAACATATTAAACACACTCCTTAATCTGTGGTAGTTATTATATAGTAAAATACTTTTGCGGTTATTCTTATTTACAATAAAGATATCATTTTTCAACAATGGAAGGAATTCATTAATCATGGCATTATATCATACCAAACGTGTGAAATAACACATCCGCTCCATTACTTAGTACTAGTATGTGTGTAATAAAATAGGTGAAAATAAATTATGATGTAAGCTACACCGGTTTTCATGGGTGGTACAAAGCAAAACAAAAGGTTGTAATTCTGCACCGAAATAGTAAACCATCTAATAACATGTAAACAATGTAATAGTTACTTAAGTTATATTATTTTTAATCTTTTTTGAAATCCAGTTTCCTGGGAATACTCAAATGTATCATCATTAATCCACGGTATAAGGAGCGCCATTCTTTAATAAATTAGTTAACATTTTGAACTTTAACCTTATCGATTTAACCGTATCCTGACAACCTGCGTTTAACGTTTGTTTCTGCAATGCCAAGCTGATAAGTTCCAAATAAATACATCTACATCAAGAGAAATAAGTGGATAAAATTAATAAATAAAATAAATATCTTTAATGATAATTAGCTAGATATAATTTTGCAATCTAATGAAACGGTAGGATGTATCAAAAGAAAATAATACAAAAAATAAATTTGCCTTATACCTATGTACTGAAGAAGTCTATATTCAGAAACTAATGAAAGAAAGTGGTTACATTAAATAGAAAATTACTTTACATAACATCTTTATTTAATATAGAAAGAAACCCATACGATAGATACTTTAAGTAAGAAAATGTCAAATGTCTGTTTATTTTCGGTTGTTCTTTGAGGCGATGCAGAAAGTTCTGAAACATCTACCGGTCCTAACCACTAATATATTCTTATTAGGTACTCTTAGGTTTATAGAAAAATATAGTGGTTAGGGCACTGTTTTAGGAATTCGAATTCTTGTGAGAAAAATACCCGAAACTTTAGACAAACCTTGTGAGTGAATTGTAAGTGACCAACTTTGGGGATTGCTCCTCAGTCCATAAATATTGACCTCCAACCTTGCAGGAATTATTATGAGACGTTGACTAATACTTGAATTATATGAAATTATATAGAAAATTAATTTTTTTTTGCTTTTTTTAGTATTTTTAATGTAATGTGGGTACAATGAGTGTACTAAAAATTTAAAACGCGATTTCCTCGAAAACTAGCAGGAAGCGACCACATGTTGATAAGAATGTATTCTAAATATCTAAATCATTACAGCTACCCCCCCCCCCCATTATTATATTAGTTACACCCTGTATAGCGTGAACAACTTCTGCAATAAGCTTTTTAGTACCATAAGGCAAATCTCCCGAATTCAAATAATTTTATTACTTTCACCACTCAAATAGCAGAAAGGTTGGTAATGTTTTTCCTTTTACAAATATTGCAAAGGAGATGTGGCATTCAATGCCGTTTTGGTAATTATATTAGATATTTGAGAACCTAAATGACAATGATAACGGCATTGATTCCTTTCTCTTCACTCTATCTGACTTATCAGTACTGATTGCATAAAAATACTGACTTATTTTAGCTAGACTTCAACATCTTGACATAGAGCTTTTCTTTCCTGATTTCTATTTTACGTTCATACGTAATGTTATTTATTTTTCAATTGCACTATATCTATTGTTTATACCTGTGATACAAACTAGAGGTCTTCACTGGTTAAATTTTGATTTTTACCCTACCTGATAAATTTTGAACCCGACCCGCGCCAGGCCCGAATTACTTATAATAAAAATAAATAAAAAGAGAAATATTGACTGCATTAGCAACAGGGTTGCCAGATTTGATTTAGCACTTCGCGGGACACTTTTCTTTTTTGTCATCTCGCATTGTTTGCAATCTATACAATGTACATTCAGTAAATGCAGATGCGTAGCTAGAGTTTGTTATGCCCGTGTACAAGGCAACGCAAGGTCGCCCTTAATATGAAGAAAAGATGGATTAAAAATATAAGCTATATTTTATTAGTAAATTTCGTCCCAACTTTGCACATATCGTATTTAATTTATATTATATTTTACTGTCAGGGGGCTGGCGCCAACTAACTGCGGCACCCCTGTGCCGCGCACAAGCTGCACAGGCGCTAGCTACGCCGCTGAGTAAATGGTATAGTAAACGATAATATAGGAAATCCGATGGAATTTTATCATTTTATCCTAAATTTGTACCCTTGCAAATGTAAGTAGAAATTCTGATATCAATCGTAAGAAGAATTCATTTTACGTCAAAAACATATTAAACTTTATGAAGAAAACCAAAAACTATTTAGGAAAATACTTAAAAAGCTTATTGATTTATTGCTTTTGGTAATAAGCTATAAAGAAAAGTTGGAATCTGTATGCCGATTGGTCTAGCGGTTAACGCATCAAATTCGTAATAAGAAATCGCGGGTTCAAGCTCCATCCTTATACTCTATTTTTTTAATTGTATTGCTTACTACATATTCTTTTTAGTACGTTATTAGATTATTACAATTATTATTAGATATTTCTGCTACGTGGGTTTACCGTTACTTTTTGTACAATTTTTAATTACCTAGCAGAAAAGCAAATGAAAAAAAAGCATACAACTAATAATAGTTGTAATAAACTTCTAAAAATAATAATTAGTAAGCAATACAATTAAAAAAAGTATACGAGGATGAGACTTAAACCCGCTATTTCTGATTACGAATCTAATGCGTTAACCGCTAGACCAATCGGCGTACAGCTTCCAACTTTTCTTTATAGCTTATTACCAAAAGCAATAAATGAATAGGCTTTTTAAGTATTTTCCTAAATAGTTTTTGGTTTTTTTCATAAAGTTTAATATGTTTTGTAAAATGAATTCTTCTTACGATTGATATCAGAATTTCTACTTACATTTGCAAGGGTACAAATTTAGGATAAAAATGATAAAATTCCATTGGATTTCCTATATTATCGTTTACAAAAGACAGACTGTAGAAGTATCTAATAACAAGCAACATTGCTTTGCGGGACAATATGATTATATCGCGGGACGCGGCACGGGAGCCTTAAACGCGGGACAATCCCGCAGAATCCGGGACGTCTGGCATCCCTGATTAGCAAAACAAAACTTTTTGTAAATAATGACTTTTTATAAGAAACAGTAACTCGCCAAAAATGCATTACTAACTAAATTTTTGTATTAAATAAATTATTTTTACTTTACATGGATTTCTCTTTAAAAACAACCCGTAGATGTCCGAAATAATAATAATTAGATTCGACTTCGACCAAGCTCGAAATTACGCTGTTACCCGGTCTTAACTCGACCCACGGACCGGGTCGGGCTAACGCCTGAAAGTCAGGTCCGAGGCCGTGCAGGTCTATATAGTACAAACTATATAAACAAGTCAATAACAACCACGGCATTATAAGCGGGCATTATCATTTATTGCGCCCCCGCTTAGCGTTAACTTTGTTATCGACGCCGATATTACGTTCAAAATAAAATAAATTTAAATAATCCCCTTGGCAACGTCAATAATTAATTATAAATTAGAACTAATTTTTTACTCACCGAAATACCGAATACCGAATGAAAAATAAATACTGGAACAATTAAGTTATTTTTTTTACTATTCCACTCCGCAGGCCACTGGGATATATCCCGGTGGGCCAGCACGCCCCTGTTCGGATCTTTAAAAATGCTCTGAATCCTGAATCTTTGAATTACGGCAACTTGCAACTTTGGATGTATGTAGTTAGTTGAGAATGAAATTTGTCTCATATACCCAATTTCTTTACAAACGGGTTATCACTATGGACAACAACATTGTTGATAAAAACATAAATAGCGTATTTAGCTGTTCATAGTTAAAGTCAAATAGAATAACTTACGTCATGTAACTTTTTTTGGTAGTTTTAAAGTTTTGATTAATTATATTAAATATCAGTGCTATTGGAATTTAAAAAATCTACTCCTTTTCTGGTATGAAGCTTTGCAAAGACGCTTTCTCAAATCACGTTGTAAATACAAATAAACATCCTCAAGAACCTCAAAGTTAAAAATAATGAAGTAGGAACTACAAACTGAATATTTAGCAAATTTACCCGAATTTTGAAGGGAATTACTTTTTCTACTTTTTTTAGTTTAAAGGCTAATTCTCGTAAATGTAAAACTTTGTAAAATTATAGTTTTTTTGTGTAATCTATATCTACGTAGCTCTTTTACTAATATTAAAAGTGACAAATAATTAATGTTATAAACTATGTTCATCTAAAGGTGTGTCGCGGCCTTTATTATTGTAATTAAGCTTTATTATTTATTATTGTCAAATTAATAATAGTTATACTGAAGGTGTGACATATTGTAATAGTATATTACATGTTGAGTTGGTAAAGGATATCTTTGCAAGCCAAGCGATAATTGTTTGACCGAGACGGTACGTCGAGGTCAAACAATTATCGCGAGGCGTGGAAACTTTACCAACGAAACATGTATACTATTTTATTCACAATAATTAGACTTAAGATAATCAAAATAAAAAGTAATTTTAAATTTTAAAATAAATTTTTTATAAACTGTCATAATTTCAATCAAAGCCATCTATCGACCAAAAGAAATTTTAAATAAGGTTTCATTCTTCGCCGCTAGATGGCGATGTATGCGCTCAGTATTTTAAAATTAGAAATTAATTAATTCGATTGTAATTATTAAATATAAAATACGGAAAAATAAAAATAAAACTAATATTAAATAAAAAATATGTTTTTAGCGTTAAATATATTTATAAAAACTCAAATTTAAATCGGATAAAACGTCCTGTTTTGAATTATTCAGAAAAACAAGTTGGCCATAACTTTACATGTCAGTTTTACAGACATGTAAAGGAAATTGTTAACCACTTTGGTGTTGCTATAGCAATAGCTTACTTTCCAAGGTTTTTACAACATATGAAATGTACATATTGCAATATGATTGTGAATAAACGCTTATACTTCCTGCCTACACAAGTCATTCATTACTAGTGTTAACCATTTGCGTATTTTCATTAAACATTGGAAACACACACTAAAAGAAGCTCTACTATTTTTCTTCTTGAGAAGAATCAATCTGTTTTACAAAAGGTACCCTAACAGCAAACCATTTATTATTTTTGTTCAAGTATCTCCAAATTTTTAATTGCTTTAAAACAATTGTGTCTAGATTTAAATTTGTTTAAAATGTTCATAACTGTTATAGTCAGTATGTCCAGTTACACTTCATTTAATTATTGTCAGCAATAAAGTTCAACAATTAGAATAAAAAAATTATTCGATTTCAAAAACAATTTATTCAAAATCTAAACAGAATTCGTTAAATAATTATACCGCTCGTTTCACGCAACTAGGAGTATGTGGAGTGGTCGCGCCAGGCGAACTCACGTTTACCTGCCTCGTAGGCGTGTGCGCATGGGGTTGTCGATAAAAATATAAAATATACCGGTTTCAATTACCACAACAGCTGGTGTCGGATAATTCAACTCACTAGAATCCGAGACGAAACCCGAGAAGGTACTTGCCGAAACATGGGTAACGGACGATACAGTCAGAAGTAATGTGTGGTAGAGATTCATGACTGTGAATGTTTCTCGACGAAATACTCATTAACGTTGAGGAGAAAACTCTGATAAATAAGTACCGGTGTGGGGAGAATTGATTCTTACCACAGACTTGGTCTGATGGAAGAGAACAAAGTGAGGTTTATCCCCGTTGGAGGGAGGCGGTAAGCCTTGCCCAATGGGAAACTGCATGGCGCCAGGTAAATGTATTTGGAAATGAAAGTATAGGCATCATGCTATGATTGTGCAGTTCCAGTCGTGTGATCCACAGAAAACGCCGAGAACTACTACGCTTAAGGGGTGTGATGTGAATATACTGTCTCTCACGCTCAAGTCAACTTTACCTTAGCGGGTACATACCGGGATTTTGCTTCGGTGGGATTAAAAGAAGCACTGACTGGCACATCAGGTCCTATAACTTGATAGACCAGAGTGGCGTAACCTTCTAAACCCAGCCACATTGAGATTGGATCCGATCGGGCAGTGGTCCCACTACATGTGTTAAGTCCGAAGGTGAACTAGGGGACCATCTCTTAGGTGAAGGAACCCGACGGGTGACCACCAAGTATATAGTGTGAATAACCAAAGAAAATGTGACAACGCAGTAAAAAAGCTGAATTACATATTATATCAGACAAAAAACAACCATGTTTAGGTTGGGAAAGTGTGAGAGGTACTATCTAAACGAAAATTATATAAATGAATTATAATGAAACCTTAATAAGAAAAGAAAAAGTAAAGAAATAGTTACAGTGCCCTTGAAATGCATACAATTCGCAAATAAAACGTTCAATGTAAGTTTTACACATCTACTGCTTTTGAATGCCGAATCTAAGCGTTTTTGTGTAGAAGACCTAATAAATAGTTATTGATCTAAAATAATAATTATAACTAAAGACAAAATAAATATGTGTAACGCAATGAAAATGTATGTTACATGCTGCCTTCTTGACGCTGATAGAAGAAGGGGTTTAGTGCAACAGCGAAAGTCAAATGCAGCTTAAGAACTTTTATCGATTAGAGATTCAGAGAGATTCCGTACCGCTTATTTGATAAACTTTCGGATTTGTGTTCATAGAAATATAGTGTGTAATGGTATAATAAACTAAAAGCGATCTTGGGGTACTACCAAAAGAAAAAAATACCAACAACTGCATTTTTTATGGAATCTTAGAAAAACTAGATGTTGCCATCTTGTTTGTAATGAATACTTATCCAGATTTTTAATAATATTCGACAAAAAAGCACGCTGAACGGAAGAAGAGATTTAGTGCAGCAAATATCATCAATATTCCGGGTATCTAAAGATTTCTCTAGTCAAGTATTTATCAAAAAAGAAAACATCACCAACGCTAAGGTTACCGTATCATACAGAACAACATCCTCATTGCTAAGATTACCGTATCACACATGATACAGACCATACACTGCCTGTGATTGATAGTTATAATCTTTTCTATTTATCAGTCACCTATGAAAAATTCTGACTGGTTTTACAACAGTAGATATTAGGGCTGCATAGGTCAAAGTAAAATAAGTCGTTTCACGTGATTTGAAATTATAATTTTTGTGTCGGATGATAATGCGAAGACACGTAATAGTATATAAAAGTATTACTTTCATAAGACAGTTTTTAGCGCACGCGTCCGAGTTTAGAAAACCACCCGCGTAGCGGGGAGTTTTCTAAAGAGGACAAGAGGATTATTTTTTCTATTTGCGTTAGTTTGTTATTAAATAATTTAAAAAAATTACTTAGTTTTAAATAAAATTTGTTAGGGATATTTCGGTAAGTAGCATAACAGTTGGCAACACTAGAGATTATTGAATTGTTTTTTACATAACCTCGCTTAATCCGCGCGACGTAGAAATTCTCAGTCTTATCTCATATACACAAAGCCCGCTAGTAGCGGGCCGCTACTAAGCAGCAGGACATCGTTCAAATTTGCCAGGTGTATTATACGTGCTGTTGAAAATTATTATAAATTCAAAGTAGAATGTATGCCAATATATTTGTGACTTAAATAATTACTACTTAATGAATTAAAAACTTGGATGAAATAAGAATAATTATATTTCATTTCATAGAATAAATACCCTATTTGTCAAAGAAATTAATGAGGTATAAATACAATAGTATTTTCAGCAAAGAATGATTTTTGTTAACAAAAACAATTATTCATTGGATATTTTGGATATTATAACTTATAAGGTAAAGATATATAATTTTATAAAACTGAATTTTATTACGTTAAGTTTATCGTGAGCTATTGCACATACAGAACACAATGCATCCCGTATGATGACAGTATCAAAATTTATAATTTTGGTAATAATAAAGTAAAAACCGTTACGCCCTTCACAGGGCTACTTATTATTCGGCGTATTTATGTGGCCTGTAAGACTAGTTTTGCAAGTGTTGCATTCCAGTTATAAGAGTTCACTGCTTAAATAAGATAAGTTTGACATTCTAAGAACAGCTAACAGTGATATCAACTTTAAAAAATAAAATGTTACTGTTTACAGTATTCTAGAAAATTTCATTAGGACACACAAAATGCGTATCCTAATGAAGCCATTAGGACACGCAAATATAAAAAGATATTTATCAGTATGCGTTGGTTTTCTGAATATTATATCGATTTTCTCAACCTAAAACCTAACCTAACGAAAACGTAAACTGTTTTGAACGTGTCCAAGCTTAATTCCTTTTGGATTACTAGTCCATGAACCAGTTACGTTTTGGTGGAAAAACCTTTCTATCGGTTTCGTATTTGGCAATTATGTAAGGTAGACGGGCTATATAAAAAGATTTGTGATCTTCTATTTCCATTATTACCTGGCCCATATTTAAAGAAAAGTGTTTTAGACGTTTTTGCGGACTTAATAATTCAAGAACAGAACGAAACAAAACGTCGATCCATACCGTTGTTCCTATTTAAATAATTGCATTGGCTTAAAACACTCAAAAACACATGACGTTATTGTTCATGATCTAATATATTTACTAAGCACGAGAAGATATATCGCAAGAAGTATGTATTATTGTGCATATGGGTTGTTGCAAAAAAAGGTAGAATCGATAATCACATATTACTATGCTATTATCCAATACTATCTTTATCTCAAGAACTGAACAAAATGTTTAATAGCCAATACCATTAAAGGTTTATTAATATTTTTATTCTATAACGATTTTTACGTAACATAACGAAACTCATTCTTTCCAGTTTTCATCTCCTATCCAAAAAGCTATATTTAGAGAACACTAGTATCTCTTACTGACATTTAGGTCACCAACATTCGTCACGCACTTCCTTTCGATTTCTATTATTCAACATTCAGTTTCGAGAGAAACAAAATAATTTAAAAGTTTGTTATATTTTGTCTTAAAGCAGCATGTCATCTGCAAAACTTATTTAAGAAAATCACGACGAAAGGAAAATTCTATAATAACTTCATCTAATAGTAGCGAGTTCTCAACTCAATATTTGTTGGAATACTATCTACTCTTCTATTACGTACCATTTTCTACTTAAAACTTATTAGGTATTCAAGAGCCGGTAAAAGATTTTACATACCCTGTATTATCGTCTGCATGCAAAATTTGTTTAGAGAATATCTTACACGCGATTTTGAGCAAGTGAAGTACTGTTTATGAGTGTTTTAACAAACGGAGAGAATAGTTTGGATATTAATTGTTTTACTTAAATTAACAATTTTTAGGTATAAACTTGCTGCATAAATGAATACCTTGCATTTAAATTGTTTTCACGATTAAAAAAAACATAAAATTGCAGTATTTATACTAACAAATAAGGTTTCACGGGTATAGTCAGCTGCATTGATTTTTCGGGATCATCATCCTTTTTACAAGGTATTCCCTTTTGCATGTTCATATTTCACTTAGTTATACGTAGGTGAAAAATGATAGTATTTGTCAGTATTGATGTCGCAGGTTTCATGCTATCGAAATCAATAAGCCAATAAAAAACGTTTTGATCGATTTATAACAAATCATAACAATGAAGGAAATTTTGAATATTTGAAATGTTATATTAATTTTAATAACTTATTTAATAGCGGCCATCATGCAGGTCATAGATTCGTTCATGGACATACTTTACTCAATTGATGCAACTTTCCAAATTTCAGCACCATTGGCCAAATGTTCGTAGATATTAACATTCGTCTGATAAATATCAGCAATCTATGTACTCCTACATAAATATTGGTATATGAAAAGTTAACACGCTCTTTAAATTATTATTAACTTTGTTTTGGAATTTAGTCAGGCAATCTTCGCGCCCATCATACCTGAACAGTAACTAATTCTTACAGAAATACACGCCAAGTTACTTGATTTTCGTGACAAATTTCGTTTTATTTTATAAAGTATCTAACAGTCTATTATCTAAATGATTTTAGCACTAAATATTTGAGTATTCCTTATAAATGTTAATAATTAAGCTGTTATATTTTTGGCACGACTTGTTATGACGACATTATTAAGGTTTTCGCCAAACTGATTTGTCAAAACTAATGTTTTTATGCAAATTTTTTTATAGTAGGAAAGAATAGTCCACAAAGAGTCAAACAAATTGTGCCTTTCTAAAACCTAAAGACATAGAAAAGATGTTGTGAAAAAGTGTATAGTTTAAGTAAGTATACTAGCTACTCAATTGGTAAAATATTGAAATATTAATGATTGGATATTGATTACAACAAAGAGGTCACCTCTAGAGCATTCGGTACTCTGAAGCAAGTTTTAAACTTAAGACACTTTGTTTGCCATTAAAATAAATTTTATTTCTTGACGTCATTTATATCTTCATGCCGTTTATTCAGAGTTCCTCTAAGGTCCTATCGACAAGTTAAGCATCATAATTAAACTTTTCTTTGTTACTACTTGTTACTAGATAAGTACTCTTAAGGCTACTGCTCTTAAACATGTTTGCGGTTAACCAATATCTCTGGCCATATGAGTCAAGAAGATTTGAGACTGGGATTTACTACTAGTATGGAATAAATTACTTCATAAACAGGTAATTTTTAAGCAACACGTTAAGGTAATGTTTATTTTTAAATTCATTTCTTTTGACATATCTGCCGAATTTATGACGCCAGATGCACGATGTACGTTTCAATTAATTAATTGAACGGTTAATTAATTAATAATGAATTGGCACGATTGGATATGGACGCTCAATTCCTTTAATCTTTCAAAAGAGGTATCACATGATCCAGGTTTCTATTAAAGAAACATCAATGACATCACAACTGTGATACTGATGAAGAAACTTGACTTACCTCAGGATTTTGCTTAAAAAACTACCTGTTTACAAATTAATTAATTTAGTCCATACTTTATCACCAAAAATGTCGTTTATACAAATGGGTTAGAACCCAAATTGATCTGAACTTATTGCAACTAAGAGAATATTCCAAATTTATTCTTGGTTACAATGGTAGCTCTGTCATAAAGATAAAGTGAGCCGTGTATTTATTTACTTTTTCTTTGATACCCTTTAAAACCAAATAACAATTCAAACGCAAATTACCAATAATAGGCGGAAGAAATTTATTAAAATAATCATAGGCTTTTTCATCTAAGTAATTATATCGTCATTAAGCAAATATTTCATTTTGATGTGTCATATGGTTTAATCTTTATCTCTAACCATTTTATCTTTCCTGAAAATTACATTTTCAACGAGTTAAAGTTCGTTAAAGAATACGCTATGAATTTGTGTGTCTGCTTTGCAGATTTTAATTTTTTTATGTATTTGAAAGTGTCATCAAAAGTAGACTAGAGAAGTCCGAAAGAGTAACCCGCTATCTCTAACCGTTTCCAATATATTACCCACAGAGTACTTAGAATTTAAAAGCTTTTTCCTATATATACAACTCTAGGATATTCATGTCTACTTCTGATCATACCGAATTTTTAATACACTATTTGGATGCGTCATAAAAAAGTACTCTTAACTAACTGTTTCTGAGATATGGCCAAATACATAATCTGCTTTAACGCTTACAATCTTCACAATCAACACGGTTTCAGAATAGAATGCATTCGTATACTGTTTATTATGAAATTGTTATCATCGTCTAGAAGTGTTCAAAAGTTTGATCTATAAAAACATAAACTTTGTTTATAGTGTTATAGATATTTATGTAAATAACCAAAAAGGAAAGCTAAATAGAGAAGTCGCGTGACCAAATAAAAATCTAACATAATAAAAACATTGCCATTGGTTAGTTAAGGTCAATAGTACAAACCGATCCAAATAAAACAATAACATCAACACAATAAATTTAGGTAGTAGTTCAATAGGGAATGGAAATAAGAAAAGACTTACTTAACCTTACTGCAATAACATATCTGAATTATTAATAGAGCAAGACAAATTCTACTCCGCGTTAGCCGCGGACGAGAAAAGTTTAAATAATATAGTTTTCTAATTTAAACTGAAATGCATTCTTACCAATGGTTATTAAAAAGAGCGCAATGCTTTCTCGAAATCTATAATCAATTACACATTATAGTCATCTCGGGTGTCTAAAACTATGTTTGGCTGCGTTTCTTCTGAAATGATATCTATTTTTGTCTTGTAAGAAGGATTAGTACTCTACAAATCATAGATAGCTTGACCACAAGTATTTCTACACACACTATACGATAACAATTCAATCTTTATACGACTAATAAACATCTATTTATCTTTATACTAATACGCTATGCTACGAGGTAAGCGCCATAAATTCTCGGCCCGGCACGCTTCTACAGGTGCTAACATGTTCAAACTCGGTTGCGTCATAGTTGAACATATAAGAGGACATGTAAGTGAACACTATATATAATACGGCTAGAAGCGTAATAGATTTTAGTAGCCACTCAAGCATCGTGACGAGTGCATGAAAATGTCGCAGCTAACGAAAATTGAGAACCGCGCGGTAATTAAATTAAAAAAAAAGAAGGGCACACGCCTAATCAAATCAAACAACGTTTAGACGGCGTTTATGGTGATTTATCTCCTTCATATTCCACTGTAAAAAGTGGTCAAAATGTTTCCAAAAATCTCTTCAAGATGATGAGCACCGGTCGGCCAATTGAAGCGGTAACGCCTCAAAAAGTTGCAATCATTGAATAAATGGTATTAGAAGATCGCCGTTTGAAAGTTAAGGAGTTAGCAGTGATGTCTGAAATTTCGGAAACAAGTGTTTGCCTAATTCTTCATGACCATTTGGGTATGAATAAAATTAGTGCAAGATGGGTACCGCGTCTTCTTTCTGCTTTTCAACGTCAACGTCGCGTCGAATGTGCGCGCTCGTTTTTAAACTTGTGTGGAGGCGGTCCAAAGCCCATTTTGGAGTCCATTGTCACTGGAGATGAAACAATGGTTCTGTATGATGATCCTCTATCCAAAAGGGAATTGATGGAATGGCGGCGACACGATGAACCTCGACAAAGAAAGTTATGGCAACGATATTCATCTGTAATTGAACATTTTGAAGGAAAAACTTCAGATTATTTTTACAAGAGCGTTGAATTACTAATTCCACGTTGTAATAAGTGTATTGATATTAGGGGAGATTATATGGAAAAATAAAAATTAATACATTACAAGTTTATTTCTTCTATAGAGGCCAAGATTTATTGCGCGTACCTCGTATATCTATTGAAATTGAAGCAAGAATAAACAGAATAATGTAAAAAGCCCAACAACAGAATGTTAAGCTTTAGTTACTTTATAAATAATTCCCAACACAACCATACCATGTTACATATATTGGACACTTTTATTACAGCTATTGCAACTTTAAATTATCAAAGCGTGTTTACAAAGCTCTTAAAACTAATTGACTTTCTTTGGCAAATTGCCACATTCAACTCTATTCGGTAAACATTCTATAATACAAATAATATTTTTTTTAGTGTTCATCCAAATTTGAAATATACTAATGGTCTTGTTACGAGAAGTTTAGTAATACTTAATCAAAATAATACATATGCTTTGATCTGCATAGTCTTATATTAATCTTATTTTAGTGTCTGTTGTAATACTATTACTTATTCTATAGTAAGTGCAAGATTACGCCTTGTAATAACCTAAACAAAACGGTCTCACTGGGTATTTCAATGATTTTAGTTCATGCACGACGTTTTACATTACCTTTGAGACTAGTAATATTTGGGAGTTAACTTGCTAATAGCAGTTAAAGCCGGATTAATTTAAAAATTGGATAATGTTAGAAATATTAAGATCAGTTCATTCTATCATCAACACAGGACATGGTAATTTAATAAAGTATGAGTCATACGAGTAATAACTGACATAAAAATAATTTTGGAATATTAAATGGCATTTAACACAGATTGGTAATGCAAGATTGGGGTCAGCAGATGCTAATAAGGAAAAATTACAAAAAGAAGTTGAAAAATTGGACAACAAAGGTAACATATCTATAAAAGAAGACTTGCTGTGCTTGCAGATGTAGTTCAAGACATAAATCAATGACTTAAAGAAACAATAGTTGATAATTAGGATTTATTGTTTTGATAATCGGTGAAAATTTCAAAAATTGATATAGATTTCCTAAGAAACTTAACTTGGTTGGGTAAAATCTCGAATTCAACAACAGGGAACATAACTAAGAAAGAGAAACGTTAAATTGATTGCAGCAAATACTCCTTGATTGATCTATCGAAATTATTAATATTTGTTCGAAATACAGATTTTTAAATTTAATCCTCAGGTTTAAAACGACCCCATCTGGAAGCTACATCATACTATAATATTTTCAAGATGTCAATAAATGATCAACCAATTTTAAGTTACTATCAGTTTCTTGCATTATTTCCGTATATACGTTCTAAGTAGTTGACAATTACAATGACATACTAAAGTCTTATAACCTTAGATCTTCTATTTGTCAGTCTAGTGAAAGAATTTTATTGGGCAATGCCAATTTCATAGCATGATATGCCTTAAACTGTACTATTTTTCAACTGCTATTCCATGAAACATTACCGTCCTGAAAAGTCTGTTTAGGTGTTGCATTCTACTACACTATAAGAAAAAAAAGTCTGATTAATAAGTAACTAAAACAATAATTGTATAAAAAAAAACTTTTACTGAAATGAGGAATTCAGGAATCCTATCAACTTCTTAAATGTTAACATGTTCCAACGCAGAACTGACAGAGTGCAACGGTCTTTAGTCAAATACAACTTGTTATTATTTATTTAAGAAAATATCAAATGCGACGCAAAATTGTCTTGGTACATAACAAAAATTTGAAAATTTGATTTGAAGGACCAAACAAAGATGATTATTTTGGTATTTCAAGAATTGCAGAAAAAATAACGAAAACATAGAGTAAACGCCAACATTTCAAATTTGAAAACAGGCCAAATATATAAAAAGTTACCGTCCGTCTTATGCCAAATCTTGGCACGTACGTTTGTATACAAGTTAATAAACTATTTTATCTACGTCTGCTTGGATAAAAACTTATTATGTCATTCATTTAAGTTAAATAATAAAGTTTTTGCACGTCCTATATATAAGGCTCTACTTTAGTCCCCCAAAAGAGGGAGTAAAGTAGCATTTTTACTCCCTGAAAGAGTAAAAGTGTTTCCATGACAAGTAAACAACATAAAAAGTAATCGCGGTACATGTTAGGATTTATTATCCTAAAACTATGTGATTTTGGCGTTTGCAGAGTTCAGTTGTCAGAATGACATGTAACGAAATTTTCGGAAGACATTTCCGAAATTTTGAATTTTTGCGATTAAGTCCTTTAGGACATGCAAAAAATAGCGTATATACTATTATTATCAAACTGAGTGAGATAATGAAATCATGATCATAATTGCCTGGTTCCTATGGCTTTCGAATTCTACGCTGCTCTGATTTTAAATAAAAAATTAATGATTTACATCAAAGAACTGTTTCAATTTATTAAATAATACAGTTTTCTTCGATTTTGGGCAGTCGTAGATAAAAAGTTGTATCTTAACACGTGTGATAAGGCCTACTAACATACTCACTCTATTATCCGACTCCGGCTGACGCCCTCGTCGTGCAACTCAACACATTCATATGTTAACAATGCCTTTATCCCACTAATAAGATAAATTACTATTATAGCCACTCAAAATCCCACTGTGTCCCTCAGCAAATGTATCAATAACTGAAATTACAATTTATACTGTATATTATTTATCGTATACACATTAATAGTATAGATATACCAAACTTATTTTATACTACTGTTTAAAACAATTTTGCTAACAAAATGAATTATTTCTCCTGATGCTACACAAAACCCCATGTCCCCAGACATACTTCATGATCAAAAACAGTCCTAGAAAAATAACGGTCTTAATACGAAGTAAATAATGATCTTTTGGATCAAGATAAATTAGCTCTACTCCCTCCCCTCTACCTACCATTTAAATGATTACCCTTATTTCTGAATCACCCTGTATAGAATTAATGAAGGGTACTGAAGAATAGATACTGAAGGATAGAAATTCATGAATTTTGGATCCGGTTCTGACCTTGGATCCTTTTGGATCCAAAATTCATTAAACTTTAAAAATCATTTTTTGGAAAACTATTCGTTTTTGACCTATACTTGTCAGGGAAATTAGCTCTACTGCCTCCCCTCTACCTACCATTTAAAGGATATCAGTTATTTCTGAATCACCCTGTATATGTTTTTTGAGTTAATCGGAGAAATTCATTAATTGTTTTTGCAATGGCTGTAAAATAGTTTATTGACTAATATACAATAAAAATCTAAACATTGTTCCATAACCAAGACAAGCGAATTGAAGAGCACTACCTTAGCATAATGATTCTTAACTGATGTTTATATCAAAATCTCGGTCAAAACATTATGTAGGATTTAATATAAAATTAAAATTTTTGAATCACAAAACACAATCGATGAACGAATTCACGAAGTTTACTAATCAAAATAATGAATTAATCTATGAAAGATTCTACAATTTTATCCTGATCACTTCAATCTTTTGTATCAGTGTAAAATACATTTTTGCTTCATGATTAATGTTAGCTTCGGGCGACCGTCCTATAGGTGAAACAACTGACAAGTTTTATATATAATATAATTATTCAAAACTATGCTCGTATAAAAAGCTACTTTGAGTAGGGGAGAGAGAGGATAGGATGATTGAAATTACATTATTTTTACATATGCTATCAATGTCCAAAATACTGTGTGTGCTATTTTCTGTAACTAATACCCTACTAATATCCAAATTGAATAATAGAAATAGGCCAATGAACTGACCGGTCATTTGTAATCGATAGTATGCATACGACTATCTGATATAAATTTAGTATTGTATACTGGTATACACAACTGAAAATTTACTTTTTGGTTAATATCTATCTACAACTAGTGACTCGTGTCATTTAGTTCCGCAGATAGACAAAAACAGAATTTTTGAAAATAAATCAATCCTGCTACCTCTACCTAACGACTAATCTAAAATTAACACTTTCTTTTTAACGCGAATATTACTCATTAGTCCTACATACATTATAATGATTTTTAGTTTTATCTAAATGATTGGCGCTTTGTTGTTTGAAGGTTAAGATATGAAAATAAATTATGATATTCTGAACCTAATACAAAATTGCTAAAACAATTGCAAGTTACTAAATGGTAGAAACTAATAAAATCTATTAGCAATGATTGCCATATTTGAAGGTTCTATAATTAAGAAATAAATCAATACAGACTAGTTATGAACCAGTGTTCTTCAATGGTTCAACCAATTACTTTTCTGATCAATCTGGCAAGAAGTAATTAAATTTATTGAAGCTAAAAGCGATTTTCTGTGGTTACAATTTGAGCCATCTCTTATTTTTTACATTCTTAATTACATAAAGATGTAAGTTTTACAACTAAGTATATTCTAACTATAAGTAATTTAATTTACTATAGTTCGCAAAGTTTCTTTCCAAGTTTCTTTTAAAGTCTGGCGCATGGAAATAATTCCAACAAGTTTTTTTCACTGCTGCGAAGTTTTTTTACATTAAGGATAATGTAAATATTATTTTTCGAATCCCCCAAAATTACATTTTTTGTTATATCATCAAGAAAAATGGTTAATCTAATTTTAAAACCTCACCTCAAAATAGGGAGGGTAGCCTATCATTTTCAATTTTTCTTCTTGAAGTTTACCAGCTAGGACAACTTCTGAAAATATCTAGGTACATATTTATCGAATCACAGCAAACAAAATTTTGTTTACATTGAGGATAAAAGAGAACTGAGAGATGAAAAAGGATGAGAGTTGAGAGATTCTATAAAATGGGGTTTGATAGAAAATGATTTACAGACATTGCTGATTTATATTACTAGTCGTTTAGCGATTGGAGGGTTTATCATTTGACAATTCATTTCAGCATCTACTTTGATTACTCTTTTGTCTAAAACCTTTACATCTTTTAATAAAAGTCTACTTATTCTTATCTACTACATCAAAAATATATCTTAGACACTAATTCTGTATTGATCTTTATAATCATGGTTTAAAATATATACAGTAGAATTCCAACTTACATAGTTGGCGTTATAAACACTGTAATCAGATACTGATATACAAATTACCGTGTAAGCCTACTTTGCAACAATGCATGTAATTTCAAATTTCCTACAAGTGCAGCCTAGTTGTGTGACATACCTCACTAAATTTATGTGCTTTGCAATTTATTGAGCAAACTAGCAGTACTGAATCTAGAAAATAGATTAACTACGTATAAGCCTTATTATAAGTTTCACTTGTAAAAGAGGATCCTAAATTATAAAGTGTGTAATTCTTTAAATTCTAATTTGTTAATATACATACGAAATGATCGGAACAAATTAAAAAGGATGCATTTATTCCGTAAGCAATCAATTAAATTATTATTACCAAAAATTAAATTTGCTCACGCAATTTATCGTTTACGCTTTGTGGTTTTTATTGAAATGAGAAACTTCCCTTTTAAAAGTATTAATCATCAAAAGAAAAAAATCAATTTACAGCCGAAAACATTTCGTAATAATTGTTAATAGCTCAATAGCCTAGAATATAAAAGCACACCGGCAATTGTGAAAGCTATCTAGCTCAATATACACCAATTACAGGTATCAAACTGTTTTTGCAATTTAGCTATATAATAAAGATTTTAATTGATAAATAATAGTGCGAAGCAAAAGCTAGTGCAGGTGAAAGTTACCTGTTACCCTGTAAGGGTGAGTTCACTGTGCTGTTAAGGCAATTGCCACTGAGAACTGACCCAACCTGAACTTGCTATCAACTTTTGCGCGGACGCAACTACATCGACCCATTCTGTTGACTATTTGGACTATCAGTAGCGCAACATATTTAAATGTTTCCAGGGTGGATCCCACTAAATTTTATTTTCAGATTATATTTATTAAGGTAGGGTTTAGCTCTAGTTTTTATAAGGTGTGTCGTCATTGTTTTTTGTTTCTAACCTTGAACTACCAAATTTATAATAATTTGCTAACCAATTATCTGTCATCATTAGATCCAAATATATTTCAGATAACGTAATATCGTAAGAATTCACTTCTAAATAGTTTAATTTACTTTTTTTGTTAAATCGGTCATAGAAACAAACATAACTTAATATAGTTAGTAAGATGGGCATAAATAGAATATCAATTGATTTGATCATGACATTAATTGCATTATATATTAGATGGCAAAAGCCACAACAAAAATATTAAAAAGAAGTAAATTAAATAAATAACAATTGTAGGACTCTAATAAAACACTTGCAATGCATGTTTCTCACTGACTGCACGCCAATCCGCACGAATAACGTCCATATTCTATTTCTATTTAATGGCGATGCCTCTAACTGTGAACGACGATACAGGCCCTTAAAAAGTCCACACGATCGGTGTAATAAAAGTATATTTGCTTGTGTAATTCGAGGTTTCGAATTCAATGATTGAATTACATAAGAAAAAATACTTATTTAATGTTATATAGTGAATTTGTGGACTCTTTAAGGGTCTCTAGCACCCTTTAGAAGGCTCATGCAGGTTTGGAACCTTTATCAAATTAGGTACTATGGAACGAATAAGATCACACAAGAGCTAAAGAAGGCCACTATTAATTTTTGAACAGAACTACGAGGTCAGTATCTTTCTCGTGATACAAAAGAAGATGTATTAGATATATTTCAGAAGATGTGTATTTCAAAAGTGACCATGTATAACATCTTCCGCCTTTCTAACAAATTATTTATTGGTTCTTTATTAAGTACATACAACACAATTAATTATCCTTTAGCTAACAAGTGCATTCGTGCAGAGTGCAACAGTTAAGAAATATTTATTTAAGCAAAAAATATAAGTAATAAGCATAATAGATAAATCAGCTAAAAAACATAGAATGGGTGGTTAAAAAAATTACACGCGTACAAGCCATTCAGGTTGGGTTTGAATCGAGGGTTGGACTTTTGATAACGAAATTGCTTCTTGTTTGCAAACCTAATGGTATTATGGTATTAGGTGTTCAAGATTACATTCGTCGACGAGTGCATTGTTTTGAACCGCCTCACCCGAGAATGTAAAAAACTCTAGTTTTCTAGAGCGAGACCAGTACCTAAAATGTTACCACAAACTGATTATTTTTAAGAAATTCTTAAGATTTATTTAATTTCGCCCAGATTTTTCCCATTTTCTGCTCTCTTCCTTATGTGCTTGCGTGTGTGAATGTGAATAACACCAACAATGAACACTTCCAGAAGAGAAGAGACCGAAAGCGATATAAAGTATCTTATACAAATACAATAGAAAATCGCGGATTCCATTTCCAAATTTTTACCAACGATTACTGCCATACAGAACACGAGACCAAACTATCTTTTTTGATTACATTTCCATTTTCTGTATCCAATGCGTAGACTTCAATTTTGAACAATTTCTTGCTTGACTATCACATACTGTCAAAAACCCATCTGAACAGCCATGCATCGTAAATTAACAGCCACCACGGTGTATTCAAACATTGGTAATCTTGAAGAGAAAACCGTATATCTTCAAAAAAAAACGTCGAAACTGGTGTTTTTAAAAAAGCCAAATATTCAACAGCTTTCCAAAATACATTTTTGCATATAGTTAGGAGAATTAGGTTTCCATCCGCAAATTTAAAATCATAGGCAACATGAAAACTCAATTACTAGTCTTAGTAATGTGATTGAAGAGCAGAAGTGTTTGGTGCTGCTGTTTCTCACATTACCCGCAGTTGAATAGCTCCGAGTAATTAAAAATTCAAAATTAATGCAAACCACTCTTGAGTGGTAGGAGTCGGGCGATAGGGTAGTGAATGGACTGACAAAATCAGCTACTAGCACTTAAATAGCTTCAGGCAGTAATCACTAATATCTTACGTGTTGTTTATTCAGCAAGAACTGATTTTACTTTGGGTAAAACATAACATAAAAAAACATAATATAATCATCCATCCCATCTCCTCAAAGTTGAAGAACAGTATACCAGTTATTTATTGCATGTGAATGTTTAAATCTGGCGAAGCAATGATGCACAAGATTTGTTTATTTATTCAATATGTTTAGGCGTGTCAAACAAAACGTAGTACGTAATAAACACGTCGGAGTCTTCATTCATTTTTGGCTAGGGCTCGGGGCTACTTCGGTACCAGTTTGCACCGCAGCGGAAAAGAAACGATTTATATAAACACTAATTGTATTTTAGACACACTCGAATTTCCCTTTAGCGATTTATTAATTTCTGCGTATATAACAAACAATAACACTTTATTAAAAAATAAAACTAAAATTTTATTATTATTCAACTCGCGCAGATAAAATTACTGCTCTAATAACGAAAGTTTCTCTGATTTGATTTCACACTTGAGAAAATGTATGGCTTACAAACTAAAGAGTATTTAAAACATTTTTTTGCATTTCGGTAAATAGTAACATCTCAAATCACACGGCGAAAGTGCTTTACTTGAAACTGCTATAGTGGGAATTCAAAGACTCAAAGTGAAATGAAAGAAATGTAAGCATGCATTTTGAGATAACATGTGTTGTTTACATACATATATAAGGTGTAATGTTTCGATAGGTAAAACTCTTCAGTATGGTGTTCTGCGACAAAAACTGAGTAAGAAACACCAATAACATTTCCTTCTCCGATGGCCCCTTTAAGAGGTACACGCAGTTAAATATAGCCCAAGATTTCGTTATTTTTAAATTTTCAGACTTTTACTAGTAGATATTTGGACTGAATTAACAATATTAAACTACACATAAACATTTTCCACAGTCTTCAAAGTGTTAACTCTTTTAAAGCATCAGAATTCTCTGCGTAACAATACAAGTGACCGTACTTTTTAAAAATATGACAACAGCGTATTGTTTTATCATAGTAACTCCCCCCTCCATCATAGTATTCCTAGACAACCGAGATCAAGGGTAACTGCGGCATTGTAACTCTTTTCGCTCCAAAAGCTCTATTGTTATAGTTACAATTATTTGCAAAATGGATACTATGGAAAAAGAGCTCTTCGAGTCAAATAGATCTGAATGCCGAACTTACCCTAAATAGCATTGAAGAATCTACACCGTTGCTAGTTTTAAAAATCTAAAACTGCTTATAAATCTGGAAGGAGTCATCGGGGAAGAAAATGTTATTAGAGTTTTTAACTGAGATTTCGTCGTAGAATACCGTACTGCAGAGTTTTACCTATTGAATCATTACACCCTGTATAACTCTATTTATAATGCAGCCTTTCAAACCTTCAATGCAATTTTTCATTTTAATTCTAAAGGTACCTGTAGGTCATGACATTCACATTACTGACACAGACATTGACATTATTGTAAAAAAGGAAGTGAAAATTAAGTAAAAAGTCAAAAGCTAGACCTAGATATGTCGGTTAGGAAACCGATACTCATTTGAAGAACTTAATCGTAGAATCCAACGAAAAAGCAAATTTAAATCTATTCGTAAATAACTCAATAAGTTACCATTATTTATACGCTAATCATCTTAAGCATACTGAACCAATTGATGAACTGAACTACAATAATCAACTTTAAACGGTATAAAAGAGCAGTGAAGATTAACCCATAACTGCAATTTAAATAAAACAGACGTAGTAAAGATTTTAAGTTGTGTGTTGTATAATGTTTCAACTGCTATGACAATTTTGGCTTTAAATCGATTAATTCCTGATTTAAAATAGTGAGACAAAAAGCTCAATTTCGACGAAAGGGTTTGGTCGACAAGACACGTCTTTGATACATTCAGTAGATGATGCTAGTTATAGGTTTTCTTAAATAAACGTTATTATTCTTAATTAAACAAATTATTTCAAAACTGAGAAACTGTGAAAAAGTACTAGTTCTCTAGTACTACAGCAGCTTTTGACAAAAGTTTTTGCGAACATGTAATAGGCGTGGATTCTTTGATTGGTTGTGAGAAATCATGTCATATCGAGAGGTCATGCAGTATGGTGTTGATTACTTGAATTGAAAGTCTTCAAAATTATGAAATCTATTACCTCATTAATGTTTTGCACATCAACAATGACAACTCTTGATTTCTATTGACTAAAGTACTCGTTTTTTTATTCATCGATATGTTATACCAGAAAATGGATATGTAGAAATTAATCATGTCTAAATTCAAAAACAACTCTCTATCACAATAAAGGAACAGTAAAAATGTAAAAAATCTGCAAAGGAAAGCAGGCTAATGAAAAACAGAATATTTGATGCAGTCCATTAAATTTAATAAGTATAAGAATGTTCAAAGTTCTTAAAAATTCTAAGATGTCAAATTTCTATTATTTAATGAGAGTTTGGAATTAATATTCAACATATTTTAATCATTCAATTCTTCTTAATAAATACAAAATATAAAAATGTTTACTTCTTTAGTGGGAGGAGCTGCAACCGAAATTGGGCCCTTACATTTATTTCTATTGATAGTCCACTCTTCTATGTATGTAATATACAGTAACGACGCCAATGACTTTTTATTGCTACCTCACAACAGCCACGTTTAAACAATTGGAAGTGCTCACTTTTTTGCCTTTTAGGGCTTGTTCAGTCTTTGAAATTCCAATTTCCGGAATTATTTCCTTTGTCAATACGGAATGCGGAAAATACCCTATTTAACTTTCAGGATGAAGAATCGATTTTTATCTTACTGTATGCTAAAAATAAAACAACACTAAATGCACGTAATGGGCTTTGAAGTAATAAACAAATGAGACGAAACATTAAGAAAATAATATTAACAACATTTGGATAACAGTTTCGTCAAAAAATATGCAGTCATTCGCACGCTATAATAACATTCATAATTATACCAATAGCTCCATCGGGCATTTTCATTTATCTTATTCATCCTATGAGAATGTTCTTTATGAGTTTGTTGTAAAAACGTTGATTTATCAAAGATTGTATGTAGATCTGAAATTGATTAAAGATCAGCTGTCACTCCGGTATCTTATTTCTATGGTATGCAGGGAGATTCATGTATTTTAATATAAATTCCTTAAATGAATCCTCCTTTTTGTATTTCCCCCAAGTTTTCTTGCTTTCTTTTTCCTGTTTTTGTTCTTATGTAGGGATGGGATACACCCTTCCGGCTTCTAAGTGTATGTACTTTTCTTCCTTAATATTTATTTGATTCAGACGTATCTACCAACTTTTTAAATGTTCTATTTAATGCAATAAAGTATGTATTTTTTTATTTTTTTATATAGGTAATAATTTTTGTATTGTTTTACCTGAAATATTAATAAACTTAATAGTCATGAGCACGCTTTAATATCGTTTACATAATAACACTAATATTAAAACTGATGGAACATTATGCAGGAAATGCATTTCCTTCTAATGAACAATACTGAACACACAAAGGTATCACATTTCTAATCTCCTAATTGCGCTTTTAGGTCTCCTTTAAATAATACACCAATGCATATGCTTTCATAACGTATGTATAGAAGTGCCATGAAAAGAGGTACAAAAATATTTTTTCTATATCACTTGAATTCTTGTTTCTTTTCAAAACCGAAAACAACGGAAAAAGAGTTCTTTTCAATAAGGGTTGTTTTGAACGAACTTTACTGAAATGCAAAAGATCGTGTGAATTTCAAAATTCTGATTTCAGATTCGGATAGGGCGTCAAAAATGTAAAAAGAAATGTGCAGACATCAATTTCTATCAAGAAACACCCTAAAAATAGCGCTCAAAGTGATAAAATCAAATAAATTACTCAAATATTGAGGAATGGTGTTCAGCTTTTAAAATCTTCGTGTCGATTAAAATTAGATCGAAAATTAAAATTAGGGTTTATCCTTTTGTATTTTTCTGTTTATTCTCGTATACTATTAAAGAACGTAAAAATGTTGTGTATACACAACTGTCTTGGGCAGTCTGATTTTATAGTAATAAATAATCTAATAACCGCAATAAACTATTTAGGTACACTAATGAGAATTAGGTATTCTTCATAACAATCAAAACTCATAAGCCAGAACGAAATATTTTATTTAAAAGAATAGAGTACGAAAGAAAGATTGTTTAAAACATTTTTTTTATTGAAAAGTATTACTGGAATCAAGTAATTATTCAGGTTGTAAACAATCTACTAGTAGATTAGAACTCGTAATGTAATTTGCTTATAAAGCCGAATGGTGTTTTATGTCTTCTAAATTAAATTCAAAGCCAATCACACTAATAAAAATTGCCCTTGAATCTAATTAACTTACCTTATTAGAAAACCAAACGTTCTCTTTAAAAATCAGATATTGCTATTTTTAAACTGTTATTAGATCTTGAATTTATTTTACGATAAGCAACTGCAACATAAGTAAGAAGATCATGTATTTTATTTACGAATGTATTTCAAAATTAACAATTTTAGAAAAAACAAACTTTCTCTGCACATCATCAACTACCTCGTATTCAAGTATTGTTCGTTATTTTTGAGACTAGATTTTGAGTTTATATAATTATGTATTATAATATTTTATTGTTGTTATATTGTCCTATGAGCTTTTCCTAAAAATTAAAGTTTTCTTAACATATAAAATATGTTTGCTCAATACTCTCAACATTGATTTGAACAATATATATTTTATATATGTCTAAAAATCTTAGACTATAAATGTTCGTTACTGATAGACAGCGTTAAGGCTAAACTTGATATTGCAAGCGGGAAATCAAATTAAAAAATTTAATAAGTCAAAGTGTGACAATATTAAACCCACAAATATAAATGAGATGTGTATAATTCACAGGAGACACTCTAGGACAGCTGTTTCGATCTTTTTAGATCTCATCAGCTAGAGAATTATACACACATCATCCAGGCTTATATACATAGCCGGAAATAACATTAATACCGAGAAATGAATGTTGCGACATCTGTAGAGTCATATACCACATTAAGTGGTGTTCTCTACCAAACAACAATAATTTTCCAAAAGCCACCTAAACAATAATTTTCCAAATTTACTTTCAAAATATTATTTTTTAAGTAAAAAATACTCTTTTTTTGCAATGCAAAATTCAAAATATAAAGAAGAATTTAAAGTGCTTTTAACAGTATGAATTAATTTTTTTATATAAAATGCTCACAAACTGAACTGAAATTTAGAATATTTAAATATCTTTCCGTATAGAGGCATTTTTAATTTTGTACTTATTCATAAAGGAATTCGTATTTGCAACGATAATTTTGTTGATTACAAACCGTTATTTATTTACAAAACTAACATATTTCCCAGATATTTTAATAAGTTTGGAATTTTTTAAAAATTTATTCTATAATCCTTTATTATATAATCCTTTGATAACTTTTCTATTTTTAAATACATTTAAATAATTCTAATAGCAATTAATGGATATGGCAAAAACTGTCATGCATTAAAAAAATTATTGAAAGTTGCTGATAATGTTTTTCTATGACGAATTTACTGTTGCAAAATGTACCCGTCCGTAACATGGAATGGGTGATATATTCGGCCTTTTTCTGGATAATATTTTTTTAAATATAAAAAATAAAACAAAAACAATTTTCTAAATTTAGAGAAATTGTAATGTTTTTCATTTGGTGGGGATCCTCGATTGGTGAGGGCCCCGAGGGTCCAGCCCGCTTTAAAACCGGTCCTGTTTATATTGCATAAAAAATAAATAGTACTTATTTGAAATCAGCTATACGTGAAAGACTGTATAGAGTATTAACAGGTGCTCAATTTTATGTCTTGTACAGTAGCCATCAAAGAAGAAAAATATTTAACTTTTAACTAGGTTTTGACGTGGTTGACATAACCGTGATACGCTATTTACTGAGCAAATGGTAATACCTATTTGGATAGGAGAGAAATATGGAGGGTATGGTTATTGACAAGGTTTTACACAATCTCTGATTTATTGTTATGTTATGTTACAATAATAGTATTATTTACGTGATACTAACGTTTGTTTGACTACCTATTTTCAAACAACTATAACATTACTACACTAGGTTAACATGTTGAGAGCCTGTCCAACGACTCGCTCGACTTCACAGTACACTGGCCAGTTTCACTGTCGTCGTGTTTCCTTCTATGCTCAAGTAATGAGCGTAGGGTAGGATTGGATTGTGTTTCTAGTTAACTCAAAAAGAAATGTCAAGATCTCCATGTAGGGTTATGTTTGGTTAACCTTTTAACGATTTTGACTAACTTTTACTGAGTTTTGTATTATGACTCGATTATATTTGCTGGCACATGCTTATGGATCTTAAAACTTTTTTGCGTAGTAAGAGTTTGTTGTTATTCTAAAGACAAGCAGGGACTGCTTCCAACTACAAAACGTAATTCTCTTATTCTTAAATTCGTTTGTTTTCTTTTGTTGGCAACATGTTCCCTCCAGTTTTACTTTTCTTAATAACTTGATATTTTATTGTTATGGATTTTAGTATTTCCATATTGTTTATGGTGACTGTTGAGCGCTGTTCGTTTTTCAATGTAAAAGTTATATGCGTCGATTTCATTTTATTTATTTCAGTTGTCCACCTTGAAGCCAGCCGTGAAATAAAGTTAAATATGGTTTTCTAAATAATCTAAAGCTGCTATCGTGTCTTGCGGTATTGTCAGTTGCTGACACGAACCGGAAGCACAGGCAATTCTACGTATAATCTCTATCATCCTGGAGCGCACACGTTAGAGTAAGTTAGTTACATATGTTTCAGGACCTGTGTGACAATTTTCTTAGGTTATGTATTGTATATTGTAGAGGTTGTGATTGTAAGATTTGACTTATATAGCAAGTAAAGCACTGGTTTTAAAATATTGCCTTGTGGAACTCCGAATTTAATATTGAATCTATTATATAGATATTTTCCCATTTAAACTACGATCATCTAAGTATGATTTGGACAGGTTAATATGCTGCTAGTACTCGTTTCATTTTGAAGAATAGACGTTATGCTAAACTTTATCAAAAGCATGAGTTGCATCTAAAAGTATGAGTATGACTATATACTCGTAGTAGGTCCTGTCTTGGAAAGCTTGATTAATGTCTGTGCTATACGTTTTGTTGTTAATATTAAATAATGTTATAATAATCGGAATATCTGGCACAGAAATGCGACATCGGAATTAATCCCACGAAATATTTATTTTTCGAGTACTTTGTAATTGTAACAATTGTAATTGTGTTGTTTAATGTATCATTGTAAATCATTTATAGCAAAACATTGTTAGGAGTATTTCGTAGTGCATTAGCAAATTTCTGTAAACCTAAAGGAAATATGTTACTGCGGTTTATTATTTTTCCATAAATCTATATTAAGCCCATTTCCATACAACTCACGAATAGATAAATCAACATTGATTCATTTATCTACAAACACGCAAATAGTAAAGTTTAATCTAATTTTAAAATTACATATGTTGTAATTTACCATTAGGTACTGTATTTTATTGATATTTGTCAGTAAATAGGTTAATAACAATGGTTTTACAACACATTTAGTTAGGGTATTGAACTTTAATGTTTGTATTTTTTAAATAGATCAGATATATACTTTCCTATTTATTAAATTAATAACACTAGCATTAGATTCTCAATGCCGTTAATTAGTCTAAGGGGTACTCACTTTTTTTAGTCATTTTAATTTTTTTGATTGAGCTTTTGCTATGATGCATACATACCAACCTGTAAAAAGAGAAAAGAAAATATTAAATTGCTTATTTGAAAGCTATAAAATATTTTTACAAAGCATTCTATGGATTTTATCAGATGTAATTTTACAAAACCACATACAACAAAATAAATGTAATTAAACTTTATATTTCCAGACAAGGGAAGCGAATAGGGAATTTAAAAATCAAATCAATTTTGTGTGATGTAGTTTTGTGTTTTAATTTTGCTTCACTGCAAATGCGATTTCAATTTTAAAATCAATATTTATTATATGATATAAAAGAATTCGTTTAGTATTAGCAGAATAATCATAATTATGTGACAAAATACGGCACTTGGTAATTCTAAGTGTAATTTTGTTTCTTATCTAAAGAAAATTGTATTTAAATAATTAATTAAATTCAAGAAACTGAATTACAGCAGAAATGTCCAGTGACCTATTGATAGAGTTTGGTGCACAATTTGTTTTATCTGCATAAAAAACTAAAAGAAGTGGACAAATAATATCGTAAGAAATCTACAAGGGTTCAGACAGTAAATTACTGATTGACGCAAACGACAAGTTAAAATACATGACCTCTGGCCCAGACGAAGTACCCAATGAGATATTGAAACTACAAGGACAAAATGGAATAAGTAGAAGCAGTAACCGAATTCTTTAACATTGTCTACAAATCATGTCATTCGATTGGCTAACATTTACCTTTGTGACGACACCCAAGAAAGAATAAACTATAGTGACTACTGCACAATCAGCAAAATGAAGAATGTATGGAAAACCTTTTTGCACGTAATTGAGCATAATCCATGATAGAATATGTCAGAAACTGGAAAGCAACATTGAGGAGACCTAATTTGGTTTTCGGAGTGGCTTAGTAACCGTGATGCTCTTTTAGCGTGCAGGAAGGGTAGAAAACGTTATAATTATAATAGAACCACATCCGTTAGAAATCTAGTTATTACTAGCTTATTACTAGATTGTAGCTTAATTAGGCCTAGATTAATCCATAGGTAAAGCTAGAGGTCTGATCGTCGATTAATGATTCCCACACAATCCACAGCAGGGGAAATAACTGAAGAGAATTCACAAAGAAACCAATCGCAGAAATATTTACTTATCATTTTGGATTTAGATTTGTAATAATTAGTTTATTAATCAGATTAGTCGAAACCACTTTCATATTCAGACCACTTATTGTTTTATTTGAATGTTGTAGTTCAAAGACAATTAACATTAGAATTAATTTTTTAATGTTACGCTCCGTTTCTATTCGATAAATTTTGTTTTGAAGACTTCCTTTTTAGATTTGTGTGAGCCTTACAATGTTTTTGTAGCTATATCTAATACTAACTGAAAGTAACATAAAAGATTCTGTTGCAGAACCACCTGCAAGTCCTTCCGTAGTCCCATGTAATCTCGTTTGCCCGATGACCCACCCTTCCTTCTCATATCGGCTTTTCTCTTTCCGGTTCATCCGAAAATTGTACCAGTGACCAAGATGGTGTCGCTCTTTGTTAACGTTGCTAAAGATTTCGAATGAACCCAAGGAAGAGGGTAATCGACCAACAGGCTCTTTCATAGTTGTAGTACGGGTTTTACTTATTCTTGACAACACCACTCAAATAATTGGTTTATTTTAAAGATAAGATTAATTAAAGATAAACATGCTTTATATAAAATAATAAATATAACACTACGTAGTCAGTATCAGCCCTGAGTCAACAACGCAATAAAAAAATTGTCAATCAAGACAATTGTTTATACATACATATATTAATGTATGATTAATGTATTTACATATAGTATGTAAGTACATAAATAAATAAATAAACGCCCTGTATATAGATACAGGGCCGCGCAAGAAATTGCGAGGTCTTTAGACAACGGTACCCCGTTCTGCAGTATGCAAAAGGAAACGCTCAATAATGACAAAACTTCTAATAATTCTCACGAACCAGAATAAATGTCATTAAAAACTGCTTTTGTAGTTGTCTAACTGCATGAGCGAAACAAGAAATGACATCAGGACTGGTACCTTGCTGTCCAGAACATTATTTATGACCAGTATGTGTTACGAATTACAATTACATACATGATATATCTTTCAGCTTAACTGCCACGGCACACGTGTAAGCGAGGAATTGAAGTACGCTCAATTAGCGCGTTACTCCCTTATGCGAGTGCTGTCAATTCGCACGGGTACTTGTGTGGTAATAAATAGTGTTGAGAGCAAAATCATATTTCTTGCTCGAAAAAAGGTTATTCGCATGATCTTTGCATAGATTCACCAAGTATGAAAAAAGTCCTTCTTATGCAGGGAAGATGTTTTATAACAAACTTCCAGCTTATGTTCGAAGTTTAAATAGTTTCAATTCTTAGGATGCTTCCTTCTATAATAAATTGTATATAGGGTGTAACTCGTAATAGGGGGAAGCTGTAATGATTTAGAACGTATTCTCCTTATCAATCTGTGGTCGCTTCCTGCTAGTTTTCGAGAAAATCGCATTTAAAATTTTAAGTACGCTCACTGTACGTACATTTCATTAGAGTACTTGTTATATAAATAGCTATTGTGAGTTCGCGCATCGTTTCATATATCCCTGAAAAGTCAGTTTTTAAGAAATAAATAAAGATTATTAAAAGTTTCACAGTTTTATTAAAATATACCTGACAATATTGTTTCGACAGCTATGCTGTCATTATCAAAGGTAATATAATTATAAACAAACACGTCGCTAAGGTAGATACAAAATAGGTAACTAGATAAAATAATAATAATAATAATAAAAATTAATAATAAAAATCATAATTAAACATCTAATACTTCCAGTAACGGAGAATTACTGACCTCAAGTTGTTCATTCATTAATGGTACCCTGAGTTTGTGTTTGTATATCTCAAAGGCTTCTAAAATGTCTAATTTGCGTTTGTTATTACAAAAATGTAGGAATTTAATATTATTTTGAGGAGTCATTGTGTGATTTTGTTCTAAAAGGTGTTTGGCGTAATTCGATTTTTCAGGATGTTTATTTTTGTAATGACGTACGTGTTCTTTATATCTTATGTCAAAATTTCGAAGTGTTTGTCCAATATATACCGAACTACAAAAAGAACAATTTAAACGGTAAATGCCCGATTTCATGATATCATGTGTTCTGTCTTTAGCATTAAATAAAAATGAAAAAGTGTTAGTGTTGGTTTTAAATGTTATTTTATAATTGTTGGTTTTTCTTAGTATATGTGCAATTTTTTCTGATATTTTGCCAAAATATGGTATAGATATGTAATTTGTGTCTTCTGTTTGATTGTCAATGGGTGATCTGATTTGATATGATAATGATTTGATATGGTGATATGATAATGATTTTTTTGTTTTTCCATGACAACGAAAGGTATACTGATTTTACATCACTAACGTAACCATTTTACATTATTAGTTCTTATTTCCATTTTTGGTAATATTTACCAGTATTATTTATGATTTCAAAGTGTACAAAAAAAAAAACTAGCGTAAAGTATTCTTGGATAACTGGTCTTTAAAACACTTGCTCTATTTCATAAAACTCGCGCGTGTTTTAAAGACCTCAATATCCACTTGTACTTTAATATACTATTGTTATAGTATGTCATATTTGTGCATTCAAATTTTCACCAATCAAAAAACTTTTTTATTACAAGAGATAGATGCCTATATAACCGAGACTATAATTAGTAGAAAGCCCAATAAAGGGTACTATATCAATACAATATCGTCTACGCGGACGACTATGACTCCCGCGCTTCAACAAAACAGCTAAACGCGTAATTATGTAAGTGTAACAGATAAGATAACAGAAATTAGCATTAACAGAGTTGTATAGATTCTAACAGTTTTGAGAAAAGAAATCTGAGACAATTACAATTTCGTTATACTATGCCATATTTCAGATATTTTATGTCAGATTAAGAACACTATAAAAACTAAAATAAATCTTTTACATACAACACACATTCCCTTATCGATATCTATTCCGGATCCAAATCTGAGTCAAAAGATTTACATTTGGCAAGAAGCAAAGGTGTAGTAGCCATTGAAAATGCGAAAATAAACAAATTAGATAAAATTTTACCAGTAAAACTACAATTTTTCAGCAACAAACGAAACTATAAACAAATTAACTCAGTTCCATTGACGCAAGGCTCTTGAGAGATGAAACAAGAGTTTTAAGAAGTTTGAGTTTTACAAGAGAGATCGATGAACAAACTAAAATCCGGACCTTTTCGTATGCATGGAGCGATTATCCATCATCACTTTTTGAACCAGATCCATTAATACCTGGGGGATGTATAATGAGAAAAGAAAATAAATGTGAATTTTTCAGTGTGATAAATAAAGAAATATATTTTAATATCTCAGAATGTAACACTTTTCCGCGGGATAATTTCAATACTATCTACGTCATTGATATGATGTGTTCTGTACAACGGTTTCTAAACTACGGTTGTACCATATTCAGTGAATTATTTAGGAAATATTTTAACTCGATTTTTCAAATGAAGCCTTCTAATTGCACCTATGTTATTCTTGTGGGGGACAGGTACGACTTTCCTAAAAGTGCTAAGGGTGCGGTACTGAAAATATTTACGAGGTCAGTGATACGGTAACAATACCAGAATGGAAATCATTTATTGATAATCAACTTAATAAACGTAGCTTGCTTAATTTCATAGTTTGCAAAATACAAGAGCAACGTGCTTTTATAAAAGATGATATAAAAATACTTCTATCTGGCATGCATGTAGAAGATAAAACAATGGTATGCACAAATAATGAAGTGGATATTTTGGAAAATCATCGTTTTACAGAACATGAGGAAGCAGACATCAGAATGTTTGCATTGCTTCAATGTTTTTAAAGAGAAAATAGCATAGTTCTGATTTATTCCAAAGATACTGATGTTTTCCTACTATCAATGTATTATTCAGTAGCTTTGTTAATTCCCATATGGTTACATCGCAAAGAAGGCTTTGTTCCGTGTCAGACCCACATTGAAAAACTGGCAGGCAAGATTCGGGATAATCCAAAAGATCTTGCTTGTATTCTTTTAGCGGCTTACTGCCTTTCTGGCAATGACTGTCAGCTATCCTTAAAATTAACTTTCTAGCTCCATTCAGGACGAAGTTATGACGATGCAAACAGAAAAAAAGCGCGTTTTTGATTTTTCAAAATTTTACGTGAAAATGACTTTTAAAGGATCAAGCCCATTTCAAATCGACGGGCGCCCTCCGGATTCGGATTCAGCAGGAGAATCTACATACAAATCAGTTTTCAAAAACCGTGTGTAATCGAGTCCGGACCAACTCTTTAAATAAGCGCTTTTTGAGATGCCTGCTCCCAGACTAGAAATAATAATTATATACCTACTACACACCGGATCTGCTTCAGGAAACTGTCATGTTCCTGTCAACTGGTCTCATTTGAATATTATCGGAGTGTCAAATCTTGACACTCGACCTCAAGTATAGAATGTACTATTATCTGTTATTTCAAGTACTGTTCCATATTATGTCCCTTAGTCGTATCCCTAGGAAATAGCATTTTAACTAAGACCGTTCTCGGCATTTCTTCGAGTCATTGAAAGATTTCCGGGAAAGACTTGCAATATATATTTATTCTTTAGAATCCCAAAATTGGCACGCATTGTTATGATTTGTCTCTCAGAGTACGCCCATCGAATCTGCTGTTACACAAGCTAGGTTTAAACAAGCCCAGTTTATGGCCGACCGAGCGAAGCGAGCAAGACCTATAAAATGTGCGAGTCTATAAGGTCCGATTATGTAAGAGTTGCATACAAAGCTTTATGTTTGATTCCTAATTAGCTAATTGGCTAATTATCAAAAAAAGTATCAGTTTATAAATTTGACATCTATTCTTGACAGAAGAAAATTTGACATGTAATATACAGTTGTCATACTTTATTTTACTACCATATACTTTATTTTACGAGTACAATAATAAGCCAGTTTACTGCCGCAAAAGAATACAATAAACAGTACTTTATAATGCAATCGGACATAAACATGTTTACATACAGGGGCGGATTCGGAGAATTATTTTCGGGAAGGGGGATTTTTGGAAAAATAATCTCCTTGTGCGAAAAGTGGGGATAGTGTGCACACGATAGTATTGCAGGCTGAAAAGCGTTAGTGGGCGATTCCTATTGCTTGTTTGTGTGACAATTGTATGGGTGGAGGAAATCTAGTCTATTTTCATTAATGTACGGGAAAATTTCAGAAACCAACCAAATTCTCGACTTCTCAATGACATTTTGGGAAATCTAATCATTCTCAATGACATTCTTCTTATGCCATAAAAATGCAACGAAATATTTTATGGCGGTTTTGACATTATATTTGTTGTGATTATAACATTGGATTTTATTTTATTTTTTAAATTTTCTATTTTTTTTTCAAAATTGCTAAGAATTTTTTAGGGGTGGAGGATTTTACTGATCCTCCCGTAAATCATCCCTCCCCGTTTTACACCATATGGAAAAATTAGGAAAACTTTCAATTTTAAGTGTGTTCCTTTATTTATATCTGTTCTTACATGAATGTTCGTTTTTTAAATATTTTTGTATAATAAAACGTGTTTTGTGCTTATAAGAGAGTTTAATGTCTTTACCACACTCTTTATTTTAAATTATCTACACTAAAAGTCTTTAAAAATCATATTATCGTTCCCGAGGGGTCTCTCACTCCCAAAAATTATGTACACCCATTGCCGCTTTACGGCAATAACTGTCTTTATTCCCGAATTCCCACTTGTTATTCCCGTATTGCCGTTTTTATTCCTTTATTTTTTTCTGTATTGCTCTATTCCCGTCTCTATTTTCGTATTGTCGTATTTATTACCGTATTGCCGTGTTTATTTCTGTATTGCTGCATTAATTTCTTCTATGATCTTCTATGCAGTGGGTGTATTTGAATGAAAGGTGTTTTATTGTTATTGGTTTTATTGATAATTTTGAAAAATGTCGTAGCTCTACTAAAAAAAACGTAAACAAGATTCCTCGCAAATAAAAAATGATCTGTAAAAAATAGATTTTTATTAATTTAAATGGTGTTTTTCTTTTATTGGGTGGAAATTTACTTAGCTTAACTGCCATAACTATATGGCTTGTATTTTACCCTTTTAGTACGTCCTAGTAATGCGGCTATTCCTATTTTTATACGGGGGGCGTGGGGGGGGGCTAAGTCGACTCACATTCTCCCTTGAAGTTAGGAAATTCGGCGATTTAGCGACTACAAAATGTAGTTCTCGGGTTGTGTCGCATAGTACCGTTTAAACAAAAAGATATACACCAATACGCAGACGAATTTTTGGGGGTTGCAACTTTGAAGGGGTTAACTCGATTATTAGCCCCCCTAAAATGTAGAAATTAACCTATTTAAAGACTGTATCGTGTAGTGCTCATGTTGTGATGCATTCGCGCAACTCGAATAAAAATCTTAAAAAATACTTAGACTAAATTTTAATATTTTAAAATTTTCGGAGAGACTGCTAATCGAGTTAGTTCCCTTCAAAGTTGCACCCCAAAAAATTAGTCTGCGTGTTATTTTATGTTGTTATTTGAGCAGCACAACGTTAACACTACATGATGCTCCCTTTAAATAGATAAACTTCTAACTTTTAGATAGGCTAATAATCGAATTGCTCCCTTCTAAATTGCACCCTCAAAAAATTCGTCTGACTATTGGTTTAAATTTTGAACGGCACGATGCTGCACAACGCGAGCACTACATTTTATAGTCGCTAAATCGGCGAATTTCCAAATTTCATGGGGGCTGCGAGTAGACTTAGCCCCCCGGCCGAATAAAAATAGGAATAGCCGTTTTATTTATTCAACACATTCCAAAATCTAATCAGCACATTACGCCACGTCGTTGGCACAAGAGTATAAGTCATTTCTAGCTTTCCTATGTTTATGTAGGGGGCCAACTCGATGAACCTCCTTTCAGTACATGTTTTCTCTTGAATATAAACAGAGGGAATAAAGATAAACATTCGATTAAATAAGAGATCAATTAGAAAAATGCATAAAACGTTTTATGTATTAAATAAAATACCATGACATTTTCTTGCAAACTAGACATTGTCATCACTGCATTTTCTTAGACAATTCTTAAATACGCCGTACCGATTTAGATACGAATAATACACGACAATGCTTATTCCAATTTACTTTATAAATTTTACATAGGCATGTATCGATGTCACTAAACTTTGTGTAATTCAAAGGAGTGTAGTTCAAAGTTACGTTAGTCTATTTAACAATGAATTAATTTTCAATGAATCTAAAACGAGACGACCTTGACTGAAAGTGAAATGTATTTTAAGCATAATACCTTAAAAGAATGGGAAGTTATTGATTATGAGTAATAACACACGTTGCTAGGGTAAATACATTAAGCAAATACGCAGTTGAAAAGGAAAAATATTTTATTTAAAGATTATGTTTCTTTTATTTAATTAAAATAGTTGTTAATTATTTTAGTTTCATGATGTACGTGAACATACATTTTACATTAACAAATTAGTTGTTAATTACATTATTCTACATTATTAATATTAAAAAACAACACGAAACCGTACAAAAAATAAAAATAGTTACCATTGTGTAATATAATTTAGGAAATACTTATCTAACTAAATAAAATAAGATTCAATTCACAAGCAGAGTAAATTTTTAAATATAATTTATATAAATGAAAAAAAAGGCAAAATCTGTTAAACTATTTCAAGTAACCATTAACATTTCAAATTTCCCCTATTTAAAAAAGCCCATATTGAAACTTTTAATAAAGTTGCTCCACCTAGAGGAAAACCGCTAAACTGTAATGCGGAAAACTATAACATAGAATAGAAAACAAAGTTTTATTTAAAAATAAGAGCAGCACAGTCTAGTGAAAATAAGGTGCTACACCAGATGTGGTATATTGTTACCCCATTTTTTTATCTACAGGTTGTTTGTTTCAAACTTAAAGGACAACTTTATTTTCGTTTCTGGAGACTATTTATAAATTTATAACTCGGTTTCGAGCAACAAATAGAATTAGAAATGGAAGTAGTTATGAGTAATAATTTTGTTTTTCTGTTTTTATTTCTCTTAGCTCATTTTACTACAAGAATGATTCAAAGTAGATTTAGCCTTCACTGTTTTTAAACACATAGCCGGTTCTAAGGCATTTGATTAAATGAGTAAAATATTTCAATACTCGAAGAAATTGTGCAGAAACCACAGGATATGTTTCTTTAACACAGTTTTAGCAGTTCAACAGTTCAGTAACATTTCTTTATTAAGACTTTGAGGGGGCCAGTATATTATATATTATGCTTATCCCTGACCTTATTTAATTTTTTAGAGTTTTCACTGGCCCTCCTAATTTAAAAAAATTACTTGTCCTTTCCCAAAAATTGTCTCTTGAGAACTTTCACTTTTTGGGTATTGTGATAGAACCTAATCCTAGAAACTTAGAACCTGTGTTAGAAGTACCAGTCTTAGTTCTAGAAGATGACAGCTATAACAAGGTACATTACATCAAGAACAGTCATCGCTTTAAAAAACCAACAAAAATATAAATAATTAAAATTAAAGTGGTTAATTTGAAAGTAGAATATGATATAATGTACAGCTGATTTCAAATAATGCTAAGACAAGTCTTGAGAGTAATTTTAGCGTTTTTAACAACGTGTGAATCAGGCTTTAAATTATAATTTCATAGTTAACTACATAAAAAAATTTAAATATCAAAGAAAATAAAAAGCAACATTTACACTATAGAGTACTGACGGTCCTAGATCTATTTGAAATCAGCTGTACAACATAATTGGTACACTTAAGGATATATTTGTCAGAGAATTGTTAAGTACTTTAATTATTTATGTTTTTCTTCTTCAAATAAATGACTCGTTTTGCGAGCAATAACGAATATGTAGGTACATTTATTCTGCGTTTAAAGTACTTGTATAAGAAAGGAAATACAGATAATGAGAGCTGTGCTTTTATATGTGCTTTGGAAAGCATTTAATACTGTAACATTTTTTAAATGAAACTAAAGATGCTCTTTTAACTGCTTAATAGCAAGAGAAATATTAAAAATAACTAAGATTTAAACTAAACTAATTAAAATTACAAATTATGAACTATCAACGAACTTAAACTAATTTATTTAAAGACTATTTATTTATATATAATAAGTTTATTTTAAACACTTCAGGAAAGCCCTAATATACACATCGTTTTACTTTAAGAAAATAAATCTAACAATACTAAATAATTTAAATATAAGCTATAACAAGATTCATTTATATATTTATAGATTCTGAATTTCTTATCAAATTAGGAAGTTTATAAAATTCATCAAGACCTTTGTAAAATAGTGATTTTATAGTTGAAGAAAGGTTACATGTGAATGTGAAAACTACAATTTGTGTGAGCTCTAGTTAAGCGATAATGAATGTTATATAAAAACTCTGTGAATTGTTCAATTTGTCATACAGGCTGGTAAAAGATTGTTTAATAATTTGCAAATAAAAATTGAGTTTCTATAGAATCTGTCCGAAACTGAGAGCCACTGTATTTAACATTATTAAATTAATTATTTAACATCAGTGAGATACTACTATACTAGTAAATCGATTACATTTAAGTATAATCGTACTTCCTCGATTTTTCAGTTCTTGAAGTGCAGACAATTCGCTCAAATTAAAAGAAAATAGGAAGCTACTACAATAATCAAAATGCGGTTGGTTAATAGTATTGTAAACAGTAATCTTTGTTGTTGGTGATAAGTGCAATGCAATTCTCAAAAAGATGTAAAGATTTTTTGTAATTTTTTTAATACATGTAATATGTAACATGTAACACAAAACCCAAATATTTGAATTGATCAACAAACTCAATTTTGTTACTATCAATACTCAAACTTAAATCGGCTGAGTTAATGTTACTGAGCCTGTAAGAAGTATAAGATGATGTTATTACCATTGCCTTAGTTTTGCTAACATTTAGTTTTAATCTATTTCTATTTAAATAAATACAAACTTTTTTTAGGCACTCGTTCATTTTAAGAATTTCATTGTTCAACTTGTTATCTGAAATTGACAGTAAAGTGTCATCAGCAAAAAGATTGATAAAGTCGCATTTATTATTTAATAAGCTAATGTCATTAATGTAACAAAGAAATATAAGCGGTCCCAACACATTCCCTTGGGGCACACCGTGTGATTAAGTACCACGCCTTGTATCCCCATTGATTCTAACTTTTTTAGCAGCAAATTACGGTTAATCGGTTCAAAGGCCCGCTTTAAATGAAAGAATACAACTACAACGTATTCGCCTGAAGATTTTTTCGCCATTTAGTCACCGTTAATTGAAGTGATCTGAATCCTGATTGGTAGGACATTAGTATATTATTATTCTTTAAATAATCTAATAATTGTTTGTAAGCCGCAGTTTCAATAATCTTTTCTATACAAGGTAAGGTATCTATTGGTCGAAATTCCCAAGATTTAATTGTATTACACACTTTTTGTATTGGAACAACAGCACTAGTTTTCAGATTTTGGGGGAATTTTCTATAATATAGGGATGTATTGATAAGATGTAATAAAACCTGTCTAATTACTCCATATGTATTTTTTATAAATCTATTATCTATAAGTTTGCCGTACCTTTTTTATTTTCTAATTTATCTACTATTTTAGAAAGGTCTGTTAACTCTAGCATCTTTCAATTAGTAGAAATTAGTAAATGTACTATTAATGTTATAAATATCTTGCCATTGCCCATTATCATCTATACTATTAACTACTGATTCTATGCTATTGATAAAGTATTAGTTAAAATTTTCTGCTATTTACTCAGGAGATTTCGAAACATTGAGACGTCCATCAGCTTCGAATTGAATGCCATTACCAAAATAGGAACCTTTGAAATTAGTAATAACAAAGGACTTCAGTGTTTTCCACATTAAAGTTGGATTATTTCTATTAAGATCAATTTTCTTATATAACAATATTGTTGTTTTTTTAGTTTACGTAAATTGACACATTCATTTCTGAGCCTTCGGTAACGTTCTCAATTTACATTAAATGCTCTATCTCTGTGAGCACACTTAAGAACCAATTTATGATCGAACCATGGGACACTATTTTCTTTTAAGTTGTATGATCTAACAGGTGAAATATTATTTGCTATAGTTTCACATTTGTAACTAAGATCATCAAAAATGACATTTACATCAACAGAATCTAATAAAAAGTTACATTATATTAAATCTATAATTATTTTTTCCATATTTTCTACGCTAAAGTTTCTATACTTCCTTTGTATCTCATTTAAATTACATGCTTTATTTGAGGAAATTTACAGAAATAAGTGAATGATCTTGTTATTTTAGGAATATGGCGAACAATTGAAATAACACCAAAGTTTGATAGGACCAATGTACGGTTACACTTTGTTTGATTCCATACATATTAAAAATATTTTTTAGTTTACTGGAATAGAAATCAGTACTGAGATAATCTAGATTAAATTGCCCTGCTGAAATACATTTATGGCTATTGCAGAACAAATCTTCAAAAAAAAACTCAAAATTATTTATGAAAACTGGATGGCTCGAGCTTGGTAAATGATATAGAGAACCTACCACATTTACACCATTTAAAATTACTTAATCACTTTACATCAATAGTTTTCAAGTTTAATTTGTTTTCACAGGTATAGCTTATGTCACACCTCACATATATTAAAACACCTCCAGTGTGCCTTGAAGTGGAATCGCATCTAACTAAGTTATAATTAGGAAATCTTATTTCAGTGTCCAAGATATCTTCAGTTGTACGGGAGTCACTAAATAGAATTAATGTGGGGTTATAACATAAAATACTTATAAAAACTTCATCCTTATTTGCCATTATGCTTTGTATATTTCCGTAAACTATATCACAGTTAAGTGGTATACTATGACAAATTATATATTTTTTGTTGTTAATGAGTTATTTTTATTAACTATGGCTGGCACATTATTTATGTACTTTATTGTTTTCATATTATTTTCCTGAGCAAGAAGTTGTTCAAGTTGATTCTTAATGCCAAGTTAATATTCCCTCTGTTTCTTGGTTTGATCGCCAAAAATTTTGATACCTGGAATTTTGTTATTTTTCCTACTTTTTAGAACCTGCAAAGCATCCATACGAGACAGTCATATTATTAATCAACTACAATATTTATTTTGAATACACAGATATTTATTTATACTACAAATATCTTTATCTACATTGCGCGATTCCAATTAACTGGCTGCTATTCTCTCTTGCGGCCGGCGTTATATATTTAGTGCGATATGTTCTACAAGACTCTCGAAGCTTCTGGTATCGACTTGTGTTTGCGGAAACCGTTGCTTTCGCCGCTAGTCTATAATTAACGAGGCGCTTCGCAATACATCGGTTTTCACGTTCATTACAATAACAAAAATAAAAAGTCTGATGAATTTTAGTATTTAAGACGAGAAATGCTAATAATGGATCAGGACAACCAATCTACAGAGTATGATTAAGATTCAATTCTGGGGACCGCTTCAAGCAATGGTAACGTCTGTTACTTTTTGGTTTTCAGCTGTTTCTTCGGAGTCTTAATTCTGCGCAGAAATCAACATGGTAATCGCCCAATGCCTAAATAACTGAATAACAACTCTGAGGTATATTTGTAAGCGATATTCCCAGATTCTTAGTGAGAATCACGTTCTGCTTATAACAAAAGACAAGTGGCTGGAGAAAAGCAAAGTGGCTACGAGGTATTTAATAGCATCCTTTGAGAACCCAAAACCCTTCTTCGTTAAAGACCCATAAATCAGCAATACATTAAAATAAATTAAGGTAAGATAGAGTAGAATAGGAAATTTCTTCGAGTGAGATTTCTGTTACTGAATAATCTTCGCATTATATGTTTTTCGAAGAAAAAAATGGTAATTAATTATGTAGCTAGGACGACAATAACTATTTTAAATTGTTAAAAAATGCTCTTATACGTGAACATTCTTTTTTACAGCGATTAAAAAGTATTAATTTAATTAAGTAAGTTCGGCGTTCTAATTATATTTCAAGGATTAATCTTCTATCTGAGTTGTTTCATAGGTTAATAGATTTATAATAACATTTATTGGAAAAACAGTTAATATTATTAAACCTATTCAATTATATCCAAAATTTAGTTTTTAATTTAAATATTTAATAAAAAGAATTGAGATTATCATAGGTAGAAACTTTAAAGATAATAATAACACTAAAAGGATAATAACTAACTTAAACTTTGCGAACCCCCTATATTTTATTTTTAAAGAGATGAAACATTTGTGAAAGGTCATTGAATTCGAAATGCTATGATAATATAAAAAAACGCTCCCACATATTTTTCAGTCATACACGTGCAATTTTTCTTTTGATACTTATTTAATGTGTCTGAAAGGACAAATGAAACATAAATCAGCGACCTATTTAAGAAGAATTTAGTTATTTTTCAGTACCTTTATAGAATGCGAAATGAAAAAGATAGTCTTTCGTTACTTTCTACCCTTTCGATTTATCTGAGAGATATCCTACCTGAACGGTCCATTTCTTAATAATAGTTTTATTAGTATCAATAAGGGTTAGATAGAAAGAGCAATACTTTAACTTTCAAATGTTAATATTCGTATTTACCAAAATTAATTAATGCTTTTATAGTGTTATTTTCTAATGTAATAAATTGCGGCTAGGTTCTATGACGACCTGTAAAAAGTTTATTTTGTTTCCCTAAGGACTTAAGTAGCTAAATAAGTTATATACTTAAAACTTCGTTGACCGTATAGTGTGATTCTTTTACGATAGATGGCAAATTACTTAGTACAAAAAACGTATCTAATCTTTTCCTTTTTTTCCACAACCAAACCAATCTGATTTCGAAAATAATAAAACTGACAATTATAACTATTAAAGATTAATAATTTCCCGACTTTCTACCACGTCCATTACATATAAGAGGAAGAAGGGGAGTGAAGTTACCTCACAGATTTTCCAAGGTAAGATTGTTGCAGGCAGGCCATTGTAACATGATTTGAAATAAGCCTTTTTCTACGTTTACTTACGTAGGGCCAGAATGCTTTGGAATCTTCAATTGTAACATTTTTCATATCTCTTAAATATTCTTTATATAAATTATTATCAGTAGATCTTTTAATTTTAGGTCTTAAATAGCCAAATTCCCTTTTCAAGGCTTGAATTTGTAAAAGATGAGTGTTACACCGTATCTTTCGATAGATTCATTTCAGTTAAAACCAGTCAGACACTTTTCGTCTCTCTTATAGGTTAGCTGGGAAAACGTTTTACAAACTATTATTGCCAAATGAGGAGACGAAACCACAGGTTCAAAAGTTTCTACTTTACTGCTTTCTACTTAAATATGGGCAACTTTATTACTAAATTATCAAAAAACTATATATTTGAACGTGAAAGCTTATGAAAGAAGAAATTTCAACCATAAGCAGCAATCAATACTGAAACTGAAGCAAATTGGAGGCACGTAAATGTGGATGTACCATTTATAATTTATTCGTTTTTTTTATAAACTGGATAAAATTCGTTCAGGTAATTTAGAGGAAATCAGCTTTTTCTTTGGGGGAACATTAAGGGTTTAAAACCATGATACAAAAATAAATGTTCCTAGAAATATCGAAGGGTATTAGAAAGAAAACATTACAATTGTGGAAATTGTGGTTCAACTGTCAGTGAAACTTTACGTATTTTAATAATACTCTCACACATTTAGACAAAGCTACTATTTAAAACTGACTATTAGCTAAAATTGGCTTAGATACTAGATTTAAAAACTAATTTGAAAGCACGTTCGCTATTTTATTATAATATTGGTTGATTGTGCTACGTTAGATTTCAAAAACAACTTTTCAAATAATTTATAAATCGAATAAACCGAAATTCACAAGCTGTCCCTATAGCCCCCATAAGCAGGTAGGTATTTCGAAATTTAATAACACCCACAATAGTACCCCGAATGCCGCACAGTTATTTTCTATGTTATTTTCAGGTAGTAAGTAGTTTTGTAGACTTTTATCAGAAATATGTTTAAAAACCCTAGTTATTTATATTAAGAAGATAAAAGTGAACCAAAACTGAATTTCTAAATAAAAAGGTTTAAAAACATATGACTTAAATTTTAACTACATGCTTAATGCTTTCTATTTCCCTTCACTTAACAATACTTGTCATCCTTTTCATTAAATTTTGACAAATAACACCAATAAACAGCTGAATATCCAATAATTCTTCAAAATTATAGAACTCATCATTGTTAATTCTATTACCATTCTTGCGTCAAACGCCCGCATGTGTGAACCGCATAATATACAACAAGGTATCTTGAGCCCGTACTTGCGGCTGCGTCAACCTTGCGAGGCTGTAGGGATCTGCGTCAAGAAACGCCCGCAAGATGCTCGCTGCGAGCTTGCAAGGATGACGCACTATGTGTGAACTGCACCATTTAACTTATAGTATCGTAGACCGCATTTGCGGGCCCGCATCGAGCTCGCAACGGGAATTCCCGCATGTGGACACCGGCGTTTATAGAGAACGCATAACTTTGCTTAAACTCATACTACAAATATTCTTCAGTCAATAGACAAAGGCTGTCAACTGAATAGTTTAAATGAACAACAGGTAACTAAAAGTAAATATTGGAATATGCTGAGCCAATTCAGGAACAAAGGGTCTTACCCTGAACAGATTCTTTGTTTTACAGGAGTGTTTACAGAGAAAAATACCCAAAAGACGATTTCGTTACATAATATTAACAAAATCACTCCCAAAGGTGGAGGAAGATTGATAGAAACAGTTATAGCATGAGAACTGGATAAGTGAATGATAAAATAAGAACAGGGCCACAAAAAGCGTAAAGATTTCTTCGCAACAGGCTGAAAATAGTTTTGGTAGTAAAAATATTGGAAAAACAATACAAGACTTTGACAGTAAGAATTTAAGTTTAAAAGAAATTTGATAAAATTCTTATTGAAAATTTTATTTCTGTTAAATTTTGAACATGGAAGAAAATTGTCTATTATATTTCCAGGTTTCAACATATCTACGGTGAGGATACAATGCAAATTCTGAAAGGGCGTGAAAGCTGTTTTATAACATCAGTAGATTAAAGATGAACATCGTTTTTCAAAAGGTGATCTTATACTACAGTTTTGGAAAAGTTTGTCATTGCGGTAGACTTCAGTAAGTTTTGTATTTGTTAATTTGCCGTTTAAATGCGTCTAATGGTCTTCGGATGTTTCTATTATATTTTACTTATATATAAAGATCTATTCAAAATTATAAAATGTATGAAATTATTATATCCCGCTGCCAAATTAGGCACTCTTAAACCAATCACATAAGTTTTTAACCAAAGAAACAAAGGCTAGTGTGAATAAATACCACCTTGGAGTGAATTTCCAATAGGTAAATGGTTCTGAAGGAACATCATACAATAATATTAGGTTGTGTATTCATTTTCTATATTTTAAGTTAAAGGATACCCCACTATTTCTACACCGAACATTTTTCCGTTTTACTAAGGTATTGCTCCTACAGTTACTCTGTGTCAAGTTTAATGAAATTATATTGGGAGGTTCCTTTACATTGCCTCTTTGCTTCTGCAGATTAAGTACCCGAAACGTTGCAAGAAACGCTCTAAGGTAACCCTGTGATAGAATTTTTTGAAACTTTGCAGGAGTACCCATATAGGAAATAACAAAAGGCCTGCGCTTGGCTCAGGCTTGGGACGATGCTTATCAACTCTGGTACAAGACTGAAATCCAAGACTGGCCCATGGCTGGTCTAAAATCGGGATGATAACTTCGTGCCAAGCTTGTTAATCAGTCAATGCCCTAGATTGGTGATACATCTTGGCCCAATAGTGAAAACCAATATAGTGCCGACGCTAATACTGAGTCTTGGCCCAAGGTATATAACCAATATTGGGCCACTCTTAATATTAATGTGGTATCAAGGCTGACAATCATTGATAGTGTAGGTTCGGAATCCAACGGTAGCTCCGGGTTATTACTGACCTTTGAGTATGAGACCAACCTAATATTTAATATTGTACACTGTACTATAGCTTATTAAGACTTGTATGAAATAACTTTGATGAAGAAAACAAATTAACACAAACATTCTAAATTATTACCAATTATTTTAATTCGTTCAATTATTAGTAACATAACAACGTAACTTAAAAAAATTGTGACACAAGAACAAGGCTGATTTTATACGAAATTAATAATATTTTAGGTGTTTAACATATAAATTAAAAAAAAGTGACTTAAAACATTGTTTTCAAGCGTACAAACTTAATTTTTACTACTAAAAATTGTATTTATTCTTATTAGCGTAGCTTTGTTTTTAAATAAACACTTTTTATTTCATATACATTAATTTATTAATAATATTACAAAACGGTTAAACGTAACATCACTCATGGTAGGCTGATGAACACTGACTAATACGTCGGTAAACGCTTCCCCTTGCAGCTGCCGCGTTACTGACTTTTCATGTCTATGCTTGTTTCAAAGAAACGAAGCGCGCAAAAATTTGAAAGCTGAATTTATATTTAGTAATAATAATTATAATCTATGTAGGTATTTTAGTTTCATTTTTCTTATATTTTTCTCTTAATTAATTACTAGCTGATATAATAAGGACAGAAAACTTCACACTTTGGTAGAATATGTGAAGATTGGCCCAAACTTGGTTCAAGGGTAAGAAACCAAGTCTAAAAACACTAGCATTGGTTGGGGCTTGGGCAAACAGTAAGAAACCGAGACTAGGGCGCTGAAGGTTGGCTCTGACTTGGGCAGAGATTAGAGAGCCCAGCATTGGTACATAGGCGTTGGTTGACCCTTGGGCCACGACAAAGCAGCCGAGGCGTGGGATGTGAAGGTTGGCCTAGGCTTCGACCAATGTTAAAATAACGACATTTGGTTATCCAATATTCAGCCGAGCTGGGGCCTATTGTCAAAACTGGCAGTTCCTACATGGGTAGGTGCAGTAGCGGTATTTCACTTCTAGCTACATGACACAGTTACTTCTAGTAACAAAAAAATAGAAGTACAAATTGCGGGGTGACCTTAACAAAAATACAAGCAGACGAACTAATAATATGATTTTGACATAAATACAACATGGCTATTTTTATTGCATTGTATAATGCTAGTGATTCACAAAATACTATTATTTTCGAAGATATAAATCCAAGATCAATCAGTTTGGTCCATAATAAGGCATGAAGTCCTTAACAACTTCCTAATTATAAGAATTATCCATGTTGTCAAGTATTAGATATCTGTTTCAGTGAATGGGTTTTTAATGAAGCTGTAAATATCGAAAGTTGCTTGATCATGGTGTTTTCATTTTGTCTACTAACTTCTATTTATTCCCGAATGATTAATGAATGTACTATAATAGCATATCCTTTAAATATATTTTTTGAATGTTAAAAATTATATAACTATAAATACATTTTTAACCAGATTTATTGGAAAAAAGGTATGTTATTATATACATGCATCAAACTTTTCTAAAATTTAGTTTTTAATTTAATTATTTAAAAAATGTGATTTTCATATAAACTTTTAGAATAATAACACCCAAAACTTCCGAATTAAATATTTCTAAATCTTAAACCTTGCGAATCCTTTTAGATATCTTATTTTCAAGGAGATGAAACATTTGCGAAAGGTCATTGAATTCGAAACGCTATAATAATATAAAAATTGGTTCCACATATTTTTCAGCCAAACACGTGCAATTTTTATTTTGATACTGATTTAGTGAGTTTGAAAGGGCAAATGAAACATAAATCATCCGCCTATTTAAAAAGAATTCAGTTATTTTTCAGAACCATTCATATATTGAGAAATGGAAAATATATCCTTTAGTTACTTCCTACCCTTCTATTTATCTGAAAGATATGGTACTACTTTAATTGACTGAAAGGTTCATTCCTTAATATTAAATTTATTAGTGTTAATAAGGGCTATATATCAATAAAAAGAGCTATATTTAAACTTCCAAACGTCAGTATTCGTATAACATACCGAACCTAATTAATGCTCTCATAGTGTTTATTTCAAAAATATTTAACTAAAGTATTACTAGCAACTAGGTTCTACTATGACGACATGTAAAAAGTTCACTTTGTTTCTCTTAAGACTCAAGTAGCTAACTTATATAGTCAAATGTTTAGTTGTGACCTTTTTACGATAGATGGCAAACTACTCTTTCGAAAAATAGACTCACACAAACGACGCCATATTGGGGAGAAGAACGTTTGTTATCAGAATTATATTTTTTGTAGAGGAACTCATTAAACGCACTACATTGTACATTCAGTGTTATTAAATTAAAATGCAAAATGCTCTATATTGCATTTAAAAAGAACCAAGTAAACGCATTACGTTAAATGGGATGGTTGTTGGAAGTACAAGGGGAGGTCCGTAAATTCGTGTAATGAACATTAAAACACAGTTCAATTTAGAAAATTCTTTTATTATTCTTAATTGTGTTCTCCCTTAATAATACGCCTACAAAAAAATAATTTTTACTTTTTGCTTCAAAATTCGGCTTTTAATTCTTTATTTTCTCTAAATCCTCGAACCTTTTTTTAAGATATATAAAGAAATAATGGATCTAAGTCCATGCTATAAACCTGTTGACCAATTTCTTCGAAGCCACATGCAGATAAAAGTTCCATTACCACGCGAGACTTGTGAATGAGCAACACACTCTTCTCAGTTTTTTACGTCTTGTTTCCTTGATACACTCGCATAACTGCCGTTATAGATTTAATTAGTACTCGCTTGTAATAGATCCTCTATCTTCTTTGAAATCCAAAAGCAAATTTGGTTGTCATAATCTTACCAACAGATTGAGTGACTTTAACTTGTTTTGGCGGAGCTATACCTTTTCTGTGCCACTCCATGGATTCCTGCTTCAGTTCAGGGACATAATAATGAACCCAAGTTTTGCCTCCAGGTACAATTCTGTTGAGAACGCTAGCTGAATTACCACCACGTCACCTGATAAACTCACGAGAATTTATCCATGTGTAAAAATTACAACTGAAGTGTCACAATGAAAAGTAAGTAAACGGCAATTGTTTAACTAAAACTAATGATAGTTCTCATGCGTGCTTGATAAAGATTGGGTTGTTCGATTATTTAGTAGAAATTTTGTACGTTTCTTATTTTCCATTCATTTCGCGAATTTATGGATCTCCCCTCGTACGTATGCATTTAGTGACATATACAATGAACATACATTTAGTTTCACTAGTTTCTCACTATACTTATTTGTTCTACACGTTATTAATACACTACTATCACACCTAATTAATGAACACACCTGAAGAATAATATAAATTTTATTTCAAAAGAAAACAATACCCAGCGCAGACAAGGCTCATTGCGGAATTTAGGGCATTATTGGACAATTAATTCCGTAGTAAAACATCGCTTGATATATAGTTCAACCAAAAATACAAAAATGAGTCATCACAAATCACGTGGGCGAAAATGTAAAATGCAGCTAAATAGAATTACGCGAAGGCCACGCTGTAATCTAAATGATAAAATAAACAATAAATGAGATAGAAAGATTCAGTAGCAGAACAAAATTTTAATTAAAAATAAATGTAAAATCAGCAATGAAAATCTGTTAGTTCTAGCATACGTACGTCACCGAATTCTTAGCAACGTGAAATATGCACTCTTATCTTATCTCACCCCGGGTGGTATTTGTTTATTTCGGTGCGATTACGAAAATGACACATTCCTTGTATTTACGGTTGAAGTATAGTTAATATACATTAGCTGAAGGTATAAATGCAATTTTCCATGGAAAGTAATCACTACAAGGTACTTGAACACATATTGTTCTTAGCCCAATTGCTTTGAAACTATATGATAACTTATTATCGTTAATTATTTTTCTCTATTTAAGTTAACTAATAGGCAATACATAATTTATTCTTGGACAAGGAATAGAGTGATGTAACATCCCTCGTACCTCACGGCACCGATTGATATCGTTATTAGGCCGACTCTACTAGAATTTAGCCGAGTCTGGAGGAATTCCACCCTCACGAAGCAACTATTTTCATAATTTCAAATCCGAGAAGAATGCATGTTTTTCGATCTTACTGATAATATTCAAAATTATCCGATTGATCCGGTATCGGACCTGCAACTCTTTGCTATATGAATTTATATGAAGAATATGCATTTAATATCTAATTGATTACGTTAACCAACAGGGTTTACATTTTATTATAAGAAAATGCGGAAAAGTGTACACTTACCCTTGCGTTATATCCAAGATAAGAGAACCAACAATAGATATTTTCACAAAGAAATAAATGTAGGGCGTCCCATGAAATCATACGATAAATCGGCGAAGTAAACTTAACCAGAGAGTAAATAACAGAGTTCGACAACAGATACTGATTTTTAGACATTAACATCATTTTGAACCTACGCATAAGATATACTTTTCAACACATACGTCCAGTTCAGTAACTGGAATCGTTTTCAAAATGTAATCAATTTATTTGCATGAAAGGAATGAATCATGCATTTTTAAGTTCGTTTATTTCCGAAGGCACTTTTCTGTTACTTATTAATGTACTTTCTGATGTACCTTGACTTTTGGATATCAGTTTTAAACAATACTATTACGAAAATAATTACGAAGATAATAATTCTTATCACTTTACACTATTGAGTATTATATACAATATTAGACAACAAAATAACGTTTCGTTTCTATTCTATATAGTATGCCTTAAATTTGGTAAAGTAAGTGTTCTGTTTATATGCACACTAAAATGTCCAATTATAACGAGTACCTTAGCTATAGTTCGTCTCACAGTTAGTATTTTGCGTGCTATAGAAATGGGAATTTCGCTCAAATGTTGCCAGTTTTATGCAGTGAACGATGGCCTTGTCTACCTTTCAAACTAAACAGAACCAAGGAGATCTCAACAGGTTCTCACGTAAAATTGTACGTAATTTGCAAATCTTCTTTGCTAATAATTTTACGTAATACTAATTATTTGTTTCTAATAGTAACTTATCAAGTTTTATTTTTTTCAGTACCAGTATTACAATAAAATGTACATTAAATGAACATTTGCTTTTGGTACACAAATTAATTATTTATTTCACAGTTTAAAGTAATTCCGGAAATTTCTACGTACGGTTTTGTAACTTCAATAAAATGGTTCGTACCACTAGCACATACTGTAGAATTAAAAAGAAACTGCTTGCGTGACATAAAAAAGGCATTTCTCAATTTCTATTTTATTTTAATGTAACTTCAGCTGTGCTTTACACGAAAGACGGATTAGGCTGATAAGTAACATGTGTACGTTTCTTTCAATACAAGTTGCATAGAAGTATGACATCAATGTCGTGCATAACACCTGTGCAGAATACTAACTTTGAGACGAATTATAGAAACATTTTTGGTCAAATTGCTTTTGAAGTAATGTTTATCTTTGTCGTACAAACCAAATCTACATTAGCAAGGTTGTCAGCATCATACCAACCAAAGGTTGCCTGACCGTTTTCGTCTTTAGACAACCGGAATAACTGTTCTAGCTTTATGATTTTAGGAATTGTTAATAAATATGTTTATCAATTTTTACCAAAAGCTAACTTTTTCTGTTTTTTAGAGTATAGCCTTCAAAATGCTGCTAAATGTAGTAAAGTAGTCTATTGCTTTATTGTAGTTTATTGCAGTGATAGCTTTTATGCAAGCCAAGCTTCATAAGCCGTTAATTTACCGTTTTTGAAATCACTCTATAGACGGTTCCGTAAACAATTAATTGAACTAGCAATTGATATACACAGTTGTTTCTTGTTGTTATAGTGAAGTACTGTCTTTGCACTCATTCCATATTAAGTTTCATGAAATTTTATTGAGAGGTTCCATTTTCCCATCATCGGATTCCCTCATGATAAATCTAAAACTTCGAAAAGAAGTAAATATTAAATTGTTAAAGATAATTTAATTGCAGTCAATCTAGTAAAGATAAAAAAATCATACGTATGTACTCAAAATTTTCGAAAGTAATTATTATAAAGCATCACAATTCAATTGCCAATGTGCAATTTGCAAAGCAAACTTTCAAAATGATGGTTTTAAAATACAAAACAAAATAGGACTATTACCAATATAATAGTTAAACAAGACGTCCATTTTTTCTGTCACCTACGTCAGAATAGCGCTATCTTTTATCTAACCCCTTTTCTGCGAAACGTAAATATATTCTGACGTATTGTGAGTGAAGGAAGAGAGCGTTAAGTGTACCCGTCGCGCTTGCACTTGTGAATTTTATGAATGAAATGTTGCAAATTATAAAAGTTCTCATTGTTTTTCTTGTAATTTAACAATAATAATATTATTATTAATCAGGGGCGGATACAGAGAATTATTTGGGGAGGGGGAATTTTTAGAAAAATAATTGCTTTAAACAAATAACAATTAAACAAACATTATTTGTTTTTATCCTGTGTATATCTATTTATAAATGTTATAAATTGCATAATATTTAATAAACATTAACTACACAGACCAACAAATTTTGACTTTTTGAAAGTTGATTTCGATCTGATATCTGATTTATGTATAATCTTGATCTGCTAAATTCAAATCCGAGTGTCATTTTGCCCTATCACGTAAGGTTTTTTATCAATGTTGAATTCAACATAATAAAAAATTTGGTTAAAATAAACACTACTTGTATTGATACAGAGACAAAAACAAATTACAAATAGTAAACTAAATTGAAAAAAGTCTTAAACAATCTTTAATTTCTTTTCTTTCCAGATCTTTCCCTCTTGGATGAAAAACTTCGTTTAGTGGATTTTCCTCTGTATTCCAGGGCCGGATTGTCCCTTTTTATTGACCAACAGTAATCAGCCATCATTGAAACATTCCACCGACCTTGATACCTGCGTTTCATTTCTTTCATGTCTTGGTGGAACCTCTCACCTTGCTCCTCACTCACATCTCTAAGATTTTCGGGGAAGTAATCAAGATGAGAGTGTAAAAAGTGAACTTTTATGCTCATATTACATCCCAATTCCATAAATTTCTGTAGCATGTTTTTCACAATTTCCTTGTAGTTGGGATCCTTGTTGTTTCCCAAAAAACCTTCAATAATATTAGCAAATGAAATCCATGCATCTTTCTCAGTTTCGGTCATGGTATTAACAAATTCTTGATCTTTCGTTAATCTCCTTATTTGAGGACCGACAAAAATTCCTTCCTTTAATTTTGCATCTGAGATAGCGGGAAATTTTCTACAAAGGTATTTGAAACAGTCTCCATCTTTATTTAAAGCTTTAACGTATTGTTTCATTAATCCTAGCTTAATATGCAGTGGAGGTAACGAGATTTTTTGTGGATCAACAAGACTTTCGTGCAGAACATTTTTTGATCCGGGAGCTAAATTATCTCTTCTTATCCAGTCCGTTTTCTTCCAATGTTAATGTCTACTTTGACTGTCCCACTCACACAAAAAACATGGGTACTTTGTATACCCTGACTGCTGTCTTAGTAGAAGTCCCATAATTTTCAGATCCCCCACAAACTTTCCAACTATGATCATTGTATTTGATTTTTTCAAGCATTACTTTAAGATTTTCGTAGCTTTCCGTCATTTGCACAGAATGGGCAATTGGTACCGATGAAAAAACATTTCCATTGTGCAAGAGAACAGCTTTAAGGCTTCTTTTGGAAGAATCAATCAAAAGCCTCCAATCATCGGGATTGTATGTGCCCCCAAGTTTGTTTATCAGACTGGAAATGTCGGTGCAATAAACTAGACAACCACTTTTTTCAAAATAGCCTAAATACTCAGACTCGCGTTTCCTAAAATACGAGATTTTACGTCTTCTGCCAGTAAATTTTTACTTTGAAGTCTGGATGCTAAAATTTCGGAAAGATCCTTTGGAAGACCTAAGTCTCTAACTAAGTCGTTAAGTTCGGTCATGGAAAATAACTGCGGTTGTTTAGAAACGCTCGATATTTCACTGGCATCGGTAAAGTTGTTTTCATCAACTTCAGGTTCAGAACTGCTTGTAACATCTTCTAAATTTGTTGTTTTTTCAGGTATTGGCACGTCTGGACCATGTGGCACTGGCCTAATTGCAGACTTGAGGTTCGGATAAATGATGTTTTTTAAATTTTTTGTGTTATATCCACGTACATTGCACATACAGAAATAACAGTCATCATGGTGATTTGTTGGCTCTCGCCAAATCATTGGTATTCCAAAGGGTAGGGATTTCCTTGTTCCTTTAATCCAATACCTTAAACCCTCTTTACATATCTTACACACAATATGTGGTGCCCAATGTTTGTCTTGATCACTAATCTTTACTTTAAACTACTCGTAGTATTGGTGTTTCAACAGTGATGTAATTTTACGTCTAAATTTCTTGACCACAAAACAACCATACACATAGCAAATAGTATCTGGATTATTTTGACAAAGTCTTGGCATTTTAAACACGAATTTAACTACAAAAAGCTCACTAAACTCACTAAACAACGACTGCCTAGACCGAACGCAAACAGACCAATGAATGCGCTTGTTACACAAAGACGTCTATTTATATCTCATTCGCCAACGGTCTGACTGCAAATCAGGGAATCCCAGCAATTAAATTTTACTTTCGGGAATTCCCCTATACTATTCTATTGATTTGTACACAATTTAATCTCAGTGGCGTAGCAATTTTTAGAATGTCATTTAATTTTTATTCGCAAATATTTAAAAAACCATAAATACTTAGAATATAAAACTAATAATAAAACTGTATATAAAACTGTAGGAAGGAACATAATCATCTATTACATACGATCGGGATGGCGTCTCAATATGGCGGAGTAGGTGTTTCCGGTTTTGTAATGAGATATTTCCATTGGTGATTCTCACTGTCACGAAATGCGCACACAAACTACATAACCTAAATTTTAAAACATAATAATTTGAAATTAATTTTAGATTATAAATTTTATGTTTAATATTATAAACAAACGAATACTTAATTATGAAATGTAATTCTCTTCTTCGTATTGGTCGGAGTTTGAGAGAAAAGCAGATTTAGGTGGTGTCTAATGGCGGCCAGTGTGATGTCAAACTAAATTCTTATGAGGTCTGGCTTAGCAAGCAGGCGGTCCAGGGTTTGAGTCCCCGCCGAAGCGATAATTTTTCTAGATAGATTTGCATTCAAAATATAATTTTTGTACGACCATGCTATTTCGGATTGTTTACCATACTTGCTTTTAGAACAGTAGGTTATATTTACTGGTTGCTAAGCAAAAACGCGTCGGTAAGTAATTACTTACCGTTCAGTTCTGTCAGAAACAGAACGGTAAGTAAATTATATGTAATTTATAAAATAAATGCATGATCTTTAGATTTAAACTTATTAATTGTAAAAAGTGGCCAATAAGAACAATCTTGGGTTTATAATAAACCCAAGATTGTTCTTATTGGCCACTTTTTATAATTAATAAGTTTAAATATACATACAAGGAACGTATTGGGTACTTTTAATATTTTTTGTACGACCATGCTATTTCGGATTGTTTACCATACTTGGTTTTAGAACAGTAGGTTATATTTACTGGTTGCTAAGCAAAAACGCGTCGGTAAGTAATTACTTACCGTTCAGTTCTGTCAAAAACAGAACGGTAAGTAAATTATATGTAATTTATAAAATAAATGCATGATCTTTAGATGTCTCTTTCGCGAGAAATCATTTATTTTCTAAATAATTGGACTATTTAAAAAAATGTATGTTGTTTATTTAAATTTGCTCAGGCCTCTTCAATATCCCAATTATATTTGTTTTCAGATTCACTCCTTCTTACGAGTTTGACAAATATCGTGACATTCAAAAATAATAGTAATTGCAAACGTATCCATGGTAACGACAAAACCTACTTAATGTTTGGTGGATATACAGGGCAAAAATAAATTATCTTAAATCTATTTTTTTCGGGGATATTTCCTTAGTTAATACCTTTGTATTCATAATGGTCGTACAAAAAATAGTATAAGCATCTCAAACAGTAAGGAGTTTACCGATCTCCTCCAATATTGGCGACTTCGCTTCGCTCAGTCGCCAAACATTGTCGTCGATCGGTAAACTGTCCTTACTGTTCTTGATACTTAATATACTATTATGATCTTTAGATGTCTCTTTCGTGAAAAATCATTTATTTTCTAAATAATTGGACTATTTAAAAAATGCATGTTTTTGATTTGAATCTACTGTGACAAAATACCTAATAAATAATAGTAATTACAAACGTATCCATGGTAACGACAAAAATATCGTGACATTCAAAAATAAAATTACAAACGTATCCACGGTAACGACAAAAGCTACTTAATGTTTGGTGGATATACAATTATACAGGGCAAAAATAAATTATCTTAAATCTATTTTTTTACCATTTTCGAGATATTTCCTTAGTTAATACCTTTGTATTCGTAATGGTCGTCCATTGTCGTCGATCGGTAAACTGTCCTTACTGTTCTTGATACTTAATATACTATTAATGTAAAACATTAATTGAACAAAATAAATTAACCTATATTTAAAATTTATAACTTTTATATTTCAAATAATTAATAATATTATAATATTGCATGTGCTGTTATCTATGGCGTTTTAATAGAACTACAGATCGTGGGAAATCATTTCGCACGGTCATTACCGTTTAGTTTAGAGATTGTATAGTGGTCGTAGATAAAATAATTATTCTAAGAGCAGTAATTTACTTTGGAATGAATTAATGAAGAATAAACAGAAAAAACGTCAATGGTGGATGGTTTCAGTTTTAAAAATAGAAGTACGTGCAAATTGAATTTGCTTACCAATTTAATTATAGAAGATTCCGGACAGTTTGAAAATTTTGATCGCTTAATGATAAATTAATGTTGTTGTAACGAGTGCGTAATCTTAAAATAAAATGAAATGCCATTTACACCTGATATGCACAAACGAACGACAGCGTTGAGTGATGCACTTACAAGCGACGGACGGATCGCATTTGCAGGTGTTCGATGTTATTTGTTCGTATTCGTCTGTGCTTGTTGTCACGTCCACACTATTTGAATGGTAACGCAGGTTTGTGTGCGTTCAAGTTCGTTCGTTAGGTGTATACCCAGTTTTAGCTATCGAATATTCAATATCAACAAAACTATGTAAATATAAATAATGTTTTATATTTCTGTCAAGACAAAATCTGCTTGAATTAGCACAGTGTGTCGTATCTAGAAAACTAGACATACATAGTTACGGTTAGGTAACGTGATTCACGTGTTTCATACAACTATTTTATTGTTTTCCGAACGATAGTTCTAAGACTTTGCTGGTGCACATTAACTTAGTATCGATGAGCTAAGCTAACTTTTGTTAGTGAAGTGCAGACGTAAAAAAGGACATAATGCAAAATCTCAGAACTGTACGTGAATTTCTCTATGGTTGATAGTTAGTTCAGAGACTTCTTCTTTAAGTTGGACCAACATCATGTTAAGAATGATAAAATTAATTACCCTTTACAACGCTCCTTCCAATACGAATCCAATAATATCAAAAGGGCATTATACCAATATCCATAGCTTTGGATATTGGATATACCTCGGAAGCTGTTATTGAAGCCTCTGTCAATACTTAATGCAACACCTCTTGGTATATTCCCTACACCACCACATCGTTGCAGTACCGTCAATGAAGAGTGTTATTTGAATTATCAGAACATGTAGCGTTGCCCTTACTAGGAGTGCCGTAAGAGAAAGCTTTTGGTTTCCTAATTGTAGTAAAATAAGTGACAAGGTAGAAATCGATGGGTGAAAATATTTAAAGGAAGGTGGTGTCTTAAAGAAACTTCTTTTAATATTAGCTAATTATACTAATTCTCTTCTGATGTTTAAAAAGGGCCTCTTTGATTAATTCTGCTATTTAATGCAGTCCAATTCAATACTATTTAAAGCTTACAAAAATATCACCAAATATCTTTTAGACAGTGAAGAATTCCGTAACCTTAATCGTTATATAAGTTACGACAAACAATACTAAATTAAGATTAATAATAAGCATGAATTATCACAATATTTTGCAGAGTTAGACCATAAAACTCTTTAACATACCTACTCTATTTACTAGAACAATCAATGTCCAACTACATTATCAAATGTATTAATACATAAATCTTTATAACGATGCTATTTTCTAAATATAATGCTTGGCTCATAGAATAAATCAGGGTAGACTATACTACGAGTATATGTAGTAACGTGACCATGAGACTATATAAAAATTATCTACAATTACTCCTTGAACTTGTAACCTATCTTACGGAAACAACCATTTATAATAACTTGTAACAAATTGTTATGTTAATCTTGTTGCTACTTTTATTATGCATCTTATTATGTAAACAGTAAGGTTGTCGCATTTCTGACATTAAACTATATCCCAAGTATGTATAAAGTTACATTCTAAATGAATAATTTTGTTTTCGTAAAAACTAGAATTCCTTAACGTTAGTAACTTTAGAAGAACATATACAATAGAAGTATAAATAATAAGACTATTAAAATAAGAAAAAGAAATGATTTAAAAAGTCATTCTTACAATAATGAGAAAATGACTTCTATGTAGGCACACTTTGTTAACTCCCTATTTAAGTGTAGTTAAGTATTTTTAAAAACAATTTACAATTACTTGTAGTTGATGTAGGGCGATTATACTTTTCGTAATTGAAAGGAAATACAATAAGTTCTATATCTGGAATATAAATGTTCTAATTAGCAATCTACAAAAATCGAGTAATTTTGACATGTTTACAGCTCCCCCAGCAAACAGGAGTTTTCTGTCAACCGAAAGATTTTACATTCTTAGATGATTTAGAATTTACAATAAAATTAGAAAATAGTATATTATGCAACAAGTTTTATAAACGGCATTTTAGTCACGAGTTTTATTAGGCACGAGCAGAGCGTAGCGGAGCGAGTGTTTAATAAACGAGTGTCTAGACCGTTTATAAACGTGTTGCATACTATACTTTTTCTACGACCATCACAAAAATACTAAAATTTGGAAATTTGGAAATTATTTTATTGCACGACACTGTCATGATTTCAGATAATTCTCCTGTGTAAGCGGCTTTAGAAACATAAAAAAAATGTCAAATGAAACGTCAAACTATTTTAAAGGATTTTTGAGCATTTTGCAAGTTGGAAGGTGTTGTGTCGTGCAATAAAACGTTGTATTCCACTCATTCCTGTGTAAATTGTGCGGTTTTTCTCCACTCGTGGGCCTTAAACACAAAATAACTATTATTACCTTAAGCCATATTAATAAACATAGCAACAATACAAAATTATTTAATTGTTCTGCTTAGGTAAATATACACAGTCACATTAGAAACATTTTGGCAATTGCTAAAGGAAATCATTGATTTTCTTAAATTCTTTTCATCAAATTGTGTTTTATTTACTTCATTTACTTGATTTAAATTGAAGTGATTCGTTGTTCCACTTTCATTTTCATCAAAATTAAAGCTTGAACTTTCAGCAATTGCAAGATCAATATTCACAGCATTCTCTTGCACAGCAGTATCTTGAACAGTATTCAAGATTTTATTAGCTGTCTGGATTTTATTGTTTAACGAGTGGTCAATATAACTTTCCGCAACAGCTGTTGATCGCCATCCTCCATGGCGCTTTAAAGCTGTAATGTCCGCACCCGAGTCTACCAAAATCGTCGCTGAGGACCTTCTTAGACAATGACCGGTGTAACCAGCAGGATCAGGCAACTTTAAAAATTTTGCTACTACGCTAGCGAGGCTGCCAAATTTATTTATTCCAATCGGTTGTTTTGTACATTTTCCTCGCTGGTAGTTTAAGAAAAATCGGGTGGTACGTGTCAGATTTGAAGGTCGAAGTTCCATGTATTTCGTACAGGTATGGTAGAAATTACCTCCAATAACAAACTGACGTTCCGTTTTTGTTTTTGTATCAGGAATGTGAACTAAAAGGGCAGTGCCGAGGTCTTCAGTATGACTTGTTTCAATTTTCATCAATTCTTCCCGCCGACAAGCTCCCATTATGCCAAAAATTAGCCCAACCTAAAATATTTATAATTTTTATTTTTTTATTTAATTTGGTTTTATACTTTACCTTTGTAAATAGGTATTCTTTATCTGGAGCAGACGAAGAATTCTTTAATTTGCTGGGGTGTCAAAATTTTCGACTTTTTAGGTCTGTAACCGTCTGATTTACGCTTCAGAAACGAACACAATCTGGGATACTTGCTTATATCAACATTGTTTTTTAAATTTATTGTCATTCGCAGCATTGAGTAGATTGCCCACAAAGAGGACGGTTTCATCCTTTTCGAAAGATCTTGGAAATAAGCCAGTAACACATTCTCAGAGAATGATTTTGCTTGGTTTTTTTGACGCCAATCTTGGAAAAGTTTATACGCACGTTCGTACTGACTTTTTGATTTGTTGGGTAGCAAACTAGCAGTTGCTGATGCCGCTGCTTCAGTAATTTCCGGTAGAGTACAAATGCTAACATCCTCTTCACTTTCACTGTCGTTTAGATTCATTTTTCACAAGAAGGGCACTTTATTTTCACCACTAAATACAAAATTACTTGTCTGTTGACGCGCCGTATCGGGTTATTTTGACAGATTGATGACAAGTCGCAACTAACTTGATTTGAGTGTTACATGATTTTTCCGAGAAAGCTAACTTCAGCCCGTAACTAAACGTCCCTTGCTAACTTCAGCTCGTGACTAAAGTGCACGAAGCCACGGCTTGTCAAGGTGTATTTAAAAGATCACTTAGCGTCATGGAAACATATGCGATAAATGGCATTTTAGACATGGGAGTAGAAATAGTATATTACGTTATAAGTCCGGTAAACCCAAGTTTACAGTAGCGAGTTGAAAACGTTTCGGGACGAGGCGACAAAGGAGCCGAGTCTCGAATGTTGAAACGAGCTACTGTAATGGTTTACCGGAAGTATGACGTAAGGCGTTTTATTTCATACTGCCTCACATTGTTCATTTTTTAAAAAAATGCATTTAAAATTTTCAGTCCGGTAAAATTTTTTACCGGACTCAAATTAGATTTTCAGTCTGGTAAAATTTTTTACCGGACTCAAATTGGATTTTCAGTCCGGTAAAATTTTTTACCGGCCTTGTAACGTAATAATTCATTTACCGGACTCAAATGAGTCCGGTAAATACCCTTTTACCGGACAGTATGAAATAAAAAGATTTTATTTGTTACTCATTTGTAAACCTCAATTTATCAAAACACCATATTAATAAAGAAAGTTTATTTTTACAAGCTACTAACTTGTAAAATCTTTACAGGTTAACTGTCAGTTTTACAAGTTAGTAGCATTATTTACATTAGCAAATTTTGTTTTATTTGCATCATAAACGTTAAAAATCATGGTACAACTGTTATTTCCCGTAATAATACGAGGGTGGTCCCAGAAGTACCCGACCCAACAAAGAAAACAAAAATTTTGGAAAAAGATTTATTTATTTTTCAACGTAATCTCCTTTCAGCTCTATACACTTCTCCCAGCGGTGTTCAAAAAGTTCGATACCCTTTTTATAATAAGAACTGTCTTGCTCCTCAAAATAGCCATTAACTGCTGACATCACTTCTTCATCGTTGGAAAATCTTTGACCACTGAGCCATTTTTTCAAGTTTGGGAACAGAAAATAATCCGAGGGGGCTAAATCTGGCGAATATGGTGCATGAGGTAGCAATTCAAACTTTAATTGATTAATTTTGGCCATTGCAATAACGGATTTGTGAGCTGGCGCGTTGTCGTGATGAAACAACACTTTCTTTTTAGCCAAATGCGGCTGTTTTTACTTGATTTCTTCGCTCAAACGTTGCAATAAGTTTGCATAATACTGGCCGTTGATAGTTTTTCCTTTTTCGAGATAGTCAATAAAAATTGTTCCACGCGCATCCCAAAAAAACGACGCCATAACCTTGCCTGCAGATGAAACGGTCTTCGCCTTCTTTGGAGCCGGTTCTCCCTTTTGAGTCCATTGTTTCGATTGTTCTTTTGTCTCGGGTGTGAAATGATGGACCCATGTTTCATCCATTGTTAAGAAACGGCGCAAAAATTCTGCTTTGTTGCTGTGAAACTTCGCTAAACACTCAATTGAAACATTCTCACGACACTGTTTTTGCTCGAGTGTGAGCAAACGCGGCACCCATCTTGCACACAGCTTTCTCATGTCCAAATCTTCAGATAATATGCGATGTACCGCACTTTTTGAAATGCCCGTAATGTCTGCTAGCTCGCGCACTTTCAGTCGGCGATCATCAAGTACCGCTTTGTGGATTTTCTTCACCATTTCTGGAGTCGTCACCTCATTTGGTCGGCCACTGCGATGCTCGTCTTGGCAGCTCGTACGGACTCGTTTAAACTCAGCTACCCAAAATTTAACTGTTGTAAACGAAGGAGCAGACTCACCCAGAGTAGAATCTAGTTCAGCTTTTATATTGGTTGGGCTGAGGCCTCTCAAATAAAAGTATTGTATCACATAACGATGACCAATTTTCTCCATTTTCACAAATCCACTGACAACGTTCACTATTGATGGCTGCCAAACAAATACTGAACAACGTGGCGCTTTCAAACTTGAAACATATGCTTTATAGACTGTGTACTTTCCAATACAGTGATATTTTCAAACAACTACCGCCACCTCTTGGTCAGGTCGAGTACTTCTGGGACCACCCTCGTATATTCACGCTCGTATCTTGAAGATGACTTTTCTGGCAATAAACTTGAAGCTACTAATAAATAAATCGTGAAATAAACAACATGCAATCATGGTAACGTTTCCAAAGCTTACCACAAAATTGCGAATTTTTTGTAATCGAAATTTGAATATGTATTTGAGGTATTTTCATTTATTTACAAATGAATAACAAATAAAATATATAACAATACACGCAAGGTAACTGGTTTTCTTCTACGACTTGCCAGTCATATCCTTCTGTCCGCCAGTAAAAACCCTCTTACCATGCTAGTAATGTTATATACTGTTACTCGCAGTTGATGCCTACATTCTGTAAATGTTGGATGTTACCAAAGTGATAAGTGGATATTTAGAGTTTCTTATGGCAAAGTATATTCAGCAGAACATAAGACTTCTATTTTTTTACTGTCTCCAGCCTTACTGTGTGGAACTCCATAATCATGAAATATAATCAAATTAAAAGATAACCTGTCACTACTTCAATCTATCAGACATAAAATTACAGAAAACAATTTAATTTCTGTTAAAGCAGATAAGGGTAACATTTTGGTAATCCTTTCGAAAGATGTTTACACACAAAAGGTTAATGATTTTATTGATAAAGAAAATTTAGATGTTTTAAACAAAGATCCTACGACAAAATTTCAAAAAGAAATAAAATAAGCTTTAGCAAACTGCAATATCTGCTTTAACGAATTAGAAAAACAACAAATCATACATAAAAACCCACAACCACCAAAACTATATGAACTGATTAAAACACATAAACACAACATGCCTATACGTCCTTTAGTATCATATATCAACGCACCTAATCACACCTTCGAACTCGAAGAAACTCAACCATATTATTAACATCATAGGATACAATCGAAATACTCGGTCAAAACTTCATTAGAATTAGTAGAAAAACTACAAAACATATATCTTCCAGCACATTCAAAACTTGTAAGCTTTGACATTTGTAACATGCTTTCAAAGATTTCACCACAAGACTGTATTCCTTTGTTAGATAATTTCCTAGTTAATAGTAATGTAGAATTACTAAAAAGATTGGAGTTAATTCAATTATTTGATCTTTGTATCTGTCAAAATTATTTCACTTTTAATAATATAATTTATTTACAAAAAGATGGTTTACCTATGGGTAATTCTCTGAGTCCTCTATTAGCTAACATATTTATGGATAATTTCGAAGATCAGATATTTGAATTAGATCTTTCTAAACACATTATTTTTTGGTTTCGTTATGTTGATGACATTTTAGCTTGTTTTGACTTGTTCTTTTGAGGTTATCAATGAATTTTTAATTCTTACTAACAGTCTTCACCCAAACATCACGTTTACACTAGAAACAGAACAAAATAGAACTATTAATTTTTTTGATTTAACTATTACAATCAATACAAACAATGAATTTGATTTTTTCCATATACAGAAAACCCACAAGCACAGACGTCACTATTCCTAACCAGTGGCGTAGCCAGAGTTGGCCCTGGGGGGGATATACAATAACAAAAGAAAATCCGTGGGCTTGGCTCTCAACGTATACCTATAATAACTGTTTATTTAGGTTTTTTTATAGATTGTACGGAACAAAATGGCAAATATTAAAGAATACTGAATAAAAAACAAAAACATTTTATAGTGGGGGAGGCGCATTTAGTAAAATATGTAAAATTACAAAGTTGGCTCCTCCTGAAACCTAACTAGCAACCACCATTCTAAATTTTATATTACAGTAGTGCAGATGATATTTTGACCGGTGGTCACTGTGTACGAGTGGGACTTTCTTTTCTGGACGCCATTTAGGAAAATGGCGAATGCAAATATTTTATTGTTCGTACTTTGGTATCCACTCAACCTAAAAACTTGATCTTGGTGTCAAATTATATGTTTTTGTGGTCAAGGAATTCAAAGAAGTCTTTAATTTATTCATATATACAACCCTTCTCCCATTTTTCAAAATGTGTACCCATATATGGCATTAAATAAACTAATATTTAATTATTTTTCAACTATTACAATCCTCCTTTATTAAACAAAGATAATTATATTTCTTCTTACTCAAACATGAAAACCACAATTAAAAAAATGTTGATTTGAAACAGTTACTTCAATAGTAATTGCATGATGTCCCACTGTCACTAGCAACATATGACGGATGTCTTCGTCTTTCAACAAATAAAGCCATTCTCGGTACAATTTTGATAGAGGACAATGGTGTAGATATCCTTCCTGTAGAAGAACCTGGTATGCGTATATACTACATCAATGATGCTATGGGCGTAGTACAAGCACTCAGAAAGCCTAGTAAAGCAACAACTTTTGGTGATCTAGCGGACTCATTTGTGAAGTTAGTATTGCAGAATTTCTCTGATTACACTTCGAGAATTGATGTTGTCTTTGATAGCTACAAAAATAATTCTATTAAATCAGCAATTAGGGCCAAACGCAAAAGCAAGAACACTCCCCCTTTGTAAGACGTGACATACAAGATTCCTTTGCCACAGAATTGAAATGGATTTATTAATCTTCTTGAGAATAAAAAAGCTCTAACTCACTTCCTCTCAAATCAGTTGATGGACGTATCCTCTAAGAAATTAAACCCAAACCAAGTTGTAGTGACAGCAGGTGGTTATAAACAGTGTGATACGGCTAATAGCCCAGGAGCTGGCGACCAAAAAGTGTAAGAGTTGATTGATCACTACGCAGTTTATGTAATAAGAAACTGGAAAACAGTCGTCAGACAGCGTAATGATCGAACGCGTGGTATCAGCACCAATGCGGTGGTCGCATGTCTTTAAAATGAGGTCAATGTAAAGAAGTGATTTGAAAAAGCTGAAATTTGGTACAATGTTAATTTATTGAATATAGTTTCTCAAAAAAACAGTCAGACTTCATTTTGATAGAACCGAGCTGGTCAGCAGTCGCTAGAAGTAACGACTGTTTTTAGCGGCTGCTGACCAGCTCGGTTCTATCAAAATGAAGTCTAACTGTTTTTTGAGAAACTATATTCAATAAATTAACACTGTACCAAATTTCAGCTTTTTAAAATCACTTCTTTACATTGACCTCATTTTGACGACATGCGACCACAGCATTGGTGCTGATGCAACGCGTTCGACCATTACGCTGCCTGACGACTGTTTTCCAGTTTCTTATTACATAAACTGCTTAGTGATCAAATTTCAGCTTTCAAGCTGCGCTGACGCCGACTGTCCCTATATCCGAGTTTATTTTGTGTAGGATATTTATTTACACCCTCAATATAAGCTAATATTAAAATATTAGCCTTTATAAAACTTACACATTTTGGTCGCCAGCTCCTGGACTATAATTCCACATCTGGAATTCTGTCAGATTCATTATTTGCAAACCACGAAGAAGCAGATACGAGGATTTTGCTTCATGCAAAATATGCAACTAATAATGGATACAGTCGGATTGTTGTGCAATGCAAAGATACAGATGTGCTAGTTATATTAGTGAACATGTTTCAATAAATTCACGCAGACGAAGTATGGATGTCCATTCTTCCCTGTGCATACAATATTCTCAGGTATACTAACTGATGTGCGAGAATCTATTATTGGTTTTCACTCGATAACTGGATGTGACACAACCAGTCAGCTAAATGGTATTGGCAAGAAAACTGCATGGGAAGTTTATCTGAAAAATCCTAAATTGCTTGCAGATATAGGTTTTGGAACATTGTCGGATAGTACAATCAAATCCGCTGAAGATTTTTTTATTAGCATTTACTCGCGCTCTCTACATAATGCAGAAACTTTAAAATCAATCAATGAACTTCGGAAATTACAGTTTGGGAGAAAATCACCAGAATTGCTTCCTCCTACATATGCTTCATCGAAGCTACACATCCAACGTGCACATTACCAAGCATTTGTGTGAAGAAAAGCACTGGAGGCTAAGCCATTGTTGCCTGATTTACTTGATGGCGGAGGTACGATGATAATGGTGAATTAAAACCAGATTATGCTCGATCTATTTGTGTGTGTACAGTAAACAAGCTACCATGTCTCAAAGTGTGTGGGTGTTCTCTTAAGCAGTGTAAGAACATATATTCAAACCAGGATGATGAGGATGAAACAGTGTAATTCTTGAATTTATATTCTATCACACAGGGAAGTTAGGCCCCATAAAGGACATTTTTAATTGTGGTTTTTACGTTAGAGTCAGAAGAAATATCATTATCTTTATTTAATAAAGGAAGATTGTAATAGTTAAAAAATAATTAAATAAAAGTTCATTTAATGCCATATATTGGTCCCCATTTTGAAAAATGGGAGATGGGTTGTATATATGAATAAATTAAAGACTTTTTGAATTCCTTGACCCCAAAAACATATAATTTAACACCAAGATCAAGTTTCTAGCTTGAGTGGTTTCCAAACTACGAACAATCAAATATTTGCATCCGGAATTTTCCTAAATGCCGCCCAGAAAAGAGGGTCCCACTCATACACAGTGACCACTGGTCAAAATATCATCTGTACTACTGTAATATAAAATCTAGCATGGTGGTTGCTAGTTCGGTTTCAGGGTGAGCCAAATTTGTCATTTTGGCCATCTGCCTCTACACTACTAACTAGTCTTTATTCAACAAAAAACATTACAAAACAAAATCTAGGTGCCATGGTTTTTGGTCAATTTGTCAAACATTTCATCTACGTTTTTTAAGTTTTAGACCCTTGGGGGGGGGGATATATCCCCCATATCCCCCACGTGGCTACGCCACTATTCCTAACGATTCATGTCATCATAAAATGCATAAACTAGCGGCTTATAGATCTTTAGTACACCGAGCTTTAACTACTCCAATGAAACGATCACATTTTGATAAAGAAATTTCAATCATCAAACAATTAGCGCATGCAAACCATTATAACCATAACATGATTGACACTTTAATTCAACAATAAGATTATAGGTTAGCTATCAAACGAATATTTCCAATTGACACTCAAATACAAGACACAAACTACATATCAATACCATACTTTGGCAAGATATCAGAACAAATTGCAACTATAATACAAAAAACCACTAGTTATAAAATAACCTATAAAACCAACACCAACACTTTTTCATTTTTATTCAATGCTAAAGACAAAACACAAGATATCATGAAATCCGGCATTTACCATTTGAATTGTTCTTTTTGTAACTCGGTTTATAATGGACAAACACTTAGAAATTGCGACATAAGATACAAAAAACACGTACGCTCTTATAGACTTAAACATTCAGAAAAATCGAATTATGCCAAACACATTCTGGAACAGAACCACCCAATGACACCTCAAAACAACATTAAATTCTTACATTTTTGCAACAACAAACACAAAGTAGACATTTTAGAAGCTTTTGAAATATACAAACATAAACGCACAGTACCTTTAATGAATGAACAAACTGAGCTTAGTAATTCTCCTTTATTAGAAGTGTTAGATATTTAGTTTTTGTCTGTATTGTATCTAGTTACCTATTTTCTGTATGTATTTATCCTTAGCAATGTGTTTGTTTATCAATCTTATCTACCTTTGATAATGACATTTTAATGTCGAAACAATATTGTCAGGTTAAGATAAACTAATAAAACTTGTGAAACTTTAAATTAATCTTTTAATTTGATTATATTTCACTTCTATTTTTTGTATTAGTCTTTCAAAAGATATTAGAAAATCGAGCAATCCAATTCAATTAATTTCAGAAATCCTTTATGTTTCTAGAATGAATATAATTCTTATCATTCAGTTCACAATTCGAATTCCATTTGCCAGATTTTGTCAACATAATAGACAGGTGCTCAATGTTCAGTTAGTTTTCATAGGTACTGGGAAACTTTGTTTATGCCTAGTGAAATATTAGTGAAGGTAGGCATATATCTCTTTGACATTCAGCTTTTGTAATAATTTTATCAGCATTACTAGTGTGACTTAATAAGAGCATCCTGCTAAAAATGCGGCAATTTTAAAGCTTTGTTTTGGCAAAATGAATTCAAACTGTAATAAATAATAGTAGACATCCGTTTCCAAATTTCAGTAAATTAAAATAGTATAGTTACAATGTAAATCTACACAAGTATGGTTGTAATGTAGTAAACACTCTGTTCTAGTATACTTAATTAGAAATAATTTCCGCTCGAGTCAAAAATTGAAGTTAGAATAAAAATATGCAATACAATTTCAAAGATTTATAGCGTTACTAATAGAAATTCTCTTAAGTTTTCTAACAACTACAACACAATTTTTCAGAAAATGACAATAATGGAATGGCATTGCCAATCTTTTGTTTGCACTACTTTAACAACTTCGTAAAGTTTTAATTTTAAAGACCTTTCGTCGCATTCTATCAACATTCGCCAGTAGTTGTTGGGCTGTTATATTACTGCCTCTTATATTACGGATAGTACAGATGTATTATTTTTATATAGCTCCACACAGTAAAAAATTTAGTGTTAAAAATCAACACTAAAGCAACACTATCTCGAGTTTATATAGGTCCCTCTAGACAATGTTCACTTTTGAACTCTAAAAATAGTGTATTTTTTAGTGAGAATCTACTCTATTATAGTGAATATATCACGTGTAAAGTAACTCTACTGTACAGTTTAAATAAATACTACCGTAGTGAAGATAACTAGTGTAAATATTCACTAAGTTACACTAGGCGTTATATTATAGACAGATTGAAATAAATGCTGAGAACTAATATAAACATTTATTTTACAAAAAAATATAACAATATACAAATAATTGCTTAATTAATACATATACCGTATTATAAGAGAATACAGAGATTATATATTCAGAAGCATAACACTAGAATAAGAACGCGTAGGTATTTCGGAACTAAATACAAATCAGTTTTTGTGTGGCACTTGCTAAGTTTAAAAGGTTGCTTAAACAATAATAACTGAAGATCAATAACACTATAATGCAACTTTCTAGGGTGTACAACCTTATACCTTTGTAACAATCATATACGCACTAGAACACCTACGGACAAAGACGCTTTCAATGGCAGATATCACGAACATCAAGTGCAATACTGCCAAGTGCGTCGGCGCGTTTTAGTGTTAATATACACTAGTAGTGAAAATTACGACTCTACGACGTGTTATATGTTGACTATTAACATTTTAGTGTCAATTAACTCTAAAAGTAATAATAAATACTAAAACTTTTAGTGTTACTTATCCCGTCTTGTGAGAAATGTCACTGTACCGAGTTTGTTAGCAAATATAATGTACATCAACACTAAAAATATATAGTGTTAAATTAAGTGTAAAGTAACACTTTAAGACTTACTCTATTATTTTAACCGGAACACTAAGTTTTTAACACTAGACTGATTTTTTACTGTGCAGCTGATGCTATATACTGTGATTAGACAATTAAAACAAAACAATTTATGCAATAACTATAAAAGTATATGCTCATTCTGTTGAATACAATCGTGATCGATTAGGTTAGTAAAGATACAATCCACTGGTGTAGGTCGCTCCTTTACCGGTGCGGTGCAAATTGCTCAGCACCGGCACCGGAGCGCACTCCAAGGTGCGCTGTTTCAAATAAGGCTTGTCCCAAAAAGTTTTGCTCGGTTTTTATATGCATGAATGTATATTTAAAATAACTAACTGTAACCGTTTTGTTAAAATATAGGTGTGATTAGTGAAGCATATGCAGTTGCTTCAATTAAAATCCTCATTGTGGTGGCTGACTCTGCTCAGTCTCAAGTACAAGTTCGACAAGTGAAGAGGTGCGTCAAAAAGTTTTGCACGTTTACGTTAAAAATTCTTAATAATGGATGGTTGATCAAGTTTGACTTTGCTACTCTACCAAGTCCACAATTCTACACATTAATCGACAAGGAGAATGTACTGGATAATCTGAGACAAATTGCAATAGAAAAATTTAGGCCGAAGATACTCGTTTGGTAGGTTGCCTCTCGGTGTGGTCCTCGCAGTAAACCGCTGTTTGCGGAAGTCATAATCAATCGCGGAATTTGTCACTAAATATTTGCTATACGTTGCTGTCACTAAGTAACTGCAAGAACAGTTACTACCATGTGCACCAAATCATAGTAAAGTAACTTTGTTTTGACCAGACCTAGCAACATCACAATACGCCAAAAGCACTACAAAGTGGTTAAAAGACCATAATATCCATTACGTCCAAAAAAAAATTTACCCAACACACCATAACTTTGCTCAATTGAGAGATACTAGATCCTACTTAATAAAAAATATGTTAAAGGAGAACTGAACCGCTAATAAATCGCTTCAAGAATTTTCCTTAAACAAGATAGCAACAGCAAAAAAGTGGAAAGCCGAAGTGTGCAAATATTAATGTAAGGTGTCAGGGGAAAAGTTCTACTGTTTAGTAGAAAACCATTGGTTAACGTAAATAAGGTTAAACTAAATTCTTGAATTTCTTTAAATTCTTACAGCCGTAGTTATAGAGAGATTACACGCGTGTAACATAATATTTATTATTATGTTACGCACGTGTAATCTCTCTATAAGTACGGCTGTTAATGTATTAGCCTAATGCAGTAAACATGTAATAAATATCAATCAAAGTAAAAATGTCGGTAAAAATGTTTCAGCCAAGATACTTTGGTAAACGACGGTTTCGGTGGCGACTGAACTGTCACCTCCGCCTCTGGAAACGAAGCGGAAGCTGTCGCGATCGTTGTTCACCAGGTCGCCACCGCCGTCGCTGCTGCGGCAGTAAAAACGGTGCCATCGACAACTGCTGCTGCCGTCGCAGCTAAATAATTATCAGCTAAAGGTACTACTTATATTATAAAATAAAATTCTTAAATTACTTATTTGCCTATTGTTTTTATTTTGACCGCTATTACTAAAACATTCAAAATTGTACGATGTCCCAAGTAAATTGAGTAGGCACTGTACGTTCCTCTTTTAGGTATAAAAAGTTATTGTGTACGGTTGCACTGTGTTTTGTTTTGTGTACGAAAAAGAATACTTAGTTTAATGCCTTGCTCCTTCCGAGAGCTGTCAGTTAATAATTGCTTAAATAAGTTTATATTCATATTAGCAATGGACAGGTTTTTGCACTTTTTAAAATTACCAATTATTGCCAGCGGAGGAAGTCTCATTCAATTGATAATAATTATAAAAAAGGAAGATATTACCATATTAATTAATAATTAGTGATGATGTATTATTGATACGACCAGACCTTTCGGTAAAGCTCAGTTTTTCTAACGATACGATCGTTATACCAATGTCATTTTAGATCATGCTCGTTAATTTGTACTCTTTCATCGCTCCCCTTCAACCACTCCAAAGTGGTTTTTATAAACTTGAATGTTTGTAAGCGAAGACAAAACAAACCACTCTGACACCCAGCTCCGGTTTTTTGATGCGGTGGTAGTGGTTGGGGGATACACTATCCTTAATTTACAATATCTAGTACCATATGTATTTGTTATTTGAACTTAGTACATTATCATCCGCTATGTGTAAAACACGTTCTACAGAAATACAATGCGTATAATTTTATTATACAATCTCGAAGCCCAATTTGTTTATGCAATAATTTACAGCAAATCTAAACATTGCGTCATTATCTAGTCTTTGTATGAATAAAACACATTTTTAAAGAAAAACCTACTTCTATACATTAATGTTCACAAGGGTGTATAATGTATATTCTAAATAATTATTCCTAATGCTTTAGATTTTTTATATCAACACTTTGCGACGTGGTAACGGATCAACAAACCTTACTTGGTTTAGAATACTTACCCTCTATGTATTAGGCAGTTATACTAATCCAATATTTGTATAGGTGTTAATCCTGCAATATTGTTTACCAACCTCAGAAAAGGTGGAAGAAGCTACATTTCTGTAACCAAAGATCTTTCAGTCAAAAAAGTTATTGTTACTTTTCACTACCATAGACTAGTTAACATTATAGTAATAGTTATTCGCGTAACAAAGCAGAAAAAGTTTTAAATGACAATTAAATAAAGGATGAATAGGCTCGTTCGTAAACTCGCTCGTCCTCCTGGAAGCCTAGAAATCCTGTAAGACACTTTACCGGTTATATTTTTCTAAAATTCTTAAAAAAATTATAAAACTGACTGGAAATGATATTTTTTACTTTACATGATTAGTTAGGAATAGTAGATTACTTACCGAGGCGGGAAGTAGAACATTACGCAGAGAGCAATGTTGCTGCCCGAGGCGCGAAGCGCCAAGGGCTGCAATTGCTCGACGCGTAATGTCGTCCCGCCGAGGTATGTATACTATTTTATTCACAATCGTACATAATTATGTTCTTACATTGATACTGTTCTTATACTTGATATATATAGGACACAACACCAGCGTTTTTATTCAGGTGGCGATAAAATGACAATTGCTGCAACAATTGTCAAAGTAAATTCGTGTCACCACTAAATCAAATTTAATTACATTGCTCCTAATTGCAATTTACACGATTTAAAATGTCTGATAGTGAAACTGATGTAAGTTGCACACCACCGGAATTGCGAGAAGTTGCTAAAACAGTGACTGGCTGTTTGTTACCTGCTAAAAGTAAAGATAGATACGAAAACTTCTGCCATCTGTTGAGAATATTTAGAACGAGCAAAAGGTAAGTAATGGATATTACTAACCAAGAGAACTCATTACTAACCAAGAGAACTTATTATTGACTATGGTGTATAATAAACTACTTTCTAACTTTTTAAACGTCAGTAATGAACACATTGTGTATCGATTGTGAATAATAGTATATTACGTTATAAGTCCGGTAATCCCAAGTTTACAGTAGCGAGTTGAAAACGTTTCGGGACGAGGCGACGAAGGAGCCGAGTCTCGAATGTTGAAACGAGCTACTGTAATGGTTTACCGGAAGTATGACGTAAGGCGTTTTATTTCATACTGCCTCACATTGTTCATTTAAAAAAAAAATGCATTTAAAATTTTCAGTCCGGTAAAATTTTTTACCGGACTCAAATTAGATTTTCAGTCTGGTAAAATTTTTTACCGGACTCAAATTGGATTTTCAGTCCGGTAAAATTTTTTACCGGCCTTGTAACGTAATAATTCATTTACCGGACTCAAATGAGTCCGGTAAATACCCTTTTACCGGACAGTATGAAATAAAATATATTCTTGACTGTTTGTTTGTAATTACCTTAACAACATAACATCAATGTTATGTTGCTAAGGGAGGATTATTCAATCTCTAGTATACCTCTAGAAAGTTAGTTACTGTGGATACAATTGTCTCAACATATGTCAAATGTTAATTAGAGATTGAAAATCCGGTCCTAAGAGTACCTAATGATGATTTGATATTTGCCTCGAATATTTTTATAACAGTTATTTACTTAACAACTCAAGCTGCCGAAGGCTCTGTTGTACTACTTGGTGATATAACGATTAATGCGGTATGGTTTAGTCGGCCCATTACCTTAATGGAACGGATTAGTGTAAAGTTGATCTGGGAGCCGAGGCATTGTAAGATCTCAGGATCTGACAAATTTATAAAAAAAAGATCAACTACACCTTACCTTGGTCCAGGACCGGTTCTGGAGATATCCAAGTGCATATTAGAGACTGGGTTAAGGAATAACAGAAAATCTATTGGGGGAAATTATTCCCAGACACGAACATGAGAAAAGAATTATTAGAGAACCATGTAACAACGTAATTGTTACAGAACCACGTAAAGATATGGACAGGTTTAGAATTATAACAGGACTACTGACTGATCAGGTACCATTTAAGAGACACCTGTATAGAATGGGATTAAACACTGACCTCAACTATAGATTATGTAGTGAAGAATTGGAAACGTTCTAATGTATAGCTACTATGTAAGTAACTGCGAAGCATTGGATCACACCAAAAAGAGGAATTAGACCAAAATCTAATTAAAACTCATGATACTAGGGATCTATACAAATAGGTACAAGGATCGGATGTACTGGAGTACAATGTTCGAGTATTCCTACCACTGTTAAATATTGCTTCTGAGAGTACTGTCTGATGATTAAAGTACTATGGGAATTATGAACTCTCTTCGAGAACATCGCAATCAACAATTAGTACATACTGTAACATAGTATTATAAGTTCCTTGTTTTTCTACATTATTCCGTTCACGGCGTGATTGCAACCCTAAGTACCTGCTGCAATTTACTACCTCAGGTGGTTTACTATCTGTCCGTTTCACTAACCATTATTTATTTTTAAAATTCGCTTTCAATTTTCTTATTCTCAAAAATTCGTATAGACAATTTGTATTAGTGAAAAACCTGAAAAACAGTTCGAACAGATTAAGTAGAATTAATTTTAGAAATAGTAATTAAGTAATTAGGTTCATGTACTATGTTGTGTTTATTAAAATTTGCAGTAAATACTTTTCATTTGAGTTCGTGAATCACGTGGAAGTAATTTGTATTTTAACATTAAACATAAGAATACTGGAGTTACATAGATTTTGTTTACTGCTATTAATAAAAATGAAGTTATTTTAAGAAGTTGTAATAATAAGCATTAAAATTAAGATTTAAGATAGACTAATTTAATTATTCTTAATATTTTGATAGAATAAGCGGGAAATGTATATTCTAAACTAACGGTTATTTTCTTCAAAGCCTAATTAACAGCGTTAATTAGTAGCTTTTATATTTTCCTATATTTACTTAAGAATCTATTAAACAATAAATTTGTTTGCTTTATCATTAAAAGACTAAAATATAGAAAACATCGCTAATTAAGTATATCATCAATAACAACCACAATTAAACTGATAGCAGCTTGTAGGTAATAATAGATACGGTTAAACGAAGGTACCTGTCATGTGTTCCCGTGATCAAATGAGATTTTAATTACCACAACACGCAAACGATGCTTGTTAAGCTAAGCTCATAGTTTTGTAAAACCAATCAATTTTATTTTTTTAGAATTATCTAATGTAATTTGCTATTAATATTACTTACAATATGTGCAGTATACAACAAAGAATTCTTTTTCCAGAAATTCCACATTTATGCCAACGTTTTTAAGGTTGTCACTGCCATCCTAACGATGCCAAACCCGGATATAAACTGAAAATCTTCAATATTCGTGCGTATCTTTGCTAAATAATTTATAGCAAAAGTCAAGTCAATAAAAAATATAAATAATACCGAAGTTAATTAGAAACATTTTTAAAGTATTTTTTCTTTTTAAACAATTAATATAGTTACGGGGGCAACAGGAAATTCACAATTAACTTTTTCAACTGTATTGTTAAAATTTATTGGTTTTTAACAAGCTCTTTGAAATATTTTCACCTTTCAATAATTGCAAAAGTTCATTATTGATTTGTTATTTAGAGACATCTAACGTTCAAAGGTTATGCGGAACATTTCCGTCTTGTGATATTTTTACGTCTAGTAAACAATTGAAGTAAATTATTTTCCATTTAGTTTCTGTAAATAGATCGTCGGCTAGCTCTAACTGAAAACTTATCATATATAACATTAAAATTTAAAAATTATGATTAAGTGATAAATCTCAGTTGCTTAAGTATACAGGATACCAATTATATTAAAAAAAATGTCTGAAATCATTCAAAGTCGGGATGTTCTAAAAAAGGTACTTTGCAAGATTTGCATTTTTTGGTTTTACTTATTTTTGTATTACTAATAAGTATGTTAAAACTTGTTACATCCGCAAAATTACGATGTTCTATATATAATGATGTAAGGAAGAGGAACGCAGATCCAAAATTATTTCATACTTGAATAAGCATGGATAATTTTACCTTCCTACCTACCTTATAAAAGGTCACTGCTGATTATATTTTTAATGTTACACACTCAGACTTTACGAAAAATTAAACTATAGAATTGTCTAAACGCGTTCTAAACCGCACAAAATGTGAAGTACAAATAGAACAGTAAACAAAAATAGGACAGACTACTTCTAAGATGCTGCTCCCTGTAATTATTAAATTGAAACCAAACAATAACTCAAGCCTACTTACTAGATCTGAGAGATGACTTCAGCAAATTTAATTCTCCAATTTTACCGCACCTACATTGTGGGATCTATAAATTTCTTTTTTACTAAGGAAAAGGAAGCGATTTCGGAAAGTTCATTGTATCTTTTGTAAAAATATCTATGTATTTTTAAAATGAGTTCTCTGAGATGTATACCTGTGAGATATTCAGCCAAAATTAAACCCGAATGATTTGCAATATTGTGGGAAGGTTATTTTGCTGAAAAATGATGTTTTTGGCAACTATCAACATTTTAATAGATTTTAATAAATCTCACATGACAAAAGAGATTAATGGCAATTGGTCAATTAAAGATTACATCAGAGTGTTTTAGAAGTAATTTAGTACATATTTTGGTATTGTTATTACATTAATTATTCGAATGTATTTGTAACGGTTAATTTCAAAAAAGGAAATTCTGACTGAAAGTTTTGATATATCTTAATTGCAAGAAAACAACGATCACCTGAAAGCTAACAATATATATAGTATTTGCAAGGTTTCTATGGATCAATAATTCATTTTGCATTCTTTAAGATGGTCCTAATGTACCAGACTGTACCAGGTTGTCAATGCAAAAAATTTTATGTTTTACTTTAATAATGGTAGCACTAGACAAGCTAAAAGCAGGCAATAATATATTTATTTATTCGATGTTGCAGTTGACAAATTTATTGTTTATTTAGAATGTAATAGATCTATCTAAATTATTTATAATGACTTTTCCTATAACGCATGCCAAATCTTTAGTAAAAATAGTATTATAATACACAACGAAGATGAAAAGTTTTATGAATTGTAATTTACACTCTTGCCGACTTTAGTTAAGTTTAACCAAAAATTAACCCACTGCTCCCCCTAAAGGGGCTGATTGAAAGTTTCATGGTTTCACGGATTAACTATATTATATGTAATTATGTTTATTTTATTGATAAATTGATTAATTTATACGGGTTTTAACGACCGGAAAAAAAAAGAAAAAAGAAAAGGGTAGAGGATAGGTAAAGTTAGGTCGGGTTTTAGGTTAATATGTGTACAATAACTATACACACTTGGACTCTACTAGGTAGAGGCATAGCTTTTTGAATATTCACTGTTTTGACTCGAAAACTTATGGTTTTTTTGGAGTCGCTGAACACGAATTCGGTTTTTGAACGAAATTCGAATTTCGGTTCAAAATCACTTTTGACAGATGGAAAGTGCCTCTAAGTAACTTTTTTAAATGAACTTGACAGCTGACATCTGTCGAAAGTCTTTTTTTTAAACCGAGTCCGTGTTCAGTAACCCCAAAATCCATACGGTACAAGTTTTCAAGTCAAATAATTGAAAATTCAAAAAGTTATGCCTTATGTTCTCTAAAAACGCTAAAATTTCATTTAAAATACATTTAAAAATTCAACCTTCTAGCGGCACGGGTTATTATTGTTTTAAAACTTTTATATTTTGGCAATCGCATTTTTTCAACAAACCAAACCATATTTTAGAGTGACATTGATAAACTTTTGACTTTGCCAAAATACGGGCCTCCCTAATATACAGTATTAGAAACATTTCGTCTAGGAATGGATTTTCTTGTGCAAGCAAAGGAAAAATAGCGAATAGCAATGCATCTGAGAAAGATAGATACTTATTATGGCATACTTACCAAAAGTCTTAAAATATAGTAACTTTTTAGGTTGGTCCTATAGCTAGCATTTTTAGATCTAATTGACGTAAAGTCAACAATACTTGCACGTGTAGCAATTAAAAATGAACAACTGATGCGATATTCTTTAAACAAAATGGACAATTATTTTAAAAAGTAGAATGAACTATTTAATAAAATAAACAAGTATTTAAATTAATTTAACAAAAGTGAAAATTCAATTAAACAATTAATTGTGAAAACAAAATTAATTCAAACAAAATATTAATTTTCTGTAAATCAGGGGCTCGAAAAAACTATCTACGAGCATTACCCAAAACCGTTCAGTTGTAATGTTTTGGAACTCGTTCCTAATTTTATTTTGAAATTCGTTATGATCTTGTGGCCGGTTATGTTGATGAACTATAAATATTGTTTTTAACATAGCCCCACAGGAAAAATCAAGGGATGCCAAGTCGGAAGACCTGGGGGTCAGTTAATAGTGCCTCTCGTACCAACTAATCAATTAAGAAACGGGTTTCTAGAAACCACTTTTAATCCTGTTAGGGCATTGTGCGCTGGACAGCCATCCTGATACCAAATATCTTCAAAATTGACATTAAGAGCTTGAACTTGCGGAATAATCCGATTTTGTAGAATATTTAAGTATTTATCGGCAACGAGGGTACTATACAGTTAATAATAATAATACTTATTGAATTTTTATTTATTCTGTTTATTTATTATGCTGTTATGGCAATCCATATGCTTCAATGTCTTCCTGATGAAAGTTGGTAATGCAGTGATATACATGCGGTGAGCAAGATTATTACATTAACACGCATTAAGAAAAAAAGACTAAAACATATTTTCGGTAATTCACAATAACCTAGAAAGGCGTTCAACGCATCCCCCTAGAAAAAGATAAAATATATTACTGGTCCTTGCATACGGATGTATAATAAATTCTAGCTACAAAAATCTTTATGGAGGATGTTTTATTTTCAATGATTTTTGGACGTACATCTTGTCTTGATTAAAATAGGCTTGTTCAGATTTTTGTTTGGAGGAGTCACCATTATAACGTATTAATTGGTGTATTTGTTTACCAGTCAATATGTCATGTTATGGCAATCCATATGCTTCAATGCCTTCCTAATGGAAGTTGGGAATATAGTACATGTTGAGCAATATACACAGCAAGATCACTACATTACCATTAATGAACACGGAACCAATAACAGAGTTATCGAAAATGCTTCCTCACGTTTAATTTTCTGGGATACTGTGTATCCCGTTGTCTCGTCGGTAAATAAGATATTATTATAACAATTGTTGTCGTTATAAATCTTTTCCCTTATTACTTCTCAAAACTCCATCATTTTGATTTGATGGCCGGGAAAAATTTATTGGGTAGTCTATTTTTTATAACATTTATATCCACGCTTTTTCAAAATGCTTTGAACCATTCGCGCTTCCACTGCAACTTGTTCCGTAATTTGGCTGCTTGGCCAGGGGCCAGTTCATTTTGTTCAACAAAACCACATACCTTAGCTCTTGTTTCAAACCTTTGGATAATATTTAATACGATTTGACTTGTCGGAACTGGTCAATGTTCAAAATTAAATATAAATCAACTGAATAACACCTGAATTAGCATTTTACCATTTTATAATTGGTATTTTCTTCTTCGAGAGCGTAGGCAGACATTACTACATACTTCAACAATCAACTGGTATTATCTTTATATTTTGCTATTAAGTATGTCAAATTATGCCAATAAGTTATTTTAAAGTATGTTCAACTATTTTACAATATTTACTCTGCAAAGCATTTTATGGTATTCTGATTCGTAAACATCTGTTTATTGAGCTCTGCTAAAGATTCATTTTACGGCCTAGCCCATTATGAAACCCGTAAAAATTATTACGGTGTCATTATCATCAATACCTTAGCAACAAACATATTTATTTAAAACGTTCATATATATTTTACGTATTGTGCTGTACTGCTTCAGTAAATAAAATAATTATTTATTAAAGGTTACGAATCAGAATACCATAATACATTGTACAATGCTCGACCGTTACACGAACCCTACGTGCTTTCACGGATAACAAGCTCGCTAATCGCTCGCATGTTAGGTACCGTGCTCGCACGTAAAGGTCTAAGCAAAGGTCTTGCAATGTAAATTATTATTTCAGTTATGTCAAAATGGCAAGGGGTCAATTATTTTAATTTTTTTACCTAGTACCAACCAACCTTATAAAAAGTTACTATGTTTTAAGACTTACTATTCGCTGGTTTTCCCTAGCTGACATGAAAATGTCTAGACGAAGTTTTTACAATACTGTGTACACATTCGTACTCTACTGGATGAATGATGTTCAAAGGTATTGGTTTAGCGACTGGAAACACACCGGTAAAAAATACATGTGGCTGAGTTTTTCCATATTAACTCTATGGGAAATTATTTTTTTCCACAATTTAAAAAGCTCCGCATCTAACCTATTCTAGTTTTTTATAGGTACTACATGTCCTGTTGCTAAAACCGGTATCTTTGGACTTCATTCATTGAGCAGCGTTCGAATATTTAAATGTGGCTATTCGCTTTTGTTTTTTGAACACCTGTATTTCCTAAGGCTAACTGTATCCTGTTCGAAGATACAAATTAAAAAAATAATTTCAGAAATCAACTTCAACTATTTCAGATTGACTTTCTCTATAATGGTTAATTGTAATTGTCAAAGCTGATCCATAATTACTCCTTTTAATTTATAGTCTTGCACCTCTGTACTGGCAAACTAACGGTCCATGACGACATTTCTTCGACATCAGTTTCGTATATGACACTTCATACTTTTAATTAGCCTAGGTTGCAAATGGCTACAATCTGTGAATCCCTAATAATGTATGTATATCTTTTTGAGTTTATAGCATTTTATTCCATCCTATCTGCTATGCCGTCTTGACTGATCACCAATAAGTGTGGAACGGGTTTTGCTCATAAGAGTTATTTGTTTTCAGAATATTTTATTTCTATGTTCAACATTAGAATTTGCTCGACCGTTAATGAATGGGCTAAATACAAATAATTTAGAAATAAAGATACAAAGAGAAAAATGCGACTTGCATCTCTGGTTAAGTTTAATTAAAGTTTAATTGCTATAGAAACAATTGTCTCAAAAAAATTATTTACAACATTTAACTTCAGTTGAAGTTAACCAGAGATGAAAATTGGGTCGGTTTTTAAATGTCTAGTACATATATATCAGGTTAGATCTAACTGGAAGCTAATTGTATCAGTGCATATACAGGTGTATTATCGTTTTTATAACATAGGGAAATAGCATGTAAAAACACAATTTCTCAAATATTGCCCCCCCCCCTAATTATTTTAGAGGAAAAGTCACTATAGCAACGTAGTAGACCTTATTGAATACTGTACAAAACACCTTCACTTTAGCATCTGTGTTAAATAGTTTCCAAGGTATAAGTTTCTGGTATAGGAAATTAACATTGTAAATGGGAAATTCACTAATAGCAATTGCCACGTTATATTTAGACCTTAAGTGTAAATGCAAGAATTATTAAGCAGAGTTTCATGGAGCAAAATTATTCATCAGAATGTTACAATTGCTACCGGTGTGGAAGAAATACATGAGAATTCTCCAAGAAATCTATTTTTATAAAATCTTGTTAGCCATGACAATAGCTGTCAGATTAATCTCAAAACATACATAGAGGTTATGTCATGCTTTTGTATTATGAACATATTTTATAAATTGATTCTGGTTTTTGTTTTTTTTTAATTGTTTGTCGTTTATTTTGTTAAATTACTATAATCGTTAAATAATATAAATGATGTAACCCCCATAATAAAATTAAAATGTTTTTTATGTTAGTATCATTCTTATAATATGTTTTTTTTTCAAACGTCAGAATATTGACAATTTTGTGACTTGATGAAAAACAGAGAAGTGTCGTTTTATTGATTAAACAGATAAAACTATCACCTGCTGTCACTTTATCTGCTTAAGCAGGAAATGCTGTCACTTTATATGCTTAAGCAGATAAAGCTGTCACTTTATGTGCTTAAGCAGATAAAATCAAAACCAGTAATCTTTAGTTTTTATTAATATTGATTACAAAGGAAGAATTATTTATATTTGCATTATGAAGAAATCCACTGCTGGTGCCGTACTCCAAATTAGAACTTAAATTAATGGTTTTCACAACGTTTCCACTGGTAATCGGTATAATTTCGCTTGTAGTATGAGCACTTCTACTTGTACTAGGCGCATCTCTGCTTGTACTAAAAGCATTTCCACTTGTACTGGGAGTTTCTCCGGCCCCGGTGACAGTGAAACTACTTCCTCCGCTACTGTTGTGTTGATCTTTGCTCTTACTTGGCATAAGAATTTTGCTAGCAATATTCTTTTTACTTTCCATAGACTCTTCTATGTAACTTTCTGCCACTGAATTACTTTTCCAACCACCATGGCGTTTTAATGTTGTAATGTCTCCCCCATTATCGACAAGCAACGTAGCAGACGTTCTTCTTAAACAATGCCCAGTGTATTCGTTGCACTTTGGTAGTTTCAAATAAGAAGCCACTTCTTTTGCTGCGCTACCAAGTTTATGTATTCCCATTACCATTCTATAACATTTCCCATTCTGATATTTCAGAAAAAACTTTCGTTCCTCAAAATCAGCTGGTCGTAGGGATAAGTACTTTCTATATTTAGCCAGATAATCCTCTCCCACGATGGTAAAGGATCGATATTTTTTGGTTTTTGTTTCCGGAACTTTTATATAAACTAAAGATCCATGATCTTCAATGTCTTCAATCTTCATTTTATACAGTTCATGGCACCGACATGCCCCGGAAATTCCAAATATTAAGACAACCTAAAGAATATAAATGATTTGTTTATATATTTCCAAAAACTCAAGAAATCTCTTTACCTTAATTCCCAGATACTTTTCATCTGGTGCATTAAACACAAAATTATCAAACTGCCCTTTTGACAAAACTTTGGCTTTCTTTGGTATATAATTTTCACCTTGTTTCTTTAAAAAAGCACGGAGTTTCAAATATTTCGTAATGTCTACATTATGCTTCAAAGACAACTGGAGCTTTTCATATTACTGGCCATTGCAGAAAAATAAGCCAGTACAACATTTTCAGAATACTTAGTTATGTGTCTCTCTGTACACCACTTTATAAACCGTTGGTAAGATGCTTCATATAAACTCTTCGACTTGGTTGGTAGCAAACTTTCAACTGACGCTTGTGCCACTACGAGAACTTCAGGCGGAGTACATTCGATATCTGAATCAGACATAATTAAATGATTTTCTACCAAAACACGACAAAAAATTATAATGACGCCACTCTGACACTTCTCAGATTTTTTGATTAATTTTGTTTTTTTCATCGTAACTATGGAAAAATTATTTCCAATGTATTCCGATTCCACCCCAAATTTGATTTTTTTTTATTGTGCCAGTTAATCTCACCTGCAACTGCAGCGTTTGAAAAAAAAATCGTATATGTTATTCGACGCAAAAGTGCTTTGTGTGCTTCAGCTGGGAATGGCTGCCTCACTACCGTTCGGCAGTCAAACGCCCAGCTTCAGCACACAAAGTAACACTTTTGCGCCTAATAACATAATCTACTATTTTTATAATACAAAAGCATGACATAACCTATCAGTGATTCTTGAGATTAATTTGACAACTATTGTCATGGCTAATAAGAATTTATAAAAATAAATTCCTTTCAGAAATTTTATTTATTTCTTCCACACCGGTAGCAATTGTTACATTCTGATGAGTGATTTTGCCCCATGAAATTGTGCTAAATAATTCTTGCATTTACACCTAATGTCTAAATCTAACACGGTAATTGCTATTAGTGCTATTTCCTATTTACAATGTTAATTTCCTATACCAGAAAATCACTTATATCTTGGAAACTATTTAACACAGATGCTAAAGTGAAGGTGTTTTGAACAGTATTCAATAAGGTCTACAACTTTGCTATAGTGACTTTTACTCTAAAATAATTAGGGGAGCCAATATTTGAGAAATTGTTTTTACATGCTATTCCTCTATGTTACAAAATCGATAATACACCAGTATATATCTCTAGAGATTAACCTCCAGTTAATATTAAACCAGATATTGAAGAACCTGTTTAAATGTATCTGTTCCTCAGACTTTAAGATATAGCTTCCTTTGTACGTAAAATATTAATATACCTACGTAAAATATATCCAATAACAATTACTAACAGAATCTGTATGTATTCTTATATACTTTTGTATTGCGAGTATTACGAGTTAGAAATACGTATCAGTATCAGTTCATAGCTTCGCTAAGTTTTGTATGTATGGAATAATTAAAAGCCTGATGTCTGTTTTATATATGTAAGTTATGCCTGATAATGGCTAGTGTGATAGAACGTATTTAATCAGTATTAAAAAATTGACTGGAAAAGTTTATTACACGAGTATGATAAAATTCTAGTATTCAGTCTCATAATTAAATGATTCCCCGTATTATTGTAGGTGGTACTACCATGGAAATTTTTGTGATAAATACTAAGATACCCAAGAAGTTTGACTTCAAAGCAGATTGTAGCTTTTAAGTGTTTTAACCAAAGAAGCCATCCCTTAAAAAATTAATAGTTTCTTTCTTTATGATAATATAGCTATGGCCATTTGCCATAGTCAATAGTATCTTCGTTATCTAAGTCCAAAACGACATTATGCGTATTGCAGTCTGTAAACGTTTGATATACTGGAACAAAAGCAACAAAAAAAATTAACGGCAATTTTTTTTCTACATCTTATTTCGTGACTGAATTTGCTTTTATTTAAGAAAATTAGTAAATACATAAAGTTAATAAGTTAATACACATACACTTAACACTAAAATGTGTCAAATTATGGAGTTTCTAATAGTTCTGATGCTTTTTAGTGATCTGTTTGCTGTTTCTATTTCTATGAACAAGCTTACGGGATGTTTGCGTTTTACGAAGCCAATTCGAACCAAAAGTAGCCATTTTCTGCATAGTAATCTAGCACATGCTGCAAACCTATTCTTTTGCATATCTTAGCTTTGCATAAATAACTCAAGATCCTATGGGATACACTATTCCTAGTCTCTTCCTAGCCAATATCAAGAATTATGAAGGTTTCTTCCTTTAAAATTGGATCTCCCTTTACGTTATAATTACCTTCTATACTGATCTCTTAAATTCTGAAGAAAGACATCTATAGGCTTTATATCATATTTCGGCCCTCTCGTAACTCTTTATTGCAGTTCAAAGCAAACCAATTTTGTGTAAAATTCTTTGTTTTTAACAAAAACACTTTTTGTTCACTATGGAAAGCTATAGGGAAATTTAAAGAAAATATCGTATCTACGGCTTGCATCTATGAGACGTTTGGTAATTTTCTACAATTACGTTATTTGTACACTTACGTATTTTTTTTAAGAAAACAAAAATCATATTAGAAAAAACATAACGTTTGTTGTTGATATTCAACAATAACTACTAAAACAGAGATGTAATCGCATAATATCTTTCTTAGATATTTTCCTTAGCAGTTTTCTTTAGCCGTGACACAAATGTGGGATTTGCGCTGTTCCACCTGCAAGTGGGCTGCAGCCGCACGTAGGGTCTACGTAATAATAATGATCACCCCTTCCCTCCCGCACCAGCTTATAGCTTCTGGGGCCTGGTTTCCAGGTTATGGGTTGTAGCAATTATTATTTTTATTATTTTAAAGATGCAAGCATCTTTTTGTTTGCGCGCTGCGCCTGAATGTTTTCGTATAGGCAACACATCTTACCAACAGCCGTAGTAAAGAAATAAGGTAAAAAAACGCATGCCATAAAGCTTATATTAGGTTGACAGCTACTATAACCTAACAAAGTTGTATTGATAGAAAACCATAAATACAGAGCTACCAATATGACGTAAATAAATATCGGTTCTATATTTTGTATTATAATTAAAATGAAATAGGAATTTGAGTAATACAACGCATATGAAACAAAGGTGCGTTTTATAGCCTTTTACATTCAATGCTATAACAGCATTCTGTACAGGTAAATCAACCTGTACCCCATCTTCCCAGGTTTTTTGCATCTTTGGTGATCGCTTAAAATCTGATGCACTCATTCTACAATTTTCTGGGATGTATTGCTTGGATTTCCAATTTCTAGCTCTTGTTCCGTTCATAAATCCCACATCTTTAAAAGGATTTGATCTTGACGTTGAACTGTTTGAAAATTGTCAAGTTATCTTTTAATAAATATTGTGATACTTTTTATTAATCTTGATTTATTTCATGATTATGGAGTTCCACAAAGGCTCGAAACAGTAGTTCTGTCAGTGTTTATATCGTAGAGAAATCAGAATATTTCCAAACTAAATGAATTTGCGACTAATGTATTTATAATGAACGGAAACGAATAAATTTTATATTATTTCCAGAAAAACGAATTGTTTTATGTTTGATAGAATTAGTACTGCATTTTTCATTTATTTGTTAACTGAGTTGAACCTTTGAAATCGTTTTCTTTGAATCTTTGATGTCAGCTGCATATTAGGTACTCCAGGTAGCCATTACAAAAGAGGGTGTTACATGGATATTATTCAATAAAATATCAATCTAAAACCTACTTTAGACGGAATCATTGTTAAATTCCGAAAGGGCGAAGAGAACAACTGGTTGGTAATTTGATCAAAAAGGGCAAAAAGGGGTGAGTTCTGTAGAGAAAAGGTAAACATAATTTAATTTTCGATGAATCTAAAAATAAAGCGTTTTAACAATGTGTTCTTTGTATTACCCTAATAACGCCATTTTCCCTTATTCAAAGGTACTGTGACATGACAGTAAACAATTACTACACCCATATCCACTTGTTAGCAGATATCTCCGTGATAACGATAAGCCTTATTAATATTTATATTGTTTACTGGTAATAAAGGTGTAACTAACTGTATATAATTAATTTCTGTATTTAAGTGATAAATATGCACTATTTGCAACGTTTCTTGAGTCTATTAATGTCTAACATTAACAGTCATTTAGTATTCCCCTTGAACCTTTTTTATAGCTATCTGTAACTTTTAGCTTATCAGTACATATCGATAATCTTCAATACAGCAGCGTAGAGTATTTCTCGCTATTTCAAAATAAGCATAGCAACAAGAAAAATATATTTTACGATATGTTCCACTCCCAATTATTGTTATTATTATATCGTTAGAAGACGTCTTGTATGTTATTAACTTCCCACAGAAAGTTTTTCGCGTGATTAATTTTCCTATTTAATACCACAGTGTGGGATCGAGAAACTCATAGAAGTAGAACAACTATTAAAGCTAAATATCAAAGTTTTCAAATAATTAGTAGTTAGTAGTGACAATAGAGGAATTACCAGAAATTATGATAACTGTAAACTAAAGGTTGTAACCAGCATTGTGATTTTAATTAATACTCAAAAGTAACTACATATACAGTTATCGGAGCTAATTTGTTTTCACTAATAAATCATGTAGATGAGTGAATAATTTTTGTTCTCATTCTAGTTAAGTGTGTAGAAGCCGAGAAGATTGCCTAAAACACTTCAGCACTTAATATTACGACGTGTTTTAGGTTTTATTACATTTTGAGGACACTCTCCCTCCATTAGCACTGCTTTAGTTGAAGGGATTTTTGGGGCGAGATGTATTGATTTCTGGCCCTTTATTAACTCGACCCTTCTTTAATGTACTGTATCACGTCTTTCAATTACCTATTACATTGTAATTTACTACTATGTAAGCATTTATGTTAGATAGCTTGATTAGATAGACACTAGAGATGCGACTGCATAACATACCCAAAATACATGTCCGATTCTATCTTAAGACGAAATCGACTTGAATTTGTTACGGAGTAGGTCGGATATTCATCAGATCGGATATTCATCAGATCGGATATATTAGCCTATCTGAAAAGTATATTCGAGTATTCAAAAATTATTCTCCGAAAGTTTTCCTATTACCTGTAAATATTTGAATATATGGTATGAGTTGAAAATGTAAAATTTTAAATCGAATATTTATTTATATGATAGTGCAAATCTAGCACCGGCACATTGCTGCAATGTTGCCTATGACAATGCAAGCTGGTACATGTTCTTTTAATAGTTATTTATGGTACAAATGAGTTAAGTAAGATATTATCCACGAACATTATATTCAGGAGTGGCCATAGCGAGGTTTGCGAGCTGCATGCGGCTTTCGCAGGCGAGTGGTGTGGCCATTATACAAATAAAATGTACGTACGATATATGGCAAACTAAAACTGCTCAAAAGTATTTTATTTGTTGTTACAAGTTATTTTAAAAAATTTAAATAAAAATGTTATTAAATAAGAAATATTGTTCTGACTCTATCAAACAATTTTGTAAAGAAAAGCTTTATTTGCTTGTAGATGCTTCACGAATATTGCCCATCATCCACAAAGTTAAATGCCGATCAATTAAAACAAACCAATGCTGATTTTTAATAAATTTAAGTGTTGTATACAAAGACTCACAATAATACGAAGTACCGAAAATTGAGATTAGTCTCAGCGCACACTCTTTGGTTTTAGGATATTTTTGTTCCCTTTGAACCAGTTTCCAAAACTCAATAGTTGAACAACCATTTTGTTTGACCTGTTTCAATCCTTCATTTTCTTGAAGGTCTAGTAGCTCCAACTCTACAGCCGATATATCCCCAGCAATTGGCGGTGAAATGAAACAGCCATTCTTCAAAATATCAACAAGGAAAGCGGTTTCTAAAAATGTAAATGATGGCTTCAGTGGCCTTAAATCACTAAATTTATCATATCTTCTGTGTGTGTTTGATGTATATTAACGCTACTCGTAACATTCAACGCCCAAACCTCGATAAATGAAAAGGTCTCTAACACTTCTAGAGACTTTAAGGGAGACAGTAGTGGCACGTCAAAGTATTTTGTTATAGGAAGTATTAACGATAAAGTTAATATTCTTTCAAATATTCCTTCCTCAAATGTGGCTTCCAAAGGTAGTGTAGCTGCCCACCCCTGTTATATATCTATACTCTATACTAATATTATAAAGAGGAAAGATTTGTATGTTTGTAACGAATAAACTCAAAAACTACTGGACCGATTTCAAAAATTCTTTCACCATTAGAGTGCTACATTATCGCTGAGTAACATAGACTATATTTATTACTAGAAAAAATTAGGGATCTTTACTAAAACTTAAATAATGTAACCCAAGGTGTACAAATATTAGCCATAAAATGTCTTTCATTATTACCGTATGTCCAACTATTGTAGTTATGTCACTATAACTACTTTTTTACATTTTAAAAGTTGACAGAAATGCCGACCAAAATCAGACCATGTTATCCATACCTTTGTATTAATCCTTATCCAAATAAATCATTTCGTATTCAAGACTGTTTCAATACCTGTAGATTACTTTTGGAATCATTCAAATAGGACATTCCATTCAAAAGATATTACGAATTTAAAAATGTCAATCTAAACAAACTACTAATAGTAAAATAAACGCCGCCGCGCCGTGGCCGGTGTGGCCCACGCAGAGCAGCGGCCAACACGGTGAGGGAGGGGGCACCGAAGTGCGGGAGAGGGGCGTGTACATATAAGAAATAGGTATTTCGACTTCATAAGAAAAATATAAATAGTAATTTGAAAAAAACTACTTATGTCCTGCATAAAGATACATTTACTCTACGTTTATCCCAAAATGTTTAAAAATAAATGTCTACCCGTGCGAAGCCGGGACGGACCGCTAGTAGTTATATATAGATATAGTTAGTCTGTAATTTTGACAGTAATAAATTTAATACTCTAGCCCTATGAATGGATTGTGGATATTAATAATATTATGCAACATAGGCTGGTGATTGGTAGCTACCTATAATAATGCCAATAGTCGTTCCACAGTGGGCACAAAGTTTTTCTACCCATAAGTGAGTAAAATTCAACTTTAATTGCTTACAAACATCAAGATTTAGCCTTCTTTATTACGAGGTGTTCGCTAAAATAGCTTATTTATTTTTGGGCGAGGAATCGGGGTGGCGGAACATTCTTCATACCTCATCGTACCGACTACTATGATTATTTGTCTGATTCTACTAGACTCTAACCAAATCTGGGGGTATCCGTAAAATTCTAGCGGGAATTCTTATTGTCCCTAACGCCAAAATGGTACGGACCTATGATTTTACTTTTTAGCCAGGAGGAAGGCGTGTTTTTAATTTTTCTTCGATATAAAAAATTACCAGCTCGACCGAGAATTGAACCTGCGACCCTTGGATTATAAAGTAAACATGAAAACCATTAAGCCACCACGACTGGCTTTTATAATTATTTATTACTGGAAAATATTATTTCGTTAATAATAAAAAAAATTTTAGACTTCTGTTACAGCTATTTAGGTAACTAGTACATAATGTAGGACTTTATGAACGCGCTTAGTTTATGGCCGAGCGAGTGAAGCTAGCAAGGGCTATAAAAAGAGCGACTCTATAAAGTCCGATTATATACGAGTTCGGAAAAGAAATCAGTTTATAAATTTGACATCTGTTCTTGACAAAAGGAAATTTGACATGTAGTCTACAGTTGCCACTGGAAAACTGGATAAGTTATAGTGCGCTTTTGCTATTGCTTCAGCTAACGTAGAGGTACTTTATAGTACTAGTAACATAAAGTTACTATGTACTTTATTTCATTAATACTATAAAGAGTTATTTTATTTCATTAGTGTTAAGCGCACTTTTTATTCAATTTTGCGTGAACTGCATAGAAGAACATAAATTAAAGTGTTATTATTTTCCTAGGAATATAATGAGCATTTACATATCTCGTCGCCTTGATGGATTGCGTATTTACATAACCGGTAGCAGAACAAATAATTAAAATTTAGAATATATAAATATTCTATATAACCAAAATGCAAATGTGGTATACAGGGTTTTCACAGAGAGCTAAAACTAGGTACTAGTAGTATTCTTCTTCACACAAAGCAACACACTCTTAACTTGAAAACATTACAAATGCAAGAATATTACTATCCAGGGTCGGGTTTAACCAAGTTTTGGCATTTACTTAATAATCTGTATCTTTATTGTAGCTTTAACTCCTAAGAACTTCGCTATTGATGCGAAAAAAAGCTGAAATGATGGTTTTTATGGTGAATAAGTCCTAAGAAATATACTTTAAACTTTGCATATTCTACTGTTGCGAAACCAAATCCCAAATGTCTGTTAATGACTGGTCAGATTGTTGGTCAGTTACAGCTGTAGGACGATTTGTTTTGCGGAAATAGCTGTGCAATGTCAATAACATTGCTAATGTGACATTATTACAAGTTCATTATTATTCCCTCAAAATGCACATGAATTTAGAATAGCCTCAAGATTTTAAATACATAGTCAAAAATGTGAATGAGCCAACAGTTCGCTACGCAGAGACTGATAGTGTGGTGAAATGGAATTAATGGTAATGGGATTCTCGCATTTAACACCAACGTTTTGTACGTTTTGTACGTGGTTTGTACGTTGTACTGTAATGATCTCTTGCTATTTACATACAAATATTGCATTACATACATATCCATCAGGAAGGCATTGAATTATGGGGATATTGCCATAGCAACAATAATCAACAAAAAATAATAAAATAAATATCTCATCAATCTACACGTATTTTATTTACTCCAGCTAAATATATAACTTCTAAATAATATAACTACTGGTAAACCATCCCAGATCGTTATAACTGGTGACCTTCGACGAGAAGAAATCTGAACACAAGCAGCATATTCTGATCAAGGTTATAGAGTGTCCTGCTTGCAATTCGTGTTAGTCGGTTCCTCTACATACAACTAACTCAAGCATTTAGTTCTGCATTTAACCAACTACGGCATTGACAATTGGATTGATTGGACAATCGCTAGCTTATCGATTCTGAGCCAATATCGGGATATATAACTTTTTATAGTCAAGATAAGTATAACTTAATTCAATTTCATATTAAATATGGCTGCTCATATTCCATTTACGACATTTGAAAGTTCAAATATAGAATCTTGGTTAACTTTATTGGATTAATACTTTATTCATCTAAACGATGAACGTCAACGATATGACATTCTAACCTTGAACTTACCAAATGTTATTATAACTAACCACCAAGATCTCATAGTAAACCTACCTCGCCGACAACCGTATTCTGTTTTAAAGTATGCCATTAAAGATTTTCATGTAGGCTTACGCCTTTCGCGCATTTCAAAGCTCCTGGATAGTTTGACATTCATTGGTAAAGACAAGGAATTAGTTACTGACATTAAAACACTGTCAAAAGAGTTGAACCTTAATGACGAAATTCTCAAAGATTTTCTAATAGCTAAATTACCAAACCATTTGAAAATTCAAGCAATAAACCTATTACATTTACGTATGTCAAATTTTGTAGAAAGACTTGATATGATCAACGAATTACACGAGACACCAAAACCTGATCAATTACATACAAGTTTACAGCAGAAACTTGACCAACTATCCGATCAAGTACAAACCCTTTCTATCAAACTAACCCAAATTTAAAATTGCTCGCACTTCAACATCTCATGCTCCACGAATCTATAAAAGATGATTTGCTACTACTACTGCTAACAGTTCACAATTACCTAGAATGCTACTACGTGCTATTACCATGCTAGGTTCCAAGATAATGCCCGTAAATGTACAGGCAACTGCTCCTGTCAGACAAAAAACTAGATGTCAGCTCTGCTCTTTTTTGTGAGTTTCTCCTAATGCCTCATCCACCTTTATCTCATTAACAGATATAATAAACAATAATTCTTTTATCGTTGACACTGCATCCCCATATTCAATAATAACACCAAAGGTAGCTAATTTATTCCAAAATACAAGATACACGTCTTTTATTACCTTCTACCAATACTAAAGTCTTATCACAATAACTAAACAATAAAGCCTCATCGACGCCGAAGGCGTAGTGCCTCAATCGTTCGAGAACTGGGCGTTTCACTCAAATTGCGCAGCATATATTTTTTTCTAATAAGCATTGGTAACTCCCAACTGGCTATAGAACCTACAACGGCAACGACTTTAGTATTGAATTGAGTCGATTACTGTTCATAGGCGACAAATTCATTTTGTTTACAACAAGTTTACAGTCGTTCAGGATGTGTGCATAAAATAGAAGGACATGTCCTATAAATTGCGTTTATCTAGCGTCAGCCGTGGCTCTGTGAATCACAAATATTGCCTAAAATTGGAAGAATAAGTAATATCTCCAATAACATTAAATGTTAACAAAAGTCACATTGACACAACACTGCGGGTTCGCTTCGCTACTAAAAAAATAAAGTTTTCATTTGAACACTTCAGTGCCAAACACTTCCGCAGCAAAACTTTTGATTTATGGGTTTTTATCATTTATCATCACAATGTAATGGTTTGTTCGAATACTTTAATATAAATCAGATGATTTGTACAATTAAACTCGTCTTCCAAATCCATGAAATAAAAATCTTGGTGAATTTTTGTAATGAGAACTACTTTTAAGTATAGAAAAACCCAAAAACTCTTAGTTGTTTTTATCATTTTAGTTAAAAGATAAAAACAATATAACGATATCGGTAGATAGGTAAATTAAAATAAATTCGCAGCAAAAAAATTTCAAAATATCTGCTATTTGTGTTTTCGATGCGAATAACTAAATTGATGTCATAATAACCAAAAGATAAGATTTTATGGCAAAGTCATGCATTAATTATTTAATATCAAGCAAATTTACCATTGTCGTTATATTCTTTTATAGTATACTTATATATTCTTTATTTATAAATCGATTTATGTGGAATTTAATAAAGAAATATTAGACACAATTCGGAATTTACTAACAGATAGAGTAACAATGGTCCACTTCCGATTTCACCGAAAATACAATAACTTGGATTGTTTAAACCAAATACTCTGTATGTTTCACAACTTTTGGTCCTAAAGAGTCAAATTACATTCATCCAGGTGGCAAAATTTTCATTTAAAATTTTTAAATTTTATTATTTAATACATAAATATTGTAATGTTTAGTCAAGAGTGAATCATAGATTTATAATTAATTTTTCTACTTAATGCTATGTACAATTTCTATTTAGAAAAACGGCTTGGCAAACTTTATTATAGATAGCACTAATAGACGAAATTACTGTTTTTATGGTATATCTGAATGAATGAGAAAAGACCCTTATTCAATCGAAATCTGCTATATTAAAAAGGGAAATTGACAATAAAAAAATAATTTTTGATTAAAATAATGATTTTTCAACCTAGTCGAATGTAACTTTCGTCGTAGATTCTAAAAAATTAAAAATATATTAATTTTATAACCAATATATTATTTTATTAGTTATTAATATTTATTTTTATTTATTACTTATTTTATATAAATCTTTATTTATTATTATACTGTTTATAGATATCAGCTTGTACCGAGTTCCATTGTCACCCAGTATACTCTGCGTGGGTACTTTTAAAAAAGATTTAAAATAAGATACTGGTCCTTAATAAAAAGCTATTTTAACACTGTAGGAAGTAAGGGATTAGTAAACTCAATGTTAAAGCACTAGTGACACTACTGTTATGAACACATCAGTCAGCAAGAGCAGCTGTAAAATGAATTTATGTGTCAAAGACATATTTTAGACGTAACAATTTCCTTCAGCTGCTATTCCTACGGGTAGATACATAGATAAGCATTGTAATTAGAAAGAAAAAGCATTTAACATTAATTAAGTTTTATTGTTTTATTTTTGAAATTTTAATCAAACGACTAAACGTGTTTTAGTTAAAAATGAGGATGAAAAGTAAGAATTTTACATTTATTAATAAACAATAATAATATTAGTAAGCCTGTATTACTCGTTTTTATTTTGTATTATTAATAACACAGAAAATATCATTAATTTATATTCATTTATCAACTTTAATTATATTTTAATAATGAGAAGTTTTCACAGAATAATTGGAATATTTATAAATATTTTTAAATGTCAAGTTAAATTTAGAAGTATTTTTGTGATTTTGTTTTCATCTCTTCTGCGATTCAAAATATTTGATCATGACATGTTTTCTTATACAGGGCGATGAGAAAACTCTCAACAAAATACCTATAAATTTAAGTTATTTAATGTTTTTTTGAGAGACTCTGAAATAGGTCAATTTTATTTTTAAAAAATGCCTTTCCTGATGTAAGGGTTTGTTTTTCTTCGGTGTTTATTTTGCACTATGATCGCAACTCCAATTTTTCAGTGAATTTCCATAAATCAAAAAAATACAAATTTATTTATATAATTTTTATTTTATAATCTTAAAATTAGAAACTAAACGACATAAATGCAGTAGTTAAAAACTTTTATCACTTTAAAATTAATTTACATCTGACGGTGCCTTACTTTTTGAAGAAAATTTGATTGGCGTTCGATATGTAGATTTTCTGTGTTTTGAGTTCTAACAACTCTTTACCCAAACGATTAAGATGGGCTCCACAAAATCATTTGGTTTCAACAGGATGGAGCACTTGCTTTATTTGCCCTTTTATGTCTTTTATTTGCGAATTTCAACTACGTATCTCTCAAGCAAATTGTTATGTGAGATAGTAGTTTTTTACATCGTTATTCAACTGGTTTGGAAATTAATGAATTTGAGAAAGAAATTTGGGGTTGTCATTTAAAAATTAACTGTGATGTCACAGGTCAAAAATAAATGGCGATAAAAAACTTTAAAAAAAATGTAATTGATTTGTTTCAAGGTCTTTCAAAAAACAAACTTTAAAATAACAAATTTTGTGCAGAATTTTATCATCACTCTGTATGTGTTTATTTTGAAATGTATTTGTTTACAATAATTAAATGATCTCTTTCAATAAAATATATTTGATGCAATTTGTAATGCTTTTGTTTAAATGGTATAATATAAAGAATCAACAGGTACACAAGTATAAACCTTGAAATTCGCTAACTAAATGGTCAACAATATGCAACAAAACGCTATTGTTGACAAACTATGAATATGGGTAACATTGATTTACTGGTTATGGTAAAAAATAACCAAAACAAGACTAGGTTAAGATAATTTTTGCAAATTACATCATAGAAATATATACATATGTTAATTAATTTTATGAGACTAGTAAGACTGATGTCATCCATGTAAATTGCGCAACTGTGTCGGACGCGTTTAGCACCTATTTTAAATGCCGCATTAAAAGTACGAAGTACAAATTACCTGATTATTGTTGTTATCTATTTTCTAGATAAAGTAGTGTAATCTAAACTCTTAAAGATTTTACAGAACTTGTTATTATCTACTTTATTTATATAAGATCATATCATGACACTAAAATGTTTGAAAATACAACGTTTTTTAATTAAAATTATCAACATTGTGACTTTAATTTGTACTTGGATTATTTACCACTGTGTTGTTATAATTAAAATTATTTGACCTACATTCCTATTTACTTCTGCACAATTATAAATTTAACTAGCTTTATATAAACCAATTAATCAATTAACAAACCTGTATTAGTATGTGGAGAACTACCATTAATCCCTTCAGAAGAATGCTTTTTCAGCTGCTCACCATTGGTTTGCACATCAGTCATGTTGACGATTTTTTATCAATAACTTCACTTACACTTAAATAAAATAAACACCGGCGAACAAATCAAACGAATTTAGTAAATAATGACCAAATTCCCGTTTGTAAATGTGGCAATTAATTCCGATAGCAGGAAGATAGGCGAGCTTTATTGGCGTTTATTATCGCGTTCTAGGCGGCGAAGCTTGTTTAAACGTAAGCTTTCGTAGCTCGAATGCAACCGATTGTGCGCGATTTCTAGCGAGGGAAGCTTTTCTCGGCGCGAAAGACAAAGAGATGCTGGTTGCAGGATTTCGATCGAATCTTATTCAACGAGATGAAAATTTAGGAAAACTACGCACGCGCAATATGAGTGGTTTTCTCTGAAAGCTCTATCGTTTTACAAACAGTAACAGCGACTTTTTAATGAATATAAATTTAACAAACTCCATAAAATATCGATGGTTTAAAGATATAAAAATATAAAATTTGATATAAAATATATTTAGCAGAAAATAAAAATAGTGTAAATATATGAGTACATATAAGATTTAAATAAGGTTATTCTAACAAATTGTTTTCTCTTTATTAGATAAATCAAATGAAACTTCATAATTGAAACAGAACAAGAAAAATTAAAATAAATTTAATAAAGGGATAACGGATAATTTAGCCTTGTGCGCAATGGCTCACCATATGCGAAGGGAAGAAAGGGCTGCGGTCCGGTCTCCCAATTCATATATATATACCTAGTAGATCTGAATGTAAGATGATCATTTTCTTATTAAAATAAGCAACTAATAATTGCTGTAAACTGATATATTACTCATTTTATTGAGTCATACAATGAGCGCTTACGAGTACCTACCATTTAATATTTGAAAAGAGTTTAATGTAATATTATAGGCTTTCTAATATACTAATTGATTGTATTATCTCTAGATTGCGGAGGGATAGTTTATTACGACTGGAATAATACTATGATCACGTTAGAGTAAATTTTCGGCAACAAAGCAACAGGACAGCTGCATTTCGTCGCGGCCATTTTGCCGCGAACCCTTTCTCGCCGCACTCCGTTTTAACGGGAGTCATTTTGCTGCAGACGTAAATAAAAATTAAGAAAATACTTTTTTCTGAAACCGTTATTGAAAGTAAGCAGGAGCGTGTCGAAGGAGGGGTTACCAGGGTTCTCTGACCCTTAATTAAATTAAGTAAAATTAAACACGTGTCAAAGACATATACCAACATAAAACAATAATAAATGTAACTAAAGCCTATTTTAGCACTATTTTATTTTTCAATTTGCGGCACTGTCGCCACTTGGTTACCTTGCGTTAGTGTCTGCACTCCCCACCGCACTCTACTTTCGATCTCGATTACGTCAAACTATTATTACGCTTCCCAGGCCTGTAGCCAGAATTAAATCAAATATAATTATTACAAAAGAAATTCTTTTATACAATACAATAAACTTTAAAGTGAGAAAATTCGAAGTCGCATATATCCTTCGGGGGGGGGGGGGGCTTTAACTCACGAACGACCTCACTGGCGACGTACGGAACTATTTGTTATACATTGTCTCGGGTTTTACTTTTTCTGGCAGGAGCGTGTCCAAGGGGGGTTATAATTGTTATAATTATAATTAAATTATAATCACTCATTAGTAAGACAAAATTCGTGAAGTGAGCCACTTATTTTTAGTGACATGATATTTAATGTTGATATGAATTTTCCTCTGTGATTTAATGGTATTCACCTGATCCTTAATTGATTTTATAAAATTCTTGATTTTTCAAAAGTTATTAACAATAACATTTTTATGCAAATTTAAAATTTAACTTTATGCAGATTTAAGAAAATCTAAAACAAGCAGAAGAAGATAAAATCAACATTCTTCAACAAATTTCTGCATAAGGTGATAGAGATTAAGAAGGATATAAAAAAACATTTCAAGTCGATAGAGAAGACATAAATAATTCAATTTGTTTATGTATCAACCGCTTATTGTTTATAAGAATATCATGTTTAATAAAAAATATTGACTTCTTCTTAATCTTATTTCCTTATGCAGAGATTTACCAAAGAATTTTGATTTTAATGTTCTAGTAGCTTAGAAAAATATTTTTTTCTTAAATCGTTGCATAAAAATGTTATTGTTAAAACTTTTGAAAAATAAAAATTTTATAAAATCGATTACTACTTTAATATACCGTTTACTTGTACCTTGCTTAGTTGCTTAGGTTTAAATGTATTATACTTTTAAGTTTGTCTGTACTTCCTAATAAAATTAACGAAACATAGAGGCGTGTCTTCTATAGCTAAAACCTGCCTATCGAGATGCCCTGAACACGCCACTTAAAGTAACCTTTATACAACTTTTAGTATAGAAAATAGGCCTTTACAAAACTAGTCAGGAAGATACTTTACCCTTAAGTCTTAACTAAAAGATAAATATGGTATTAGGTACAAAATTAAGTAAGGTCTATTTATTTTTATCATTAATATTAATGTTAAAAGTATAGTTACTAATGTTGTTAAAGTTTATACAAGATATGGGCGCAATAGTAAATGTTCAGTTACATTAGAGGTTAAATTATTATTATTGGTAGCAATAGATAAATTAATTGGCTGCTCGGTGCGTTTATTGTTCCCCTATCCTGCAATTTTCTTTGCAATATCAATTTTATTTTGAATCGATTGGTCTACGTATTCCTCGGCCACCACCGAGGACCTCCATCCCCCATGATCCTCCAATATGAATATATCAGCTCCTGACTCCGCTACTAAAGAAGCCGATGATCTGCGAAAAAGTGACCTGTGAATGTAGCGACATCTTCAAGTTTAAGATATTTCGCTATCAAACTAGGCATTTTTGAAAAGGAATGGATCCCCACTAATAAACTATGCATTTTCCCGCCTTGCAATTTACGAATAGGCAATTACGATAGAGTGTATTGGGATAGAGTCTATTTTTCCGGCAGCTGTAAATGTACGGAAAGTTTTTGTCAGGTACTTGTATTATTAAAACAGGTCCTTCTTCGCGGATATCTTCCATAACGATTTTGCATAATTCGTCGAAATGATAGGCACCAAATCCTCCGAGAATTCCAGCGACTTAGGGTATATAAAAATAAATATATTTGTTATAAAATTACAGAAACATTAGCTTCATTAATAAATATTGTTCGTCCGGTGCTTCCAAAAGGAACTGATAAATTTGTGTTCAACTCAAAATCTTTGAGTTTTTCCGTGTGTAGCCGTCACACTGCCGTTTCAGGATGCAATTAGCTTGGGAAATTTACCAATGTCCACATTGTCTCTCAAACTCAACGTCGCTTTTAACATTAAATACTTAGACCACGAGCTGGATGGTTTCAGTATTTTTGCCTGTGAGAAAAAATAACCAAGTAGCACATTTTCTGATACCTTCTGTACTTGAATTTTCCTTCTTCGCTGTATGAAAATTTCATATTATTTGTCATACCGCTCCTTGGATTTTCCCAGTGTTGATAAACGTTTTGGGTTTGAATTTTCATACGTGAATAAAATTTACTACGTAAAAGATTTTAAAGGTAGTTGCTGAAATACCATCTTTTAGAGCTTACAAATATACAATTTTTTTGATCAACCATGTTTTATAATTTTGTAACAAAAGTTATATTCCCAGCAGGATAGAGGTTTAAAAAATGGTATTTCAGTAACAAGATTAGTTTTTAAAATAATAAACTTGAGTTGGCTAGAAGTAAAGGGCTAAACTAAGAAAATTTGATAAGTCTGGCGTTTGTATGTAAAATAATTTATAAATGGCATGGAAGGAGGTTGGTTAGAAGACTTTTTCCTGCATTTCAGCAATTCGTGATCAGATTTCAATTTCTTTTGTGTTAAAAGACTCATTTTCTTATTCCCTTTAAGATGAGGTGTGACAATGGGGGGGGGAGAGGTTAACATTTAAAGTTGATTGGCAGGGGGTGAGGGGATGGAATGCAAAATTTTGACAATTCTATAGTTAAATGTCCCCCTTGAAAAATAAATTGACGTGTTTTTGTTGAAATCGATATTTTGTATAGTTTAAAAGATATTCAAGGTGGGAAGTTTTCAAATCAAAACACTATATATGATAAGAGTGAAACTAGGGTCTCTGAGTCTCCATAATTTTTCTATTTCTGGGATTCCAGAATTGTTCTGAAGTCACGGGAATTTCCGGAAACCCAGATAGAATAGGTAATTTTATGTAGAGTACGTTTCACTTAACGTTCGTGACGATCCCACTTTAAAGAGTTTGAAAGCTACACCTTTGGAGCTAGCTTATAAAAAATCTGCTTCCTTTTTTTTGGTCTTTGTCCACCAGCAGGCAAGAGAACATTGAAGTATGTACAATAAGTATACAGCAAACTATAATCTATAACAGGTACATTGAAGTCATTTCTCGAACTTTTCTTAATTTAACAAACGCCGCGACTGTTGTGAGCGTTGAGTGCAACGACAACAGGAGCATTTTGATCGTTGCGAATGGTAAGTAGAACGTACTCATAGCATAACATAGAGACCTACAAAAATTTAAATACTCATTTTCTAAAATCACTTTCTAATCTTCTAATATATCTCTTCAAAAAACTCATAAATGTGATTATCAATGCTGGGTTCCAATTTCGACTCTTTTAGCTCTGAAAGTTCTATTACTATAGTTACAATTATTTACAACAATGGATACCATAGAAACCGAGCTCTTCCAGTAAACAGATCTGAAATACCAAACGCGGCTCAAGTTGCATGTTGCAGTTCATTTGCGCAAACTCCCCGAATGTACCAATTAGTGACCACCAATAATGTAAACGATACAGCATACGGGGATATTAATGTTATCGTTATTTCACTTCCTCATTTTGTATTATTAGAAGCCATTTTTCATATATCAATTAAAAATATCTAAGTCAGCACAAACGATCGAAACAGCACGGAATAGTGAAGATTTCTAGGTTAGAAAATAAATGTATGTAAAAAAAATAAACTGAACAAGTCAGTAGCTCCGAAATTCGCTCCAGTGCGCAGGTCTAGTATCAAACTTGGTTCGTTCCTAGTTTTGAAACTAGTTTCAAACATGAAAGCTTGTATTCAAGTTTTTGATTTGCACTATCAAACTTTCAACAACTTCGGTTTTACCATTAAGCTAAGTATAGAACAGGTTGATACCTCCGGTTTCAGGGGTCCTCAAAAACTACTAAACGACATTACAGATATACTAAATTACAATGAAAAAATGGTTATATGTTTATGTAATGAGCTAATATGTTGAAGCTCAAATCCGGTCATCACCGATAAAGCAAACACCGAGAAAGAACTACCTAGAAACCAAAACCGAGAAACCACAACCACGAAACCATAACCGAGAAACCACAATCGAGAAAACCAAAACCGAGAATGGAAACTACCAAGAATAACAAATACCGAGAATACATCCATGCATTATGAAGTAATCAATATAAGTTAGTAACTTTGATTAATCCTTGGGATAGATCTAATAAAGAGGAGAATACATATAGTGGGAAAAAGAGGGAGAAATACCAACGGCGTAAAGGACACACTATGCCTTTCGCTGCGTAGGATTTAAGTAAGTAAGTGTGATAGATCTAATAGGGATATACTCCAATAATTGACATTGCGACTGAGAACGTTGATATGTTAATGTTAATTAGGTTTATTACAGGTATTTGATATTCTCGGTAGTTTCCATTCTCGGCTTTGGTTTTCTCGGTTGTGGTGTTTCAGTATTATGGTTTCTCGGATGTGGTTTCTCGGTTTTCGTTTCTCGGTGTTTGCTTTCTCGGTGATGACCTGGATCCGTTGAAGCTAATTGTAATAAATTTTTATATTTAAAATGTGTAATAAGTTTACCTTGAATAAAATTATTATTGGAAGGTATGCTTTAATTTTTTCAATAATTTTGAATAAGAAAGTAAAAATCTCAATTCTAATAATTTTTTTAACCATTAAACTAGAGTCATATTTTAATATGCAATAATTTCTCGTCACGAAAAATTATTATTCCCTGTAACCGTTTCTCGTAATTAAAATGATATTTTTGACATGTACACATGTGACATGTTTCTACATCTCTTCAATTCTGTTTTTATTTGAACTTTGTTGCTTTTATTCTTCGTAAGTAAATTAGAATTTATCAATATGTTACATAAACATTTGAAAAATCTCTAGTTTGGGAGGAATGGTAGCTTAAATAAAATTTTTTAATTTTCTCCACATATTTAATAATAATTGTAAAAATTGAATGGTGTTTTTGTTCGACGGTAACAGAAATAATATTTGCAATAGGTATTACAAAACGAGTATCAAACCAACCTATACATTGAGACGCTAAAAGTGTCAGAAATAATATTAGTTTAATCAAACTAATAATTACAAAAACAGAGATTCCACCAGCATTGTAAGTAAACCATCTCTGAAGATACCATTAAGACAACCTTTTTAAATAAAATGCTGGTACTACAGGAAGCATCTATTTGGAGCATGTAACATATGTATAACATATATGACAAGTTATTATCACAAATAATATTGAAGAGTATATCTCAATGAATGTCGTGTCATGGAAAATGTGTATCAGTGCATGCCTGCATAACTATGTAGAGAACCAAATCCCATGCACTTCAAAACCGCTATATTTTCGTTGACCGATAAATTATTACAAGTAGCTGGACAACTAAAATGTAATTTCAAAATATTAAGACATCAACAAAGATTTTCATTTGTCGTCGATACATTCTGTTATTGCTTTTAAAGATACATCAGTATAGAAACTGCCAAGATGGAAATAAGAGAACAGAATCTTCAAAAAACATATCTTTGAATCGCATCCTAAAAAGTACATAATATGTTTTAAAGTTTTTTTTTTTGTTGAATATCTTAATCGAAGAACTGTATATTCCACAGTTTCAAGATTCTTTAATATTGTCAATCCAGAAAACAACAGAAAACCTGGTTTTAAACCAATTTTGATAAAATAAATAGAACTCAGGAAAAATAAGATTGAAGCAAACATAAAAAACTTTAGTAAAATAATCTAATATTCTGAAGGTATCAATCACCTGGCACAATTTAAAGTTGATGAGGTAATTTCAATACACATAAAAATTCCCAAACCAAACTATTATAATGATCAAAAGACGCCTGAAGTAACTGACAAGTGAAGATTATGGCAACAAAATATCTTTAAATGTAGTACGGCTATCAAATGGGTGAACTGAAGACTATTACGCATTTCTGAACCACTCTAAGTAGCAACTGAATAAATAGTTCGTATATGGTAAGTACATCGTATTAAAGATAATAAAAAATTCTATACAAATTTTAATTGATAATTAAAACAAGGATTTTTTATTATACCAAAAATACTGATTTGACGCACATCCAATATATTATGGAATCAAGAAAAAACAAAGACAGAGTAGCGATACTGTTGACTCTTAGTTTGACTCCTATAATTTTATTTTGTTACACTGTAGCTTCAAACTTAAAAAAAGTTTAGTTTTCTTCAGCTATCTCTTTCTTACATACTTCGGAAATATGCGCAGCAACTACTTATGAGTTATGATATATACCTTATAGTCCTGTATGTCCTTCCACCAAGATTTCGTCAAAGCTGTTTTCATTCTTACCTACGACACATTGATATACTAGTACCTATAGGTTTCAGTTTTGCCTGGTATATATTTTGTTTTTTAAATATACTGTTGACTTTTTCTTTAAAATGATTACTTTTAAGTTTGGTTTGTTATTATATAGTTTTTAATATGTTTATGTTACATATGTATTCACATATTTAGTGTTTAAATCGATATATTAGGCGTGAACATTTTGATTAACATACCTTCACGACCTTGTGGTTCCATCATCAGTCTGTATTGAGTCTATGTCATGGAACACAAGCTTTTATGTCACCCTGGTCCCTTTCGACTATACTTAAACCATAAATACAAGAAATGAGTCATCACAAATAATGTGGGCGAAAATGTAAAAGGCATCTAGAATTAAGTGAACGCCATCGCTGTAATGTAAATGATAAGATAAACAATACATGAGCTAGAAAGATTCAGTAGCGGAATAAATACATTTTAATTAAAAATAAATGTAAAATCAGTATTGAAGATCTGTTGATTCTAGCATACGTCATTAAATTTTTAACAACGTGAAATTTGCACTCTTATCTTATCTTACTCCGGGTCGTATTTCTTTATTCAGGTGTGATTACGAAAATGACTCATTTCTTGTATTCGCGGTTGATGTATAGACTTTGTGAGCATTCTTAAATTTTTTAACCAGTACTAGAAACAAAATAATAAATATGACGAATTGCAATATTTTATTAAGGGTTTTATTTAAAAAGGAATTTCATTGCGCAAAAGAAATTTCAGACCGGTTTATACTGAGACCGCTATTTTAATGTGCTTTACCTAAGTTTGGTTTACTAAGTTTAAATAAAACATAAACACAACAAAGGAAAAAATATTTTTATTAAACGTTTTATAAAATTATTTTATAATCATCTATATATTTAAAACACAAGGCTCATTTTTGTTCCAGTTAGTTTACGTCGTTCTTTTTTTATATTGAAGCTTTCGCTGTGTAGATTAGTCAACACTATTTAATTTTTATAAATTTTTAATGTTTATATTATTAATTTAAATAAATATAAAATGTTTAATTTGAGACGCGTGAATCGGACATTCACTTGGGACGCCATCTCACTTTCTACGGTGGTAAGTTTTAGAACTATTCACGGTTACTAATCTAGATATTAGTCAACACTACTTACTTTTTATTTTACTTAACTATTATATTTTTCAAACCGTCCTTTTTTTACGAGCGTCTCGCGCCACATGCGATCTGGCGTTTGTTTGACATCGCAGGATTTGACATTTGACAATTTGTTTGCTAACAAGGTCAAACACAAAATTAATGGTGCCAATTTTAAAATTTACTTGCCGATAGCTTCCAGAAAATACCTACTTTAAATTCCCTGTAAAATAAATCTGTTTTATGTATATAAATTAATGGTAAGTTGAGAAATGTGTCCTGGCTACAAGGATTTATGCAAAATATTAAAGAAATCTGAAAAACGTAGTATCCTTTGATAATAACCTCAGAGGAGATTGAAATTTGTTTTTTACAAACTAAAAAAAGTGATTAAGAAAAGTCAACTTTCATTATTATCAATATGCAAAAAATCAGATTTATCATCCCTTTTGTCATCAAGGGCAAAAATATGTTTAAGAAAACAGGATAGGTATTTATTAGGTTATGTCATTAATTTTAATTTAACAGTAAAATTTATTATTATTTCAGTCAGTATGATGAGTATCTAACTATTTTAAAAAGCTGGAAAATGAAGCCTTAGACGTCGCAAATAGATATTTACAAAAAATCTCTCTAATAAATGGAATTGATACATACACTATAAGAGAAGATCAAGTTAGTTACGCTACTGCTAGTTTCCCACCTGTGTCAGGTATTGACATAGTTAGTTATCTTGTTTTAACAAGTTTTTATACCAATCAGCAAATGAAAGCCTATAAGAGCTTAACATCTTATAAATATTTTGAGGCTGGCTTCGTGTTGCAATGTGGGTCATTCTAGATCAATGAAAAAATAGTCCCTGCAAATGTAAGTAGTAATAGATGTAAAAGTGTTTAAAATCCTTAGGTAGAACATTCACAATGAATGAACGAGCCTGCATTAAAAGTATGGTGTATGTGCAAGGCTGCTGATGGTGGCGTTAATACTCCACATTGTACGTGCATGGCAGGTGCCAGCGACGTCTGTAGGCATGTTGGAGCTCTGCTGTATGCTCTAGAATATATTTACTTAAACATCGCTTAAACTTTTACTACAGATGTAAGATCTTTATGGAATGTACCAACAAGTAATGTTGAAAGTCATTCAATTCGAGACATTAACTTTGGCAGAAGTATTGCTAGTGCTACAGTCAATGTGGGAGACATTGTGCCTCTTAACGAAAGCCAAATAATAAATCTACTTTTGAACATACGCAATTCTGGAAGTAATGCCGTTCTGGAACGTGTTACGGAACCTTTTGCAAGTGAGATTGCAGAATCACTTCTAAGATATATTCCTGTAAATCCTTACAAGGAATTATACAATAATGAATATGAACATTTAAATATAATTTTCAGTTGAAGTGTAGTTTTAAACCTTATTTTTAAATAAACAAGACAATTTCTAGTTTCATTTTTTTATTGTAAAAGATATATTTACAGTTTTCACTTAACATTAATATACCGGGTACCACACGGGAGTATTTTAGGACCCCTTTTGTTTAGTCTATATATTAACGATGTTAGTAATGTCATTATAAATGTAAATTTCATTTGCTGACAACATGGTTGTGTACATTAGTGGGAGGGATAATATTGGTATTCAAAGGGAAATAAAACTAAATTGTTAATTATTGGTAAAGGGACTGGATATCTAAAGGTATTTAATAATTTTGAAGTTAATGTTAATAGTAAGATCGTAGAAACACTAGAGTCATAAATATTTGGGTATTATTATTGATAAAAAATTAAAATTTGATGAACACATTAATTACATTTGTAAAAAGATTTAAAAGAAATGTGGTTTTGGGAAGATGTAGTGATTATTTGTCAACTTGATCAAAAAGATTGGTTTTTAATACTAATACATTTTTGTTTTGCTGCTACTGTTTTATTTATGGGGAATAAAGGAGACTTGAATTACAACTTCTACAAAATAAAGCAATGAGAGTAATACTTAATTGCAATAGATATACTAAAGTGGAATACATGAGTACATTAGGGTGGGTTAACATTGAAACTTTTATTAAAATTCAGATTGCTTTTGTACACTGGCTTGCAAAAAAATCGCATATACTTTAAAAATCAAGTAACTGAGTTTTTATGTAGTTTTTGCTATGTAAACGTGACCTTTCTGACTTTTGACATTACGTTTTTGACGGATAAATCTGTGATTAGGAAATAAAACAAAATAATTTTAACTGATTGACACTGACAACTTAAAAATTAAGACCGACTTAATACAATCAAAAATAGGTGTACGCGAATTTTTTGCAAGCCAGTGTACATAAAATGGAATTAGGGTTATTACAATATCTGACTGACTATTTCATTCATCACGTTATGAACCAATAAGAATATGCACTTTTCCTTAGATACCACGTATTCGCAACGGTTATATTGTGGTAACTATGACGAATTGAATATAGGAATCTTTGTATAATCAGTTTTAATACCACGAGAGCAAACGAAAATAATCGATTATACCTACCGAGCGACGAGACGTATTCTGTAAAACACCACGACAGCGTAGCTGGAGTGGTGTTTTAAGGAATACGTCGTGTCGCGAGGTAGGTATAAGATTATTTTCGGTTGCTCTAGTGGTATTCGATACGATTATATAACAAATAAAATTTAGAATCAACTATTATTTTTGCTTTCAAAAGCGATGCTTTTTTGACAGATTAATTTAATTTATTGCATGCACAGGTATGTCGATGACTTCAAAATAATTGTTACTCTGACAACGATTGCTTGAACCAATAGTGTTGCAGGCTTGGAAATACCGAAACGATTATACAACGTCGTGAAGCGTATATTCACTTATCTATATGTGGTAACTAGGATAATTCGCAACTACTATTGGCTAATTTTATTATGAGTTGTATAATCGCTGTAATACAAACCTTTTGTATATTCACCCGCATGAGACACAATTCTTAAATTCCAAGATATCCATGAAAACTCTATAACAGTCAAATAATTTATTAGCAAACAACGCAATTTTTTTCTAATTGTGCGTTTTAGACTGGTTTTTGTTTTTTTTGCAAAATGAATCGTTTTGGAACAAACTCTACAGAAAATATCGATGAACTAATTCAAAATAGTAAACCGGCAATTGTACGTTTAATATAAATAATAAATAAATATTAAAGTTGTTAGTATATTTTTTATTCATGAAATAGTCTACTTGTATAGAAATCGACGATCAAAAATACTCGAAACTGAACATATTGCCTAAAAAAACGCAGGCAATATGTCTCGTATACTCGAGGATTTTCGATCGTCTTCTATAATATATGACAATTTAATATTAGTAAATGATATTCACAATCACAATACTAGGTTTAACAATAATTTTTATTTAAGTCGAAGAAATCCATCAAAAGCACAAAATTCAACTTTTTATAATGGAATTATTCTTTATAATCAATTGCCTGAACGCATCAAAGGATTAATTAAAAATGTTTAAAAGTGAAAGAATTCTTTATATCTGTCATCTAGTCATATATACAACACATATGTATAACTTCCAAAAAGCAAATATACCTCGATATCATACTGTAAATTCAAAATATGCATTAACCTTCCGACGCTTTTTCCTTCGTTCGTATTTTTCCTGTTTGGTTGTTATTGCTGTACCTGCTGTTTTACAGACCAAATATATACTGGGAACCTAATCAGGATTTAAATTGTCTTCTGAATCAGCTGGTTTTCCAAAAAAAAAATGCAAATTAGAACATTTTTTAATTTTAGAAATGTTCTAAGTTTCAGAATGAAATATGTTATATGCATACCTGAAATAAAGTGCTTGGAACACACTCTTGTATATTTTCAGCTAAATCTGCTCGTTTAATAGCATTTAGCCATTGTATTCTTCGTTTAACAGCTAAATCGTTTAGATGTTGTTTATGTTTATATGCAGTAACAGCAGGAATTCTAAAAAATCTAACTACATCTCTGTTTGATCTATTGGTACACCCAACTACTGCACAAAATTAAGGCATTTTAAAACTCTTTTGTTCTACAAATATAATTAATAGCTATTTATTATACAAGTGTCTTATAAGGCAAATAAGTCACGAAAGAAATGTTTAGCCACGAGAGCTTGCTCGAGTGGCCTAATTTTTCTTGAGTGACTTATTTGCTGTTAAGACACGAGTACAATACATAGTTTTATCCAACACCTCTCTCTGTAAGAGTTCTTAAAAAATCATCAAAACCCAAAAATTTGATATCTACAAAGATTAGTAGTAGTCTATGATTTGGTTGCCATGTTGTTGTTGGCAACAAATTTATTATTTGAGAAAAATTTTGCAAACAAACTGTTTCGGCGCTTGTAACATTGTTGGAAATGAAAATAAGTAGTTCTCTTCCTGAAAAAATTGCGAAAGATGTTGAAGAAGTCACATCGAGTTTGCTACCCAAGAAATCCAGGGACGCTTATTACAAAGAATTGAGTGAGTTCAATAACTGGAAACAGGAAAACGATGTTTGTAGGGTAAGCGAAGACGTGCTGTTGGGTTACTTCTTCAACGCCAAAAAAAGATTCGCAGCCTCTTCAATGTGGACAAAATACAGCATGTTAAGATCGACATTAAAGCTTCACGAAAATACAGATATTTCACAATATGGCAAGTTAATCGCTTTTTTGAAGAACGAATCAAAAAATTACAAGTGCAAGAAATCAAAAGTTCTTGAAAGAGAGCATATTCAACAGTTTCTAGCAGAAGCACCCAATAAAAAATATTTGATGTTGAAGGTAGGTCGATTTTGTTATTAGAGAATGAAATCTAATTTTTTTACATTACAGGTCGCACCAATTTTTGGTGTGTCAGGTGGGTGTCGATGTTGTGAATTATTGAACATGTCAATCGATAACGTAGAAGATAAAGGATCTTATATGTTGGTATATGTACCAGATACAAAAACATATGTTTCACGTAGCTTTACGATTATGGAAGAAGGATTTGCAGTTAATGTGCTGGATATTTGTAGAAAATATATGTCTCTCCGACCTAAGAATATTTCTCACAACAGGTTGTTTTTGTGCTATAGAAATGAGAAATGCACAGTACAGCCAGTGGGAATAAATAGTCTATCCAAAATACCATCAGTAGTAGCTGACTTTTTGCAATTACCAGAATCAGAGTCTTGCACAGGACACAGTATGAGACGCACATCAGCGAGTTTATTGTCCAACGCTGGAGCCGATCTTGGTATGGTCCAACGTCATGGCCGATGGAAGTCGACAACCGTGGCACAAGCGTATGTCGAAGAGTCAATTTAGAGCAAAATAGACATTGCTAAGAAGATACTGGGTGGAAATTCGGAAACAGAAGGCAATGTTATTGTGAATACTGAGAAGCAAAAATCGAATGAATGTGGAAACAACATTGAAGTGACAAAAAATGAAGCAAATAAAGTTATATCTTTTAATATAAATGTTAACGTAAATCTCAACAAATGGTTTCATCTGAGATTCCTGTTTCTTATAATTGTAATTTTATGTATTGTATGTTTTGATGTTCAATAAATTGTTCTATTTTCTGTAAACTGTTGAATTATATAAAAACAGTTTTATTATTGATTCATAAAACCACTTGTGTTTTATAGACCCCATAATTCAATCAAAAACATCATTTTTATAACGTCATAATAAAGAGGTGTTGGATAAAATTATTTATAAGTTACTTCAATGCCATACACAACAAACCTTCGTTTGTCCTCCAGGAGCCATATTGAATTTTATTTGACAGCTGGTTGAATTGCTCTATTGTCAAATCCTGTGATGTCAAATGGATGTCAAATGGATGTCAAATGGATGTCAAGTAAACGTCGGATCGCATGTGGCGCGAGACGCTCGTCTTTTTTTAGTCTGTGGAGTTTTAGTTTTGTTGTTTTTTAATTATTTAAAATGTTGCATTATATTTTTTTAATTACAAAATAAGTAGGAACAAAGTAAAATACACCAGTAGAATATAAAATCAAAAGGTAATACTAATAAATTTCTTATAATTTAAATTAAAATTTGAGGGTTTTCTATCATCTGTTATGCCCATTCCTGTTTATTCAGAGTTTACCCATTCCTGACATTACATATTTGCGTGTATTCTTACGTTTCTAATGAAACAAAAAAGGGATATAATTTTAAGTTTTATGATTTATTTAATAAAAGTAACAGTAGAACATAAAAATAAATAAAATCCGCCGTGTAAAGGGAAACATTATTTTTTATTTTTTTAGAACCAATTTATTGTGTGTAAATTGCACATCTATTACAGCTCTATATTGATTCATACACACAATACATAATATTATCGTATTTAAACAGAAACCTAGAAATAATCAAAATTCGATTGTCATACCTAGCAAAAATAAATTAAAAAGGTTTTTGATATGCCCGACGAAGACATTTTTCACTTTGCATGTTGTTTAGATGTAACTGACACCGTGAAACAGAACAGACACGAATAGTGCACCTATTTTTATACCATATACTTAAGAATATATCATATGTCTTTCTTTTGTTAGCGTGTGTTTATCTAAATGTAAAAGGGTGTCATTGATTTCGAATTCATTTTTATTATAACCATTGCTTTGCAGCACTTTGGATGCAAAAACTTGATTAAGCCCAGTTGTAAGAAACATTAATTTTATTCGTTCAAAAATGGTTCTTAAGAATAAATATTTCAGTTCATGACTCATCAGTTACATAAAAAGTTAAAAAATTATTTATATCATATTTGTCGGAATTGAGACCTTACAGTGGCGATGAAAGCTTGCCCTTAAGTTATGTAACGCTTGAAGAGGGAGGGGGAGGGTATTTGATAGCGTTACGCAGTGCAACAAGGGATAGGAGGTATTAAACTTAACGCTTAAAAAAAATAATTTTTAAATTGTGAATAACAATAGTATGAACATTACTTTAACAAATTAAGTATTTTTTTACGTTATATTATTGTTGTTATTTCATCATATCATAAAATAATATTTCGGATTTCGCAGTATTAGAGGCGCTCATATTCGTAAACGTCATAAAACTTCGTAGTTTACATGCTTTTTAAAGTTAGTGGGGGGTGGGGATGGATAATAGTGTTACGCAATTATAGAAGAGCGGTCCAGAGTAGCGTTACGAGGCGTTACAAAGGGGGTTGGTACCAAATTTCTTCTATGCGTTACGTAATTTAAGGACTCGTCCACAAAACTATGTCAGCCAGGACGGAATTTCTAAATCAAAAAGCCAAATTTAGTAGAGGTTTAGTATTGCTCCAATTTACTTTAATAATTAATTTTTTGTCATCTCTCCGAGGTTAGCAATAGTTATTTGTTATTTACGTTACAAACAAGTTCGGAAATGAAAGCTTTTAGTATGTAGAATGTTTACAGAGGACGTATAGAAAATCAGTCCGAATGTTCTCCAATGACTACGTAAAAGTCACTTTGGTACTAGTTGCATGCAATGTATTTTTGTACGCTAATAAGAAAAATTCGGAGAATTTCTTTGAGTAGAAAAATACTAAAAACTCATCTAGTGACGTCATGGTTTTTTAGTCTAGGTAAATATTTGACTAGCCAATAATTGTTGATTGTATACATTTTTCAGTATTTTTACAGAAAGTGCTATCGATCAATAAATTATTATTTAATAAACATCTAGTTTTCATAATAGTGTAAAAAAATACTTGCCTAGTATAAACCTAATAGCAATAACAAAATTTCCTTGTGAACACAAGAATGTGTAATTTTAAGATCTACTGGGCTATTCGCATTCAACTTTTTGTGTGCGAACAGCGAGTAAATGTGCACTTTTCTCATCCTTGTTGGTAAAAGTGAGTCGAACATGTTATTATAAAAAATCGAATAAAGTATACATCATAATTTATGATTCATAATTAATAAAAGGGGCAGGTCTACCTTAACAAATTTATTTCTGTTCACCAATTCAGTACTGCAATCTATTGAATCAGGACGTAATGTTGATTGTATTTACACTGATATGAGTAAAGCTTTTGACAAAGTAAATATAAAACGTTTAATTTACAAATTAGACAGACTTGGTTTTCGAGATCCCCTACTTTCATGGCTCAATTGCTATTTAGCTAAAAGGCAGCAGAGAGTTATAATTAATGATTCCAAATCTGATTGATTTACAGTTACTTCTGGAGTTCCGCAAGGCTCTCATTTGGGACCAATCCTTTTTTTACTTTTTATTAATGACGTTCATCATGCCATTAAACATAGCAGCTTTCTGCTTTATGCGGATGATCTAAAATTGTTTCGTAGTAATGAAGCTAATGGTTTGGATCTCCTACTGCAGGACGATTTCAATAGCCTGTCTTTCTGGTGTAATGAAAACAACCTTAGTTTAAATATATCTAAATGCAAAGTGTTGCGATTTACAAGAAAGGTATCTTCATCTGCATATTCTTATTCGATAGATGGCAGTACAATAGAAAATGTTAGTTATTACAAAGATCTTGGTATCATTATGGATAGTAACTTAAATTATGCGCGACATATTACTGATCTATTAAACAGAGCAAAGAGGCTGTTAGGAGTTACCGTTCGTTTAAGTACAGATTTTCAAGATTTACTAGTCTTAATACTGTTATTTACTTCACAAATACGTTCCATTGTAGAATACTGCACGGTTATCTGGACTCCTTATCTTAAAATGTTTATTGATCGACTTGAAGCAGTTCAAAAAAGATTTTTAAAATTTCTATGTTTTAAATATCGGATCAATTATTATGATTACGATTACATGGATCTTTTGCACTATTTTGGCCTTTTTTTACTTCATACCCGGCGTAGTTACTTTGATTTATGTCTACTATTTAAAATAGTTAATAAATTGTCCTGAAATATTGTACATTTTCTCACTAAATGTTAATAATACTAATGTGAGAATTTCAGCACCTTTTCGCATACCTTTCCACCGGACCATGTATGGGTTAAATTCTCCGCTATAAATAGTAACTATAGAATATTAGATTTCTTTGGTGTCGTTTAATAAATTTAAAAGTAGTTTAAGAAAAGAATTGTTAATGTAATGTTGCTGTATTTAATTGTTTTTTTTAATCTCTATACTCTTATTATACGTAGTTTACTTTTGTTTTATGTTATACATGTTTGTAATGGATGGCCGTCAATATATATATTATTATTATCCTTCTTAATATTTAAGTACAAGCATTGTGTTTTCATTCATTCATGTGTCTCGGTATCTTTTTTACAGCCAGCGCTACCTAGCGCTGGATGACCCAAACCCTATTGAACTACGCGATGTAAGAGAGGTGAGGATCCGAGCTTGAATTCTTTTTTCGTATTTCAACAAAAGCAACAATCAGTAAAAACAGCAGTATAAAAGTGTGTTAGTTACTAAAGCTTACCCATTAGGGTAAGCAGTTGGCACCTAGTTATTATTATAATTAGTAGCTGCATAAACTTAAATGTTCTCAAGACTCAACATCATTACTACATACTGTCACGGTATAATCACTATAATATACTGTGCTAATGTTTACAATGCGTCAAGATCTTTTTCGACATACTTATCTTGATAAATAATAAAAGAGTATCTTTTTCAATAGTACACAGTTACTACATATAAATACATAACACACAAGTATGGTTTAGATAAGTGTTTCACAAGATTTCTTGTTTTGTACGACTACTTTTTGTCTTGCAAAACAAGACAATAATTCTGATAAACGCTTGTCTTGCTTCATTCTTGCAAACAAAAATCTTGTCTTGCTTGCTAGACTCTTGCATTTTCTTGTCTTGCATGTTTTCGGTCGGAATTTACACGGAACTTCCCCATTTCTTGAAATTCTTACACTGCTGCTACTCGGGGATTTAGCTGTTAATTAGCTGTGCCGTTCTGTTAATGAATCATAACCTCATTGTCAGTAATCAATCGGACTTCGCGTAGCGTACGTATAGACCAATAAAGCGTAGTCAATATCGGTAAAATATTGAACACAGGCAAGGACACACTTACGAACAGATAAATGGCGTAGCGAACAAAATGAATATTTTGCTTATAAATGGGCAAGATACTGATAGTATAGTGCAATCATACAAAAGTCTACTCTGATTTATTTGAAAATGGCGAAGCCTTTATACGTTAATTCCTGGTTCGACGTTTTCAATGACTAATAACTATAATAAATAATCAAACATAATAGCCGTATAGTTACGTTTCTATATTTTCTTTTATTGTTTTAGCTTTTAGGTTATTACGTAATTTCTAATCGCCTGAATGTTGATATCTTATTAGTTACCACACTAAAAGATATGTGTAATAGTGTAATGGAAAAATATTTTATGTATTGATTTTATATTTTTTGTTTTATTAAAACAGCTTTTAAATAAATAAAATATATTATAAAATCATAATCTAGGCTAACACTGCCAATAATAATTCAAACATACCAATATCTTTTCAAAATCTGTATTTTAGCAAGACTGCAAGAAAATGCAAGAAATCTTGCTATTCTTGCAGAAAAGATTCTTGTCTTGTCTTGCGGAACGGATTTCGATTCTTGTCTTGTTCTTGTCTTGCAATTTGTGCAAGAACAAGACAAGAACAAGAAAAATGCAAGACTCTCCTGAAACACTAGTTTAGATATTACCATATAGCATATATTGATATTTGATACGTTTACATGAATAGAGACCGAATAAAACATTAAATGAAGAACATTATTTAACAAATAATACATTGAAAGCATAAGTCAAATACTGGAATATTAACTAAATTACCTATAGAATACTAACCAAAAAAAGGTAAAAGATAAAGAATTCATATTATGTATGTTAGTAGTATGTAGTTATTATTAAAAATGTTATTTCATTAGAATTAACCCACCGTTACTATATCTACCAGTAGGCTTGTACTACATTGTATAGTTAAGTTATACAATTCAAATTTAATTACTGAAAGATACATCTTAACAATAAAATAATCATGTAATTTAGATTAAGATTTTTCATGGCAATAAAGATTTAATTTCAATGTAAAATACATTTCTATCAGGCATCGCCGCTAGTACAGTGTAAAGTGGCATTAACTATTTGAAGTTAAAGGTGTAACGGATATTAAAATTATTCTCACGTAAATCTTCTAAAACAAGAGAAAACAAAAATTGCCTTGATGTAACGACTTTATTATGGTAATATAAAAATACTACCTTGATGTTTATGTACTAAGTACTACGAATGTGTGAAGTGGACAATATACTTGCAAAATATATGCTTGTGTTAGTATAAGAAATTAAGAAAATTCTTTGAGTAAAAACAAAATAAACTTATATATTTTGCTTTATTAATTAGATTGCATAAATGATAAAATTCAACAAAGTAGAAGCTAAAAAGTAAAAAATAATGTAAATAGGTGTTGTAGACATGCAACCAGCATTACAGTTGAGAGTGCGCCATGCCGATTCTTCATTATAAGATGCTGTTAGCCTCCAAAATTACTATTAAATTCAATTTGAAAAATATAAAGTAACTTAAATAAAATCTACTACATATTGCCATTGATAATACCATTGACTAATATGACAACAATGTAACAATGTGAATGTCTAAAGTGATGTCTTTTCAAACTACTAATAAAAGTTAATTAAAAAAAATATGCCATAATTTGAGGTTTAGAATATGTTCAATTACATTTGCTATAAGAAGGATCTATAATTTGATATACATGTTTCTTTTTTGTTTGGATATTCATTAGGAAAGAGAAAAAGAACAAGAGATCTTTTAAAATTTTAATACAAAGTAGAATTTGTTTTTAACATGCATATGTTCTAAAATGAACATTCTCTGGCAATGCAAAGTATATATGCGGTTTTGTGTCATTTGTAGTTAACGCTGGCGTCTGTCCCGTTAAGTTTAATTCTGTAGCTAAGGATGGCGCTGCGATAGAAATTTTTAAATTTATCCAATCGTTCATATTCGGGTGAACATTTCGTTTAACAAGGACCTCCAATCTACCAAAGTCCTTATCAAGCTTGTATCCTTTTTTTCTGCGTGAATTCGTATTTATAGAATGCAACATAAAATGATTCAACTTTAAGTACGGGTTTGTAAAATGGAAAGAATTTAATGTAATTGATACCAGTACAGTCGTACATTTGAATAGTATATTTCAACTGAATGTAAACAGCAGAATTAATTAATATTATCAACTGGATTTGACGACACATCATCATATAAACAAACGACAGCTACACAAATACATTCTTTCAACTGAGCGTAGATGTAGGGGCAACGGAGGGTACTCCTTAAACATAAGGAATACCTTATAATTTCTATTTTATTTCAAATCAAATGTAATGTTATAAACTACATTCGGTGGTTTATGTGTTTTCTAAGGGATTTTACTAAACGCATCTCTTGTAAATAATAACTAGTAAAATTAATACACGCAATAAAGTTTATTCGCCCAATTCAAGAACGCATAAAAATACAACAATATTACATTAATCAGACGTTTTTGAATTTCTCGGCGCGTTTCGATATACATATGTGAATTGCAATCACGCGTATATAACGACGACTATATAGTATATAGTCAATTTATTGAGTGTGTTCGAAATCCACCCGAATTCAAATTGTGTAATCTATACATCAGCGTTGCAATGACAACAGTCACAAAGATAAAAATTGGGCAATTGTTAGTAGAACAGTGAAACAACTTTGAGAAGCCAGATACGCCTTTTCTTATTATGATTATTATCATTAATTTCCCCTTCATCAAGAAGCACAACCATTGCTAATTCATCAGTATTAGTAAACAAATACCCTGCCATTTTCACGGGAACAGTACAAATACTATCTACGTCAAACTTTATTGCCAGTAGGCCGAAGTTCGTGTTGAACACGCTCCGTCAGGTATAAATTCTCATATGCTTAACTGTCAGCGCGTCCAGTGTCCATATCTAAATAGACCTTTACTTAGGCTAAAACTGCTAAAAGGCTTCCTTGCAAACCTATAAGTATAATAACAACCATAGACCTATCTTAAATTTACAAAGTCACGAAAAGTAAATGATAACGGAAGAAAAATCAAATTTTCTTTGTATTGCATATCTTAATTTGTTTAGATTTAGTTAAGTCTTCTCCACCGAGTATTTCGTTCGTTAGGTAACCGAGTCTAATACTTTCAAAATTGTCACCAAGGCCCAAGGAACCTCTAAATCAATTGGGACGCGCCAAAGTACAAAACCCAGAACGTCAAGACAGTACAGTAAACATTATTGAGAGGGATTTATGAATGACAATTCCATTTTACTGACATTTCAAAAATTATAAAATCTAGATATTCTATTTTAAATTATCATAAATATTAACACGATTATTAAATTTAATCTGTCAAAATTACAATCACCATTAAAATACGATACAAGAAAAACAAACCCCTAAAAACTACGTCATCAACTACCGCATATCGACGACATTTTGGTGTTACGTACAACGCCATTTATATTTATTGTCGCGTCCCAATAGAAAACTGATTATTCACATTTACGAGGGCGGATGGGAAGTCTGGCAAAAATGCATCATAGGTCGTCACAATCGCAAATCCCAGATGACATTTGTTAATACCATCTGTCAGTAGGCAATATTAATATTTTCAAACAGATATGCTATTTACTTCAGTTTTAACAGCCATTGAAAGCAGACAACCTCTAGTATTTTTGCAAATTTGGAAAAAAGTGAATTTCGTGTGTTAATTAACATTATTTTTGCGTGGATAAACCATTACGCAAACCGAAAAAAAGGTTGATAAATATTATTAGGTTCTTCACCATCAATTAAAACGATTTACAAGTGGTGACCTACCGATTTTCGTTGTGGTCGTACAAACACAACCGACTTCTCAGGACGGCCAAATGAAGCCACCACGCCAGAAATGATTAATAAGATTCATTATATGGTATTGCAAGACCGCAGAGCAAAATTGCGCGAGATACTTGAGATAGTACGCATGTCAGATGAACGTGTACGAAATATATTACTCAAACGGCGAATATGATTGCAAACTTATTGGATCGTTTCAGCGACGTCTCGAAAAAAACGTTCTCTTCCATGAAGACAATGCACATGCCATGCCCAAAATCCATGAATTAGGCTTCGAATTGCTTCCACATCCAGAATATTCTCCAGACTTACCCCCCAGCGACTATTTCCTGTTTCCGAACTTGAAAAAATAACTCGGAGGAAAGAGATTCGGCTCTAATGCGGAGATCATCTATGCAACCCTATTTTGAAGTTGAAGAAATACGTATTATTCCGAAGGAATCGAAAAATTGGAAAACCGTCTTGGTCTTGTAGGGTACGTCATCATTCACAAACGGAAGAACGCGTTCTGTCTTTGGTTGATGGTCTAAGAAGATATTATCGAAAGCTGGTTAGCTGCTTAACTGGTTGCAGAACTATTCAAGAGTAGCAATTGAGGTGTATATTATTTCGAAGGGACTAATCTAGTATAGCCATTTCATAAGTTTTTACACTAAACTTAGTTTATTTTAAACTTAACTATCATTATAATCAAGGTAATCACTAAAAACTAATGTGTCACAAAATTATTAATAATAATTAAAACTATCATTATACTAAAAATACGATCAATATATCGATATAATGTACTAGGAGTATAATTAAACTGCAGCTACAGACTGCAGTATTTACTGCAGTACAACAAAATTGAACTTTAAAAGAATTTCCAGGTTCTAATACACTGTTTCTAGAGGTTTTTAAGATGCAGATTGTGAATCTGCTATGGGTTTTTTCAGGTCTGGTCAAATTTTAGTTATATTCCAATTTGTTTTCAAATAAAACCCGTTCTTAAATGCACGAGAACAGTAGGCAAACTTTTACGTTTACCAGGTAACACGATTTGTTACCTGGTAGTGATTAAACACGTTTTAGTGCAATTTTTGTTCTTCGGTACAAGAACTGCCATTGCCGCAGCTTATTACCTGGTTACAGTTAACTCGTTACCGGTTGTTAAGAATCGGCGAGATTTAGCGTTTACCAAGTAACATAATTATTACTTGGTGGTTATAGAATACGTTTTGGTGCAAGTTGTATTCTTCGTTATAGAGAACCGGCAACGCCGCAACTTATTACCTGGTTACAGAGATCATTACCCAGTAGTTAGGAATATGCGAGTTCTAGCGTTTACCAGGTAGATAGGCATGGGTAATCGCTCCATAATGAATTCAGACTTCATCCGCAACCACCCATCACAAAGAGCTGAGGACACTAGACCAGTCCAGATGCACGAGAGTTATAGTTACCACGCCCGTCATTTCTATCGTTAGGTCAAGTCGGGGTACCCTACTTATTATACAATATCCTAGTCAAACACTATCAAATAATAGCCAAATTTAGAGAAATGTTGGAGAGGAGAGAATGAATTAATGTTTGACTTGCTTATTTATGAATTCATATCTGACTCTGTTTACATCTGTTACTTTGGATATTAAATAAAGGCATGCTAAATTACTACAGTACCAAAGCACTAAAGCAAACAAACTGTAGAACCGGGAAGCATCAAAAGATCAAAACTATCAATCCTGTCCATGTGTTGTATGTATGCTATTCTTCTATTGGTGTTTGCATTCGTAAGGTAGAAATCACTTCGTGAACAAACCATTTTGGGTTACGACTCATGAGGCATGTATGTGTTGGCTGCATGACACGTGAAACAGTATTTGACCTAACCCAAAAAAACCAATAGCAGATCGGTGACTTTCATACCAAAAAGGTATATGAAAACGTGGAAATTTATTTTCTGTTGACCGTGTTTGTATGAAAGTGTTTTCGGTTTGTTTTTATATTTTGAAGTTTATACGTAAAATACATAATAATTAGACTATTATTGCTATACTCATCTAAACACAAACAGCTTTTTATGGCCCACGAGTCTCTTTATGGTTCGACGGGCAATAAAAAAAATTTCACTTAAATATCAGAGCTATTTCCTGTAAAACTTGATTTGTTCATAATATAATTTGTCAACTTATCAACAATGAAAATAAGCTGAAACTAACTATTTTAGAATATTTACTATAGTAACGTAACTTCAAGTGTAAGCACAGCGGCTTGATGTAACCTACGTAGTCATTTAATTGTTTTTATTATACCTGGGCCCGTAATCTTGAACTCATACGAACAAGTTTAGCATACGAGATGACGTAATTCTCTATTACCCTCTAACATTTGATTGGCTAAGTAGCATCTTATGACGTAAAAACTACGTCATCTCGTATGCGAAACTTATTCGCATGAGTTTAAGAATACGGGCCCTGACTCATAATATTGGTATATCGTACTCTTAAGCGTGCGAAATAAGGCCTTTAAAGCTGCCCAGGTAACAAGAAATTAACAACGATGTTAAAATAATACACTCTACAAATTTTGAACAATACAGCTTATACATAGCAACCAAACAACAATTCTTTTTAACCATTTCTATATCAACGATTAATGATGCAGATTATTTCGAAAAAGGTATTTCAAATTACTTTTTTTGTTACAATTTTCAGATTGTAGTGTAGATATAATAAAAAATAGCGTATAATACACGTGTATAAGAGCCTTTAAAGCACTGCTCCGTTAAAAGGCATTCGGCTTCGCCTCGTGTTTTTAAACCCGTACTTGCTTTAAAGGCTTGTTTATTATACACTTGTATTATAATATATTATTTTTACACAATTTGATATTTGAGATAAAAACGTAATCTGTGCATAAAATAGTGTATGTATAGCTGGCGTAACTTGCTTTTATGGCCCTACAGCATTTTCCGCTTCCGCTTCCGGCCATAAAAAACTCTTTACGCCATTAATACATAAATAACTGTTGTATCTGCAACCTAGTGTCATGGTATTATAACGGTATTATGTATTCATACATATATAGACTATAGAGTAATAACTCTATAAAAACCTATCATTGGAAATTTGTTCCCAAAGCAATAGTTTTCTTAGAAACCCTTAGAAGAAAAAACATTTGAACATACGCTTTTATAAACTTTCAGGTTCGTTGTGGGAATGTATTGTATACATAGATCAATCATCTTTGATCTGTATTAATAATAAGAATCAAATAATAGTGAATAAAATTATCTGTACACAAAATAATGTATGGTTCGGAAAAAATATTTGATTTCTGTACGGAATACCGAAGCCGCAGATTGGCATACTACATTTGTACATTTGCATATTACAGAAAATTTGTTAATTTGAAGTCTGATTATCCGCCCTCTTCACAAATATTCCATTATTAAAGAATACAAATAATGTTGGAAAGTATTATGTTCTTTAATCACGACTAAATCAACTGATAAAAAAAATTATTATTTCAAAATTATATTTCAAATTCTGTTATTAATTTACTTAAAACATATTATACGCACGCCTATGGTTTTCACCGTTTCTTATCATTCAACCTTGCATACAACAAATAATAATTTTATTATCCGTACACCACCGCGATAGGAGGTGGTAAGAAAGATGAATTATTGGATGACGTCAGGAGATTAACAGTTAATAGCTTTTTGCCGAACAAACAAACCACGCCTTCCAAATTTGGACTCTTGAAATACGGATAAAACTAAATTTCGAAAGATATATAACTCATAAAAAAATTTTACTTGCAATTTTAGGATCACTATTGTAATAGACATCACCGGACATCTTTTCGAAAAAAAATTCTTTTTTATTTTTTTCTTGAAAATTAAAGACACTAACGGCTTGAAAATACTTCATGCCCGAGAAAATGTTGTTATATATTGCTATAAAAAAATACAGCATTCTAGGTTATACCAGTTTCTGTAAATTGGATCCCAAAGTTTACATTTACTAGCATAGGCAGACGGCAGTCTTAATATATACTTTTTTGTACGACCATGCTATTTCGGATTGTTTACCATACTTGGTTTTAGAACAGTAGGTTATATTTACTGGTTGCTAAGCAAAAACGCGTCGGTAAGTAATTACTTACCGTTCAGTTCTGTCAAAAACAGAACGGTAAGTAAATTATATGTAATTTATAAAATAAATGCATGATCTTTAGATTTCTCTTTCGCGAGAAATCATTTATTTTCTAAATAATTGGACTATTTAAAAAAATGTATGTTGTTTATTTAAATTTGCTCAGGCCTCTTCAATATCCCAATTATATTCGTTTTCACTCATTCTCACGAGTTTGACAAATATCTTGACATTCAAAAATAATAGTAATTACAAACGTCTCCATGGTAACGACAAAACCTACTTAATGTTTGGTGGATATACAGGGCAAAAATAAATTATCTTAAATCTATTTTTTTCAGGGATATTTCCTTAGTTAATACCTTTGTATTCATAATGGTCGTACAAAAAATAGTATAAGCATCTCAAACAGTAAGGAGTTTACCGATCTCCTCCAATATTGGCGACTGAGCGAAGCGAAGTCGCCAAACATTGTCGTCGATCGGTAAACTGTCCTTACTGTTCTTGATACTTAATATACTATTAATTGTCTTTATTCGCATGTCGAGTTTTTGTGTTTGCTAATTCAGCTCTACGTGTCTCTCCACAGGAATTTATGCAGTCTTTTAGGCCACGATAAAATGTAAACACACTGCATACTTCCACACTAGGAAAAAGGGTCGCATGTAAATAAAAGTGAAACATCAAAATAAACAAGACATTCAAACGCTCCCTCACCCTTCATCACTCTCTCAACTTGTACTAAAAAACCTAATACCTGATGATATACCATCATAGCTATAGGTATCATAGTATCTCATAAATCACAAACCTACGTCTTTAAGAATGCGAAAAAGTCTTCGTAGTTTAGAGATGTTGCCGGTTGCCAGTGGAAAATATAAACAAAGATAAAAATAAATGTCATTACGTGTTTTTTTGAATAGATTTACTTGTATGACTGGAAAATGGTTTTAACTATGTTTAGCTTAGTTAGTTTTTAAAAAAATAGACAAAAGTGAAAAATCCAGGTCATTTTCCAAAAATTTTTGAAGAACGCAAGAGAAGACGACTCAAATCCAAGACATCCCAACAAACACAATCCTAGTTGCAGGTAAAGCAACTATCCTTCTCTTCAGGTTTTTTAATTACTGTAGGTTCCTGGGTTTGAAAACCATTTAAAAGTTCAATTATGTTGTAGCATCTACTTGTTTTTTGATTTTGAAGACAATACTTTTGATGTTTTTTTACCGGAAGTTTGGCATCCTGTTCCGTCCATATTGTATATATTGTCAGTTGAAATACATAAAGATCTAAAACCATTGGTCTCCTGCATTAGACTCTTAAAAGATGTCTTAAGAATGTTTTATTCTATTTTTGTTATACTCAATAGCTATTTTTGAAAAAATTTGTCTATATCATTTAAGTGTTTGACTATGAAGGTTGAGTGCGCAATTCCATATCTTTCAGCAAATACTTGAAAGTTTAAGGTTATCTTGTAGAAGACTGAAGAAAGTTTCGAATATTACCTTACTAAAGAACACAAAAACATTTAAAAATTTCCATTGTTACAATACAGATTTTCCTTTAAATATTAGTAAATTAGGTAGGTACTTGTATATACTGGCAAACCAATTTAGTACCATGCACCGCCCACGCAACTCTATCGACTGACAATGTTGCCAGCTTTTGTGAAAATAGAACAAGAAATAAACAGCTATGTAATCGTTATTGCCTGCTATAATGGCATTGTGCGAGTCTTCCCTATCTCCCAAATGCATCAATTTTTGTTGTTCTATGTTTATAATAAATTGGGTAACATCCAACTTATTAAATGCGATAAGTTCAGCTGATCCATAATTCATTTTATGTCCGATTGCATTATAAAGTACTGTTGTGAACGACTCACAACTCATATATTTTTTGCATAGATACGAAATGGTACTAGGCAACGCGAATCAATAAACTAGTAGAGTCAAATAAATAATTCATAGAAGTAAACTTGCGTTTTATTTCCTTCTACAAGAATTAATAAAAGTAGACCCAACAAGTGTTAAATCGCTACAATTTTTGACCCTACGTTCCTAAAGAATAATTTAGTAGCATTGGTCTTTGCCTGCTGCCCTGAATTCTCCAGGTGAACCACATCTAGTTCTCCCTTCGTCATCTGTCATCAGCTGCTACTCGACTTCTATCGTCGGAAGATCCTGCTACTGTTTCACTTGCGTGACTTGCCGTGGCTGGCTGAAGGTGACCGTTGGAACCAGAACTAGTGCTCCTTCTCATATCCGATAAGTTCAAATCATTTTATTTACTTATTTAATATTTCAAATGGCGATTGTCAAAGTTCCATTTCCAGTTTTTACGAGTAACGATATCGACCTGTATTTTATTTTGGTAGAGAGATACTTTACTCGTATGCTGATCAACGATGAACTAGCCAAAGATAACTTATTAACCCTAAACTTATCTTTCTACGTTTTAGGAGCTCATCGCGACCTGACCATTAATCCCCCGAGACAACGACCATATACTACCTTGAAACAGGCAGTGATAAAATCTGTCCTAAGGGCCACGAGAATCTCGCATTAATAATCTTTTGGAGACTCTTCAATTCTCTGGTAGTGTCAAAGAACTATTTTTTAACATCCAAAAATTAAATCTGGATTTAACTGAGGAATTAACCAAAGATTTTTTAATAGCTAAACTACCATCAGAACTTAAAATTCAGTTCTTAAATTTCAATGACTTACCATTAATATCTTTTGTAGAAAGATTAGATTTAATTTATTCTATGCAAAAGGCACCAAAACCTTTAACTACTCCTGCATTACAAGCTAAGCTGGACAGTTTGACGACCAATCTTACTACCATTTCCAATGAGCTTTCTACCATGAACAAGCGACAATCCCCTGTAACTACTACATTCTCTCCGAAACCCCAAATTCCTCAGCATTTCAATAAACATCGTTCCATGCCTTCAGGCAAAACCAATTCACAATTACAACCGTGCTATTTTCACAAACACTTTCAAAATAATGCACTTAATTGTACGGGAAATTGTTCATACCAAACACAAAAACTAACTTCGCACTCTCCTGGTCTCCAGGGAGGGCCATACAGGATTAATTCAATCCATCCAACTTCTAATTTAATTTTTTTACAGGACCTAACCTACAAAATTAATTTTGTGGTTGACAGTGGTGCAGATTACTCCATTTTACCAACCCACATTGCAGTTTCCTGTAACCAAAACATCACACCTGCCAACCTTTCATTTATGGCAGTGTACAATACGTCAATTTCTGTGATAGGTATTGTAACTTTGAGGTTACATTTCCCAATTCCTGGCCTACCGCCATGCCACTGGAAATTTTATGTCGCTGACATATCTACAGACATTCTACGGTTGCATTTTTTGCAGCGACACAACCTAACTATTGACTGCTTTTCTCGACGAGTCATTTGACGCAGAATGACTGCTCTTCTCAGCGGGTCATTTGCACAGCAGATGTCCAGCCCGCCCGAACTCGCAGTCGAGGTTCCACAACCCACCAAGTTAAGACTGGCACTAAACGAAAACTATTTTCTGCTCAGGCTAATGTTTTGACTCCTCCTTCTGAGTCAATCGTTACTCCTGAGATTTCTTATCCTCTTCTTCCCTTACCTTCAAACATTAACGTACACTCTTCAGGTACTGTTAACAACATGTCTAGCGATCTTAATGTTTATAGCAAGATGCTAAACACACACCTCCCGGAGCTTTTACGTAAGTTCAACTACCATCAATCCGTAAAACATACTGTAGTCCATCACATTGACACGACCGGCCCTCCAGTTAAAGCACGCTGTCGCAAACTGAACCTAATCATCTTTCTTTTCTAGAAGATCATCTTAATGAGCTCTTGGACGCTGACGTAGTACAACGGTCATCATCTAGCTACGCCACGCCAATTCACGTCGTCGGGAAGCGAGCAGTAAGCACAACAGAGACGCAACCTCCTGGTGACGACCAAGACATCACAGCCCCTATCGCTCCAACAGACAGTTATCGCTTGGTTAGCGATTATAGAAAACTTAATTCAGTGACAGTACCAGATCGTTATCCGATTCCTTTTTTATCGGACTTTACAAGAAAACTTGCTGGCGCAACCATATTTTCGAAGTTAGATCTCCGAAAGGCCTACTTCGCAATACCAATAGCGGCAGAGGACATTCACAAGACTGCTATTATCACACCTCTGGGACTTTTTGAGTTCAAACGGATGTGTTTCGGACTACGGAATGCAGCCAGCACCTGGAGTCGTTTCATGGACACTGTATTATCAGGGCTCCCATTTTGTTTTTCTTATCTAGACGATATACTAGTCTTTAGTGCTGATTCGCAGCAACATATTGAACATTTACACCAAGTGTTTTCCCGATTAAAAGACAATGGCCTAATTATAAACCTACCAAAGTGTGTCTTTGGAGTCAATGAGCTCGATTTTTTAGGACATCACGTTAATACACGCGGTATCAAACCAATGGCTTCCAAAGTCCAGGCTATAATTGATTACCCATTGCCTTCAAGTCAGAAAGCACTCCGCAATTTTATTGGCTTAATTTCGTATTACCATAAATTTGTACCAAACTGTGCGAAAATTTTGGCACCGTTAACCTCTATAGTTATTCCTGGTAAAGCTTCGCTAAAGCCTGTCCAGTTAAATCATGAGCAAATAGAAGCGTTTAGGCACGCGAAGAATGCTTTGATTACCGCTACTTTATTGGTACAGCTGGCTAACGACATGAACCTCCCTAATTTCATAGCCAATCTCAAACGTCGTATGAGGAAGCAAAAGCATTTTTTTACAAAAACGTATACCGGTCAGTCCTTCGTCCCTAGCAACTGTACACACGTATACGTTCGTAACGACACGCACACTCTGGGCATGAAAGACAGTTACTTAGGGCCCTATAAAGTGTTAGAACGGGCAGTTAAATACGCCACTTTAGAAAATCACACTGGCCCTATCTCTTTAGATAGGCTAAAGCCTGCATATTTTTTAGATTAGTTACTTTATAATGTTAAGCCAACAATGAACTGATTTCAAATGCTACGCGAAGGCATCTTTTGAAAACCTTTTATCTGTTGACTTTGAAAATTTGAACACTTTTCTGTTTTTTTCTTTCTGTTTACAGGTTCCAAGAGTTGCCGTCGCAAGTTCCGTATTGTTAGTTAGCTAAGTTTTTTTATTGTACCTACCTATACTACATAGTGGAGTTTTTGTAGCTGGAGCATTTTACAACTTTGTTCAAGTTCCTTTAAAATACTCCATTTTGTCTCCAAAATACCATTCCGTATTTTTTTCTTTTTTGTGTATGTATTACCCACGTTTCAGACCGGGCGGGGTAATGTTGTGAACGACTCACAACTCATATATTTTTTGCATAGATACGAAATGGTACTAGGCAACGCGAATCAATAAACTAGTAGAGTCAAATAAATAATTCATAGAAGTAAACTTGCGTTTTATTTCCTTCTACAAGAATTAATAAAAGTAGCCCCAACAAGTGTTAAATCGCTACAATTGGTGACCCTATGTTCCTAAAGAAGAATTTAGTAGCATTGGTCTTTGCCTGCTGCCCTGAGTTCTCCAGGTGAACCACATCTAGTTCTCCCTTCGGCATCTGTCATCAGCTGCTACTCGACTTCTGTCGTCGGAAGATCCTGCTACTGCTTCACTTGCGTGACTTGTCGTGGCTGGCTGAAGGTGACCGTTGGAACCAGAACTAGTGCTCCTTCTCATATCCGATAAGTTCAAATCATTTTATTTACTTATTTAATATTTCAAATGGCGACTGTCAAAGTTCCTTTGACTTTACTTACTGTAATTATTCTAGTCCGCGTTGATAATTATGATAATGTTTAATTTTTATAACACAATTACTGTTACCAGTAATATTCATCCCTAAATTGTCGTTGCTTTTCTTTACTGTTTTCGAAATTCTTGTTTTTTCATTATTTTCTATAGAGACACTAGAAATAGAAGATTCTTCAGGAGGTACCTCGCCTAGGATTTTCTCTGCAACGTTGATTTTGTTATTTACACAATCATCAATGTATCCCTCTACCACTGTAGATGAGCGCCAACCCCCATGTCTTTTTAATCCTTCCATGTTGACTCCTGCATTTGCTAGAAACGTAGAAAGGTGCGCCTGAAGCAATGACCCGTATACGAAGAATGATTTTCTAGGCCTAGATATCTGGCCACCACTGCTGGCACACCACCAATTTTATGTATTCCGACTGGTTGCAAGGTACATTTTTCTTTAATGTAATTGATAAAAAATCTTTGGTGCGGTGTCCTGACCGGCCGAAGTGCCATGTAGGCTCTGACAAGTTCAAGTAGGTTTACATGCTCGAGATCACCTGGTACTATTATAAAAGATCGATCTACTTTGGTTTTGGTATCTTTTAGATTGTCTATGAAGTGCGTTTTATAATCTTCGGCACATGTTGTCAATAATGTCACTAATTCTTGACTTCTGCAAGCACCAGCCACGCCAAATATGAGGATAACCTAAAACGGAATATGTTTTTAGTAGATTTTCAAAACAAAACGCAATTAAAATGTTTACCTTGTTAAATAAATGTACTCCGTTGTCTGCTCTAATCAGAAAATCATCTACCTGTTCTTTAGTCAATGTCAAGGACTTTTTTGGTTTGTATCCCTCTGCTTTTTGTTTCAAATAAGGAATGACACTTGGAAATTTACTAATGTCAACACCTTCACGTAAACTTATGGTCGATCGTAGCATCGAATACTTGCTCCATAGAGAAGAACTTCTATACCGTGAAAGATCGCTGTTGAAATACGCTAGGATGCTGTCTTCACAAGTTATAATTTTCTTACTGGAACACCATTTGCGATATGCATTATATGTTGCTTCGTATAAATGTCTGGATTTTGACGGTAATAAGGAATCTGTAGCGGTAGCAGCGTAATTTTCGATTTCGTCAGAAATTTCTTCTTTGACAGAAATAGTTGTTTCCATTTTTGGAGTAATGGCAAACTAATAAAAAAACAATATCAACTGCTAATGGCAACAATCAAAGTAAAAAACGAAATTTAATAATTTATTTTTATTGTATTCAATTAGGTACAAGTAAAAATTATAATAATACTTTATAATGCAATCGGACATAAAATCTTGTATGTTACGCGTAAATGAAGTAAGGCTTCATTTGACTCGTCATTTATTGGCCTCGCTCGCAAGCTCGCTCGGCAACAAACAGACTCGTCAAATAAAGCCTTACTTTATGTACTTGTGACATAAATAGCTATTCTATCATCCCTAGCACGTAGGATAAATTAGTGAAGATAGCTGTTTTTCGCCAAATCAATTTATATAGATACATATTTATTACATTTCTCGTGATGGTTGCATATTGCTTGTTTGACTTATTTCTAGAATTAGTATTAAAGCGATTTTTAATTGAGTTTAGATACGATAATAAAGATTTATTTACAGAAACATTGAACTAAATTTATTGCTCTTAAAAAATTAAATACAATTACAGGCTTGTAAAAATATAACCTTTTGCACTGGTGTTTTGCTTTTCAATATAAACAGTTTAATTATTAAAAATTAATTGTTAACTTAATTGTTAATTATTATAATATTCTTTCAAATTATAGTTTAAAAAAGATTTGCCGTTTTATTTAATGTGAACTAAGTTACTATTTCACATTAGGAAAGATACTCGTCTATGTGATGGAGACAGTAGAGAAGATTTAACAATTGAACCTGATGATTGAACTTAATGCTTAATGCTCTAGAGCAGAGAGTAACTGAACTTGCCGACCCCTGCCTTGAGAATTGGGTAGAAAGAAGCATATAACTTATTTAGTTGTTTTAAAATGAATCAACTTCCGTCAACTTAACTGAAAGAATTTCACAAGACAAAAATACAGTTAACGAAGTACTTTAAAAAGTTAATGTAGAAGCTGATACAATTTTAAAAGTGGTTAGAATTGGACGGAAAATTCCGAATAAATGTAGACCGGTCAAGGCTATTTTGAAAAGTAGTGAAACGGTGAAGAGCGCATTAAAACTAAAAAAGACTTTTTTAGCTACAGAGTATCGAATTGACTCTGATCAAACTCAACTACAACGAGATGATCTGAAGCGGATACGAACAGAATTAGAAATAAAGAACCAAAATAGCAATGAACAATATACCATCAAATTTATCAAAGGTACCCCTAACATTGTCTAGGTTGAAGAAAACCAAAAAAACATGAAGTAACCCCATTACAAGTATATTATCAAAATTCTGGCGGAATACGCACTCTTATTAATGAATTAAACAATGCAATGCTGAACTGTGAGTACGATATCATTTTAATTACGGAATCATGGCTTAATCAAGACTTTTCAGATGCCGAACTACCTTGTAATTTTTACAATATCTATCGAAAGGATAGATCCGCCGAAACCAGTAATCATAGAAGAGGGGGTGGCGTGTTAATAGCTGTACATAAAACATTAAACTCGAGATTTATCAAAGTTCAACAAAAACAAATTGAACAGGTATTTATTTCCCTAATTTATGAAAATACAAACTATATTATAGGATGTATAATGTATATATATCCCACCGAATTCTAGTGTAGAAGTCTATACAACACATTGTGAAACACTGGAAATAATTAAACAAGAAAATTCAGATAGTAACCTGATTCTATGCGGGGAGTACAACTTACCTGAAGCTCTTTGGATGAATGGTGAATTTGGTGTCTATGCGAATAACCTGCCTGATGAAAAATCTGCCATTATTGCTAAATGTTTTGGATATTTGAACTTATACCAGTACAATACAATTGTGAACTCTCGAAACACCTTGTTAGATTTAGTTTTCTCAAATTTAGATAAAAATAATATTGACATTGTTCCTGTTATTGATCTGTTACTTCCGAATAGTGTTCATCATACTGCATTTACTTTTTGTATACATTTTGTCAAAAACCATAGCTGTAATCAACTGAATGTTGAAGATTACTACTATGATTTCAAAAATGCCAATTATTTTGCTCTCAATGATTACATAGCTTCTATTAATTGGGATCAAGTAAAAACAAATTATTGCATTGATGAAGCCGCCTCAATTTTTTATGATATATTATATGTAGGTATATCATCTTTTGTTCCATTAAAGAAATATAAATCATCAAATTTTCCAAAATGGTTTAACTCGGTGCTACGGAAATCAATAGTTCTAAAGAAAAAAATGCACAAAAAATACATGCTATCCAAAAGTGGAGAGGATTACATTAATTTTTGTAACATTAGAACACGTTGTAAAGAATTAACGAAAATCTGTTATGAAAAATATATCAAAGATATGGAAAACAAATTAATTAGTGATGCTCGTCACTTCTGGAAATTTGTCAATGAAAAGAAAAATTGTAACAACTATCCAAGTAGCATGTTCTTAAATAATGTTAATGCTTCCACAGGGAAGGAAATTATCGATCTTTTTGCAGATTACTTTTCAACTGTATATAAAGATGAAATGGGTAATGATACTAATAATAATGTTGCCAATAATACCATAAATAAATATGATATAAACTCTCGGGGAACATTTATCACTGAAATAGTTGAGAAAATAGAAAAACTTCCTAACAAATTCAATAGTGGCCCCGATAACATTCCAAACATACTTTTAAAAAATTGCATCTTTACAATACATATGTAAACCTCTTCAAATCTTATTTAATATGTCACTCAATTCAAGTATCTTTCCTTCAGTATGGAAAATTAGCTATAGTATACCCATTTATAAATCAGGCGACAAGGAAGGTATTAAAAATTACCGCAGTATATCTAATCAATCTACGATACCTAAAATACTAAACAATTTAATATGTGACCAACTAACCTGGTCATGCAAAAATATTATTTCAGTTCAACAGCATGGTTTCCAATAAGGGAAGTCGACAGACACAAACCTTGCTCTTTACCATCAAGACCTAGTCAGCGGCTTGGAGAATGGGTGTCAGGTAGATGTCGTATACACTGATTTTTCCAAGGCGTTCGACAGAGTTAACCACAAATTGCTTATCACAAAACTAGACTCTATTGGCTTTTCCGATAAATTGTTGCTATGGATTGAAAGTTTTCTAACAGGACGTAAACAAAAAGTAAAAATTTGTAACTTTATTTCAAAAGATATTACGGTATTATCAGGTGTGCCACAAGGTGCACTCTGCTCACCACTTTTAATAATATAATAATAATTGCTACAACCCATAGCCTGGAAACCAGGCCCCAGAAGCTATAAGCTTGTGCGGCAGGGAGGGGGCGATTATTATTATTACGTAGGCCCTAAATGCGGCTGCAGCCGACTTACAGATGGAGCAGCGCAAATTTGTGTCACAGCTAAGGAAAACTGCTGAAAACCTTATAGTCGCGTCAAATTAGCATTTCACTTCCAACTTTTTGCGAAGAAGTCCGATTGAGATGCGGTTTTCTGCAAAATGTTCAGGGAGTTGCCTATAACAAAAGGTACATCTAACCTCTGTACGCTCGCAACTTTTTAATTGTTTATTTAACAAATAACCCTTTTTTCTTAAATTTCCGGCAAATCTCGCACACGATTCAATGAACATGACTTGAAAATGTTTTCTTGGGGGCTTCCTTTAGCACTGAAGTCAGAAAAAGGGTCACTTTATTATTTATTGCTAAATTGTTGTATCTTTGCTAATTAACAAATTAAAAACTCGAGCCGCAAAATGTCTAGAGACCCGGAATTTTTGCCAGGATTTCTAGGTTTCCACGGTGAACAATCGGCACAAGTGTCTTGTAAATATCATTGTTTATTGTCCAATTGTTGCAACTTCGCTAATTAACAAATAATAACAAGTTCTTAATTTGTTAATTAGCGAAGTTGCAACAATTAGACAATAAACACAGATATTTACAAGACACTTGTGCCGATTGTTCACCGTGGAAACCTAGAAATCTTGGAAAAAATTCCGGGTCTCCAGAGATTTTGGGGCTCGAGTTTTCAATTTGTTAATTAGCGAAGTTGCAACAATTAGACAATAAACAATGATATTTACAAGACACTTGTGCCGATGGTTCGCCTTGGAAAGCTAGAAATCCTGGCAAAAATTCCGGGTCTCTAGACATTTTGCGGCTCGAGTTTTTAATTTGTTAATTAGCAAAGATACAACAATTTAGCAATAAATAATAAAGTGACCCTTCTTCTGACTTCAGGGCTAAAGGAAGCCCCCAAGAAAACATTTTCAAGTCATGTTCATTGAATCGTGTGCGAGATTTGCCGGAAATTTAAGAAAAAAGGGTTATTTGTTAAATAACCAATTAAAAAGTTGCGAGCGTACAGAGGTTAGATGTACCTTTTGTTATAGGCAACTCCCTGAACATTTTGCAGAAAACCGCATCTCAATCGGACTTTTTCGCAAAAAGTTAGGAATTTTCACTTTTTTCATGCTAATTTGACGCGACTATTAACCAGATCTGCCGGCACCGGGAATCGACCGCGGGCCGCTTGGGTGAAAGTCCAGCACTCTAGGCATTACACTACCAAGGCTGTTAACACTTTTATTCAATCTATTTATCAATGACCTTAACAACTATATCAAAAATTGTTCATATATAATGTTCGCTGATGATTTGAAAATTTACAAAAAATTATCATCTGGTCCTGATATAACCGTATTACAAGAGGATATAAATAATTTATACAGTTGGTCTCAATTGAATAAATTAGAATTGAATATAAGTAAATGTTTTCTAATAATAAGTTTTTTTAGAGGTCATAAAAAATTCGATAGTGATTATACGATCAATAATTTACACTTACAAAGAGTAGCATCTGCCAAAGATCTTGGTATTAAGTTCAATACATCACTTAACTTTTCTGAACATTACAGGGCTATTACCTCCAAAGCCAACCAGATGCTAGGCTTCATTTTAAGAAACTGCAGCAGTATGACAGTCACCTGTCTCAAATCAGTTTATTCTGCGTTAGTAAGATCACATCTGGAATATAACTCAGTAGTATGGTCACCAACATACACCACATATATATGTAATTTATAACTTAATGAGTAGATTATTATATGTTTATCATTGTTGAAAGCTTTTATAATTGTTATTGTTAATCTTTAAGAATTTATATTGTTATTGTAAATAATTTAAGTGCTATACAGATATCATCAAAAATATTTTTTCTAAATACATTTTATATTGTAATGGGGATATCCCGTATATTAAATAAATAAAAATGAAAAACATCTATGAACAGCCCATTATTAACAAATTAATATCCATGGAGTCAGTGAAAATAACTTTGCATAATGAGTTGAAGAAAGGGTAACAAATGAAGATATGAAGATATCTTGAATCTACTCGTATATGAAGAGTGGAACAGTTACGAGAACGGGAAAAGAAACTAGTTTCAGGAAGAGCAAATAAGGAAATGACTGAAATAATAATCCTAGCAACAGTTTAGATTTAATCATGGGAAAAACTGAACTTTTATTAAAGGAATAGTAACTACTAGAGGTCTAAATGAAGACGCAGAAGAACTATGAGGAGGAATAGATTGAGCAAAAATGAAGGATCTGACATCTATTTTCAAATGGGAAACTGAGGTAAATTAATAGTTTGCGGATTTATTTTAATTAACAGAGTCTTAGACTAGGCTAAGATACTTTTAAGATACAGGTTAAAAAACTGCAAGTATAACCTTAAAAAAGATCATACCAGAAAATTAGATCGAGGAAGTTAATGAAATTAAAATGATTGAGTTAAAATAAGAAAAACAGTTAGAGAGAATGAGTTCTAGCTGCAACAAGTTTGGCTGTAACGAGCACTACGGTTCCAAATCATGATATAGAAACGCCTTAAAAACTATGTTTGGTATACCCTTAAACCACAACTCTACATGTTTATTGTACACAGAAATGTGTCGCTAATATCATAAAGCCGGCCTGAAAATTTTATTTTGCAGAATTCTAGACCAAGCATTGCAATTCATATGTTATGAAAGTACTATGGTAACATGTTATGGCTTTAAAGTGATTCAATCAGTAAACTAAGAGAAATAATATGAAGAATCAGAGTGATGCCAGACCAGCCAAGAATGCTAATAAGTCAAGTGCAAATCAAGAAAAGTTAGTATTGACAATGAACCTCCAAGGTGGGCTGTTATTACCATAACACTAGCATGTCGAATTTATCATAAATAGAAACTTAACGAACATAATTTCAAACCCTACCAACCTAATAGTGGAAAAGTAACTGCACGTTTGGCGTGAGAAAGCCGACGAGGTCATACGTAATAACGGTACTTCATTTCTATATAATTTTCCAGTAAGTTACATTAGTCTCCGATGACTATAACTATCAGAACTGAAATAAAATTCTAGCAAACAACTACTGTCAGTAATTTAGCGGGATAAGAATCAATAGCAATTGAACAGGACGTGCGATACGAAGCGTTGGCATTATCCGCTATAAATACACACAAGATTTTTTCTACGACAGCAAGAATATTAAGAAAATAATACATATCTGAAATCAGTACCTACATTAAAAGAACTTAGTAGTGAAATCAACCTACAGTAAATAATACTACCTACTAATAAAAATTACATTCATTGTTCTTTTACCCAATTCTGCTTGTTCTGAAGCAAACATATAACGTCAACGTTTAATTATTTAATGACTACTAAAAAAGCCTATTTTCAAATGCTGAAGTAGAAAAGAGTATTTCCAGCCTCCTATGTAGCTTAACTTTCCAGAAAAACGATTGTCAATAACTCAACAAATTATTTAGTGTGTTGTATGGTACTATAGTCTCTATAAATACTTAAGTCAATATATCGACATCTTCAAGAAATGAAGTGAATTATTGAACCCATTGTGCCTTTTATGATTCGCTTCGTTTAACTGATACTGATGTGAGATCAGTGTGTGGGTTGAGCTGTTCCTCACTCGGTGAGTTTCCTTGTGCTGCTGGTTCTTGTTTCTTGTTTTTGTGAATTGTGAATGGTCTTATCCCTGAATTGGTGAATTCTCTTGATCAAGATTCGAAGAACCGGCCTTATTCGCTAGTTTGTTTTCAAATTTTACTCGCTAGAAATGCACTCAACTACTTCAAACTATTGAACTATTTAACTATTGAAACATTCCGTTAATGACCGGATAAAATCCTAGCCAACCGCACTTAAAAAACACCTTTAAACTTTTAAATTCAATGTTTTTTTTAAGATAAGAAACATCGTTAAACTAAAAAGTTAATTTGAGTATTTATAATGTGGATACCTGTAATACGAACCTTGAATTTAAGTACTCAGTTTTCATAGCCAAAGAAAGCTACCTTTGTGTCAGGATTTTCTTCGCTAGAATGCACTTTTTAACTTGAACTTCCACCGCGCAGTGGCGCTTGCTATAATGCCGTTATAGAGATGACTTAAATATATATCGAGTAGTTGCGCCTTCTGTTGGTCGATTTCTAAAGTAGGACAGATTTTTAACCGTTTCTTTTTAATTTATAAACAACTGTGTGTTATATGCACATAGGAGACATTAAAATGACAATGACGTTATAATGAAAATATTTAGTACTACAAACATTGTACTAAAACTAGGCATGCAATTTATTATCTTATTCAAGAAGAATAAGCATACTTTGAGTTTTCTCTGCAGCCGAAAATTAGAACTATGGTTCTTAATTGCACAGTGTGTTTGTGGTAAAACAGCTTACGATTATGGTTGCTAATGCAAGTTTTTCTTGTAAAACAGAATAAACAATATCTCAAAGGCATTTGAGCCACGCCGGTTTTTTAAGCTCCTGCCACATGAAGATTTGTTAACTATTAACTGTTAATATGTTAACAATAGAAAAAAATCGTAGTGTCGTGTTTTGGCTTTTACTGTTAAAACTTCGAACTATCGCGGTGACAACTACGGTCAATAATAATTTTATAATATTTGCTAAGGGCGCCAGAAACTTAATAAACCGTAGAGCACTTGAACAGAAAATCATTCTTTACATTCACAATGTGTTCACTAGAACAGTAATACTTTATAATAAAATTAGTTATTTTAAAGGAGTTTGAATAAACGAGTTTAAAATAATTTAGTTTGAATCAATACACGTAACAAAGTAATTTTAGAACACACATTGACATAGTATGAAACAGAACTTAATTAATACGCGATTGAGCCATTTGCTGTCTTAGTAGCTTAATTTTGAAACGCACACCTAAGAAGCTTGCAATGAACTATATTAATAGTCCGGTCAAAATAGACAATTCAATTTACAATAATTCGCATAGAGCTGAAAATTGGTACAGGTCTTAGGTACACTATTAAAACTATAAAAATCCCCACCGATCCTATGTCTGCTAAAATATTTATTCAAGGTCAAAGGTCAAAAGTATCGGTTTTTTGCATTTTCCTCGTAAACGGTAAGAGTTATTATATAAATAAGTAAGACAAAAGTTCTAGATCATGCAATTATCTACAAAAATTGTTCTTATACTTTTTGTCCTAGAATCACCATTCCTGAGATATTACCATTTGAAACATCGAAAATAATAATATGCACGTCTACACCGCCTTGAAATACTTTTATGGCCGGAAAGCTTGATTAAACTCTGATTAACTTAATTGTGATTAAATTTGAAATCTAGAAATATAATTGGATAAAATTCAAGGTCTGTTAAATCTCAGCCAATGATATTTATGACCTAAATTTTCCCGAAATCGACAATAATTCGTGCCACTTTAATCATTTCCAATAGTACCATTTTTTAGTTACATAATAGAATATTTTTGAATATTATTTAATAAAACTGAATCACAATAGATCGTGAAGTATGCCTACCGGGGAAACCACGTATTATGTAGAATACGACTTCTTCAACTTTTAGAATCGCGATATCTCAGGAATGGTGATTCGTAGGACAAAAAGTATTAGAACAATTTTTGTAGATAATTGCACGATCTACAACTTTTGCCTGACTTATTTTTATAATAACACTTACCGTTTAAGAAAAAAAAATGCAAAAAACCGATACTTTTGACCTTTGACCTTGAATAAGTTTTTTAGCAGACGTAGGATCGGTGGGAATTTTTATAATTTTATTTGTAATAGTGTACCTAAGACCTGTACCAATTTTCTGCTCTATGCGAATTAATGTAAACTTACCACTATTTTTTCGTCTATTTTGACCGGACTATAAACATGACTTACAGCCCTCGATAGAGTAATTTGTTAAACTCACACTCGAAGAGTCTGCAAAGAACTAACATTAGAATTTAATGTCGAAGACATCTGAAAATGCATACTAGATAAATCAGCAATATGGCTATCAATAGTGCTAGCTAGGGATAATAAGATTATCTTTCAGTTGCATTTTTCTTATCTCAATACGTGACTAAATATTATTAACTTTAAGTAAGTACCTGCAATCACTGAGATAGTTAAAATTAATTCTTAAACAGTTCAATTTATTTAGGTACAGATTAACAGAATTACAATAACAAACAAATCTTAATCCATTTAGACTGATAGTTACCACATCGAAGGCAATCTAAAATTCACCATCTTGACTACGAATCCCATGTAAGGGGCCGAGGATCAAACTCTTCCTATAGCTGCTTTGTTTGTAGATCTCCGGTACTTAATGGTGGTAATTAAAGATGGTAATTACTGAGGATACTTAATGAAGGTTCATTGATGATGGTACATTAAAGATGATACGTAAAGGTGGTAATTAAAGGTGCTACTTAAAAAAAGTGGTTCCTAATGGATGGTTTCCAAAGGCCTAAAAACTCATGTAATTAAAGTCACACACACAGGAGAAAGAAAGCGAAATACAATATTTACTTGACGATGGCAAGCGGCCAAGCAGAGAATCTGCTTTAGACAAAATAAATTATATATTGCTACTTCCAGACAACAGAAACTATTACTAAGGCTAAACCTCACTTAATTGTCCATCGATTCCCACAATTGTTCTTCGCTTCTTAGTCTTGGAAGAGCTAAACTCACAACCTTATAAAATTATGTGTATCACTTCCAAAAAGCAGCAGAAAAGTGCTGTTTTTCAAAATGAACAGGAAATGTGGAAAAATTACCAAATAGATAACCAACAATGCCAATTAAGAATCTCAAAAATGGTCACTACAAAGTCCTTCAAAAATTAGACTAGGCTACATAGGCAACCCATTATGCCGGAAAATTTAATTTGAAATTTGTAAACCGTAACAAGTTAACAACAACAAAACAAAACAATTTTTATATGAAGTAACAATAGATTTTGAAACACTACAAAATTTTGTGGGGTTTCAAATAAACTAAAAGCAATTTGTCAAACTATGAAAATTCGTCAGCTACGTTGTTATCGGAATAAAAGTAAATTTAAGTTGATTTCAATACAAAAATTTCTTCAAAAAACCGAATATATTTTACGTAAATTAGTTGGGGAAAAACGAAAACATTATGTTGCTAAAATATTAAAAATGTTTCAGATCTTGAACTCTAGTAAAGCTTTTACAGTTTAATAGAGGAAAACTTGTATGACCATCAGTTATCGATGATATTTCGTATATCACTGAATCAAATATAGTACTAAAACTGGTATCTAACTATATACACGTATATTTGATTTTGATTTTGAAAAATACACCCTACATATTGCTGTGTTATCTGCAGTCAAAAATTTTGAATAGGTAATTTGGGTTGCCTATCTTTCAGGCGTTCATAAAACAATTTTTTTAAATTTGAGGAGATTGAGTAATTTTGTTATTTAATAAGTAAAGTATACACTCTACATCACTTGTGATAATAAAAAGTGGATCTTAATTGGATTTTTCACTTAAAATTGAAAATTTATTTAGACAAGCTACGATTTACATGTAGATAGATCGGTTGACTTGGTTTTTCATATTTGAAGCTATCGTAAGGTGTATTTTCACCTGGAAATTATAAAAGGCATAATTGGAAATGTGTATGCAAGTAATCACCACAATACTTACAGTTTTTATTCTTAAATTTCAAGTAAACCCCATGTTGGTTTAACGATGCAACAAATTTCACCATAATTGCATAATTTTCATTAATCTTTGAACTTGCAGCCAAATTGTTTTGCTGTAATTTTAATAATTAGATTCTACTGCACCTTTATCAATAGAAGTTTCAAGTGAAACAAGTTTTGTAAAGAAGATCTCAGCCGTTGTAGTTCAAAATTTGAACGATTTAACATGTTTTGCTATAATGGTAAAATATTGTTTTTGTACTTTGCGTTCACAATGGGCTCATTGTGACACCGAAAACGATTTCATAATAGCGGCTATTATAACATCGTTTTTGGAGACTATTTGTTTTGTAAGATTGGTAACATTTGTTTTATATTACATATAAACACATTTAATCTTGACACATTCTAACCTCACAAAACGCGAAAAGTCATTTTATAGTGTTACCACATGTTAAACGCAAAAATCACTAGATTGTAATGCAATGCTTTTAATAGCTTGAATTTACAATTTCTATAAAATTAATGGCGCAAAGTACAAAAAATAGTATATTATACTTGTTTTATAAGACGTATTGTAGCACTCGTTCCTTTGGAACGCTCCTCGCTTCTCTCGTCGTGTCCCAAACAACTCCTGCTACAATAGACCGTCTTATACAACTCGTATAATAACATACTATTATATTTAGGATTTTGGTGTCAAAGTGAATGTAAATAGTAGTTAATAGGATCTCAGGTTTAAGTTTATGTTTGGAAAAAGATGTAAAAAGGTATGAAAATGTGTTTATTTGAATTTTTATCAAACCATGATTGTAAGGAAATCCAAGATGGTTGTCATTCAAATACTGCAGTTTTAATTGCTTTGTCATAGGCATATTATATATCAAAAGAAAGGAAAATTTGTCATTTTTCCGTTTATAACATTTATTTTAACATTTAAGTTAATTTTTTTTAAAGGATGTGGTTAACAAATTTTATTTCAAATCGATGTTCGATTGTTTTCTGGTGAGATATTGATTTTGTAGTTCCGAACTAAATAAATCAATAACGATGTTCAATTGTTTTTCAAATACTATAAAAAGAGCACCAAATTTTGGGCACTAGCTTCTCGATTTTGATACGAAGTAGAAGCCATGACAGTTGGCACAATAATTTGATAAAATTTTGAGGTTATGTGTGATAAATCTGACGTCAATTCAAACGTCAAAAAGTGAGGTTATGTCAAATGTCACGGAAATTAAAATTTTTTTATTAAGTCAATTTTAAGTTTGAATAACAAGTAACATTTGAATAAACTATTAAAGTGGAAGTAAATTAATTAAAGTGTCGTGAACGTTTAGTGGATTAAATGGTTTAAAGATTATTGAGAAAATTTATGGAACCTTATTTTAAATGGGAATGAGGTTGGAAATTGGAAAGGTTCTCATTCATGTATCATCTTTATAAAATAATAATTATATTCAAGCTGCACAAATAAAAATTCAATTTGGAGATTGGTTTGATAAGTCAGTTTGTCAACATATAACCAGGTAACTTCACCAATAATTACAGGAAACTGCTATTCGACTTTGTGTGTCTTTTAAATTTTTTGAATTTAAAAGAAATATTTAATTTCAAACTTCAACTTTAAATTTTTATTAGATTGTCTATTAATTCTTAATTCATTAAAGCCATTTGACGCCAATATTTATTCAATTTTGTTTCATATTTATGTAATCTTAGTTGTTTATAATTATTCTCGTTTCTCTCCAGGTAATTTAAATTTAATTTGATTTTTTTGTGTGTTAATAAATAAAAGTCTCCATTTAAATGTTTTCAAAAGAAATTGATTTGTGTTTTGTTTTTCTTTATTTTGTGTGTCCTAAATAGTGTTTTACAGAAAGAATATGAACAATATTTTATTACTTTATCAAAGAGCGACCCGCCTGAATATTTTTCTCATGCTATTTTTCCTGAGTTTGTCTTTGGTTTGTTAAATCAATGCCGGTGCAGAATTTTATTTTCATTATAAAGGTAAGTGGAGTGGTGTTTGTTTTGGTATAACTTTTCAGTTTGCCTTCAATTCTTTAAACAAATTTGATAGTGGTCTTTTAGAAATAAATTAATCTGTGATCAAGTGTTGTAAAATATATTCTAGTACAGCGCTTATTCGAATAAAATTTTTATGGCTCCCAAACAAGACAGTTTCTATTTTTCATAAATTAAATTAACATCATAACATAGCAATATGTTACATTCTTTGTTTTGTGTGTTCAGTTTTCTATAAGAATACTTTTCTAGGTTTGTAAAAGTATAAGTTTTCTTTAATATACATACGTGTTGATATCCTTTATATGGGGTTTTTATTTCTTTCTGAAATTATTTCCAAATTTCTGGCCATTAGTATCCTATTTTGTTACGAATGTTCATAGCTTTATTTTGCATTCAACTAAATAAATTTTAAATTTATTAAAATCAAATTTGATCTACGCTCATCTACTTGTTTGTACCTTATTTTATTGCAAACGCAGAAATTATCGTAATAAACAAAAAAAATAAACAATTTCTAAATCTAGTTTTTTTATATATCATATTTATTTATTTATTTATTTATTTAACACAAAAAGTATTTACAGGACGTACCCAACTAAAATACTTCCTATTAACTAAAAAAATTCAAAATAAGCTTGTGATGCTAATTTACATTAGATTTTACATATTGCTTGAGTAGATATCTGATTCTTAATCATACCAAGAATATTATCATAAATAATTTTTTCAAATAGTTTTGGTATAGTCGATAGAATAGAAATCGGTCTATAATTTTTAATTAATTCTTTATCGCCAGATTTAAATATTGGCACAATATAACTCTTTTTCCAAAACATTGGCACTTTACCTTCTTTTAGAGAAAAGTTGAAAATAATATATAATGGTAAAGCTCAAGTTACAGCACAGTTTCTTAGAAATACCGCCGGGATTCCATCCGGTCCAGCTCCTTTATTTACATCGAGTTTGCCGAGGTACTCAAAAACAATATTTGGAGGTATAACCAACGCAGCCGCTGCAGAACCATTACGCCCATGTATATCTAAATCAACATATGTTAGTTGGCCATCTATGAAAACGGAACTAAGATGATTTAAAAACATATTACAAATCGACAGACCGTCGCTGGCAGATTCAAGATCGTCTTTTAGTTGATTTGGAAGATTTGAATTATTTCTTTTAGATTTGACATATGACCATATTCTTTTTGGTTTATTAACTATATCTTTTTCGGTAGCACATACATAACTGCGGAAATCTTGAGAAACAAGATATTTTGATCTGCCTCTGAGTAAACTGAATGTTATATAATCTATCCTATTGTTATATCGTTTCCATTTCTTGTGATATTCGCGCTTTTCCTTTATCACTCTTATGGTATCTAAGGAATACCAAAATGGATAATGTTGGTTAGTTCGTCTATGAGGTATATATTCATCGATAATACCGGATAACGTGTTATAAAAAATAGTTAAACCATTTTCACAACTAGAGTTTTGCAATAAATTCTTCCAATCGACATTATCCAGTGCCAAATTTACAGCATTATAGTCGACATTCTTATAGCAATATCTAGTATTATTATTATTATATGATTGCCCTAAATTTAATTGCTTTAGCTGAATGTCTAAAGGAGGGTGATATTGATCAACGTTAATGATAGGAGAGTTACATTTTTCAACATTGGACACGAAAAAGTCATTAGAAAGGATTTAATCTAGCATTCTATTATCACAGTTGCCTACAGAATTAAATTGAACTAAATTACAATATGAAAAGGTATTAACCAAATCTGAAGCAGCCATATCATAATCATAAGCATTTAATGAGTTTCCGTTATTTTGACGCCATGAAATTCTGGGTATCCGCATATCAAAAACAAATCATCTGGAAAACGGTCCATATTATGTACTAATTTAATTCTAAAGCTATCCGCGGCAGTCACGTCACGAGGTGGTAGATATACACAACACAGGAACATCCCAAGCAGCATTTAAGTAGCAGTAACTGAGATCGGAACTTTGATTGAGTAGTTGTTACGTAACTAAATTTATGACTTTATAGGTTTAATTTCTTCAATTCGGAATATTTTAGTAATTGTGTAGTTGTTTCTACTATTTATTGGAACTATGTAGTTTCATTACTTCTGAGTAACTATTAAAGTATGTGGAACGGTATTGCCACTTAATATACTTACTTTAAAGTCGTTGCAACTTCAAAGTGGTATTATGATTGTAGCAGTAACTTGCCCGAAGCTACTGTGAAGCTTTTAATTTTGAAAGACACACCCATTTAGAAGAAGAAATAAAAAGATATAATTATAGAGAGCATACTCTCATCTCAATGATTAAATATTAAAAAAACTAAAATAATAAATTATGTCTAACATGCTAAAGAATGTTAAATAGGATTACATATAATGCAGCATATATTTATAATTTAAATTTATTTAATTAGAATTATTATTAATACATATTTTTGTTAATATAAGGTACTCTATATATAATTTAAATTAATATTGACAATGGAGCATTTATTTTCATTTATAGCTTTATTGACTGTTTTCTGCAGAAGACGATGTTGACAGTCAGTCCAAGCACTTTTTCAGGCTTTGTCGCACATCTTCGCAAGGAAAGCTAGGCAAAAGAAATATAAATTATTATTGTTTCCAAACAAAACGGTTAATATAAGTATGATATATACTAGATTAAAATACATAACCATCAATATAAAAAGCTTTTTCTTACTGTATTCTATAACAAAATTTATCAATTTTCATCTTTTTTTAATCTCAGATTTTCATAAAAACACATTCTGATTTAATGGGCCCTTAAGCTTAAGAGGATAAGATTTTAAAGTAACAAATGGTATAGGTTTTAATCAGATTGTTGCCGTTATAACATTTGATTTAATTTTAAGTCAATAAGTCATTAACAAGAACAAAATGTAATGGGACTTTTTTAATTGGTTTTCGTTGTAGAATACTACGATACGGAGCTTTTTACCTATAAATGATTAGTCTATAAAAAACAGTTACAAGCATTTCGGCAGTTATGCTGGAGTAAACTAAATCATAATCTATTGCTTGATTCAAGTAATAAAAGCAGCTTAATTTGCATATGAGATTTTAGAGATAAGCAAGTATGTATAATATTATTTACGATATTAATGAAACTGCTAGGCGTATTATACTCATAAAGCTATATAATTACCTTACTTTACCTACTCGTAATATAAAATTTTTTAGGAACTCTTCAATTATGTACGCTGAAAATTGTAAATCAAAGGATAACTACATAGCATAGGCATCATACTGATTTCTAATTCATAATTATGCTAGAGCAAAATATAATTTTCAGTAATCTGCTGACATTTAGAAACTTAATTGATTGTTTTTAAAAGTAGTCTTAAGTAGGAAATCGATTTCAATCTTCAATTAGTTCCTTATTTGGATTGTGCTATTGTAGAGATGTTAGGTTTTGGGCACTATCATAGTTTTCTAGCAGACCGAAAATATGCGACGGCAAGTGTGTAGCGGTTACTTAGTGTGCCCAATATGCCAAAGGTGAGAGGTTTGTGAAAACTACTGTGTTGAGATAACATCCTATAGATATAGAATGTCAACTGATTAAGAAATCTTTATAGCAAGCGATTTTAATAATCTTGTATTTACAAGACCAGAAGTCCCTTTAAAAGTTAATGAATACTTACGCACGTAATCAATCATTCCATCGTCATCTTCTTCACCCATACAGTCGTCGAATAATTCGTCTACCTCCTTTTCTTGTAATTTCTCTCCTGTAAAGTTTTCAAAAATAAATTTTTTATATTTTATGATATTCTTAGGTAGTGCTTTCATTAGATTTTCAGGCTTTTTAAAAAAAATTAATATGAAAAATTTTTAAAAATAAGCGGTTTAAATCGTTTCAACTGCTTAGATTGTTAGAAAGCACATGCTTTCTAATTGATCACTCTTTCTATTTGATTTTCTATTCCCAGCTCAGTAACATTACTGAGCTGGGAATAGAAAATCAAATTATTCTAATATTTCAGTTTACAATTTAATCAAAAATATTTGACGAATATTTACCTAAAGCAATTAAAGAGTGGTGCAACTCCGCAAGCATCATTTTCCCATTTTCTTCTTTATCGTATAATTTCAGACACTCAATAAAGTCTTCAAAACATCCTTGATCTTTGATTTCTTTTTTACATTCACTGAAGATGGGAAGGAATTCATCAAATTTTATTTTCTTCTCACCTAATTCAATTATAATTAATTAAGTACTTTTTTAATTTTTCTAAATTTTTTATTGTTAGTTTATTCTGTCAGTAAAAAGCAACAGAGACATCTAATAGTGTCGTTATTCAGATTTTTTTTGAAAATATATTTTTATAGCTATTTAGTAACTTACTTCCCACAAGTCTTTCTTAATCATTTTTATTTAATTGATGTGATGGTAACTCAGGCAAAGAATTTGGACAAGAGTAATTCCATAACTAAATGGACAGTACGCTAAATGGAGAACAAAGAAAGTCAAAGAAATGTATCAATACAAACAGGAATATGGAATACAACAGTTATAAAAAGAAGAGAGGAAGAATTAAAACTAGAAATGGATAAGATGGATGTATAAATACTGGATACATCAGAGAAGAAAAGATAAACCTAACAGGAATGTGGCATAGAATGATGGCATGGGAAGGAGTGAATAAAGCACTATGGCACAGGCAGGTGTGGCGATCATGATTAATAAAGAGAATAAAACACGTTATAGATATAAAGTACTAGAATACGTCTTGATTAACAATTATTAATAAAAACTCTAAAAGATAATTATAGAATTTTACACACATATGGAACTTTGAGAAACATGCAAGAGGACACGGACAAACATCCAGAAATGGAAAGCTAACTTCTACTGTCGGCAAGACCCAAATACTTAACAGTACTTACCTTTCTTTTTGGTAGCACCTAATTTTTCTAAAGATGCTAAACTGGGATTTAAATTAAGTGCTCGAAGTACTAAACCAAGATCTGTTGCATCGATAGTCATTTTCGCCGCCATATCTTCATAGACTTCGAAGGCGAATTCAGCTTCTAAAAATTACGATTAGTATAGGGAAAATCAAGAAAGTATAAAAAAAGTAATCTTAAACCAATAAGATTGTCAACTAGGTTTGGTAAATTACATAACAATTTGGTTTACACATTTTTACACAGTTTTTTTGTGCATTACCAGATGGTTTTTCCTTTGCATCCTTCTTCTGTATACGTCCTAATACAATGCGAACATCAAAAGTTTTGGGATAATATCATCATTAATTAATTTTATTGTTATTGTATAAACCTCAATTCGTTAAATTATAACTCTTTTGAATAGACAATTGAAACTGATGTGGCAAAAGAGTAAATTTTCTTGATAGTTATGTTGTTAATGAGAGTTCATCGGACCTCTCATTATAATTTTCATTAATCTATGGGCTTGTCTCGTATTGTTAAGTGATAACTACTTAATGCCAAATAAACATTAATATTTTTGAATATATACAGTTTTTTTAGTAAATCTTGGAAATATATAAAAGAGCGAGAAATTATAATGCTCTTCAGTTTCTTAAACGTTTAAATTAAACATTGATAAGTGTGTTATTTAAGTGTTATTTTATTTAAATCCTACAGTAAAGCTAGTGTGTATTTTTCGATTTAAGTTTACTATTACTATTAAAGCAGTTAATAATTATTTCATGCATAGCAAAATGTCACTGAAATGTATTTTTAGGTTGTGCAAAGTTTAAGTGAGCCACCACCATATATGCAGGGTATAAAATTAGATTTCAATTTACTAACTAATCTTGTCTAATGGTCATTACGTAAAAAGGTAAAGATACTTGATTTATTTTTAGTATTACTCGATTTGCAATATCGTATATCCTGATTAGTTAATATTAAATTTGTAGTAAGAATAACTAGCTGACATTCTAATATCGAATAATACTTACTTTCAATTTCAGCAGGTCTTAAGTCAGTCTACAAAATAAAAAGTATAATATTAATATAATTATTAAGAAATCATTAATGAAAAAGGATTCCATTTCTCCGCATGCTTCAGAGAAGTCGCAGACACATTGCGGACAACACTATCTGCATCCTAGGGGTAAAGATTTCTCAGCTTTTTTTTTATAAAAACAAAGCAATTGAATCATTTATCTGAAACAACCCTAATGTCGGAGCAGTAACATTTTCCCAGGTACTAACAACATCAAATACTAGGATTAGGTGTCTACTAGGGTATCCCTTATTTGAATCACATGATATGTTTTTTGAATTTACTAAGTCTCACCTCCTAAAAATTTTACATATTCTATAAGCACAATACGCAAAAAATTTCATCAACTTAACCTAATTCCTCCCCATGTCGACTGGCGTTCAAAATAATACAGTGAAGTCTCGTTGATCCGAATCTACGTTAATCCGAATACCACTATAATCCGGACCAGCATTTTATTTACATTGGGTTTATTGTAATCCGGATTTAAAGGTTTTGATAATCCGAACTTTCAAATTAATTGTTTTTAGTCCTCAAGTTTTGTTTATAGTAACGAATGCAATGGATATTCAGATGTGTAATTTGATACAAAACTACCGTTGCAGATAAAATAAATGATTTTATTTTATTTATGTTTACGTTATATAAATTTGTCTGGCAAATTCTTATCATAAAAAGTTACGTATTTTTTAGAAGTGGTTACATTTCAACTTCACAATTCATATTAGTTACAAAGGTTTATAAGTTAAAAAAGAATTGATACTTCTTTTACGAATTACGACTTTATGTATCTCCGCCATACATAAAAAGATTTTCTGGTAAATTTAAAAATTGTTAAATGTTTAACGACCGCATTGTAACTTTAAATATTAAACATTTCCAGATTTGTTACAAAATCTGAAGGATCATATAACAACGTTAAAAAAGAACTTTAAAACCTGCGGAATATCCGGTGATGGAAGAAAAGTTGTTTGGATGGTTTTTGATATTATGTCACCGATATCCTCCAAAATTTTGGACGAAAAGGCAAAGCATCATTATCCAACAGCGTGCGGTGCATACGAAACAGTAGAAGCAGTCGCGATGCGTCGTATGCGCTATCACACACGTACTCTATAGTTCCACTGATTCGTATACTCTGCACGCTACTGTGACTTTTTTAAAGATGAAATAAATAAAGATTATTAAAAGTTTCACAGTTTTATTAAAATACAACCTGACAATATTGTTTCGACAGCTATGCTGTCATTATCAAAGGTAATATAATTATAAACAAACACGTCGCTAAGGTAGATACAAAAATAGGTAACTAGATAAAATAATAATAATAATCAGAATTAAATATCTAATACTTCCAGTAACGAAGAATTACTGAGCTCAAGTTGTTCATTCATTAAAGGTACCCTGAGTTTTAATAAAACCGTGGAACTTTTAATAATCTTTATTTATTTCATGATTATGGAGTTCCACAAAGTAAGGCTGGAAACAATAAACAAAATTTTTAAAGATGGTTTCAAAACGATGACGTCAGGGCGAGTAAAGATTAGATACTTAATTTTAAAAAGACAATTTGTGTGTGTTAAAAATCGCGGAAGAAAAGCTGTTCAACGATTCACACGCAGTGACGCCTTTTAAGAAATAGTTGCAAAGCGGTGTTTGCAATGGGTAGTAGAAAATTTGAAACAACTGTGATACCGGAAGGTTTAAAAGAAAAATCTATCTAACGTATTAAGTTCAAAAAACAGGAAACAAGTAAAAATCACCGCCTTTTTTGGTTAACGATATATTAATGCAGAATATTATTTCTTGTGTTTTTAAAACAGTTTTAGCGTAAATATTTTTGTAGTTCTTTTTAAATAAATGTTTTGCAGAATGTTTCAAATGCATTTATTTACAAATAAAACATTATAACTCTACAAACGCGGTAATCCGAAAACCGCGATGATCCTGATTACCCCTGTTCTAATTAGTTCGAATTAGTGAACTTCACTGTATTTCTTAAAGTTCGCGATAATGTAAATTTTTCTAATTATAAATTATCATATGATCAAAAAGTCTTTGGATCGCAATAGCCATGGAATGTAAAAACCATCTATAGAATTACTTACTTCTACTGCCCGTAGTTTTTGTGAACTGTTCAGTAGCGCTAATGGAGACCACCTGTGTCAAGAAAATACGACGCGCCGACACCGCTAAACAGAACCCCAAATAGTACATAGAAAATGTTAGGTTAGCGTACGCTATTATTATTTCTTGTGCTTGCAGTTATTTTAAGTATTACTTAATAACATTTACAAAAAGAGCAGAGGATGGAATGTACTATAGGAAAAAACAATACTTTAACAACGAATAAAAAAATCAGGTTCATAAAGGGAAAAAAAGAACTTGTAACAATAACATTTTTAGGAAGGTACATTTTTAACTATTATCTATTGACTTGAAAATTGTGAAATAAATGTCAAAAAATAATAGAAGGAAATAATTTCATAGATAGCTTGTTAATTTCATGGCAACCCTGGTCCAAAGGCTTTTTGATCATACTATTTATTGTAACATTTTAAGAGTCCAGTGGTGTGTAAATAGTTATTGAGCCCACTAAATGTAAAATTCTGCATTTGCAAAAATTATGACAATTGATATATCGATATTATTAGATTCCTTATTTTACGAAGTATGGTACTGTTAGATGTATGCGATACAAAATTTGGTATTTTACATTTTATAAGCATGTAAAAGTCAGCATCAGATAGAGAACTGAGAATAGGAGTTTGTTAGGTGTAACACTGGAATTAACTAACAGTGTAAATGCAGAGTTCTGCATGTAGTGGGCTCAATTTTATGTATCGCGTTGCAATATGAGCGTATTTTTGCACAAGACTTACTATTATGAGTAGGCGGTGGAACCAATTTAAGTTAGTTGTCAAGGAACTCATAATTTTTATAAATTATTGTCAATAATTTGCTTGAATCTAGAAAACCTGACATTTTTCATATTTACACAATATTCTGCAAACAGCTGAAGCTCTAGGACTCAGTTTGGACGCTGGTAATCAAATAGCACATCTATTTATGGATGTCGTGAATCTTTGCAAAGTAAACGTGCAGAAACAATTAAAATACGATTTAAATGTTCGCTATATGAATATCATATAATACATTGGAATAGAAACTGCCATCAATAAGTATTATTGATTCTTCCACTGAACGACTGCCGATTGTCGTTATTAGCAAAGATGTAGAACTGCTCCTAGTTACACATCAGGATTAGGATCAAACACAAGTCATATTTAACGTACTGCAAGAATGGTAATTGTCAGAGACAGTCCAGGCATTATGCTGTGCTACAACTGCTTCAAATATGGGAAGATTTAATGGAACATGCATTTTGCTGGAACAGAAGTTGCAGAAAGATTTTCTCTATCTTCCTTGTCCTCACCATATTTACGAATTGATTTTGAGGGACATCTTTGAAGCCAAAATAGTCAAAATAACATCGAGTCCAGATATATGCTGCCTTGCAACATTAAAGGATATTAGAACAGAAATTTCCAATTTTACTCCAAGTAAATTAGCAGAAACTCGATGTAGACATTAAAACAAAGAACTTCTAGAATTAACTGTTATATTTATTAACGGAGATGAACAAAATAAAATACGCATTTGTCCACCTGGTACCATGCACCAAATTCGTTGGATAATTCGAGCTATAATCATGAAATATAATCAAATTAAAAGATTAATTTAAAGTTTCACAAGTTTTATTAGTTTATCTTAACCTGACAATATTGTTTCGACACTTTATGTCATTATCAAAGGTAGATAAGATTGATAAACAAACACGTTGCTAAGGATAAATACATACAGAAAATAGGTAACTAGATACAATACAGACAAAAACTAAATATCTAACACTTCTAATAAAGTTGATTACAAGAAATGAATTTATTTTTGCGGTTTAATATCGACACAGAATTTTTAAATTGCGATACTGCAACATGGGGTTTACAGAAATCGTATATTATCGGAAAAGAAAGCAGTTTTCGAAAGCAATAAAGATTACAATAAACCAAGTTAAACACGTCCTCATTCTATTTAAACGAAAAGTGGAAAAAATATTCCTCCAAAATTAGTACTACTAACAATAACTGTACGAAAACTTTGACGGGCAATTTCTAAAGAGGTTTCATTCATTTACAAATATTCAAAACCAGACGCACCAATAACAGTATTTGAAGCAGTACTATTTACTCAATAAACAAACCAAATGCTGATAAATTGTATGTTGAATAAGACAAAAGCCGTTTACAAATGGTACAATAGTACAAAGGAGGATAAGCGATTTGTTTGGACATAAAAGGTTTCGTATTCTTGTTTGCATCTTTGCATTATCTTCTTGAATATTTAGAAGAAGGTTTGGAGAACAATTGTTTGAGAATGACTTGGAGTTGAAACTGTACATGTTTCGTCCTTATATTAAATAATCATTTATTCTTATTTTTGTTGCTGAATTTAATAAGCATAATTGTAAACTGAAATTTAAGTTTAAAACACGGTATTGCGCACTTCGTATCGCGTTCTTATTAATGACAATTTCATATCATACTATATGGCTGAAGCGATTTGAAGTTGCGCAGAAGAAACAAAGAAGAATAGTCAAGAAGAACGCTTGAAATTCACGGGAATTGAAAAATAATAGCTGCGTAAAAAATTACGAATTTGTACTACTCGTACTTAATATCATTATAATTATTTATACCTCGTATTAAATAATAGAAGAACTACATCAACTCGACGACAAGGTAGGCATTTCCTTTTTTAATTTTATCATCATTGACGTTTTTTTTAATTTAATCCATTGCATCCTACTCTTGAAATAAGTCATTGAGTCACTCAAAATTATATATTTTTTTTAATGTAGCGATTCCTCAAACAATACCACTGTAACACAGTTATAACAATAAACATTCTGAGATGAGAAACATTCTATAGTAACCTTCTTCACCAAAATCTAAGCAATTTTGAGTAACGAATTGCTAGACTTGCTGATATATAGAAGATTTAGCTAAAGCAAATATTTGATCTAAATATAAAAATCTCGAAGTATAACAACAGTTAACAATAAACAATTTTAAGTGGAAGGAAACAGTTTAAAATAGTGCCTGACTATACTATCTGGTTTCATTCCTTATCTTCAATGCAGATGACTTGATTCTCAGTAAACTTAGATATTTAGTTTTGTTTATGTGTTGATTAAAATACGTCGTGTTTACAAGCGAATATTTCTCGTATAAAAATAGATTTTAGAGAAATTGTTAGCATATGCTACCAATAACTTATTAAAGAACATGTGAAGGTGTTTATTAGCACCCATTCCCTACAATTGATTGTTGCTAATATTTGCAATTTTTAGCAATATAAATTTATTTCTAGAGTCGCTTTAAAAACAAACACATCTTTAAGGCTGGCAAGAAACCAATCACAATCTAAGCAATGTAAACTGGTCAAAAACAATATTTGATAGCTCTCGGACAGAAGAGAGTCATTGCTCTTTATCAGATCAAAAACAGCTCTGTTATGAATCAAAATCTGAGCGATCAAAAAGAAAAAGGTCCGCAAGTCTCAAGAGATTTAAAACATAATTCAGGCTAATCATACATGCTGCCAGTATGGCAATGTCAGTAAGAGAAAATTTCTTCTAGGTTCTATTCGTTGTTTTTGTAATCAACCGACATAGATACTGAAGTAATATTTAATAAACGATGAACTACACAATAACAAGTAAACTATAGAAGGGAGGGAAAACTTAGGAAATGAAGAGAATACCAAAGAAGATTTCAGTAGAATTAAATCTTTTAGATAATTTAAATTAAGCTCTAAACGTTTGAAGATTATTTTATAATGTTTGTGACTAAATCATCTATGATAATTTAAATTATTTGTATTAACTAAGGTCAAATACTTAGATCCACCAGAGCATAGTGTAATTGGGAGATATTGTCTTTGCTATTCTCCATTGCCAATTGTGCTAAATCGAAATTAAAAAACCACTTGGTATACTTTTAAGGAGGGAATTGATATTTGTCGGAATGACTTTCAATTTTTTGATTTTATAACAAAGTTATTTCGAATGTGATACATACTTTATATAATTCAAAGCTAAACCTTTAATTAAAAAATGGATACAAGTTCCTTTAGATGTAATTTGCTATTTCTTTGTTCCATCTAAGATTTCTTAGACATCGGTGTGCTTTTATGTCAGTGTGGTCCATTATTATGAATGAACTTCAAACATCTAACGTGTTCCAACCATACTCACTTCGTTTTTAATTTCTCATTTCTTCAACTTAATCATTTCAATCTTATTCACACTATTACATCCAAATATCATAAAAACTGCTTAGAAATAAATCCAGAGATATCCACAGCATTTCCCAGAATTTTGAACAAATACTGTCCCCGACAAAAACAACAGTTATTTTATCACAATATGTAAATATCTAAATTAAATCTGAATTCAAAACGGATCTTACAACCTTAAACCCACCACACATTACTTATTGACCCGGATGACATCGCGATTCTCATCCTAGGTTGTCATCCGGCTAGATAGACCATTATAATGACGCACTGTTTACTTGGTGCAATTTATTGCAGTAAATAAGTTTGCACTTGTGATTATTGGTAATTAATTATAATTTGTAATAATTATGTTTATCGAAATGAAATGAACATTATTGACTTCATAATACCTACCAAAATCTTTTTGTGTAATTAGAAGAATGTATTTCCAAATAGTAAAAAAGATACTTTTGCAAATAAATAAAATAAAATATGTACTTGTTTGAATAACCCTTTTATACAAATGAAAACTAGATATATATTATAACTAGGAAAAAAGAAACAATACATTATTATATTAAATTAATCTTAGTATGTGTTCTTATTAATTTTATTATGAAGAAAACGTTATCACATATCTTTCATAACCTTGATTTTTAGCAGGTTACTTTTATTTGCTTTATTAAATTAAAGTAAATGTGTTTATGGCATTTTAACTTTTCTTAATTCCATAAGTGTTTTAGAATACTTCTAATTAAACAGATTTATGTAGTCATTATGACGCTAATAATATTTATTTTATTGTATAAGAAACACAAAAAAGGTGTACCTTTCATTTACTTCAATAAATTACAGGAAATGTAAACAGTGCGTCATTATGGTCCATCTAGCCGGATGACATCCCGAATGCCAACCGGGATGTCATCCAGATGGATAATGGATGGTAGGTTTAACTGTGTCTTTGGAATAAATCTGCAAATAATTTTTGGATGGGCTGATTCGTAATACAAGATGTGTTGCGTTTATCGAGTGAACTGTAAACAATTGTATTTGGTGACAGGGTTATTATTTTACCTTTAGATAGAGTATTCCGCCTTATTGTAGGCAAATTAAAAAGCAATATGTTATAATAAACTGACTAGAATATGAAAATATTAAAAACACTCAAATGTACTCATATTTATTTGGCGAAAACTGACAGATCTATGACTAGCAAACTAAAGCATTGAGAGTAATTAATTAAACTTAGACAATGGCATTTTAAATTCAACTATTCTAAACTATTCATGTGTACTAAAACAAAAACTCACAATGTTGCTGTTAGAGGTGAAGTTTTTTACAAATTCTAGTTGAGAAATTCTAAAGCCATAACAAAGAAACCTAAAATGATGAAACAGAGATAAATCGTTTATTGGTACTTTATTAAAGAATCATTATGAGAATGACTGGAGAAGCAACCTCCAAAATGATGCAAAAAGCTGCACTTGAAGAAATTCAAGAAGAAGATCCTGAAGTTTGGCGATTTCATTGAAAATGAAGAGTTGCGAATTTGCACATCAGTGAATTAAAAAATGAATATCTTTTATTATTTTAGTTCTTTTTATTATAATTATATTTTTGTTGGCTATATAAAGATAATTTTGAAAAAAGCATTATTTTAGATACCTTATTGCCTAGTCAATTTTTATATTTCCAGAAAGGTTTGGGTAACGTTGTAGCTATTTTATTCACTTTAAAAATCTAGCCTGATTCAGATGCAAAATTAACTGAAAATGTAAGTCAGATGCAAAACTTCATTCAAACATTTCAAACTGGGACATTTTCCAGCAAAACCAGTAAATACATTGTCACGTTTGTCAAAGCTGCATTTTCTTATAACCTTCTGGGTTACAATGCATACGACTGCCAATTACAAACTCAAACGGTATGCATTATTTATAAATACATAGACCGGTGAAAACTACTTTTATAATGGTCACTTATTGAATATTTTGAATTATCGCCAATTTCCCACTAATAAAGAACTGTATCTGTATTATTTTCAGCTATTAAAAGCATTGTAACTTCTAAAAATGTACCACAATATGTGTAACTAGAAAACTTGTCGTATCCACAAAAGCTGTATTCCATATCATTCTTGATCTTGAACGAAAATTTTGGGGTAATACAACCTCAGTTCCAAATAGACGAACACTTTTCCAAAGACTTGAGAAATTTGACTTAATACTAAATAATTGTTATTGTAGAATCACACAATTTTATATTAAGGGATAACTAGCATTACATACAAATTCCTATTTGTTAATTCTAAACTTAATTCATAATAAAAAAAATTTAATTTATTTATGAAATAATCTAGTAACACCTATAAGGAAATGAAATAAAGATTAAACATGCAATATAAGAGTTTCTTACTTACCATTGTTAAACTATTAAATTAGAGTGACGATCGAGCAATGATCGGCAGTCTGTAATTAATTAGTTTTATACGCAATGCACCAAATCTAAAACGGTATCGAAAGTAGAGGGATATGCAGCTTTCACCCCACTACTGCCAAGATTAAATTAACTCTATAAATATAAAAGAATGTTATTTCGTTTAAAAAGTCATAGGTTAGACGTAGGCCTATTTATTGTTTTCTAAAACTGCAAAAATTATCATGTGCAAATAGGGTATTTAGTCAATATGACGTTCATTTTTCTTTTTGTTACTTTTCTTCTAAAGATTAACACTACAGATGTATACACTTTTTTAGGCTGACTAAATAGAGCAAATAGACATAAAAGCAAAGATAATATGTAGATATTATGTAAAATACATAAACCGTATTTTCCTTATTTATCTGTAGTATTGAAACAGTCTTTAATCCTGAAATAACTATTGAAACAAATTTTCTAGATATATCTGATTTGGCATGTTCAACTCAGAGAACAATACAGAACCCAACGTGTTTTTCTTTTGTGCAATCTTCATATTTACTTGTATTATTTGCCAAAACGACATTTGATGCAGGCATTAGATGACCTACGATAACTACAATTGGATTGTGGTTGTATCTTAATGTTGTTGTAAATAAGCTATTTGCGATAGGTATCTAATAATATCTTGCTATTCAATTAACAAACATTTTAGAACATAATATAAAAATATTCCATCACTATTGATCTATAAGATCACGTCCACTAATAGTACATTATTTGTTTAAGTGTTTGTATGTTTCCAACATGAAATAACTGAACATACAATACCTATGCCAGATATAACCGCGAAAAAACATACGCAATTTACATTATTTTACTTAACTAGGTATTGTTTCACAGAAAAACAGACACTCATAATTTTGAAAGTCTATGGTTGATAGCACAAGTTTATGTGAATTTACATTACAGCATTTCAAAGATGGACCAGATGGATGGATATGATAGTTTCCACGCCGATATAAAGTTCTCAATGTATTTAAACGCATCGACAACTAATCGTACGCAAAGGAGTATATCCGATAAGCCGACCTGGTTCTTTTTTCAAAATTTTAATAATATTTATTGTAATAATAATATAATAATGTATTTTAGTACACACTAGTATGTAGTCGTAGGTATAAAATTACGAAGACATCTAATCGTAATTTTATATGTACGACTGTAGAACAGTGTGTACTTGTTTGTACATTGTGTACAAACAACCAGTAAGATGAATCGACAAGATTGTACCTAAATATTATGAGCACCTAATTAATTAAATTGTGTTTAGAATATATTAAGTAGCAATGGAGCAGGTCGAACTTTGAACTGTAATAACTCGAAAATCCTACGGTCAAATCAAATGAAACTTGTCACAAATTATTTTCAGTATATTGTCTATATGCTAGCAAAAAATAATCAAAATCCCTGTTCTAGAAATCTAGTAGTTGATTTTTAAAGCAAAAAATTAATTTACAGTGATATAACTCCGTAACCATTCAGTCAACATTAATCAAACTTGGTACAAGTACTACATGATATATTACCTATATGCTTGCAAAATATTATCTAAATCCGAATTACAGAAGCTGAGTTTTCAATGCTTCAATATGTACGCGTTAGTATGGAGTAACAAGGGAGAGAATAACATTTTTCTCCCCTCTGTACTAGAAGTATTCGGGTAGGAACAGAATCATTTTAGGTTATTTACTGTCGGCTTATAACAGTTACAACGCAAGTTAACAATTTTGAAAAAAACCAGGTCAGCATATCCGATATAGTCCTTTAATGATTATGACAAGACATGTTTGTTTGTTTGTTTGATTTTGGGCGAGGAATCAGGATGGCGGAGCATCCTTCGTACCTCATGGCACCGATTGCTATGATCATTTGGCCAACCCTACTAGAATTCCACCCCCCAGTAGGGATCTTTATCGTGCCAAACATCGCATTGACACGGGACCTACAGTTTTACTTTACCAGCTTTTTACTTTTAATTACCAGCTCGGCCGGGGATCGAACCTGCGAACTTTGGATTATGAAGCAAACACGCAAACCACTAATCCACTGAGACTGGCGACAAGACATGTATATACATGTATAGTTTAAATTATAATACCCATTTGCAACATATCGAAACAAGCAGAAAACATTCATTTCAGAAATATAATTTTTTGAGATTTTTTAGGTATCTAAGAAACTATATATTAGAGATTCTTAAGCTATAATATACCCTAGCAATTCTTTTCATGATTTTGACCAACTGGTTTAACGAAAATATTTCAAGAATACTAAGTTAAGGCGGTAATCTTATTTGTACAGTTAATTCGTTTGCTATATACATTAAAATGTAAAATATTTCCTTTAGGTGTGTATCCATAACATATTAAGGGATGTTACGGTGTAAAGATATTAAATTTACCGTTTATTATCAAGCATCTAAGCACCCACGTATCTGAGCAAGTAGGGCATGCAAAGACTAGGTACGGATGTAAATATATACAGATATAAATTCTAGTAATTTGAAGATGAGACGAACCATGAGATACAGACGAGATTTCAGAAAAAAGATTTTTTTATAACTTAATATTGCCGAGTACGATAAAGAAGTTGTGTCCTATTTTTTGTAAAGTTAATACTTTTAAAGATATAACCTAAAATAAAACAATAGTATATTATTATATGAGTTGTATAAGACGGTTTATTGCAGCAGGAGTTATTTGGGACACAACGAGCGCAGCGAAAAGTGTTCCAAAGGAACAAGAGTCACAATAAGTTTTGTAAAACAAGTATAATATACTATTTTTTTCTACTTTACGTGATTAATTTTCTAGAAGTTTATAAATTCAAGCTATTAAAAGCATTGCATTGCAATCTAGCTATTTCTGTGTGTAATATATGGTAACACTACCAAATGACATTTTACATTTTGTGAGGTTAAATGTGATAGATTTAAATGTAGTATAAAACAAATGTTATCAATCTTACAAAACAAATAGTTTCCAAAAACCATTTAATAACAGCCTCTTGAACCGACAAAGTAATGGAAAGTTACATACCTGATCGCCAATAATAACAAGTGGATTGGAACAAAAGGCAACGACTAATTATAAACATATACATATATTAGACTCGATAACATTGTATATAAATATTAGATACAACTATTTGATTAACGGTGGGCAAAGTAACTTCCACGTTAGTTTCGATGCGATGTCATCATATTCTATAATAGAATCTGACTGCTCTCCAAGCAGCAGCATTACCAGAATTCAGGAAAAATTTAACTATCAGTTTTCAAGCTCGGTGAGGCTAGGTTACTGTTAGTTTGAAGTTTTACATTATGAGATTGTGTGGTCATTAACCACATTGCCACGGTTTACTGCAGTGACTGTAACATATACACTGCCGACTACAAATCTAAGACCACCTAGGTAATAGAAGAGAAATGCTGCTCCTGCACCTACTGTACGCAAAGTTTTGAGGAAATTCTTACACGCTTCTAGCAAAGTTTTTGAGTACTACGCTATTTTCTAATGTATTTCAGAAAAAAACAATTTGATTTCAGAAAATATGAAATGTTTTTAAGATAAATGAAATGTATTTCAGAAATTTTAAATTGTATTTTAGATTAGGTAAATGTAATAGCGTATGTATACATGTAACTATATCAAATTGAGGAAATGTAGATCAGAGAAGGCCAAATGTATTTCGGAATTATAAAATGTAAGTAGTTCAGAAAACGAAAATTGTAAATAACAAATCTCCAATTGTAGTTCGAAAATAGCCCTGTAGTTACAGGATTATTTCGTAAAAAATCCCACCAAGCTGATTTTCTGCACACACCTATATTTTACCAATACATTTATTTTATTATAGTCTGAGCCTCAACTTTATTGAAATCAAAAATATCAAAACTTGTATCATTTAATTTGGTCGAATGACAGGTGAATTAAAATTGATTGGTCTATTAGTAAAGTATACGAGCAAACAAATGTGTATCGATGTTTTAAATGGGGTGTTTTTTCCATAAATCAGAAAATTGCACACATAATCAGGCATGCAGTAGGTGTGTGGCAAGGAACATAATACTAGTGAATGTAAAGTATCAACATTGAAATGTATTAATTGTAGAAAATTTAATGAAAAACGAAAGTAAAGCTAAATGATAATTATTTAGCATTCGATCTAAAATGCAATGTTTATAAGCAAAAGCTTGAGATAGCACTTCAACGAATTAAATATTGTATGGATTAGCAATTAGGGAAATGAATGGTCATCAAACTATTTACGAGGGGGCGTTTTTATATTCGCAGAATGGGGGGTTGCTAAAGGGCGGGGCTTGGTAAACCAATCGTAACGTCTAGCTTGATGTCGTATACTATCAATACCGAACTGGATTATTATTGAATTAGTGGTATTTGAGTTATTGTCATTTACACAAGTTAGAACGGGAAGAGATTTTCAATATGAGTAAAGTTGAACATCGTGCCGTTATAAAGTTCTTGACGAAACAGGGAAAACCAATGCAAACCATTATAGAAGAGATGTTACCGATTTACCAGGACTCTTGTCCTGAAAAAACCATGATATATAAGTGGCATAACCTGTTTAAGCAAGGCAGAGAATCACTGGAAAACGATCCTCGTCCTGGACGTCCCATCAAGGTGCCGCGGCCAGAATGGTCGGAGTATCAGATACAACCATTTTTAAAGTTCTGCACGCTCATCTCGGTATGACAAAGGTCTGTGCAAGATGGGTCCCTAGAATGCTAACGCCACCTCAAAAACACGAACGGCATGTTCACTGGCGTTTATAAGCTCTGCAGTGAAAATCAGGATGGAGTATTAAGTCGGATTGTTACGGGAGATGAAACGTAGGTTCACCACTGTGAACTTGAATCCAAACAAGATTCAGTGCAGTGACATAAAAAATGTACACCCCCGCCAAAGAAGTTTATAGTGCAACAGTCAGCTGGAAAGCTCACGGCGACCATATTTTGGGACACTGAAGGAATCCTGCCCGACTACAAAGAAAAGAGTGTTTCTATAATGGTAAAATATTATGCCACACTGTTAGAGCGATTAAGGCACTTCATCAAAGAAAAGAGAAGAGGAAAACTTGTCAAAGGTGTGCTGCTTTTGCACGACAACGAGCCCGTTCATTGAAGTCGAGTTGCACAAGCTGCCCTGCACAAGGCAGGCTTCCAGGAATTAAATCATCCACGCTACAATCCAGACCTGGCCCCCAGCGATTACTATTTGTACCCGAATATGAAGAAAGAACTTCGAGGGAAAAAAATTTCGTCCGATGATGAAGTAAAAGCTGGTTTCAGCATATTTTGACGACAAGAATGAATTTTTTTTTCACTAGTATAAATAAATTAATTACTAGATCTGAGAAATGTATTAAAGTGAAGGGAGAATATATTGAAAAAAACTAATTCTCTGTTTTTATTTACTTGTCTCTTCCCCCATTCCGCAAACATAAAAACGCATTCCCGTATATACGAGGGTGGTCCCAGAAGTACCCGACCCAACAAAGAAAACACAAAAATTTTGGAAAAAGATTTATTTATTTTTCAACGTAATCTCCTTTCAGCTCTATACACTTTTCCCAGCGGTGTTCAAAAAGTTCGATACCCTTTTTATAATAAGAACTGCCTTGCTCCTCAAAATAGCCATTAACTGCTGACATCACTTCTTCATCGTTGAAAAATCTTTGACAACTGAGCCATTTTTTCAAGTTTGGGAACAGAAAATAATCCGAGGGGGCTAAATCTGGCGAATATGGTGCATGAGATAGCAATTCAAACTTTAATTGATTAATTTTGGCCATTGCAATAACGGATTTGTGAGCTGGCGCGTTGTCGTGATGAAACAACACTTTCTTTTTAGCCAAATGCGGCCGTTTTTGCTTGATTTCTTCGCTCAAACGTTGCAATAAGTTTGCATAATACTAGCCGTTGATAGTTTTTCCTTTTTCGAGATAGTCAATAAAAATTATTCCACGCGCATCCCAAAAAACCGACGACATAACCTTGCCTGCAGATGAAACGGTCTTCGCCTTCTTTGGAGCCGGTTCTACCTTTTGAGTCCATTGTTTCGACTGTTCATTTGTCTCGGGTGTGAAATGATGGACCCATGTTTCATCCATTGTTACGAAACGGCGCAAAAATTCTGCTTTGTTGCTGTGAAACTTCGCTAAACACTCAATTGAAACATTTTCACGACACTGTTTTTGCTCGAGTGTGAGCAAACGCGGCACCCATCTTGCACACAGCTTTCTCATGTCCAAATTTTCAGATAATATGCGATGTACCGCACGTTTATCGTATGTAATGCCCGTAATGTCTGCTAGCTCGCGCACTTTCAGTCGACGATCATCAAGTACCGCTTTGTGGATTTTCTTCACCATTTCTGGAGTCGTCACCTCATTTGGTCGACCACTGCGATGCTCGTCTTGGCAGCTCGTACGGCCTCGTTTAATCTCAGCTACCCAAAATTTAACTGTTGTAAACGAAAGGGCAGAGTCACCCAGAGTAGAATCCAGTTCAGCTTTTATATTGGTTGGGCTGAGGCTTTTCAAATAAAAGTATTGTATCACATAACGATGACCAATTTTCTCCATTTTCACAAATTCACTGACAACGTTCACTATTGATGGCTGCCAAACAAATAGTGAACAACGTGGCACTTTCAAACTTGAAACATATGCTTTATAGACTGCGTACTTTCCAATACAGCGATATTTTCCACGGCCTACTAGATTCATATAAGCTTCGCTAAGCGAAGCTTATATAAATCTAGTAGGCCGTGATATTTTCAAACAACTACCGCCACCTCTTGGTCAGGTCGGGTACTTCTGGGACCACCCTCGTACAAGATGCACAAAGTTTACCGGCTCATATATTTAGGTTAATTAAAGATGCTAAAAATGTATTATGAACAAGTAATTGATAGGAGCAAATATGATTCTACTAAAATCGCAATGTGGAAATCGCTAAAAACCATTGTAGGAAACGCAAAGAAGGAGAGTTTGCTGTACTTTAAAAATTGATTAGATGATTAGATAGATATGAACATGGAGAAATAGCAAAACAAAACTTAATGAGCACTTTATAAGTAGTATACAAGAAATAGTTCAGAATATTGCAGTAGGTTATGATCTATAATCTATTATTGTTCCTATACGTAAAGTAACTGCCAGTCTCGGTGGATTAGTGGTTTGCATGTTTGCTTCATAATCCAAAGGTCGCAGGTTCGATCCCCGGCCGAGCTGGTAATTTTTCATAGCGGAGAAAAATTAAAAACATGCCTTCTTCTCGGATAGGAAGTAAAACTGTAGGTTCCATGTCAATGCGATGTTTGGCACGTTAAAAATCCCTACTGGGGGTGGAATTCCCCCAGATTCGGCTAAATTCTAGTAGGGTCGGCCAAATGATCATAGCAATCGGTGCCATGAGGTACGAAGGATGCTCCGCCATCCTGATTCCTCGCCCAAAAACAAACAAACGTAAAGTAGCCAATACGTTATATATTGATGAATACCTGTTAACATGATTCCTAGTATAGCTAAAATATTAGAAAAAGTAGTCTATATTCAGATAGAGCAATATCTAAATACAATTCAGTATTTATCCTGTTACCAATTGGGTTTTAGACAGCAACAAAGTTGTGAACAAGCGTCCCAATATTACTTAAATGAATGAAATAGAACAAAAATGTTTATATTTATATTAAAAGCATATATTTATTTAACGTGCAGCAGTCAATAATTCGCGGTCCTTTAACCACACAGTCACAATTGTCATACACTTCCTTTAACGCACGTGAAGCTTGCAACTTGCGATGATCAGCAGCTTTTATTTGTTTCATAAAGACATTCTGCTTAATAAAACGTCCTTTTTTGCGAAGACGCGGTCGCTGCGGTTGGTTTCCGTTCATTTTTACAAAACTCTAACCTCACTTTGGTTTACACGCCAAATACTGATTGTACGTTGCCAAATCTTACACATCAATGTATACTACGTTAATAAAGCGAACAACGATATTATCATTTTTAATTTGTCTTCTGATATAAAGTGACAATTTTGTGTGTCCAAACAACAAATAAATAATTTTTTAATTTTCTATAATGTTTATATGCGAATTAAAGTTTGTTTATTTTATTCATATACAGCAGCTAGCTTGACTTTAGATTTGGGTGGCTTTCTACCTTAAAAGGGCCTTGGAAACAGTACATCGTATAAACTAATCGATAAACTTAGAAATATTGGTTTAGGGGGAATGGTGTTACAGTGGTTTAAAAGTGTACTTAAGAGGAAGAAAACGCAAAGTAAGATGTAATACAATAGAATCGGAAATAGAGATTAATTATGGAATCCCTCAAGGTAGTTTGTTAAAACCATTGTTACGTTTTAAATTCTCCTTTATTAATTTGTGATTAATAAAATAACGCAGTTAGTATTTTTAGAGATAATTCTTGTAAAATAGAAAAATTAAGTCTTAGGTAAAGATAAGAAATGCGGTATTGTAAACATTTAATATTCTTTCTGTATGTTATCGCGGCTGTGCTTGCCATAGCGTTGTTAAAGCCTTTTTGGAGATTGGGAAGTAAGACAGAGAGAACTGTCTCGATCGTGTTAACGTGAGCGGTTTGCGTTAATTTTAGTTCCTGATTTTTTTATTAATCACGCGGTGATTAATGACAATTTGAGTAGAAATTGGATAAGTTGGAGCTAAGGCAAATAGTTTGAATTATTCATTGGGAGTTGGTTAGAATAATTCACATCCGTTTCGGGAATTTCTCGCTCAGTTAAAATATTAAAATACACCGTCTTCGTATTAGAAGGTAAATAGCGTTTTTCTAATTATACTAATAATTTAATAACGTCTATCTAATTCTTGTTAATTGTTATATTTTAGGCGGTTTTCATTTTGGGGTTTTATTTAACCTTTTTTTTGCCGTCCTGTCGTTTTTAAACGGGAATAATTAAGATCCAGAAAAATAAACACTATTGTTCTTCAGACTGGACCTGAAGAAATTGGTCGGGAGAAACTCGTATGGTTTTGGTAGAGTTTTAAGAATCACTTGACGATAATAGGGATTGTATCGAAAAGAAAGTTGACATTTTTAAACAATGGCAAAAGCAAGCTGTGGAATATTTTTAAAATAATTTCGATAATAATTTGTTTCTTTGTATATCGACAACCGCTTCATATGAAAAAAAAGTTTGTGTACAATATACAGCAATGACGCGAATTATTATAAATGAAAGAAAAGCAATTTTGGACGAGTAGTGCAGAATAAAAGAAATTTTTAAAAGACAGTTGGCTAAAATATCAATGTTGACCATGAAAGTGTCATAAATATATTAAAAAGTTTGGTGAGGCTTGTAGTTTGAAAAGCTGTCAAAATCTGGCCCTAAAAATGGATCCTCTAATCCAGGATGAGATAGTTAGGTGTTGAAGGTTTTTAAACGTAAATCAATGTTGTCAGTACACGACACTGCGAAAAACGCAGAAACATCAATAGGAATGATTCAGCGAATAAAGAAAAAGTATAATTTAAAATCTTATAAAAGACAAACAAATCTGAAAGGAAAGAAAAACAGTCTGTAGATGTAAGAAAACAAACAAGAAACCTGTACGACAACGTCTTAACAAGGAAAAACCAGTGTGTTATAATGGACGATAAGACTTACTGCAAATTTAATTATAAAACATTGCCAATGCCTCAATTTTACACTATTGAGAAAAATGCATATGTGAGCAAAAAGGACAAGTCGATTTTTGTGGAAAAATATAGGAAAAAAGTCTAGTATGGCAAGCCATATGAAATGCGGCATGAAATCTAGTCCCTTATTTACTCAAGAAAATTTAAATGCAGATTTATACCGAAAAGAATGTTTCCAGAAAGACTGTCGCCAATGATTAAAAAGCATACAGTGCCTACTTTATTTTGGTCAGACCTAGCTGCATGTCATTATGCAGCGGCCACTAGGGAATGGTGTAAACAGCTTAAAGTCAATTCTGACGAGAAAAAGCCTAATCCCCCAAACTACCCTGAAGCGCATTATATTGAAGATATTGGACTATTATTAAATGACATCTTCAGAAAAACGATGAAGCTGCAACTAGCCTAGAAGATTTTAAAAAAATTGAATAAGGCTGCCAAAGCAGTCGCAAAGGAAGTCGTCCAAAACTTAATACGTAACCTTAAAAATAAAGTGAGATAACTGGCAAAATAATAATAATTTTTTATATTTCTGTAAATTATTAAATTTTCTAGATATTAAAGTGTTGTTTTATTATAAAATTATTAAAAGTATTGCCTAATTATAAAAGGAGCCTGAAGGTGTCAACTTTCTTTTCGATACAGTCCTTAGCTGCTGGTACAGAGATACCTACGCTTGGAGCCGCTTCTACATGTTCGACAAGATAAGTAGTTCTTGTCTATTCTGTAACATTTTTCAAACGTAGTTGAGTGTGCTTATTTTAATGTTGGTTGCTTTATATTTACTCGTATTTGCATCAATATCGAGACCAATGTTTGTATGATAGTTAATCAATACGCAATCAATTAGTTAAGCGATATTTGATTTAATTTTAAACCCTTATATTCAGCAGAACTCTTTAGATAATTAGAATCTAGGTAGCTAGGGGTTCTTAATTATACTTTTAGTTTATAATTAACTCATACTAGATTAAGATTTGTTTAGCGATTTGTGAATCTTATCGGTAACATAATATCACCATTTATTTCATTTTGTAAACAACCTTCAAATCACTTGGCGTTCATAAATAAATGAATTATTTTGTTTTATCTTTAACTATTGTTTTTCATTTCGCCGTCCACTGCATTTTTGATATGATGAAACCTAGCCCAACTGAGGTAGCGGTGCTGAGGAATTAGTAAGTATTTAGTTTTGTTTATTTTATTGTAATTAGAGAAGTTTGTTGTTGGTAATACCATTATTATTTCTGATTTACATAAATAATAATATTTATGTCCGATTGCATTATAAAGTGCTGTTTATTGTATTGTTTTGCGGCAGTGAACTGGCTTATTATTGTACTCGTAAAATAAAGTGGTAGTAGTAAAATAAAGTATGACAACTGTATATTACATGTCAAATTTTCTTCTGTCAAGAATAGATGTCAAATTTATAAACTGATTTTTTTTGATAATTACCCAATTTTAGGAATCGAACATAAAGCTTTGTATGCAACTCTTACATAATCGGACCTTATAGACTCGCCTTTTTTATAGGCCTTGCTCGCTTCGCTCGCTCGGCCATAAACTGGGCTTGTCAATAATGTCCTACATTATGTACTTGATACATAAATAGCTATTATACAGTAAAAAAATGAAAATATATTTATTTGCAGATGATGCTGTGATTTACATATCTGTTGCCAATAATGATGAGGTTCTCCATACATTAAATAGTGAACTTCAAAATGTAAATAAGTAATTAAATTGCAACGAATTAAAGTTAAACATTGATAAAACAATAATGCTTTTTGGTAAAAGGAATATTGTGAATCAATGGACAGAAACAAATCTTGAAATTAAAATAGGAAATGTTGAAATAGTCAATAAAAGAAAATATTTAGGAGTAGTACCCCAGTAACCTAGTACATTTTACCTTGTATGAAATGGGGTAGTAGGTTTCTTTTTTTATATTGTATGTGATAGTACCGAGATTCCAAATCCAATTTTTCGACCTCCGCGACCTTCCGGATCACCGCCAAAAAGCGGCATAACCGCCGAAATTTTGCACTTTTTTTAGGTTTGGCCAACTTGGACCATGAAGGAGCACTTTCTCAAATAAGATAATTCTATTCATTTTAAAAGTACATTAAATTTGCTACAATTTAAGACCAAAATGGTTACTAAAGGTCTAATAGTTTCCGAGATATAGCTCCTCAAAGTTCGTCGAGAAAGCGGTAAGACCGCCGAAAATATTGTATTTTTTAGATTTGGCAAATTTTGACCATGAAGGAGCACTTTTTCGAAAAAGACAACTGTATTCATTTTGAAAGCACATTAAATTTGCTACAATTTAAGACAATTTGAGGAGCGATATCTCGGAAACTATTAGACCTTTAGTAACCATTTTGCTCTTAAATTGTAGCAAACTTAGTGTACTTTCAAAATGAATCTAACTATCTTGTTTGAAAAAGTGCTCCTCCATGGTCAAAATTGGCCAAACCTAAAAAAGTGCAAAATTTTGGCAGTTCTATCGCGGAGGTCGAAAAATTGGATTTGGCATCTTGGTACTATCACATACAATATAAAAAAAGAAACCTACTACCACATTTCATGTAAGGTAGACCCCCCTTTTGATGACAAAGGTACTGGACTATAGTGGTAGATGTAAATCTTAAATTTGAAGATCACATATATTGCATATAATAATAATAATAATAATAAGAATGTTTATTGAATGCAAAAATTAAAAACTTATATATTCATAATACATTTATAATAGATAGCTAACTCTAAATTACATTCAAAGGGAGAAAGTTCGGCAAAGCCGTTTTTCACAACTCCCAAAAAAAAGATCTTAAGAGTTGCCTCCTGTATTGTTCTGAACATCTAACAATAACTTCTTATACCTGTTTTTGAACTGAGTAAATGATAGGTTTGTATCAAATAGATCAATATTATTATTAAGTAATGCAGGAGCAATATACTGGAAACAACTCTCAAATTTACTTGTTTTGTGTCGTGGAACGTTAAATGTATTTACATTTCTTAAATTAACATCATGTACAGTTGATCGCCTAATTAATAAATTATACAGATAAGATGGTTCTTTGGTTTCTAAGACTTTGAATAACAAAGATGCATATAACAAAATAAACCTGTTTTCTAATTTCAAAATTCTAAAGTTATTATAATAGGGTGTTATATGGTCCCTGCGATTGATTTCGTACGAAAAACGCATACAAGCGTTTTGTAAAATCTGCAACTTATTTTTCAAGTATGTAGTTAGGAAATAGAAATAGACAGAACTCCCAAAATCTAGAATGCTTAAGATAACAACATTGACTAAATTCTACTTTACATCTCGGGGTAAAACATTTTTAAATTTCCACAGCAGTTTTAATTTCGCATAGCCTTCACTACACTTCTTCACAACGTGATTTTCAAAATTTAAATTTTTGTCAATAATTATACCTAAGTTTCGGACATTATCACTTATTTCCACAACAGTATTATTTAATTGAACCGATATTTGAGTACACTGATTCATTTTACTGATGGTTCCACTATATGTAAGGAGGTAGTAAAAAAGTGGTTATGCTGAGTAGAGCTAGTCCTTACTTAAGGCCAAGATTCGTTATAGCCTAATATATTTTGCAACGAAGATAAAATAGTTAGAAGTGAGACACACATAGCTGACTAATAAATGCTGCATGTATTTGCAGCTCTAACTTGCAAGCAAAATTTAATTGCTTCTAACGTGAATGAGTCAGAATTATGTTGTGACTGAAATATGATATACACTGTTACAATGGAATGTTCATTTTAGTTTTAATTCTGTGTATAGATGGTAATAATACGATAATGCACCTAATATTTAATTAAAATAAAAATAAAATATAATGTTATCAATTATCAGGAATATCTCTAATTTTTTTATTTTATTTTATTCACTTATAGTACATTTAAAATAACGGTAAAAGGTCGGGAAACGCTGGACTTGACGAGACCACTTGTCCCTTATGTATTTTGGGGCGCTGATTACGAAAATGGGGGTTAGAACTTGCAGCAATGGTTGGAACACCCCTAAAATTGCAAAAAACGCTCCTAAATAGGGGTGTTTTTCGACTGTACTGCGGAATTCCCTTACGAAACCTCCCGCGGACATTTGACCTTGCCTATTCAGTTTCTTTCGGTCGCTGATATTCAAAATCAGAGTCCCATCACGCGAAAAGGGGTGTTACACCCCCCACATGCAAGAAACACCCCTCCCAAAGAGTGGGTTTTTGAAAAAATTGACCAGTTATGCCGTTTTTCCAACTAAGCCATCTTATATGTTTTTTGGGTCGCTGATTTCGAAAATCGGGGTGTCGAGACTGGAAAATTTGTGTTACACCCCCCACATGCAAGAAACACCCCTCCCAAGGGGTGAATTTTCGAAAAAAATGACCAGTCACGGTGTTTCGCAAACTAAGCCATCTTATATGTTTTTTGATAAACATTGAAGCTAGAATGCACGAAATATAGATGGGAATATAGAGAGGAAACCTGAATCTACGGCCTTGTATTCGCACGCGTTTTCGAGTCCAGAAAAAACATATAAGATGGCTTAGTTTGCGAAACGGCATAACTGGTCAATTTTTTCAAAAACCCACCCTTTGGGAGGGGTGTTTCTTGCATGTGGGGGTTGTAACACCCCTTTTCGCGTGATGGGACTCTGATTTTGAATATCAGCGACCGAAAGAAACTGAATAGGCAAGGTCAAATGTCCGCGGGAGGTATCGTAAGGGAATTCCGCAGTACAGTCGAAAAACACCCCTATTTAGGGGCGTTTTTGCAATTTTAGGGGTGTTCCAACCATTGCTGCAAGTTCTAACCCCCATTTTCGTAATCAGCGCCCCAAAATACATAAGGGACAAGTGGTCTCGTCAAGTCCAGCGTTTCCCGACCTTTTACCGTTATTTTAAATGTACTATTAATCCTATTGCCAGATTAGAGCACTAAATCTCGTAGGTCGACAGCTACCTAATACGTAGAATCTCGTTAATTCGAAGTCAAAGGGAGTGAAAAAATTAATGAATATTCGAATTAAGGAATTTTTTGAAAATTAACCAATGCGCTCTCGCCACATTTTTTTTTAAAGACAAATCACGTCTCTCCTTAAATCGATTTAACCAACCACTGCTGCACTTAAAATTGTTAATCTTTAAAATTCTTGAAAATTCTTCCGTCTTGTTAAGTAACACAAGTCCATTTACCGCGATGTTATCGCGAACTTGTTTAAACCACCTTAAAGCACATTCTTCTAATTCACCAAAACGCGGTTCTCGTAGACGTTTCCTGGAAACGAGAATTCCAAGATTTTCTCTTTGTTCTTTAAAATTGTGGAAGGCGTATTCGGTTGAATTCTAAATTCTTTTGCTAGATCATTTTCTTTTCACTTCTCTCATCGAATGTCAAAATAGATTTAAAATGTCAAAAAGTACACGGATAAGATCAAAGAAACAAACCGAATGCCATAATCTTCTTTAACATCAAATCAATTAAAAACTAAAAGGTTTACCTACTTATTTTGGGATTTTCTAAACATTTTTTTAACATTTGGTTTTATAACCGGATGGGTAATGAAAAGGAACCGCAATGAATCATCCCTTAATCCTTTCTTTGAAACCTGTTTACTGTCACCGGCTACTTACTGACACATTTATTGGTTATTTAGGCACCTTAAATACATAATAACATATTGCACCCCTATTCTATTTCAGGGCTGTACCATTTTAGTGTGTTTTGGTGTGAATACATCATTTTAAGAGTATTATTTCTGAGTTGTTGTTGAATTTCCCTAGCACACCAAGTTAGTAAACCAGCGGTGAACGTAAGCATAGCGCGACGGTAACAACAGCACTGGTATAGTTTTCGTGATAGTACTACATTTTTTATAAGTAAGTGTAGCAAGTATTAATATAGAGCACAGTGTAATTATCGTTTTAGTGTAACGTAGTGTAGTGTAACGAATACTTATATATCATATTGTACGTGCAATTTATTTATGTAGTTAAGATTATGTCGCGATTAACGCTATCAGCTCGAAAAAAGAGCATACGTAGAAGAATGCAAAACGTTTCTGGTTTTAAAAAGTCTGCCCAAAAAGTTCAATCAGCAGAATTTGTTCCTGTTGATCAACCTTCAATTTCATTAGATCACACTTCAACTTCATTAGATCAACCTTCAACTTCATTTGATCAACTTTCAGCTCTATCACATCAACCTTGTACTTCCACTAGTAGTAGCCACAGCCCAGAGGAAATTCTACCTACTTATACTACTGACGTTGAAAATGAGGTGCTTAATGTTCAAAAAGAGTACGAAGATGTCAGTGGAAGGAGAATTGTGGAAATTAGTAATTTCTTTAATGCAATTATACGTTTTCCTCATGTTGGATTGTTTTCGTGTAGAAATGAACATCTGAAAATGGTTTCCGAGCAAAGAATTGGTCTGCAGAGAAAATTGTTGTTCAATGTGAGATGTGCGGAGTTAATACTGTTATATCAACTGACTGTAATGATCAGGCAATGGATATAAACAAGGCTGCAGTTCTAGGAAGTATCACAACAGGAATAGGATACTCACAATTGAAGAAAATGTTGGCTACTTGCGATATTCCTTGGATGGGCCCAAATCTTTATGCAAAGACAGAACAACTTCTTGCTACTTAAAAGCTGCTTTAGAAGAATACCGTTTAGCAATTGAAGAAGACCGAGTTGATTCGGACGGCATTCCATTCATTACTGTGATTGCAGATGGAGCGTGGAGTAAAAGATCCTACAGAACCAACTACAATGCAGCTGCAGGAGTTGGCGTTATTGTTGGTGAAAAAACAAAAAAAGTGTTATTCTTAGGGATTAGAAATAAATATTGTTGTATGTGTAGCCGTGCTAAATCAAAACACTCTGAAGCTCCCTTGCATAAATGCTTTAAGAATTGGGACAAACTATCCACAGGAATGGAAGCTGATATTATCATAGAGGGCTTCAAAAGAAGTATAGAAATGTATAATTTGAAATACTTGTATTTGGTTGGAGATGGCGACAGCAGTGTAACAAAACGTCTTGCAGAAGTTCGTCCGTATGGGCAGAAAGTAATTCAAAAAATCGAATGTCGTAACCATCTTCTGCGTAATTTTTGTAGTAAATTAAGAGAACTGACCCAAAAAAGAATAAGTAGCAAAATGATAATTGTTCCTCTACAACATCGCAATACGCTGAACAACTCTATCAAACGAATGAGGTCGGGTATACAAGGTGCCGTTCTTTTTTATATTACAAATGCAACTTTAACTCATAGTGAGAAAATACAACAGCTGAGAAATGACATCTTAAATTGTCCTCATCATGTTTTTGGGGATCACAATAATTGTGCCACTTACTTTTGCAACGGACCCAAACATGAAAATGAAAACAATTGGATTGTTAACTTCAAAGACTCGGGCTTATATCAAGATATAATGGTTGTTACTGACAGAGTAGCGCGAAATTCTTTTGCAAAATATGGACAATAACGCTGCCGAATGTTATAACTCGATAGTTGCAAAATATATAGGAGGTAAACGAATTAACTTTAAGGGAAAAAGTTCCTATAAAACACGATGCGAAGCAGCTGCTTTGACTTTCAATCTTGAACCAGGCCATATTTCGAAGGTAATCCATATAAAGGTAGTTGGCAAAAGTCCTGGACAATTTACAAAAAAAAACGCGAAAGCTGTGGAAACCAAATCAAAGTGGGTTAAATGCCGAAAGAGACTGTTTAGTGAAAAATCACAAAGAAGGGAGATTTACCAGTCAGCACCAGCCGATAGCGAATATGGAAAAATAGAGGAAGAAAACATGCAGTTATCAGCAGAAGAATATTCTTTAAAGGAAAACGAAGTTTTACAAGTAATGAAAAAAACTGAAAACGAATTACATCTGATACAGTTAGAAACAATTGGTCAGCATAATAATCTACTTTGGCGTCAAGAAAGATCGTCGCGAATAACAGCTTCTAATTTTGGCCAGATTTGTAAAATGAAAATCTTAACACATTGTAAAAATATAGTAAAAAATTTGTTGTATAGCACGTTTAAAGGAAATCTCGCTACACAATGGGGACAAGATCATGAAATAGTAGCACTCGGGAATTTCAAGAGCAATCTAATATTCAAATTCAACAATGCGGACTTTTTATTGATAAAGATGATTTCTTTTTGGCAGCGTCGCCAGACTGACTATTAAGTGAAGACGAATTAATTGAAATCAAATGCCCTGCATCAGCTGCAAAAATGAATGTTATGAGTGCTGTTAACGAAAAGAAAATTTATTTTTTGGAAAACCGGGCTGGTGACATCTGTTTAAAAAGGACTCATAATTATTACTTTCAAATACAATGACAGTTACATATTACGAACCGCGATTATTGCATATTCGTTGTATGGACACTGCAAGAAATGATAAGTGAGAAAATTTATCGTGACGATCTGTTTTGGCAAACAAAAATGAAAAACGAGTTAACGACTTTCTTTTATAAGTGCTTGTTACCTGAATTGATTGATATTCAGTATCCTTAGGGACGCCCAATAAAAGACCTTCGAAAATAATTAGGTAGGTATGTACCTACTTATTATTGCTTATGATCTTACTTGTAATTATATTTCTTGTAAAAGTTGAAATTTCAATTTAATTTTATTTTAAAAAGTAAAAGAAAACAAAATCTCATACATATATAATATATGTACCTTCAAAACCTTCTACTAGTATGTAATGAAAAGTTTTTTACACTGCTGGTTGATACACCTTTTAGTATGACATGTAATTTCCGACAGAAATTTTATTTTTGTTAAAATTGCAACTTAGTATACCCTTTTTACAATCAAGGTTTCAATTAAATTAAGAAATAAGATTCAATTAAATTAAATTAAGGAATAAAATAAAATTCCATAAATAATAATAGACCGCGCATAATGTGAACTTATTTTAACAGTGTAGCGTGCATGAGTAATTTACCATCGAAAACTATTGCCATTGCGCCTGATAGTTAGGCAATTGTATTAAGAAAAAATCCGTATCTTATCATCGTAAATGTAAGATATTTTAAAAAGTAGAAGGCACTATACGATGCGGTTTTTACTAAATGAAAGAAAAAACGTCAGTTGAAGTACCTACGACGAGATTTAGTTAATTTTATGGTTATCAGACATGCTTTGGTTAGTCGAAAATATACTAACTTAAGCAATTTTTTTCTAAAACAGATTACGTTTTGTAAAGATATTCGAGTCGTAGGTACCTACAGAAAACCTATCTTAACAAATTGGTTTTTGTTCCGTGTCATTTACATAAATAAAAAAGTTATTTTACAGATACGAACACATTATTTTTCTACTAGCGAATCTTCCCCTTAACATAAGTACCTATTAGTAGATAAGTACCTATTAGAATTTTTTGTCGGACCCACGGTTACAGAGATAATTTCAAAATAACACTTCATCCCTTCTTTTTCCAATGTTTTTTCCTCATAACTTTTTCATTTTTTATATTACGCAAAAAAGTTTCAAATAAAAGTTGTAGACAATCGTATTTTCGACAAAAATGCTTTCTACAAATTTTTTGTCGGACCTACTGTTACAGAGATTCTTGTCTAGACCCCCCCTGCTGGAAGAAAAAAATCTTAAGTACTTTTCCAAGTTAAGTCCATTTTTCGTACAGTTTGACTGGACTATAGTGGAATCCGATAGTGATTTCTCTTCTCTTTATGATCATGCAAATAAATCATAAGGTTGCATAACAAAAATTTTGATATTCTACATATTCTACATATATAAAAAAAATGTATATAAAATTTGATACTTGCATCACACATGAATAATAAAAACAATTATTTAAAATTATAAAAACACAGGTTTTATTTATTAAAAATAAGATTACTAAAAAGAAAAATATAAATTCCAACACAAAAATTATTGAGAAGAACTCTCTTTAATGTATTTAAATGAATTGTTAATTTGTGAATGATATATGACATAGGTATCATCACAAGTTTCATTTAAGTAAACTAATGTCAGAGAAATTTCAAAAGAAATTAAAATTAAAAACAACAAAGAAATGTGTCCTTTAAAAAACTTATTAAATGACAACAAATTTATTTCCAAAAAAATTAATTTGTTATTGTTTCTGATCAGAGAACAAAATCTTAAATTCGATCCACTTTGTCTATTGTTTAACAATATTCCAAACATATGTGGCGCTAGACTTCACTTCACAAATATTTTTATTTTGCACAATTAGTAACAACAAACTGGCCAAACAGCTATTGTCGATAATCCATACAAATTATTTAAGTCGATGACAAAAAATAACTGTTTATTCAAAATTATAGGAAGTTAAATCAATCAGCAAACTGTGTTATTATTAAAAGAAAACGAAGACAAATATTACAGGTAAATATCCAATTCAAATATGTTTAACGTTTATTGTAAATAAATAAAAAAACACGTGGGTCAACTCTAACCCTATTTTATTTTTCAGAAATTCCTTCCGGAGTCGACGTGGTCTCGCCCTATAGTTTTTATCGACTGACTTTGTTCTTTTTCGAAGGTGAAGTACCTGGCAAAACGATCTGTACAAGAACAGCGATTAGGAGGTGGCTTCCGAGATAAACCTTACTAGTATCTCCTTTGTACTAGTGCCAGCCTTGTTCTGGGGCCATCCCCAAACTAAGGGATGGGAACTCTAAGACCAGTCCAGTAATAATGCAGAGATACCTAATGGCGACCAAGAACAGAGTCAGGCAGTCTGACAACTATGGCATATTCTGGGTTAGGGAAACTGAGAAATTTCGGTTTGGCAAGTAAGGAAATGCATTGCCTCACACTACGTACATACAAGAATTTTAATTGGTCTGTATCTAATATTGTTCAATCTACATACTTCTTACATGTCAGAAATGTTTGGTTTTGTTCAATTTATTCCATGAATATAAACCTAACAAGCAAAAAAACTTATAATAAGACATTTATTCATATTTATTTTTCTTTCTCTACCATTATTATTTAATTAAATTGGGCTTTACGCGTATAATAAATCCTTATCTAAATGACTTCTATTTATGACAAATAGTATAAGTAAAAGCCATAGCTACACACATACACTGCACAGTGGGTTGCAGCGCAAACAGCTAAGACTATTATTTTTGGTTAGGCAGCTCATGCTGCAGTGTTGTATATACAGATCCTGAAGTCTGAAGTAGTTAGTACTTCTATTCTGTAAGCAATCATATCAATTGTTACACTCCAATTGATTGTTATGGGACAACCATAACAAGCGATTTTGCAAAAGTCGTATTCTCTAAGCACTTTCTGTGTCAATCGATTGCTATGTCATAACAATAAATTGAAGACCCATATCAATTGTTATCCGGCCGTTGTTATGTACTCACCTCAAAACTTTATTGTATTTTATTATTACAAAAACGTTACTATTTGTATAAAAATCCAACGCATTTGTAAAATAAACGTCAAGAAAAGTAATTTCGCAAAGGTTTATGTTAAAAACCGGTTCCTCTAACCTCACTTTTTGGTAATCGTGTTTTGTTAACAAGCAGGTAAATCTTAACACTACGAATGCCCAAGCGCCCGGCGGCACCGGCGGGTGCCGGGCCCGGCATGGATACATGTCGTTACAAAATGTTTGTTTTGTTTAACCTCAACTGATATACGTATATATTTATAAAAATTAATACATTATGCATGCATGATGATAAATAAATAAGTGTTTTTACTATCTTTCCAACTGTCAACATCGTTCTTTTAGGCCGTAACTTGTTATTAAAATTAAAATAAATGACTATTAAGAAATACTTAGGAATATTTAACATATTCCTATCACATGTTGGTCGCAGTTTTCCCGTTATTAACAATTTACTTGTTGCTCATAAAATCTAATAACAAATTAAACTGTTTTTCACTAGTTTTCAGCAGCTTTTATATCTTTACTACTCATTTTTAAAAAGTAGGGAATTCCCGCGGGTGTCAAAGATATCAAAATGCCGAGTTTCGCGAGACCGATGGTAGATGGCGACAGTGCGCGCATGCGCAGTTATCTCCGAAGTTCTCAACAAGTGGCATTTCAATTGCTACGTTTTCTCTTCAATCGGCGCGTAACAATTGACGTTACAGAATACCAAAACCAGCTTGAATTGTTATGAGTTCACATCAATTCGTTTCTTTTCAATAATTGCTATGCGTAACAATTGATATGAAATGGTTTTTACAGAATACATGTCATTATGGCTGAAGCGAGCGATGTGACTTATCAAGATGCCAAGCAGGCCGGGGCCCGTATTCTTGAGTTTCGCATACGAGATGATGTAATTCTCTATTACCTTCTAACATTTGATTGGCTATTGTTGCATCTTATGACGTAAAAATCACTCATCTCGAAACTTGTTCGTATGAGTTCAAGAATACGGGCCCTGGAGCTGCTTACACAAGCCGCTCGCTTACTGAACACTTCAGGATCTGCATATAACCATATCTCGTATATATAGTGTATTCAAATTCAAGATAGAGTAAAATATGCAACCCAAATAACAGATTTCTTTAGTAACTGGATAAATAAAATTAAATAAAATTGAAGTGAAATCAAAGAGGCATTTGCTTCTTATGTTTTATGTTTGACATTTAGTTATTATATCAAGTTTGACAAATTTCCTTAACCACAAACAATTTTATGACATAAGAGTCAAAAACCCATCACTCTTTGATCTATATTTCTTTTTGTTTTATTTATCCAGTTACTAAAGAAATTTGTTATTTGGGTTGCATATTTTACTCTAGCTTGAAATTGAATACACTATAGTAAATAAAATTTTATTTTCTTTTTACATAAACCAGAATTTGAAATTTAAGTTTATTGTCAGTTCCATTGTAAATTAATTAAACTTAGCTTTTTCAATATTTCTCACTTTGTTTATTACTAACATATATTAGGTACACCATGTATGTTCAAAATAAACAAAATAATAATTTTGAAAAATAAAAAAAAATGGAATAGAAGTAAAAGAGAATATTTTTGTTTTATTATAGAAATAAACTTAACAAATACATAATTAAGGAAAATTATATGCGCCGAAAAGGTGTTGAGGTCCCTCATCACGTAGTTGTTTGAATGTTTGGATGTAGTAGTTTTTTGTACCGGAAACTGAGTTGTGCGATAAGATGTTAAGCGTCCTTACAGTCTTCTAGTAGTTTTGCAGATGACATTAGTTTCAGGAGGGCTGTAAAAAACACAAAGATTAGATAATGTAGAAAACAAGCGTTTTTGCAAATAGCCATAGCCGAGAAGTTATAAATCTCTACATTTTATCGAACTGTAGAAAATATGTCCAACTAAAAGATTTTATTTCTGCTGAAATACGTATGTGTTTCCAAAAGTAAGAACATGTCTTGCTAAGCACAAGCTCATCAGATATTGATGTACTTACGACGGAAATTGATTTAGATTAGTTTATATTTACGCCATCATCTTCTTAAGGAAAGCTGAAATAAAGTTATATTTTTAAGTAGTATTCTACATTATAAAAGCTGGCTATAGATACAAGTAAAAGGAAATATCTATTTTAATGTCAGAACCTGTCTTATGTATTTGGAAGAAGTATGTGCAACTTACGTTCAAATGGAATAAAACCTTCTTCATCGGGCTCATCCATGCAATCGGCAAGAAGAACTTTGGCTTCATCGTCTGTTAAGCATTCACCTGTAGAAAAAATGTCATTGATATATTAATTAATAACAAAAGTTGTTGTTGTTAACCGAGTGAGCTTTTCTAAATAAGATGAAACAATTAAAAATAACTATTAAAACTAAGTTATTGAATAGTAATGTGCCAAAACTAAATTAAAATCGAATATACAACCTTACCCTGAGCACTAAACAAAAATAAGTTTCTATATTTAATCAAAAATAATTGTTCTGGGAAGATTTTTAGTTTACATTCTAGTTTAGTAATAGATATTTAAGATACAAGTGTAAAAAGTAATTCTTTATTGCGCGAACGGTTTAGAACACGAGCGAGTGTTTTAAAAGACATGACTGAAATGAAAAAACTTTTTACACGAGCCGAGCATCTTACAATGTTTTATCTACGATAATGAGGCTTTGAATATCAATTTTATTTAATATTTTTTTTAATTTGTAACATATGTCATGTACATATATTAGCGTGCTTTAATTTTTATGTAAGTCTAAGTTGTTGCTATAAGCAACCAGTTTGTAAAATATACATAAATTATTTATCATACATTTCTTGTTGGCATTAGCGTGCAATAAAAAATTTATAACACTAGTTTCTTAAACGTTAACTTTTTACACGGTGTAAAAAGTATGCACTTTTTGTATGATCGTAGATAAAGAATTATATTTTTGGTTTACGTAAAACAAGTAATCATTTGGATGCGTCATCTTGGGGTTCAATTCTTCAATTAAAAAATGTGAAATTATGACAAGGGAACTAAAACAAAAATATGGAATAAAATTGAATGAAATTTTTACAACTGAAGGTTTTTAATAGGCACTACAATTGTTTGGTTTTTGTTGCGATATTTCTTGTTACCATTCTATTGTTCTGTGAGTCTACCCTCTGCGTCCCTCCCAGTCCTAAGAAGGAATGGCGTGCATTATAAGAGATATTGGGCTTCCAAGGAAAATTCCCTTTTCTGATCTGTCGATCATGATATCTAGATGATTTATTAGACAAGCTTTTTACATTACATAATCCAGTACTCTTAACTTAAAGTATTTAGTATTTGGATCATACATTTTGTTACTGAGGTAGATTTGGCAATTATGAATTTTTTATATTTTTAGTAAGCGTATATCAGATTTAGAAAATAATTTTTCTTAGCATGTGCACTCTTGGTGCGTCTACATAGGGTAAGTTCGGCGTTCAGATCTATTTAACTCAAAGAGCTCGGTTTCCATAGTATCCATTATTGCAAATAATTGTAACTATGACGATAGAGCTTTTGGAGCAAAAAGAGTTACAATGCCGAACTTACCCATACATATCTTTACTCGGTTACATTTACGGACTTTAATCGTTGACTTTTGGAATGTTCTTGGAATCAAAATGTTAACTACCCAAAAATTCTACCACTTTTCAATTACTTAATGCATAGTTTGCCTTTTAGAAACATTTCACCTTCATTGAAGCAAAAAGTTGTTAAATGGTTATTTGTTCAACATAACATGGAGCATTGGATTTTGACAATTGGTGTTAATTATATTTTTTTTAAATGAGAACTTGTTAGCTATACAATCTAAAATTGAATTTGATCCAGACCGGAATATCATTCATCGTGTTACAGATATTAGGAAATTTTTAACTCTTTTCTGTTAGAATTAAACAATCTTGTAAAGAACGCTTTAATTCTTCACCGTCGTTTATTTCTTTTTCTTGAAAAATTAGTACTTTTTATTTGCAAAGAAGTAAAAAAATAAAGTTTGAATTGTGTATCCCTCATGACGTCCAACACTTTGCTAGCTCAGCACTTTTTGTTCACAATTAAAACTAAATATAATTTGCAAATTCAGAATAAACTCACTGGTTTGGATTAAAATAAAAACTAAAATAATACGTAACACTAACCAAGAGAAAGAAGAATGTGGTTAAGTTCAGCGGCCATCATTTTGCCGTTTTCTTCTTTGTCGTACAATTTAAGACATTCTAAGAAGTCTTCGAATGCACCTTGTTCCTTTTCTTTTTTAACTTGGCTGTAGATTGGAAGGAATTCTTCTACTTTCAATTTCTTTTCATCTAAAATTTGTTTATCATTTATATTCGGGCAAAATTTTTAAATTTACATTGTATTACTCTTTTTCTTAGTGCCTCCTAATTTTTCAATTGTGGCTAATGTTGGGTTTTGGTTAAGGGCACGGAGCATGTCCCCAATGTTGACGGCATCGGCGGTGCCATTACCTTCGAAGTCGTAGATGGAGAAAACGAAGTTGGCCCCTGAAAATAAACATAGTATTTCATTACATCATTTTCATTGAGAGGTTTAGCAGCAGCCAAAAAGAGCGTCGCAGTCACTCGGATATTTATAACTCGCCGAGTTTAAGTTACGCGCTAAGCTGTACGCCTTCCCTTATAAGCGTGAGAACAAAAATAGAACAAGCATGTAATATTTACAATGTTATTGCTGAAAGCAAAAATGAAATATAAACATCGAATAATTAGTGCCCTTTTACTTACTTTCAACATCCCTGGCACTAAGGTCCGCCTGTAAAATAGACGAAACTAACTAATCTATTTTTTTACAAAAAAATGATTCTTATTTAGTAGGACCAAAATTTAAAATGTATATCAAAAAAAACTTTTTTTTTAAATTCATACGAACTAAACAATTCATGCATTAAGATCATTCTTGTTTAAATCCTACATCCTACTTAGAAGAATGAAATCTTTTTATAACTATTTGTTAACAATAATTGCAAACTACTTGCACTTACCATTTTTGTAATGTATTTGAAGTCTTCCCTTCTTGCACGATGGACGAGAAGTGGGACCCAGAGGTTTGTTATCCGGAGCTTTTATATAAACAGATGGCGTTAGTGTAGCTTTAAAATTGAAACTAATATAAAATTAAAACACACCTAACTTCGGCGACGTTGATTTCTATTTTCTGACCTAAATATTGCAATTTCAACTTCAAACATACGGCCCAAATAATAATCTAAAAATATAAAATGTATAGAGGGGATGGTCAAGAGCACATTCTTGCAAGATATGTAACTTCAGTTGTTTTAGAAATCTAAATTTGGTTAGTTGAAGTACTATTTTCAGTTTTCTTTAGGGCCTAATAAATAAAGATGAATGAAAACAAAATGAACGGAAAAACGTCGGTTCTGCTAATAAAGGTTCTGGAAAACTGGATAATTATACCATGTGTTTTAAAAGTGCAAGGAATATTTGTTATGTTATTTTTAGCTTGCATTTAATTATATAGTCTGTTCGTTTTTCAGTGAAAGCCACTATCCTTTTTTGTTTTGAAGTTTCTGAAATTTAGTTATTTTATTTCCCGTGTTTTACTACAAACCCTATACTGCATTCATACAGGATTACAAATTTGAAGTACTAATTTATATTGGCTATTTATATTCTTTAACCTACTGGATCGCAGTATATCTTCGTCCTAAAACACGTTAAGAATCGTTACTCTGGACTATAGGACAAAAACCCTGACCTTTGGATTTCTTTACAACTATGTCTTGCGAATGAGTCATCAAAGCTGGCTGAATGACTATAAGAACGAAAATCATGTTGATACAATAATTTTTTGCTATACTATATTACAGAAAGAAGAAAGTAATACAGAAAGTTCTTTAACAATATTAGACAAACGGAAGTTAACACGCTTATTTCCTAAAACCCAAGGATCATATAGATTCAAATATCACTGGGATAATAACTGTTCATTAGGGAGAAAAATTCCAAAGTAGTTTTCCTTGTCAGCTAAACTGACCGTTAAAAGATCCTGCTGGTGCAATACCTTGATGCAATACCTAAAAGAAATCTTGATATTAGACAGTCTTGCAGTAAGTGCCATATGTAAATAATACAAATTTACAAATCCCCCCTCCCATTTCTTCATATGATTAACTAACTCAATTGTATTACAGCAACGCAACAAGCTAAGGAATAAGTCCAAATGTTCCTAAAATAGGCAGTATAGTAAGTCCAAACACGCACAAAAATATGTTTTTCTACTTCTACCTGTAAATCACCCGTTTTCTTCACGTTTCGCGCAATGGAAATGTATGCAATTCCAGTAAGGTGTACGGATATAATTTCATATCCGTACACTGTACGGATATGAAAACAACCAATCAACGTGGTCCAATTTGACACTTCTTTATTTATAATTAATTTATTGACAACTCCTGTCATAAATATAGAAGTAAAAGTAAGTTAAATCAATGTTTCCTTCTTTCAATAACACTTAAAGCATTTGAAAATAACGTGATTTGTGAAATTGTATCTTTAACAATTATACTTTTATAATTAAAAATACATAAATATTAAATCATTTAAATAAGTACAACCTACTTTTATAATAAGTATAGTAGACACAGTTTGTGGTGGCGTTTCGTAGCTCAGTCTGTAGAAGCTAGGTATAAATAAACTGAAGCTGACCGACGCAGGTTCAATTCCAGCTGGGAGAATAATTCTTTTGTAATTTTTTTTATAAAACAAAATTTAAAATTAGTATATTGTGTTACAAGTGCAGAAAAGTGCCAATTTCTCACGAGTGTGAAGATTTTGCGGCATGAGACGTAGTCGAATGCCGCAATCACACGAGTAAGAAATTGGTGTTTTTGCACGCGTTACACACTATACTTTATCTACGACAACAAAAAAAGTAATAAACCACCAACAGCTAAGAAAGTTTTTTAACCTAGAATTTATACTCGCATTCATATTTTTTACGTGAAATATTTGGCAATAAATTAAGAGATGTAATGTGAGCCGCTTCCACGATGTTTGGAGGTGTACGAGTGTACACCCCAATTTTCCTTCATCGGATTCACTCATGATACATCTAGAATTTTAAAAACGACAAAAGTAAACATTAAATTTGTAAAGACAATAGTAATAATACGTTTACAATTTGTATAATTTCAGTCAATCTACTATTTAATACTTACAGCTAAATAATTATGTACTCGTTTTAAAAAAATAATTTATATTATGTACAAAAATCACAATTCAATTGTCAAGGTTATTAACCTCTGCGCAAAATGTCAAATATTCTCGCATTATGTAGCAAATTATAAATGTTTTCAATGTTTTTATTGTAATTTAGCAATAATAATAAATAAAATTACATTAAAAATTATATAATAATGTAAAACATTAATTAATTTTACGTTTTAATTGAATAACAATTATTGTAACTTTATATAATGAGAAAAAAACATCATTGAAAGGCGTCTCGATAGCTCAATGGTTACGCTGTAGCTCCTAACCGAGCGATCCGGGTTAAATTCCCCGGGTTTGACCTTACTTTTTTTTTCTAGATGGATTTCCATTCGAAATATAATTTAATGTAAAATATTAATTAAACAAAATAAATTAACCTTTATCTAAAATTTATAACATTTTATATTTCAAATAATTAATAATATTATAAATATTGCAAGTGGTGACATCTATGGCGTTTTAATAGAACTACGGATTATTGAGAACTCCTTCTTCACATACTTTACCGTTGAGTTTGGAGATTGTTTGCAATTGGTCGTTTTCACGGTTACTAGATTGTGCGGAATATGTAATTTTCTATGGTGGTCGTAGATAAAATAGTTTTCTCTTCGAAAATGTTAATTTCTGCAAAGTTTTAATAATTCTCTTAACAATTTTACAATGACAGGAGGATTCTACAAACCATATTTTAGCATGGATAAAAGCATAGGTTAATCCTTATATTCAATTTCTCAAGGTGACATGCAATATATTTTGTAATTGTTTTGCTTAGTCGAAGAAAAAAGATACTGTACAACTTGGGTGGAATGCCTATATCGCCCTCGAACGATTGAGGTACTTCGCCTTCGGCGTCGCGCCTCAAACTTCGTCCTCGTGCAATATAGGCATCATATCCACCCTTGTTGCACAAACTACTAATTTCCTTAATCTTAATAGAAAGTAGTTCCACTTTTCTATTTTTTGCATTATCTATATATGTACATGGTGGCGCATCAGTCATGCATTGGTTTAAATAATTCATAACTTTTATATTTACAAATTTTAATATTTTCTTGTTGAGAAATAAAACGTTTAATTTTTTACACTAGTTGTGGAAAATGATCCCAGTAAGCAGACTGACGTCATTTTAACGTCGATTATTGGTCAGTCATTAAGTCATTTTCACATTTGAAGTTACGTTATAATGGCGTTAATAAGACGGGTAAATGTCACAGATCAAAGACGTCATTTTACAACCTGAAAAAAAACGTTGTGATGTAATGATTTAAATGACGTTTTATTGACGTTTTTAATGACCTACTTATTTTTTACTTCTGCAAATAAAACACCTTAATTTGAAAAAAGGGATTGATTATTTAAAATTCTCAAACATAAACATATAATCACTATTATTACATTACTAGCATAATAATCGTTAACAAATCAACGGTGCAATATACTATGCACCCCTTTGGGGCAAGGCCTACCTGCCTGTAAAATTTCAGCTTCCTAAGTCTTATAGTTTTCGAGATAAAACAAAACTGCAAGATATGTCCAGAAATAAAATACCATATATTATCTTAATGAATTATGTACACACCAAGCAGCAGAAAGAGATCAACATCAATCAACTTTTTGCACGTATTCGCCTTTTCCTTCGTTGCGTTGTTTTTCACGATCTTTACCGATACCGGTCACGTGTTGCTAGAACACTCCAAGTAATATTTTAGAGCTAAGTGTGCAAGATTTTTTTAGGTTTATTTTATTTATTCAAGTTCAAAGAAAATACTATTAATTGTAAATTTGTTGTAAACATTTTCTGGAAAATCTTCAGCAAAATTTTGGTTAGAATTTTCACAATTCTCGTAGATGTCAAACGGGTCTTACTTACATTTTTTAAAGAAATTTGTCGACGTCATTAACTTTACATTTGTAATACTGGCATGACGTCATTATAACGTTATAATTGGGCATTTGTCATCAGCGACCAAACATGTCTAAAAATCACGTGAATAAAACGGCACCCTGCTTACTGGGATGTTTTTCAAATGACCGGCATTTTCGGCCTCACAAAGTCGCGCTCTTTTGAGAGTATCTTCCATTACATTTCTAAAAATTTGTGGCTGTAGTGCTTGAATTTTAGTTCGGATATTGGCCTTGAGCTCCTGGATTGTTGCTGGCTTGTTTACGTAAACCCTTTTTTTGACGTATCCCCAAAGGAAGTAGTCAGGGGCTGTTAAATCCGGTGAACGTGAAGGCCAGTTGAAAGCAGCTTATCAGCAGCAAATCTGCTTATTAAGCGTTCGCCAAGAATGTTTTGGGGTTTTCATCACTGCTGTGACAGCATTACTGTACCGTACGAATCCAATATTTCCGGCTGTTCGAACTGAACGTGGTCTGCTAACTCGTGGAAGATCACTGACTGCACCCTGTTGCTGCCAACATGACACAAGACGATCGATTGTGGTCTGACTAGGGGTTTGTCTAACATTAAAGTGCCGAATATAGGCTTGTTGAGTCAAGGCAATCGACCGATGATTTTCAAAGTAAAATTCAAGGATTTTTGGTGTTCTGTTCGATACGGATTTTTTTCATGATAAATTACACTGGGGAGCAATTTTTTGTCATTCCCTGTTGCAAGAGATTTTTTAACTGATTTTAGTAATATTTTCATCGCTGATTTCAAATCTGATTTTGATCTGATCGGTTTTTCGCTACATGCTCTGGTTTCGATGCAATTTGATGTTGAATATAGAGCGATTCATATTAAGTTAATATATTAACTCTATGATGCACCAGCTATTCTATAAGTTTTGACATTTTCTTGTGCAAGGTATTATGCCCTTAGGAATGCTTCGTTTATTTATAAATAATGTTTAACATACTTTTTGTACTAACAGCCTTAAATGTGAAATAGTTTCATTTAAAAAAAAACTCTATTGGTACCCCACTTTTACTCAACATAGGCATCTGAGGCGTGGTCCGTCTATAAGCAGGTCTTGCTTGTTTGTGGACAAGTAGTTTGTCTTTACATGTTTGAAAGTGTATGTGTGAAAATAGATAGTATAGACCTGCATATGCAGGTTGTGACTTGCATATTTAGGCTATCTTTCGTGGCAGTTATACAAAACTTCCTTGGCAACAAAAAAACTATAAAGTTCTGGTTACTACAATGCTCTTGGCTTTCCAAAATCTTGGTTGCAATATGAGTGTCAAGCTCAATTTGCTGTATAGTCGGTTCACAAAGAACCTTGGCGGTGTAAGTGGCGAACAGGGGGAGCGTTTCCATCAAGACCTCAAGACGATGAAAGAACGCTACCAAAGGCGTTGGGAAAAGCATATGATGGTAGACTACTACTGGAGCATTAAAGAAAATTGCCCTGAGAAGGTCTACAGGTGCAAGTGCTACAAGCTCGTTTGTACCTACCCATATTTAAATATATTGCGGTAATATTTAAATATTAAATAAATATTATAATATGCCCCATCGTTCCAAATAAAACATAAATTATATACGGTGGATTAAATTAAAATTACACACCAAATTTTTTTTTATTCCAATCAGCCGGCTCAGGGTTATTCGATAGAACATAAATGTTTGAATTACGAGACTCTTATTAACTCTTATGCCTGAAAAAGGAGAAAAACTTATGTTGCAAACACTAGGGCTCCTGCAAACTGGACAACCACTGCTAAACTATAAAAGAAAGAAAACTTGATGCTTGTATGTGCATCAATTAAACACATAAGTAATTTTAAAAACACAAACTTTATTTAATTCAGAAGAAAAATGAATAGAAATATTAAAAATGAAAGAAATAAGAAGAAAAATTATTCAAATTTGTACAATAAGACCAATGGGAAAAATTGATTCCCAAGCTTGCTCAAATGTAGTTAAAAGTCGTAATAGCCTGACATAGGGCCATTACAGTCAGTCACTTGAACAAACCAACACAAATCAAAAATGTTTACAAATAAAAATGTTTATCTTAATGAAGAATAAATTGAAATAAAAGAAATTGAATTGTTTTATTTTTGAAAGAAAATAAGTTCTTAAAAGAACCGTTAAGATTAAACAAAATAAATTTGAAATATTAAGGATAAACTTTATAAATTTAATATTGTCAATCAAATTTAAGAACCCTTTTTATTACGACCAACCTGGTATATTACAAAAATAGTTTCCTTTTAAGTATTGTCCTCAATTGGTATTACTGCAATAGTATTTGTCAGCTGATTTCCTGTTATAGTATGTCAATACATAAATCGATAATGGAAATAAATTCTCCTGAATTTATTTAAATAATCTCGTTCACCTCAAATAATTGTGGAACAATAATAAAATCTTTAAACTTTTAAAAATATTCAGGTAATACTTTAATTTAATTCGAACTTTCGTTTATATTAAACGTTGACACATAAATCATATGGTCCAAACATCTAACCTCACTTTAAATTACAGATTTTTAATCCGGAGTCGGGCATAGCTTTGCCGGAAACGTTTTGTCGACTGCTTTTGTTAAATTTGGCTCCAACTTATATAGATTTTGTTGAAACAAAAGCCTGCACTGACATCTTTTCAAAACAAAATCGAAGCACGGGAAATTTATGACGTCACTATCCCACATAGCTGTTCTTAATTTTCACGAATCTTAATTCTATAAACACAGGATTGTAGTACTTAAAACAAGGATTAAAACAATGTAATACACTTCTATCCTAAAATGCATCGTAACAAAGATATTATTTTATCACACAATCTTCAGAGTACTAATATTCTTTGTGTTAAAGTCTCATCGCATTCGTATCATTTATATGTGATTGTATTTTACATGCCCCCCGGTCAGAAAGCAGATGAATATGAAGAATTATTCGAGATAATAAGTAACTTATACTTTTTGTTGGATTCACATTTGTTGGTATTAGGTGATATGAACATTCCAGAACTTATTGACTTTCAAAATAATTTAAAATCGAAAAATTCAAAACTAATACAAAATTATATTAACTTTATTAACTTTATGAATTTAATTCAAAAAAATTGTATATTGAATTCAGTTGGGCGTGTTTTGGATGTGGTCTTGGCTAATGTAAATTGTGTTGTCACAAGAGAAATGAATTTATTAACAAAAGAAGACGGGTATCATCCGGCTCTATCGATTGATGTTAATTTTTGCTTAAATAAAACTAACGAAATAGAGGTTAACAACATTTATATTTATAACTTTAAAAAGGCTAATTTTAGATTAATGTATGATTTAATTAAAGAGGTGGATTGGTCTGTATTGCATCGAACAAATGACGTTAACTATAAAGTTGAAATATTTTATAACATATTATATGACATATTTGAACAAACAGTACCACGAATTAAAAAACATAAAAATAAATACCCTATTTGGTTCAATAAAGAAATTATTAAAACTATAAAACTTAAAGAAAAATATAGATTAAAATACCAAAAGACAAAAATTGAACAATACAATACCGAATATAAGAATTACAGAAGAAAAACTAAGCAACTTATCCAAACTGCGTATAACGCTTATGTTCAATCCGTACAGACACAATTACTTAATGAACCTAGCTCGTTATGGAATTATATAAAAAATAAAAAAGACAAAACAAACATACCTCACACCATGCATATTAATAACAAAAAACTTGAAGACAGTCAACACATTGTTAATGAATTTGCAAATTATTTTCACAGTCTTTATCTACCATTTACTAATAATTCAAATAATACCACGAAATTTTCAAATAATACTATCATTAATATCACTGTAATCACTAAAGATGAAATCCTAAAAGCTATTAAACTATTAAAAAATACTAAATCGGTAGGACCGGATGGTATTCCGGTTTATGTGATAAAAGCTTGCTCCGAATTCTTTATTGACGCCTTAATAGATATATTTAAATGTGCATTAGAAACAGGTGTATTTCCTTTGACCTGGTCTACGTCCAAAATCTGCCCAATTTACAAATCTGGAGACAGAACATCAATTGAAAATTATAGGCCGATATGTATCTTATCGAACTTTGCTAAGGTATTTGAATCAGTACTTTATACTAATATATTTCATTATGTAAAAAATAATATTGATTTAAATCAACACGGATTTATGAAAGGGAGGTCCGCCGCTACTAATTTATTTAACTTTACACAAAGAGCAGTTGACGTTCTGGAATGCAGAAATCAACTACATGTTGTCTATACAGATTTCTGCAAGGCTTTCGATAGGGTAGACATTAAATTACTATTAAATAAATTATCTATTATTGGCTTCACCGAAAAATTATTAAAATTGTTAAATTCCTACTTATGTGACAGAAAACAGTTTGTTGAATATTTTGGATATAAATCTCATACATTTTCAGTAACTTCGGGAGTGCCCCAAGGATCAAACCTGGGCCCCCTGTTATTTTTATTATTTATAAACGACATTGCAAATGAAGTAAGAAATTCGGATTATTTAATCTACGCTGATGATTTTAAGATTTTCAAAGAAATAAAATCGATAGATGATTGTATTGCACTTCAAAATGATCTTCATTCAGTTTATAATTGGTCCATTCGAAATAGATTATCTTTTAATACTAATAAATGTTTTGCAATGACTTTTACAAGAAAAAATACCCCTTGTAGCTTTCAATATACAATTAATGGTACAGCGCTTGAAACTAAAACTGAAATAAAAGATCTCGGCGTAATCTATGATTCAAAATTAACATTTGCAAGTCATATTGAGAGCATTGTAAATCAATGCTGTAAAAATCTAGGCTTTTTAATTAGAATCACTAAAGACTTTCAAAACATTCGTAGTCTAAATATTGTATTTAGCATTTTGGTAAGATCAAAGTTAGAATATATGTCTATCGTATGGAACCCTTACTACACATACCAAATCTTAAAAATAGAAAAAGTCCAAAAGAAATTTTTAAAATATTGTTACTTTAAAAAAGAACTGAAAACGTTTGAAGGATCTTATCAAGAGTTACTGAACTATTTCAAAGTAGAGTCGTTGGAAAAAAGGAGAAAAGATTCACAACTTTGTTTTTTACATAAAATAATTAATGGTATAATTGACGATCAGAAATTACTTTTAAAAATTAATTTTGGAGTACCATTTGCACAAACAAGACAGACTGCTACATTACAATACAATACGCCTAGAACAAATTATCAACTTAATTCTCCATTTATAGGTATGTGTAAACTGTATAACAACGTATCTATGAATACTAACATTTTTGGACCAACGACACATCAATTTAAACGCAATTTAGCACAAAGATAAATATACATAGCCACGTTTGAATGTTACGAATGTTATTCTTTTTTACTTTTAATAGTAATTTACTAATACATTTTTGTTTGTTTGTTATGTTAACTTATATATTGTTCATTATGTCATTTACACATGTAGTTTTTATACTTTTATTTTTACTAATAGATTTATATTACTGTTATTAATTCAGCGGCTGTTACTGTGATTTTTCTTACTGTGATTTATTTACTGTGATTATTTAAAATATATAGAAGTAAGTTTGTGATATAGTACTATTAATTTATTTGTTTGTAATACATATTGTTTATTAAGTCGCATAGTTATGCATGGAATTATATTATTTTATGTTATGTATATATAGTATACCACGCTCAATATCAGGTTCACTACTTTTGTATAGGTATATATAATTTATATGGTAGTTGTAGGTACTTTACATAATTGGATAATTATCTGTGTAAAGGGTTTCCCTAAATAAATAAATAAATAAATAAATAAATAAATAAGACGAAAACGATTGACAATGTACAAATCTCGTTATAGCTTAATTACATACAAAATTTAAAAAAAACAGGTTTATCCTATACAAAATAGATGCATGATCACACAATACAACTAATACATATAAATTTTCCACAGGAACATCTTTACAATTTACAAAAAACATGATTTTACAGTCCGATACGATATCGAATCAACCAATTGATACATTTGCAAGTTCCAGCTTTAATATTGATTCAAATAAAGTCAATTTAAGATCAAATTGTCCAGCATACAGTTCTCCAAGTGTTTACATAAAAACAATGGTGAGAAAAAACAGTATAAGAGTTAATAATCGTCGAACTGAGTCATAAAGACAAGATTTAAACCTTCAATAATGAAAATTGTCAGAATTTTTATAACAAAGTTTAAAAACTAATTGTGCTATATAAGTCATAATAAGATTGACCCAAATTATCTGTTTTCAGTTAAGTGACAGCGCGAAACTGAGTTGGTCTCTTGGAAAGTAGAAAAATTCATCCTACGTTAAAGATTGTAGCCTCTAAATTTAAAAAGAAGATTACTTCTTATCTACAAGTGAAAAACCCATCCTAATGTGTAACTTGGGTTGTATAAACATGTATTATGATAAAGTAATCTAAATGATTGATATCCTTTTTTAAAAAAAAAATCAACCTTTTTATATCCATATGAAATTTAGGTTATGTTTGCATGAAATTTTTATTCTTGATTTCTATTTTAAATATTGATGAGCCTAACTGTGACCCTATGTGTAGCCATTATATTAATTATGCCTATCATTTAGCATGTCCCTCTTTTAGTTTACATCTGATATGTGAAATATTTGTTTTCACGTTTACCATCTATCGTTAATTAAAATTTTCAATGAGGTGATCTAATATCACCGCAATATGTATTTTATTTTGAGCAACTGATTTTTTCGCCATCATGTCATTATACGAAGCGTCAAATTTCGAGAAAATGAAAATGTCGAATTGCAAAAAATCTCGAGCTTACAGAGCAAAACTGCCCACAGATTTGAACTCAGTACCTTCAAATTAGGTAATAACAAGTGCTGTAATAAATGCAACAAATTTTTTGTTGCCCTGTGTTATCTATGTGTCTGTTAAAAGTCCTGAAAAAAAGAAAAGAAAATATTAGAAAATCAAAAAGTTATGAATTATTAAAAAGAGTAAAGTGTGACTTTTTTTGGGAGTTGGGGAGTAAAAGTGTTTCATAGCAATAACAATTAAGCCAACAATCATCTGTAACACAAGTGACAAATCAGCAACAATGATATTGTCATTTGCCAGAATTAGAAAATAGTATATGAACGGCAGGAGAGAACGCCATATTTCCTGGGAGTATCGATTTCCTTTCCATCAGTGTAAAAGGTACTATTGTCTTTCGACGGCAAGTTATTTTGTCTTTCTCTTTTTTATTTAATTTAAATAGAGATAAAAACGTTCTAACAAATGGTAAATAAAACCTACTTAAATCTTATTCATTTGCACTATTAATATGAAAAATATAATTTTTAGAAGTTTAAACCAGTATTCCAAAAGTAGAAGGTCCAGGAGAAGAAGTCAAAGCAATTACTCCTGAAACTGCAGCAAACCTTTTCACTCGTCATGGATTTATTGCGCTTTAGCTGTATCGGTTTCGCATGCTTCCAAGCTATAAACTATTAAAATAATTTTTTAAAAATGATTGTATACCATCCTAAAAGACATAATTTACCTATCTAGTAGTTCATAAATTGTTGCCTTATCCATTAAAATGAACATCGGCAATGACACTTTGTGCTAGAAGTACCCTCAAAGTTTTTAGTGCCTTTGACAGCAAGAATATCAATTCTTACGTCGCCTTGGCAAAAACAATAAAAATTTATTTAACACAATAACACAAGGATATTTTTATTTTAGCGCAAAGTGGACAGTTTCGTTGTTGCTACGGAAACGACATTGCATAAATATGCATATTTATTATGCAAAGAAAAATAATAACTGATATGTACTAATACCACTGTAGGTGTCTTTTAAATGCTTTGCTTCTCTGGCATGATCTGGCAATAAATTACCTCCGCAGGAATGTTTATACTTATATCAGGTTCGCATGCCATACGAAACAACGCTTCCAAATCTTCCTGCAGAAGGCAACTACGTAGTCTTCTTTTTAGTATTCAGTTCAGTCGTATTCCGTTTCAACAACAAGAAAACCAACCGACCGAAACCGCCTCAGGTGAGAAGTAATCTGTAATACACTAACCGATACAACAGGAATGTTAGGTAACCAAACCGAGCCGAATACACTACCGAATACAAATGTACCAGCTACTACCGTACTGAACCGAATACCACCGTACCGAACACAACCGAACCGAATATCACCGTACCAAACATCCCGAACCGAATACAACCGAACCAAACATATATCTACTGAACATAACCGTACCGAACACCACCGAACTGTATACCATCGTACACAATCCAATACAACCGAAATGCCTAAGATAGAGTATATTGTATTTAACCACTGCACCCTACTTGCATTTAGTTGCACCGCAACCGTTTCTAACCTTTCCCTACAAACCTATCAGTGCTTAAGGTGTTAAGGTAATTAAGGTGTTAGATTGTCTTGGCATGGTAACTTGGCTTATTTGATGCTGATATCTATAGTGTGCTCTAGTTTGATTAATAAACTAAAGGTTTGCTGAAGTGGTAGTTTTATTTGTGGGCATAATAATAATAATCCGTAACCTTTGAAGTTGCTAAACCTCGACAAAGACCCCTGATCCCTGGAGACCGTTTCATTACTGAAGTTGCCCTGGGACCCGCCGCTGACAAATTAGTATACTCTTGCTTAAAAGTACTGGCGCCTGAGACCTGACCACATCGACAACCACATCCTACCGAAGGGGGTGACATGTATTCCGAATACTCATAACCTAACAAAACAGTTTATGGGATACTCGCTTCAACTTCCATGTCCAAGGGTTAGGAGAGAGGAGTGGGAGTGGGAGTAGTTCAATCATTGCTGTTCGGGGGTGTTCTCACCAAAAGCAACCGGCGACCTAACGCAATTGCAACGCAACAGCAACGCGACTCGTGCTAATGTTAAAATACACGTGTTTCCACCTACTAAAAGGCAACTCAACTACTCACCCAAGCGGTCCGGGGTCGATTCCCGGTGCCGGCAGATCTGGTTAAGGTTTTCTGCAGTTTTCCTTAGCTGTGACACAAATGTGGGATTTGCGCTGTTCCATCTGTAAGTCGGCTGCAGCCGCACTTAGGGCCTACTTAATAATAATAATAATCGCCCCCTCCCTCCCGCACAAGCTTATAGCTTGTTGTAGTAATTATTATTATTATTATTATTATTAACTCTGCATACCGCGTCGCTGTCGCCAGTTGCTCTACAGTTACCAAGAACTGTAGAGCAACTTCTTCAAGTAATCTGTCATGGCGAACGAGACAGCAACTTCTTTGAATTTTGTGGCCCTTGTTGAAGCACACACACGTTTATATGATGTGATAAAGCCATGTTATACACGTGTCAACATTTCTGCTGGAATTTTAATGGTGTCTTTGCTCATACGGTAAAATCCATGGATTTTAACAGGATCATTATTCAATTTTTGTGTCACTGTACTATATAGTCGGGGAGCAGGCATCTCAAAAAGCGCTTATTTAAAGAGTTGGTCCGGACTCGATGACACACGTGTTTTGAAAACTGATTTGTATGTAAATTTTTCTGCTTAATCCTAATCCGGAGGGCGCCCGTCGATTTGGAATGGCCTTGACCCTTAAAAAGTCTTTTTTACGTAAAATTTAAAAAATCAAAAACGCGCTTCTTTTGTGTTTGCGTCGTCATAACTTCGTCCTGGATGCAGCTAGAAAGTTAATTTTTATTTCGAAAAAATCTCCCAGTGTTGCAGATTGCAACGTAAAATTCTGTTTTGAGAAAAAAAGTCTTTGAAAATTACCATTTTGTTATACTAAGTCATATTCGTGCATTAAGATTTTCACCAAGCGAAAAACTTTTTTATTACAAGAGATAGACGCCTATATAATGGAGACTATATTTAGTAAAAAGTCCAAAACAGTTTTTGGTGAAAAAATCATATCGCTATCTATAATACAGACGAAGTTATTGCAATTACAATATCGTCTACGCGGACGACTATGACTCTCTCGCGATTCAACAAAGCAGCTAAACGCGTAATTATGTGAGTGTAACAGCTACATAAGCTGTGATATGTAAACCTCATTATTTTTTTGTATGGCATTTGCCTCCACATAGACAAGATATTGAACTGTGTACATTATTCTTAAAACATCTGCATGCTCTTGTACATATACTTGATTTGCATTGTAGTTTAAGAAATTCTGATTGAGATGCTAATGACGTTGTAATACTTAGGCTAACCATCTAAATTCTGGTATTTCGGGGAAATTAGCATTAACAAAGTTGTATAGATTATAACAGTTTTGAGAAAAAAAAATCTGAGACAATTACAATTTCGTTATACTGTGTCATATTTGTGCACTAAAACTTTCATCCTGGGAGAAAGTTTTTTATTATAAAAGATAGACGCTTATCGGCTTATATAATCGAGACTTACTGACTGACAACGAAATTTTGGTGAAAAATCATTTCGTTATTTAAAATTTCGCAGGCTGTGCTAGAGACTTCGGCTTTCGATTCCGTCGAGACTAAGCTATAACAACTAAACATTGAATTTATGATACACGGAAAACTCATGCAAATGTAATTTATAAGTTGCTTATTATATTTAATTACATAGTTATATTCTATGCAATTGTGGGTATTGTGCTAGTAGCACACATATTGATACATATTGCTATATTTAGTTAATATTGGGAAAGTTTCTAAAATTGTTAATTGTCATCGATCAAAGTACTAATGATTTGGATTTGCTACCAAATAAAATAGAAACCTTAAATACGTACATACGCGAAGAAAAAATGATCTTGCTGAATTAAGCTACTGTCACATTCTTACCTTAATACAAAAAACCGATCATCTCAGACAAGAATTTGAAAAATCTTACGACCAGAGCCCTACAGCTTTGTACTGGATTTAATATTTGGACATGATTTACATTTTGATGTGGTATGTACTTGCACAACGTTGTGGAGATTGCAAGCAACATCTTGCATCTGTTGAGCAAATGCTACCTTATTTAGTAGCAACTAGTCACCACAAATATGTGGGTTATATTCCACGTTATCGAAGTGCCATGCATAGTTTAAAAGAAAGTGCTCCATGTATTTGGCACGAATTTTCGAAAGGGAATTTCAACGTACACAAAAAATTTGGAAATTTTAACGGTGTGTGGACAGATATGGCCCTCGAGCAAACATACAATAAAGATGCAAAGAATAATTTATTTCATTGTATAACCATGCAGACGGCCACTATCCAAAAATATTTGTTTGCGTTGCCAATTAACTATGTGCTCGATTTCTGAACAAGTCCAGAATGATTTACTGCAAATAAATCTTTCTACAAATGACGAACATCACGATAAACCAAATTCATCCATTAAAGACTTTGAAGTTGCATGTCAGATTCAGAACATTATAAAAACTAAAATAAATCTTTTTACATACAATACATATTCCCTTATCGATATCTATTCCGGATACAAATCTGAGTCAAAAGATTCACACTTGGCAAGAAGCAAAGATGTAGCAGCCATTGAAAATGCCAAAATAAACTAATTAGATAAAATTTTGTCAGTAAAACTACAATTTTTCGGCAACAAACGAAACTGCAAACAAATTAACTCAGTTCCATCGACACAAAGGCTCTTGAGAGATTTAAGAAGTTTGAGTTTTACGAGAGAGATGGATGAATGGACCGATTATCCATCATCACTTTTTGAACCAGATCCATTAACACCTGGTAGATGTATAATAAGAAAAAGAAATAAATGTGATTTTTTCAGTGCCATAAATAAAGAAATACATTTTAATATCTCGGACTGTAACGCTTTTCAGCAGGATAATTTGAATACTCTCTACGTCATTGATATGAAGTGTTTTGTTCAACGGTTTCAAAACTACGGTTGTACCACATTCAGTGAATTATTTAAGAAATATTTTAACACGATTTTTCAAATGAAGTCTTCTAATTGCACTTATATTATTCTTGTGGGGGACAGGTACGATTTTCCTAAAAGTGCTAAGAGTGCAGAAAAAAAAGACGATCCAGATTTACAGAAGATAGTTCTATCTGGCATGCATGTAGAAGATAAAACAATGGTATGCACAAATAATGAAGTGGATATTTTGGAAAATCATTGTTTTACAGAACATGAGGAAGCGGACACCAGAATGTTTGCATTGCTTCAGTTTTTTAAAAGAGAAAATAGCATGGTTCTGATTTATTCCAATGATACTGATGTTTTCCTACTGTCAATGTATAATTCAGTAACCTTATATACATATGAAATAAATAAAGATTATTAAAAGTTTCACAGTTTTATTAAAATATACCTGACAATATTGTTTCGACAGCTATGCTGTCATTATCAAAGGTAATATAATTATAAACAAACACGTCGCTAAGGTAGATACAAAATAGGTAACTAGATAAAATAATAATAATAATAATAAATAATAAAAATCATAATTAAACATCTAATACTTCCAGTAATATTATCTATTATTTATTATTATTATTATTATTTTTGTTTATTGTTTCCAGCCTTATTTTGTGGAACTCCATAATCATGAAATAAATAAAGATTATTAAAAGTTTCACAGTTTTATTAAAATATACCTGACAATATTGTTTCGACAGCTATGCTGTCATTATCAAAGGTAATATAATTATAAACAAACACGTCGCTAAGGTAGATACAAAATAGGTAACTAGATAAAATAATAATAATAATAAAAATTAATAATAAAAATCATAATTAAACATCTAATACTTCCAGTAACGGAGAATTACTGAGCTCAAGTTGTTCATTCATTAAAGGTACCCTGAGTTTGTGTTTGTATATCTCAAAGGCTTCTAAAATGTCTAATTTGCGTTTGTTATTACAAAAATGTAGGAATTTAATATTATTTTGAGGAGTCATTGTGTGATTTTGTTCTAAAAGGTGTTTGGCGTAATTCGATTTTTCAGGATGTTTATTTTTGTAATGACGTACGTGTTCTTTATATCTTATGTCAAAATTTCGAAGTGTTTGTCCAATATATACCGAACTACAAAAAGAACAATTTAAATGGTAAATGCCCGATTTCATGATATCATGTGTTCTGTCTTTAGCATTAAATAAAAATGAAAAAGTGTTAGTGTTGGTTTTAAATGTTATTTTATAATTGTTGGTTTTTCTTAGTATATGTGCAATTTTTTCTGATATTTTGCCAAAATATGGTATAGATATGTAATTTGTGTCTTCTGTTTGATTGTCAATGGGATATATTCTTTTGATAGCTAACCTATAATCTTTTTGTTTAATTAAAGTGTCAATCATGTTCGGATTATAATGATTTGCATGTGCTAGTTGTTTAATGGTTGATATCTCTTTGCTAAAATCTGATTTTGTTAGTGGAATAGTTAAAGCTCTGTGTACTAATGATCTGTATGCTGCTATTTTATGTGTATTGTGGTGACAAGATTCATTTGGTATTGTTATGTCTGTTTGTGTTGGTTTTCTGTATATGGAAAATTCAAAAAGATTGTCTGCGTTAATCTTGATATTTAAGTCTAGAAAGTTTATAGCCCTGTTTTGTTCTGTTTCTAGTGTAAATTTTATATTAGGATGGATATTGTTTATAAGAATTAAAAATTCATTGATAACCTCAAAAGAACTGTCAAAACAAGCTAAAATGTCATCAACATAACGAAACCAGAAGATAATGTGTTTAGAGAGGTTTAATTCAAATATTCGATCTTCAAACTTGTCCATAAATATGTTAGCTAATAGAGGACTTAGAGAATTACCCATAGGTAAACCATCCTTTTGTAAATAAATTATGTTATTAAAAGTGAAATAATTTTGACTTATACAAAGGTCAAATAATTGAATTAACTCTAACCTTTTAACTAATTCTATATTACTATTGATCAAGAAACTATCTAATAAAGGAATACATTCTTGTGGTGGTATTCTGGAGAACATGTTGCAAATATCAAAACTAACAAGTTTTGAATGTGGTGGAAGATGTATGTTTTGCAGCTTATCTAGTAACTCAAATGAATTTCTAACAGAGTATTTCGATTTGTAACCTATCGTGTTAATAATCTGGTTCAGTTTTTTGGATAAAATGTGATTAGGTGCATTGATGTATGATACAACTGGTCTTATTGGCATATTCTGTTTGTGGGTCTTCACTAATCCATACAGTTTAGGTATTTGTGGGTTTTTATTAATGATTTGTTGCTTTTCTAATTCTGAAAAGCAGATATTGCAGTTTTCTAAACCTTGTTTTATTTCTTTTTGGAATTTTGTGGTTGGGTTTTTGTTTAACGTTTCAAAATTTTCTTTATTAATAAATTCATTAACTTTTTGTATGTAAATATCTTTTGAAAGAATTACCAAATATCCAGAATACCACCACAAGAATGTATTCCTTTATTAGATAGTTTCTTGATCAATAGTAATATAGAATTAGTTAAAAGGTTAGAGTTAATTCAATTATTTGACCTTTGTATAAGTCAAAATTATTTCACTTTTAATAACATAATTTATTTACAAAAGGATGGTTTACCTATGGGTAATTCTCTAAGTCCTCTATTAGCTAACATATTTATGGACAAGTTTGAAGATCGAATATTTGAATTAAACCTCTCTAAACACATTATCTTCTGGTTTCGTTATGTTGATGACATTTTAGCTTGTTTTGACAGTTCTTTTGAGGTTATCAATGAATTTTTAATTCTTATAAACAATATCCATCCTAATATAAAATTTACACTAGAAACAGAACAAAACAGGGCTATAAACTTTCTAGACTTAAATATCAAGATTAACGCAGACAATCTTTTTGAATTTTCCATATACAGAAAACCAACACAAACAGACATAACAATACCAAATGAATCTTGTCACCACAATACACATAAAATAGCAGCATACAGATCATTAGTACACAGAGCTTTAACTATTCCACTAACAAAATCAGATTTTAGCAAAGAGATATCAACCATTAAACAACTAGAACATGCAAATCATTATAATCCGAACATGATTGACACTTTAATTAAACAAAAAGATTATAGGTTAGCTATCAAAAGAATATATCCCATTGACAATCAAACAGAAGATACAAATTACATATCTATACCATATTTTGGCAAAATATCAGAAAAAATTGCACATATACTAAGAAAAACCAACAATTATAAAATAACATTTAAAACCAACACTAACACTTTTTCATTTTTATTTAATGCTAAAGACAGAACACATGATATCATGAAATCGGGCATTTACCGTTTAAATTGTTCTTTTTGTAGTTCGGTATATATTGGACAAACACTTCGAAATTTTGCCATAAGATATAAAGAACACGTACGTCATTACAAAAATAAACATCCTGAAAAATCGAATTACGCCAAACACCTTTTAGAACAAAATCACACAATGACTCCTCAAAATAATATTAAATTCCTACATTTTTGTAATAACAAACGCAAATTAGACATTTTAGAAGCCTTTGAGATATACAAACACAAACTCAGGGTACCTTTAATGAATGAACAACTTGAGCTCAGTAATTCTCCGTTACTGGAAGTATTAGATGTTTAATTATGATTTTTATTATTAATTTTTATTATTATTATTATTATTTTATCTAGTTACCTATTTTGTATCTACCTTAGCGACGTGTTTGTTTATAATTATATTACCTTTGATAATGACAGCATAGCTGTCGAAACAATATTGTCAGGTATATTTTAATAAAACTGTGAAACTTTTAATAATCTTTATTTATTTCATGATTATGGAGTTCCACAAAATAAGGCTGGAAACAATAAACAAGATTATATACGTACATATGGTTACATCGCAAAGAAGGCTTTGTTGCGTGTCAGACCCACATTGAAGAACTGTCTTGTCAAGAACAAAAGATCTTGCTTGCATTCGTTTAGCGGCATACTGCCTTTCTGGCAATGACTGTGTCAGCTATCCATTTCGAAAAGGAAAAAGAACTGCCCAGGAAGTCATAATGAAAAATAGGGTAGAACTGGCTAATCTGAAATATTTTGGAAAACCTATTAGTGGAAAATACTGTTTGGAAGATGGGGACGAAACGTTTTCGACATGCCGGCTATTCTTTAAGGCTTTATACGGACGTTTAGATTTCACTGGTTCACTAGACGAACCGTGCCCATTTGTTCCCGACTTGTAAAACAGACATTCGGTAAAAAACCACTGATCTACATTTTTATAAATATCATAACATTCATAACCAATTTTACTTCTATTTACAGCCATTTGTCTTCAACAGAAGATGCTTTTTTATACCACGTTCGAAGGGCATATTATCAAACATCTATTTATAAGACTGCTGCGAATGTTAATGCTAATTTCCCCGAAATATTAGAATTTGGATGGGCTATGGATGCAGATGGAACAATAGCACCTATTACAACGTGTTTAGCATCTCAACCAGATTTTCTTAAAATACGGACATTTTGCAAATGCAAATCAAGTATATGTACAAAAGCATGCAGATGTTTTAAGAATGGTTTACACTGTACAATATCTTGTATATGCGAAGGCAAATGTCATACAATCAAATAATAAGGTTTATATATCACAGCTTAAAGTATGCGTTTACCTGTTTTGTTGGAGCTCGACAGTCATAGTCGCCCGCGTAGCAGGTCTTATAATTGCAATAATTTGGTCTGTATTGCAGATATCGAAATAATGTTTTTACCAAAAACTTCTTTGAACTCTTTGCCACCTATAGTCTCGATTATATAGGCGTCTATCTCATGTAATAAAAAAGTTTTTCGCATCGTGAAAATTTTGATGCAAAATCTCAAACTCTTTTTCTGAAAACTGAATTTTAAGTAGTACGTTGCAATCTACATCTGTGGAAGAATTCTTCGAAATAAAAATCAACTTTTTACCTCCATCCATGACGAAGTTATGACGATGCAAACAGAAAAGAAGCGCGTTTTTGATTTTTCAAAATTTTACGTAAAAATGACTTTTTAAGGGTCAAGGCCATACCAAATCGTCGGGCGCCCTCCGGATTCGGATTCAGCAGGAAAATTTACATACAAATCGTTTTCAAAACGCGTGTCATCGAGTCCGGAAAACCATGTCGAATTTAAATATGCTGCTCCCCGACTAATAAGAACTATGTCCCAAATTTATGGTATAAAAAAAAGCTAACCTAAAATTTTCGATATGTTTTCTTTTTACGCTTTTTCACTAGCAAGTATGCAGCGGCTATAATTTCCTATGGCGAGGACGACATTTTGTTCACGGCTACCGAAACAAGAGACTTCAAAACAGTTGATTTCAGTAAGTACACAAGAGCAACTCAACTGAAGTTGCGGTTGCATTGCAGTTGCGTTGCCGTTACCAGTTGCTTTTGGTGAGAACAGTGTCTTAGTGTGATCGAGTTGAACAGCGGCGAGGAATATTGTTTCCACTTTAAATATAATTTAATTGTTGATAATTTAAATTCAACCGTGTCGTAGGGCCTTTGAGGCAACTTTATAAAGGCCCACCGGTATCCCGGTGGGCCAGCACGCGCCTGGTTAAGTTGCACACAACATGTGCAAAAGTATCCCAAAACGCTTAGGCTGCCTATCTAAGGTTGGAGTATTTGATATGGCAATTTTTGTTTTGTTTCAGTGAAATATAATTCAATTACCTTACTATTTGTGAGAAAAGGTTGTTCGTACGAGTGGCTGCCTGATAGAAAGGTGCTGGGGCGCAGCTGCACGGGCAGGTGCGTGTGACAAGATGCGCGCGCTTTGATCAATGAGAGAGACAAGGACGCAAATACTTTGCACTTTTTAATTCAATAAATAGTTTAATTCAATTAATAATGACAATTGAGAGAGGAATTTCTGAACATCTGAAGTTATTTTACATTCAATTATAAAACGAATTGGGAAAACTCATTTTAAGATATTTTTTCATTAACTATTGAGCGATTAACTATGAGGACGTCCCCGTTCTACAATTAAATGGCAAGAGTATCTACTTTCAATATTTTTGCGCTGCTGCGAGTGAATTTCTTGTAGATTTATAGTTTCCGAAACAGTTCTAAAATTACCAGCACAGACACAACAAATAAAACCATGTGGAGAATTCTACCAATAAATTTCAAAATCTTACCATTCTTCTTTACTTAGTGCCGATAGTGCTTCTAACGGTAGGATGGACTCGTTTTTGATGCTTGTTGAATACACTTGAATGATATCAAAGTGTAAATTTTAAAAACCAAAAATTTAAGCTTGTTGCTGATTTTGCGAGAATGAATTATGTGATAGAAAAACTGAAGTCCTTCGTAAATCAGTATTCCCAATTTAACGCTTAAGAAAGCCCTGTTGAGTTTACTATATCTAAATATTCTTAATATCTTACTCAAAAATGTAAAAATTAGAAAAATCTGTATTTAAATCTTTAAATATGTATAAAACTTTATGTATACTGTACATATAGTCTGTAATATTGTATAATTATGTAGACCCCGACGAACCATGATCTGGAGTTTTTGATCCTTTCTTAAGAAATCCAAATAATTTTGTTCCAAAGTTCCACTTCTTCTTTTTTGCCTTTTGTTGCTTTATAGATACCTTTTCGATGTTCTTCTCATCACAATTTGGAATGACTTCTTTATTTTCTCCAGCATTTTCACCGGTTTCATGAGGTGACATTACAATCACCATATTATCGTTTTTCGGTTCATCACCTTTTGCACCGTTACTGTTTTCTGTAATATTTGATAATTGTCTTTCTTCTTCTCTAAAAGCATTGGAGCTAATATCTACCACATTTAGTATGTCATCTCGACATATAATTAATTCAGCTTCGTTATCATCATCCGGTAAAGCAATATTTTCTGGATAAATCTTTTTCTGAACCCTAAAAGCTTCTTCTCCAGGTTTGACATGCTCCAGTTCGATTACTTGAAGTAATTGTTCTGCAGATTCTTCTAATTCCTCTTGATGTTGCTTGGCACTTTTGTCCACCATCAAATACTCTGAAATTATGTGAGGCGAATTTTTTACCAAATCTGTTACACGCGATTTCTTCTCAATTGTTCTTGATACGTCAGGCTCGTGTGTCGTTTCGCTTATTGTTTCGTCATAAGGTTGGTCACCAACACCTCCTTTGACTGGGGATACATCATAATTTACAATTTCATAAGGGGGAGATAACATTTCTACAAGAAGTTTTTTCATTTCAACATCAAGCGGAAGCTTGTCTTTTTTATTTTGCATTGATTGTTCTTCACTAATACTATTCAAACCTTCGATTATATCAGAAATCTTTGGTGGTGACTGTATACCAATATGCTCAACAATATCGCCAACAATATTGGAACAAATATTATCCATCTGTATATCATCACTCTTTGGGTTATCATATTTTGATTCCTTTTGAGAAATTGAAATTGACGACTTTCTACAGCTTATACTAGTTCTTGATTCTTTTATCTCCTTCCAAGGTATCCCTAAAACGATTCCACGCATTATCATAATTAAAAAAAGTTTTAGTAAGTACCTGTTTCGCTGGCTTTCGTTGCAATATCCAGAGCGTTTTCTATAATTTCGTTTACAATTTCTTCCGCTATGAAGTTTGCTAAATGTGATTTGTCTTTTGAATTTAAAGACTTTCCTTCATAATATGTTACTTCCCCACCACCTCCGCTACCTAGAATGGATTGAAAGTGATATGTATTTTAATTATCTCTTAAATACTACCAATTTCATAGCTAATGTTAACACTGGACATTATTTAAAATTGACAGAAAATGTATATTTGATTAAATAACTGAAACAAATGACCGTGATTATTTTCCTTTGTTGTTTCGCTACTTGATGTTCTGAATGCCTCTCAAATTTCTAGTTTGACATTTTATTACCGAAATGTAATAATTTAAGGTTTAAGAAAAATTGTACGTTGCATTAATAAAAATATGTACTTGCTACCAAATTATCGGGTGTTAACTTATAATGGAAAAACTGGTGCACGTATCTGAATGGTCAAATGAAAGAAAACCCTACTCTAGAGATGCAGCAGAAGTATGTCATTTCAATCTGGAAGATATATCAAACACACATCCGATTTCAACTATAAGCAGCTTTGTATCACCATTTGATTCTTCTAAAGAAAATGTGGAACTCTCTTTAGAGGTAGAAATTGCAGATAGCTTAAAGCACCTTATTGTTTCACCTGAAAAACACGATTCTGCCCTTGTAGATGTTACAATAGTTAGACCAACCGATTTAGACTGTATTCCTGGTTTAGAAAATAGTAATACTATCGCTTTTAAAGGTAGTGAAGTAAGAAGCTTAATAGCTTCAATGGAACGTCAAAAGCAACAGAAGAAAAAACTAATTGAAGAATGCAAAAGGAAGGTCGCAACATGTAGAATGAACACAATCAATGAAGTCCATACAATTAAATCACATACCAGCAGTACACAATTAGTCACAAGAAAAGAGGAACATGCATCAGCTTCCCATAAGCGTAGACTATCAAGATCAGAAAATGCAAGAAGTCATCGAAATCATATTGCTGTTTCTAGTGCTCCTGCAAAGACTACTACGCATACTGACTACAGATTAGATCATTTTCGTAATCTTAGACACCCTAAAGCAGCGCCGATAGCCATTTTACAACCTCTAGTTGGAGAAATCAAAGACTCGTTAAAAAGTTTAGAAGCTACTATAGGACAAGTTGGCGATCAAAACATTTCAAGAAAGAATAAAAAGAAGAAACAAGAGAAAATTGACAAATTGTACTATTTGGGATCAGATTCCAATCCCAGCAGTGATTTTATACACCCAAAACATCTGGCTGAAGCTCACAGAAGAGAACTTACAACACATCAAGTTTTTGCAGCACCTAATACTTATGACAAGTTAAGAACGCTTTTAGCTTGTCAGAATACAAGCCAGCAAAATGACGATGATAGTAAAGTACCATGTTTGTGCCAACATTGTGGAATGGTTGGTCTTTTAGTTGAATCTCAAAAACGACCAATCGTGCCGGTTCCCACTGGACCATCAAAAAAGCCAGATTCCGCATGGCAAAAAACTGATGGAAATGATAAAACTGAAAATGATCATCGCAAACAACATTCGAAAAGTCGATGTGCCATGGACAAGTCAAAATGTGATGACGGAAAAACCAAGCTTACGGACGAAGGGTCCTACTGGTTAATTCGAGAAATATCCAATAGAATAGAAGCTTTGGAAGTTAGGTTAGCTGCTCAAGAGCAACGTGCTGTGCCTAAAGAATACTTTAAACGTATTATAAATAAACTTTGGCACAGAACCAATTCTTCAGATGATGCCCAATTTATCATGCGAGCTAATAATACAGAACGAAATCTACGTTTGAAAGATCGTTCTACCCAGTACAGTGTTGAAAGTATAGAAAATGTTGTAAAACCAAAAAGAGATTCTAGATCTGTTAAGCATCGAAATGTGCAAATACAACAAAATACAAGAAAAACTTGCTGCGTAAATCCGGTTATCGTAGTTCCCAACGCTGAAATGTCAGCTCATGGTTGTGAATTTCAAAGTGATTCCAGTAAAAGTTTGGGAAGTAAGGCTATTAATGCTATAAGTGATTTTTTTGTAAAGAAAGGCGATAGTGATAAAAAATGTGGTGATCACGTAACATTGAATGAAAAAAATAACGCTATAGAAGCATTTTGGAAATGGGGAGAAGAGATTATTAAACCGGGGTTTGATTTAAAAACCAAAATAATTTCTCTATTAAATGAGCAATTTACAAGTGTTAAAAATACAGATAATGCTGAACAAAAAAATACTGTAGCACCAAACAAGTCAGAACGTAAAACAGAGGTATTAGAAAATGTAACGAAGTCTAAAACCCGTAATACTAAAGACATTAACTGTAAAAAAGACACTAATACTAAGTTGCCTAACTCGAATACTTTGGAAGAAAAGAAAGTAGTTTCTCACGATCCAGAACAAACTAAAAAGGAAGATAAGATAAATCTTACGAGAACATCAACCAAAACTTTGAAAAAAATGTTGGATATAATGTCTGATAAAATATACAATGAGCGTGTAAGACCAACTGTCGAAGCTATTAAGCAAGAGCAGAAATGTTTTAATACTGAAAATATAAAACAGATTGATAATATTAAAGCTGCTATGGACGCCGCTCTTAGTAAAATAAATACAAAAGAAGTTGAGATTTGCAATTCTTCTTTGAAAAATATGCTACCATACAATAACGGGTGGCAAGATGACTTTTTGGAACCACTTGAATTACCTGCTACAATTAAAAGACGTGACTATCGTTCAAAAACATGCAAATATAGAAAAAAATCAGGAATTCCAATACGAATTTCCAATATGGGCCCGACTGAGTCCACTGTATCAGATCCCTTAAAATTTAAAGAAAACCCTAGATCATTAATACCTCGATTGAAATCACCTAAAGATCTTCCTAATGTCAAAATGCCAAATTGGGATAAAGAATGTGGAATTGATTCAAGATCTACAAGAGAGAATCAAGAGAAAAATCGTAAAAAGGAAAAGCACATTTACTATTCACAGAAAATAACAATCCCGAAGAAACAAGACGCATGCCAGATTCTTCCGATCTTAAATCCAGCTGAGCTTAAACTTAAGAAACCTGCAAAACCAGTCCAGATTAAATACTTAAACCCAAAAGCAGAATATTGGAATGATGAGTCCTGTCCTTCTGTATTAGGAGAGAGTTCCGAAGAGAACAACCAGGTGATCTTAACAGATAACTCTTCTAGAAGTCGAGATAATAATAAAGAAGAAATAAGACGAATTTCCGAAAAATATTCCGTTACAGGTACAGCGCAAACTTCTTCAATTGCTTGGGATAACTGTTCCTTAAAAAACACCGTCAGTTATTACCTTCTTCAAAATAATGAGTAATTTTTTTAATTTTTGTAAATATTAGTCCTTTTTAAGCTTTTAATTTTTTAACATCAAACGGCCCACCCACGTTTTAAGTTTTTAAATATAAAACAATATGCTTACTGTAATCGTACAGAATAAGAAATAATAATGATGGTGTTTTTAAAAATTCCATTCAAATTTGCATATACCATTACATAGTTTTTTGTTTATAATATGGTTAGTAGTACAGTACTTTTATTTACTTTTTAAACCTGTTTATACATTGTTACACAAATATTGTCCAAAGTATCCATCATATCAGGAATGTTTTCATGATTTCGAAATAAAGGTGTTCTAAATTTTTTTGTTTGTTTGTAAATAATTTGTGCAACAATTGCCTCAAATAGTTCAAAAGTGTTTCCGACGTAGTCACTATGGTTGCTGTGGTATGGACACAGTATGTCAGTTTTTAGTCAAATTGCGTCATTCGAATTGCCGGTATTGTTATGTTAGTTATATTGGGAGCATTATGGACGCTCAGTGCTTAACTAAGCAATAGTAAGCGTATCCCTGATCCCTTTTACACATTCCTGACGTTTTACACAGCAGTTATGTGTAACCTAATCTATATAAAATTCCAAATGGATAACATTGATATTTTAGAATCTCAACACTAACCTTCCCCTATTCTTAATTTTTGAAGGCTCTGGCAAAGCGTAATTGTTTTACTCGGTCCAACGGCTTTTGGTCAGTTCTTCAGCTGTTTATTCATTCAGTAATTTAGCATTCTAGCAGCTGAGCGTCCCTGAATATCGCGTATATACGATATAAGGTACGATTATTTTATGATTTTTTTAATATTATAACAAGTGCTTAACTATTCAAAAGGCACCGTGATGCCAGGAGCTTGGAATCACATAATATAACGAATTGTACAATAACATGTAACTACTATCGCTCAACTTTCTGAGAAGAAAATCCATCGATATAAAAAATGCTCTGCTCAAAACTGAATAATTCCAAGTGAAACATGTTTGAGTAAAAATGTTTGCCTATAACCAATAACAGAATACCAAATCTGCTTCTGAAGGACAATTAGAGTGTGCTATAAATACTATAAAACATTTATACTATAATACCGGGTGATTTTTTAAATTTCTGATCTAGTAAGTCGTGATTTTTACGCCGTATCGAAGGTCACCGAAACGTAGGGCGTAGCGTTGATCACACTGCTATTCCAAATGTCATTTATGTGACAAATGAGGTTATGTTTATGTCAACATTTTTGAAATCTGACAGTTGTGACAAATCGAACGATTCAAACTACGCCCTACGTTTTCCGCATCTTTTGTTTTAAAATTATGTCATGGCTTTCTAGATCAGAAATTTAAAAAATCACCCGGTATTTAATAAGAAGTTTATTATTATGAACTAAAGAATTCGTTTAATACATTTCTATGTACTTGTAAGAAGCACTTCAAACCCTTTCTTTGATATCTTTTAGAAATAAAACTTGCTGTGCTGAGTAATAACGAAAAAGTTATCTTGCATTAATTAGGTAATCTAGAGACAGAAGAATTTTTCTGGGAATAGATAAATATCATTTTTGTTACATACAGATGATTTTTTTTAAATAGTGCTAGAAGCAGATTTCCAATTTATGTACAATTATATCATTACAATTTGAATGGAATTTTAAAAACATCATTATTTACTATACAGGTTGTTTCACTGAAGATTCGTATCCTTTGAACAAGTGATAAGTACACATAAAATGCGACAAAAAAGCTTAATATAATTAGTGCCTATCTTTCATGACAAAAAAAATTGTGTTTGAAAAGTGGGTTGGTGGTCACTGGTTTAAGAATCACAGTTGGAGCTGGATGTACCTAAACTGCATTTTCAACGTGATATCTGATACATTGATGCAGCTGATGATGTCACAGTTTGTTTTGACTATTTTTTAACAGTTCTCAAAAGTTGACCTTTTTAGCATTTTTTTTATGTGCGTAAAACCAAAAATGGCGTAAGGGTGTTTTGTTCCTATTGACGAGTATTATCACATATTTACAGGAACGAATTTTAAGTAAAACACCCTGTATAAAAAAATTAACGGGCATGTTCAATTTGGCCTATAAATCCTATCGTTGTTAAACTTCTAGGGTTTCTGGTGGAACCTGTTAGAATCTCTGAACAAAGACATGTTCGGCAATGGTTTTTAGTTACAATATTTTTAATCTTAACTTCTACTGATAAAGAGATTGACATTTGAGATTGACGTTCACGATTTGACATTCACGTAAGCAATAAATGAAAAAAAAACGCAATCAAGCAGTATTTAACATAGTTCAGATTTCTTTCTTCTAGAAATCAATAGAACATTAAAAGACAATTTAGATACACAACTTATTCATCAAACATCTCTAATTTCAGTCGTTAAGATTTTTTTACACTTGTTTTATTGCCATTGTTATCACCATAACAAAATTCTGCATGAATTAAGAATAGTTGTTTCAGGTACAAGTATATAAAAAAGGCACTAGTGAATAACATTAACTTTAATTGCGTAAAAACGTAAAAAATAAACCCCCTTTTAACTAAAGCTCTTGCATAATAGTTTTCTCGGAGTGGATAATATCTTTAACTCACGTGTGCCATACAACGTTTTATCCAACACCTCTTTATTTACGCTCAAATATTGAATTTGCAATCTATAGTTTAGTCTCTAGTTTTTGACGATGATAAATTTAATACTCTAGCTCGATGACTGGATTATAATAATAGTATGCAACATAAGCTGCCGATTGTTTGCTAGCTATAATAGCAGCACCATTCTACAGTGGGTAAACAGTTTTTCTACCCACAAATGAGTAAAATCTAATTTCATCTCATACTGTATCGTATTATCCATGTTTACGTTATCAATTACAATTCGGAAAAACCGGTTTTACAGTCTAGTATGACTGTAAAAAGTTTTTCCGGACTTAAATAAAATAAATCAACTGAATAATGATTTAGTATTCCGTTCAGCAGACACTTGTTTTTCAAAGATGTCTCTGTTTTGAATTCGACTAATAGTTGCCATAAATGCTCCTTTTTCATATGTAGATATCCATATGTTGAAATTGGGAATTTATTTTAAAACTATTAGGACCGGTATTATAAAACTTTTTATTTCCTAGATAAAATTTACTTTGAGAATAAATAAATTTATTCTGTCAATTTGCGTATTAAATTGACAGAATAAATTAATTTATTCTCAAAGTAAATTTTATCTAGGAAATAAAAAGTTTTATAATACCGGCCCTTAGTCGAATTCAAAACAGAGAACGAGTGTCCATGGTAACTGAATACTAAAGCATTGTCCAGTTGATTTATTTTATTTTTGAGTCCGGTAATAAAATTGACAGTCATACTACATCGTAAAATCGCATTTTCCTGACTGTAATCGCTACCGTAAGAATGGATAATACGATATAGTATGAAATAAATAACTATTACATGTCTGTAAAACTAACCAATAAAGTGTTGGCCACTTTTTATTTTTTAATTCTTTAAAGCAACGCGTTTTACTGGATTTAGATTTAGTTTTTATAACGACCAAATTTCTTTTGGTCGATAGATAGCGGTAATTGGAATTTATTACTAGAGTTACTGCATCTAGTTACCTAGGCCAGCTGGTCGACCAGAGTAACGCAAACCGCCGCCATATTGGGGCAGAGAAGGGTGATTTTTAATAATGGACAAATTAAAGCCACGTTTTACGTGTTTGACATATTAGAGGTTTGATCTGTCAGAATAAGAAAAACCTTTTACAGTAAACGTGGATTTGATTAAATTCAATACAGAACAAATAATGAGCAATTTCGTGCTTCGTTTGCCACAATATGGAGGCGGTTTGCGGTACTCTAGTCGACCAGGTGGCCTAGGTAACTAGATGTAGTGACTCTATTTATTACTACATTTATAGTAACGCAAACCGCCGCCATATTGGGGCAGAGAAGGGTGATTTTTAATAATGGACAAATTAAAATCACGTTTTACGTTTTTGACACACACATTTTTGTTGATGAGCACTCTAAAACTTTAGTGGTCTCTTTTAGTAGCCCGTAGAATTGTACAGGGCTGTAGCTGTAATACATTTATATAGTTACCATAAATGGTGCATAGAAAGTGAAAAAAAGATTTCCGGATTTTCATATACTTTTTTTAGAACTTTTTAAGATGCAGATCATGAATCGGCTAAAGAAAACTCGTTCTTTAAATATACGATAAATTAGGCGAGGAGTCCAGTAATGAACGAATCATAGTTGCCCAGCGTGTACATTTTTATCTATCGTTAGGTCGACTCGGGGTATATTACGTATTACACAATTAGTCCACTCAAATTAGAAAAAAATAGCGGAAAGTTGAGGTAAGTCCGTAGATTTTTGCACAGGGGGTTCCTTCCTTGTGGGTTGTTAAATAACCCCCTAAAAGTCAACACCTGTAGGTGGTGAGCTCTAAGAGATAATGAGGGTAAACCACGCCCCCTAAAGGTTTTTGTCGAATTTCTCGGAAACTAACTATTATGTTTAGCGAAATGAAAGAGGTTAGGTAAAGTAAAGCTTATATAAATCCCCACTAAAAATGTCAGAATGTTTTTTCATACCTTGCCTTCTTTTTGTGTTATCGAAGAAAGTAGATACGGGTGTATTATCGGTTTTGTTACATAGGCGAATAGCATGTAAAAACACAATTTCTCAAATATTGACTCCACTAATTATCTTAGAGGAAAAGTCACTACAGCAAAGTTGTAGATCTTACTGAATACCGTGCAAAACACCCCACTATAGTGTTCTGTGTTAAATAGTTTCCAAGATATAAGTGATTTTATGCTATTGGAAATTAACATTATAAATCAGAAATTCGCTAATAGCATTTACCATGCTTAGATTAATACTAATTTATGCTTTGACTTGAGGTAAGTTTTTGGATTTTTGTATAGGCTTTGTGTATGCTCCTTGTGGGTTGTTAAATAACCCCCTAAAAGTCACCATTTGTAGGTGGTGAGCTCGAAGAGATAGTGAGAGTTTACCACGCCCCACGGTTTTTGTCGTTTTTCTCGGAAACTATTAGTTTTATCGAGATCAAGGAGCTTAGGTTAAATAAAATTTATTTAATTCCCTACCAAATCCAATCACCTTCGTTTTGTATTATCGAAGAAAGAAGATGTCATACATGGATCAGCAATGTGCACCAGCAAATTTTCTCAAGAAACTTTCGGACGTAGCTTTTTGTGGTCTCATATTCGTCATGAAGTAGCTAAGAAAAATTCGTCAAGAAGTCGGACGCAATCGTGGTCCAGTCAACTTTTACCTCAGCATCTCTTCGGCAAAATCCATCAAGCAGTATTATCATTGTTCTTGGTGCTCGGATGAAAACTTCATATTGCAAATTAATTCTTATGAAAGTACACTGTATTAGTCAACGTTTTTATCCAACCCAATACCTACAGGGTGTTTTGCTTTTTTCTAAATACTAATTTCCTTTATTTATAAGATCTTGGTATTAAGTAAATTTTATTCTTGAATGACTTTTGCTGTACATTAAATTAAAATACACAATTTAAAACGAAACTGTTGCCTTGTGGCGCCTCCTAAAATGTAAAGCAAGTAAGGAGTTAAATCGTGTATTTCAATTTTACAGCAAAAATCATTCAGAAAAAAGATTTACTTAGAAATTTTCATTCGACTGGCACCAGGAATAAAAAAAACTTTCCGATATCTTTGGTAGGGAATTAAATAAACTTTATTTTACGTATATCTTGATAAACCTAATATGTTTCGAAAAGAAAGACAAAAACGTAAGTGGGCATGGTTTACTCTCATTATCTCTTCAAGCTCACGACCTGCAGATTGTGACTCCAAGGACTTACCATTTTCTGCTATATTTTTTAATTTGACTGGACAAATATACAATAGTAGCCCAACACTATACAAATATTGTCAAGCGCCAAAACATAAGACTGTAGAGCCAGGAAGCATCAAAAGATAGCCAAAATGATACTAAATCGCATACATATGCGATATGTAGGTAAGCTGAATGGCGCAATAGTAAATGCGTCTGGAAATTCCACGATATACATACTTGCTATTGAATCGTGCATATTATGGGACAATCAAATGTACTTAAAAAATGTCATTTATCTTTTTATACATCATTTGTACTGTAACGTGAATTCTGTGCTAAGACCTACAGCTCTCCATTTCCGATTTCCAGATAATTATGTATATTCAAAAAGAAACTCGAGCGCCGAGGAGGATACATACAACTTCAGAAAAACATCAGCATTATTCAAAGGGCCTAAACGGTTTCTTCAGAACATACGTTTGAAATTATCTAAAAATCATATGGAAAAACGACTTCCGTATGGTCACTGGAGATAGTAGGTACGTCCTGAGAAGAATAATTTCTGTAAACGCGAGCGTTATTAAATATCTTCTAACATAAAGCGATGTGGAATATCCTAGATAAAGTAAGACAGTTTTTACAGATTTGCAACTATAGAACAAAGAAAATGATAAATCTTTGAATATTTACAGATTAGTGGCAATACGTTTTTAAGAAAAACGTTAAAAGCAAACACCATCACCAGAAGGCTTAAACATACTTAAGTATATGAATATACTGAATGGAAATAACATTCGAGTTAACATTTATTGAATCTTAAACGTCTGATGCTAAAGTATACTCTTCATGTATCATGTTATTGTTATATAATTCATAAATCCATGTATTGCTGACTTGTCAGCTGCTAAAGCATATGTAGTCTTTTGATGTTAATACATATAATATATTGAGTATAGGTTACTTACTTTAGAACAATGCCAATCTCACTTATTTAAGGGTTTATAGAATTACATCTAGCTGGATTATCTTCCGCTACAAAAAGTAATCAAGAAAGATACCAGTATGACTTAATTGAGACGAGTATTAAATGGCTAAGACTTGATACAACATAATCGCAGATTATAAGTATTAAACAACTTATGTATCATTGTATTTATATACCACAATTATAATAATATATATATAATATAATAATAATAATTGAATCGTATCTACATTTAAATATTTAGGTTGTGGTATCTATGTAAGTGAACTCATTGTCTTAGTTTTGAATGTTTGACCAATTCCAGATCGAAATTCACACTATCATGTTTTATCAGCTGATAAACACTTTTGTAATAATTTGTGTGTTCAAAACCTGATAATTATTATCAGGCTTACATGGGAACCGGTTTAGATCAGTATGGTCTTAATTTTATTTGTTGCAATTAGATGTTGATTACTGATGTTGATTGTTTCATTCAATTCATTAATAGGGCCTTTCGTAGCAACGAGTGCGCATGCTCAGTTGTTGAAACTGCATAGTTACCTAAACGGTTCATAGAGCGCGTTTGAGTCAAAAAAATGATCTGGCAACATTGTCCAGCAGGACATCGTCAACTGTCATTTGAAACAAACACAACTACAAAAAGATGGCTACTTCCTTGCCTTTTTATAGTGTTACTTTAAATGAAAATGACGTGCCTGGTGCTTCATTGGGAAATAAGAGACCATCAGAACTGACAAAATTGCAGCTTCAACGGTTTTTAAAGTGTAGAAATGTTTGTACAAGGGGAAATAAAAACGAACTGATTGTGAGGTTAGTATAAAATTGTTGCTTCTTATTAAACATTACTAATGCACATTTTTCTTATGTAACTGCCGAGAATCGCGAATTACTAATGCATGTGCAAGAGCAAGTGCAATATTATTTTTATAATTTTCACCGTTTTCACCATTTAACCTAATACGTTTGACAGTTGTCAGTTAATCGCAATCGCCAATGTTGCCACATTTCTGCAAACATTCATAAAATTCACTTTCGCGCGGCGCATGCGCCACTAATATTTCTGTAACGAAAGGCCCTATTCAGCTTCTAAATGGTTAAAAAAGTTTATGTACCGTATTAATTGCAATAATGATATGCTAGAATATATATATAATAGAAGCAGTAAGTTGCAATAACACCGACAATATATTATTAGTTAATTATTGATTAATTATTAATTACTAAAATTTGGCAATTGAACGCACGTCCAATATAACCTAAACTATGTACAGTGTGTAAATTTAAAATAAAATTAACTGACTAATTGGTAAAATCTTTGATAGAAACACTCAAACATGTCTACTTTATTTTAATCTTGCTCATTAGGGTGGTCCTTATTTTTCGACTTTTTTATTTCAGTGCGCACACCACCTAATTTCTTTCCTTTTGTTATAAAAAGAAATTTAAGACCCATTTTGTCTAAATTAAAGGCGAGGAACCCGTGCCGCATCGAGCGGAAAGTGGTGCGTCAAGTCATTGTATGCCACTGCATGCTCCTGCATGCAGGAACCTACGCCATCTTATCTTTTCAACTTTAGTTTAGTGTTGCCTTCCATTCAAGCGTGTGCTAATTCTTTATCAACAACATGGCGAGCGGTTTAAGAAGTAATCAGGGAAATATTTATTTAGTTGGTGAAGTTAATCACCAGATAAGCGGCCGTAAATTACCGTCTAATATGCAGGTTTTGTCGGTCTTATTTTATGACATACGCGAGGTAAAATTAACTACCAGTGAAAGCGCAAATTTGGTGCGCGCGAGTGCTTAATATTTTGGTAGGTCAGGATTCCTACAAGTGCTTTGCCTCATTGTACAAAAAAAAATTATAGAGCTGCATTCAGAGTGGCTTAGTCTGCAAATAAGTTCCCATAAAACGACGGATACTCACAGAGAACGAGAACAGAAGTTCGTTCATAATTTAAATAATCTCTTTGACATTGCCCATGCCAATGCCTTGGAAATGATAAAAATAGAAGAAGATAAATTTTTTTATTACATCAAAAAGAGCCGGGCCGTAGAGGCCAACTAGGTGGAATAGATTGGATGTTAGCGAGAAAAGAGGAAAGGGTAAGGATTAGGGTCATGAAAGAGGAGGAAAACGGGCGACGAGTCAAAATAATCCACAGTTTCTCAAAATTCCGATTGATTCTTCTGACAAGTCAAATGATGAATCGAGTGACCGTGATACTATTCCAAATTTCTCAGGACCCTCTACCAACTCAGCTACAGCTTCTTGTTTAGATGCAAATCTATACGGTAAGATGGCGAACTCAGAAAAGAAGAAACCCGAGACAGATGTACTTAGGCGCGGAAGAAAGTGTTTCATAACTCCATAACTAGTAGCTGCTCTCGACAGATGTCAACTGAGTCAGAGGGATGCTATATTCGTTCTTGAAGCAGCAGCCGAGGTTTTGGGGCACAATGTTAATGATTTGGCACTTAACCGCAGTTCAATTCAACGGTGTCGAAAACATTTAAGAAAACAACAGGCTGAAAGGATTAAAGACTTGTTTAAAGAAAAGGATCCTAAATTTGTGACGATACATTGGGACGGTAAGCTGCTACCTGCTTTGAATGTCAGGGATGACTGAAAGACTTCTGATTATCATTACTTATGAAGATCAGGAGCAATTACTTGGTGTGCCCGCATTACCAAATTCAACTGGAAAGAGCAATCGTGGGCAGTTTGGAACGCTTTAAAAGATTGGGGGTTGGAGGAGAAAGTTCAAATACTTTGTTCTGATACAACAGCGTCCAACACAAGTCGTTTCAATGGAGCTGTTACTCTTCTGGAACAGATACCAGGAAGAGATGTTACTTTTCCATTGTAGTCATCATATCTACGAACTGGTGTTACGGAATGTGTTTGAAAATGAGTTACCCCAAGTGAGAAGTAGTCCAGATATAACATTCTTCAAAAAACTTAGAGAGAAGTGGAACTCGATGAATAAAGAAAATATGAGGATGGGAAACACTATTTACACGAGGCTTTCAACGATGTGGAAATTGAAGAAACAGTAGCTCTTTTTAAAAGAATATTAGAAGGGCAATTGAAAAACGATTATCGTGAACTCATTGAATTGAGCATCATATTCCTGGGAGTAAATGTGGACTGTAAACTAAAAATAAGGCCTCCTGAAGCTTTGCATCATGCTAGGTGGATGGCTAAAGGAATCTACTCATTAAAAAAGTTCCTGTTCCGTTCACAATTGCCTCTCAGCGATAGTGAAGTGAAAAGTCTAAAAAAATATTTGTTTGTTTGCAGTCCGTCGGCGATTAGAGCGCCATACAATGACTTGAGTTTTTTAAAAGAATTAAAACAATACGAAAAAGTTAATTCAGGCATTTCTTCAAGTGCTCTAAATAAGTTTTATCAACATTTATGGTACTTAAATGAAGAAATTTGCATATCATCACTTTTTGATGACAAGATTGACTATGATACAAAAATACGTATGGTTGGAAATTTGAAACGAGAAAACTTAGGAACTGACAATGTGAGGAAATACATTGTTCATCCTGGTGAACTTACTAATCTGCTGGGTAAGTTCCTTTTGACTTTATTATTTCTTAATGGGCACTTTTAATGAAAACTGTGAGATATTAACGTTTAGCCTTTAGCGTTTTAGATTTAGCCCATTATATAGGTTATGTATTATAATTATCAAAATCTACCTGACTAGTTTGCTAATGTCTTTAGTATCATTTCAGGTAAGGAAATGGACGAGTTCATTTTAGTCAAAAGTTTGGACGTGTTTAAGAAGTTACATATTGATTCAGATTTCTTAAATATCGATCCTACTTCCTGGGGAAAAAACAATTCTTATATTAACGCCAAAGAGACCTTAAAGAATCTTCATATGGTAAATGATACGGCAGAGATAGGACTGAAGTTAATGCAAGACTTCAATGGACTCTTTAACTGTTAATGAGGAACAGAAAAAATTTGTTCTGCGATGTGTGGAATATCACCGGAGACGGTATCCAGATTGTAAAAAAGGAACATTAAAAAGAAAATATTAATAATAATATTAATTATTTATTATGTAAACGTTTGAGTTCATTCATTTAGATGTATTTACAAATATTAATTGATTCACTTTTTTTTATTTAAGAGAATATATATTTTTTAGTCGTTTCCTCAATTATTTAGTCTTATTTACACATTTAAGCTCAATGCGGCACGGGTTAACATTAATTTATCAGAACGAAATTTGGCATTCTATCAAAATAGGTTGAAAGGAAAAAAAATAAAGGGTGTGCGTTCAAATCAGATGACTTTTTTGTTTTGCCCCTCAAATAAGGGCCAAATTGCTCATATTCTGAACTATTTTTGATGCTTGATTTACGTATTCGTTGCTCGGCGATATCCGTCAGTAAGGTAGCAGTATTACGGTTCATAGTTGCATAAAAGCGTTTATTTCATACTGTGTCACATTTGTTAGTTTTACGCCAACCTTTTTAGTCCAAAACATGCGATTTTACGGTCTAGTATGCCTGTAAAAAATTTTACAGTCACTTGTGACTAAAAAATCTTACCGGACGCAAATACAATCAATCAACTGGACAATGTTTTAGTACGTAATCAGTTACCATGGAAACTCGTTCTTCATAGATGTCCATATTTTGCATTCGGAAATTTATTTTATATAATTTTTTTTAAATTAAACCAATATTCCAATAATTGCAGTATGAAATAAAACGCATTATGTCATACGTCCTGGAAATGGTCTTACAGTCTCGTTTCGATGTTCCGGACTCGGCTCTTTCGTCGCCTTGTCCGTAACATCTTACTCGCCTATAAAATTACATTTCCAGGACTTATAACGTAAATTACTATTATGGTATACTGACTCGTAAACATATTGAGCTCTGTTTCTATGGATAAAAATTCTCTTTACTTGCTAGCCCGTTATGATGCCCGTGGTAGTTATTTACGTGCCAAGCTTTGTAAATTAATATTTACGGGCGAGCTGGAAAGTTTTTGGGGCTAGCTACGAAGGAGCGATCCTCCATAATCCAGCGAAACCAGTAACGATTAATTGCAAAGTGTGTCGCGTACAAACTTTTATTTCCACCTTCACCAGCATTTTTTTATGAATTGTATATTTTTTATAAAAAGACATTTTGGAATCAAAGGCGGTAGCACAATTTATAGCTAGGCATTGCCATGGTGTTGTGGTTAAGCAACACATTAGTTGCCATAGCTTTTTGTTGATGAGCATTGTAAAACCTTACAGGTCTCTTTTAGAAGCCCGTAAAGTTTTACAGGGCTGTGGCTGTAATTACTCATTTACTTAGTTACATAAAGGCCTGTAAAGTGTCATTTACATAGAAGGGGGAAATAAAAGTTATTATGGGTTCGTTATCATCAATACTATAGCAACAAACATATTTATTTAAAACGTTCATATATATCTTACGTATTGTGCTGTACTGCTTCAGTAAATGAAAGAACTATTTAAATTAAAGATTTACGAGTCAGTATACCATAAAACATTGTACAATGTTCGACCGTTACACGAACCCTACGTGCTTGCACGAATAACAAGCTCGCTAATCGCTCGCATGTTAGGTACCGTGCTCGCACGTAAAGTTCTATTTAACGGTCTTGCAATGTAAATTACTATTACATGCGGGTATCGTCGGTCAAAGCAAAACAACAAACCCAAAGGTGGTGGATATTTCTAAAAACCATCTTAATTTTGAAGCGGCTAGTTTAGATTTTACTAGACAGTATATGTTTGCAACATTCTACATCCATTATACGCATCTAATAAGCCATACCATCTGAATCTAACTTAATTATTTCTGAGAAGACTCCCTAAGTTATTACTAAATAAAACCACACGAGTACTAGGAAAAGTACAGTTTCTGAGCTTGTAATGCAAATAACTATTAAATGTATTACTGTTCAGTAATCAAATAGTACAGTAAAACAAATATTGTAGACAACGCGTGTCAAAAGCGTTTTATTGTATTTGTGGTTATCACTTTTCACACCAATTATCCAACTAAGGACTATCAAAGTCTCTATCGTATTTTCGATTTAACTGGCTCATTTCAATTTATAGTTGTATTTTGTGACGATTACTATAAAGAAACTCTCAAGGCAAAGACTGCTAGTTTATTTTCTAAATAAAAGAGCTGCTCTATTGTCCATCTTACATTCTACTAAGTCATTTTTAAATACCTAATTGACGTTTTTTATATCAGCTTTTCATTAAGAAAAGTAGTTATGAGTGCAGATTAAGTTGAACCTATATCGAAGAGTTATTAATCTCGCTATGTGTATTATCTGATGATTTTTAAATAATTAATGTGATCAAAGTAAGTGTTATGTCTAAGTAGTGGACAGCAGCAGCTTTTGCTATGCTTTGTAGGTTTGCAACTACCAAAAACGACCACGAAGAATGATTAGTGTCTCGTAATAATAACATGGTACAACACAAAAAAATCCAGGTTTTGATATAGTTTTTCTATAGCTTTGGTATGAAGATCACGAATCTGCTATTGGTTTTTTCGAGTCAGGTCAAATACTGTTGTTTCGATGTCATTCGCGTGTTATACAGCCAACACATGCATGCCTCATGGTCGTAACCCAAACTGGTTTTATTCGCTAAGTGATTTCTACCTTACGAACGCAAAACACCAATAATTGAAGAAGAGCATGCATACAACACATGAATATGATTGATAGTATTGATCTTTTGCTGCTTCCTAGTTCCACCATTTTTTGTTTTAGTGCAGTGCTTTAGCATGCCTTGATTTAATATCCAAGGCAACAGATGTAAACAGAGTTAGATATGAATTCACAAATAAGCCAGTAAACATTTATTCTCTCCTTTCCAACAGTTCTCTAAATTTGGCTATTATTTATATAGTGTTTGACTATTATAGGCTATTGTATAATAAGTAGGATACCCCGTCTCGATCTAACGACAGATAAAAATGACGGGCGAGGTAACTATAACTCTCGTTCATCTGGACTGGTCTAATGCCCTTAGCTCTTTGTAATTGGTGGTTGCGGATTAAGTCTGAATTCATTACGGAGCGATTACCAATGCGATTACCATATCTACCTGGTAAACGCTAGAACTCGCATATACTTAACTACTGTATAATGCTCTGTAACCAGGCAATAAACTGTGGCGTTGCCGGTTCTCATTGCCAAAGAACAAAAATTGCACTAAAACATATTTTATAACCACCAAGTAATAAATCTTGTTACCTGGTAAACGCTAAATGTCGTCTATTCTTAACAGCTGGGTAACGAGTTAACTGTAACCAGGGAATAAGCTGCGGCAATGCCAAGCTTTTGTCACCGAAAAACAAAAACTGCACCAAAACGTGTTTAATCACTAGTAGATAAAGAATTTTGTTACCTGATGGTAAACGCCAAAACTAGTCTATTTATAACAACTGAATAACGAGTTCTGTAACTAGGTAATAAGCTTCGGCAATGCCAGTTCTTGTACCGAAGAACAAAAATTGCACCAAAACGTGTTTAAATGTAAAAGTTTGCCTAGCCTTCTCGTGCAAAGACGAGTTTTATTTGAAAACAAATTGGAATATAACTGAAAGTTGACCTGACCCAAAAAAACTAATAGCAGATTCATGATCTGCATCTTAATTTTTTATAAAGTCTATTTTTATTGTACAGTGTAATCAATTAACGCAATATATTCCACTTAATTGATTGTAATATGTAATTTCCCAAAAACACCCAGCACTTTCTTTTAAATTCCGACCGTAATCCATTACAAACTCATTTACCGTCGTTAACTATGTATGCTTGTATTGGTTGCATGCAAAATGCAAACCAGAGTATACAGCCTGTTCGTTCTCAAATTCGAACATATGCATTTAACATGAACATGAACGTTTTTGGTGATTCCTGCTCGCCAAATTCAGAAAGATACATACGCCATACAAGAAAGATAATGATATCAATAGAAAGAGAAGATTATTGCGCATCAAATGATACTATAAAAAGTTAAGTTACTATAAAGTTAACTGTTGTTAAGTATGACAAGCTATACTTATCAAATTATTTCATTTTAGCGTATGCCTGAAATGAATAACGACTATTTAAACTGTTCAATAATTTAATATGTATTGCTTTGGTAGAAGTACAGCAAAATACATAAATGTAAAAAGCACAATGTTAATTGCTTATGATCGATTTTGAGAGTGGACACCCAGTATAGCGCATTAGCGTGGTTCACCTCTCCCCTCGGGCCTATTACATAAGCTGGCTGCAGGTTGCATTGTTGCAACACAGAATGCTTTCAGAACCGCTGCGTTAACGTAACACCTAAGCTGCTTACATGTTCCGTCGCCATTGTTTAGGTAGTTTAGTAATCATTTCTTATCATAACCTAAGTATTTAAATTAGTTTCCTGTGGTTTATCTCATTAATAGTTACTTATTGTGCCACTGTGTAATAATGCCATATTAGTCACGCAAGAAAAAATGTGGTCACTCGACCCGACTGTCTCGTGTCTAATTTTCTTAAATGACTAATGTGCAATTATACACGTGTAATTGCAGCATACGGGTTTCCATTAAATAAAAAACATTACAATTTTTCTAAATTGAAGAATTAGTTTTTCTTTTAGTTCATTATATTTAAAAAATTGTTTGGGGGGAAAAGACCAAATATACAATACATACACAGTCTAATAGATAAAGTCGTAAAGCCTTATTGAACATTAAATATTTTATCAATTTTATACAACTATTATAACATAATTTAACTTTTATTGATTTCAAATAATCAGTTTATAAAAAAGATTAAACTATAATTAACACTGCAATTTTACCCATATTTTCAAAGAGTGCTAAATTATATTGCCCGATCGGGCGTTTTGGTTCATTTACAAGCTCTCCTTTCAGGGCGGTAAGTTCAAACTTACCGCCCAAGGCTCGGTAATAAAGTACCTCGTCATTTAAGTCGGAAAACACTCACTATCATTCTAAAATTCGTCCGGATTCAGACAAAAATTGTTTTTGTTTATTCAACTCCATAACAACCATTAACCGACTGAAAATTCACATTTTCGGTGTGATGTGTTTAATGTTTACTCTATATATTTAAAATTCACTCATAGATCCGATCGGGCAAAAAATAGTGTAAGCATTACGGGCGTTAGGTACGCCTTACCAGTCTCGGCTAATATGGAGACCTCCGCTACTCGTCGGTCTCCACACTATTAGCCTCGACTGGTAAAGCGTACCTACCGCCCTTAATACTTAAATAACTATTACTTCAGAAAATATGAAACAATAATTGCCTTTTCAAATCTTGGTTAAAATAATGTCAATAACTGTGTGCTTCTGCCTGCATTTGTAATATTGTAAAATGGCACCTTATCAGCATATTATCAGTTTAGCAATTCATCTTCTTATAAATAATAAAGAATTATCAATTATAGGTATTTGTTATATTAAACAAAAATCAAATTTAGCATTTTCATTGCTAATTAAATGACTGATATATTAAAATATCTTAAATATAAATTTCTATTTCTATTTATGCAAATTCTCTTAGACAAAGGCCGAAGAATAATTAATAACCCTTTAAGGAAGTTGTGGTGCAATAGTCTGAGCCAAAAGTTATGGAGCTGTGCTATTTTGACAAATAAGAATAATTACATGGTTTTGCTTCAAATAATGGCTCAAACGATACTAGTTTTATTAGAATGCATGTGAAAGCAGTTTAGTTATTATTTATATGTATAGGTTTTTAATTAATTATTATTAGTCTTTTTAAAGTCAGAGATTAACTTTTAAATGTTTAGTCCAAACTTAAGAACGTGAAAAAATGACGAAAAGAACAATTATTCATCTAATCAGAAATCTTTCAAGTTTATTTTTTTTATATGTAAAAATAAAATAATATTACTATGTAAGCACTAAGATATCAAGAAATATATCTAGAATATAAATAAATTACACGCTTCTATAGTAGTCAAAAAGTGACAACGTCACCGTAAGTTGGTACCAGTATTTAGTTTGTTGTTCTGATGAAAACAAATTAATGCAGTAATAAATGACTTTAACTCTTAGAATATAAAACTGTAGGAAGTATCATAACTACCTGGTTCAATGAGCTTTAAAAACGACGAGTCATACTGGCCGCCATTAGACACCACCTAAATCTGCTTTTTAGAAGAGCTCAGTTTCCATGGTATTCATTGTTGTAAATAATTCAGTGGTTATTCTCAAACTGCTACAAATACGAAGAAGGGAATTACATTTCATAAGTAGGTAAGTAGTCGTTTGTTTAACATATTAAATATAAAATTTATACTCTAAGATTATTTCAAATATTATGTTTTAAAATTGAGGTTATGTAATAGTGTATAATTGAGACAGTGAGAACCGCCAATAGCAAGTTGATTAATACAATTGATTGAATTAATTACAAAACCGGAAACACTTACTCCGCCATGTTGAGACTCCATCCCGGTCGTATGTGGTAGATGACTATGTACCTTCCTAAAGTTTTAAATATTCTAAGCTTTGACTCAAGTTTTGAAGTTATCTTTGCAAATATTACAAATATATGTATGTATATAAAACGATGGATGAAACACTATTTTTTCAGATTTATTTCAAACGTAGCACTAAAAAAATTCCGAATTTATATAACACAACTGATTTTGTTTTCGAGATGTAAATTATGAGCGGCCAGTGGTGCTGCATGTAGCTATATAAAGCATTTAAGTTTCCCGCTCGTTTGTCGCAATGCGACGTTGTTACTTTGCAAGCTATTTTAAGTGTACAATCGAAAAAATTTTCGTATTAATTTTATTTTATCAAAACTGTTTTCTTTACAAATTTGAAACTTCACCAGCACAATCTTAAACGTTTTTACGTAAAATGTTTTGGTGTCAAATTTTTTAGGAAATAACTGTCTACATTAAAATCTATCAACTGCACTAATTTCTTTTACATTTTCATCATATTGTTTTACAACCACAACTTTCTTAAGCAAAACGAAAGTATATTCAGTAGAACACTGGTCCAGTAAAAATTGCATCATAATTAATCTAATACTCCTTGAAAAAATTAATAGTGACAGACGTTGACGTAATTCTATTCAAGAATTGGATGACAAATTTTGTTTTAATTTTTTTATACATACTCCAGGCAATAGAGAATATTACCTGGAAAAATTAGGAGGATTTAGTTTTATAAGCTTACCTTATGTTTTTTGGGTAGCTGATTTCAAATTTTTCACTTCCCACCAAAAGTTCCTACCGAAAATACCGCAAATTTTGAAAAAATGGCGTCAAAAATGAGTATTTTCAAAACTATTTTATTTTTGTTAATTTAAAAAAAACAACTTAGGATCACTATAAATTGATTAGAGGAAGCCAGCAAAGCTAAAAACTTTTAACAATTTACAAAAAGTTGAGGATAAAGTTTGAAACCGCTTGAAAATCGGGAAATAATGAAAATATTTAAAATTGAATGTTGCAAAGTTTATTTCAAGTCTCTCACTTAACCTAATTTTTCACTAATTAAATTAAGTTAATTAAGTTAAGTTAAGGAATTAAGTTAATTCCTTCGACGCCATTTTACAGCTGTTGAAGGACCAGGCTCATCAAAGGCCTCAGTTTCTGAGCTAGAACCACTTTTATCAGCTTCTGAAACACGAGGAAAAACGTCACGATACTTGAGGTAAGGAGAGAGATAAATGGATTGAGAGGGGTAGGGGGAGGAACAGAAATAGAGGAACAGAAATGTTTGATCTTTCTCCTGGGTCATCGTCAGAGTGCTCCAGTGAGTCTTCTCCCCTGTCCATCGCGTCACCTAGCAATTCTAAATTTATTTCATCAGGGTCATCTTCGTCATTCTCCATCAGGTCCCCGATGTCTTCGTCTGGAGCGTTTTCACAGGTGTTGTTGCATTGAAGGCACATCACCGAACATCGCAGCCCGCTTTTCCTGCAGCAGCATGCTGCTCGGCAAACTTTCTTGCATTTGCAAGATATGAGCTTTAAAAGCTCCGGTGGAGCGGGAGTCATAGATCACACGCAGGCTTATCTCCAGTCACTACTTACTGGAGATAAGCCTGCGTGTGTTCTTTTCCAGCCCCATTCTTCAGCTTTTAACCTGTTCCCCTGCCAAAGTTGCACTTGATGGTATGTGCGGTATGAATACTGTTCAGCTGCGGCTTCACTAGGAGGCTATGCTTGATGTTGTACGCCGTTCTAATAAAGGTTTTGTGCCTGAACGCATTTAAAGTTGAATTGCCAGCACGGCAGCCATACAAGCGAAGTAAGAATTGATTGCCCGTGTTTGCAATGGCTTGCAGATCTGCGTTTGGTGTAAGGAAAAGTTTGACAGATGGCACTAAATCAGAATTGTTAATCAATACGCTAATAAATTTTCTTTTCCCTTTTCCAAGCAAAGCAGATATTGTATCGCAACCGCTGAATACATGTAAAAATAGAATGTTTTCAGCAATTACCTTTTGTTCTAGACTTAAAAGTGAAAAAAACTGTGGACTTTCGCTCGGCTGGGCTTTAAAAAATAAATATTCGAGGCCTTACACAGACCTAGCAAAAGAACCAATAGATCTACGTCCTCGCCAACAATTATCACTCCTGATGTATGTTTTGACGCCTCTTCAATCGCCGTTTTAAAAATTAAGCAGTCCGCATCTTCCTCGGCTTGACGTACTTTTAAGTTTTCGGCTTCAAATTTACTCTTTAGCAGCGATATGAGACGATCTTTATTCTTGCTGTTTGACAAAAATTTATCTTGAGGAATTGTGGGTATCATTGATGCATCAAAAATTATATCGACTGATGAGTGTTTTCGTGCTCTTCTCGCTCTTTCCGCGAATTTGGTGCTGAGATTTTTGGCGTCATCTGGATAGCCATCAAATACGACGACGCAGTTTGTTGTGTAGTGTGATCGGACGTATTCAATATATGCATCACAAATTGAAGAAAAAGGTACGTGTAAAAAGAAGGAATCCGCCATCGATAACATATACCGCATCTTCTGTCTCTATTTCTTCAGCAGCAAGCTTAAATTCCTTATAAAGAAATGCTTTGGTTCCCTTGCGCACACCTGCTTCATTAAAAAGAGATAAAGGGAACGGAGAGAGCTCATATTCCAGAAACTTTTCTAGTTCAGTTATGATTTTTTGCAATACAAATCCGTCGAAAAATCAGGAGAGAGTCTACAGCCACAGCTTCTTCATCGACTGTGATTCCTGACTGCATCGGCTTGCACCGTTCAGTTCGCTTGTACTTGACGGTTTAAAAATCGGAACCTTCAAGTTTTGAAATGCCCACTGAACCAATTTCTTGCGCTAAATGGCAATTTATTGTTTCATTGCCGACAACCCCAGTACTAAGAGACATTATTTCTTTTCTATGAGTGAAAGGAGGGTGTTGGTCTAACCATGCAAGCATCTTTAGCGTATCTTCTTTGTCACGATTGATTCTCGTTTCGCTGAGTTCGACATGTTGCTCGGAAGATTTGTAAGCAACGTGGCAAAATTGTTGAGAGTGGGAATGGACAACAAAAGGCACGCAAGAGGGAGAGAAACGAGCGCCGAAAGACAACACGAGAGAATCTACGAAGTTGCCGATGTTCGTTGCGCGCCTGCCGCGCTGCGTCTCAGAGTGCAACTTTGACGACGCACTAGTGCCGTTGTGTTTAATCTTTCAAAAAAGCATTTACATAGGACCTGTTATGTTTATGTTTTTTATATATTTCCAAGCCATTTTTCAAACAAAAATGAACAAAAGTTTAGTTAATTTGCAACAAACTCGTTTTTGGCGTCATTTTTTCAAAATAGAGGTATTTCCGGTGAGATTTTGTGGTGGGAAGTGAAAAGTTCGGATTCAGCGATCCAAAAAACATAAAGTTAGCCTATAAAACTAAATCCTCCTATTTTTTCCAGGTGTGTCCTTTATTTAGTCTCCATTGCCTAGACTAACAAGTATAATCTAAATTCTAAACTCCTTGAAAATATCGGTAAAATTACAGCGTTATCTTTTTTACAGCTCCTGCCTGGTATACTAAAGCCTGTCATGGTATTACTATTAAACTGTCTTTGGAAACTGAGTTTTTGTTTTGCAAGATTGGTAACATTTATTTTATACAGCGTATAAACACATCTGAATTTCACAAATTTAAACACCACAAACTATCAAATGCTATTTGTCAGCATTACCACATATCCATGCTGAAATGGCTAGCGCTAGAATGTAATTCGACATTTTTAGTAGCTAAAATTTTTAAATTTCTATAAAATTAATACTGCAATACGCAAAGTAGAAAGTTATAAAATAATAGTTATAAAATAAAAGTACCTAGTTGTTTTATGAGTCCAATGGAAGTCTTTTGAATAAATCCTCGCTTCGCTCTACAACGGATCAGCATCTTATACAACTCTAATAATAGGCTATTGTGTTACTAATATAGTACATTTTTTGCCATTTTTTGAAAGAATTAATTTTTTACCAAAAATAGAGATTTACAGCTTTTGAAACTAAAACCCATAATTACAGCAATCTAGCAATCTGAATTTTTTTAAGTTTCTGGCAAAAACCTAGAAAATATTTGGTTTTCTATGGACACAGACACAACGATACAAGGAGTATCTTTTCAAGAAACTCCAATTTCCTAAATACTATCATATTTGGCAAGTTTTCTAACATTTATTCTGAAAAAACGATTGCTTGTGAATTTACCTAATGGATAATTATGACCATAACTGTCTCCTTGTATAATATTAAATAGTTAACATATACACGAGATTAACATAGAATCGACTTATTCTGGTGTATTTTTGAGCAAAGTCGACATTTAATAAATCTTTGATCTTCCACTTTTGCTATTGACTACTACTATATTACTCAGCTACTCATTTATTTTACAAATAAAATTACGAGCAAAACCTGCAAAACCTGTTAGTATACATTAGCATTAGAGAGTCGCAATAGGATATTATTGATATATTTTTTACCATGCCAGAAAGTATTAATCTTATCATATCGAACAGGAGAAACAAGAATATGACCATAAGAAAATTGCATCTCAGTCGCCCTGCAGGGGGACTGTCTAATGATTATGGCAGTGGTATCTTGGTATTCCTTATGATGCAAAGAGTTAGTGAAATATAAATCAGAAGATTAATACTTTCTGGCATGGTAAAATATAAATCAATAATTTCCTATTGTGGCACTCTAACTATTATATATTTAGAGATGGTACCTGGTAATGGCGTGAAATATAAAAACAAAGATAATGAATCAGAACCTCGGACATTACATTTTATATGAAGCTGAAATAACAAAAAAGAACTTTGCATCTACAAAATTAGATTACATGTTTCCCAAACTTAAAAACTAAAACCTTAAAAATTAAGTAAATCATTGTGGATTAATTTCAAACTTCGAGATCAAAATGTCAATTGCGTTTTTGAAACTGTTGACAGAGGTGGCGTCAATAACATTACTAATAGTAAATTATTCCACACTTGAAATACTCTGTTCACTAAAAATAAATGTTACACGGAAAAATTCTTTATTAAGTATGACCACGAAGTCTTGATTCAGGATTAAGAGTAAAAAATGAGCCAATGTCATATCCAAATATGTCATACAAGGAAATCACCACGTCTCATTGTAAAGGTAGTTAAATTCATAGTATCAAGGCGTTCTTTGTAAGAAGGTCTGATTTGTCCATACGGCAGTCGTGTAAATTTTCTATATACATTTTTACGTACATTTACTAACAAATTCTTATCTCTGATTACATCAGGGTACCAGACAGGTCCGGCAAACTTCAAAATAGGGCGAACGGATGCATATGCATTATATTATATCTTGATAATCGTATATAGTTGGTGACACGTTTTTAAATGCTATACTAAACGTATATAAAAGTTTGCTGGCTTTATTACAAATATTGGAAATATGTAGAGACCACGATAGATCCTCAGCAATGGTAACTCCATGATCTTTGTAAGTCAATCTCAATCTGGGATTATTTTTTCCTAGATGGAGCACAACACATTTAGAAATGTTCAATGCCAGGTACCACGCCATACAGGTAGATGTATCTTGTAGTATCTTGGAACAACGTATTATTTAGTTTTTTAGAAAGGTGGTTATGCAATGTACACCAGGCCTCAATAAAGTTTCCGCATTTCCGAGTCTATTGTTATTATTGTTGTCAATCTCTGCTCAACTATACTTTATTATTTTTAAAAGTTTTTATCCTACACACATTCAGCTCAACACAATCATTTGATTGTCGCGTTTATAACATATAAACCTGAAAATGTTTTGGAAACGTATACGTTTTGGTGTTCGGAAAGTATTTGAAGATTGATTTCATTTTAAAAAATGTACAACTACCTATTCTGCCCTGCTAAGCGAAAAAGTCCTATCTGCAAAACTGCAATGTAGAAATGTACTATATAGAATGTTAATGTGAGCTAAGAAAAGATATGGTATATTTCTGAGTTGATGTTTTATAGATAGGACTTTTTCGCTTAGCAGGGCAGTATTACTTAAATTTAGTGTATCAGTTTCCACTACAGTTCTTAAGTTTTACATGTGATTATTCTAGGGCAGAGGGAGTACCTACTAAATAGTAATTGTCAGTGCCTCACGATTGTTATGAAGGCACTAAATGTGAGTCGGTCTTCATTCAAACCATTAACCACATAAATAAAACATTAAAAAGAATTGCTTTCTATTTCTCTCAATAATCTTACATTATCAACTTATGCACTTTGTGCAAAATCAATATATAAAAAATTTAATTAAATACTATCGTAAGTACTATAAATCGTAAAACAATATCTACTAAGTTTATCTCTTATTAGCATCGTATGCTATATCTTTAATAATGTTATAGTAACTAGTTTTGTACTATCAAATGAAAATGTTTACAAAATTCTTCTATTTAGTATTATTATACTAAACTGACAGATAATTAAAAAAAGTTATTAAAATAAAAACAAACAAAACTCATCTTGTTTTCTCTTCCAGACAAATTGGCATTCTTAATAAACGTCACTAAACAAGAAATGGGGAAGGCACACGTATGGAACAACATTTTAAAGGAAGCTAAAAATCATTGTAAATCTAAACAAGACACAGTCATTATTCAAATACCGACAAAACATTATCAATCTCAACGTCTTGATGGTAGTAGTAATTATGGATTAACAGAAGTAGAATTCACAATCGATGATATACAAAAATTAGCAGATATTTCAAAAACGAAAAGTTCTTCCGAGCTCACTTCGGATGAGTTGAATGGAGACTATAGCAATATGGATTCATTTTTGTTAATCCATAGTAAAAAAATTCTTCAAGAAGTTCACAAACGTTTGGGTCTACAAATGTTGAAAAATTGATGTATTCTAACTACATTTTTAAAAATTGTAGTTTTTAGTGTATAGTTCGTAGGTTAGTAGAGTATGCGTAATTCGTTCATTACTTTTTAACGTGAAAATGTAATAACGAATAATTATAAAGTTAAAAATATATGAAGCACTTTGTTTCATTTTGTTTATATTTTAGATAATTTTTTATAACAGTATAAAATGGCATTATATCACATTAGGTTGTGACGGATTTTTGATTTAAAAATCGTAGTTTCCTACAATTTACACTCACACACTTCAATAAATTTTATGGACAGTTATTTAGTTAATAGTTTCTAACTACGTATTATACAACAATTAATAGGAGAAGCGTTGGCTAACAGTAAGTAAATAAAATAATTTTACAACAATGAAATGTTAAAAATTTTAAAGCTGTTTATTTATAAAATATAATTTTTATTTAGCGCCCATACTTAAAGCAAAACTACCAGCGTTTTTTTAAGGCAAATCTTTTTAAAATAAATTGTTTAATTTTCGTAAGCACTTTTATCACTTGTATTGAGCTTGATGTAAAAACGTTTTAAGTCTTTTGTTTGTTTATAACGTCACCCCTGAAACTAGGCCTGTAAATTTAAATTTTATTTTTTACTCCCGCGTCGCCTGCTCAACTGTCTCCAAAATCTTCCATCCACTTGTTTGTCCTGAAATTATAATATTTGTAGTATAGCATTCTATTGTAAATATGCAATTTCATTAAGTAGTTATCTACTATCCATTTTTTTTAATGTCTTCTGACTTTGAAAGCGTATTCCTCGTAAACTACTGAACCAAATCAAATACTTATTCAAATTAAGGGATTTCCTGTAATATCTATTTACAAGAATATTAACTTAAGTGTTAAGATGTTATAAATTTGTAGAAAGATTATCACCCCGACTGAGAATTGAACCCAGGACTTCAAGCTATCAAAAATGATTCCCTACGGAAATGACAATTCTTTTACATAATTATGTAGAATTCTCTATTCTTATTGTAGTATTCTATATAATTATGTAGAAGAATTGTCATTTCCGTAGGGAATCACCTTTAATAGCTTAGCGGTTAGAGCATTTGCCCGGAAAACAATACGTCCTGGGTTCGATTCCCAATCGGGGTGATAATTCTTCTACATATTTATAACATCTTAACACTTAAGTCAAATTAAATACTTTAGAAAACGGGCAAATAGTAAAATTATTTCTACATATAACAGTAATAGTCGGAGAGCTAGCGAACACGACCGCTTCACAACTCCGTAATGGATAAAATCCCTTTTATTATCTGTATTCATAGTACATGAGTAGGGAAACCCTTGTCTGGCAGGGCAACCCCTCTGATTTATGGAGGAAGAGATCAAATAGTGTAGTTAAGAAATGTCACATTTGAAACACATATGTAATGGTTTTTTAATTTTTATATGAATCAAAATACTGAAAAAGAACGATAGCAAACTTGCCAGACAAATATTCCTCTGATTAGTGCCAGATCAAAGCTCATTAATTAATTATTTAAAGATTTTAAGCATAAGTGTAATGTCTGTCTTTGTTGCTAAGTATAGTTGATCCTTGTATAATACAGATAATAAAAGAGATTTTATCCATTACGGAGTTGTGAAGCGGTCGTGTTCGCTAGCTCTTAGACTATAAGATATTACATTGCTTAGTGCAATACTTTTGTTTTTATCGGACGTTACGTATTAAAATGTACCCATTTTTGGGGGCAATTTTATTAACCCTTCTACTACCAAGGGGGGTAATTGCATTACCCCATCTACTGGTATTCAGTTTATTTTCCTCAATTTTTTTGATATATTTTTTTAACCTTTTGTATTTGTTTCTTAAGCTTTTTTGAACAAATCCTAGCTATCACTGTTATAAAAGTTTAATTCTTATCAATTTCACAATGGAAAATGTCATGGGGTAATGTCATTACCCCTCTTAGTAGTCGATGCTACGATAATTGTTTGACAAATTCTTGTATTATTGTACAGCATCTGCAATACTATTATTCGGTTTTCCACCTGAAGTAGCTTATATTTGAATGGTAAGCGTAGCGGAAGTTATATTAGAATTTGTAATTACATAATTTTAAATTAGTGTCAAGATTTTTTGCTAAATGAGCACTTTTCCTAATTTTAACAATAAAAGTGCAAAACAAAAAACAATTTTTTATCCAAACCGCTTGTCACTAAAAAATTGTTTTTTTGTTACTGCATTTTTATTCTTAAAATTAGTAACATTTGTTGAGGAACATAATGCTTATATATGAAAAGTGTTCATTTAGCAAAAAAATCTTCTCCCAATTTGTATCTCAAGAAAACATAGTTTGCTATTTTTTTTTCATATAATTTTTAAATAAAACGCTCTTTTGTATGAGAATTAATAGCATAAGAACTGCAAGGTTTCTTTCTAACCCCTACAAAAATTTGGCATATACTTTCTGAGAAAAGAATTTACTCTTAATAAAATTGTCCCAAAAAATGGGTACCTTTTATTACGTATCGTCTGATAAAACAAAAGTATTACACTTAGAAATGTAATATTTTACTGTTATATGTAGAAATAAATTTACTATTTGCTCGTTTTTAAAATATTTAATTTGGTACAGTAGTTTACGATCAATACGCTTTCGATGTCAGAGAACTTTAGAAAAAAAAATGGACAGTAGCTTAAGAAGCATTGAAATATGGTAATCCAATATTTGTGTCAACAGATAGAAAGTTTGTTTGGTCATTTCATAAAATATATGTAGCAGCAAATATTGCAAAACCGTGTTCTAGATGAAAATTACAGCATCTATCGGCTTTTTTAAAGCAGCTTATTCCATGGTATTGAAGAAAACATGCAATAAGCTATATTTCAGACCATGTTTCGATCTAGGTCAAACAAAGATCTCTCACAATTATGGCAATTGACAAAAAAAACTGTTGACGTATTAAAGCAGCTATGTCTTACACTGTATGAATTAATTATTTAACGAACTTATAAATTCAACATGAAACTACGATATACGTACATACATATGTACAATACTGTAAAAGCCCAAAGATTAGTAAATCTTAGGTTTTACCGGTTAATCAGTTCTAGATTTACCATAGTGAGGTGGTAAAACTTCAAGGCTGTAAACGGTTTAATTTCGTACACCTTTACAAACTCATTTTGGTAAATGTCAGCATTTACCAACCCGAAATACACAAATTTTGCAATGGTAACTGTAGGAACGTGAGTAAATTTATTACAAGGAGTGCTAGGTTAGGTTAGATAATCTTGATTATTACTAATATATTATTGGTTTTATAACGATCTAGCGCAGTTAAGCTAATACAATGCTATTCTTAGTCTTTTTTTATATAAGAAATACCAAGACTAATATGATGCCATTTTTTATATAAAAAATAGCATCCATCGTATCAGCCTTGCTGCCCTGGATCATTATGAAACCTAGTACGTACTTTTATGTCATGGGCATTTTTTTTTATTTCACGCCTACACGTCGGGGGAACCAACACCTAAGGTCATATGTCCCCCATCTAACATGCAACAAGAATACACACACCCAGAGTTGAGTGGCGGAATTCTCCTATTTGAAAAACCCCGTCACCCTAAGTGGGACTCGAACTTACGACTATTGATAACTATCGAACACCAGTGATGCGCTGACATCGCCGACCCCTGTAATACATTTATTAAATGTAGGGTCAACCGGGGTAAATATGAAACACCAAAAATTCGGGGTAAATGGGAAACATGTAGATAACCACTCTATCTTTGATTTTTTGAAAATTCTAAAAAGTTAATATAATTACTTCAGGTTTATGCTACATTATGTATAATTATAACATGTTGAACTGCCCTTTATACATAATTTATCTTATTCAATATAAAATCTGCTAAAAACCATCAAAACAAATTTGAAGAACATATATAAAACTTTTCCAGTAATTAAGATTCTATACCAGCAACTCTATTAATTTTCTATTTTTTAAATAGATGATTTAACATACCAAATATAATAAATTGCTTTCATAACATCTTGATTTTGTTTTATTCAGTTACAAAGTTTAGGGAAAAAAAATGCAACACAAAATTGGGAAAAAGCGAAACACGACCAGGGAAAAAACACCATTTGCAGGATTCCATATGAGTTAGAGGTAGAGACCTAATCTGTAACAATAATTGAGGTTCAGTGTTGAGTGAATTTCATTATGACAATGTTATTGGATTTACTTCTCATTTCTTTTTAATATTTTGTGTTACTTACTAAAAGAAGGGTACTAAGTATTCAAGAGAAAAAGTTGAAGCGGCAAGAAAATCGCGAAACCTACTCCAACATTGGGCTCATTCAGCAGACCTACCGATCACACCGGTCTGGGTCATCGGTAGTTGTTTTGCTCACCACATTTTAAATACGGTTTGTTTACATACTGTACTGGTACAATTGAAGTGAGGTTACAACAGCGCCCCTTGATGTTTATTTTGTTGTGCTTAATAGATATTTTTACAATCTCTACCGAAAAAACTGTTGATATTTACAATTTAGTTTTATTATCTTCATCTACTATTAGCCGATCCATTATTATTAGTACAAAAATATCGAATTAGGTCAAGTCACTCTATATTTGACAAGTAAATTTATTAACCGTAAATTTATTAAATATATTAACCGGTAACTAATTTTTTCATACTTCAGTTAAAATCTACCGGTGAGCAGCACCAGTTTATCACCGGTAATTCTGCTGAATGCGACAGTTGTATTGAACATTTTTGGTGATTCAAGTATGACAAGCCATGATTTTCAAATTATTTTATTTTAATGCATGCACGCTTGATTACCTAGGTTATTAGGAAGTTAATAATGACGGTTTCAAACCTCACAATTGAATAACGACTGCTTCAGATGTTCATTACTTTAATAATATTTATTGATTTAGTATAGAAGTATAACAAAATACATAAAGGTAAAATATTCAATATTAATTGTCTATGATCGACTTTGAGAGTGGACACCCGATATGCCCTTGACGTACTTGACGTACTTGAAACCTCATTAAATAAAGACTTAAAGTGATGTTTCACTTTTTCCCGGTTGCGTTTCATATTTACCCCATATCCAGGTTAAAAATGAAACGCAGTGTTTACCTCTTCATGACTACAAACATAATTTTATATAAATTGCTTTTGTATGGTCTTATTGGTAAGGCTAAAGGGAATCTATTGATGTATAAAAACGAAGACTTTTTTAATTTTAAGGTAGTTTAAAATTAAAAGTTTTATTTTTCGTTTCATATTTACCCCAGTAAACTTACTATTATAAAAATGTATATAATAATAATAAATGTATTCTAAAAAAATGTTCATGAAATAAAAGTAATATAACTTAACATATAACATAATTAATATAAACGTAACTTAATAATTAAAATGACCTAACCAAACTAGCCTGGAATGGCTGTCAATAGAGTAACGCCTGCAGCCCCTGTCGATTATTGCATCGTCCATTGCGTTTCCGAGGGCCTTTTCAAGAGGAATTGTACTAACGTTTAGAAAGAGAGAAATTTGTATGGCTGGACGAACACCGAAGACAGAATCCTTCTTTTGGCAAAACCTTGCACATGCACATGTCGAATCATAGACGTTCTATTTATTGCTTGATAACGAAGAGGCTTTACTATCAGAAACTCACTTACTTACTCATTATGTAATTTGAGAGACATAACCTACTCACCAAGTTCAAAACATCCTGAAAGTTGTCTGTATGGGTACATATGTGATTATCTTGGTCTGCAGCTTTGACTTAAAAGCCACATCAGGGACAATGAAGAGTGTAGATTGTTACTTTCAACAGAACAAAACAAAAGTGACAAAATGTAGTGAACGAGGAAACTCCGAGTACATGGAAAAATCCAGAGAAACGTTTCTTGATATTTTGAGAATTCGGCACACGGGATATAAATACTGTGACCACACGAAAAAGGGGAAAGACAATTTATTCCAAGCGGCGTATTATAAAACATACTTCAGTGTATCTTGGAAACTGTAAGAGTTACGAAAAAATGTTAAATACCAAAGTTGGTTGGTGTAAAAAATATTTTAATTTTATAATAGTTTTGTATATACAGGGTGATTCATATTGCTGTGGCTACTATCAACTTTTTTATTTTCAATGGAACACCCTGTATATTTTTACTGTTTTTGATTCTACACTTTATTTTAAGTATGTTTGCCTAATGTATATATCAATTGTCTGCACAGTTTCTGAGCAAATTCAGTTATTCTGTTATTTTTTGAAAAATCCAAGTTTCTTCAAAAAATAAATTTACATAGTGCAAGTTACATTAAACGATTATAATAATACACGACGCTTATATATATATATATATATATATATATATATATATATATATATATATATATATATATATATATATATATATATATATATATATATATATATATATATATATATATATATATATATATATATATATATACAGTGAGAATTTTATTTCACTGAACATACAGTGAGAATTTTATTTCACTGAACATAGGACTATTGACATTCCCTATGTTCAGTTTTAAAAAAGCCAAGTCAATGCATTGCGAGCAATTAAAACATATCCAAGCAACCTATAAAACAATTGCTATTCGTAGTGTCATTAGAAAGTGTCAAAACTGTGTTTTTTTTTTCAAAGTTTTTGCCAAGACAGCTGCAGATCCTGACCTGACCTGAAGCTGTCTTTGGCATCAGTGAGGACTTTATGCCTTTATTATGATTAATGAATATTCGTGTCGATAATTATTGTCAAGGATTACAATCATGTCGCAAACATTGTCGCTGGGTAGGCAACCAAACTTGCAGGTCTGCTGGTAGCTGGTGTTTTTTTTATTGTACATTCTTTTGACACAACTGAAATTATTTAGTTTTAGGTTAAGTATAATTACATCCAAATAGCAAGTTTAAACAGAAACTTTTATTTAAATTACTTTAACAAATGTTCAAAGTGACCACCCTCCTGTTCCAAACAATATGCTAACCGATTGTAAAATCCTTGTACACTATTTCTTAAAAAATTTGGATTTATTTCGTTGCAGGCGGTAAGTATTCTATTCTTTAGCTCTTCTGTATGCTCTATTACCCTATTATTAAATTAAATTAAAAGAACAGATTTTTGTGAAACAGTATTTAATTTACTAAATGAAAATGAAGATATTCTACAAAAAATAGTTTTCACAGACGAGTCGTCGTTTTGTTTAGATGGCACTGTCAATAAACAGAATTATCGGTTTGTATCTAACACTTTTCTCTCCTTTCTCCTTATCCTTCTTTGCTAATTCCTACAGGTATTGGTCACGTACAAACAAGCACGTTCAAAATTTAACACACACTCAATACAATAGGAGTGTTAATGTTTGGACTGGAATAGTTGACGGTACCCTTATTGGTCCATTTTTTATCGATGGCACCCTAAACGCTGCCAAATTTCTGGAACTTCTGCGGAGAAACATTATACCACGACTAGAAGTTTTAAATATTGAAAACCCATGGTTTCAAATGGACGGCGCTCCACCACATTCCACGGGCCCTATTACACGCTTCCTAACCGAAACATTCTAGGATCGCTGGATTGGAAGATTTGGCCCCATAGCTTGGCCACCTCGGTCCCCAGATTTATCACCAAATGATTTCTTTCTCTGGGGTTATATCCAATCCAAAGTCTACAATAATAGGGTAATAGAGCATACAGAAGAGCTAAAGAATAGAATACTTACCGCCTGCAACGAAATAAATCCAAATTTTTTTAGAAATAGTGTACAAGGATTTTACAATCGGTTAGCATATTGTTTGGAACAGGAGGGTGGTCACTTTGAACATTTGTTAAAGTAATTTAAATAAAAGTTTCTGTTTAAACTTGTTATTTGGATGTAATTATACTTAACCTAAAACTAAATAATTTCAGTTGTGTCAAAAGAATGTACAATAAAAAAAACACCAGCTACCAGCAGACCTGCAAGTTTGGTTGCCTACCCAGCGACAATGTTTGCAACATGATTGTAATCCTTGACAATAATTATCGACACGAATATTCATTTAATCATAAATAAAGGCATAAAGTCCTCACTGATGCCAAAGACAGCTTCAGGTCAGGTCAGGATCTGCAGCTGTCTTGGCAAAAACTTTGAAAAAAAAACACAGTTTTGACACTTTCTAATGACACTAAGAATAGCAATTGTTTTATAGGTTGCTTGGATATGTTTTAATTGCTTGCAATGCATTGACTTGGCTTTTTTTAAAACTGAACATAGGGAATGTTAATAGTCCTATGTTCAGTGAAATAAAATTCTCACTGTATATATATATATATATATATATATATATATATATATATCTAAATCAGCGTTTCTGCGTAAATTTATTACTAAATAGTATACAGGGTGTTCAATATGATATACCAAAGGTATAAATCTTTGAACAGGGAAACCCCACTTTTTTCAAATGGGCCTGTATATTTAAATTTTATGTGATTTAGTTTTTGATTCCCTACCAATTCATGTATATATGTTCTATCTAAAAGTGAGCAGTTTCAAAGTTATCAGCGTTTTCCTGTTTTTTCGATATTTTCCGTGCTAATTTGGATGAGAAGATTTTCAGCATTACAGAAGCAGCTCTATCGATTGGCTAATCATTTTTTTTGTTAAGAACTAAATTGACTATTATCAGTTACTATCGATTTCAATAGTATCGGTATTTAACTACTGTCATTTGTCACTGCCATGGTCATCCAATATACATAGCATTGCAGGGAGGTTACGTCGAAGATATACTATTATAATCGTTCACTAGTTTATGTTTTACTGTAGTAATTTATTCTTATCCTTCTTATCTGCCGCTGTTTGTTTTAAATAAGAATGTTCTAACACACATCTTAAGTTATTATTCAGCAATTTGATAATAGCTCTTTAAAATGCCCCATTCTGCATGGGTAGAAATCAGTTGAATCCTACTATTTTTTTAGATGATAACTAATAATGAAAGTTGGACTACACTGTTAGAAAACTGTAAAATCATAACTAGTCCGAAGTCTATAATTTTGAAATGAACTTATTCTGTTCCAAAAGAAAATCGGACAAATGGTAGTGGTTAAATAGATAGTTAAATGCCGATACTCATTGAAATCAAAAGTAACTGAAAATAGGCAATTCAGTTCTTAGCCAAAAACATGATTGGCCAATATACAGAGCTGCTTCTGTAAGGCTGAAGATTTTCCCATCCAAAATAGCAAGGAAAATATCGAGAGAATCTGGAAAAAACGATGATAACTTGGAAACTGACTAAAAGTATAAATCTTTGAACAGGAAAACCTCATTTTTTCAAATGGGGCACCCTGTATATTTAAATTTTATAAGCTTTCGTTTTTGGTTCCCTACCAACTAATTTATATATGTTCTATGTAAAAGAGAACAGTTTCCAAAAATGTGGTATTCCTGTTCAAAGATCTATACTTTTGGTCAGTTTGCAAGTTATCAGCGTTTTCCTGGTTCTTTAGATATTTTCCTTAATAATTTGGATGGGAAGATCTTCAGCGTTACAGACGCAGCTCTATCCATTGGCTAATCACGTTTTTGGATAAGAACTAAATTGAATATTTTCAGTTACTTTTGATTTCAACAGTATCAGTATTTAATTATGTATTTAACCATTGTCATTTGTCCGATTTCCTTTTGGAACAGTATAAGTTCATTTTAAAATTATAGACTTCAGACTAGGTTATGATTATGGTTTTGTAACAGTTTAGTTCAACATTTTCATTATTAGTTTTCATCTAAAAAAATAGTAGATTTTTACCGATGCAGAATGGGATATATTAGCTCATTAATATACCCCATTATCAAATTGCTGAACAATAACTGTAAGATGTGTGTTAGAACATTTTTATTTCAAACAAAGATCAACAGATAAGAAGGATAAGAATTAATTACTACAGTAAAACATAAACTAGGGAACGATTATAATAGTATATCTTCGACGTAACCTCCCTGCATTGCTATGTATATTGGATGACCATGGCAGTGACAAATGACTGTAGTTAAATACCGATACTCATTGAAATCGATAGTAACTGATAATAGTCAATGTAGTTCTTAACAAAAAAAAAAGATTAGCCAATAGATAGAGCTGCTTCTGTAACGCTGAAAATCTTCCCATCCAAATTAGCAGGAAAAACATCGAAAAAACAGGAAAACGCTGATAACTTTGAAACTGTTCACTTTTAGACAGAACATATATACATGAATTGGTAGGGAATCAAAAACTAAATCACATAAAATTTAAATATACAGGGTGTCCCATTTGAAAAAAGTGAGGTTTTCCTGTTCAAAGATTTAAATGTTTGGTAATCAGATTGAACACCCTGTATACTATTTAGTAATAAATTTATTCAGAATCGCGGATTTAGATATATATAAGCGTCGTGTATTATTATAATCGTGTAAATGTAACTTGCACTATGTAAATTTATTTTTTGAAAAAACTTGGATTTTTGAAAAAATAACAGAAAAACTAAGTTTGCTCAGAAACTGTGCAGACTTTTGATAAATACATTAAGCAAACATACTTAAAATAAAGTGTAGAATCAAAAACAGTAAAAATATACAGGGTGTTCCATTGAAAATAAAAAAGTTGATAGTAGCCACAGCAATATGAATCACCCTGTATATACAAAACTATTATAAAATTAAAATTTGTTTCACACCAACCAACTTTGATATTTAACATTTTTTCGTAACTCTTACAGTTTCCAAGATAAGGTACAGGATCATCTTGCGTGGTCCACCCTGTACGTAAATAATATGTAATTGAGCGTTTAAAACAATTAATCGAAATAATAAAATAAATAAGTGTTTAAATAAATTAGTTTAAGTTCGTTTAGTGACAGTACATAATTTGTGTTTTTAATTAGTTTAGATATAACTAACAATAACTTGTAAATATTCTTCTGTATAATTAAACAATTAACACAGCATCCTAGTTTTAATTAAAAGGTCGTTACATTTTATTCACGTTGCTATAATTACCATTGTAAGATTATTTCGGGCTTTTACCAACTGGTGTTGGTAAATGCTAACATTTACCAAAATGATCTTGTAAAGACGCGAAAAAGAAGCATTTATAGCCGTCTTTCGGACTTTTACCATCTCCCTATGGTAAATGCTAGGATTTACCGGTAAAACCTAGGATTTACCAATCTTTGGGCTTTTATGGTAACATGTATACATAAATTAATTTTAATTAGTAACTAGCAAGTTACCTTAGGTTTTCTAGGAGAAAGCGGTTTTTGGGAATAGGATGTTGGAACTTCATCCGTGACCATTCCTTCTCTATTAAAAATATTTATTAAATGACTTCCTTCTGGAAACGTTTCATGAATCTTTCTCTCGTTTTTCTTCACATAGAATAGTTGGAACCTACAAAGAAAGTTATTCGTATATTAATTTTTTTTCACAAACCAAATAATTTCTAAATTCTAAAACTTACAGTTTTACGCTTCTGGATCTTGGTATTCTTTCAACATTTATGATCTTCGCATTTGATTTGAAACGATTGAAAAAATTTGCGTTGTCGTCTTCTGCGTCTATAATGTGACGATAACTGTCCGAACGGAGAATTCTCGGCGTTGTCGATTTGGCTAGAGATGCTACTGCAGGTGTACTTGATGGTGCGCGGGTGGCTTGCCTCTCTGGAACTTCCGCAGCAATCAAGCAAGTGTCAGCAACATCTCCAGTTCCGTTGCCCTGCCCACATTTTAAATGTAATATGTTATAACTATTCGTTATCACGCCTGGAATAATATAACAATAGTTACCTGCTTAGGTGAAGGAGATTGCTCTGTTGGCGTTGATGAGGAAGATGTGCAAGTATCCGAATCCTCTTCCATTAGTGGCTCCAATGTCCGTCTTGGAAGAAGTCCTCGTAGATTGGCACTCGTTATAGGGGGAGTCATCAGCAACTCGTCCATCATCAACTCCGTCTCATCACAATTATCGGATGATACAGAATCTCCGTTGGGCTAAACATTCGCTTATATTGATTTGACGATACAAACATTGACAAAAGCATGCGCTCTTCGTGCATAAATAAACAGTGCTTATTATTAATACGTCAATACAATAATCAAAGACGGATAAAGGATAGGACATGCACGATAAATTATTAATTAATTTCTAACCGAACGCCGGCCATCATAATTTGAAGAACTAAGCGGATCATCCAAATCTCCGCTCGTTGGTGTACCCCATATCTCTTCTCCTGAAGTTGCTCCCGAATTTTCACATTCCTCTTCTTCTCCATTTTCTCCTTTTACTTCAGCCGTTTTGAGGTACCTGGTTTAACATTTTTAATATTATTATTACAAAGAAAAAGAGTTTGAATACCTTTCAAAAAATCCTGTTCTATAATCTTCACCGAGTTTCTCAAAGAATGCCATCTTTTCTGAAACAAACGCTCCTGCTCTAGCAGTCCAACCTCTAATCATAGAATGATTAAATGCTTGATTATCTATCCCCATATCATCATCTCCACTATCGCTATCAATCATATCATTAATTTCATCTGCTTCTTCTGACGCTAAACGTTCTAAACTAGAAACCGTTCCGAATCTTCTAAGAGTTGGATTTGAACTACTAAGAGAGTGATAAGGTTGCTCCTCATCCTGTGGCGAATCATCAGGCGAATTATCAAGCTCCTTAAGAGTTTCGTTGTTATTTATCTGAAATAGTAATCTTTTCTTATAATTTATCATGACTGTCAAAGTAAATAATGATTGCTTACCAATGACATTGATATTTTGCTACTAACGGACTCGCTATACCTAAATTCTGACCGCGTATCGGGTGTTGGAGGAACTACGGATATTTTGGGAACTGGGGAAAATGGATCAAGCTTTACCAGACTCACTGCCGGATTGGCTGCACTTAAACCCATTAACATTAACCTTCCGAAATCGTCAACTATATCTTCATCGAGAGTTATGTTATCGTGTAAATCTATAGTATTTGAACAATTTCTTAAATTTTGTGGGGACCCATTAAGGGAGCATTTGCTGTGATCTATGTTATTATTTGAATTGTGAATGTTTGTGTTTGTACTATTGGAGCTAGTCAAGCATGTTTTATGACATTGCTTACAAACTGGTACAGATTCTGCAGCTATAGGACTTGATCGTACGGTTACCTAAATTAAAAATGACAACTTTAAAAAATCTAGAAATTTTTGGAAATTATTTACCTGACTTTCAGGACTAGTGCTTTTGGACGGACTTTGGTCTGACAAAACAAGCTCTTCGCATCTGCTTTCAGTGTGCCGTGGTGAGTTCCTATTGTCGCCCATCAGTAGTTCCTCTGTTCGTATGCGAAGCATCTCTTCGCTCCACACTTCACGTTCAGGTTCGTCTTCAGGCGTCTGCGATTGTCCTCTACCCAATTGACCTTTCATCCATTGTTCCAGGTGAATAGCGTTTCCTTTACTGCTACTGCTGCATTTGCCCAATTGTTTACATTTGTGTTCTATTATCTCATCAATTTGCTTTTGTGTTTCTGTTGTTTCTGATTGGTTTATGCATTGAAGATTCTGAAAAATTTCGTGTATTAATAAGGAAAAACAAAAACTTTTGAATCATAAAGATTTTTATTTATAAAGAAAAATTTATAAATTACACTCTTTAACAATATTTCATTCTAAAATGCAAACTATAATAACTAGCATTAGTAAAATTCTAGTATTAGTATAAAATTCTGAATATTAAAGGTACATGTAAGACAGGCAGTCGAATTGGTACAAATATTCTTTTAAAGAATCACATCAATAACACAGCTAGAATTTGGATTGTACAAAAATAGATCATAATTTTACCTTACTCAGTTTTCTCTTTTAAAATTTACATTAAAACTAAGATTTCTGAATTCATTATCAAAATTAGAAATATCCCACAATTCCTCATCGAATCTCGAATAAACATTGTCTTCTGCTAAATTTACATCAGCTTCGAGCGATAAATCGCTTGATGGTGTAAGAATTGCGGAAGGGGTTTGAGGCTCTTCAGAAAGCTGTGCTTTATGCAGGAGGCTGCTCTCTGATGTGAAGTGCGAAGTGAAGGCTTGCGAGTATTCAGACAACAGTGAAGGAGTGGTATTAGCTGATGGCGTGTCTGGGGTTTTGGTGAGTGAGGTTTGAGCGGGCAGTGGAGACTGAGGTAATGAGGAATAAGTCCGTGCGGGTAAGCAAAGAGGCTCTACCGGTCTGCTGTTTTGAGCACTACACTGACGCACCTGGCGACGTATCGACAGCGACTCTGCCGATTGCAGCGTGGCCACTGAGGAGGTGATTGGAGCATCAGGAGATTCTAATGGACTGCTAAATGCGCTGCCGTCTATGCCCGCGTTAATTTGGAAGCTGCGTGCATAACAACAACACTATCAGTTCTACACAATAAAACTAAGTTTAAATACTAATTTTCTGTACATAATTGTCCTATTTAAACGCCTACTTTGGAATATCTTGCTTACATTCTAAAATGGTACAGGATTCCCCAATGAGAACAAACGGTTTTTAGATTGATAGAAAAAGAAAACCAATACAGTATATCAATTTCGAATTTAGCAGAGGCTTACGGAAGAGACTTGAAGATTTATGGTGTATTATCTTTGTTTAAAATAAAAGACCAAAAGTGATGGTTTACTAGTTAATCGTTATTACACATGGTACGCAAGACTAATTGTCTCCTACGATTTCTATCACGTTAAAACACCACAATAAACTGGTTTCGATATTTAAAATGGGAGGTTTTATTATTCTGATGACATTGCATTCGCAATGCTTTCTTTTGGTTTAATTTAAAGACGGTCAGTCCTCATTGGAGAACACTGTACTTACTTTTTATCTTTAAAGATGCCTATAGTTCTGTTCTTACTGACTTAATATTAGTTAGAATTTATTTTTATACTTCAGAAAGTCTTGATATCGTTCACAACATTTCAAAAATAGACTTATAAAAAAATAATGAAGTCTATAAATGGAAACAAAAGAATAACAATTTAGTTATTTTTAGTTACTATTGACTTTTCATATCAATGTATTCTTGTATGTGTGTATTTATGTGCTTTGTAATAGTACGGATGGATAATTACACGCAGGATATATTATGAAAAATAATAGAAATCTAGTGCTTACGTCAAGAATTTTTCTGCGAAACTGATAACATTTACTACAGTTCATCACTCCATGTAGGCGGGACATTTTTCAAATATTCATAAGTTGATACTACACAAAAACACAAAACTATTTACCCTCTCAATTTAAATTCCACGCACATCGTTTAGCTTAAAAGCACAATTCTTGTATGTGAATGTTCACGACTTGTAACGAAATATTGACTGAATTGAAAAGTTCATGTTAATATTCAATCTTTTCGATCGTTCGATTTCAGCCAATGAAAATAATGTACTTCTCAGTGCTTTTTGTCACAAATATGGGTTTGACAAAAATAAGTTTGAACTTCAGTGTTGATTAGTTCTTATAAAATAAATATGATACAGTAAAAACAATAAAAGTGATGGATTGCAGAAAAAACTAAAATTCTTTTCATACATTACAAAAGTTTCGAATGATCTATGAAAATCTGGTGAATCAGTTTAATACCATAGCTGGTCAGACTACGTTTAGGAAATAACTAAGTATCAACTTTTCCCTATACAAAACTAATACCAAGTACTATCTTACGGACACCTACTTGCAATAATTACAAAATAGTTGGATGAAAATTAAATGTTTCAAAAGTCCGATACTTTAATTATAGTAGAGTTCGCAAACTTAAAAAACGCATCTAGAAATCAAGTCCGTGGTACATTGAAAGGTAAAAAGCTATCGAGTACGTTATAGGATGCTATTTAGGGTGTATATCAATCCCCTAAATTCGTCTGGCGATATCGGTGTCCAACACCCCCCCGGGGGGGAAACACTGAAAAAACAGCAAATCTAGAATACTTTATTTGCTATCCGGCTATATTAAAATTAATACGATCTCTAAAGTATTAAGCGAGTTAGAGCTAATTTTCACTCAAGAATTATCATTAGATAAACGGAAGGATACTCACTAGATTAGCTTCTAACTCCCTTATTATACGTATTTCAACTTCTGCAAACATTGAAAGATGTTTATATCTTAATATCTTTTGGACGACACAAGATATCAAAAAAGTTAAACAAATAATTGTTGTTAGTTCGAGATTTTACAATCCAACGCTTTTTGAAACTTTGAAATTGGCTAGACAGTAACGAAGATATGACCAATTTATTCCGACAATGTATAAATTACTGCTAAGCAGCGATCGTTCTATCTCTATTTTCACCCGTCTTCCGTCTCATTCTAACGCACTGCTCTTACCAGGTTCTTAAGTACATACAACTATTACCACAATATTGAAGTTACAAATGCAGGTGATTTAACATTTTGTTGAAAAAAATTATAAAATTCTTATTGTTTTTGTAAATACGACATTAACCTTAACAGGGAGAGTTATAAAAAATGTGTTGTGTAAAACGGGCCGGAAACGGAAGGAATCCACTGCAAGAACTGCGGAAACTATTCAAAGGTCAGTGAAAATGAGATTAGATATGCAATAAACTCATAATAGAGAATTAAGAGAGCTTCTTGATATAACACACTATTCAAGTTTACACGCATATATAAAATATTTCCACTATGAACTTAAATGTACATACACTGAGAAAAACATTTAGTAGGACCAATTAAATTTATTTAATTCAACTAAATATTTAGTTAAATAAACTTAATTTTATTTGATTTAACTAAATATTTAGTTGAATTGAATAAATTTAATTGGTCCTACTAAATGCTTTTTTCAGTGTAGTAGTCAAAATATATAACAAAACTGAACACAAAGGTTATTCTGAAAACCAAAGGGATAAATTGTGGCGAGGTTTGGGAAAAGATTATTTTTTTACCCGATCGAGCGTTTTGGTTCATTTACAAGCTCTGCTCTCAAGTTCAACTTACCGCCTAAGGCTAGGTAATAAAGTACCTCGTCATTTAAGTCGAAAAACACTCACTATCATTCTAAAATTCGTCCGGATTGAGACAAAAATTGTTTTTGTTTATTCAACTCCATAACAACCAGGCACATTAACCGACTGAAAATGCACATGTTCAGTGTGATGTGTTTAATGTTTACTCTATATATTTAAAATTCACTCGTAGATCCGATCGGGCAAAAAATAGTGTAAGCATTACCGGCGTTAGGTACTACGCTTTATCAGTCGATGGTAATAATGTGGAGACCGACGCGTAGCGGAGGTCTCCATATTAGCCGAGACTACCTACCGCCCTTAATACTTAATAGTAGATTACATACCGAGGCGGGAAGTGTTTCATTCCTGTCGAGAGCTAAGATAGCTCACCGAGGGCCCAGGCCCGAGGTGAGCTAATGCTCGAGACAGGAGGAAACGTCCCGCCGAGGTTTGTATACTATTTTATTCGGAATCATCATATTTTTTAACAAATAATAATTATTTACAACTGACAACTGAAGTGACAAACTTGACCTAATAATGCACCCGCCCTCTACCGAGCAAACTACGAACTTACAACAGGTCGGGAATGATCACATTCCTGACCAAGAGAGGGATAACAGGTAGGGAATGATTACATTCCTGACCAAGAGAGGGAATTAAAAGTAAGTTAGGAATGGTTAATTTCCCACCCTCTGAGGCGGTTAGGAATGCACATATTACCATATGATTCCGAATAATAGTTATTTAAGTATTAAGGGCGGTAGGTACGCTTTACCAGTCGAGGCTAATAGTGTGGAGACCGACAAGTAGCGGAGGTCTCCATATTAGCCGAGACTGGTAAAGTGTACCTAACGCCCGTAATGCTTACACTATTTGTTGCGCGAACGGATCTATGAGTAAATTTTAAATATATAGAGGAAACATTAAACACATCACACTGAACATGTAAATTTTCAGTCGGTTAATGTGCCTGGTTGTTATGAAGTTGAATAAACAAACAATTTTTGTCTCAATCCGGACGAATTTTAAAATGATAGTGAGTGCTTTTCGACTTAAATGACGAGGTAGTTTATTACCGAGCCTTGGGCGGTAAGTTAAACTTACTGCCCTGAGAGCAGAGCTTGTAAATGAACCAAAATGCCCAATCGGGCAAAAATAACTATTATTTCATACTGTGTCATATCCTTTGATGTCCATTGTCCATGATTAGTTGTAGTCCGGAAAATGGAATTTTCACGTCACAAGTTCGATAAGATATTCTAATAAATGGAAAGGCTAAACAAACGTCAGTTAGGCATATCTTTTTCAGTAATACTTCTACGGACGTATTTAATTCGTTGCTATCGAAGTATCTCAGTTTTATTACATTGTAGCTAGATTATTTTTAAGCATAGAAATAAAGCAAATATTCGACGAATAAAGCAAATATTCACTAAAAATTTAAAAATGCAATTAAAATGTCAGACGTTTTTTGTAGAACTTGATTGGTTCTTAATATAATTTGTAAACTTATCACCAATGAAAATAACAAATAAGCTGAAATTAAATATTTTGGAATAGTAACTATAGTAACGTACTTCGTATAAGTAAGCACATAATTATACGCACAGCGGCTTGATGTACCTACGTACTCATTTAATTATATTTTTTACACAATAATAGATTTGAGATAAAAACTTAATCTGTGTATAAAATAGTGTATGTATAGCGAGGATAACTTGCTTTTATGGCCCCACAGCCTTTTCCTAGCCCTCAGCTAACGCTTCGGGCTAGAAATAACGCTTCTGGCCATAAAAGCTTCATTATGCCCTTAATACATAAATAACTATTATGTCCAGTCGGGCGATTATTACTTATTTAGCGGCCTGTTTTTAGTGCGTAAATTACTAAATTAGAGCACCTTGTTTACGCAGTCTTCATAGTAATGATGGTGTATTATGTATTTTTTAATTACTTTTATTACTATGGAGACTGCATAAATAAGGGTCATACAAGGGTGTGTTCTAATTTAGCAATTTACGCTCTAAAAACAGCCCGCTAAATAGGTCATAATCGCCCGCCCGTATATATTGGTATATTATGTATTAAGGGCTTAATTGAGTGTCTTAGAGCCCGTGGAGTCTGTTTTAAGACGATAAAGTTTAAATTAATATTTAATCTAAAATAAAAATAATTTGAAAAGTACAAAACTTCAAGTAGGTATAGGTGCAGTGGTATTACTTACTATTATTAGTATGGAGAAGGCGCCGCGTAAACAAGAGTAGCCATTTTTTAGCTCTAAACCTCTTGAGCGGGCTCTAAAAAGTTTTACAGCTGTAAAGCTCTAAACCAGCAACTTACGCTCTAAGAACGGGCCCATAACCGGTCAAAATCGCCCGACGGAACATAAAAGTAGTTATAGACCATTGCATCTACCTACTTGAAGTTTTGCACTTTTCAAATTATTTTTATTTTAAATTAAACCTTAATTTAAACTTATACCGGACATAAACTAACGTATGCATTTCGGGCTTAATTAATGTTTTAGATCCCTTTATCGTCTTCGTCTTTCGCCTAAGGCGCTAACTTATTATCAGCTATATCCAGTACTACCTGATTCCTGATAGAAATACTGAAAGTAAGTTGATTTATCAACAATATAGCTCTCCATTAATTCCTTCCTTCCATCATTCCTTATTGGTTATATAATAATTAGTTCGAAACTTTATAAGCATTTTCTACTTCGAAGATGATCTCCTACCTCACTTCAACAGGGTGGCTTGTAATGACACTACTTACATTACATTGATTATTTATCAGTACGCAATATAAGTCCAATGTTAATCCATGCATCCAGATGACTTCTGGAGAGTTTTCTATATGGAATGGTATTAGTGTGACTACGATAGTATTATATTTGGAGAAATCTATTCGAACTACGTAAGATTAGTAATAAAAGGAAACAGAAAAGTATAAAAACTCCATTTTATTAACTCCATGTAGTCGAAAAGCAGTTACTGATTGATAACTATGTTATTCGAATTTGCAAAAAGAAAAAACGCCAAAAAGTGGAAATACCTTATCCTTAATATAATCATCGTTAAGAACACTTCCGTAGGTATCTATATAATTTTATCTATTTCTTACAATTGGTTATACTTTATCATAGTTCATTTAGTAATGATCATGCAACTCAAAATTATCTTCATGTTAATGTGTTATTTTACTTCCGATGAAGTATTCAAAAAATGAGAAAAAACAGTGAAGCGAAAGTCTTAAATTAATCTTTAAATAATAGACCTAGTTTGTGAATTAAGAATATACTTCCCAATATATTAGTAGCCTCAAAACTCAACTGTTAACAAGTTCTAAATAGATCAAGGCATAACTGCCACAGGTGACCATCATACGACAAAGTGATAACGGATCACTATGAAAATGTGGAAGTAACATAATTTCTCCAAAGCAGTGATCTGGTCTCGTGATGAAGGGTCACGAGTGATAATGGCTTGAAGAAAACGTAATGTCGGAAGTCTGTGATACTTTTGAGGTTTAAGTTGAATAGCATACAGCCCACAGAAGATCATATAGCTCGTTCTGTCTGTCTTGAGTTCTAATTCTTAAATACAGACAAGTATAAAATATGTCAAAATTATTTTTTCTTGATTTCAACACCCTTTGTTGTCATGGATATAATATGCAAAGAATCACAGCGCAGACAATTCTAATTTAAAATCACCTTTAACGTTTAAAGATTGCTTCAAAAATTACGCCATTTAAAGTATTAGTAGTGTTAAAACCTCTTTTGGTAGATATTTCATGAATTCGAACGCAACCAAAACTTTCCTCAACACAAACACCGTAGCCTCCTAAACAAAGGCAAACATCTAAGGACGTCTGTCTTCAGAAGCCATCTGTCACAAAGAATGTCATGAAGCTCAATTTAATTGTAGCCAACTCTTTTAATGATCTTGCGTGTCTTCGTTGTACATGGATATTAGATTACATAATAAATGCTTCTGTTGGCTCTTGGTCACTAACTATTCAAGTCTTTTAGTAGATCCTAATACTAAACCGAACCTAAAATATAAGATGTCGACTGACTCAAACTTTATGTGCTCCGGGAAGAAGATATGTTATTTTTTCTCGGCTACGAAAGCTAATCCATTACGGAAAGTTGCGACTTCAAACAAGGTAAGCAACCCTTTTGCATAATTTTTTAAATTTTTACTTTCATAGACTAGGTAGCGTTTTAGGTACCTCTTAGTAAAATCGTGTAGGTACTTTTTAGTTTCTAGTTGTATTTTAATCAGGTTGAAATATTTTTATTTCTTTGCTGGTAATAGTGACTGAAAAACTGTATGCGATATGAGAGTACACGCTTTTGTAATAATAATAATAATAACTACTACAACTCATAACCTAATCCAAGGCCCCAGAAGCTATAAGCTTGTGCGGGAGGGAGAGGGCGATTATTATTATTATGTAGGCCCAAATGTGCGGCTGCAGCCGACTTACAGATGGAACAGCGCAAATCCCACATTTGTGGCACAGCTAAGGAAAACTGCAGAAAACCTTAACCAGATCTGCCGGCGCCGGGAGTCGATCGCGGGCCGCTTGGGTGAAAGTCCGGCACGCCAGACATTACACTACCAAGGCTGTTAGACATTATAGATGAAATAAAACTTGAAATCAGAATAGGTAGATCATAACTTCAGAACATCGAAGGATGCCTTACATGAGCCTGGTAAATTCGCTAGCTAATTCCAGTCATACAGACAAATCAAGATTTTTCTGGATGCTTCACATTTACAACACATGAATCTTAAGAACGTTAAGAAGACCACCGATTAATGGCATAAATCAAATAAATTGCTTGTCAAACATGCGTTTGAATTACTCAACTGAATTGCAATTCATTTTTGCACCCATTTCCATTGCATGATATCTGGACCTACCAGAATACAGATAAGATTATACTTACATTTTGAAGAACTGTTGCTTCTCTAACCATATTAATTTTACCTCGGTAACAAATAGTATTTATGACATATTCTGTGAATAACTTCATACCAAGAAACAAAATAGAATTTGCTAAGTTTTCAAGCAAAAGTAGTATATAAATGTAGCTTAGGACAGAAGAAGAAAATAGTATTAGAGGTAAGTAATAAACACACAGAAAGGTATTAAGTGAAGTAGGAAAGATGAGCCATTTTCCTTCAAATATATATACTGATCCTTTACTAAACCTCCCTACCTAAAATGAGTTATTGTTACTATTGTTAATGCAGAGTGTATTCTTTAATTAAGACGCTCATTTTACATAATAATGCTCAGTAACAGTATGTGTAGCCTCTCTAATACACCCCATCATCAGTTGGTTTTCCAAAACAACTATGATATCAGTTGGTGCGCAGGTGAAGACATAGAAGAAGAAACCAGCTTGTTCATCAGATTCTTTCTGTTTTGCCATACTTGCAACATATCTGTCAACATAAGACTAATTATTTTGGCTTTAAATAAAGTATGTGGATTCTGTTGCGCTGTTAGACAGCATGCGTGTTTTTAATATTGATCACCTTTGAAGTCTAAATACTACAAATCTAAGTCATATTATTTAACATGTTTTAGGTTTATAATACTGCATCCATCGACTTGAGTGCCTTTGCTAACATTTAGATCTCCAGAAAAACGAAAAAGAAATTATTATCTACGAAGCATTATTTCTGTTGAGATCTTCAACAATCCAAAATAAAAATTATCACTTGTAATTACACGAGTGCTTCGAAATTATCGATTTGTAATACGAACGTTGATTAGCAACCACGAGTGTCATTTTTTGACGTTTTAATTTCCCGACGTGCAACGGAGGGAAATTTGTCAAAAAATGACACGAGTGTTGCGTTTTAATCAACTTGAGTATTACAACAGATAATTTCAGAAGCACGAGCATGTAATTCGGTAAGATTATTTCATGATACAGTTGTTTATTTAAGCATCTACTTATTAACATAAAGATTAGTATTTGACATGAAAGTAAAAAATGGGACACATGTGACACTAGTTTTCAGCGTTGTCACGAAGATAAAAACAGTCGAAAAGGACAATAAAAAATTATCGAATTATCACTGTAATCCAAAAAATAAAGCCTTGCGATTGGTCAAAAACGAAGTAGAATGAAATAATCTGGAAAAGCCCATACATTAGTTTTTTCTAGTAAGCTATTGATGAAAGTTTTTAATCGCGGAATACTCGAAATCGATCTAACGGAAGAATTGAATTAATTTTGGATTATCATTCTGCTTTGCGTCGTGGTTCTTTATTGTTTATTAAAAACAGACATACCCATCCTCAACCATTACTATAGATACACATATGATCGTCACACAACGGTTGCTATGACCAATCAGAACTGCACTTCCATTCAAAATTCTAATCACCTTGATTTTCGGCATTACATTTTATAATGAAACTAATTGACAGCTTGGAAGCGCCCATATTTGTTTTATTTTATCTATCGATTTAAGTACAATAACTTGCAGTTCAAAGTTGTCAAACAAAAAGCATATGAGATCCTAGACATTTTTGACTATGAATTCATCCTGGTTTATATATATCCATCCTTACTTTTAACGGCATTTTTACTTACTGAATAAAAATAATCTTGACAGCAATAATTTAAAAAAAGTGTGCATGAACAACATGAACATGTCTAATATTTCAGCAATAAATAACTGGCTTACGCTAAAAATCCTTTTAGAGTCACGCAAATCTTTAATTCAGGGAATATAATACACCTAAATAGTAGAATTTTTAGGAAAAAAATTAACATTGGTCAAGTTCATGTATTAATATTTCTAATTTTGCCATGCAAATACTATAGCACTTTATCTTTGGTAAATCTATTTCTAAACTAAAGAACTAAAATTTCAGCTATTTTTTTGTTTCTTTAAACTTCGTATAACTAGACTATTATCTGTCTCTAAAATTTAAGAAAAGGTGCTTTCAGCGTGCTGCGGTAAAATGTGCTAGGCCGACTATTACCTTGGTTTTTATACTTACATTTGTCGTTGTAATAAATTTTGCCACACAGCCTTCAGCTCTGTAGTTGGTGCCCTGAGGACCACACATCTTTTATTCGCATTTTTACGTGGAGTTCTAGTTAATTCTGGACCGCAGTGAACAGTGGGACTTTTTGCAGCAGTTCCACCGGGTTGTACAATTATTCTAAATTCCGTTGCTAAAATAAGCCCACTTTATTGCATGCAAATTACAGAAACTTTTCTTACCTTTTTTTCTAACATTAAAAAGCATTTCGGATATATGCGCTAAAGGTAGGGGATCTTCTATAATAAAAAGAACCCTGTCTCTTGATACTTTAGCAAACAGAAGTAAATCACTAAAAAGCAGAGTCCAATACTGTCTGATGCTTCTTCCTTCTACTCTACTTAAATCACCACCAAATATCCATTGTCTACCGGGTTTACTTAGAACGAAAGGCTGAAATAAGGATTCACAGTAAATTATCATAAAAAAATGTACCATAAAAGTTATAATATAAACTTCTTTATAAAGAACGGAAGAAGTAATGAGTTTCCAATTACGCAAAATCATACATTAAATGGTGATGTTGTGGCTAGTTCCGTTTTTTATAATTCAGTTTGTATAAATTCGAACTTGAAATTGTATTTAAACAGTTGTCTTATCTTGAAGTGAGAAATAATGCAATTTGTAGATCAAAATATCAAATGAAATATCTAACATTTAACGATGCTGCATTTTTACCATTTGACTCGGGGGTCCCAATACGGGAAAGTGACGGAACACTTACGGTGTGTGTGATAATTCGTAAAAGTTTTTTACACCAATTTACAAATCACCTTATAGAATGGACTATATATACAAAGTGAGGGTATAAATCATAACTTTTTATAACCCTAAAAGATGTCTGTATTATGAAAGGAAAACCTACGTAAAAAACATCTTCTGTCCCGGATGTCTAAAATAGATAAAATGTTCAAGACGTCTCTTTGATATGCATATGTCGTGCTAAAAGGTAACATGTAAAATTTGTCACTTCTGCTTAACTCTTGATTTATTTCTAAGCCTGTTTTTGTAAAAATCCACTTTAAGTTTTTGTCTCCTGAAAGAATTAATTTCTAAATTACATTTTTACGTCTAAATAATTGTGTATTGCAGATATAATAAGAGAAATTGACAATAATAGTTTGAAATGTACTTGGAATTTTAGATAATGGAATCTTTTTATTATCTCGGTAATTACTACTTTTACATAAGGCATTTATAAAAGAAGTTATTTTAAATGAAATATTAGTCGTAAAAGTGTACTTAGAATGCCCGCAAAAGTGGTACTCTTAAAGGTACTGTTGTTTATACCTGTGATACGAACTATCCATATAAACATGCCCATAACAACCAGGGCATTATAAGCGAACGTTATAGTTTATAACGCACGCTCAGCGTTCATTTTGCAATCCGAGTCTGCTTTACGTTCAATAGTAATTTGGATCATTAGGCGAGAAACTATATGTTTGCATACGAGTGTGTTGCAACACAACAAATAACACGAGTAGTTGCAACGTAGTTTCTGAGTGCGTGATCAACGAGTTATTTTGTGCTGACTTCTGAAGAAATTTCTTAAAAAAAATTAACGTATTCTTTAGATGGCATGTGCTATTTGATTTTTGTTTGTTTTCCTGTTGGTAACAACCAACAACAAAAAAATCTGAATTTTAAAGTCCTAGTTGTGACTACCCGATAAACATAAAAACTTTTAGTTTTATAGATATACACAACGTCTTTGGCAACACCAACAATTAACCAATTAAACCTAATTTTCTACTTGTACATATTTTCGTGAAAAATAAAATCTTGTATGCACCACTAGCGTTACTAGATTATAATGCACATCGGGCGACTTCCATCACTCGAATCCGGGTTTTTCAATACTCGGGCTGGAACGCCCTTGTTACATAAATAACTATTTCATCAAAATTTGTTTTCATTCGTTTAAGTTGGAAGATGGTGCATTACAACGAATGGAGTAAAAGTGTCAATTTCTAAGCAAAAATTATTTGTTATTTTGTAAGAAAGGTTATTTTGTGTTCGTTTATATAAAATTGTAAAAATCCATTAAAACAATTTTGGCAGATATAAAATGAGGTACAAGCGCAGCCAAAGGAACGGAAACGCCAATATCAACACACCCAACAAAGCTTAAATATTTGCTAAGAATTAACATTATGTCGAAAAACACTAATGGCAACACCTATAGTTAGCGAAGCTAGCAACAAAAGATATCAAAATATTGGCCGTCGCCAGAACTATTACTACAAAAGTGAACCACTATCAACCGAACTTACCTTCGAATAACATCAGAGTCATAACCGACCAAACCTCCAATAACATAGAAATACCAATCTAACCCTGTAACCTTAAAATATCATCGGACACCGAACCTAACTATTAGTAGCCTAAAATCACCTCAACATGTCACAACCGACCTAACCTCAAACTGTCATAATTAACCGAATTTAACTTCGAATAACCTCAAAATGCCAACCTAATCTCCAAATATTATCTGCGATCAGACTAACGTTGAATAAGTCCTTTCATTTAAGAACCCATATCGGCGTGTACTTCGACATTATGTTCAGCGTACTCGTTGATGATTTCCAAAGACTTCTCTCGAAAGAATGTGACTAGGTGGCTTAGGTTTCTTACCTAAAATAAACTGTTTAACTATGTACTCTAGTTTTTATTTAATTATTCGTGTACCATTAAGGCCTATTCAAATTAGAGATATATTTGGGCGCCCATTGAAACGCGGGCAACGAAGGGCAGCTCAGAACAGGTTTTTGTATTTAATAAGTTTTAATAAAACTACTCAAATGGCAACGCAGGGTAGGGCAGGACAGAACTGCCTCGCACAGAACTTGCTTTACACAGTGTTTGAGACACCTGCGCGAGTGTTCCCAAACCTGCGTAATAGGCCAGTAACCGGGTAATTTATATCTGCAATCTTCTACAGAATTGATTTTCTTGTTGGAAAATGTTCGGGGTGTCTGAATGTAACGTCAAGTTGGCAGGACGTTGTAACGTCAAGTTGGGTTGAGAGTTAGCCGCCATCTTGGAAAACACGTTTTATCAAACATCTCGTGAACCGTGTCTCGTACGACAAAAATAGTAGAGATCATTCTCGTAGATAATAACATTTTCTACAACTTTTATTCGAAACTTTTTTCTGTATAGTGCATAGATTTATATTTATAGCGCGCCAAACTTCTTCCAACATGGTTATTGCTAAATATATAGTTAACGGTTGGTGATACATTAAAAATGGTAGTAACCAAATTTATAGAACACAAAATTTCCAATAAAATTTATATGAAGTTTTTTTCTATAAAACTTATACTTTAAGAGCTATAGCTTGGTAAACTATTGCACCGCGTGAATTATCAGTGGAAATGTTGCTCGTAGTACACGTACAAACATTTCATAACACATAAAACGGCGAAAAATGTTTAAAAAATGACAATATATATATATATATATATATATATATATATATATATATATATATATATATATATAAATATCAGCGTTTCGAATAAAAGTTATAGAAAATGTTATTATCTACGAAAATGATCTCTATCACTTCATGATAGAGATCACTTCAACAATTGCAACCAAATTTTAGAAGATCTAATTATTATTATTAATTCCGGAGAATTAATTAACTTTAATTGACTTTATTTTAGATAAGTTAAATAAATCTAGGTGGCGCTCAGAGAAAACAACCGTGGAGCGTTTCTAATCCGTCAATCTATTAATTTATTTTCGACTAAAACAAGTTCATCTTTTGCCGAACCTGACTCACCTGTAGTAATATTTGTTATCAAGATTTGTATTGTTGTTTAGCAACCTTATTAATAAACTTTGCTACATATTCAGATGTTTCAAAGCGAGACTTTCTTTTTATCTTGGAAGTCAATCAGAACTTGTGCTACACTTTTTTGGCATGCCCAATCAATGCAATGGAGCAACAAAGTTGTTTATTTTATAGTAGCAAATAACTTTTGTTACAATGCACCTTCATTTATATGCATTTTTCCAAAATCTGTATGTATGCGAGTTTTTAAGAGAAATATAAGTATGAATGTCTAATGATCTTTGTCTATTAAGTGAGTCTTTTGTGCTTCAGACAAAGAATTTAACGTGCCTCAAACCCCAAAACAACGTAAACAAAATAAACACAAAAACTTAACCAGTAGTTACGTGGGTTACTGTCTACTGTATAGTTAAAGGTTGATGCACACCCTCAAAATAAACTGAATATACAATTTAATACGTAATAATGAATTACTGAGGATTAATTGAAACGTGTCTGCAAAGAGGCAATTCGAAAATAAAATTAAAATTAAATTGTGAGAATAAAATAGTAGGTACACATTTTTTAAAAGAAAAGTCCTTGCTATTCAAGAGTCGATTTTAAATAGAACAGGCTGCTCAGAAATGTGTAAAAGGTATATCAAATTGTAAAAAGCTATTTCCGTTTATATTGGCGCAGTGATGAAACCATTAACGAAAAAGTGTAATCATGTAATGTTTGGTTCTGGCTTTGTTGGCGGTTTTAATAATTTCCGTAGCGTGTGCTTGTAGTTAAAATCAATTTTGTTCATAAGCATGATAGATTGAGTTTTGAGTGCATAGACAAATAGTATTATGCAGCATGTGAGCTTCTTAAATTAAATTAAAACGGATTAAAAAGCTTAGAACGGCGCTCTATTTGAAGTTTTTCCAGGTTCATCATACCTACATCATATTCAATATACCAAACGTTTCTTTGCTTACTTAAGGTCCAAGTGTACCCAAAAAAATTTAATGGTACATTCAAAAATTCTAAACAAAATCACAGTGGATTTACTTAAATTGTAAATAACTGTAGCAAATTTAAAAAAAATCATTACAATCATTTAGACACCCAATACGGTGCATAAATCTTAACCGCATGATCAGGGTTGGCATGTTTAAAACATTTTGTTTAAAGCTCATGTTTAAAACTAGTTTAAAACATCAAACTTAGTTTTAAACTATTTCTTTTTAAACATGTTTTAATCGTATGTTTAAAACATGTTTCTTTGTAATCGTTTTAAAACAGCTTTTTGACAACTTTTAAGATAATTTTAGATTCTTATACTGCATTTTCGAATTTAAATGACCATTTTCCATCTGAAACGTGTATTATTATGTATAATAAGCATCACAATTATAAATTATAAAATGTAAAAGTATAGACAATTTATTGATTGTTTATTATTTAAATCTATTTTGGAACATGACTTAGATTGAAACTTGTGAAAAGTGGATCGAGGATTAGATTACATTGTATAAAATCAACTAATTTTGCTGCAACAACATTAAATTAATGTTAAATATTTTTTTTAGATGTAGAGCATTTAATAATGAGTTACTATAAATAACGTAAATGTAAATAAACAAAAATACCTTAGAAAATCCTCCCCTATAAATATTAGCAATAGTCTTTGATACTTCATAAATCAAACTAATTACGCACATTTATTTTTTGCAATGGATACACTTGGCACGAATTTTATGAGGTTCAACAGCATCTTTAATAAAATTGTTAAAAAATGCTGCCATATGCCATATAAAATGCGCATTCGTCGACCCGTCATCATGAATATATAATATTCCAGTGATTTTCTATTTACTAATTCTGCATTCTTTTCAGAGGTCTGAAGACACATTTACAAAGAATAATGATCGTTTCATTTCTAAATTACAATTTGCAAGGTGTTAACAATATTTAATACTTTTGTTTTGGCGAGAATTGAAGTAGATTTTTTATTAGGGTATTTTTTATTTAAGTTACTCTATACTAGGAAGTTGTAAAATTAAAAAGTGATGATATAAGAATAAAAGGACTTTTATTATTGTTTCAGGCATGCACAATCATGATTCATGATGGTAATTTATATCCGAATTTAATAATATGTTTATTAAAAGCTTTCATTAAAATATTTCAAAATCTTTATTAGTTTAAAACAGTTTAAATCATGTTTTAAACATGTTTTTTTATATGGGGTGTTTTAAACTAATTTTCGATAAAAAACATGTTTAATTTAAAAAAAACAACTGTTTTTGTTTTTTTTGAAAAAAACATGTTTTTTGCCAACCCTGCGCATGATTAATAATCGTTGCTTTTTCGATAAATCATAGAATAATGTGATAACTTTGGTTTTAAATTAATACTCTAGGAATGTTAAAACTTGCTTACCTAACTTGTTTTGAAAAACGATGTTTATTAATTAAATTATTTCACATTTTTTACGTGAAAAATTAATTTTAAAGAAGCTGTACATTCAAAGTTAACCAAGAATACCACTTAAATCTCACAGTATTTGAACTATTTTCCCAAAATTTTAAGAAAATCGTATGTGTAGTGACTAAATTATCGCCAAAAAAACCTGTTTTTTGCCAAAAAATCTGCTTTTTTGGCAAAAAAACAGGTAATAATTTAGTCCGTAGACATGCGATTTTCTTAAAATTTTGGGAAAATAGTTCAAATACTATGAGATTTAAGTGGTATTTTTTGGTTAACTTTAAATGTACAGTTTCTCTAAAATTAATTTTTCACGAAAACATGTGAATTAATTAATTAAAAAAAACTTTTTTTTAAGCATTCCTAGAGTATTAACTTAAAACCAAAGTTATCACATTATTAAATTAATTATGAAACAAGCAACACTCGTTTTTCTGAGTACACTTGGACCTTAAGATTTAAAACAAACAATTGAAACATCAAAGCTATTTCCCTCGGAAAAGTACCTTTGAATACATTCTGTTTAAAATGCTAAATACCTATTCTCCAAACAAGAACAGAAACAGCAACTTCGTTTTACTGCAATTGATAAATCAGTTTTCTTACTATTCATGAATGTAAAGCACCCGTCTGTTCGAATAATACATATATGCACGTCTCACTGTCAGTCAGTTCTTATAAAAATACGATAAAGGTTGATGGATAGTCAATAAACTGAGAGCTTCAATTTTTATATAGCAAATGAATCAAATATAAACATTGGGCCGTTGTGATTTCGTTTACATTTCTTATACTGAGAAACATGTGTTTGAGTTTTTTATTAAAAATAAAATTTAAATTTCATGAGATTTTTGATATTTCGAAACTTGGCCGTTTTTATTATTGTTATGTTTCTTTTCTATCATAAATACTTTATCGGTGGTGAAGAGGCAATAACATGCAACTGATATGTAATTTAATAGGCTGTAGAGTGTAGTATCGCATTATACAACCATTATTATAACAGCTCTTCTGCTCATGTCAGGTGGATTAAGTTTGTTCAGAACCATGCTACTATTACAAGCCCTAATTCATAATAGTTGGACCAGTATTTTTTGTCAATGTCAATGTTACGCAGCTACTTTTATGTGAAAAATGCTAAATGGGAAGTGCAACTATGGTATTTTATTAATTAATAAACAAAATTACATTAAATTCGGTTGGTTAATAACAAAATATTTAATTTCTAACAATATACTCCATCGCATCGTCATAATAGTTGAACTATATCAAAAAATAATACATATGATTAATTTGCCTTACATTTAATATTTCGTTGCACCACCTTTTGATTCTATTACTGCTAATATACGCTGTGGCATTGAGTTTTTTGCATATTGATTATGAAAGTTGACTTTTTTTTATCAAAAAAATCCTAATGAAAGTAGCGCCTTTTTTTTCATTATTTTTTAATGGCAGTGCAAGTGGCTAGAAATACGTCCGACGTGTATCACCATATGTATATTCACGTCCGACGGGAACTAACTTATTAGTGGAGTAACCTTACGTTTTTATCTCGGAACCGGTTAAAACTACTCGGACTTTCATGATTCTTTTTTTAAAATCTTGTAAATGTAAAACACTAAAACCTTTACAAACCATAAATTGACGCTCAGATCGGGAAATGCGGTGAAACTCGAAAAACCTAAAAGTCTTCCAAGTGGACCAGTAGTGGTTGCTCGATCCTCTCAGAACAGGATATTTTTTTGTGTATTATCACACCTATGTATTGGTAGTTCGAAACCACTATTAATTTATTTTAGTTATTTTTGGTTTAAATATGGCAGCTATATTTGTTTCGCGGTGCACGACGTTTTTTGCAGTTTTCTATGTAAACGAAAATCTCGATATCTCAAGAACGGTTGGTCGTAGAGACTTGTGGTAAAAATCGTTGTATTGATCACACTTTGAATTATATTTGTTGTTCTAAACATAAATTTTGTAAGATGCTTCTTTATGGGTGCAATTTCACCCGATGTTTAACACCATTTCTGCAAAATTACCGCTTTTTAGGGTGCCATATTTCCAGGAAAAGGTGAGGTTTCAGGGTTCATTTTTTCTGACAAGGTGCACAATTAGGAATACTTTATATTTAAAATATTTTAAATGAAACTCTTGATTTCTTCATTTTTGGGCAAGTTTGGATCTTAATATCTCTGATGGGCATGTATGGATTTTTTTATATTCCGTGCAAATAAAGCAATATATAATGGGAAACTGTAGTAAAAATCTCACCTTTGATATTAGCGTGAGTATAGAGCTGTCATACACGGATTGAGAGGAAAATTGATCACGGAAAAAATACATGGAAAAAGCACCTTTATTGGGAAAGAAAAATTATTATTATTACTATTATTATATAGTTATGTGCTACTGATAAAACACCTTGCAGTTATTAACATAATAAGGGTGCTTTTTCCGTGTATTTGTTTCCGTGGTCAATTTTCCTCTCAATCCTTGTATGACAGCTAACATGAGCACAACTCTATACTCACGCTAATATCAAAGGTAAGATTGTTACTACAGTTTGCCATTACATATTGCTTCATTTGCACGGAATATAAAAAAAGTCCATACATGCCTATCAGAGATATTAAAATCCAAACTTGCCCAAAAATGAAGAAATCAAGAATTTAAAAAGCCCATAATTACCAAAATAGTGAAGTTTCAGATTTCAAATATTTTAAATATAAAGTATTCCTAATTTTGCACCTTCTTAGAAAAATAAACTCTGAAACCTCACCTTTTCCTGGAAATATGGCACCCTAAAAAGCGGGAATTTTGCATAAATGCTGTTAAACTTCGGGTGAAATTGCACCCATAAACAAGCATCTTACAAAATTTATGTTTAGAACAACAAATATAGCTCAGAGCGAGAGCAATACAACGATTTTTACCACACGTCTCTACGACCAACCGTTCTTGAGATATCGAGATTTTCGTTTACACAGAAAACTGCAAGAAATTTCGTGCACCACGAAACAAATATAGCTGCCATATTTAAACCAAAAATAACAAAAATAAATTAATAGTGGTTTTGAACTACCAATACATAGGTGTGATAACACACAAAAAATTATCCTGTTCTGAGATGGTCGAGCAACCACTACTGGTCCACTTGGAAGACTTTTAGGTTTTTCGGATTTCACCGCATTTCCCGAGCTGAGCGTCAATTTCAAATTTGTAAAGGTTTTAGTATTTTATATTTACAAGATTTTAAAAAAAGAATCATGAAAATCCGAGTAGTTTTAACCGGTTCCGAGATAACGCTCTTTTTTTGCCTAACGCTCCTCCACTATACCGGTTGTCAACGACATCACTTTCCGGCTGCCATTTCTGTAGTTTTTAATCAAACAAGATGAAACTTGTCACAAGTTATAGGCTATTACAAAGAAACTTATTGAGGTATCCGTCAAACTTCGACGACTTCCGGTTCAGCCGGAAGTGACCCCAACTTTGGATTTTTAAATAGAACACCCTGTATATTTTTTGATTTTTGGAATCTAGCATTCATTTTACATACAACTGTAAAATTCTTATTACTTTTTGTGTCAATTTAACACTTTTAGAGTAAATTTTATTTTTTAATCTAGAGTGCCATGACCTACCATAAATCGTTCTAATAGACGTTTACATCTGCACAAAAATATTTACATAATTTTATCACGTTTCGTTTGTCTTACCAGAGTGTTCAAAATTGACTAAATCACTTTTTTGACAATAACGTAAAAAAAATAAATGCAACTATACCACTTTCATAGTTTAATTAGATGTAGTTTTTTAAGACAAATCCAACGGTGTACCACAACATTAAAGTTCTCTTGGATGTTCTAAAGAAAACTTAATTTTATTCCATAGCACGAAGATCAAAAAATGTTATATCCAGTTAGCCATGAGAAACAAGTAAATAATAGCGTATATTAACAATTTTTGTAAACTTAACTTAATGACCAATTTGGTCTTCAAAATATCCACCTTGGGCATCTCTACACAGTATAACCCGATGAACGGTTTCTTCTACTACATTTCTTAGCATATCCGGGGTGATACTTCCAAAAGCTTCCCGTATCCTGTTCTTTAAAAGATTTAAGATTCTGGAGGTGTAATGTAAACTTGGTTCTTATATGGCCCCATAAAAAAAATCAAGTGAGGTCAGGTCCGGGGAACGAGGTGGCCACTGTATTGGCCCATGGGTGGCAATAACCCGATCCCTAAATCTCTCCTCCAAATAATTTTTTACCACATGGGCATTATGGGGTGGAGCCCCATCCTGTTGGAAATACATTCGTTGTGTTATCGCCAGGGGCAGATCGTCCAAATACTCTTCAATTTCGTTTTCTAAGAATCGCAAATATCTCTCAGCGGTTAAACGCCCTTCAAGAAAATGTGGTCCTATTATTTTAGCGCCAATTATTGCAGCCATTGATTTCATACTGCTCTTGATCCTTGAATCATGCGATGTTGGTTTTCCAACGACCAGTACCTTGTATTTTGTCTGTTGAACATACCATTATTGGTAAACCTGGATTCATCCGACTACATTATTGAATTTGCCAAGTCGTTGTTATTATTGTTGTTATTTAAATACCAATTGCAGTATTCCATTCTTCTATCAAAATCGTTTTCGTATAAATGCTGATGCAATTGGTATTTGTAAGAACGATAATCATGTTTCTTTAATATTTTCCTAACGGATTCGTGGCTAATATCTAATTCTTGTCCTACTTCCCTTGTAGAACTAGTTGGGTTTTGTTCTACAAAAGCCACAACATTTATCTCCATATCCTCACTTATAATAAATTCCTGAAGATCATCGGGCTCGTTTCGCATTTTTCTAATTAAATAGATAATGTGTTGCCTACTTGGCTGGTTAATTCGATCAGGATACTCTTGTTGGTACATTCTCGCAGCTTCGGCCGCGTTTTTCCCACACTGTCCATAAATAATGAGAATATCGACTTGTTCGCTTTTGGTAAACATACTCGTAATAAATTAATATTAACCAAAATAATTGACACAAACTGAGAGAATAATAATTATTTACGTAAAATTCAATCGTTTATCCTGAATTAGAATTCAGCTGTTTTCCATGGCAAACTTAATTGGTAGATACTTTAAGGCTTTATCTCCTTACTTTTTAGACAGCTATTATTTACTTGTTTCACATGGCTAACTAGATATAACATTTCTTGATCGTCGTGCAGTTGCATGTTTCAAAAATTAAGTTTTCTTTAGAACATCCAAGAGAACTTTAATGTTGTGATACACCGTTGGATTCGTCTTAAAAAACTACATCTAATTAAACTATGAAAGTGGTATAGTTGTATTTATTTTTTTTACGTTATTGTCAAAAAAGTGATTTAGTCAACTTTGAACGCTCTGGTAAGACAAACGAAACGTGATAAAATTATGTAAATATTTTTGTGCAGATGTAAACGTCTATTAGAACGATTTAAGGTAGGTCATGGCACTCTAGATTAAAAAATAAAAGGAGGAGGGTCGATTTGGTGCGGTTTTGGCCCCAAATTATTTTTAAATGAAAAAATCAGAAAAAATTTTTTTTAATGTCTACTAACAATAATAAGTCGATTTTACCCTAAACGGGCGATCCCCCCCTAGCCCCCCTCAATCCTGAATATGCCATCACTTGCTAACAGCGTTCTTGGGGGGATATATCGCTTTCAAACTTATACTAACACCCTTTTAACTCTGTCCGCTCTTATTTATTATTTTTCCCCTTTTTACCCCACCCCCTTAAAGGGGCATAGAGGGTGGTTTTCCTATTAATTCGTTTGCGGAAAGTATAAATGTAAAATATCCAAGCTTGCTCTCCAGACTTGACCAGGGTATCTTGGGGTTTTTGGGGTCGCTGATTCCGAACCTGAAGTCCGTTAACCTGCATCACGTCAAGTTTACGGTCATTTGAAGATCAAATTGAAAAAAGATGACAAAGAAATCCAGAAAAATAGATAAATACGTATTTGGCATCTCTAAATTTCGATTTCGGGCTTTCTTGAATCGCTCGCTGTCAATTAGAGGTCATTTCAAGGTCAAATCCATATTATGCTAGAGTGAAGCTGAAGAAAATGCCGTGTAATGAATTTGAATCACTTTATGTATAGGTTTTTGAGGTAGCTGAATCAGGGGATCAGCTAGAGATAGTTTCAAGGTAAACTTAACATCTGAAGATTGAGCTAAAAAACGCTTTGTATTTTCATACGGTAGATGCAGGCATCTGGAATCGTTGATTTAAATCAGGGGTCTCAAGGTCAACCGGATGTGATTTGTTAGTTGAACCCTTTTTGAGGTTGTTGAATTGAAATCAAGAACCCGTTTAACCTTGTAACGTTTGATAGATGTCATTGTAAGATTAGTAGTAGATTGTTTTATGGCTCGAAATATAGGTTTCAGGGTCCTTTAACCATACATACCTCGAACTCATAACTCTGTAATATTCAACATTCTAAGCCTAAAGAACAATTTTTAATACGTTAAAGTCACCATCCAATAACTTCTTCAGCCTACATCTTCACCTAATATCGCAATTACTTTCACCATTTCAGGCTCACAAATGAATACCTTGAGCTCGTAATCCGATATCTTTATTTATAAAAAGCTCGTAATCCGATAACATTCACTTGAGTTTAAAATGATGTTAACTCTAACCGTATGTGCAACGTGTGGTTGCAACCAGGGAACTCACGTTAAGCAAGTACCCCAGTGAGAGGCAAGGGGACTCATGGTAAACAAGCACCAGAGTCAGAGGCAAGGGGACTCACGTTAAACAAGCACCCCAGTGAGAGGCAAGGGGACTCACGTTAAAAAAGCACCCCAAAGGGAGCATTGATCTACCACGTACACTTCGTTGTTCCTGGGTAACGCAAAGTGTAGATCATTATACCTATTAGATCATTATTAGGGTAACTTTTACATCATACTAACGTAAAACTAGATATAATGTACATATAATGTGATATTTGATTAGTTACAATGCTCAAGGATAAAACTGTAAAAGCTCCCATCCTTCGTTCCCGTTCTTCCCAATTTTCCCCTCAGCCCTTTTATGGAAAAAAATAAACGAGAAGAGATTGACAGTATACATTGTTTAAAACAAGTAATATATCCCCGAATGTGTAGAAGATTCGCAGCTCCTAATCACACCAATTGCATTTTCTGTATTTGAGGATGTAGAGGGGGAAATAAGGGGAGAGGTTGGTCCATTCAGGTTGTTTTCAACTTATTATTGTTAGTAAAATAAAATGCAGTAAGTGAGTGGTGCCATCTTTTTCATTTTAGAGGTTAAAGGGAGAGACTAGGAAAAGGTGAGGATGATGTGTTTAAGATCAAATGGTTCATTGTTGCTATTTAAACGTGAAGACACATTTTGTTCTGCTCGCAATATCAAATACATTTCGCTCTCAATGAACCATTCCCCCCTCCAGTCCATAAAAAATCTCTAGATGATCATAAGAAATGAAAAGATCTCCTGAGTTGGCTTCAGCTACCTTGAGATGTAAAGTTCACCTTGACACTACCTCTAGCTGATCCCCTGATTCAGTTACCTCAAAAACCTATACATAAAGTGATTCAAATTCATTATACGGCATTTTCTTCGGCTTCACTCTAGCATAATATTGATTTGACATTGAAATGACCTCTAATTGACAGCGAGCAATTCAAGAAAGCGTGAAATCAAATTCAGAGACGCCAAAAACGTATTTATCTATTTTTCTGGATTTCTTTGTCATCTTTTTTCAATTTGACCTTCAACTGACCTTAAACTTGATATGATACAGATTAACGGACTTCGGGTTCGGAATCAGCGACTCCAAAAACCCCAGCATACCCTGGTCAAGTCTGGAGAGTAAGCTTGGATATTTTGCATTTATACTTCCCGCAAACGAATAAATAGTAAAACCACCATCTCCGCCCCTCTAGGGGGGAAAGGTAAAAAGGGGAAAAATGATAAATGAGAGCGGATACAGTTAAAAGGGAGTTAGTATAAGTTTGAAAGCGATATATCTCCACAAAAACGCTGTTAGCAAGTGATGGCATATTCAGGACTGAGTGGGGGCTAGGGGGTGGGGGATCGTCCGTTTAGGGTAAAACCGACTTATTATTGTTAGTAGACATTAAAAAAAATATTTTCTGATTTTTTCATCCAAAAATAATTTGGGGCAAAACCCGCACCAAATCGACCCTCCTCCTTTACTCTAAAAATGTTAAATTGACACAAAAAGTAATAAAGATTCTACAGTTGTATGTAAAATGAATGCTAGATTCCAAAAATCAAAAAATATACAGGGTGTTGTTCCATTTAAAAATCCAAAGTTGGGGTCACTTCCGGCTCAACCGGAAGTCGTCGAAGTTTGACAGATACCTCAATAAGTGTCTTTGTAATAGCCTATAACTCCTGCCAAGTTTCATCTTGTTTGATTAAAAACTACAGAAATGGCAGCCGGAAAGTGATCTCGCTGACACCCGGTATATATACGTCAACTTGTATCCACGTCCAATGTTCGTATTGGTCAGTCTACTCACGTAAGAATTCAGACATAAAACTATGAGCACTAGTGGAGGGTGCATACGTAAACCCCGTACGGCCGGGCACCGGCAATGGAACGTACACAGGGTGTCTAGGAGCCCCTACACCAGACTTTACCAGCGCATTTCTGATGGCATTTGGAACAAAAAATCTTAATAAAGTTTTTTGATTAGAGAAAATTCAGATTTTTAATAATTTTCACCGAGGTTTTTATAAAAGTACGTATAAAATTATAACGCACACATGGTGATATTGATATTATCGATATCATAAAAAATAAAGTTAACTGTATATGTAAGTGCAACGTTTGAAATTTTAAAGTCAGACAAACATGATGAAATCACATATTACTGTGTATTTCTCGAATCCAAACCCACCATTCTCAAGCGCCCAATTGTATTACATTGTACTATGGCCAATTAAATCGCTTCGCTTTCTTGACATAGTGGTTTTGCTTTACTAAAATGCACGCGTCGAATGATGACTAATTGTAATACAAAACGTAAATATACAAAATTGTGCATTAAGCTTTTAATTTTTAAGACGTTTGGCTACAACGGGATTTTAATTTTATTTAACCGTGACCTCCCATATCTTTTTACTGTACAATTGGTTAAATCTAGTCTCAACTTTCAATAGTGAAAAAGTGGGTAAGAGTTTTCCACATCGAATTCCAATAGCCCATGGAATTTACTGATTAGTGTTAATTAATGATGCTAACCTAAACAAGGAAATGAAGAATCTGGTTCACAAAAATTACCAGGGTAAATGTGCAAAATTTAAAAATGTAATTTAATTACAGTAATATTAATTTAGTTAATTTTAAGAAGAGAAGTAAAATAAAAATGAACATCTATTGCCCCTATTCATATTTAGTCATATCGTACGTCGTTGACATTTTTAACAGCTTAGATTATATCAGTGTTATTTGTTACACGCGTGTGTTGATCACACGTTGACCCAGATTCTCATTTACTTGTTTATTAGGTTATAATATCCGTGATCAATGGGGGGGGGGATGGTCCGGTTTTGCGAATCATCATCGGTTACAATGACTTGACCTACACCAATATCCTTTTCTTAGTTATTTGCGTTCGCGGAATTATCATTTAAGTGACTGACCTCATAAAATTGTATTATAAAAACGATCATGTTGCAGAATCTGCAATGTAAACATAACAAACCATAAAACATCTTGTTTGAAGAAAATAATAAACACTACTGTATGTGCTAAAAACATTATACCCGTCTTTATTTGCATTTTTTACGAAAACTACGCTTCTGAGAAAAAAATGCTATAGGGATTTTTTGTTTGTCTTATCTATATCTAACTACCTGCCGCGTTCGATGTCCGTGTTACGAGACTCCCTGTATAACACCGCTAGCATGCTCGTACGCATACATTAAAGCAGCATATCAAGTGTTGCATTGCGGGAGCCCCGGGTTTTCGTATGCTCTGACCGCTACTGCCTATGAGCAACTATTCAACTAACTTTGATGAGCAGACACATCCGAACGTGAACATTGAACATACGAGCAGGTATACTTAGTGTAGGTATAATAAAGAAAGTAAATTATGATAGAACTAAAACAAATAATATGTAATGTTATATCTAATTAAAAATTACCTAATTGAAATTTTGTGTTATTGGAATTGGTTTTGAAAAGGTAGTTTAGAAACAGTAAAATATGCAAGAAAAATGTTTTATTTAAATTTTGTTATTAGATAAGATAAAGGTACATATTATATCCATTATGTTATAAGGCTTATTAAAATAGTATGTAGGTACATACAGAAACTGAGAAAATAAAACCAATCATCAATACGCCTTTTTAAATTTAGATTAACTCTAGCACATGTAAAATGACTTCATCTCTAGGCACCTACTGCAAATAATTGAATCATCTTGGCAATCTTTATTGCAAACTGAACAAAACCATACTAGATCTTTCTTTTTATCCCCAATCATTTTAATGTTTTGCTTCCAGTAACTAACGTAAACACAAATTCCACGATTCTCAGCGAAATGTAGTAATGGCGGCGTGAAACGGTCACAAAACGAACTTCAATCTCCTCAGAGATTATTGTCAAAAAATACTATGTTTTTCTGATTTTTCTAATATTTTGCATAAAAACATAAATAGGACGAATTTCTCAACTCACAATATGCAAAAAATGTCGTGTACAACACGCTATGAAAGTCTCTTTTTTTCACTCATCTGCTTGATTCATGATGCTTGATATCAATACTGCAAATTCGTGAAAAAAGTATGACTTTCATAGCTAGTTGTACAATATACTATTACAAGCCCCTGACAATATTTCGATGTATAAGAGTTCCAGATAACCCCGAGCTTGTCCTTTAACTGATGGCGCTTCGTGCGTGCAGAGCTCTTTCGCAATTCTTTTTTTATTCTTCCCCACAGCATCTCGTTTGGAGACAGATCGGGGCTAGATGATGACCACTCTAATAGCGGAATATTATTTTTTGGTATCCAACTTTCACTTTTTTGAGAAGTATGACACGCAACTTCATCCTGTAGAAATATCTATACTCCATCAGAACTCTGTAGGCGAGGAATGGACGGTACAAGATGTTCTTGAAGAATTTTTATGTATTTGGCCGTATTTACAATGCCATCAATAAAATAAAGATTACCAACTCCTTTTGCCGACATACATCCCCATATTATGACTGAGACTGGGAATTTATCCTTCCGTTTAAGGTAATCTTTGCGAAAAGGCTCATTTTGCTTTCGAAGCACTCTACTCCTATCATCTCCAGTGCAACCCACAAAACGCGACTCGTCGCTCAATACGATGCTGTTCCATTAATGTAGATACCAATCTTTGCGACTCAACCCACTTTAATCTATTTTTGCCTTGCAAATCCGTAAGCAATGGCTTCGATTTTGCCAGTTGATTTTTTAAAAATTTTAATAATGTTTGTTTATCTTTAAGGAAAATTGTTCAACTCACTTTATAAAATCTGTAATTAACATTTTGAAATGCTCTTTGTAGTACTTGTCGACACAACCTGTAGTGCATTCCCCCATTTTGTTGATATTTCATCCGTAGCAGAACGACGGTTTCATCTAATTATTGTTGTTAGTTAAATAATTCGGGCGTCTGCTTTTTTTTAAGTCAACTAAGCCGCTTAGCTTATAATATTTAATAATATTCCGATCGTTGAACGTGATAAATTTAATTTTGCTGCGATTTTAGTTTGCGTAGATTTACCCTTATTCGATAAATGAATTATTGATTTTCTTAAATCAGTAGATAAAGGCTTACCACGCGCCATGATTGCTATGAACTGACGTATGTTACTTGCAATTGTTCTCACATATTATTTACATCCATTCGAGGCATTGGTCGGTCTCTTTGGTCCAATCCTTTCTTTTTTGAAATAATTTCATAATATTATAAGTGGAAGATCTATGAGCTAGAATTTCAGTCTGTTAAAGCCAAAAACTGCCTTGTTTTGCAATAAATCGTATATAAAAGTTTTTGTCAAATAATTATGTTTATATCCGCATAAAGTAGTGTATTTAGGTTTTAGTGTATTTTACATTGTTAGTGTAACAATATTGAAATGTGTTGCGTCAAATTACAGCGTCAACTCGTCACTTTCTCGTTTACATCGTTGGTCTGGGTTTTCATTGAGTTTTTCCTTTATTTCGATTGTTTTCTTATTTTACAAAACAGTTCTTTTATTTTTTCTATTTCTATATTATTTTTTAGACACCACTGTAAAATAAAAAAAGAATAAAAATATCTGAAAAGTATTCGTGTTGCCAACGTGACAATAATTTAACGTGGCATTAAATTCAAACCGTCCTCAATCATTTTGGAACACCCTGTATTGTAAGTATCTGCAAACATTCTAGAATTATGTAATAAAGAGGTATAGTAGAAGCAAATTAAACTCTTTTTATTTTAAGTTTTAAGGTATTGTATTATTGTAACAAAACAAAATTATAGAGTTAAAACTAAAAGTCAAGTCATTTTCTCTACTCTTTCTTCGTTTTTTCTTCATTCCTCCCATAATAAATATGTTGGATCTTCGTCAAATAAATACTGCTAACATAGTTAATAAAGAATTGCTTGTTTTAATTCTCAATTTAAATTTGAAGTTTTATACTATTTTTATGATCTTTAAGGGCGCGTTATCGCCGCCAGTGTTAATAATAGGAAGCTTCAGTAACCATAAACACCTAAAGATGGCGCTACGGTCCTCAAAACGGAATTAATTTCTTTAAAACTAAAATTTGAAAATGTAAATAGAAACATTATTTCATCGCATCGCAGTTCGCTGCTCACCGTGTTGCCAGACATACGTGAACTTTCAAAATATTTTAAGTTTAACTGAAATTTTTAATTTTTAAATGCCAAGAATTAATTTAAGGTAGTTGAAATCAAAAAGGGGAATAAAAAATGCTAAAATAAATGCTTGCGGCCTCCCGTACTATAAATATCTTTAAAAATATTAGTTGTTCTTGCTGGTTTTAAGAAAAAGAAAAGTATTACTACATTAAAATATTGAAAATATATATTCGTTTTAAGAAATTAATCAGGACTAATTAAGAGTGAAATAGTTTATTCAAGAATTACCCGTCATATGCTCTTAAGTAAAGAAAAACAACATTTACTTCGGGAATTTATTAAATAATAGTTAGTCAAAAGATTAGGAAAGTTAAATTATTTTTAAATGTCCCGCGAATATTACCACCCAACGCTTCCTGGTGCAGAAAGCGTTCAACTAAAAATGACTGATTTTCGTGCTGCCATATTTAAATTTCCGCGCCGTGTACATCTATTTTATTTTAATCAATACTAAATAAGTAAGCAAAAACATTTATCCATTGTCATAGATTTTGCTATTAACGCTGGCGTCTGTCCTGGTAAATTTCAATCTGTAGCTGGAGATGGCGCGACGGTAGAAATTTTTAATTTTTTTGGATCGGTCATATTCGGTTTGAGCAGTTCGGTAAACAAGCAAAGCCTTCTAAATAAAAATACAACCTTCTGTTTATCAGACTCTGATATTATCTGTGATATTATATTACATAATTAAAATAAAGTTAAACCATTCTTTGTTTTACTTATGTGAAACTAGAAAGTAAGCAAATATAGCTCATACGAATGTCTGTGATAATAGCAAATAATATATGTAACTGTAATTATATAATTTACTTTGCATAAACGTGTACAAATAACGCTTCCCGACAAAACAATGATAGTAATTTAAAAAAAATAGAAACGAGAGAAACGTCCGTCTTATTATAGCTTGAAAGAAAAAAACTATAAGGAATTTCAACGTCATCATAAGATTATTTTTACAGAAACAAAAGGGTAGCTTTGGAATATTTCTGCTACACTGCCGTCCAAAAGTTTGGATGCACTTACTATTAGTATAAATAAGATTTTTACTAGGATCTCTAAATGTTGATGATCAGGTCCGGATATAGATAGAGACCCAGGGCCCCTAGGCAGTTAACGGGCCTCCCCTTTTTGATAATTTAACAAAAAAGCAAAACTTTTCTTTAAAAAAAAACTTCACTTTTACTTAGAATAGACAATCCAACATAGAAATGAAATGAAAGTACCAACTATACTTTTTTTACACATTATAATTTTTACATTTTCATACAATTACAAGATTACATTTCTACAATATAACCTTTCTGCAAAGGAACGGATGATCTCACTATAGTCTACAGACTGCATTATTTCTGACTGTACGGAATTAAGTCTATTTTCTTCTGTAGTAGATCATAAATAAATCTTTACTCTTTTAAGTGCTGGAAACGACCGTTGTGTCGAACAGTTTGACTCTGGTGTACACAACATTATCCACAGCGCTATTCCCACGTTTGGATAAATGTCCAAAAAGCCTTCTTCCACGATGTACTTTGTATGTAGCTACAGTTACGATAACCCTTTCCTCTGTAACCTCTGCGAACAACAAATGAGATCTACAAAGTGTAGACACTGGTTTTCCAAAGTACCATCCCAATCCCCCGGATAGAAGGCTTACGGTTCCGTACTCCGCTACGGACGTCTTGATATTCCAAACCCATGTAGCTTCGTGAGAAAGTCAAATCTTTGACTTAACTTCTCGTAAGTAGAGCCACGTCTCTGTAGCTCTGCAATCAACCTGTTTATAATGACGTTGAAGATTCCGAATCTGCCCCTGCTGGAGAGTTTAACCTCTTTTTCCTTTACTTCGTCAAACTGGACTTTTCGCTTACCTCTTCATATAGTATGCGTAGTTCTGTTCTTCGCTTTTTCCACAGCTTTCGACTAATAACCATCAAAGGTAGCGACTTTCCTTATATCTTCTAGGTATGTTACCAAGGACTGAAGGACACCCATTTGCTTTACAACTGTTGAATTTGGCTTCAGTTCAGGTAACAAACTTGCCATCTGCGTGACGAAACCTAGAAAAATTGCACAATTCCTGTAAAGTACCAAAGAAAGATATAGCAGTCTCACAACATCCGACAAGATTCAGTGAGTCCAAGACGTGATTTTCAAGGTCTGCAGAACGACGATAGCCAAGTCTTCAGCTTCATGTCTACTGTTTGGTATGAATCTTATAAATCGTTCGATAGGAAATCCCTCAGCCGACACATATTGTAGTCAGAGTCGAGTCGACAGAGATGGAAAAATACTTCGCATGCTTTATCTCAGTCACATCGTGCTGATGGCCTTTTCTACCATAATGTTGATAATTTCTTCGCATAGTCTAGACGAAAGGTATGACTTTGTGCCGCATCATTTGTTTCCTTAGTTTTATGTGCGTGTCCAGAAAAGGATCGAACTTAGCCAAAAGTTCTACGGACATGACATATTAGTTCCCACTGTTTCTCGATCTAAATCTTTTCTGTGGACCTATAAACGGCAATCCGCATGCAGACAATGACCTCACAACAGACAAAATATACCACAAAACCTCATGCTAGTATTTTATTTCTTCTTTCGTTTGAAGAACAAGACTCTTGTCAACTCTACCGCCAACCTTCTTCCTCGCTAAGCGGACCAGTGTCGCACATGCTGATCTGTGATCGTTTGAACTGACCCACATTTTTGCAGTCGTTGTATTTCATCATTAGCTAACAACCCCGATTTTACAAACAGCTTACAAGGGTCAGAGAACACGTATATGAATAGTATTTTTACTCTTTAAAAATACTATTCAAGGCCGAGGTTGTTTTTCGCCATTAGGCAATGTTTGGCTAAAGAGTGAAAAGGATGGATATCTGGTTGTATCTGCGTACTGGTGGCGCTTCGAAGATAAATCGGCATTCATATTTTGTTTCACGCCATTTTGTACGAAGTGTTGGAGTGTGGCACCGGCATCATCAGTATCCAATCGACAGGATCGTCACTAACAGATGGAAAGGATGGAATCGCAAAAACATATGTTCTCGTGAAATTCAAGACGTTCTCCAATGATAGCTGCGGGGTTTTCGGAAATTAAGCTTTGAGGATATTCAGGTAGCTGGTTACAGTTGCCTTTTCGATTGACGGTCGTAACTCCAATCGCCAAAGGCTGATGCGTACTAGGTCTAGAAAAGGAGAAAGAACGAGTCCAACTTCGGAATATTACAAAAAAGCTCTTTTTCCTTCTGCAATTTCTTCTGATTTCTTTTTCATTTCTAGACATCGGTAATTTCTAGAAAATGAGTGGATAATGAGTAATAGTTTTGTTTGTTTTTGACAAGGCAAAAATGGGAAAACAGAAATAAGCATTGAAAAACGAAGTACTATTAGCACTCTACTTAAAGAAAGTCTGTCATGTCGAAAAATTGCAACAAGAGTGAACGTTTCGCTAAAAGGTGCAATAGTCAACTATTGCGGAATTCAGAAGTATCGGTACTAATAATAATGATCGTCCTCGTATTGCAAGATCAAAAGTAACTAGCGCTTAGCAGGACAATCATATTGTGGTGACAAGCAAACGAGATAGACGATTAACTCTATCAAAACTATGTGCCCATATCAACAAAACGCGCTTAAACCCGGTATCACTCACGGCAGTGAGGAGAAAGAAGTTTATGAGATGCAGGTTTAAAAACCTTTGTTGCCGTCGAAACCTTTACTACGGACAATAAATAAAAATAACACACTTTAAGAATATACTTTGGACTGATGAGGCTGTGTTTGGAGCTCGTCGACGTATTTCTGTCAGAAAACGCAGTTCGTTTCAAAACATGGCTGACATGGCTCCTCAGTGTATACTACCCACAGTAAAAGACTGGGCTGGTTCTATTATGGTATGAGCTCAGCATAAGAATAGTGCTCTGCAAAATAAAAGCACTCTCGCACATATTTTCAGCCGACCGAGTGCGATGTTGATTGTTAGCGGGTTACGCAGCAACAGTTATGCTGTAATATTCGCTCCTTGTTATTACCGCAGCATACGATGACGATCGGTAAGCCTCGAACTGATAGTGATATGTGTGCGATTTTCGGAACTAACTGAAAAACTTTAAAGTGTTTCTGAATCAGCTGGTTATTCTTGTGCTGTGGTGTGGGGTTGCTCTTCTGACAGAAATACTGGATATTTTACTAAAATAGACATGAGGAAAGAGGGTTACAAAGAGATATTCGCTAAACACGCAATACCATCTGTCTTAGAATCATTGGCCGTGGTATCGTGTTACAACAGGATAACGATCCGAAGCATAGTTCCCGTCTTTTACGGGGGTAACTTAGAGAAGAAAGAAGCAGATGGCGTACTTATTAACATGACTTGGCCATCGCAATTGCTAGACATTAACTCTACAGAACCTTTTTGAACTCTACATTCAAGAGCTTGAGAAGCAGAAAGGTGAGGATGTTCTGTCCCAATTCTCAAACTGGGTATAATTGAAAATGGTCTATTTCTAAGGTAACTCAATTTATTTTTTGCTTAAAAGAATTTTACACAAATGTACAAATAAGGTAATTGTAGATAATTACCAAATGTATAATATCTAAATGATGAACCTGACTGTTGTGATCTACTGCAAGACGTAGATATGATCTTTTCTTGAAATCTTCCTACAGCGGTGAACAAAAAGTCGTTTTGTTAAAAACAAAAAATCTTACAGAAAATTGATAAGGGATCAAAAAGGCTTTTCAAAACTTACTGCAATGAAGAGTTATGAGAGAGTCAAAATATTATATAAAGTCGATAGATGTCTATGAATAAAAACACAAGCAAGAAAAAATACATTACAAAATGATGAAAATTATGAAACAATATAAGAGCAGAGCTGGATAGTCAGATGACCACCTATGCAATGAATATATAGGTAACAAAGACATGAAGCAAATAAAACTGAAGAAGAAAAGAAAGAAATACTAGAAAGTATAAAGAGTATAAGTTATTGCATATGCAGATGATGTAATAATTATGAGATTATGACTAAAGAACTCGTAATAAATTAATAGAAACTTTCCAAAAGATAGAGAAAGAAGCAGGTACCATTCGATTAGTAAAGCAAATACGACCCAAGTATAAATGCAGAAGGGAAAGGAATAACCAAACAGAGTATACGACGATTGACCAAATTACAAGTTTGAAGAGATCAACATATCAATAGCGCAAATGATAGAAGCAAAATGAGTAAAGAAAGAATACTAGTTGGAAATAGAATGTACTTTGCTAGTAAGAAGACACCAGACACGTCAATGGATCTCTTGTGCTTAACAAAAACTGAAGAGGAACATCTCGAAACTCTCGAATACTCGGATCAATCATTTCTTACTCTTGAAGTACATGCATTGTGTTTTCATTCATTCATTCATGTGTCTCGGTACATTTTTTCTGTGGAGACAGCCAGCGCTACCTAGCGCTGGATGACCCAAACCCTATTGAACTACGCGATGTAAGAGAGAGAGGTGAGGATCTGAGCTTGAATTCTTTTTTCGTATTTCAACAAAAGCAACAAGTTACTAAAGCTTACCCATTAAGGTAAGCAGTTGGCACCTAGTGAAGCATTAATGGTAAATACCATTAGAAAATAAATCATAAAATTCTAGAAGAAATATGCGGAGAAGATGTTGTAAGGTTTATCAACTCACAGTAGATTAGACAATTCAGCCATGCATGTAGTGTCATATAAGAAGATTCAGAACAAGACGGCAAAATGAGATGCAACTGGGATGATAATGCCAACAATAATAAAGCTATGGGGGGGGGGCAAGCTGGTCATTCCAGAGGTCAATGTCTGCCAATCCATTTGTTGGAAAATACTTTTCCAGACATTGCGCAACTGGAACTGGAAAATGTGGTGGTGCACCATCTTGTTGATATCGAATGTTGGTAATCTTGTTTTTTAATGATTTTATTCAAAAATAGTCACAGATTAGAATTCTGCATATAACAGTTATAAGAAATTAAAAATGATTTTTTTTATATATGTAGTCTTCTATATTTTGTAAACATTTATTTCAGACTCCCATTATGATCAAATATTGTGGAACTCAATACCAAATACTTTTTGATTCTAGTGAAAAAAGATGGACTTGTAATTTAAAAGAATAGTCGATAACAAGCTCCTAATGTGTGGCGGGAAAAAAATAAATAAATGAAGATGAATGATTCACCTATCACTTGTTAGTCAGCTGACTACAGGAGCACAATTTATGTAGCATTCTAATTAGTTTAATTTATTAGATATATGAGGTAAGCGCCGTAAATTCTCGGCCCGGCAGGCTTCTACAAATGCCAACATGCTCAAACTCGGTTTCGTCATAGTTGAACATGTAAGACGCCTACACTATATATATTACGACTAGAAGCGTAATAGATTTTAGTAGCCACTCAAGCATCGTGACGAGTGCATGAAAATGTAGCAGCTAACTAAAATTGAGTTACGCACAGTCATTAAATTTTTAACAAAAGAAGGGCACACGCCTAATCAAATCAAACAACGTTTAGACGGCGTTTATGGTGATTTATCTCCTTCATATTCCACCGTACAAAAATGTTTCCGTTTGGGGCAAGAATCTCTTGAAGATGATGAGCGCACCGGTCGGTCAATTGAAGCGGTAACGCCTCAAAAAGTTGCAATTATTGAAGAAATGGTATTAGAAGATCGCCATTTGAAAGTTAAGGAGTTATCAGTGATGTCTGACGTCTCGGAAACAAGTGTTCGCCGAATTCTTCGTGACTATTTGGGTATGAATAAAATTAGTGCAAGATGGGTGCCACGTCTTCTCTCTGCTGTTCAACGTCAACGTTGCGTCGAACGTGCACGCTCGTTTTTAAACTTGTAGGGAGACGACCCAAAGCCGACTATGGAGTCCATTGTCACTGGAGATGAAACAATGGTTCTGTATTATAATTCTCTATCCAAAAGGAAATCGATGGAATGGCGGCGACCTGATGAACCTCGTCCCAAAAAGGGGAAAGTCGTTCAATCGACTAAGAAAGTTATGGCAACAATATTCTGAGATTGTGACGGCACTTTACTGATTGATTTTAAGGAACGAAATATAACTGTTAACAGTACATATTATGCGTTTTTATTGCGTAAATTGAGAAACAATATTCGTGAAAAACGTCGAGAAAAATTGACAAGAGGTGTTCGATTATTACACGACAATGCACCCGTTCATACTGCCGCAATATCACAAGCTGCCATTCGCGAACGCGGCTTTGAAGCATTGGATCACCACCGTACAATCCGGATATGGCTCGTAGTGACTATTATTTCTTTTCCAATTTAAAGAAAGACCTTAGGGGACGTCGTTTTAAGGACGAGAACGAGTTGCAAGCAGCTGTACTTGAACATTTTGAAGGAAAAACTTTAGATTATTTTTACAAGGGCATTGAATTATTAAGTCCATGTTGTAATAAGTGTATTGACATTAGGGGAAATTATATTCAAAAATAAAAATTATATTTTACCAAGTTTATTTTTTCTGTATCAGGCCGAAAATTTATGGCGCTTACCTCGTACATATTTGTTTAATTCCTAGTCGTTGAATATTTCATTTTGTTTGATAACTATTTAAATACAAATTATTTAAATAAATACTTAATAATTTTTGTAAAAAATCTCTCACTTCATGGTGTTTCCAAACTTTTGACCGGCAGTGTATATAACAATACAATATTTTTGAAATTTGATACCTTTGTTCCTTATCATGCTGCTTGGAAATAACAACAGGTACCTACAGATAAATTAAGGAAACGAAATATAGATTATACTATAGGACTTCAAATTAAAATAAAACAAACTCAAATAAACATAAACAATTTAATAACTTTGCTAATAGAGGTTAAAAATCTGACACATGAAGACACAATAAATTATTTTTGATATTTCTTTCCAGTTCCCTACGAGTCTTACATCAGTCTCCATAAATTGGATCTCAAAGTTTACATTGACTAGCATAGGCAGACGGCAGTCTTAAACAGTGTTATAATGACTGTATTATGTTTAGTTTGGTTATTTTTTAGAAAACGTTAATTCTACAAAATTGGCGATGTTCGGCGATGTTACGATTATAAAATTTATTTTATTTCATTTCGTATTTCAAACAATTGTTTATATACCACAATTTGTAATATAAAGTATATCTTGATCTCCGTTGTCAATGACACCGGAGTTTAAGACGTTCTTGATCTCCGTTGTTGTTGGCAACGTAAATAATTTGATGTTGCATTATAGCCACATGCATGCATGCATGCTGCTTTTTATCTCCTTAGTTACGCGTATGATGACACAGACAAGGCAACTTGCTTCTTTATGCAATAAATTCGGATTGATTTTAAAAGGGAGAAATTAGGATTGAAATACGAAATAAAATAAAACAACTTATGCAATACGGAGATCAAGCTTCTTTAAATCCTCGAAGATGTTATAACGCCGAGGCGTTATACATCTTCTTGGATTTAAAGTATCGCTTGATCTCCTAATTACATAATATATATTAGATATCTACTCCTTACAAACTATGATCCACACTACCTTAACAGTTTAACAATCATCAAACGTTACCTTGCTAAAAAAAGATTATTAAAAGAAAACTGAATGAAAAACGTGATATATATTTAGACACTAATATTTTGCGCCAATAACGCCCCCTTAAGACAATATTTTTATGATTTGAATAATACTACCGGTTACTAGAACCAGAGTGATTTAGTCATTTTGGTAACCTTACTGCATTTAGAAATATTTTATTGCGATAATCTTCACTTGCCAGGTATTTTAATCAACTTTTGATCACTATACTTGGCTAGTCATTTCTCTTATGACTACCTTCAGACATTAGATTTTTTTATTAAGATTATGTTTGCTTTATTCTTGTTTTCCATGACATCTTTCAATAAGTTATATTTTTTTATTCAACACCTCCTAATAATGACACTATTCATATGGTGATTTGGCATAAGTAATGTGATACATTACTCACTAGTGAGAGAATATTCAAAAAGTCACTACTTAGAGAATTCTCGTCCATAAATTCCGTGACCTCCCCACTGCAATTAATTATAATGCTTTGTGACAAATACAATTTGTCACTACAATACAAATAGCCAAATACAAATACGATTAATTTGTCAAATGAATTGTCAAATTGAAAAGATTATTATTCGAATAAAAACTAATTAAAAAGAGGTGTTGGATAGAGTGTAGTATTGCACACGTGTAATTAATCACGCAAGAAAAGTTTAATCACGAGACCGTCAAGTCGAGTGGCTAATTTGCATTATTACACAGTAGTACAATAAGTAACTATTAAGTCAAAATTGGTTTGTGACCAAGATTTCTGTTGTATTCTGGATTAGTATTATCTAATACTCTTTCAACCATAGAATATAGAGTTCTTGGATTAAAACTTTCCTCAAGAATACACCGAACTCGTATGCGTAGCTTTATGTACAATACAATGCTAACTTTCATATGGAAAATTCTAGCCCTCACTGAAACGCTGCGCTCGTACAGCGGGGTTGCAAACATGATAAAAAAACGTAAAATTTATGCTTACAACGTGAACAAAAACAATTCATAACTTTGCTTCTAATTGTTGTAGAACTTTCAAGTTGAACTGATTTTGAAGCTAATAGAGTATACTTTTTATAAACTGTTTTTATAAAATCAGTTTTATATTAAAATATTGATATTTTCATTTCAAGGTCTCAGGATGCAACCTTTGACCTTGAATTTCTAAGAGAGTATATCCAATTTTTTGGGAATACAGTATGTTAATAGCAATTCTGGAGGCATTTTGGAATAAGAAGTAAAAAAAATATTAAATATCGTAGTTAAACATCATTTCATTCGCTAAACAGGCACCTGGCATATTGATACCAGTCTTGCATGAGGTAGCATATTTCTGGACAAATATTTGCAAATCTACTCATATAGGTACAGGTATGATATATGTTGTACCTTTACCTGCAGATAGTGGTAACTATGCAGGGTGTCCCAGCCAAAAGTGACGAACACTGACTAAACAAAATAACCATTGAATTATGCGGTTTTTAATGGTTTAACTTTTACTTTGGGCTATTCTTTTCCAGCTTTGTTTTAAATTTTACTCACTTTAACGGCGTTATAAAATAATTGCTTATTTTGAAGTTCTTTTCAAAATTTATGTAAAAACTATGTTCCCTTAGCTTCAACGCAAGCCCAGGACGAAAGTTCTGCAATGATTAGGAACAAAGTTATGAATTGTTTTTATTCGCCTAGTAAGCATAGTTTTTACTACTTTATTGTTATATCTACCATCCTACCAAACTTCATGAAAATCTTAGATCATTTGTGAGTTGTGATGAGTTGGCATAGAATGACTCTAGGAAGATGAACCAATGAAATCATTTAGATTATTTTTAAATTATTATGTTTATAAATATAAACAATAGGTAAGTCTTTGCATACGTTATGCTTATTCTTTTAGAAAAAAATCGTGTTAACACGCTGGGTTGCTCTTATGTGAAATGATCCATATAGGTATGTACGTAACTGTTCTAGAAACGAATTTTCCCTTTTTCAATTTCATAAACTACCGAAACCTAGAAATAAAATAAGGGTCAGCATTTGATTTGAAATTCTCGCTGGATTTGCAACAAGTGAATTTGATTTGATAATGTATGTTAGAGGTTATAACAACCGCTTATATAGTCTTTGCATACGTTATGCTTATTCTTTTAGAAAAAAATCGTGTTAACACGCTGGGTTGCTCTTATGTGAAATGATCCATATAGGTATGTACGTAACTGTTCTAGAAACGAATTTTCCCTTTTTCAATTTCATAAACTACCGAAACCTAGAAATAAAATAAGGGTCAGCATTTGATTTGAAATTCTCGCTGGATTTGCAACAAGTGAATTTGATTTGATAATGTATGTTAGAGGTTATAACAACCGCTTATATGTTTGTCCTAACAAGTTGTTTAAACTGTAAGCGTACAAATGGCACAGCAGTATTCACTGGAATCAATTGTACTATTTTACATTCGCAATAAATGAATTCTATCGATCTTTAACTACATTAATTAGGGCATTTAGATCTTGCCATGTTACATTTCAATCAAACAGAATCTCTGATTAAAAGTAGCAGTTGTCAACCCCTCGTCATGTAATAATACATTATTTCAAATGCAAGTCATTCGTTTAATATTTTATTTCACGTGATGTGAATAAAGCTACACATTAGGCTAATTTTTGTGTAAATTTAATTACTATATATTACCTTTCCACAATGTCATGCCTATTTAATTTTCCAAAAATGCATAAACATACAAACATGTATTTCCATTCTAAAGACCCAGAGATGTAGGTCATTAACATCAAAAGCTAAATGATCCAAGACATACTTATATCAAAGTGCCATGCTTTCAATAAAATTCTTATAAATAGGTTTTATGTTTCTGAAACAACTCTCGTCTCAGTATTTAAAAGTGAGTCATAGTAAACTTTGAACAACCAGTTCTTGAGTTTTTCACGAAGGTTTCCTCTTGTTTCATGCTTATGATGCAAACGAACATAGAAACCTTAAAAGCCGGATCAATTCACACTATAGTTCTCGATGAACTTAAGACGTTCTACATTTCGTGTTTTAGGCCTTCGATTATAGTCGGTACATAGATTTTGCTGCTTACCTTACATTTTGTGAATACTAAACGGTTTTCTAAGTCTTGAACAGAAAGCAGAGGCCGTCCCTCTCCAATTGGAGGTTCCATTAGCCCTGCTTCAGCTGTCATTTCTCTATATGATATCTAAAATATAAAACAGTTGAAGCAAATCTGTAAGAATTAGCAATTAAATAATTGTACCTGTAAATCTTGAACTACTTTACTTAGCACCTGGTAATCTTCGTGATTCGCCTTAGTATTACTTAAAATTACGTTGAACAATCTTAAAACTTCTCTATAATGTTCTAAAGGCTTATGTATAAAGGCCGTGATATCGGGTCTTCTCCTAGGAATAGCTGGAGTTTGTAAAAATCTAACAAAATCGGAATTGGAGTTTCTTGTCTTATTAACTAGAATACAGTCTGCTTTCTTGATTCCTGAGCAATATCTTTTATATGCGGAAGTTATTTCGTTTACTCTTGACTGATACGTTCTTGGAAGAAGTTGTAACTGCGGTTCACTATATTCCGGAATTATTAATATGTCCAGAATGTCCTCTGTTATTCGTAATATCTGCAAACAATAAATTATGTATATCTGAAAAACTTTCCTTACAAGAAAACAATGAACTCCGAAATATTAATCAAATATTTTCTTGCACAAAAAAATTACAAGTTTAAATACTAGGAAAAGTTAGTTGTGATAAAACGGAGATTAGTTTTTACAGTTGAATTATTGCGAAAACTCAATGTACACCGTATTAAAACGGACTGTAGCAATTATTTTTGATTCTGAAACTGTTATCATTATTTCCATTAAGCATATTTTTATACATTTTGCTTCAACTTCTCTGTACACCTAAAAATATTCTCCCATTTAGGTACATACAAAAGTAATTGTAACTACTTAATGTACTTAAAAGTAACTTATTTAACCGTAAGCAACAGTTTACAAAGTACCTACGTAATTTAACTTTGATGTTTTGTGGGTCAGCTTTTGAAACAAATGCGACAGATAGTATAGAACCAAATGCGCTTATAGCTTTTCAGCCAATTTTAAGACCCAGCAGAAGGTTTTCCGTGGTATCCTAATCGGTCTCAAACCAGTTCATTCAGTGAAAATGCACATGCTGGGGGGGTACAAGGACTCCCTGAGACAACTGAACCCCAATGAATGGCAACCTCGTTCCCTCGCATTGTGAAATATGAGCATTGACAAAAGTTAGTATTGTGGTAATTGAGCGTACCTCAATTCTTGCGGCAATAGGTATTGCGGAAGGTGTTTCACGTTAATCGGTAATGACAATTTAATTTAGAAACAGAAGAATTAGGTATAAAATGTTAATTGATAAGATTTGTCACCAATTAGGCATTAAACTACGCTCTCCACTTTCTTTGTAACGCAATTTCTGTCTAGGTTAAATCCTGTTGATCAGATAGCAAGTTGAAATGACAAATTCTGGTTTGATTATGAACGTTTTTCCTATATAAATAAAAATGAAATTGAGCTGTACATGTTTCTAATTATTTCCTGGTGCCTTGATAAAGTGGTTTAGACTTGAGATTAATCACCTACTACAGCTTGTTGCAAAATCATCTTAAATTCAACTTTAGTTGAAGTTATTTGTAGATAATTAAAAATGACAAAACTTTCGCCGAAGAAAGTGCGGATAATGCAGATAAAAAAAGAATACTGCAAAAACTAGGTAAAACAATCTTGAACGTCAAGTTTCGGTTTCGTTGTGTTCAAGAAACTTAAGTAGGGCTCTCTTTCCATCCAGTAAAAATAGAAAATTCTACGAAAATCCGATACTGACAACAAAAAACTGGGCAGAAAATCTTCAAATAAAAAGTTAGCGATACACAGGCTTCCTAAAGACAATAGAGATAGACGGAAAGGTTGCATCTCTTAGATCCATTAGATCTAATCAAAAAGGTTTTTAGTACTTACTTTGTCGGAAAAAACGTTTATGCATGTATTATGAATGATGAAAATGAACTACCTCTATCTGGATATCAACTAAGTAGTCGGATTTTACATGAACCTAATTTTACACCAGTACCAAAGAGATCTGAAATCCATTTTTACAGAAAAGTTTTGACGTTCAGATAAATCTATAAGTGCAAGACAAAGTCCACACCTTTCTTTACATACAAAGATAACTAACATCTACCTAGAAGTTGTCAATCGTAATAAATGTTGAATGTAGATATTGTCAATAGTAGAAGCTAAGATTATTATGACAACGGGTGTCACCGAAATCAATGTATAAAATACATTTCGATATAAAAATTTCAGAAGAAACCAATCAGCTCATCAATCTCCATTAACTGTATGCTTTTAGTTCTCGAACTGAAAAACTGTCATCATTGTAAAACAAACCATTGTACCTAGTTCCTAATTTAAAGGTTCCGTTTTCTATGATCATGCCAATTATATTTCTACATGATAACGGTTTAAAATAGTAACAGATGATAATAGTTCTAATTTATTCGATTAATTTATTCAAATTTGCATTAATTTATTCTAATTTTTTACTGCACGTGGCTTGGCATGGTATACCAAAAATGATGCCAAGTCAAATCGTATCCAATTTTGACTGTCCATATCCTAGTCCAACTAAACTACTACTAATAAGTAATAGTTTGAATGAAATATACTTATGTAAATTGTTTTGAAGGCTGGTTAGAATGTTAAAAAATCTTGGCAGTTACAGAAAATCTAACAAGTAGAAAAAATAAGTCTTATACCGGAACTAGGTCTAAGGTTTAATTGCGTTAGATTTTCCTATGTTCAGGTCAGTGCTTTTGTAGATGATCAGAAGCTAAATCATTTTTTAGTAATTTTTGATAGTTTTAAATTTTAACCACCAACTACAACTGGAGAGACGCCATGATTCATGCAAGTTACCTTAAGTTTTACGTAAACAGTGTACAATGGTACATACGCAACCTACTACATCAATTAAGTCCCGTGGCCAACTTTACTACCAACTATGCATTATGAAATCGTAAAACTTGAGGCGTTGCCATTACTTTTTCTAATTTAATAAAAATATTAGCAATAATAAATAGGTTTTACTGTACATAAAAATGACTTTTGTCGGTTTCTGTCGTCTTCTACATTAACTTGCCAACATAATTTGGCAATCTTAATTATCTATAGTTGAAAGTTATTTTAAAACCTTAAATTGTAGAATTTTAACAAAGTTATATTCTCATAAGTAATAAATTTTATAAACCTACAGCTTTTGCAATCAATTTGAAAAATTTAGTTATCAAATGTAAATTAGCAAAAATAACCAAAACTTGTAATTCTTTCAATATACTTTAATAACATGCTTCGAGTATGCAAATTTCTGTTGTTTTTTAAAGAATTTTTTTATTTTAGTCTTTATTAGCAGGCATGACAGACTTTAGTTCAGTTTTTATTTAATTGGAAAAAATCAAGAACTTGATTGCAGCTTTAATTTGTTCTGAAAAAAGCTTTTATGTAATTGATGAAAATACTCTACTGTTATGAAAACAATATCTATTAATCAATCTTTGATTTCCCGGTACACTAATGGAAAAAATATTAGGAATTAATTTTTTTACTTTTTGTCATTTAAGAAATGAAATATAATGGAATTTACTGTTATTAATCGCTGATTGAAAAAAACGTTCTATAGTAAACAAATACTTATAAGTAGGTATATTAGATGTTGGTATAGCTTCTTCTTTCTTCTATAATAATTAAGAAATGGCTAATACTTTGCTTTGATAATTTTACATTTAGTTGAGTTATTACAAAATTGAGTTTGGTGTTGGTGCTCATGAATTTGGCATAGCGGAAAGAGCGGAGGTATTGGTCGTTGTCCCTAACATACAAAGCTATCAAAATGCGCTCCACTACCTCTGAAGTTTTTGGAACAGCGGCATTTGGGATCCTCACTCCGTTGTATTAAGCGTATTAAAAACAGGGCCGGCGCGAGGCGGGTTCAGCGCGTTCCCGGAACCCGGCCCCTCGCTTTAGGCGGCCCCGCGCTTTCTAAGACGCCGCGTTACAACTTACAAATACGAGCGCTTTCTCTGCTGCTGTACTCACACAAATGTTTCCGTGTCACTTAACGACTGACAAAGCAAACTCCTACCATTCAATCTCCGTATATTTTGATAACTTAATTAAAAACTTTGCAAACGAAAAAGGACTGAGAAATAATTTTTTAAACTCATCACTTTCAAAATGACATTTTGCGAATGTAACAGTTAAACGCAAACGTAGTGTTCGCGCACTCGTGCTTCAAAAAGATGCAAAAAGCACTGGCCCTTTTAGGTTCTCTAACAATAATTTGACTTGATAATAATAAATTTTGGAACAATTAAAGAATTCTATGACCAAATATTTTTTGACTAATTGGTGTCATTTTAACGGAAATTTTATGATGATTCATTTTTGGAGCAAACTTCCTTAAGGGCCGATCTATGCACCTCCTTGTCACTTTATCTGCTAGTTAATTGCCATGGATACAATTGTGGGAACAATTGTAACTATAGCAACTAACTTCCAGATAAATTTAAAAGGAGGTGAATAGATCGACCCTAAGCTTTCAAACCTAGTTGTTACCTCCACCAAAACGCCACTACCTAACCAAAACGCCATACAGAAGCAAATTCGAGCATTTTCAACCTAACCTAACCTAACCGAATCTAAACCTAACCTAACCTAAGCCTAACCTAACCTGATCTAACCCTAACCTAATCTAGACCTAATCTGACCTAAGTTGTGTAATTGCAAATTACACAATTTGGCATTCATAGAAAGTTAATAAAATTATTATTCATTTCCATGGAGATTAAGTATTTTGTTTAGTTATAATCTCCAAATTTGGAGTCTTTCTAATCTAAACCTAACCTAAACCAAACATAACCTAACCTAACTAAATTGTAAATTGTAAAAATATATACGTAAATTACACAATTCGGCAATCATAGAAACTTAATATAATTACCATTCATTTCCATGGAGATTGAGCATTTTTTGACTTTTGATCTCCAAATTAGCAAATTCACTTCAAAAATGATTTATATATTCAAAATCAACATAAAATATCCGTTAAAATGACAACAGTTTGTTGTGGGAATTCTTTAATTACCACACCTAAAATTTAATTTAGAAAATTTTTCCCATTTGACTATCATCCATGGCAAACCAGCCTTGGTAGTGTAATGTCTAACGTGCTGGACTTTCACCCAAGCGGCCCGAGATCGACTCCCAGTGTCGGCAGATCTGGTTAAGATTTTCTGCAGTTTTCCTTAGCTGTGACACAAATGTGGGATTAACGCTGTTCCATCTGAAAGTCGGCTGCAGCCGCACTTAGGGCCTACGTAATAATAATTATCGCCCTCTCCCTCTCGCAAAAGCTTGTAGCTTCTGGGGCCTGGTGTTCAGGTTATGGGTTGTAGCAATTATTATTATTATTATTATTATTATTAGAAATCACAAAAGAATGATAAGTAATCGACAATAGCTCTACTGACAAATGTGCAAGCGCTATCTATTGGCAATAAGAGAAAAATCTACTTGGTTTTATGTTTACTTTGATGTCGAAACAGTATTACAGATTTTGGTTAATTATGTTTTTTATTGTTAAAATTCCTTTCAAAAAATTTTGTGCAAAAGTCGAAGCGCGAAAACATCTTCGACGCATTCGCGCAAATGAATCACTCGCTCCTTTGTCGCTCGTGTTTCAAAAAATACTCTCATGCGCGGCTTGTAAATAAATATAATGATACTCTATAATCCTACTGTAATATGTAGTAATGTGTTTATAATACATAATTTATTTCGAAGTTGTTTTGGGCCAAATGCATTTTTGAACTCGGCCCCGCAAAAGCTTACGCCGGCCCTGATTAAAAAGATATCTTGTAGATTCTCTACAGGATTGATTCGGAAGAATTTTACGCTAAAATGTAGCGTTACGGAGTTATCACGATATTAAGTGGCAAGAAACTCAAAATTTGGCAAAAGTATACAATTTTAGACTTATTTGGGAGCTTCACAGTTCCGTTGCTACTCATCGTACAAACAAACTCCACTTTGTGATACCACTTTGTAGACACCACCAACAAATTCTTTAGAAAATTTTCTCTGCTACAAGTCAGTAAATAATATTCTTTACGCTAAAATGCACCAGAACGAAGTTATAGACGAAAAACTGAAAAAGTGCTAATTTTGGTGGTTTTTTCAAGTTGAATTATCTTTTTCTAATGGCTAATTATCTTATTCTAAATCAAAGAATGTAAAGATAGTGCACGTTGAAACGAACAGTATTGATTTGTTACTTTAAGTTGTGGAATCATTTTGTTATTGTGTAATGTAAAGATATAATCAAAGCGCTTTCAACAAAAATGCAGATGTTTTATTATCAAGGTGAATGAATCAGTCTTAGCGAAGTGCAGTGTAGTTGCATTATGAATTATTTTAGCAGTGTGTTATTATTCAAAATACGCAATTATAGGGTGAGTTCTTCTCACTAAGTATAATGTCTGCAAGTCTGAGTCGAGTTGTATGTGAAAGACACTGATTACTAAGATCATTTGGTCCATCCTACTAGAGTCTAGCCGAATCTGGGGGAATCTTACTTCCAGGAGAAATCTTTATCCTGACAAACAATGCATTGACACGGGACCTACGGTTTTACTTTATTATCCGAGAAGAAGGCATGCCCGGAATATAAATTATTCGATTAATTGTTCACTCTATAACTTTGAATAAAAATCAAAAAATCCCCTTTTTTTGTCTTATCTGTTACTTTTTAGTTGTCGTTTTTTCCTGTAATACGCGAATCTTAAGTATTTTAATATAAGCTTTTGTTTGGGGTGAAACCATACGCAATCGACCAAAAGAGCCAAAAGTTGTTGCTCGATCATTTTCGATTTCTTTTTTGTTTTTTTTTGCCTGAATGTTCCCATATATTTGAAATGTTGAAAAATGCATTCATTTCATTACATCAATCTACCGTGTTTTCCGTAGAAATCGGATTTCAGAAAAAATACCATAGCTTGGTTAATATTTACGCTATTGCTCTGAAATAAAAAGGAAATTACTCTATAAAAGTTACTCTATCCTGTGAGAATCATGATGTTTACTTACCTATAACAAAAATGCCCAAAATCCGCTCCCGAAGACGAACTACGATTTTTGAATAAATGCAGACTTTAGCTTGAAGAATAACTATGAAGGAAGAAGATCTCAGGTTTAAATTTTCTGCTATGTATATATGTCTGTATGTTAGAACTACCTGTTCCACAAAAATAAAAGGTTGGCATCAAACCCTTTTGTTTTAGAGACATGTAAACATGGCGCCATTCACGATTTTTTGGATTTCTGATACCCTGTATCTCATTTTGAAGAAATCGGAAAATTCTAAAAAATCACAGATAAAAGTATTCGTGGGATAAAATATTCTGCAAAAAAATCGTGACCTTGTTTTTTCTGGTAAAAAAGCTACAAAAGCTTAAATGTCAGTAAAAATTACTTTGGTGTAAGTAGTTAAATTTCGACTAACGAAAATTGCAGATTTATCTTTTATACAAGTACCGCTCACAGTTAATTATGATTTTTTTGATATTTTGTTAAATATTCGTAAATTAATTGTGGTCACTGATTTTTAAATTTCAAATTAAGACATAGCTAAACAATGGATAAATAGAGCTGACGTTTTAACATTTAATTATTGACTTTTATTATTTTATTACTTACTATTATGCATAGACAGAATAATTTGCATTAATGAAAGTTGTTTTCAACATTTCTTGTAAACCTACTTACAATTTGCGTCCCTTATACTGTCAGAAATCTGACAACACAAAGTAGTTCCTTACTTACAAGATATTGAAGTGACCAGCATTTCAAACATTTTCATTGATTTATAATCATGGAATATATACTTCAATATGTGCAATCAACAGTTACCCGAACGTCTTTGTAATCTATGGATCTAGATGTTTTGAAAGATCTTACGAGACCAGAGCCAATCGGTATAATTCTGTGATAATTTCTCGTGCCTGGGATAGTTTTACCTGTAGATAACCTATTTTTAAGAATGTTTTCGGTCTCTTGGACTTCTTCAGATGAAACATAGATATAATATATCCCTGGAATGCTATTCTTACAGTAACTATCTATACATGTCTTGTACCGTTAAGATTTAGTCGGCGTAGAGTCTTTGTAAGCTGGATCTTACAGTTAGTCTCTTCTATTACATGAGACATTTCGAAAATGAATTCCCGCGAGACGTTGCGAACGGTCCCATTAGTAACAAAAATATACTAATTTAGTGACAGTGCTTCTAGCCAATACAAAAACAAAAAATTCATATACCTTTTAAATTACTTCCAAGACTTCGGAATCAGTGCTGAGTAGAATTTTTTAGTAGTAGACCACAAAGAGATTAATTGCAAGAACCAGTTTACAAAGACCCTACACCGACCAAACTTTAGCGGTACAAGACATGTATGAATACCGTAAGGAAAGTATTTCAAGGATATATTATATTCGTGATTCATCTGAAGAAGTCCAAGAGACTGAAAACATTCTTAGAAATAGGTTTTCTACCGGACGATTTGCTCTGGTATCGGAAGATGCTTCAAAACATCTAGATCCATAGATTACAAAGACGTTCGGGTAACTGTTGATTGCACAAATTGAAATATATATCCCATGACTATAAATGAATGAAACTGTTTTAGATGCTGGTCTACTTCAATATCTGGTCAGTAAGGGTCTACTTTTTTTTGTTAGGTTTCTGACAGATAAGTGACGAAAATTGCAAATAGGTTTACAAAGAATGTTGAAAACAACTTTCATTAATGCAAATTATTCTGTCTATTCATCATATTAAGTAATAAAATAATAAAAGTCAATAGTTAAATGTTAGAACGTTAGCTCTATTTATTCATTGTTTAGCCATCGCTGTTGATTTAAAATGTAAAAATCACTAACCACAAAATCAAAATAAAAAAAATCACAATTATTTACTGATTGCGGTCTTGTATTAAAGATAAATTTGCAATTTTCCTTAGTAAAAATTGAAACAGAATTTTGTATCTCACGAATAGTTCTATCTGTGATATTTTTAGAATTTTCAGATTTTTCTAAAATGAGATACAGGGTGTCAAAAATCGTAAATGACGCCATATTTACATGTCTCTAAAACAAAAGAGATATGATGACAACATTTTATTTTTGCAGAACAAGTAGTACTAGCATAGAGACATATGCAGCAGAAAATTTAAACCTGAGTTCTTCTTCCTTCAAAAGTATTCTTCAAGCTAAAGTCTGCATCCAGTGTTGTAACAGATATATTATTTTGTGTATCTAGATACAGATACAGTTACTATCAGAAAAATGTACCTAGATACAGATACAAGTTTCTAGTACTATTACACCACAAAAGTCGCTAAATCTGGTTGCTTTTAGTTACCCTTCATGTAACCGACAAGAATATACTTACTCTTTAACATATTTTTAAAAGCACTTCATTAGCATAGTTCTTTAGAACTTTGAAAGTTCTCAAATTGACTGTTGACAGAAAAAAATTGGAGTGTGTAACAATCCCGTATAGTGCCTCTACTGTACTCGCAGACTTAAAAGACTCACTTATGGCTTGTCGTGATACTTATCTACAAGTCCAGTAAAATATACATTCCAGAATTGTTACGTAAATAATAAATAATCACAACATGTAATAAAGAATTTTTATCCACCATCCTACCACCAACTAACTACCAACATACCAAGTTGGTACAAGCTGCAAATTATGGTAGAGAGTTGGCAACACATTGGAAGAATGCGTCTTCCTCATACTTCACAATCGGTAATATCATCATTCTGTAATAATATCCATTGTTTATAGAGTCACTACATCTAGTCAGCCAGGACATGCTGGCTGATCAGAGTACCACAAACGACGCCATTTTGCGGCGAGAAAAGCCCGAAATGGTTAATTATTATTATCCCCATTGAATTTAAGTATATCCACGTTTAGTTTAAAAGACTTTACTACATAGTTTTTATTGTGACAACCCCAAATTGCAATATGTCAAATACGCAAGATGCGATTTTAATTTAGGAATTATTAGATTTCACACTTCCTCTGTCATATAAGGCGTTTACGAAAATTGCGATACGGTATTTACTGCATTCCCAGCGGTAAACAGCTGATACATATAAGGTAGATGGAACCGGTATATGCATTTCCGAACGTTGATGGTGCGTTTTTAATAACATTATAACCTACAAAACCATAGTTGTGTTTATTAAAATGTTTTTCGATAGTGTTTAAGTTTTCTTGTATACCACAGACAGAACATATCCCTGACACGTTATTCATATTCACTGTGGAGAATGAAAACGTACATAAAAAACCACATACACCTATGAAACAACTTGAATTGTAGGCTATGTTTACCGGTAAATTTCTATTTACCGACTATAAACCTCGATTCACGAATCATGGATCTGGTAGATAAAACGGGTATATACCGGCTAATTTCCGAACGCCGGTAGAGCACTAGTGGTACAATTTCCGAACGCTTTCGGTACATCGGTATATATCCGATTCAATTTTTGTAAACGCCTATAGTCAGTGTTGCCAGGTCTCATGATTTTTCATGAGATCTCATGATTTGAATAAAAATCTCATGATCCAATGATTTACGTCTCTAATCTCATGATTTTTCACCCCATTTCCTCCTAAAAATTTTTTTTACGTATTTATAAATTCTACCGATTATTCGAATTTTCAAGCAGGATATCGAGAACACGGCCTACTAGATTCATATAAGCTTCGAAGCTTATATTAATCTAGTAGGCCGTGATCGAGAAATCTGTGTGCTGCCCTCTCGTAGCCAGTGACTAAACAACTCCAACGTAGGAGCCTGGAGTATTATCTCAAGGGGGATTTTCTGTTATTCACCGGGATTTTTTTAAATGATTCGGGTAGTCCCCGACAATTTATTTACACCGAGGTTATAAAAAGCCTCCAAGAACGGCGCCATGATTATTTTATTGTTTGAATCGTTGAAGGTTTCAATTCAAGCGAAGATCGAATAATTTTTAATTGAATTTATTAATTTAAATGCTATATAATGAGTAGTTCAAGTGATGAAAATGCTCCAGGACCTAGTACATCTAAAAAAAAGAAAGTGTACAAACAATCTTATAAAAAAGAGTGGGAAAAAGTGCCGAATTTACAGTGGGTGCAAAGCAGCAAAAAAGGAATACATTATGCATGGTAAGATTTTTTATGTAACATTAAATTACATATTTAATTTAAATTTTTTGTTAGGTGTAATGCATGTGACAGCAATATAAATATAAGTTTTGGGAAAAGTGCTTTAATTAAACATGCAGAGTGTGAAAAACATGTCAAACTTTATGAACAAAAATATTCCAAAATAGGCAAAACTCAAACTAAAATTAGCGACCTGTTTGCTGCAAGTTTTAAATCAAAAGGTATAGAATACAAATCTAAGGAAGGAATCATACGTACAGCGGGATTTCTTGCTGAACATAATTTACCCATGAACTTGATGGAACATTTTATTAGTTATTTGAACGCTGTTTGTAGCGACTCTGAAATTGCAAAGAAAATGAAATGCGGTAGGACCAAAATGACAGCAATTTTAAAAAATGTGACTGGAGCTGCTCAAGAAGCCAATTTAATAGAGCTAATGAAGACAAACAAATTTAGCATTATTGCAGATGAATCAACCGACGTATCTTGCACTAAACATTTATGTCTGGTTGTGCGACTATGTGTGAATTACAAAATTGGGGACTATTTTTTAACAATAATTCCAGTTGTCGAAACAACAGGTCAAGCACTTTACGAAATCTTAATTAACTTTTTTGAGAAGAATTCAATTCCCTATAAACAAAATTTCATCGGTTTTGCTGCGGACGGAGCGAATAACATGATGGGCCATCGTAACTCTGTTGTGAGCAGACTAGAAGAAAATATTCCAGGAATATTTATTGTTAAATGCATATGCCACAGTTTCCACCTATGTGCTTCTTATGCATGTCAGAAATTACCAGATGAAGTTGAGGAAATGACAAGAGAAGTAAGTTTTTTTCTATTGCTGTTAGAATAAGTATTAAAAAAAATATTTTTTAGATACACAACTATTTTTCTAATAGCCCCAAAAGAGTAGAAGAGCTGAAAGAATTCCAAGAATTTCTTCATATAGCACCCGCCAAAATTCTTCATCCTGCCCAAACTCGCTGGTTGTCTCTAGAAAGTGTGGTAAACCGACTATTAACTCAATACAACGCACTGAAATTATATTTTACGGATCAGGCCTCTCAAAACATATTAAATGCCACTAGAATTTTGGAAAAGATGAACAAACCAGAAAACAGGTTATATTTAACATTTTTATCTCACGTTTTGCCCATATTTAATAATTTAAATAGGTTAATGCAAAGTGAGTCACCAAAAATCCAGTCGCTTTATAAAGAAATAACCATGGTTGTAAAAACCATTTTAGATTTTTATATTAAAGAAGACGTTATTAACTCCACAAATGTTGAAAATATTGATTTCAAAAATCCTAGAAATTTTTTGGATATTAATGAAATGTATTTTTCTGCTGAGATTAATTCTTATGACTTACAAGACAATAGATTTAGATTAGAAAGAGTAAAATTGGATTGTTTAAACTTTTATATTGAAGGTGTAACTCAAATAATTACAAGATTTCCCCTTCAGAATTCAAAATTTCAAAAACTAGAATTTTTAGATCCTGATGTAGTCACTTCAAGAAAAATTAGAACTATAGCTACTGTGTCAAAGGATTTTCAAAATTTAATTAATGTTGACATTCAAACTATTGACAACGAATGGCTCACATTAAGGAATTTTGAAATTAATTTTCCAACCGATGATATTTGCTCGTTTTGGGAAAAAATTGCTTCAGTAAAATCTGCAGATGGAACTGAACAAAGGTTTCCGAATTTAACAAGATTAGTATTTAATTTATTGTGTCTTCCACATTCTAGTGCAAATGTTGAAAGAATATTTTCACAAATAAATTTAAATAAAACTAAAATTAGAAACAGGCTCAACACCTCAACACTTTCGGCAATTATTCACACAAAAACTTTAGTTTCTAAGAATAATTGTAACTGCTCCAATTTTCCGATTCAACCAGACTTGGTAAGCAAGCTAAATCAAAAAATTTATGAAGCGGATCCTGATTAAAATGTAATACATTTATACAATTTGATTTATTTTTTTTGGTTTTATGAAAGCTGTGTTAAAGTTTTTTTTTATTTTTATCTTAACGTATGTATAAGTTTGAATAAAGGTGTTTTTCAATCATGACTCGTTTCATTAAAAAAAATATACCTATATTCGAAAAAACGATAGTAACGACATCTCAAGACTTTTTTGTGAAATCTCATGATTTTCTGGCGGTTTTCTCATGAACTAACTTTTCTCAACCTGGCAACACTGCCTATAGTGCCGCCTGCGGTACACTGATACGTTAACTTGGCATGGCTGATTAGATGTAGTGACTCTAATTGTTTAACGAGATGGCTATCATCTAGAAGATTTTAAAGAAATTACATAATAAAAGAAATTGTTTTATTATGCTGTCGGTAACCTGCGTGCACGTCTTTCACCCAAGCGGCCCAGGTTTAACTGCCGGTACCGGCAGATTTGGTTCAGGTTTTCTGCAGTTTCCCTTAGCTGTAACACAAATGTGGGATTTGTGCTTATACAATCTGTCAAGTCCTGCAGCCGCACGTTGAGCCTGCATAATAGTAATAATCGCCCCTTCCTCCCGCACAAGCTTCATAGCTTCTGGGGCCTGGTTCGCTAGGTAATGGGTAGTAGCTATTATTATTATTATTGTTATTAAATTATTTCAAACTTAAAATTCCACACATCATTTATGGTAGTTTTTGTAATATAAAATTATGAAAATAGTATCTGCACAATACAGATGTATCTAGATACATTACAACACTGTCTGCATCTATTCAAAAATGTGGAGTTCATCTTCGGAACCGGATTTTGGGCATTTCCGTTATAGGTAAGTAAACATAATTATTCTCCCAGTATAGAGTAACTTTTATAGAATAATTTCCTTTTATTTCAGTGCGATATTAACCAAGGTATGATAATTTAACTGAAGCTCGATTTCTACGAAAAACACGGTAGATTGATGTAAACAAATGAATGCTGCCGTAAAACAAAAACAGATAAAAATAAAATATTGGCATTTTTCAACATTGTAAATGTAAGGGAATATTCAGGCAAAAAACAAAAAAAAATCGAAGGTGGTCGAGCAACAACCTTTGGTCGATTTCGTATGGATTGACTCCTTGGTAAAATTATATAAAGGATTTTTACTCATTAAATAATAAACTTTAAAGTCAGTAGCGTTCCGTAACTTCCTTAAGAAAAAATAGGCATTTTAAACTAACTCTCATATCTTTCGAGAAGCTGACCCGCATTTCCGAGCACCACTTATCCTAGTTCTTTTAAGAAGTTTTTGTAACGAAGTACTTTTAGTTACTATTTTATATATATATTACATTATACTATATTAGGATGAATTTTTGAATCTTCTTAAAGAGATAGGATATTGAATAATTACGAATTTAAACTTAATAGTAATCATCGATCATCAAACATCATGCTTATAGAACAATAGGTCTGAAAATAAAATTAGGCAAAATGAATCAAAATAAGGCCCATAAGGGTTAGCTTTAAACTTTTTAAATTATAAATAAATGAAAGTCACAAGTAGCGATGGTCGACGGGAATATTCCCGGTGAGGAATTTATTTTGGGAATTTATAAAAATCACCGATAAATTCCCGAAAAATGGAAATTTATTTTTTATACTCCAGTAAGTGAAACGCAAGTAAACTCACGTCAAAGCCTACACTGCCTAATACAATTTTGCAAGCTAAGACCTGTTAGAAGTCATGGTAGCTCAGTGCGTATGGCACTTGACTACCAATCTTGAGGTCCTGGGTTCGAATCCCAGGAGTGATACATTAGAATTTTTACATATCTAAGACTTCCAGGTCGACTCAGCCTGTGAAAATGAATACCTAGAAAATCATTTCCTGGGGTAATAATAGACGGTCAGTGCGTAAAGCTAGCCATTTTACCACCCTTGAGTACCGAACGGTTGGAATCCCAATAGGCCTCCATGGCGTGTAAGAGGGGACTATTATTATTAGACCTGTTACCAACACATGGCCGGTTCTAGCGTTAATTTAACGTGTTTAATGTAAATTTGTCTTTGATGTACGAGGGTGGTCTGAAAAGTTTCCGACCTAACAAAGATACAAGACATTTTTTCTTTAAATTTATTTTTATTTTTCTACATAGTCTCCTTGTAAGTCTACACACTTCTCCCAGCGATGCTCCCATCTCTCTAATCGTATTCGGCGTTTTCCTCTGCAAAATAATTGTTCACGAAGGTGATTGCGTCCTCATTTGACGAAAATCTCTGTCCTCCGAGCGCAATTTTTAGATGAGGGAACAAAAAGAAGTCGCTTGGGGCTAGATCTGGTGAGTAAGGGGGATGGTCAAGCAGTTCAAACCGTAATTCGTGGATTTTCGCCATGGCAACCGTGGAGGTGTGAGACGGCGCATTGTCTTGGTGAAACAGGATTTTCTTTTTCTGCAAATGTTGCCGTTTTTCCGCAATTTCTGCCTTCAGATTGTCAAGTAATGATGCGTAGTATGCTCCTGTAATGGTTTTTCCTGTTTGAAGATAATCGATTAAGATAACTCCATGACTATCCCAGAAAACAGTCGCCATCACTTTCCCAGCCGACATAACAGTTTTTGCTTTTTTTGGAGCCGATTCTTCCTTCGCAGTCCACCGTTTTGACTGTATTTTTGTTTCGGGTGTATAATGGTGTATCCAAGTTTCATCTACAGTAATTAATCGGCGCCAAAACTCTGATTTATTGCACCTAAACTGCGCCAACAAAGCGTTGGAAATGTTCATTCGAACACGTTTTTGGTCTAACGCGGCACCCAACGGGCGGACAGCTTTCTCATGCCTAAATCTTGATTCAATATGTGACAAACACGTTCTTTGGACATATTCATAGCCTCTGCTATCTCTCTCACTTTAATTCGACGGTCGTTTAGCACCATTTGGTGAACTTTAGCGATGTTATCGTCAGTGGTTGCAGTTTTTGGACGTCCTGAACGTTCATCGTCTCCCAGGCTGGTACGGCCACGTTTAAATTCAGCTGCCCAAAATTCCACTGTGGTAAATGATGGCGGAGAGTCCCCATACACAGAGTCCAACTCATCTTTGATTTGCGTAGGCGTATTGCCTTTCAAAAACAAATATTTAATGACAGCTCGATACTCGATTTTTTCCATTTTCACAAAAACACTCACATCGTCTCACTCAAACGATTGTCAAATAACATCTGCGCGTCCAAAATGGCTGAAATTTTGGTAAGTACCTGTCAAAAGATGCACAACTACATTCCCTAGCTTTTATTAACGAGTGCTGCCATCTTCAGGTTAAGGTCGGAAACTTTTCAGACCATCCTCGTATATTGACTTGTAGTGAATTGAACTTTTTTTCGAATAATTTCTCTATATTGGACCTTTTTTAAATCAAAATATAAATTCCCGATAAAGTGGGAAGTTCAAGAATATTCCCAGATATATTTCCAGGAATATTCCAGAATTTACCCATCACTAGTCACAAGATACATTTATTTTGAACTTGGCATCATACCTTTTTATAAAAATATTATAGTTTTTATAATTTGATTTGGCGATTTATGATGAATACATAAAGATGTGAAACTAAACATGTAACAAATAAATTACTTTTGTGCATTGAGAACTTTTAGCAAAGTGTATTTATTATACCATGGTTTATGATAAGTATTCTCATTATTATTCTTACAGTTACGTATTTACAGTCATAGTCTACCATAAAGGATTTTTAAATTCTCTTTTATTAAATTTTCTGTGCAAAATTATGAACTTTATAGATCTACCGATAAAACACATTTTCACGGAAACTTGTCAAATGCTAGAAATTTGGTTTCCTTTTCTGGAAGAAATAAGGTGACTGCATCACCCATGTAATTTTATTTACTTCAGCATGACACAGTTTCAGAGAGTTCGAAAAAGTCGTAAAAGAAACCCAAACTGAGCCATAACTTACCAGAACACTAATAAATGACGAAAATTAAATAAAAGCCCTAGTTTATCTTCTCCTTAAGTAAGAATGATGTTATAATTATTTATTATGTGAAACCATTACTGTTTCCTTTTATTAAATTGTACTACATAATTAAATCATGTAATAATAAAATATGTAAGTATTTTTTCTTACCTCCTCAGAATTCTGAAACAGTACTCGATGTTCTGCAGGTGTAATAAGATCTTTTCTTTCCGCTAATGCAGAAACAAATCTAGTTATGGCAAATTGCAGAGCAGCCGAATAATGTTGTTCTTTAGCCAGAAGCTGATACATAGCCCTTCTTCTTCCCTCTTCAGCGGTGGTAATTGGTTTCTACCCAGTGTTTTCTCTTTTAGTTTACATAATAACATTTTCAGGAAAATTGTCTTTAGATTGAAGCAGAGATTGTTAATTACAAAGGAACAAGCTCAGAAACGGATTTACCTTTTTGTCGCCGTAGCTTAACTCTTATTTAACTAAAGCCTTCCATAAATTGTTCTATTAGATTTAATTGCAAACTAAATAGTACGAAAGGAGTCAATGCTACTTATTTTATACCTTCACGTTGATAACACCTCATAAATAACCTAGACCGTTAAGAAGTTTTCGGGGGCGGCTCCATCTCGATATCCCCCCTTAAATACGCCACTGACTAATTCATAATAGTATATTAAAGAACGAGTTTCATAAGGCAAGATTTATTGCACGAGTCCAAATTTGCAAAGGACGGGTGCAATAAAGACTTATGAAACGAGTTTTTTATGCTATTTTTTCTATTTTGCGTCTTTTATTCCCGTTTTAAATAAAAAAAATCGCAATTTCAAAATTTAAGGATTTTTGTGGTAGTTGACAACACTGATGTGACATTTGAAAATTCATTGATTGACACAGAAAATTGTTTTTTTCATTTATTTTTCAATGCTACCAACTTTGAAAAAGTTGGGCTATTAACGCACTGTTTTGGGTGCTTTAACAGCTTTATTATAGACGCAAAATAACAATTTATAATTTATTTGCAGGGCTTCTTCACTTCCTAAAGAATCGATTTTCTGGTCTAGGTAAGGCTAAGCCTGTTCAGTTTAACGGCATATACGGCATTAAGCAAACTTAATTTCTTATATTTTAATTTGTCTCAATCTTCAATCTGAAGACAGTTATGACACCAATAAGAGAATTAAAAAGAAATAAAATAAAGTTTGAATATGCTTCAATGATTTAATGACAAACAGAAACAAAGAACGTAACAAAATAAATAATAACTAAATTAGTAGCAAAAACAACATCAAAATTATAATTTTTGTTTAAAAATTTACTACTGCTAATGTTAAAAATAAATACGATAGTAAAATATAAAAAATGACAAAAAAACATAATTCTATAATGCCCTAATGCAAACTAAATTAAATGCCCAAAATATAATTTTTGTCGCTTTAATGCAGTACATTTACAATTTTCTACTAAATATAAAATAAAATGATAAAAAATATAAATTACAATTTTTAGATGCTTAATAATACTCAATTGTAAATGTACCTCTAACAAAAAATACTTTACTAGCAATAATAAATTACTGGCCATGATAAAAATAATCTACGTACATTAAATAATATAGTCCCAATAAAAACGAAAAAATGCGAACATCATTTGTTTTTGGTTCTCATTTGCATAATGAGACAATTTTACATTACAATGTTAGGAATTACGTAATTGCAAAAATAAAATATAATAAATAATTAGTGACGTGCTGGAATGACGATGATAACCTAACATGCTATACTATAACTCCACTACCAACCTCCGCAGTGAAAGTAACTTGGGGTAAATGTAATCTTCTTCTACTACATTCAGCGGATGCAGTATTTATAGATTCAATTGTAGAAGGGCGATGTTGAGTTGTAAAAGATGCAGAAGGAAGCCCACCTGGGTTTGGTAACGGCCGAACGCTCATCGTTGAGCCGTTCCTGGACGCGTTTCTTCTAAATATTTCTAACGTTATTTGATTTCCAAACGATCTGTAACAGATTAGGTTGAATAGAAAGTGCTATATAAAAATGTATAAGTAAATAACGTAAATAGTCGATAATGCAAAACAGCTACGAGTATGTGCATGTCTATGTAAAACACGAAAAACTTTCGTTCTTTATTCTGGGTAAATGGATATCACGTTACTCTGAACTTACATTTTTATAATGATTGAAAAAATTATGAGAAAACCATAATTTGTTGCATGAATGTACCTGCATGGCTATGGTTTAAAGTAGATACATTCTAGTTTACATGTTTTTAGAGTTAATAAGGTAAATAGTTTCCTAACACACACTTGTACAATTCTTATTGCATTTATACTGTTACAGTAATTATACTATAACAATGGGTTTTCTTTGTAAAAAATTATACAAATTTTCTAATGAATTCTTAAATAATGGTACTTATCTGTGTAAAAGTGCTGTTATGGCCATTTCAATAAATAAAATTCTAAATCTCAGTTAACATAATTTTAAGAATGTTACTAGTCTCACTTTAAAATAGTTATTCAACAACAAGTAATATGACCATTGACCACAGCTAATAGTTCAAGAGAATAGAACATAGAGCAGTGATGGCGAACCTTTTTGAAAAGTGGGTCAAATTCTGTTCATTATTTTTTTTAATACTAGCCCGTGGGTCACTAAGTCATTGGCGTCATTTGGAAAGAGGGGGGGGGGGTAAAAGGAGTACCAATAGTTTGGAAACACCGAAAATTTGTTAACAGAAAAACTTGACAGTTTATCCTTTTTTTTTGTTCTGACTTTCCAAAGCCTCTAAAAAGGTTAAGGTTTCCTTTTTGTTTTACCACTTTTACTTTTGCAAGTGAAGAGCAAAAAATACACCATGCCTCTGCACTGAGTATTTGAATGAACAAGGAATAAGAAAAATTACATATATATTATGAAATATTCTTTATTAATAAACATAGTTATAGATATGTGTATGTATAATAAAGTTGATAAAAGTATATTTAATGTGAAATCTGATGTTGCTTATTTTCAGATTCAGTTTCTTAATATTAGAAAATGATAGAAAATCAGTTAGTCAACGTCCACTTGGAAATATTTATTTTTATAAATTCGACAGATATTTATACATTAATTTTTTAATATTTTTGATTGTCTGTTCTCTCTTTTATGATATAAAAATAAATTTAGAAAAATCAACGTGTGGGTCATTTAAAAAGTCTTCGTGGGTCAGTGTCTGACCCGCGGGTCATAGGTTCGCCACCACTGACATAGAGAGTGGTAATAGCATTCTAGCATTAGGCTAATTTCAAGCCAAATTACCTAATTTTAAAACATGATCGTGCTTCAAAATCTCAGATTTTATTCAATTTTTTCCTTGCATAAATAATAATAATAACTGTTTATTTCCTCACAGGTTAAACCTAAAATTAGGAAATATTCTGTACACAATTAAATAAGTATCTGTGACCTTATACTTAAATTAAACATAAAAGTAAATTAAACATAAAAAATTAAATTAAACATAAAACATTAAAAATAACAGTATAATCAATTAACCATTCATTCATCAATTATTCATCGTATTTGTTTATAACAGCTGCAATACTGGTAGATATATTATCGGACGTAATATCCCATTCACTACAAATAGAATTAAAATTTGAACACATCACAGTTACAGGGCTCCTTCGTAGAATATTGGTTCTAGTAAACCTGTTATAAAAGAATAAGGCATTTCTAGAATTTTGTCTGGGTACATTAAATGAGATTATATGTAACAAATTCGGACAATCAATTTTGTTATTTAATAAATTGTAGAGAAATTTAATGCTAAGAATTATCCTTCTCGTTTGTAATGATATCATACTCAACGTATGAAGCGATACAGTATATTCGAATTCATGTTTTTGATACACTCCTGTTGACAAATAAATGTTAAATTTCACAAAACGTCGCTGTACAGATTCTATTTTGTTAATGTAAACATTATAAATGGGATACCAAATTAAGAACCCATATTCTAATTTTGATCTAACAAATGCGAAAAATAGAATTTTCATACAGAATACGTTAGTAAAATCTTTACAGTTTCTGCAAATAAATCCTAAAGATTTGCTTGCTGCTAATACTGTCTGATTAATGTGATCAGTAAAACTAAGTTTATCGTCAAATACAATACCCAAATCCTTAAATGTATTTAAGCGATGCAAAATGTGACTATTTATTTTATAATCATAAATAATTGGGCAATGCAATTTGGTAAATGACATAATAGCACACTTATCTACATTTAGGTTGAGGCGATTGTCCTTACACCATTTTGCTAATTGAGCAATATTCTTTTGTAAACATATGCAATCATCTTTGCTTTCTATTCGTTGAAAAATCTTTAGATCATCTGCAAAAAGTAAATGTTCGCATTTTAGATTTAACGAAAGATCATTAATGAAGATTAAAAAGAGTAAGGGGCCCAAGTTTGATCCTTGAGGAACGCCGGAAGTTGGTGTAAAAGGAAGTGATAAAACGCTACCATATTCTATATAAGATTTGCGATTGAAAAGATAAGAATATAATAATTTTATCAAAGACTGAGATAATCCAATTGCTTCTAATTTATTTAAAAGTAGATGTAAATCGATTTGGTCAAAAGCCTTTGCTATATCTGTATAAATCACATCCACTTGCCTTTTAATATCCAGCGTTTCTGATACGTATTGAGTAAAGCAAGTTAAATTGGTCATTGTTGACCTTTGTGAGATGAAGCCATGCTGATTTGGTGATATGTATTGTCTAACATGAGCATAAATTATATTGTAAACAACTGACTCAAATATTTTAGAAAAATTACTCAATACAGATATTGGCCTGTAATTATTTATTAGAGAAGGATTCCCTTTTTTAAGAATAGGGCAAACACAAAAAAAGATGCATATGTAAAGACATTAAATTATTTTTCCAGATTTTTTTTAATGAAAAATGGCCGAAGTAAAAGCTTTTGAAAACTTAAGATTTTTTGCAAAATGCTATCAGCCACTTTGCATCATCTAACTAAAATTTTCATAAGTCCCTTATTTTTTTTAGTTATCTCACTCACTTCTTGATCCTTTCAGGGTATATCAAGAAACGTGTAGACAATGGATGATAGAAAAGTAGCAGGCTCTGAATCAGGGTTGGCGAAAACATGTTTTTTTAATCAAAAATGAGTTTAAAATACGCTATATAAAAATCATGTTTAAAACATGACTTAAACTGTTTTAAACTAATAAAGATTTTGAAATATTTTAATGAAAGCTTTCAAGAAAGATATTATTAGATTCGGGTACAAATTACCATCATGAATCATAACTATGCATGCCTGAAACAATAATAAAAGTTCTTATTCTTATCACCACTTTTCTAATTTTATGACTTCTTAATAAAGAGTAATTCAAGGCAACCTAAATAAATAAAAAAAGGTACCTACTTCAATCCTCGCCAAAACAAAGGTATTAGATATTGTTAAATCAATACCTTATACCTATATCCTAAGATTAATAGTAGATGATTCTTGGTACATAACCAACCAAATGGTACATGATGACCTCGACATCCCGTTAATAAAGAATATTATACACGAAAGAACATCGAAACCCTTCAAGCGCTACCCCAACATGTCTTATTTTAGCGAGGAAATAATCGGATTTAGTGTCAGGCGTTTCTTTGTCACTTGCCTGCTTCCTTTTTTTATTTTCAAGTTTCTAAAAGAAAACGGTACCAAGATGTAATGAGGGTCAATTTTTCAAAAATAGTTGGACATACACATACGCGTTGAATAAAAAATATTAAATATTTGATATATTTTCCACAGAGATTAACAAAAAGAAAGGATGTTTTTAATGATTTATCAAAATTTCAATACCACTGGAAAGCAACAAGATAATTTTGACTAATAAAGTAATAAAACATGCTTTCGGGAATTTTTCATTAATGTAACTTAATTTATATTAATGTATAATAATAATAAATTAATCTAGATTAATTCCGAAGTTTGGCGAAAAATGCAGCAACGACATAAAATCTTGCATTGAAAATTTACATAATTATACCTATGTAGTATATCTGTCCGCCTATAGTTTGTTATTTTGAACATGCTGTATATTTTTAACTACAGGGACAATAGAAATATTTTTAACTGAAATATATTTAATAGCCGATGGATTTGTAGTTTTATTTTTTTATGTTTGAATAAAATCTTATATAACTTTTTAATAGATTTTTGCAAAAATGGAGACTATAAATCCGTTTGTATCATCAAGAATGCCACAATATGAAAATTTAAATAAATGGTCGTATTGCAGCCGAGAAAAATTTATACAAAGTTTAAACGTTCGGGAAAAAATCCTTAAGAAATTTTTTAGAGAATTAGTTCCGAGACTATACAGACAGTAATATTAAATATAAAAATAATAATTAAAATGTAGTGGATGTGAATAAAGACATGGCAAATTCTAAAGAAAAAAGAAAAGTCTCATTACTTGACTAAATGCATCAGATATTCCAGCATCTCACATTCAGTAAATAATACAGAACAGCCCCTCACACTTCAGTATTTAGGCAACCTGCCAATCTCAGATGTACTATGTATCATATCATCAACAGTAATATAAACTGAAGTTTCTGTTATAGGCTAGGCTTTTTGAAACGCCGAAATTGGTAAAATCATTAAAATCATTCGATAACAGTAACTTTTTAAAGTTAATAAGGGCGCTCCGAAGAACTCTGCCCGAGGGTGCCAAGAGGGCTAAGACCGCCACTGATCTAGAAGGTAAAGGGGCTGATCTATTGCAATTATCAGGACACTCTCTAAAATGAGGCGAGGTGTTCTGCAACATGGGGAGTTCTTTATCAGAAAAAGAAACTGCGGTATAGACCTCAATAAAGAATCTAATCAACAATTTCTGGGAAACAAAAGAAGTTATAATTACAAACAAATTGTTTTCGGGTTAATAAAACCAATCGGTGTTAAAATGTTACTAAGTAAAAATTCATTTTGTAGATTCTCACTTAAATTTTTCCCGGAAGATTTAGGTGCCTCAAATGATGAACAATCAAAGCGCTTTTATCAAGATTTGCGTACTTTAGATTACCGTAAATTAGAATACCTTTATTAGGGATGGTGGAACGAAAATGAGATGGGGATTATTGTTGATTGCTTGTAAGGGACAAAAAATGAAAAATAAGTATCAAACATTTATTAATTATGATATTAAATTGATGATAAATCCTGTTTTCTTTTTCCCCAATATCTTAAAATTCTGACGTGATAAGATTTTTCTAAAATCAGATTTAGATTTAGCAGATAAAATTAGGGTAGAAAATGGTTTTCATTTACCCGGAGGAAAAACGGGGTTTTCAGGTAAACTGGTGTAATTTAAGATTAATTTTAAAATACCTTAGCACTTAATACCTTAACTAATACCCCAGTAGCACACAATATTTCATTATTACTTAAAAAAATATAAATAACTATATTATATGTTTTTTAGATATTTAAAAAGTTAAATATTTATAAAATATTGAAAATAAAATATATCGATATACATATTAAATAAATATTTTATTTATGTGTAATTTTCATTATTTTGAAACGAATATCAAACAAATATTTTATTATTATTGTGTCGTAGATAAATCTAAATATTCGATGTTCGATAATTGTCGATGTTCGACAAAGACAAACTGTAGGAGGTAAAGAGAACGTACAATCTGTGGTACAAGTATTTTCAACTCACAAAAAGGGTGTAAATTGGAATTTACTTTAGCGATACAAATCTTTATTATACCCTTGTGTAAAATTATTAACAATCCAAAAATAAGACTTTTCAGGTAGAAAGATTAAAACTAACGAGTTTTTGTGATAAAATCTTAGCGTGTTTTTTATATATTTTATACTTTTTCACAGAATGTACCGATCTGTACTAGACGAGAACGTTAGGTGAAATGAGCTATCCCTACCTTAATGCAAATAGTATGCGCATCCAAACTTCGCCGGCCAAGCTAAATTTGACACGTTGTATATACACATAGTTAGTGAATTTATAAAAAGTCATCTTTTATTTTTGCCTTTCTATATCTTAACAGTTTTGATTTTCCTAATTGATTTTACTTACAGAGACGAACAAGTGTATTACAAAAGCAGAAATGTAGTTAATTTTCCAGTTTTAATACAGGTAGTAACTATGAATATGCCAAAGCTACATATACCAAGTGAATTATTATTTACAGCAAAAACATAATACCTATGTATGAACTATGTATGAATAGTAGGGTTTCTGACCCGGAAAATTCCCGGGTCCCAAGTCTCGGGAATTACTCTGTTTTTGGTTGTCTGGAGCCCCGGGAAAAATGATTCAAAACTTGTGTATGCAAGGTATTAAATTACAATCCTTACTTTAGCATTAAGGTTTTATTTCAAATAAAACCTATTGCAATTTCTTGAGCAAATTATATGTATTAGTAAAAAAAGGTAATTCTGAACAAGAATATTGCTTTGCACAGATGGCTTTCTTAAAACCTTTAAATCAGTTTCTTTTAAGTAATAAACAGTCTTTACAAACACATAAAAACACAATACTGTTAGGTATGGTGCCTCGTCACAGTATTCTTTATAAGTAAACTTGAAGTTTCTATTCAATTATATTCAAAAAGGGTATGCATCCGGAATTTCCTCTTTTATTTATAAACAAGTAAGGCAATCTCTTAAATGCCTAAACAGAATATTTTTACTTAAAAATCCATATTGAAGGATGGTTTTAATCTCCTTAACAACCGGTTGTTTTCAATAGGTAAAGGGTTCCAAGAAGATAGTTTTTTTAATGGTTGTAATGATGTGCTTTCATTATTAATTGCTTATGGTTGCTTCCTAGGTTTCTGAATTTGTTTCATCTGCTTTTTTATTTACCTATTAAATTTATAAGTAAAATGTTTTCTGTTTAGCCTCAAGATGAAAATAAACCAAATCGTAGTTTGAAATCGTTTTAAAAATGTAAAAACGGCGCCATGTAATTATTGCCCCAAACAAATTTCGTGTAAAATTCAAATTCTAGCGGGTTTATGGGGCATTTAGAATGCATGCACTAATCATATTTAAAAACTATTGGATATCGTACCTTGTACAGCAAAAACATTAAAAATTGACAATCAATTTTAAAATTTTGTAAAACAAGGAATTTGAGTGAAATTGTATGTATCTCAGTATGTCGCAGAATATTAATAATATTTAGCATATTCATATTCAGGACAAATGTTTTATAAAAGCTATGAACAGCTTAAACCTTAGCGACAAACAATCAACACTAAACAGGTAAGGTTTTGGCATAAAAGAGAAAGGAAAAGAATTTTATGATAGGAGAATTTATTTATGCACTGCTGTGCTTTTTATTAAATAATTACAGTTATTTTCCAATGAAAACTTTTGGGGAAAAGTATTAGAGGATTAATTAAAGCACTTTTAAAAACGAATAATTGTATTTTTGTGTTAGTTACTTATATAAAATTATTACGGAAATCCCGGGATTTCTGGAAAAAAGTCTCGAGTCCCGGGAATATCAAAATTGTCGAGACCCAGAAACCCTAATTGAATAGGCCTTGCAAAATCAGGATTTGAAAAGAGAAATTGAGAATTGCATCGCTTAGTAACTAGTACAATGCTACACTATCTGGGGGTCTGTTTGCTAAGTTTTATTGCATTGTGTCGTCTTTTTTGGAAAAATCTTGAAGATTCTTTACGATTTCTGCAAATTCTTCCTGTAATCTATTTGAACAACGAGCATACGAAGTTTAGCTTTTCTTGGGAAAACGACCACGTGTTTGAGCATATTATTCAAAAGTTCGAGAAGCTTTAAGAATGAAAAGCATGAGCATAAAAATTAAATGTGGTTTGTTTTAAGCGTGATGAGATGCCGATGAAACACCAATCACTTCTATGAACAAAACCGACGAATATCTAGAGATAGTTCATCGAGAGGCGATTTAAGATCGTCCTTGGCTCCTTGACGAAATTTTGGAAATGATAGGTGTATCGAGAAGATGCAAGGACGAATGTTAACGAATTATCTTATACGACTTATAATCTGGGTTTTTCTTAACAGTTAGGAAAAATAGAAAATATATAAGTAAAACGAAATAAATAAAGATTATTAAAAGTTTCACAGTTTTATTAAAATATACCTGACAATATTGTTTCGACAGCTATGCTGTCATTATCAAAGGTAATATAATTATAAACAAACACGTCGCTAAGGTAGATACAAAATAGGTAACTAGATAAAATAATAATAATAATAATAAAAATTAATAATAAAAATCATAATTAAACATCTAATACTTCCAGTAACGGAGAATTACTGAGCTCAAGTTGTTCATTCATTAAAGGTACCCTGAGTTTGTGTTTGTATATCTCAAAGGCTTCTAAAATGTCTAATTTGCGTTTGTTATTACAAAAATGTAGGAATTTAATATTATTTTGAGGAGTCATTGTGTGATTTTGTTCTAAAAGGTGTTTGGCGTAATTCGATTTTTCAGGATGTTTATTTTTGTAATGACGTACGTGTTCTTTATATCTTATGTCAAAATTTCGAAGTGTTTGTCCAATATATACCGAACTACAAAAAGAACAATTTAAACGGTAAATGCCCGATTTCATGATATCATGTGTTCTGTCTTTAGCATTAAATAAAAATGAAAAAGTGTTAGTGTTGGTTTTAAATGTTATTTTATAATTGTTGGTTTTTCTTAGTATATGTGCAATTTTTTCTGATATTTTGCTAAAATATGGTATAGATATGTAATTTGTGTCTTCTGTTTGATTGTCAATGGGATATATTCTTTTGATAGCTAACCTATAATCTTTTTGTTTAATTAAAGTGTCAATCATGTTCGGATTATAATGATTATAATTTTTCATTTTTATTTAATGCTAAAGACAGAACACATGATATCATGAAATCGGGCATTTACCGTTTAAATTGTTCTTTTTGTAGTTCGGTATATATTGGACAAACACTTCGAAATTTTGACATAAGATATAAAGAACACGTACGTCATTACAAAAATAAACATCCTGAAAAATCGAATTACGCCAAACACCTTTTAGAACAAAATCACACAATGACTCCTCAAAATAATGTTAAATTCCTACATTTTTGTAATAACAAACGCAAATTAGACATTTTAGAAGCCTTTGAGATATACAAACACAAACTCAGGGTACCTTTAATGAATGAACAACTTGAGCTCAGTAATTCTCCGTTACTGGAAGTATTAGATGTTTAATTATGATTTTTATTATTAATTTTTATTATTATTATTATTATTATTTTATCTAGTTACCTATTTTGTATCTACCTTAGCGACGTGTTTGTTTATAATTATATTACCTTTGATAATGACAACATAGCTGTCGAAACAATATTGTCAGGTATATTTTAATAAAACTGTGAAACTTTTAATAATCTTTATTTATTTCATGATTATGGAGTTCCACAAAATAAGGCTGGAAACAATAAACAAAAATATAAGTAAAAGAATGAAAATTAAATATTGATACTGATAAATCTAAATATAATCCCAAAAAGAAGAAACAAAATCTAAAGTTTAGAAAAATTGTAAACATTTACTTTATGTTATTCTAACATAACTATTTTAAAGCATTACAGCAGTTCACAATCATAGCTCACAGTTCACGTTCATAGATTTAATATTAGAACCCGCCCAGAGAAGTTGTTGATCTGACATTTGCATTATATTTTTCTAGAATGCCACGATTTTTTTTGCATAAAGTCTGCTTATCGGTAGCAATAAATTGTGTTGTACATGTCAGCGCATATATACGTATTGAAAAATTAAATACAAAGTAACTTCCGAAAATAATTACCGATTACAATACTCAGCATAGAAGTTTGAAAAACTCTTACGCTCTAAACCGTTACTGTTATGAAATAGGCATGCCAAAAGCTTATATATTACTAGCTGTGGTAAAAAGATGTTACCATTTAAATTATATTTAACTATTAGAAAACTATATCAAAAGATCACCAATAAACCTTTACAAAAAGTAAAGTTCACCACTGCAGTTATGAAAAGGTAGATCATACAGCACAAAAACTAAATGAGTGATTACATAGTTATGCGCCATTGCCATTTGTGTGGTTTCCAGGTTATAGGTAGTAGTTGTTATTATTATTAAAAGATGATAAGTATTTATTGTCTTGTTAACTGTAGATTATAGATTGGGGAGGGTGTAAATAAAAAAATAGAGTAGGCGGCAATAAGAAGCTTTTAAAAATAAAAACTTGTCTTGTATAGAAATCAATCGATCTAAAAATTGCCTGCATGACATATTGCACTTCGCGAGTAAACCGCTCAAGACTAAAGAGTTTCCTTTGTATCATTATTAAAAATGACAAGTTAAAGGAATATTGTCAAAAAGTGTTATCTTGGCTTATATTTTCGGAGCTAGTGCTGCTTTGTGTACGGAATTCTTCAAATATTTCACATTACTATTTTCTTGACTCATTTTAGAATAATTTACAATGCTCCAGGCTTTCAATAAATTATGCAGTGTACTTACTTGATTAAATTTAAGATATCTATCTCAGGCATCGTGACAACGTTATGTTGATCGACGAATATAATATAATCTCCCGGTAGAATTCCAGCTCTATCCGCAGGAAGCCCTTTCTCGACCCTCTCTATCCTAGGTGGGTGAGTCCAAACCACAGAAAACCCAAAACCAGATCTCGGAGCACGAATTAATTTTTTAGTAGTAGTAAACGGAGTTCTTCCGTTTTTATTACCTGTGGCTTTTCTTTGTAATGCAGCCGGAATAGCTTCTGGGCCTTCTGTAGGATCTAATTCTAAATATCTTAAAAATAAATTTTCGTCCGCATCTTTCTGATGCTGATTTAAAAGAGCTGGGTTCGAAGTTTTCTTAAATTCACTATATTCATCGTCTATACTCATGATTTCTTCGTTGGTGGTTTGACTGTCGTCGCACATGTTTACGAAATCTTCGGCTTGAAAATCTGATTCGGTTAGAGCAGATACGAACGAATTGGCTAAATTATGTTTAGTTATCGGGACATTTTGACTTCGACCTGTTGATTGTGGGAGTAGACGATATGAACCACTGATTTCCTGAAAACATAGAAGTTAATTGTAGTAAGTAGCCGTTTGGATAATAATTAAAAATATTCAATATTAATCAGGTAGATAAAATCGAAAACTATTTTCAGATCAATCCTTGAACAGCTAGTCTTTTAAAAAATGTATAACTAAATAAAATGTTATTTTCAATAATGATTCCAGTTTTCGAGTAATGACTTATTAAAGAAATGTAAATATCAGACTGAAAGAAAACGATCTCAAAAGCCATTAGATCAGAAAAATAAAGGATTATTCAAGGATTATTTTCTTACATATTTAGTTAATATAGTAGGTAGGACAACTTATGCAATTAAGATTTTTTTCATAACTACCCAAAATTCACGATATATTCATAATGTACCTTAGTTAGCTCTAAATGTAATTAATTAGTAAATGTACTTAACTTCCAAACAATTTTATCTACATCACAAAGATTTCCATTTGCTGAATCTAAAATTCACTGTGAGATTCTGAAAGTTCAATTTGAAATTTGTCTACAAACCGAAAGCTGGCAAGAGTGACTTCAGTTATCTGCTTTAAAACTAACAAGCAGAAATGACGTTCCTTTTGTGAAAATAAAATACTGAGAATACAGCTTACTGTCATATTTATGCATACATACATGCTCATTTGCACAAGAACTACATAAAAGTTTCCTTGTAAATGTTCAACTTATTCTTTAGAAAGATAAGAATAATGAAAAACTGCTTTTTAACGTTTAAAACTGTTACAATTTCAACCGGATTTCTCTGGCTCTTGATAAGCTTTGCATATATTTCAAGATCAAAATTGAGAAATTTAGACAATCTGATTCTATCTAATTCTAAAGTCTCTCCGTTATATGTAAGGTATTTTATGTTTCATTTATTTTTTACAAAAGAAGTGTAGACACTTCAGCAAGTTAATTTCCAAAGCGCCTTTTTAAAGTAATTCGCCCAAATTCAAATGTGGACGTCATGCAATTTATAACTTGTGTAAAAGTTTGGTACAATTGAGGAGAATTTGCAATGCAAATTGTTCTGTATTCAAAGAATTAGGTCTAATTGGTAAAATTAGAAAAATCCATTAATCTACATTTTTTTAATACAAATACTAGCTTATATTATACATTTTTTGCCAATTAGTTTATTTTTTATTTCCTAAAAAATGTTTCAACAGCACCTTTTGTATTTATTTATAATGCATGAACGTAACAACGCCATGTTTATGTTTCTGTGTAATAAACCTATACAAATTGACCAAAACACTTTTTCCAAAACGAACACGTTCTTCAACAGACCGATTGAGTTATTAAAAAAACAATACTTCAGAAATTTTATATCAACTTTTACATTATATTGAGTTGTGGTAAGCACCGTCAACTTTTGATCTACAAATAAAGGTAACCTACAGAGACACGTTTATAGGCTGCTCTGCTATAATAGTAGAGTGCTCGGAACTCAGAAACTTACAAAAAAACACACACAAAATTTGCAGGACTTTGAGGTAAAAATGTATAAATTACATAGAATTGTAGCGTTGTTTCTAGATTTTAAAACTGCAACTTGTCCATAAGTTATAGAATGCAAAAGGGTACTATTTAGAAATTTAGAGTTATGTGCGTAGATGGCAAATAGAAGATATAAGCTACCTCTGTAATAAACTATTATGTATATTTTTGTACAGATTCTTATTAATTTTAAAGACTTAATAAAGGCTTGCGTTTGAAGATACACCAGTGGCGTGCGGTGAGAATTTAGGCTAGGGAAGCAACCACGATTTTAATTATAATACACCTAGGTACAGGCGCGGATTAACGGGGAGGGAATAATTCCCCCCTCCTCAATTTAAAAATAAGTACACATAGAATAGAAACAAATAATGTTTGTTTAATTATTATTTATTAAAACAATTATTTTTCCAAAAATGTTCCCCTCAAAATAACAAACAGTGTTACAATAAACAGTGTTACAATTATTAAGCTTAAAGAAGTTTTTCAAAGAAGAACTTTTACACTTTACACTTATGGAATTTCTTGACTATTATTCTTTATTTAAAAAAAACTACGACTATGTATTTTTCGACCCATTCTGTATTTTTATAAGAAATCATCGATAAGATATCCACTACATAAATCATATAAAGCAACTCAATTTTCCGGTCTTTCTTAGCAAAATACCAGTGCAGGTTTTAATCTTTGTTGTTAAATTTGAAAGTTCTGGTTTTGATCTGCCTTTCTTAATAATTTGTAATTTCTCACCAAAACTGTATGCGGAATAGTAGATTGTTTTACAAGTAAAGAAAAGTGATTGTTTTCTAGCGAGGTGAAAATAGATTGATTCACGAGCGAACGAAGTGAAGCGAGTGAATTAACTTTTCACGAGCTAGAAAATTCACTTTTCTGACGCGTAAAACATGCTATTTTTTTGTATCCTTAATGGAAAATGAAGAATGAAAGCAATAATCATTATTATGTGTAAATTATTTAAATTACTGTCATAGTGGCTTGTGCGAAAACATGGTAACCATAAATAAACAGTGAAAATTCTGACAGAAAATGGAATCAGAAAGTTTCTGTGAAGATTTTGCGAGTGAAAATCGTGAAATTGTGGAGGCCGCCAACGAAGCAACGTTAAATTTGCTACCAACAAAGTCACGGGAGAAATATGAAAAGTGCTATAACCAGTTTTGTGAATGGAGAGTAAGTCAACACGTGGAAGGTGTTGATGAAAACATTATGTTAGCATTCTTTTTTGGAAAGGTATAATAAATAGTTTGATGTGTTTTTAAATACATTTCAATTATTTGCATCTTTTTTGCAGTCCAAGATTCTAAAGGCATCATCCTTGTGGTCGACTTATTCGATGATTAAAAGCACCTTGCAAATACACGAAGGTTTAGATATTTCAAAATATAGAAAATTAATTGCGTTTCTGAAGAAACAAAATGAAAAGTACGAACCCAAAAAGTCAAAAGTTTTGACGTCTGAGCATGTCTTGACATTTTTGAATGAAGCTTCAAATGATTCATTTTTATTTCTGAAAGTGGCTTTAATTTTTTCTCTAAATGGTGCATGCCGCAGTGAAGAATTGCGATCACTGACAGTTGACGATATAGAAGAGACGGAATCGGTTGTCCTCGTAACATTACGTAATACAAAGACGAAGAAAAAACGAGTTTTCACTATAACTTCCGAAGCTAATGGAATTGAATTGTATAAGCAGTATCGGAAATTAAGACCAGAGAATATTAGTCATCGCCGATTTTTTATTTGTTACCGAAAGGGCAAGTGTACAGTGCAACCAGTGGGTATCAACACATTTTACGGAATGCCAAGGAAAATAGCTGAATATTTAAAACTTCCAGAAGCTAGCGGCTATACAGGTCATTGCATGCGTAGGACATCAGCTACGTTGTTAGTTGATCACGGAGGTAGTATTTCCGATTTGAAAAGACTTGGGGGATGGATTTCAACTTCTTCCGCCGAAGGATATATTGAAGACTCTATCACAAATAAAATTCAAACATCAAAAAAGATCTTCAGTACTTTGAATCATCAACAGAACATGTCAAAGCATCACCCCCCGTCTCCTAAATTGATCAAGTTGATGGAGCAACAGCAAATAGATTTGGAACAACAGTTTCAATCAACTTCTTCAAGCGTCGATTTATCAACGAGAGCCACCTCAAGTGGACTATCTTTTCATAATTTAACTAATTGTACAGTAAACATTTACCAAAATAAATAAAATAACTAACGAGTAAAGTGTTGTTGCTAACGATTAAAGTGTTGCTAACGATTAAAATAGCAGTTTACTTTATTAATATCTACCTATTCAAGTTACAGTTTTCCATTAAGGATACAAAAAATTCTTTATTAATAATTTACAAGCTGAACAAAAAAAAATCGACCCGATTCGGATGTATCGAAGGTACTCGAACCTTTCACCGAAGCAGCTGCATTTGCAGTCGTGACGATAATGCAACTTTAAATTTGTATACAGGCAAACTAAATAGAATTATTTGTCTTTAAAAAAATCCAACTTGTATAAATTGAAATAATAAAATGCGACAGTCTCATTCGCAGATTTACATTACTTAAGTAACATTAAATTTAACAAACACTAAATCGAACAAAGAACCAAGAATAAATAAACATTTGGGCATGAAGCACACTAACAATAACGGCCAAACAATGCTAAGAGCATCGTCTACTATATGACCACGCCTGCTGAATCACGCCAAGACTAAGAGAAGAGCAGTTGTAATCAGTGCTTATATGCAGTGTATGTAACACATTTGAATCGGTATTACCTTTCCGTGCAAGTTTAATGAGCCTAATTTAAAATAGTACTCTAAATAATTATACTTTTTGCTGTACGGAATTGATATTAATATTAATTGATATTAAATATTACAAATTTAAATAAACGATAACCATAATTTTATAAAAATATTTTTGTTAGCATTGGTTTTTATTTTTAATTAATTCTCAAGGGAAGCGTTGCTTCCATGGACCGCACGCCACTGAGACACACGTAAATCCTATAAGCGCAAATTGAGAAGGTTTCACATTTTTGCAAATTTCTCAGTTGAAGCACTCAAAAATCCTAATTAAATTCGAACAGTTTTTGCTTTACGCCGTTTTTTTGCACGCACTTGGGGCATACATTGAAACTAGTTAATACTATCTAGCAATTTAGTTTCAATAAATCTTACTTAAGTCTAAGTCTAATAGGCTTAAACTAGGCAAGTCTTAACGGTTTGATAGACGTACTCCCATTGGCGCATTCCACATATGTTAAAACACTTTATCACGTGTTGTGTTTGATTTTATTCACTTAATTTAATTTACACTAATTTGAAAGGTTTTCGTCTTTTTAATCTAGGAACAAGTTCATAGTTGTCAAGTAGTTGTAGGTAGCACTTCGATATTTTCATGTTCATGTAATCTCGTTTCGTGATTTCTCGCGAACCGATTAATTTCCGCACTGACCATAGGCACTTTTATAGATCCTTGTGGATGTCGTCGTTTCTGATGTACCAGGGAGCGTTGACAATGCTACGAAGTACTTTGTTTTGGAAAGTCTGTATAATCTTGACATTAGATTTCTTTGTGCATCCCCACAGTTGCACACCGTAAGTCCAAACTGATTTTGTTTTTTGAGTTTGTTGGTACAACAATGGTTTATTGTGCAGTGACAGCTAGGAATGTCTTCCAAGCAACCACCACAGTTTTTTGAATCTAATGCAAAGTTCTTCGCGTTGTTTCTTGTCATGTTCTTTCACTTGAGTTTGGCATCCAATGTCATGCCCAAGTATTTCGCTGTGTTCGAGTATGGGATTATTTGATGATTGATTACTATTGGCAAATAATCTATTCTTTTGTTGGTAAAGTTTATGTGGGAAGACTTCGCCTCATTTAACTTAATTCGCCTTTTTTTAGTTCAAGTGGTAACGTTGTTGACAGCAGCTTGTAGCTTGTTTGTGGCTGTTTCGACTTCGTAGCTAGTAATGCAGTGTCATCAGCGAATGTGAATATTGTCACTCCATAACATTTAGGGATGTCACTGGTGTAGAGCAAGTATAAAATTGATGCGAGGACGCTTTCTTGCGGTACATCTGCAGCAATATTTCTTAGTTCCGAGTACTCTTCGCCATATCTCACTCTAAATTGACGGGCGGAGATGTATGATTTAAGAATCTGACTCATCTGTCTAGACAGATTCTTAGTTAACTTGTATTCGAGGCCCTCATGCCATACTTTATCAAAAACTTGTGCCACGTCTAGGAATATAGCTGCACATATTTCCTTTTTTTCAAGGGTTCTTTGAGTTACGTCGTTGATACGATGAACTTGATCGATAGTCGAGTGCTTACTCCGAAACCCAAATTGATGAGTTGGAATGAGCTGCTTTTCCTCAATGATTGGTTTGAGGCGTTTTAGAAGCAACTTCTCAAACAGTTTGGGTATGATTGGTAATAGTGAAATCGGTCGATATGTTGTTTTCTCGTTGGGTGGTTTGCCCGGTTTAAGGATCATAATAACTTCTGCAATCTTTCACTGCATTGGCACATGTTGTAGTCGTAGTGCTTATGCCCTTTTTGGTAGTTCTTTAAGCACTTGACCACTTATTAGATCGTAGCCTGGTGCTTTTTGGCACTGAGGTTTTTTGAATCTCCTTGACGATTTCGTTCGGAGTTATAGGCACCACAACTCTGTCATCCATGGTGTCTATCTGAGGTAAGATATCATTGTTATCTGCAGGGTGTGGTTGAAAGGTATTTGCTAAGTGTTTGACAAATAGCTCTGCCTTTTCGGTATCTTTCCTTGCCCATCCACCCATCTCCCTTACGAATGGGTGGATTATGGCTTTGTGGCCGTTTTAACCTCTTGGTAGCCTTGCAGAGGGAGTATTCCGTATCTTTGTCGTCTGTTAGACCTCTTAGGAATTCAGTAAAAGTTTCATTTTTAATAGACCTGATTTCTTCTTTGAACTGTTGGCTTAATCGATTTAGCAAGCTCTTGTCTGCAGGTGACGTGGTTTGTTGCCATTTCTTTCGTGCTTTACGTTTCGTAGAGACAAGATCTCTGATTTCCCTTGGGTAATTCACCCCCGGTACTTTCTTTTCTAGTAAGGGAGTATTGTACTATGCCGTTTGTTGCAAGTAGACGATAAATAGTTCTGCTTCAGTATCAAGTTGTTCAATTGTTCTTAGTGGAACATTTAGTTTGATGCGTTCTTCAACTTCGGTTTTTCATTGCTGAATCATAAGCGTTCGCATTTCGCATGCGGGAAATGGTGCGGTGTAAGAAGAGATGCGAAATGCGAACGCTTATGATTCAGCGAGGAGCACCTACGGCCGGTGACTATCACAATGGATGTTGTCTTACATTTTATTACATATTTCGGTTAATATTTATCTAAAATTCATAAATCAAGGACCATCGTAATTGTGAAGAACGTGGTTACAATTTCGCAAGAATACATTTTTTTAAAATGCTAGCTTTCCCGAGATAAAACGGTGTAAAGCAATAACTGGTCAAATTTAATTAGGATTTGTGCAGTGCTTGAAACGAGAAATTTGCGCATATAGAATTTACGCGCATTTTTCACACGCAAGCCATTATTAAGTCTTTAAAACTAATAAGAATCTGTTCAAAAATATACATAGTTTTTTATTACAGAGGTAGCTTATATCTTCTATTTTCCATTTATGTAGCGGAGAGTCTGGAACAGTGGCCATGCAGGAACAGTGGCCACCTTCCCGCCATTTTCTTGTTTATAAAGATTAGGTGCTGTCATTTAGCACAGAATGTACCAATAAGACACTGAGTATATTAACAAAGTTACAGTTTTAGAATCTACAGAACCAAAGCTGTAGCTTTGGTTCTATGTAATGTATATATAAATTTTTACCTCGAAGTCCCACAAAAGTCACAATTTGATGCAAATTGGACTCTACTATAAACTTTACAAGCATAACAAGCTGTAAGTCTTTGATTTATAATGAATTATGTGAGAAAGATGTCACTTGGCGTTGTTACCTTGAATTAGTTCACAATGATTATTGTATAGGCTATTGGTTTTAACAATGCAGAATACTTACTTTTTTAATGACATTTCTGATCGTAAAGGACATACAACCCAAAAAGTCGCTGCGTCTGTAACAAGAAAACGTCTATATAAGTAAAGATTGCTTTATGGTATACTTATAAAATAAAAATGTAAGGTACATTAAACAGAAATGGTGTATATAAATGCTTATAATATAAGTAATAGGTCAATATCATTGTCATAAAACAAAAATATAGTATAGATTATTAATGTAACCACAGATAATCGGAATACCTTAGCATGTTTGTTTTTCTTTTTACGCATAGTATATGCTATAGAAAGGCTCAATATAAACATGTAAAAACGTGGACCGTCACCGATAGCTTTTCAAGTTGTCCTTTGGAGCTGATAGGGACTAAACTTCCAGATCACTTCATAGCAAGGTGGCCTAGTTTTTTTTACAATTATTTCCGCATTTACCAAATGCAATATGCATGTTCTAATACTAGTCTTTTAGTCCACTAACAATAATTGAATATCTGTTTCGATATCGAAGATGGAGCAAAGTGCATATTGCAGTATCAAGTATGAGATATTTATACACGTCCGATAATTATTATTAATCATTACTTTCATGAAAACGAAACTGCTGTTTCTGACAAGAGTCTACTAAGGACAGGATAGATCCAACCAGAATATTTTGGTAACAGTTAAAGAAATTGAAGGATATAGCCTTGGTAGTGTAATGTCTGGTGTGCTGGACTTTCACCCAAGCGGCCCGCGATCGACTCCCGGTGCCGGCAGATCTGGTTAAGGTTTTCTGCAGTTTTCCTTAGCTGTGACACAAATTTGGGATTTGCGCTGTTCCATCTGTAAGTCGGCTGCAGCCGCATTTAAGGCCTACATAATAATAATAATCGCCCCCTCCCTCGCGCACAAGCTTATAGCTTCTGGGGCCTTGGTTTAGGCTATGGGTTGTAGTAGTTATTATTATTATTATATTATTATTATATGTTTAAAAGCCGATAAGCAAAAAATTCAATTACAAGATAATCCAAACCTAAATTAAAACAGTAATTACAGCTATATATCCTCAGTCACAGTATCAGTCCTCACTAAAAGTATAAGTGGAATAATTCCTAATGATCGGAATAAAATATAGACCTTCTTCTCCTTTCTCTTAAATTTCAATTGAAGAGGTTTTCAATATCATTGAATAACAGATTTATAAAAAAAATAGCAGACTTAAAAGGTCAAGTAAAAATGTGTTTTTAATTTATTTATTTAATTCTTCAAATAATACCTTGGTAGTGCATCGTCTAGCGTGCTGGACTTTCACCCAAGCGGCCCATATTCGACTTTTTATGCCGGCAGATCTGGTTAAGGTTTTCTGCAGTTTTTCCTTAGCTGTGACACAAATGTGGGATTTGCGCTGTTTCATCTGTAAGTCGGCTACAGCCGCACGTTGGGCCTGCATAATGGTAATAATCGCTCCCTCCCTCCCACACAAGCTTCATAGCTTTTGGGACCTGGTTCGCAGGTGATGGGTTGCAGCAATTATTATTACATTAATAGTTCCAAAGCCAATTAACGTTACCGCAAACAAATCTTAGAAGCACTACGTATAGTATTGAAATTTCATTTTGGGAAACTAATCAACGGACATTTCAGAATCTTTTGCTTTCGTATTCTTTAAATTTAAATACTAGTCATAGATCGTTAAAGCTAAAGCTGTTACAAACATTGAATGGAAAATTTTCTAAAGAAAGGTTCTTCGAAAAACACAGCTATAATCTTAGTATCTTCTCCCACTACAGCTTATTATAGCACGTTTTTAACTTTACCAGATCAAATTATTTCAATATATCATTTGGCTTTGTTGTGCAAACTATGATTACATAAGAAATAGTCGTGAACCGCCCCAAGACATTATTTATCTTTCTGTTTCTACAAGTGACTGTATTATATATGTCGTATAATAGTCAAACTTATCCAGTTTAACATTTGATAGTCAATTAAGTAATTTTTCAGTTTATAGTAGTGAAAGTTAATGAATAACTGGCGATAAATAATAAACATGTAGAGCTACATTGAAAATTATATACTGTTTTCTATTGTAAAAGACTCCATGTGATGGAAAATATACATACTAATTACCACCATTACCTTAAGAGACCCTAAAAGCTCTGAAGATTATGGCGGGCCCCCTTCTATTGGATTATATCGAAATACCTACAATCAAAGTGATTTTAACGCTGCCGGCCTAAAGTCCACTAGTGTGTTAAGCGGTGTAAGAAATGTGAGGAAAGGAAAAATAGCGAATACCAATTTATCTGAGAAAGATAGATATCATAGCATCCTTACCAAGCTTTTCATGCCAGAATGACAAACGCATCTTTCTCAGATATATTGCTGTTTGCTATTTTTACTTTACACACACATAAAAATTCAAAACCAAAGCTAAGTTTTACCGACATTATATCTTATGGAAAGATATATCATAATCAACGGATTGTTAAAAAATATTGTGTATTAAAACGCGCCTTAAAACATTATTGTCATTATATTTATGTATTAAATCGATTTATAAACTAATGTAAAAGCTATATTAGTTCTTCGCTTAGTCTCTACAGAAATGCATTACTTCAATATGAGTCATTTCTTCTAAATATATATGTTTTTAATTATTAACAACTTAAGTGACCATATGACTAAAGATGTCGTAAATCACAAATTAACAATTTCAGAGACGACTTTAGTTAGGACAGTCAAAATCGCTATTTTGAAGGCATCGACTGGAATCGTTGGCCACGCAGTCCAGTCTTAGTTTCTTGGATTTAGGTCGAGACTGTACGGAGAATGATCTAATAATGTTTTGCTGCTCTAAAAACTCAATTGTTTTTCGAGCTGTGCGTGAACTCGCATTGTCTTGTGGAGAATGATTCGTCGTTCTGGGTTGTTTTTTCAGAGCACGACGATTACGTCTGGCCAACAAACGTTTGTATACCAATCGGCACAAACCGTTCTTCAATCTTGTTAAGGAATTGTAGCTACATGACCTGATTTTGAGACAATCGTTACGACCATCTTTTTCAAAACACTTCGGGAACTGATAACTTTTGTTGGATTCTCATCATCTTAAAACGCCCAACCAGTGGATTGACGTTTGTTTTCGGGTTCATAGAAATAAATCCATGATTAGGCACCACTCACTCTGCTGTAAACGTTTTTTGAACTTTGTTTACTGAACCGGATCAAAGTTTCTCGTCACTAATTAACGCGAGCCTTCTTTTCTTTTTTAGTTAAAAGGTACAGGGTGCAACAGAAAACTAACTTTCTCACACCCAATTTATCTTGTAGGATCTTTTGGTTTGAGGTCTTTCAAATGTCTCAATCTCGCGATATGTCACATGTCGATCTTCCTTGATCAATTAGCGCACAGCATCGACGTTTTTCTGGACGACTCCTGTCCTTGGTGGACCTGCCTTGAGATTGTCGCTGAAACTGTGCGTCTATGTTGGAATTCGCAGTACCAGCGGGAAATTGTTGATTGATGTGGTGGTTCATCACCAACAACATAAATCAACTCGACGAGACATTGTTGTTGAGATAATCCTTTCCGAAAATTGTCAGAGATTATTGCGCAAAAACTTTCTCGACCCACTTCCATTTTTTCGGGCGACTTATCAGTTTTAAAAATTCACTATGACTAAATCACCTGTCGTATCCTAATGAAACTTTTGATTTAGTTTAACTAACTATCGAGGTTAGTTTTAACTCTTAACGTTTCCTTCGCGGCGGGCTCTATGCGGCAATAAGGAAAACTAAAAAGACAACCCTTGTAGTTGGCCGCAGTGTTCTTCTTTTTCCTATTGCTACCCGGTCATAAAAGATGCTGGATGTTTATGTTAACATGTCGGTCGCATATAAGACGGGCTTCTATTTGCAATTCCCAAGACATATTAGGAATTTTGTATTGTATTTTCAGAATATCAGGTCACGGTCAACCGTTGGTTGAAAGATGTCTATATTTTGTCCTCTTGGTCTAATTAGCCGTTAAACAAAATCGATTAACCAAAACTACGGCCGCTATTTTAAAAATAAACATTAAGCTATAAGAGCATTTCAAGCACAATTAGAAGAAACAGTTTAAGTGTGCCATACGTATACAGGGTGATATTTTATGTAAATAAATTGATAGACCTTCTGGCAAGTTATATTTAACTATGAAGAATTGTCATACCGTGTAATATACTATAAGTTTAAACCTTTTAAATGATATTTAAAGTAAGTAGTAACAAAATGATGGATTACTACACGCAGCGTGTAGCACCCGGTATACTGTGTACACTGTACAGCGTTGCCCTGATAATAGATTCCCCTCGAGGAATGTGAATCAACTGTGGGTATTTGCAGTAAGTTAATTAAATCGAAATAAAAATAATTCGTACGTAAATTAGAAATCTACAGTTCTATTTACTTAAAGTAGTTTACTTCACTTTTTTATTTTTTAAGAGTAAAACGCTATTCAACCACAGAAAACCAACATTACATCTAAATAGAAAAGGGAAGTCCATTTTAGTCTTCTCCTATAGTACCACATTAATTTGAAATTTAATTAATAATAATTGGAATTACTTCGACGAACTTAGTACAAGTTCCCGTTTTGTTTCCCTGAGGAAATATGGATTATTCGTAGTTTTTATATTTCATGATTCTATTGTTTGCAAATTGTCTGGTGCTGGAAATATGGACCGTCATCCTAGGAACGTTTTTCTCGAAATTCGTGGAAAACGTATGCTTTCTAGGAATTTTGAAATTTCCACAGAATTTATCATTTGATATTATAGTCGTAGGTGTTGTATAATTGCTTTTTAATTCGACAGTAATAGGTTGTGGCAACATTGTACCTTAATGAATTTCATTGCTGCGAAGGTATCTAAAAATAATATTATCAGTCTAGTTATTAAAATGTCCTTTTCATCAATTATGCGTTTTTGTTTCATTAATAATCGTACTTTACATAATCATCGATCCAATGATATAAGAATTGGTGTCAGGTGAGATCTTAAAGATAATAAGTGTCGTGTGTTTCCAACAATGACGTTGCAAGAATTGAACTGCTCAAAGCACAGCTCCAGACGAGACGAGAGTGTCAACGAAGGGTTCTAAATTGAAATTGCAAAAGCCGACAGGCTCTACACATTGAAGTTAGAAAACCTTATAACTCTAGACATTGCGAGTTTTAAACAATCTAAAAAACATTCAAGTATAAAGAGAATACACTTTTACAAGCTATCTACCTGTACACTTGTGGCAATTGTTTATTCTTTAAAAATTCAGAATGCAATGGTAAATTTGGCACACAGAATATTTCAAAACATTTTAATAAAGCTTTACACATTTACACCAAAAAGTTAAAGAAGCAATAATTAATTGAGAATTTTAACATTATATGTGGGTCATTCCATCTAAAATCATCCATAAATTGGTTATATGACCGTTTCAAAAAATCTTTAATTTTTAATTGCATATTCCCCTGTACAAAGACATAACAAAACCACATATACAAATTTTGTTTTGCTTTCGTTTATTAATGGCGACAATTTCTTCATCCCGTCTGACGCTTCATTTCTACAAAACCAACGTTTACAAAAACCCAATATCTTTTGAACGAACCCAGGTGGAAGAATAAATCGAAAACCAATTTATCTAAATTAATTTTCAAAATTCCCTGTAACAATTGTGATTTTTGTTATGTTGGTCAAACCTCTCCAAAATTACAGTGCAGGCGCAATCAACACAAAATTGGCATCAAAGATTTTAAAAAGTCCACTGCTTTGGCAGCTCATACTGAAAAAGTATTTCATTTAATGACACAAAAACTTTCGCAACAGAAAATATGGTATTGAAGTGATACTGAAAACCTGTCCAGCATGAAATACATGTAGATATACCAGCCGTTTTTTATCAGATTTGATTTGTTTCAAACATTATTTTTTGTTAAATGTATTAATTTTCCCTCAAAACCACAAACAGATCTGGTCCAGCTCCAAATCTAAGGTAACTATTATCTCCAAAGTAATTAACTAACTTGTCAAGATTCTTCTAGATGGTATAAAACCCACGAGAGAAATTGTACTTTTTTCCAATTTAGAGTTTTGGATAATACAACACTATTGTTACTTATGGATTTTAAATCATTTCGAAATATTTTTTCATAACAATAGTTGTAATAAGCATAAGTTCCATTACGGAAGCTTTCACACTGTTGTAATTTTCTGGAGCTTATCAGTTAACTCTTTTTTCAAGAAAAAATGAAGTTTTCTAGCATTTCTGATTTTATTTAGGAGCAAGCGGAAGATAAAAATCATAAAACAGCGATACTATGGCTTTTATGACTTGCAATCGTTTGGAATATACATACGTTTAGAATATACCCTTGTTACTACAAACAGTAAATACTTTTCCAGCTTGACCACCCGCATAACTGTATTAATTATTGAATGTGTCACAAAACAACAATAGAGCATAAATGAACATATGTAACTGCCAAAAGGGGATATAAATCTACGTTAAATGTTTGGAATACCGATACGGGTATGTATTCCCCAAGGAGAGAAACCAAACATGGACAGAGAGATGAACATGCTCATGTAGAACTGCAAATCAAAACAACTTTTATTTTTGCATTTCCTTTTTCTAAGTTTCTTTCTATTTACAAAGTTTATTGAGATCTTTCCTAACAAAGTTTTAATAATGGTTGTTCACCAAACATTCTGCAATAGCCAATACTAATATTGGAGTTTGGAAGTTTTAATTTCATTTAATAACTACCTATTATTTCAATTCTTGTTGTGACAATCATAAATTAAAAAAAGAAAGTTTGTTTATGCGGAGACTTTTTCCTTAAATTTTTTTAATCAAATATTTGTTGAGGGGACAAATTTAAAAACGGGCTAGCAAAAATTTAAAAACGGGCTAGCAAAGCAATTGCTAAGCAGTTGTTAATTATTTTGGATTCGTTCTGTAAAATGGCTTTCTAAAATTCTAATTATACAAATTTTTAAACCCTTTTTTTATTATTTGTAATTCGTATCTTGTACTGATTACAGCTTTTCACTAAAAGAATAAAATAAAACCATTTCACTAAAAATAACCACTTGTGAAGTGTGTTATTGTTATAATAAATATTGTAATGTATAGAAATAATGAGAAAAGTCTATATAATAAAAACAATCTATAACAAAGAAGGTAACATATTTCTTAAATAGTCCTGAAACGATCAATAACGCTTTTCGATATTACGTAAGTACCTATTTCTTTATCGTAAAACGAACAAAGTAGAGTGGAAATAAAATTCCGTTTTAATCTGCACAAACAACTTGAATGAAACTGATTTATAAAACGTCTAAAAGGTTTGGATATTTTTCAATTTGCAAAAGTTCTTTTTTGTGTCCTGAAAACATTTCCATATTAGACATTTGGCCGTTCTCAGTATTCACGTTGACGTTATTTAGACTAAAAACGCTTTTAATTATTTCCACACATTTGAAGATTGTTGAATTTATAGTTAAGAATAAAAATATTTAGTAGGGCAAGAAGAATTAATCACTACATCCACGTTATACATTACACCCAATACAATTATAAAATACATTCATAAAATGCCGTAAGAATAGTGTCGTAGTACCCAAGATAAGATTAATAATTTTGTGACAGACTCAACTGATTCGGTATTTTTCTACAGTTTACAAGAAACGTCGAATGCAACGTTTGAATATTTAAAAGATTAAGTAATTGACATGACATACATATAGACTGTCTATAATAGGTAGGTGAAAGTTCACAAGTAAAACTGACCAGTAAAGTCTTGGCCAACTTTTATTTGTAAATAATTTAAAACAAGACGTTTTATCCGATTTAAATTTAGGTTTTTATATATTTAGCTAAAAATATCTTTTTTATTTAATATTAGTTTTATTTTTATTTTTCCGTATTTTATATTTAGTAAATACGATGGAATTAATTAATTTCCAATTTTAAAATACTGGGAGCATACATTGCCATCTAGCGGAAAACATTGAAACCTTACTTAAAATGTATTTTGGTCGTTAAATGGCTGATTGGAATTTATTGACAGTTTACAGAAAATTTATTTTACAATTTATAATTATTTTTAATTTTGAGTATTTAAGTCTAATGATTGCGAATAAAATAGTATACATGTTGCGTTGATAAAGTTTCCAAGCCTCGCCAAGCCTATCGCTTGGCATGTAATATACTCAATGTAATATACCAACTCAACATGTAATATACTACTTTTATATTAAATAGTAGCCCAGGAGTCACGTACGAGATAACAGATAAGATAGTCACATTGTTGATTAATCTGCACTTTTGGATGCCTTCATTTTAATCTTTCAACACGTTAGTCTTCTACAACTCATCTAGGTGTAGACTTCTAAATTGTCCTACTAGAAACGTAAAGATTCATTCGAGTATTAAGTAATTGAGTTTTGTTTAATATAATTTAAATGTGAATTATCAAATTGTTCTATTAGGTGCATTGGTGCATTTATTGAAATCTAGTTATTAAACTCGTCTTAACTCATTTAAATAATTACTTATAATGTAATGTTCTACACAATTGTATTGTGCATATAAAGATTTTTCTCTTCATTATAAAAATAATATTGTATCGACTGCAAACAAATATATAAGTAAATAACTAAATAATAATATTAATTGTTTTATTACATTAAGTAAACAAATAAAGTTTTTAAAAAGCCTTCGGCTACAGGATATCATGAAACTGGCGCAGTTTCGTGCGGATAACAGAAGATTGAAGATAAACATCGATTTTGTGTTTTAACACTTAATCCAGATAAACACCGTTCTCAAGTGTCGTCGTCAAGACAATTGAAGTTTCACCGCTTTTAACATTGGCATCAGACTTCGAGAATCAAGGCGTGTCATCCCAGCATCATCGTCGAGCGATCCAGGCTTCCAGCGCTTTCAACATTAGCACGAGACCGCCACCGTTCGAGGGTACAGCATCATCGCGTGGTGATTGTAACCTAAGGTCCAGGTATCTGCTAATTATTGCAATCAACTTTAATTCTACGTAACGACAAGTAAGTCAAGTTTTTTTTTTACTAAGTGAAAGTGCTTCGAAGTGAATTTACTTAATAATTTTTAAACCCTTACTAACTTAGTTTTAGCAATTTAATTACACAATTTGTATCAATTTATTTGATTTCGATAGACGAAATAAATTGTTGAACATTTTGATAATTAATGATTGCATTTTAATTTTAGGTTTATGTACAGTTATGCAGATGCTTGCGTTGGGTTTTTGTCGATTAACGACATTGTAAAAACAAATCCCTTCATACTAGCCACTATATGGATAGGAATAAATAAACAAGATTATTTCGTCTTCGTTAGAAGAACAAGCCAAGTTATACAAGAAACTTATGATCAAACACGGAATCGCAAGTCAGAATGTTTGGTTTAACCAAGAATGTCTGAAGCGTCAGGTTATTCCTAACTACGTAAACATCATTACCAGAACCAAGAATTCGATTACCGAAAAAGTGATTAGGAATGCCAAAAGAAGATGGCTCAAAGAAGAATCGAAGAAATGGTTTAGTATAAGAGACAATATGCACGTTTATATAAAGGTACTCCATACAGAACTTACTCATAAATTACACAATATCCAATTTGACATCTTAGATTTTGACATTAGAGAAACCGTCAGTCACATTAAATTCAAAAATTACACCACACAGAAAAATAAACTTCATCGACTTGTACAACAAAAACGTACACTACAAAATAACCTTAATTGTAAGAACACTGCAAACTTTTATCCTCGTTTCATAAACTTGTCGAATATAACATTCAATGACAGAGCAACACAATTTCTTAACAAAGGTTTCAAGTTTTGTCCTTTTCCAAAATTTACCAACAAAATTAAAGAAATTTTGGCCGTTGAATGCGAAACTATACTTAAGAAAGATCATAATAACTATGCAAAATTCCAAATTTCGAATTTGTTAAAAGAGATGTCTTTGAAACAGGACAAAATGTTCAACACATCTAACATATCACTTCTTCAATCTATAAAACAGAAAATCACAGAGAACAATCTAATTTCTGTTAAAGCAGATAAGGGTAACACTTTGTTAATTCTTTCAAAAGATATTTACATACAAAAAGTTAATGAATTTATTAATAAAGAAAATTTAGCAACTTTAAACAAAAACCCAACCACAAAATTCCAAAAAGAAATAAAGCAAGGTTTAGAAAACTGCAACATCTGCTTTTCAGAATTAGAAAAGCAACAAATCATTAATAAAAACCCACAACCACCTAAACTATATGGACTAGTCAAAACACATAAACAGAATATGCCAATAAGACCAGTTGTATCATACATCAATGCACCTAATCACATTTTATCCAAAAAACTGAACCAGATTATTAACACGATAGGTTACAAATCGAAATACTCTGTTAGCAATTCATTAGAATTAGTAGATAAGCTGCAAAACATACATCTTCCACCACATTCAAAACTTGTTAGTTTTGATATTTGCAACATGTTCTCCAGAATACCCCCACAAGAATGTATTCCTTTATTAGATAGTTTCTTGATCAATAGTAATATAGAATTAGAAATTCAGATTCATTAGAATTAGCATTGAAAATAATTAAAGAAGAATTAGATTTCGTTATTCTCAAAACCAAAATTTAGAATGAACCAAAATTCAGCTAAAATAATCAGATACATTTAACATCTAAAAATAACTATCCTAAACCATCCCAAAACCTTTGTACTAGTCATCTTAGAACTGAAAGATGGAAACTCAAACAATTTGTCTAGTCTACTCAGATAACATAATAATTTATTCCGCTTCCCTTCAAGATCACATGTTTAGACTTAAAAATATATTCCAAAGATGTGGACAACATAATATCAAAATTCAATCAGACAAATCAGAATTTTTACATAAATCTGTCAAATATTTAGGACACATCGTAACTCCAGAAGGAATAATACCAGATCCAAACAAGATTTTTGCAATCAAAAACTTGCCAGCACCCAAAACGAGAACCGAAATAAAACCATTCTTAGGACTATTTGGATATTATCAAAAATTTATAAAAGATTTCGTTAAAATCACAAAATTCTTAACTGTATGTTTAAAGAAAGATAACAAAGTTATTCATACACCAGAGTTCTTATCTAAATTCGAACGTTGCAAAAACATTTTGACTAACGAACCAATTTGACAATACCCCAATTTTGATGTACCGTTTAAACCAACAACAGACCCTAGTAAATTCGCTTTAGGCGCAGTTTTATCTCAAAAAGGAAAACCTGTTTGTTATGCTTCTAGGACTTGAAATAATTTTGAACAAAATTATAGTACTATCGAAAGAGAACTATTGACACATTCGAAGCCTTACATAAAGTTCAAATATTACTGTCCATAAATACACCGTTCGCGAGATATAGAGGTTTATTTTTTTTCAGTTTTAAACGTACATGCCTATATTCAAATGCTATTTACTCGGCTTTCGTATTAGTTAAGAAGGTCGGGTTTTCTGCATTTGAAAGAAAATGAAATGAACTATCTACGGTAATCTTTGTTCCGTTTTCCAACATTTGTAACATGGTATATTATCTGAGTTTTTAACACATTTCGACATTTCTCAAAATCGGTTCCATTAATTTTTTTCAAAAAAATTACAACTATTGTATGCAATGTTCTTATAATTGCCTTAAAATTCCAAATTGGTATCTCTATGGAATCAGAAGTTATGAATTTTCTTCTATAGTCGTGCGAACAAAATGTTCTGAAACGACATGTGCTTGTATTATGATCAGCGAATGTAACTCTCAAAATGTTCCATTAATTTTCTCCAAAAAGATCACAACTATTGCATGATATGTCCTTATCATTGCAATAAAATTTCAACTTCGTATCTCAATAAAATTGGAAGTTGAGACATTTTATCTATAGTCGTGTGAATACACTGTACAGTGTACACACTGCTACAAGAATTATCCGAAGTCCACGGGACGCAGTTACAAGCAAGCCTATTGTTGGTATATATTATATGATAATACAACGAATTACAATTATTACCACTTTTATTTTAACAAATCAAACTTGAAACAATCATTTGAAAATCATAAGTTTTCGCTACAACTTTTGCGATACGAAAGATCAACCAAATGTTGATAAACTTAATATTAAAAAAAGGTAGGTTTTCTTGAAAATTATAATTGAAAATATAATTGAAAATTATAATTTGAAGCACATGAAGAATTTTTGAACCAGCGATTTATCAGCTCCAGAAGGCTTCCTGAAACTCTAAAGTTCCAGTCTACTCTTCCTATTGGTATCGAAATTCTTATTCATTTTCAAATGATTGTTTCGAGTTTGATTTGTTAAAGCAAAAGTAGTAATAATTATAATTTTTTGTATTATCGTATAATCAGGGACGGATTCAGAGAATTATTTGGGGGGGGATTTTGGAAAAATAATTATTTTAATACATAACAATTAACAAACATTATTTGATTCTACCCTATGTATATTTATTTAAAAATTTTGAGAGGGGGAGAATTTTCCCCATTCCCCCCCAGCCATTAATTCTCGTCTGATATAATATATACAAAGTACTATCTTTATTAGCAAAAAAAAGCTCGCAATTGCGTCCCGTAGACTTCCGATAATTCTTCTTGCAGTGTGTAAAGTGTATACGCACGACTACAGAAACAATTTCTCAACTTCCGATTCTATTGAGATACCGAGTTGAAATTCTATTACAATGATAAGGACATACCATGCAATAGTTGTGATTTTTTTGAAAAAAATTAATGCAACCGATTTTTAGAAAAGTCGAAATTTGTTAAAAACTCAGATAATATACCATGTTACAAATGTTGGAACAAAGATTTCCGTAGATAGTTCATTTCATTCTCTTTCAAATGCAGAAAATCCGACCTTCCTAACTAATACGAAAGCCGAGTAAATAGGATTTGAATATAGGCATGTACGTTTAAAACTGAAAAAAGTAAACCTCTATATCTCGCGAACGGTGTATTTATGGGCAGTAATATTTCCGTTTTATATAAGGTTTGGAAAGGGTATTACGTGAACAAAATATAAAAAAAATCTATGATGGTACCGCGCCAACTTTGGTCGACTCGGCGTGGAATGTATCTATTAGCAGTTATTTGGACAACAAAACAATTTAGGCCCTATGTTTATGGAAAGAAATTTACTTTATTCACATACCATAGACCATTAGTATGGCTAAGGAATTTGAAGGATCCAAATTAGAAATTAAATCTTTGGGCAATAAAATTAGAAGATTTTACTGTAAATTATATCCCCAGAAAAAAATAAGTAAAGTTGCAGATGCACTATCAAGAATTGAAATTCGCACCTTAAATATTAGAACAGCATGGATATCAACCCCTAAACCAGAACAACCTACTTATGACAGCAAACTAGCTAGCAGAGCAAGTACTCCTGACTCTCGATATTACAGACTTATTCGACATTCCAACTTATAATCCCCCTCAAACTAACCCTACTGAAAATATTGGTGACTCGAACATCGAAGAAAATATTGATCAAAATTCTTATATTGACACAGTACATTCTCAACAATCTTCAATTTCCGTAATTAATATTTCAGATAAACCTTTACAGCATTCCAAAAATCAGATAGAAGTTATTAATGCTCAGATTCCAAGATCAATCAGAATCACAATTATTGAAATACATTTCAACATTTACAACCCCCAATGTCATTATTGCCGACGGAGAATTTACTAAAAGTATTTTTAAAGATTTTATAGCCTTACATACAACAACACCTCACCACCATCAATCTCACTCACCAATCGAAAGACAGGCAAAAATTAAGTTATTTTCAGCAATATAAAGGAAAAGCTGAAAATTGATTTATAGGCTTTAATGTGCTGCTGAAAAACATATCAAAACTAGTGGGTGATGAGCCGTCGGCGCCATCTTGAAAAACTGGCAGACAAAATTGCTTTTTCGCTAATATTTCATAAAGTATTAATTTTACGGGCATCAACGTTCAGAATGAAGATGTAGCTGATAAAAATCCCCACAATTTTATTTGTTATCGAACCTCGTACGTTCAATAGTTTCTGAGATTTTTTTTTGTTCACTGTCAGTTTTCGACATTCCGAAAATGTTCTGTTTCTTTGCGCGTTTTTCGTAAATATTTCAAATTTGGCAGCTCCTACGTACAAACTGCATTTTATAAAAGATAAAGAGAATGAAATTACCTACAAAAAAATTGGTAATTGAAAGTCGTGCAACCAATATGACAGTTGCTGAAAAAAAATGCCTCAGAAACTGTTGGACGTACGAGGAAACGTACGTCCAACGTGAATTTATTCTGAACTAATTCAGAATGAATTCATTTTCAATTAATACTTGATGAAATATCAACAAAGAAGCAATTTTATCGTCATCTTATTCAAGATGGCGCAGGTGGCTCATCAACGCATGGGGAGTTTTGATATGTTTTTCAGCACCACATTTCAAGTCTATATGCCAATTCTAAGCTTCTCCCTATTTTTTTTCCTTTTCAAAACGATATTTACCTGGACTATTGGTACATTTCATAGTAATATAATGGAAGTTCTGTGATCATTATTTTATAAATTTATCTTTTTAAAAAATTCATATTAATGGTCCTCAGAATTTAAGATTATGAATTTAGTGGTTCGTTAGGTCCGAGAGATTGGCGACTGCTGATTTAGACGATTCTTAGGAGCTAACGCCTCTAATGTCACGTCACGTAACGTATGTATGTATGTACTATTAGTTTCATAATGATCTAGGACAGCAAGGCTAATATGATGCCTATTTTTTATTATTTAATCCTATACATTTACACTTGAAATTTGTTCCAATTCACTTTTCACTAAGTGCTCGGTCGCACCCGAAACTAAAACTATTTATTTTTGCAATAGCGCGTCTACAAAGTCAATTTTGAGACACTGTTTTCACCAAAAACAGTGCCCAAAGTTCAACTATGCAAAACTGTCTGCAAAAAAGTTGTAACTGTATTTAACTAAATAATAACGTAATCAATGTCAAAAAGTTGAATTTCAAATGTTTCATATGTTTAATGAATCTGCCAGTATTACCAACCTTGTATTTTATTTTTTTTTTAATTAACAGCATATTTATTTACATTTCTAATAACAAATAAAAATAAATTAACGCATAATAAAAAAGATAGCTTGAAAAAACACCTATAACAATGCCTAATTATAATAATTAGAAGTACCTAGCGCAGTGTAACGCAGGCGTGCCTTTAATGAAAATAAATAATTCTGCATTCCAAATAAATAATCAAATTAATAAAATCAGTAGTTTTTAAATAAATTAGATTACGTTCATTTATTGTTAATATAATTTGTCTTTTATTTAGTTAGACGTTAGTTATTGTTAATATTTCTCTTTTATTAAATAATTAATACAGCATCTTAGTTTTATTTAAAACAATTTACACTAGTTATTAATTCTAATATATCTAACAGCGCAACGGAGCGCTCTTCACTTCTGATCAGCTCAGGAAAAGAGACTGCACCTTTTATTAATCACCTTATAATCTGAATAATATCTTATAGGATTTATTTAAAAGATAAGAGAAGAAAAGGACAATGCGCCCACAGGAGCAAACGGCGGAGACAGTTATAAATATATAGCATATTGTGTTACAAGTGCAGAAAAGTACCAATTTCTCACGAGAGTGAAGAAGGTGCGGCATGAGAAGAAGTCTAATGCCTCAAACACACGAATGTGAAATTGGCGTTTTTGCACGTGTTACACTATACTTTATCTACGACCACACAAAAGTAATAAAACACCAAAAGCTAAGAAAGATATGAAGAAACCTTGCATGAAATGGGGTAATAGGTTTCCTTTTCTATATTGTATGTGATAGTACCGAGATGCCAAATCCAATTTTTCGACCTCCGCGACCTACCGGATCACCGCCAAAAAGCGGTAAAACCGCCGAAATTTTGCACTTTTTTAGGTTTGGCCAATTCTGACCATAAAGGAGCACTTTTTCAAACAAGACAATTTTATTCATTTTAAAAGTACAATAAATTTGCTACAATTTAAGACCAAAATGGTGACTAAAGGTCTAATAGTTTCCGAGGTATCGCTCCTCAAAGTTGGTCAAAATTGACACCCATGCTATTTTTCAAGTATAGTTAAAAAATGTTTTAATCTTTTCACCTTTGAATTTTTTTGGTAATGAATACGTGTTTACCCTTTTAGGAGTCAAATATAAATTTTTTATATTGGAGCCATGTGACATTCGAAAGTAAGACCTGTATATATTAAAAAAATGCGTCTTTTCCTTCTGGGTTAGGCAGATAACTTTTCTAGTTCGCCTCGTAATATTTCTGACTTTATGTGTGATAACTTTTTGCAACTTTCATAAAATATTCACACATAATTACATTTACATCTATTATGTATTTTATTATATGTTTATTTCTGTATTTTGTAGCGTTGTAGTATTGTTTTTTAAAATTAAAGCTTTCAAAGTGTGTTTATATTAATTGAAAATACTGATTAAGGTAGAGCTTACGTCGTAAATGCAGAGTGAAAGACTTTTTTTGAAATAAATTCGAAAAATCTAAGAAGTTAATTGATATAAAAACAGTAATCTTTATGGAATTATTAAACATTACGTTTAGTTTGTTAAACTTTAATCGCCTAAAAACAGAGTTTTCTTGTTTGCTAGAATAAAATAAAAGTAAACTTGAGATAAAACTAATATGTCAGTGTACAGTTATTTATTTCATGCGGCTGGGTTGGGACAGTTCAGTCCATTGGGAAATCTTTACAAACGAGCCATTGTAAATTCCTTTAATATTTCCCAAACCTTCTACAATTTACAGGTTGAGCTTTTTTTACCAAATAAATATATTCTTGCCTTGCTTTAAATATTCCCAACGTTCCACTTTCAAAGTAATATTAATTTGTGAGAATAAAATAAACCGTATTACTGCTAAATGTGTTTCCCCAATGTTTTGATATTAAAAGCCGCCAAGAATAAAATGTAAAATGTATTACCACTGCCCTTGAAATAAATGAAATCAACTTATTGGTTTCATGGTGTTATTTCTTTCACCCTGACAACCAATAAAATCCAATTATATATTTGTGGATATGTCTTCTTTCTGCGTGGTTATGTAAAGTATTAAAATAGGAAAATAAAATATTTAAGTATTATCTGAAAACTTCATTAACAGAACGTTAATTTCATTTACAACCTTGTCAATAACTTAATTTACCTAGTTAAATTGTCAGCAGATTGAATGAAAATTAACTATTGAACTCAAAAAAGTGACGTCGAGAACAATATGGAAATAATTATTAAATTATTAAAAGCAAACTTGTCATTAGCGACACAAATCACAAAATAAAATATGATAAATGCAAACATGTATCTCCTCTTCTGTAATGAATCAATAGGCGGAAAACAAAAACTGAACTTTGATTTATTAATACGATTACATACTCAATTTGGCAGTTTGCCTGAAGCTTTATTGGGAGCTTTTGTTGTATTACTTTTTGTGATTTTTCATTTCCATCCAAACAACACACTATAGATACTACTACGGCATAGTACACATTTCTTTTATTTTTGCGTTCATCTAACTTTACTACTGCCCCCTGTTTCTATTGCCTAAAATAATCAATCACGTTGAACTGTACTACAACTTTTGCAACGTTGCATAAAATTAACGTGGGTAGAAGATTCTTAGCAAGATCAATATATTCAATTCTAAAAATAAACATAAAGTGTTAAATTTAAAATATTATATCTTCCACATTTTATAAAAGGGATATTAATAGAACACTTCAGCTTTGCAAAATGACACCTAAGAGACTTCTTATGCTGATGGAGGTTCATTCACGATCCCATAAGGTATTTATTTTAAACGGCAATTTCCGCTTGCTATTGACATTTTAGTCGTTGACAAAATTAAAATCCAGGAAGATATTGATATCAAGGTTGAAAACTTTGTGTATAAAAGTGGTTTATTATGTAGTATAAAACTGACAGATACATAAGTGGCTAATATCTCAGCTATGAGTTATACAAAGATATACGGGATGGTTTATAAGGTATGCGTCAGACTTGACCAGCGCATATCTGATTCTTAATAAAGTTTTTTGATTAGAGAAAGTCAAAATTTTTAGTAATTTTGACCGACTTTTTTTGGGAAAGTACGTATAAATTTATAACGCACTGGTGGTGATATTGATATCATTAATAAAAGATAAAGTCAACAACTGTACAAGTGTAAGCTTTGAAATTTTAAAGCTAGACAAACATGATAAAATCACATTTCACTGTGTATTTTTACGACCTGCTACTCCAAATCCACCATTTTCAAAAACCCACTTGTGTTACATTGTACAATTGCAGATTAAATTGCTTCGCGTCGTTGACATACTGGTTTTTGCTTTACTAAAATGCACGCCTCAAATGATGACGAATTGTAAAACAAAACGTAAATAAGCAAAATTGTGTATAGGTCTTAATTTTTACAAACCATCTGTCTATAATGGGATTTTAATTTCATTTTAGCTTCTGGGGCCTTGGTTAAGGTTATGGGTTGTAGTAATTATTATTATTATTATTATTATTTAACCGTGACCTTGCATATCTTTTTACTGTAAAATTTGTTAAATCTAGCCTCAACTTTCAATGGCAAACAATTGGGTAAGAGTTTTCAACATCGAATTCCAATAGCCTATAGAATTTACTAATTGGTGTTAATTAATGATGCTAACCTAAACAAGAAAATGAAAACCTGGGTCACAAGAATCACGAGGGCAAAAATGCATCCCGGATCACGTAGATCTCAAGCGATAGCCATGCTGTAATTTAATTACAGTAACATTAATTTAGTTAATTTTAAGGAGAGATGTAAAATGAAAATGTACATCTGTTACCCCTATCCATACGTATCGTACGTCGCTGCCATTTTTAACAGCTTAGATAATATCAAAGTGTTGCTTGCAATCTGATCTCATTTTATTCGTTTACACAGGTGTTGATCACACGTTGCCCCATATTCTTCATTTACTTGTATATTAGGTTATAATATCCGTGATTCAATGCCGAGATTCTCCGAATAAATGAAGCCTTATTAATTAAATTACTAAATATATTCCGGGAATATGTCCGCCGAATTTTACGATTTGACCTACACCAATATCCTTTTCTTAATTACGGGCGTTCGCGAAATTACCATTTAAGTGACTGACCTCATAAAATTGTACTGTAAAAAGGATCATGTTGCAGATTGCAGAATCAGCAATGTAAAGATAACAAAACATAAAAAAGCTTGTTTTGAAGGCATAACAAATACTACAGTATAATCTGAAAACATAATACCCTTCTTTATTTGCATTTTTTCCAAACTATGCTTTTGAGAAAAAAGTTTTACAGGGATTTTTGGTTTTTCTTGTCAATGTCTAACTACTTGCCGAGTTTGATGTCATTCTTATAATATACCCAGTATATTATAATAAATTATAGTTCAGATCACTAACCACGGTCAAGATAGTTGTTAAGACAGTAGTAGTTACCTGAAGATTACAATCTCCGTGATACCTATTCTAACCTTTTACTACCTTTATACTAAGTCAGCTGCTTCAATACAATGAGAATTAGAGCACTATGGTAGAATTTACAGTTTTTAATTGCTGAGACTCCTGCCGAAACTCACTCAAATTTGGCTGGTTATATTAAATCATTGATTGATGAAAGACATGAATTGTTGAATGCAAAATATTTTTTTTTTCTATGACCAAATCCAGAATGACATCGACAATTTCTTCTTGAAAGTTCTGGATTCAGACGACACACCGTCTCTTACACCTAAGAGGAAATAATAGCGAATTACATGAAAAAAATAATTCTTCGTTCTTCAAATATTCGGCTATTTTTAATTACTTTACAGTCAACCTTATACCTAGAAAGATTTTTAAAGATGAAATTTTTTAAGATTCGTTTTATAATAAACATAATTTTATTATATTTTAATATCAATTAATTAATTACTTAATTACTAAAAAGTACGAGCAGAAACTGAAAGCCGCTCCTAACAAAATTAATTCGTGCTTAAAAATCTATACCTGTTTTACAAGAGACGTAATGAAAATATTTACACATTAATTATGAAGCAAGTAGAACGGAAACGCGAATAGAATTTACAAACGAAAATGTAATAACAAAAGAATGTTCAAATAAGTTTTCTGAATGAGTAGGTGTTACATAGTACTTTGACCTTTTAAAATACCATAATATTTATTTTGGAATTTCATCGTTTCTAAAGTTCCGAGAAATCGATATCTTTTTATGAAAGCAAATATGTTTTAAATTTCTATATTTGAATTTCAGTTCTAAGTCTGTATTTTTTAACCATTTAACCATAGGTAGTCTAAAATATATATTGTCGAAGTTATGTATCTGTTGGATTAGTACTACTTCACTAAACCTTAAAAACATTATAAAAAGTTTCTAAGACTCTTTTTAACTTACAAACCCTTTATGCATAATATCTTACGATTCATTACGATAATACACAGTAAAAAATCAGCCCCGTGAACAATTTTTATAGTACTGGCTTAAGATTTTAGAGTTAAAATTTAGAGTGGAAAAACTTTTTTTAGCTCTATTATTATAACAAAAATAAATTATTCACTACTAAAATCTATTTTCTCTCTATATTATTAATTAAGTCACGAAAAAGTGATCTAAATTGGTAAAAAAAAATTTTATTGTTCAAGTTACTCTAGTTAGAGTACATAAAACGAATTGGAACCAATACATACTCGACAGTGTATTTGACAAGCGAAGAGTGTGCGCAATAACGACACTAACAGAAAATGGCGACAAGCAGCTGCAGCTGTATTTGATTTCAATTAGGTATAACTGTTGAAACTTTGCAATTTCAAAAGTTACTAAAATTGATGAAAATTCAAAAATTTTACAAATCTTTAAATAACTTAATGTAGTTGTACAATTTAAAACGTAATGAACAACTAAGCAAAATTTAGTGATCAAAATTATATGAACTAGACCAAAAACAGGTATCTGTACATAAATAACAGTACCTACATTAAGTTTAGATGTGTAAAATTTTGAAATTTCCACTAATTTTAGTAACTTTTCAAGTTGCAAGGTTTTAACAGTTATAACTAGACACCTGTTACTATAAATAAGTTCACTTTTTTCTGCGTGCGAATGTGAAACTTTGCAGTTTTTTTAATAATTAATAATAATAATAATAATAATTAATAGGTATAAGGTATATAAGTGGTAAGGACCTAAACGCACACTATTTAGAGTGGTCTAGTGTCCGAGTTTTACACTACATTTCTTGCTGTGTATAAGAGACCAAGAATTTCATTACCAAAAGTTTGCTTACCTAAATCGCAATCTTATTTATTTTTGGGCGAAGAATTGGGATGGCGGAGCATATGTACTTCAAAGCACTGATTACGATGATCATTTGGCCGACCCTACTAGAATTTAGCCGAATCTGGGGGAATTCTACAGTTTGACTTCCTCTCTGGGTGGGCGGAGCAGCCCACACGGCGTTCACACATAAAACTGTCTGTATTCTACCCTATCTAATGGATGATACAGTCAGAAATTCATGTGTGGTAGAGATTCACGAAAGTGATCTCCGACGGAAACTCATTAACGTTGTAAAGGGAACTTTACAAACATGAGTACCGGTGTGGGTGGATTTGATTCTCGCCTGGATCACGATCATTTATGGTCACCGTAAGGAACACGCTGTTTGATTAAATCTAAGGAGGAGAATCGAAGTGAGGTTTATCCGGGCCACAGAAGGGTAAATCTGGACCAATGGGAAACTGCATGCCACCAGGTAGTGGCTCCGGAAGCTGCTCGAATCAGTACTGTGATTTGAAGTGGCTCTAGAACGTTTACACTTAAAGGAAGTGATGCGAGAAGCGTACATAGCCTCTCACTCCCAAGACAACCTCACCCGAAAGGGTACATACCGAGGGTCCATAACGTGTAGACTTGTAAACGAAGCGCTGTCGAGGGCACACCAAGCCTATAATTTGGTAGATCGGGGTGGTAAAACCATTAAAGAAACCAAGTCCTGCCACAGTTGAGGTTGGATTCGATCGGGCAGTGGTCCTAAATTCCATAGGAATTGGGGGCTAATCCGAAGATGGACGAGGTACAATCTCCCCGGAGAAAGTGCCGACGGGTGAGCACGTTTATCGCTCCGGTACTAACCTGGAAAGCTAGTAGAGGATGGATAGTAACCTCGCTCCTACCAGTGAGTGACTGGTAGCACGGTCCTTGACAATGCGCGCTAATTGAGCGTAACTCAATTTATGTCTAACTGACGGGAAGGAACACCCGAACGTTAGTAGTACAACAGTGGGGCCGTTGGGCCAATCGACGCCTAGCGTCGTTGGTAATTACGTCATGCGACGCTAATCAGATATTTAGAGTAGATTATTAATGATCTAGTCCGAATGGGGTAGAAATTCGATTAAAAACGAATTAGAATTGAGAGAATGTGTAAGTCAATTAGTCACACTTTCGATACGGACGTGTTACGAAGTTAACCTTGTTATTTGTATTATAACTAGAAGTGAAGAAGAAAAACCAATTAAAGAAAGTAGGGTTTTAATTAACTTTAAAAAAAACGTATTCTTATTGTAACAATATTGATCGAGTTAATTATTTATCTTTTCTATATATAAGATAGTTTTTACTTCAATTAACTTTTAAAATAAGTTTCTTTGCAAACTCTATTATAGTGAATCATCTAATCTAGGGGAAAAAATCGGTTTAATTACATATTTTAGAGTTCGAACTGAAGAAAGCCAAACCCATTAAGGTTTTAATTAACTTAAAAAAATGTATTCTTTATTGTAACAATATCGATCGAATTAATTATTTGTCTTTTCTATTTATAAGATAGTTTTGCTTCAATTAAGTTTTAAAATGAGTTTCTTTGCAAACTCTATTACACTGTATCTAATATAATAGTATATTATGCAACAAGTTTTATAAACGGCATTTTAGTCACGAGTTTTATTAGGCACGAGCGGAGCGTAGCGGAGCGAGTGTTTAATAAACGAGTGTCTAGACCGTTTATAAACGTGTTGCATACTATACTTTTTCTACGACCATCACAAAAATACTAAAATTTGGAAATTTGGAAATTATTTTATTGCACGACACTGTCATGATTTCAGATAATTCTCCTGTGTAAGCGGCTTTAGAAACATCAAAAAAATGTCAAATGAAACGTCAAACTATTTTAAAGGATTTTTGAGCATTTTGCAAGTTGGAAGGTGTTGTGTCATGAAATAAAACGTTGTATTCCACTCATTCCTGTGTAAATTGTGCGGTTTTTCTCCACTCGTGGGCCTTACACACAAAATAACTATTATTATCTTAAGCCATATTAATAAACATAGCAACAATACAAAATTATTTCATTGTTCTGCTTAGGTAAATATACATTAGCAGTCACATTAGAAACATTTTAGCAATTGCTAAAGGAAATCATTGATTTTCTTAAATTCTTTTCATCAAATTGTGTTTTATTTACTTCATTTACTTGATTTAAATTGAAGCGATTCGTTGTTCCACTTTCATTTTCATCAAAATTAAAGCTTGAACTTTCAGCAATTGCAAGATCAATATTCACAGCATTCTCTTGCACAGCAGTATCTTGAACAGTATTCAAGATTTTATTAGCTGTCTGGATTTTATTGTTTAACGAGTGGTCAATATAACTCTCCGCAACAGCTGTTGATCGCCATCCTCCATGGCGCTCTAAAGCTGTAATGTCCGCACCCGAGTCTACCAAAATCGTCGCTGAGGACCTTCTTAAACAATGACCGGTGTAATCAGCAGGATCAGGCAACTTTAAAAATTTTGCTACTACGCTAGCGAGGCTGCCAAATTTATTTATTCCAATCGGTTGTTTTGTACATTTTCCTCGCTGGTAGTTTAAGAAAAATCGGGTGGTACGTGTCAGATTTGAAGGTCGAAGCTCCATGTATTTCGTACAGGTATGGTAGAAATTACCTCCAATAACTAACTGACGTTCTGTTTTTGTTTTTGTATCAGGAATGTGAACTAAAAGGGCAGTGCCGAGGTCTTCAATATGACTTGTTTCAATTTTCATCAATTCTTCCCGCCGACAAGCTCCCATTATGCCAAAAATTAGCCCAACCTAAAATATTTATAATTTTTATTTTTGTATTTAATTTGGTTTTATACTTTACCTTTGTAAATAGGTATTCTTTATCTGGAGCAGACGACAAGAATTCTTTAATTTGCTGGGGTGTCAAAATTTCCGACTTTTTAGGTCTGTAACCGTCTGATTTACGCTTCAGAAACGAACACAATCTGGGATACTTGCTTATATCAACATTGTTTTTTAAATTTATTGTCATTCGCAGCATTGAGTAGATTGCCCACAAAGAGGACGGTTTCATCCTTTTCGAAAGATCTTGGAAATAAGCCAGTAACACATTCTCAGAGAATGACTTTGCTTGGTTTTTTGACGCCAATCTTGGAAAAGTTTATACGCACGTTCGTACTGACTTTTTGATTTGTTGGGTAGCAAACTAGCAGTTGCTGATGCCGCTGCTTCAGTAATTTCCGGTGGAGTACAAATGCTAACATCTTCTTCACTTTCACTGTCGTTTAGATTCATTTTTCACAAGAAGGGCACTTTATTTTCACCACTAAATACAAAATTACTTGTCTGTTGACGCGCCGCATCAGGTTATTTTGACAGATTGATGACAAGTCGCAACTAACTTGATTTGAGTGTTACATGATTTTTCCGATAAAGCTAACTTCAGCCCGAAACTAAAACGTCCCTTGCTAACTTCAGCTGGTGACTAAAGTGCACGAAGCCACGGCTTGTCAAGGTGTATTTAAAAGGTCACTTAGCGTCATGGAAACATATGCGATAAATGGCATTTTAGACATGGGAGTAGAAAAATAGTATATTATATACCAAGGTTGTGAAGAGTTTTTTCTAGAGCCGAGCATTATTAGATCCCGAGATGCGCAGCATCGAGGGATATAAGATGAGAGGCTCTAGAAAACACTTCACAACCGTGGTGTATATATTATTTTTTTCACTACTAGTACTTTTATTCCTTTTATTCTTCTCACATAAAAAACGTACTATCGCGATCACGGATTTTTTCCTGGATGCCAGTGTATAATGGGATGAATTTTTGCCCCGTGTTACACTAAAATCTGGATTATTGACTAGTAGTCAATAATAAAAAATTATTTACCACTAGGCAAGAAGGCTAACTTCACAAGGTGACAACAGACTAGATAATAGTATGTTTTAAAGCTAGTAGTGAAAAAAATTATTTAATTGCATACTTTGTCAAAAGATACTTCCCTTACAATCAATATTAATTCTAAAAAAGATTTTAAGTAATGTATAAAAATTTTTTTTAAACAAATTCACTTTAATTATCTATTTTTATCAATTCATCTTCCGTTTCAAACGATATTGACACTAATTAAGTATACAATACGTATATATAATGATTAGATTTCTTTAAACGCTTTCATAGCAAGTTTTACAGAAGCAGAACTAATTAACCCTAGGGTATATATATATAAGATCTAGGGTTCGATTGATCCATTTTTTTCCATACTATGTACGCGAAAACAATATTTTAAAAAGTTTGACATTATAGACAAAAAGATTGTGACATTATATTTCTGTGCATATAATAATTACGATTTAGTTTTTTTTTGTGAGCCAACATTAATTTATTGTGCGGTAAGTTCTATCAAATTTAAGATGTGTAATTAACAAGATTTAATATGTTCTTTTTTTACTTTAACAGATAAAAAATGGATTTCTTAAAAGACCTGAATAATGTTTCAGAGCTTAAAAAAATAAGCCACTAAAGAAATTGTCATCCTTTCCCGAAGAATTACAACACAAGGTCCTTTCTCTTAGGGTAATCACATGAAGTGACTCTAGGAAAGCGTTATTAATTGAATTAGAGCATTGTGTAACGTTTCTTCGCTCAAGATTCCTAAAATTCTTCACAGAGGAAAAAATACAACGATTTAATCAAGGCGACTATGCTCTTCTTCTTCTCCTGCTCCTCCTACATTTAAATTACTGGCAACCTTGTACGATAAAGAAAACTATATAATACATTATAGAAATTTAAAACAATGTTTACAACTAGGACTTGTACTAGTAAAGATCCATAGAGTTGTTGAGTTTTCTCAGAAGACTTGGATGCAACGTACATTAACTGGAATACGTTGTTACGTAGTAAAGCAAGTAACAAGTTTGAGGAAAATATGTACAAACTTATGATCAATGCCGTTTACGGAAAATCTATCGAAAATTTAAGAAAACGTAGAGACGTTAAGCTAGTTCAAAAATTTAAAGGACGATACGGTGCTCAAAGATATATTTCCCAACCTATTTTCATAGATGAACGATTTTTGATGAAAATCTTGTTGCTATAGAGATTAAGAAGGTAGAAATTAAGTACAACAAACCATTGTATTTAGTTTTGCAATTTTAGACATTTCAAAACTATGTATGTATAATTTACATTATGAATTTATGAAGAAACATAGTAGTATAAAAGAACTTAATTTACTCTATATGGATACTGATTCCTTCCTATATGAAATATTTTGTTCAGACTTCTATCAAATTATAAAAGAGAATCTTCATATGTTTGACACGAGCAACTACAACCCTCAAAACGATAAAAAAAGATAAAAAATGGATTTCTTAAAAGACCTGAATAATGTTTCAGAGCTTAAAAAAATAAGCCACTAAAGAAATTGTCATCCTTTCCCGAAGAATTACAACACAAGGTCCTTTCTCTTAGGGTAATCACATGAAGTGACTCTAGGAAAGCGTTATTAATTGAATTAGAGCATTGTGTAACGTTTCTTCGCTCAAGATTCCTAAAATTCTTCACAGAGGAAAAAATACAACGATTTAATCAAGGCGACTATGCTCTTCTTCTTCTCCTGCTCCTCCTACATTTAAATTACTGGCAACCTTGTACGATAAAGAAAACTATATAATACATTATAGAAATTTAAAACAATGTTTACAACTAGGACTTGTACTAGTAAAGATCCATAGAGTTGTTGAGTTTTCTCAGAAGACTTGGATGCAACGTACATTAACTGGAATACGTTGTTACGTAGTAAAGCAAGTAACAAGTTTGAGGAAAATATGTACAAACTTATGATCAATGCCGTTTACGGAAAATCTATCGAAAATTTAAGAAAACGTAGAGACGTTAAGCTAGTTCAAAAATTTAAAGGACGATACGGTGCTCAAAGATATATTTCCCAACCTATTTTCATAGATGAACGATTTTTGATGAAAATCTTGTTGCTATAGAGATTAAGAAGGTAGAAATTAAGTACAACAAACCATTGTATTTAGTTTTGCAATTTTAGACATTTCAAAACTATGTATGTATAATTTACATTATGAATTTATGAAGAAACATAGTAGTATAAAAGAACTTAATTTACTCTATATGGATACTGATTCCTTCCTATATGAAATATTTTGTTCAGACTTCTATCAAATTATAAAAGAGAATCTTCATATGTTTGACACGAGCAACTACAACCCTCAAAACGTTTATAACATACCTCTAGTAAATAAAAAAGTTATCGGATTATGGAAAGATGAATGTAGAGGAAAAATATTAACAGATTTTATAGGTTTACGTCCAAAGATGTATGCTCTAAAGATCGTAGGATCAGACCCAGTTAAAAAGTCTAAGGGAACGAAAAAATCTGTTGTAAAGTCAATAACCCTTGATAATTACTACGAAACGTTATTCAGTCAGGATAGAGAAGGTAAAGATGATGTAACATCTGCTGCTTCGTCATTTAAGCGAGATCAGCATTACATTAAGTCTAGCAAACATAAGGTTTATTCAATTATTCAGAAAAAAGTTGCTCTTAGTGCTACAAATGACAAACGATTTATTTTACCTGATAAGATAAATACCTTACCATACGGACATTACTCTTTGTAATACATATTTATACATATGTATAGGTTAGTTATTGTACTAAGCTGATTTTTAGGTTTTATTGGTTTACGACCAAAGATGTATGCTGTAAAGATCGCTGAATCAGAACATTGAAAAGTTTGAGAATAATAAAAATAAATGTATGTAGTAAGTCTATAACATTACATTAGATTAAACATAAGATTTATTCAATAATTATTAGTAAAAAAAAGAAACATTGTTTAGTGTGTTACCTTATATAGGTCTAGATTAGTTTATAGGATTATATGTGTACGTTAGTTTGTATGATAACTAAAGGATAAATGTAAGATAGACAAAATAAAACAGATATGTTGTATTATAATTTCTTTTTTATTTCTTACTAATAAATACAATAATAATAATATTTGATTTGTATTTTTTATTTATTTTTTTTATATACTTAACTATAAAAGTACAGAGTAAGCATTACATCATGATTAACTTATAACTAAAAAACTATAATAAAAGATCCTTCTTGTTGATCCATGATTTCTCATTCATACCAAGCCATTTGACATAAAGCATTTGACGGAGTCGTTTTAAAATCGATTCCAAAAGATATACGGATGGATGTTTCGTTTTCAACAGCTCCAGTTCGTAGAAACAACCCTTGATGGGATTTCCTTTAAGATCTGCTAACAGGTAAGTTGTAGGATTTGTAAGTTGAACTTTTTCAACTTTAAACAGCTCAGTGCTCCAATTAGGTGTAAAACCTTTTTCGAATACTCCTTTGTACTTGCTTATACGAACTATATCGTTAACATTTAGTTTATTACGATCAACAACTTTTAGATTATCATACATAGAGAGTCGAGTTGTAGCTGTGACGTCAGAAGGTTTCATTCGAATAGTTGAATGTATCGTATGGTTATATTCGTGTATCACATCTTGTAGAATAGTATACCATCGATAATTACCTTGTAAACTGAACCTTTTATATAGTTTCTGCTTTATGGTTCTAATAACTCTTTCAACCATTGAAGCTTTGATAACACTGTATGTTGAATAGTGATTAATATTGTACTCTTGCATTAACTGTTTAAAGTGTCTATTGTAGAACTCTTTTCCTGCATCTGTTTGTAAATTTTTTGGTATAACAAGATTTTCAGCCTTAAACATGATGCGTACTTGTTTGGTGACTTCTTCTCCATTTTTAGTCTTCAAGGGACATGCATATAAGTATTTTGAAAAACAGTTTATCATTAATAGGATGTAACGATAACCTTTATTTACTTTCTCGTAAGGAAGAAGTTCTGCCAAGTCCATTTGAAACAATTCCCCATATCCTTTAAAGAGGGTGCGACGTCTTTTAAAATTTTTTCTAGCACTTCTATGTATTTCATTAACAACCTCGAGCTTATCGCTGTTGATGTTGTTATTCATTTTAAAGAGAACTACTTCGTTAAAATGTTACGATTAACTGTTAGTAAATTATTTATACGTTTCCATTATAAACTCTCTGTGTGTTATAAGAGTTTGTACGTGTAGCATACTCAACTGCTACTGCTTCAAGCGTCTCTCTCATAACTTTTTGACTATCCATAAGCAACACGTCTTACTAGTAACACTATCTCCTCGTTCGACCATAATCTCTCTCTCTCTTTCGCTACCTTTCTCCTATTTTAGTTAAAATAAATTGTTAATGTTTACACATAAACTAACAATGTTTTTTAGTGCTTCTCCGCTTTGTTTTTGATGAAATTTCTCAAGCTTATGTTCAATTTCTTTCTTTACGGATAGTTCAACTTCGTACAAATTTCCTCTGTGTAGTGTATAATTCTTAGTGTTTATATACTTTCGGCTAACTTGATCTTTATCTACGGTAAACACATTCGAAACAACCTGTTCTTCATTAGCATGTTGTTTTACAAAATCTCCAGCAAAAACAAAATTTACTTTAACAGTAGTCCTATGTTTGTTCCAAAATCGAATAATCCTTCGATTGAATAAATTAAATGATTCGTTTAAGAATTCATTAACATGTGTATGTTCCAAATTAATCACACAACTAGTTCGTATACGAGAGTTAAAACAACTATTAATATCTATCCATTTCACTTTTTTATTAAGATTGTTAGCATCATTATGAACATCTTGTTGCTTCTTCGTATTGATCTTATTTTTATTTCTCTTTATTTTTATGTTTATGTTGAACATTTACTATTCACAAATTTGTTAACTTACATTCTAAGTGCTTCTTTCGACCCGTTGATAATGAGGTGTTGTTTCTTATCTGTTTTAAGATATTTCGACTACTGGTCGTTCTCTCTTCCGTCATTCCTTCTCAAATACTGATTGAATAATAAAAATGTCAACTTTTTTGTAACCTTTGCAAGAATAAGCAATAAAAGCTAATTAATTAAACTGATTACCTTTACTAATGCAATCATTTAAACATACAGTTGAAGAAACAAAATTGTTTGTTTTACTAATTTGTTACTCATTACCGTATAGATATTGTAGGTACTAAATTAATCACAGAACTATGATCTATTTCGTAAACAAATAATAAGGTTAATTTCGTAACACGTCCATATCGAAAGTGTGACTAATTGACTTACACATTCTCTCAATTCTAATTCGTTTTTAATCGAATTTCTACCCCATTCGGACTAAGTAGATCATTAATAATCTACCTGTCACTTTTAAACGAAAGTATGAGATGCCAAATTTACATTTTTATTAATTACGCACTTACTATTGAAATCATACTACAATTCACATATGCAAATTATGCCTCTTTTCATTACGCATACGACATATATTAGCGTCGCATGACGCAATTACCAACGACGCTAGGCGTCGATTGGCCCTGTGGCCCCACTGTTGTACTACTAACGTTCATAAAAATTAAGTATCAAACATTTAATCATCAAATACGGCCTATTATAACATTATAAGGCGATAGGCTATAAGTCACTGTTAGAGTGAACTCATGTGCCTGAAATTGTTTGAATCCTTAGTTGTTAGGACTCCATATGCAACGGAGTAGGGCGATAAAATTCATTCGCCAGAACAGTTAGTCGTACAAGTTTTACTTCCTATCCGAGAAGAAGGCATGTTTTTAATTTTTCTCTGCTATGAGAAATTACCAGCTCGGAGCCAATCTTATATATCTTCAGTCATACGTTATCTCTTTCTACTTTTATTGGAGTGTGTATGTACATATTATATGGATCAGAGTTTTAAGAGGCTGAAGAATTTTTGTTCTCCAATTTGTTTCAAACTTTCAAGGATGATTTCTTAACCCATAAAGGCCGTACTGACCGAAGAATGCATCACTTACATTGATAAGCTGAGCGTAGCAGGGCGGTAAAGAATATAAGTCATATTCTTAAAAGAATATGATCATTTTTACCCAGTTTTGAATAATAGAATCTGTTATACGTTTTAGTAATCTTAAAATATCTGAAACACAGCCAGATGAGTAGAAGCCTATTCAAGTAACTAACGGTGTTCGTCAGTTTTATAATAGTAATTACTGTAGATTCTACGAACATTGTCTCATGATATTTTTTGTAAAATGATTAATGCCTAATGATTAATGTATTTTATATGTATGAATTAATTTTCATCTATTTTATAACTTATTCCTCTTACACAACAAGTTGTGTACGACCTCAACAACAAATCTATATTTTAAAAGCATCACAAATATCAATATCAGTAATATTCCAATACCAATGCGATCACGATCATCTGCACTTAAGCCTTTTCTGGATCGTAGAGAGTAATTTGACTTTTAACAATTTAGTAGGCTATTGTAGCGTATTACTAACCGTATACAAACTTTTATTTATCAAATTATCACAATGTACCCTCAGGGGTTCGCGTACCACAGATTGAGAACTGCTGCTTTGCATTACTAACTCTAATGACTAGAAGTTCATTTTTTCTAGTTTCAGTGATGTAACACGTCTGTAAGCTTGGAAACCCCTGTGGCAAATAAAAAAATCTAAAGAAAATGCACTTAATTATTAGATTTTCCTCAGGACGCAATGTATACGTCTGAGTTATGTTCGGGTTGGCAAATAAGCACTAAAAGTTATTACAGACCACCACGCCACAACTGGATTGTTTTTTCAGCTTATAAAGTCGTGATCTTTTTAAAGAAAATGTGTATATTAGTACTTCTGGCAAATGATCGGCATCACTTGCTATTGTTGTTCAGTAAACTTGGAAATGGAATGAGAGGTAGCAATAAAATAATAATCAAAGTGTTTTAGTAGAAATACAACACACAATTAGCAAATCAGGAAACAGAAAATAAGAAATCAGAAAAATACCCTAGGCGTGCTCCTAGGTTAGGAAAAACCATTAATAAGAAACATCAGTAAATCACATAAAACAACGTCAATCGTTAAAAACAATTAATTTATATTACAGTACCTTCTAATTACCTAAGCAGATTACAAGAAAGTATGTAGCATAGTAAATCACTTCTGCCAATTTATGGTACGTACGATGTTAAAATCGTTTTGTAATTGCTATGAAACAATTCTAAATATTCAAGGTTTTATAAGTACAAAAAAGCTAACTAATGTAATATATTCAAGAGCTTTTTATCTACTATATCAAAACATCAACACTACAAAGTAATGGATATTCGTTTATTACATCAGACTGTAAAAAAAATCAATTAAGTTTACTTGCACGTAAGAACTGTTAGGAGGTAAATACTGATCAATTCATAAACTAAACGCATTAAAACCAGATTCGTTGATCAGCGGTTAGCATATGTAAATGATAATTGAAGGGTTCATGCCCCGGTTTTATCTGGTAATTATTCGTAGCGAAGAATAATTAAAGCATGCCTTCTTGTCGGATAAGGAAATAGAACTATGTCAATGCGTTGTTTGGGAAAAATCATTTCTGATGGTAGAATTCTGCATAATTTGATTAAACTTTAGTAAGGCTGGCCATATGATCAAAGCAATCGGTGCCATGAAGTAGGAAGGATGTTTTGTTTGGCCACGCGAATTCATCAACCAAAATCAAATAATTCACGCACCGGAAAACGGATGCGGCGATTGCAATTGTGACAAATAGTCGCGTCAAATTAGCATGAAAAAAGTGAAAATTCCTAACTTTTTGCGAAAAAGTCCGATTGAGATACGGTTTTCTGCAAAATGTTCAGGGAGTTGCCTATAACAAAAGGTACATCTAACCTCTGTACGCTCGCAACTTTTTAATTGTTTATTTAACAAATAACCCTTTTTTCTTAAATTTCCGGCAAATCTCGCACACGATTCAATGAACATGACTTGAAAATGTTTTCTTGGGGGCTTCCTTTAGCACTGAAGTCAGAAGAAGGGTCACTTTATTATTTATTGCTAAATTGTTGTATCTTTGCTAATTAACAAATTAAAAACTCGAGCCGCAAAATGTCTAGAGACCCGGAATTTTTGCCAGGATTTCTAGCTTTCCAAGGCGAACCATCGGCACAAGTGTCTTGTAAATATCATTGTTTATTGTCTAATTGTTGCAACTTCGCTAATTAACAAATTGAAAACTCGAGCCCCAAAATCTCTGGAGACCCGGAATTTTTTCCAAGATTTCTAGGTTTCCACGGTGAACAATCGGCACAAGTGTCTTGTAAATATCTGTGTTTATTGTCTAATTGTTGCAACTTCGCTAATTAACAAATTAAGAACTTGTTATTATTTGTTAATTAGCGAAGTTGCAACAATTGGACAATAAACAATGATATTTACAAGACACTTGTGCCGATTGTTCACCGTGGAAACCTAGAAATCCTGGCAAAAATTCCGGGTCTCTAGACATTTTGCGGCTCGAGTTTTTAATTTGTTAATTAGCAAAGATACAACAATTTAGCAATAAATAATAAAGTGACCCTTTTTCTGACTTCAGTGCTAAAGGAAGCCCCCAAGAAAACATTTTCAAGTCATGTTCATTGAATCGTGTGCGAGATTTGCCGGAAATTTAAGAAAAAAGGGTTATTTGTTAAATAAACAATTAAAAAGTTGCGAGCGTACAGAGGTTAGATGTACCTTTTGTTATAGGCAACTCCCTGAACATTTTGCAGAAAACCGCATCTCAATCGGACTTCTTCGCAAAAAGTTGGAAGTGAAATGCTAATTTGACGCGACTAAAATGTAAATGCGACAATAATAGCACATCGTGCGTTAGCGATAACGCATACTGCATATTAATAAATTATTTATTATTTTTTATGTGCATTTCTCAATCATGGCTCTTTCAGAAACCGTATATTGCTGAACAATCAATAGTTTGTTAAAATAAAAAATGTTAAAGAAAATTAAAAAAAGAGTAACCACACATAGAATTTACAAAGACAGATTAAATTTTGGAGAATTCCACCATCTGTATGAACAGTTGCGATCAGATAAAAATACATTTCGTCAGTATAACATACAAGGATAACCCCAACTACTTTTGATTATGTAGTAGAAGCAATTCGTGATTCTTGGTACCATTGTTCAACTAAGCAGCCATTAGTTTACGTCCACCACCCGCAACCGCACATGCTATGTATTATTCGGTGCGTCTCATCGAGTTGAACAATAGTGTCCATAAGTGAAATTTGGAGGGGGGAGCAGTAGTTTTCGATAATCACCAAAAACGTTTTTGAAAGAGGAGCCATAGACTTTCATCTTAATTCCATCACCCTACCTGAAAATGCTTTGATGTGCATGCGAGCTAACCTAATCTCACCTCACCTAACCTAACCAAAATTAAATTAAAACACGTATGAATTGATGGACAACGCAAACCTACATTAAACCTAAGTTAGGTTGTGTTAGGTCAGGTTATAAGTTCGGTAGTAAGTTAAGTTGTAGGTTAGGTTGTAGGTTAGGTTATAGGTTAGATTATGTTATTAGTTAGGTTATGGGTTAGGTTGTAGATTAGGTTAGGTTCCCCAAAACAGTTATTATATCGCGATTATCTCGAAAACTACTGCTTCTTCCCAAGTTTCACTTGGACACTATTGTTCAGCTCGATGAGACGCATCGTGTTACCCAATTAATTTTCAATTACCTATTACAGTAGAAGAAAGGCTTTTTCTAACATTCGATAAGTAAAAAGGTAAATACAACAGGTTATTTTTATAAATTTATTTTTTAAAAAACTATTCATATTGTATATTACTATTAATACAGTCTGTAACATGTTTGAATGGGCGTTTAATTATCGTCCAGACATCCTCCTATTAGACAGGCAAAAGAGCTACTTCAGAACTTTACTGTAACAGGCAGATCGTCGGATGCATGGGCAGAAACTACAGAGCATGGTTATATCCAAATAACCGATCTAACCCAAGGTTTCGATGGTCGCAACCTACCACGACAACTATGGTCGAAACTAAATAAGAGTATAAACTGGCTATGGGAAATGTGCGGACTCCCTATATACCTAGGGAAGAGCAGAATCCCCAGAGTGTGACTGTGGAATCGAAAGGCAAACTGTTCGCGACATTGTTTTAGAATGCCCAAATCGTGCCTACCCTGAACATTCCGCAAACTTCATGCAGTGCCACCTGGATGCAAAAGAAACCTAGATATCGATATATAGTTTTATTGTATTTATATGCTCTAAGTAATTTGTAATTGTGATATAAACATGATAGTTTTATTGTATTTATGTGTCCTAAGTAATTTGTAATTGTGATACTACCCATACGCTAAATAAAATAAATTATCGTGAATGTATTTTGATGAGAACTTTCATTGGCGGGCTCAACGACAACTGCGTTGGAAAATAAAAGATTTTGATTTTTAAAACAGAACGTGCGATGCGACAACGCAAAATCGTGCAAATCGCAGAAACGCAGTGTTTACTTAGGACACCATGATTACTTTCTTCAGGTCGGGCGTACCGTTCAATGCATCGGACGTACCACAGTCACCATATTTACCTAGGACATAGCGTAAGGGTTATAGTTGCGATCTCCAGTATAAACTGGTAATTTTTTTATGGATGACAAACATTAAAACATGCCTTTTGTGTAAAGTGTCGAAGAGGTATTTAATACTTATAAATGCCTACTAGAGGAGGAATTTGCTAGATTCGGTTAGATTCTAGTAGGGTCGACAAAGCATTACAAATGTTAACGCTACGAAGAATGTTACGCTACGGCGATCACTCGCTCAAGAACAAACAAAAAATCTAAATTTAAGGTTGTGGAGAAGCTGTCGCGATTCAATGATTTTAATGCAAAACATTCATGGCTATGACACTTAGAACAAAAAGAAATTGCGGTGACAGAATGGCAAAAGCGCCAAAAAGTGTTTACGCTAAGAAGTTCCGGAATATTCCAAAGCAGCAATATGTCTTCAAACTGCATTACATAAATTCAAAGTTTGACTAGAATATTGCTGAGTACTAGTGAATAATGAAACATAGAAGTTTGTCTTAGTCTGTGTGTTAGTCTTAATTTTTCTCAAAGAAACACTGTCATAAAAAATTATTATTATTTAGAAAAACTGACAGTCAGTTGTAACAGAAGTACAGGTCCTGCACTGGCTATACGTAGCCTAGTTTCGATGCACATCACTTGAACTTTTGAAGTTAACATGGCAAAATAATCCCAATGACTTCTTATAATGTCTAAGCAAGTATATAAGAGAGGAATACGTGTATATCTCAGTATATCTCTATCAAAATATGTTTAATGCCGTGCAAGAAATTTTGAAAACTAAGGCTACTTTTACACGAGGACACTGTATGCCGGATACTGGTATCTCGCCTACACCTTTTACGTTGCTTCTTATGGAGCCTTTTAGACGGGCGACTTCTTGCATACAGTATCGGCATACTAAATCCAGTATCCCAGTTGCCGGGCTACTTTGATAAATTCGGGATACCGTTTGGCTACTATTTTAAATAAAGCAATTATACGATGATACTTTTTAAGCAGCAACTTGCCAGTGTTGTTCGTGAAGTACTAGCTGTGAGGATCCAGATGGAAAATTTTAATATTAATAAATGATTATGGAACGTGCGTTTGATACAGTAAAAGCGGTCTTCAACGTCTATCGTATTATTTTAAATTATTAATTTATAAGAATTTTAACACATAGTGTAATATGTAATACTCTGATATGCACCAGCCACTGTACTGACTTTACTTACCGCAAAATTACCTCAATCACGCAAGTCCAGAATAGAAACAAAAACTTTAATCTTTGTAAAATTCAGATTAGAAAATACTGCTGCCATGATTCTGAGTTAAACCGTTTAATATGGTATGGTATTGATGAAAAGTCAAAATACGTTTGCGAAAAGGCCCAAAACAAGAACTTATGAAATTTTCAGAGGCAATTTACCCATGTCGAGAGTGAAATGTTTTGTTAGTGGTATCCTTAATAATACTTCCATTACTACGTCATTCATCCCCCATCCATTAGTATTTAGCAGACAACAGCTGAAAACTGATCGCTGGTTTTAATATTGGCTCTTAAGTAATTAATTCTACAATACACGGAGTTAATTAAAATAGAGATAATATATCCTGAAATGGAAAAAAGAGCAATGGAAATTTTTAAAAGAAAGTAATTAAGATAAACTCTAATGAGTTGCCATTATGCTGAATCACAAAATAAACAGACAAACTGAAAAACTTGTCGTTTTCCAGTAATTGCAAAAGTAAGGAAATGTTTACTTTCCTTAAATTGGTTGTTTATTGCATGAATATGTATAAACAGCGTCGATAAATTGAAATTAACATCTGACAACGAATCATTTAATCAAGACGGCGTTGAATTCCAAGCAACACTGCAAGAATGAATTGTTTTAAATAAATTAGCAAGTGAAGTTTAAGTTGGACATTATTATTAGAAATAAAGCTGCAATAAAAGAAAAAAAAAGTATAAAATTCAAAAACCGCCACAATATGTTTATAAATTAGTAGTCGTACTTTATCGCGACTTCTAATTTAACCATTACAACCTAACTCTCAAGTTTTTACGGCCAGGTTTAAAAGTTACCCTGGTAAATTACCTAATCACGATCGAAAGTTGAAAAGTTCCGGTCTGAGAATCTGCAATTTTAAATTGCCGATGGGAATTGGATCTGATCTGATTGGCTATTTGCAATGATGTAATCAAAATTTAGAGAAAGGTGCCTGTCGCTTTGAGCATATTTTAATAGTTACGCTGAGCACTCTTCATAGTATATTAGACCAAAATGAATTAAGGACCATTGTATATCATATCATTCGGCCTAATTTCACTTTACCCACCCCCAATGGTTCTCTTTATGTATTGGCTTTGATTTTGACTCTACGGTTTTTTGGAAGTTAATAAATTGGGTTTACAACAGGTGCAAACATTAGTTTTCCATAAGTATCTGAAGCGAGAAGGCAGTGTTTTTTCACCATTGGTAAGATAACATTTTCCATAAAAGTGGATGATTTGGACTTTGAGCAACGTGTTTGCAATTGAGAAACTTTCCAGCTTGTAGCTTTCCAGTTGATGGAAGTTTCAAAGAAATTCCGTAAATTAGGAACTACAATAAATGTTTAATTAAATTTAATTCAACCTACTGTTGTGTAGGTTGGGGTCATGCTTCTCGAACAGGAGATTCCACACTAGACGATTGACTGATAAGGCTGCCTTTTCTTTCACGACAACAGCAATGCCCTTCGCAATGATCACCGGCCCTTCCAGATCTTTCACTGCAACAAGCTGCTGTCTGCGACACGAACGACATAGTTTTTATACACCTTGCTACAGTTCACTTTTGTTATTTTGATAGACAGTTTTATGCACAAATATCGAAAATTTTAAACTACAAAAATTTTTAAGTCCAAAACTTGCAATAGTTAAAGCACGTAATTTAAAATTTGATTAATCTCAAGCAACACTCGCGTTTCTTTTGCATTAAAAGCACTTCTGACAATTAGACCACCAAGTAGATAATTCAATTAATCGTATCTAATTATGCAATATCGATTAAGTATTAATTATCATAGCAAAAATTATTAATTTTTATCTAATTATAGATTATCAAATTTTGATTTAATTAGTTTACTTTGTAATATTAAATTAGAATTCATTATATAACCTTAATAGGATCATACGAACTATTCACAGCATATTTAGAGTTTTATTATATGAGGAGATCATATTTTTCCTGTTTACAAGTTGTGTAGATTATCCAGATTACATTCGATTATCCATAAATACAAATTCACACTTTAGGATTATATTTTCAATCTCCTATACTAGATTTTCCTCCATTCCATCAATCAAAATCACAATGTATTTTTTTGTAGGTTTGTAATAACACTTCTTATCTAGTAGAACCTAGAAAAATGATAAAATATATTCAAATTACTTTTAGAAGTAGCATTTTAATAAATTCATGGAAAACTGGGAATTGGAATTATTTGCTCAAACAGTTTCTAAAGAACATGAAAAGGACTCCAACATCTAGTACTTTTATCCGTAGTAAAAGAGGGTGCTTCAACAATAGATGATTAATTGTGCCACAATGACTTACAGAATTTCACCACAAATGATTAAGTGTGAATACAGGTAAATGCGTATCAAGGAGTACCTTTTATTTGTAACACAAGTAGATTTTTAAAAGAAGCACATCTAAATCGTGTTAAAATCGTAATATCTTAGATGCTTCGCTTATATTTAGATCAAACCGAAACAATTTTTGATTATTCTTAGTTTAATTAAGTTTACTGTCACAAACCGAACAAAACGTTTCTTACGGGTCACAGAACTTAAAATAATTGAATGTCACACATTATCACCAATCACCACAGCACGACGACCCGTACTGAACAGAACCCCGAAGGCGGGGGTGTTGATTACAGCAGGAGGTCAGTAAGAGTAAGATAGTAGCTCCAGGTCCCGCTATGGACAGCACCTTCGGCACAGTCGTTTCCAGTTACATCTTCTGTTTCGCTTCCACCAGTACTATACCATTTGTAGAAAAGGAAGACTCGTTTTCCTTTATGGTAGATTGTTCAAGAAGAGGGAAACTAAACATCGATCCACCGGGTTCCGATTTTGCGTAGTGCGCGCGCTAGTGCGGTGGTCTATATAGTAGAGATCCGCACGAGGATGTACTTGAATGTTTTTTGCTGCACGCTTTCTCTCGTTGAGCTTTACTTCCATTGCCAATGGGTAGCATGTGAGCGGACAGTCTTTACAGAAAATTAATCATCGACGCTCTGTAGATAACTGGGCTAAATTAAAAGCCAAAATTTCGATATTATCTACTAATTAAACCTTCTCTATCTATTAATCTAGAAAATAAGTTAAGCATCTGCGAATTGTTTTGGTCAGATAATTGATTTAAAAGTTGTAATTTATTACTCAAAAAACTCGGTAATATCTGAATATTAAAAAGCTCTTGCAAGCAAAGACTTAGGTAAAAATAAATTCTACCCTCAAATATTTGCTAAATATATTCATATTATATTTAAAACAGTAGGTAGGTATATTTCTAGCAAAATGTTCCGTTGAATGATCACTGTTTTAACTGCCACAAATGGGTTATCGAAGTATGTCATAAGTCTTTCAAGATCATGCTTTCAGTATAGTGTTTGCAAGTCTCTTTTATCCTGTACATTGTAATAACGAAAGGTTCATTAGGCGGTAAGTTAACATTTTGGAAGAAGCAACCATCGTGCCACAAGAGGAACCAAGAAAAACCAAACTGCTTTAGCTGTTATAGCAATTGCCCCCCCCCCCCTGTACTGTAAAATCCTAGAATTATGCACAACCTTCTATTTCGAATATTTTTTGGGTTATTTAGATTTTATGAATTTAGTTATGTATTGTCAAGAATTCTATATAGTAAAAAGTGCAATTTTATAACTTCCTCAATTTGCTAATTTCTCTACATCTTCTAATAGTGGAGGACCGTTACGGAAAAAACAATGTTATTTGGGAATCGGTTGATTAAACAAGGTTTTAGCTGAATTTTCTAGGTTCCAATATTAAGTACTAAAACCCCTACAACTTATTTAAAACTTAATTTAATAGAAAACTTGCCACTCTTGCTCAGAAAACTGTACGAGTTTTGGGAAAAATCCAGTAAATCGAAAGAAAAGAAATAAAAATCCGAACTTTTTTTTACTATGCCAAAATAAAAGTGGTTTTGAGATTTCTGTGACTTCAAAACTGTAATATTTGTTCGAGAAATCACAAAAGTTACCTTACAGTAAAAATTGAAAATTTTAAAGATAAAATTCATAGAAGTGAAAATGATGAATTAAATGCAAAATAAATTAAATCTAGAAATATATTATTCATCTTGTACACCTAATGCAATAGTATTATATTATACCTTGGATTATTGAGTTTGAGATCAAAAAGATTTGTGGTTTCCAGTCCCATTCATTTGGAACCAAATAATTACCCAGCCATATTTGCACTTGTAAGATGGCAGCTTCGCCAGATTTACACTGGAATGTTGCTATAGCTTTTTAGCCCAGGCAGTAGGGGGTTTTGCCTTGCAAAAGGTGGGGGTTTAAATTATTTTGGAATATGTTAGTTATGGGTAGACCGTGATCAAAAATCTAAATTTTCGACCTTGAGGAGGGCGCCGCCATCTTGGATTATACGTACAAAAAAATATTTTTTTAACATTATCTCCGTAATGGTTCATTTTACAACAACATATGAGGTTAATAAAGTTAAAGAGAACAGAATTTACACTTTTTTTGTACGTCTAATATGTAAAGAGTTACACGGACACAAAGAGTTCTTAAAAAAAGTACGTCAAACTGTCCATTTTTCTTAGTTTTAAAAGATATTTATTCTTAAAAGATATATGTACATTTTCTGTTAGTTTTTGTATATTTTAGATGGTCCGGGTTGATGTATGTCTTCATCCTGAATTTCGTCTTCTAAGTCATTATCGGTGCTTTGGATAATCGATTCTCAATTAACAACAGTTCCTCATCTTCGTTTTCGCTCTCGATGCGAGCCTTTGTGGCATTGTCGCATACCTGACCGTTACAGAATCCACACATATTTAATAGAGCAATTCAACCCGGCTTTTCTGCAGCTACATGCTCCAACGCACCCTTTTTTACAATTGCATGAAACAATTTTTAATAATATTTCGGGGGCTGGTTTCTCTGTCATAGGTACGGGAGAAAGACCATTTGCACCAGATTTCCATCCCCAGTCTTCTGCATTTTTTGGATTCCATACCACTGTTCAACTTGATGATACGTTCTAAATGAATGATACAGTGCGGCGTTCCTAGTTGGGCAGAGAAGCAAGATTAAATTTGTTTTTTGTGGCGATTTTACAAAAAAATTGTAGCGGAGTTCTTCTAAGGTTTCTTTTTACATGTCACCGCCATACAAAGCAACAAGTACTCTGGATTCTTCAATGCTTGCTGGTTTGGCATCATGTTGTTTGAAGATTGAATGAAAGTTTTGTGTTTTTTTGAACAATTTCAATAAAAATTTCAGTTTTCCTTGGTTAAATGGGGACGATGTTGTGTCGCAGCCACTAAACGCATGAAGAAAGAGAATGTTCTTAGGTGCTTCTTTTTGTTTCAAACTCTTTGCAGAATACAGTTTTCGGGAGTTTAGAAATTTTAAACAGATAATATTGTCGTGTTGACGAAGTTTTAACTACATTTAATAGTGTAATCGGCGTAGCCCATTTCGGCACAAAATTATCAGGTATAAGGTACAATTCTCTTTAATGAGTTGTTTAAAATTCACATTTCGGCACAAAGTAACAGAATTATCATAATTACTCCAATATTAATCATAAAATAGGTACAAATCACTTATGTATATTTGCCTATTTGCCCTTACTCCTGGTGGCATGAAAATAAGTGAACTTCATGCTTATATAAAATTATAAAATCCCTTTTGAAAATAAAAAAGATCGCGAGTTTGACGTATTTTCTTAAAGAACTTCTTCTTTGTGCCCATGTAACTCTTTACCCACTGTATGTTAGTTTGGAAGGCAATGAAGAAGAGGATATTATTGAAAATATATATGTCGCAGGTAAATAGTAATCTCAATCTGTAGTATCTGCCTTGACAATACACAAATAAATCATGTCAATAACAATTTATTGTTTTTAATATCAATTATGCACACAATACATACCTACAAAGCCAATACAAGAATTAAATAATGACTTCTGTTGTTAAAACAAACTTATACTTAATTAACTAACAAGAAATATACAATATAACTATATTTTAGAAACCCTAAAGCAAAACCACAGACCGTTAGACAAAAGAAACTAGACATCATATAATAATCTATTTATTTTGGTAAGTATTGCTAGAATGACATCTACTATTGCACAAATTTCTAAACTTGAAACAGACACACCGTTTAGTATGGCACTGGGTTTTGGAAGGCTGACATTGATTTGATCCGAAAACATAGACAGCGCGGCACATGCTTCTCTTAAAGAAATCAAGCAAACTTGAGGAATATCTTTGTATGTGAAACTAATTGACAACTATTGCTATATCACTTCTAGTCAACCAGTTTTTTAAAATACCAGTTTTTAAAATAACAGTTTTTGTGTCAATACGGTAAACATCATTTTTCTTATCAATTATAATTGCCTCTACATTCTTTTTATCTAATGGTTCTCGATCAAATTGTGGAATAGCAACAGTTACAAATTTACCTGTTTCTATGTCGCTAAAAATGGTTTTGCTCCTTTTTCTCATTATATCCGCTGCTTTGACTTGTCCTTCGTAGGATTTTTTCCGCTTAATTCTAATATTTTCCTGATTGATGCAAAGTCTGCAAGTAACTTGGCTTCCAAGCCCTTCATCGTTTTCTGTTTTCATTCTCAACATTCTGTGTTTTCACCACCTTTGTTTGTGTTTAATTTTTCTAACTCCTCTTTGGTTAGTATTTTATCAATAAGATCTGACGGCAGATTTGTAGATCTTAAACCTATTTTCGGATATAGACTCTTGTACGGCGATCTTCCAATGATACGATGGTATGATGTATGTTTTAGCCATTGCACAAAGTAACACCCGATGGACCAACGTGAACTTTTGTTTTCTTCCATCCAAATTCTTAAAACTTTTGTAATTTTTCTAATAAATATTATAGTTTTCGAAGCCACAGAAATCTTAGAACCACACACCAGTAATTTTGGTGTATTTAACAAACAAGTTTTTCACATTTTAGCTTGTTTCGATTTAATGAATTTTCCCGAATTTTCATACAGTTTTCTAAGCAAAAGCGATAATTTTCAAATCGTATGCGGTTTAGTTTTACTATTGAGAACGCATAAAACACTTTTCAGTCAAATCCATGTTTAATCAATTGGTTCCCAAATAACGTTCTTTTTTGGTAACGATCTTCCACTATAAATATCTTATAAAAACACAATATGTCAAATCCATTAAAACCTTTCCTTTTTAAGAAATAATTAATAGAACAAGAATCAAAAACCACCCGCAGATAAAAATTTAAATACCTTCGGTTCAACATACATCCCCAGCAGAGTCTACATTTATTTTTTAAAAGAGTTTTACTACTATCCGCATACAAATTTTATTAAACCTCCTGGTTTCGTCTTTTATCCATAAAAAGTATTTATTATTAATTCTTATCATTAGTATCTCTACACTAACGTGAGACTGGCATCAAACTTTTAAGTGGTCTTTACTCTTACTTACATTTGATACAATCCGTGTATAAATAACACACTTAAGATAACTACAAAACTTGCAAAGCATCAAACTTATATACGCAGTTTTCCATTTCAAAGAAGTTTTTTTATTGCGTAATTTTCGTATAGACGGATACAAAATTTCGGGGGCACCCACGTAAAGACATCGACAAATATCTTTATTGTAGACAATTCCTGTGGTGGTGATGTTTTGATTGAGATGAGAATAACGGCACAGTAATGGCGAACTGTAGAAATAAAAGCTCAATTTATCACTACCCTGAAAAAGAAAACTATTTCATTTTCTCGAACTTCACTACTTTATTTAACGCACAGTTTGTAGATTTTTCCAGCACGTTTTTCACTTTAGTGACCTTTTTATTTCCACATTATAAATTTGCTTTTTAGGTCAGATTCTTATATAGTAAACAGTTTTATGATCGTTATCGAAATATGAATAAAACAATGACTTTGCTTAGTTTGCAATTTTTTCTTAAAGCTTAAACTCTTGCAATTAATCGATAGGGTATTGTTCTTATCTTCGTCATAAAACATTAGTGGATTAATTTAGTAAAGGTACCTATATTAGAATTAAATTTAATAAAACTTCTTGCATTTACTTAATGTTCCAAAGTAACTAAGAGCATTTATTTTATTTAAGTAAAATGCACATTTATAATACAACGTGGACAAGATTTGTTTGTACATATCGACACGCAGCACACAGGGCTGAAACCTGATTCTAGCTGGTCAGAACTTCAAAAACCATTGTTAAAATCAAAGCTATTCAAATAAAATAGTAATTTAGTAGAAAGCTTAGTGAACTCAGAACTACATGCCGTTTACCGTTACGGCAAATAATAATCATAAAAAATCCGACAATTCCGATAAACTGCAGTTCAGTGTTAGCCCTTCCGAAGGCGCCAATCTGATGTAGATGTATTTGTACTTTGTTTGTTAACGTGAAAGTGTTTTTTTGTGGGAATGTTTTTTCATTGATTTCAATAATTTATAAAAACAGAATTGAGGTGTTAAAAATTCTTATAAAGAGGTAAGTTTATACCCTTCTAATATAGAAAATGGTGATTTTTACTTTCCGGATAATAACTTTTTTAATTTGTGGTTTACAACTTACAAAGTTTGCAAGAGCTGGCGTTTGTATTTTCAATTTTCAATTTGTTTTCCTACGCTTGTTTACTATCCTATCACTAACATGGGGGATATTGTGATAATGAATGACCGAAACACGTGTAGAATATTTTGCATAATTGATGGAAGCATTTAAATACAACAGTTTTTCTTAACACTATTTGTACACTTACTTTAGTTTAAAAAAATACGAAAATATATAAAGCAACCTCCATTTGAAGGTGAATTGTTTGTCACAAATTATGCGTTAGGTAAGGATCAGTAGCAGAATAGTATTAAAGAATTTATGAAAATGCACAACGAAGCGTTCGATACGAATATGCCCCCCTCAATGATGCTTTCTGTATGCAAGTCGATGTGTAGGTATACCTAATATAATTTCTACGTATTACAGAATTAATTTCAGAATAAAGAAATTTATTATTTATAGTTATTTCAAATTTATATAGACCGTTTCATAAATTCACTTCGACTCTTTTAATGAAACTGTTTAATTACGTAATTAATTATTTTCTTGCTCCCACATTAATGTATACAGCATAACAGCAACAATACAATTGTAATTCCAATTAACTTCTCGATATACGAAACTTATATGTATATCGAATCAACGTATGTACTGTTATTATTGTTTTATCATTATTGTTCACTGGTTTTAAACGACATTACCGATTCATTCTTTCAAAAAAATCTATTTAAATTTATGAGACCTTGTCTAGCGCAGTCATGTTCACTAATCTTCAATCGGTGAAAATATTATGTATTACTTTTGTAATTCACTTGCTCCTCCAGTCCTCCTCCCTTCAACAATTGTCCTATCTGATTGACCTGATACACATAACTGATTATTTTGAAATCATTAAAAATGTTGTGTAAAGGAGTGGAAAGGCAACAATTCTTGCTAATAATATTGGATTTTGTACGTATTTTTGACGAATATTAAAATTATCAAAAAACCAAATGGAACTTTCTGGACTGTTTTCCAATTTCCAAGTCAAACGTGGCTTAATAAAATTATGCCTTATTTTCTTGCAAGCTGAAAAACAGTCCAGAAAGTTCAATTTTGTTTTTTAATAATTTTAATATTCGTCAAAAATACGTACAAAACCCAATATTGTTAGCAAAATACGCTACGCAATTTTAAGCGTTTTTAATGATTTCAAAATAATGAGTTACCAGGGTGTATCAAAAAATGTTAAAAAACAAAATTTTCCTTATGTCGGAATATCTTGTTCAAACTCGGTATCTAAACGTAAAGCAATAGAAACATTTTTTCTTAACAAAATTTTTTCATATTTTAACAACTAAGGTCATTTTTCACCGATGGCAAACTTGACAGATACCTGATGTCATCTGTCAACTTTTATATGGTGTACTTCAAGTATTTTTGGAAGCAGAAGTGATTGCCCCACAAAGCCTTTTTCCAAGCAGAATATTTAGAAAAATACCCCATATAGATCCAACTTTATGGCAGACACTGTATATTCATAATTTCCAATGCCATTGCACTTAATGCATCAACTTGAATATGTTACTACTTTCTCCTGTTTGAAAAGAACACATTCCATATACAGGGTGTCCCACAATGCTGTTTACACGCAATATCTCCCTTATTTGAAAAGATCAAAGAAATCAACCAAAAACTATTGTGAATGACTCAAAATGGACCTTCAGAAAACATCGTTAAACGCTGGTTGCATAGCAACTTTTAAGAGATTATGCCAACTTGATTAATTTTTCAAATTGCACCCTCTGTTTTTTTCACGGAAATGTATTCTTAACTTGATTTTGCATACTGTGGTATGCCTTACTTAATTATCTAATGTGCATTTAAGGGTTGAAAAAAATATTTATCTTAGTTGAATTTATCTTAAACTTAAAGCAAATGCTCAAAATGCCCTCCTGTGGATTCTACATGGGCTTTAAAGTGCCTCAGTAGTTCCCTTGTAGACACGGCTCTAATCAGATTTTTTGGATAAATAATTTAGTTAGTGAAGAGGAAGTGTACAATTTATAAACAATTTTTTTTTCAACCTCTAAATGCACATTAAATAATTAAGTAAGGCATACTACCATGTGCAGAATGAAGCGAAGAATACATTTCCGTGAAAAAAAACATAGGGTGCAATTTGAAAAATTAATCAAGTTGGCATGATCTCTTAAACGTTGCTAAGCAACCAGCGTTTAAGGATGCTTTCTGTAGATCCATTTTGAGTTATTCACAATAGTTTTTGGTTGAGTTTTTTATCTTTTCAAATAAGGGAGATATTGCATGTAAACAGCATTGTGGGACACCCTGTACTATACCGGATGTTGCATTGTTCTGGGAAACATTGGAAATCGCATGTTATTTATACGTTCAAATATTCCGTTCCCTAAATATTTTAACGAAAAAGTTTTTTTGAATTATATTCGAAGAGGAGACAGTTTGCCTAATTTCACTTCTTTCTATTGCCTTTTGTATTTACTGATTCTGCTGAGATTCCTTTGAATATTCTTCGGAAAACCTTTAGTAACATTTTTCGTTAAAATGTTTAAATCAATATTTGAATGTTTCCTAAATATTATTTTAATTTGCAATCCGGAAATATTAAAAACATTGCGTTGGAATATGTATAGATCTTGTTAGAGTTTCTTTCGTTTACCAATCAATACCACTCATGAATTAAGGTTTCACCATTGAGTTAATTAAACAATGTTAAATACAGTTTACAGTAGCGGTCGAGGTATAACTCATTAAGGCCAAGTCCAGAATGAGTTCGAAATCAGGTGTCAGTGTACAGTCTGGGACTTTAGTAATGATTCAGGTCTGAAACTAGTTTTATGTAAAGAAAAATTACTTTAGAAGGTGTATAATTTTACAACTAGAAAGGATATAAATAATATAAAATTTATACAACGTGTTCGTTGTAACATTTGCTATAGGGAATTAGTATGGAAAATCTGAAATATGCCAAATAGTTCGTTTTCGAATAAAAGTCCGGTGAAATTAATAGTTGCGATCGATAGAAAAGATATTCTAATAACGTACTGTCCAAGAATATTACCCTTAAGGCGCTTCTACCCGTTTGGTAGAATAGGGAAAATCAATGTTAAGTCTTAACAAAATATCTGGAGAACGCCTAAATACTTTTAAATTTGGTTTTGACAGTGATAAAGTCCACATTTTTCTACATGAATTTAATTAAGCAGATTTTGATTTTTTTCTTCTAAATAACTTTTTTTGACTTTGAAAGGTCAACTTCAACGTAATTAAAAAATCTTTTTTTTAACCCCTGTTGTTTGTTTTGAAGAGTTCATGAAAAATATTTAAAAAATCTATTTTGCATAGTTAATTAATAAACGTGTTAAAACTGTTCAAAATTAGACGAAGTCTGATGGAATCTATCCTTCACTTTCTATCTCTCTTATTTTGCAGAAAGGGTCTACGAGTTTTGGGATAACCAGATTTTTATTTATGGTGCTGTCATAAATCTTAACGATAAGTTTGAATGAACGACCAGAAAGTATGAGTATTTGTGATAATTCTTTGCTTGAGATCTTCTAAATTATTGGGTCGATTTTTATACACTTTACTTTTTAAGTACCCCCATAGAAAGAAGTCTAATGGCGTTAAATCAGGGCATCCATCGGACTTCTGCTTTCTATCCACCTTAATTCATTGCGTAATGAGGCGGAGCGCCATCATGTTACAACATACCAAACGCTATTGTTTGGTAGCTCGGGATTGTAGTCGGGATGTACCGAATATGAAATGGAATAGAAAATGAAAAAAATGCATTAATGACATTTGAAAATTTAATTAGTAAAAAGATTTCTGAATGTGGCATTTACGAAATACATCCGTTCTTTGCTGCGAGTCCTGATGGTTTTGTGGGTGATGACGGAATCACTGAAATTAAATGTCCATATAAAGCAAGAGATTTGACTCCCCGCGAGGCCATCATGACAAAGAAAATTAAATTTGCTGTTTTAAATAAAAATGATGAAATGGAGTTAAACGAAATGACAATTATTATTATTTTCAAGTTCAGGGCCAAATTTATATAAGTGGTCGTAAATATTGACATTTTGTAGTTCGGACTCCAAAGGGAATGTTATTCCAAAAAATATATAAAGATGATGGGTTTTGGAAACAAATAATGGTTCCAAAATTAAATAAGTTCTATAAATCTATAATGAATACCGTCCTGCTTCCTGGAATTTTAAAAAATGAAAAATAATTTTTATGATAAATTTTATATTTAGTAATATTTATATTTATGTATTCATTTAAATCAAAATAGTTTAACTCAAACATTTCAAATTGCATTATTATTTCAAATTATTATATTTTGTATATTATAAATATTTATTGTTATATATGTTTATGTATTTTATTATATTGTAATATGTTACGATATTTTGCATGTATTATACCTAAGTGTTTGTAAAACTGTAGTAAATACTTTCAACTTTTGTGCTCAAGATTATGGTATTATTGCTTTAAATACCTTACCATTTTATAATGCTGTCATTCTATTGTTAGTGGTACTGGTTTAACTCAATATAACAGATAGAGATATCGAATACTGTAGTGTAAATAAATAGGCATAATGATGACAAATAGAAAGTTTCAAATAACAAACGTAAATGAAAAACCATACTAAATAGCTTCTCAAATTTACCGTTATCTTTTAGGGAGAAGGCCCTTAATAGCAATTCCAATTCTTCAGAAATTATAAATTCATGAATTATTTGAAAAACTTGAATTTAAAAGCCTAAAACTGAAAAGTCGACGCGACTTGTCTCCGTGATTCAATAGTTAACGTTCGGCTTGCTAAACCGCAGGGACTCGCGGAATACAAGATCGAACCCAGTTACAAGCAAGACTTTTTTTAAATTTTATTTGTCATTAATCTTTAATTTAATAACAATTTAAATAATTTGTTATTATTCTTTTATTCGAAAAACGTACGTACGTTAATGTAAAATAAGTACTTGTCAATACTGAAACTTTAAATGTATTTAAATCTTCAGTATTTTTAGTGTTAATAAACTAATATTGTAAAAATTGGTTTTTGTAGTATGCAGTATGAAACATCATCATCAGTTTTCATTTCCAATTTATTTTTTCTTGTACGTTTTTCGAATAAAAGGATAATAACAAATTATTTAAATTGTTATTAAATTAAAGATTAATGACAAATAAAATTTAAAAAAAGTCTTGCTTGTAACTGGGTTCGATCTTGCATTCCACGAGCCCGTGCGGTTTAGCAAGCTGAACGTTAACCATTGAACCACGGAGGCAAGTCGCGTCGACTTCTCAGGTTTCGGCTTTTAAATTAATGTTTTGCAAATAATTCATGAATTTATAATTTCTGAAGAATTGGGATTGTTATTAAGGGTAATATTTTTGGACAGTACGTTAGAATATCTTTTCTATCGATTGCATCTATTAATTTCACCGATTTTATTCAAAAACGAACTAGGTATTTGGCATATTTCAGATTTCCCATACTAATTCCCTATAGGCAATGTGACAACCAACACGGTTATACAGAAACAATAATATAAACTTGTCAAATGTGGTGCGTATGGCTAGATTCAGACCCGAACTGTACATCTGATTTCAGGTAAATACAAATAATAAATGTAAATAAATAAATCTAAGCCAGTCAGTGCTCCCTAGTGCAAATGTTGCTTTTTATTTTCCTTGATATTTAAATAATATTTAATTAAATTTTATGTAGTTACCTATGAAACTATAATTTAAAGCCTGATTCACATGTTGTTAAAAACACAAAAATCTCTCCCAAGACTTGTCCTGGATTTATTTGAAATCAGCTGTACAATCCCGAATTTCCACTTTTCCTCTAATTCAAGAAATAATAGAAAAGTTCAGATTTTATGTGACACTACTACATAGTAAGCTGTTTAGAAAATTCTTCAATGATATCCTGTATGTTTTACTGTGATAACTTGATAAGCCTGTATTTATGTTTGAAATACGGCCGCTAATAAGTGATTTGATATGGATTTGATTCTTAAAATAAATCACTTATTAGGACACGTTAGTATAGGGACATATCCAGACAGTCAGTAATGTTACATGTGAAATAGGGTTCTGAAATAAATCTCAACACACCACGAACCGTACTAAAAAGCAATACTGTCAAAGTTATAGGTTTATGTTCACCATCATTTTTATCATATTTTGAAATCCATTGAAAATAAATATGTAATATTTAGAACAAGTATTATCAGTGTAAACTGTCAAATAAAACATTAATATATGTACATACGTTTACACATGACGTGATTTTATGTCTACATATTTTAATATGAAACATTAAAAAAGTAATGCACGATAGGCCTGTTATAAAAATATCCACAAGCTTGCATTTTAATTTACTGAAATATAAAAACAAATGTAAATATATTATCACACCACTAAATATCAGGCCATAAAATAACAGGACATAATGAAAATAAAGTATTTTCCATAAAAACACCGGCATATGTTATTTTTAAACATAAATTTCATTTAGTGCTTATAACATCTCCATTTGTATGCATTGAGCAGAAAAATTCGAATATATGGCTTTATACATTTTCCTACGACCATATCAGAAAGTAGCTCATATCGCACAATCAAGTTGCCTAGAAAACCGAACATAACACACGAAAGTAAAACACACTAGTGTATTTTACTTTCGGCTGTGCGATTTACTTTCGCAAATCTCACGGTCGAAATCTATGCAGTAAATAGCAAATTTTATAAGTAATAAGAACCTGCTTATATTTTTTTACTATTTTGATACATTAATCATCTACTAACACAATAACTAATTAATTCTAGCTGTATTTATTTCATGAAAAACTATTGATTAGATATATTGAGGGATATTTGACATATTTTCGCTGCACCAATTGTCATTACACCAAAACAACTTTTCACTGCAAAATAATAATTTTAATCTTGTTTTCCATTTCCAACAATATATTTTAATTTAAATTGCTAATAAGTTTTTTGTACTTTGCGTTCACAATGGGCTCATTGTGACACCGAAAACGATTTCATAATAGAAGCTATTATAACATCGTTTTTGGAGACTATTTGTTTTGTAAGATTGGTTACATTTGTTTTATATTACATATAAACACATTTAATCTTGACACATTCTAACCTCACAAAACACGAAAAGTCATTTTATAGTGTTACCACATGTTAAACGCAAAAATCACTAGATTGTAATGCAATGCTTTTAATAGCTTGAATTTACAATTTCTATAAAATTAATGGCGCAAAGTACAAAAAATAGTATATTATACTTGTTTTATAAGACGTATTGTAGCACTCGTTCCTTTGGAACACTCCTCGCTTCTCTCGTCGTGTACCAAACAACTCGTGCTACAATACACCTTCTTATACAACTCGTATAATAATATACTATTAATTCATATTTTATAAATTTATTGTTAAAAAGTTTTAATAATTACTTAGTATAATTAATTTCTAAAAATATTTTAATTAAATAAATAATCAGAGACGGCTTTGTATAATGTTCAATATGCGGACTATAGTCTTTTGTTTAAAGACGCCATAAGTATAAAGGCTAATTTATCATTGTTAGTAGTTAACTGTAAACTTTTCTTTTGTTTAAATGTTTTAAATGTTTAAAATGGTTAAAATATTGAAAACTCATTTTTACAAACACCTTTTCCCAACTCTCAAATTCCAAGAGATTTAACTAATTGTTATAATAATCCCTTTACGGATAAAACAATAATACTGACAATATTCAAAACGCACTTACACACACGCTTTCCCCAATTAACTTCACAAATTGTTACAATAATCATATAGTTATAAACTTTATTGGTACTGAAAATAATGATAAAAATAAAATTACTGAATAAAATGTAAATTGTTTTTTGTTAGCATTAAAATAATCTTTTCTTTGAAAAACTGTATTTTTCTGGTCGTAGCAAAAATAGTGTACATAACTCGGTGGAGAGTGTGTTTCTTACTCGTGTGATTTCTGCACTCGGCTGACGCCTCGTGCGTAAATTTCACACTCGTACGAAAAATGCCACTTTCCACTCTCGTTATGTAATATACTATTCTGTATTTCGAAATTGCTATTTAAATTTTACAATTCAAATTACGAAACGATTGCTTTGATTTCTATACTGTGTTAAGATAATAAACTCTTAATTCACTAATAATTAACGGGACAACAGCAAAACTTAGTTGCATTAACTATAATTTTATATGACGTTTTAATAACAAGCTTAAAATAAGAACTGCCAAAACTGCATATCTTGTGGTTTGTTTACAACAGCTGCAGTGCAATCAAAATTTGGGCCCAGCAACTCTGATTTTCGAAAGATATTGAATACTGTTATTTTTCAATATCATTGCGCACTATTAAGCAGGTCGCCAATAAATAATCAGAGCGTTTAGAAAAAACACTTTTATTATAAAACACGTTATTACATCCGTAGATAATTTAAAGGTTACTTACTTTTAACTTTCCCATCGATTGGCATGTTTTAAATAATTATCTCCTGTAAGTCTGTACAGTTTACGTTCGTTGGTGTCAAGTTTGCTCACATACTTACTATAAGGGAGTTCGCACCTATGTATTTACTAGTGATGAGAGTATTCACTACGAGACGAGAGTGTACTTTTTGCTTGCGAGACGAGACGAGATTTTTTAAAATATCGTCTCGTATCTCGCAAAAGTCTCGCGTTATATAAATTATTTGTTTAACAAGCCAAAAATTATGTTGTTTTATTAGAAATCCTAGTACGTATACAATATTTTACTGTTTAGCCATAAATTTTATAATTTACTTTGTTGTGGTCTATTATATAAAATCAAAGACAAAATAATAAAGTATAAAATATCAAAATTCACAATAATCACGTATATTATTTCGTTATAGAGACAACATTTATTTATATGCGTTTATGGATTTTGTCTTGTTAACCGTTTCTGTATCGTGTAATAAAATAAAGGATTAATTAATGTTTACATGTATAAACAGTCAAAAACTGGCACCGAATTGTTTTTTCTGAGGTCTGTTTAAAGAAATGTTTGATACTAAAAGAAGAGTTATGAGATGTTAAGAAAAGAAACTAAATACCTATAGAATAAATGAGTTAAATAAACAGTCATTAAATTATGATTTAAAGTTTTCTTAGCTCTGTGATTTTAGTGTAATATAAAGTTTTGTCTTTGGACATTCCCGTTTTGTTGTACGCTCACGGTAAACATTTGATTTTTAAGATGCATACTTAAATACTGGTAGTTTTCTAAATCTTATAACTTTAAAATTAGTTTTGCTCTGATTTGGAAATATTAAGGCTAGTAGTAGTTTCTTAAATTTAAAACAGATTATAAATTTTGAGTTTAATGTAGGTAATAGGTAATTATTAAAATTACGTTCGTTTAAAATGAGTCATAATTTTTCAAAACGAAAACGCAAAAACATTAAAGAACAAGAGAAAATTTCAACATAAAAGTGGTGATTATTTTAGTAGAAGTGACGAATTATTTACTCCTGAATATGAAAATGAGAGTGAAGTTTCAAGTAGGAGTTCTGCAACAACTATCAAGACTTTATCGAAGAGAAATAGTAAATGTGAAGACTATTTTTCAATAACAAACTGCGAAGAAGGTAGTATAAAACGTTTAAAAGACTTAACTTTTATAAATAAACACAATAATTTAGACTTTATTTAATTATTCATTATGTATTACATTCCTTTTTGATTTTTTATTTAAATTCTGATATATCTTCCAAAGAAGAAGTGCGAGACTCGCGAGATTTCTCGCGCGAGATTCGAGACGAGACGAGATTTTTTGGTGCGAGACGAGATTCGTTTTATTTTGTGCGAGACGAGACGAGAGTTAACAAAAGTCTCGTCTCGCTAGTCTCGTGGGCATCACTAGTATTTACAATGAAGAGTATTCATATAACGTGCGTCTAGTGTATAAGTGTTTGTAAAAGAATGGAGGTAATATGAATGAGTAGTTTTAAGTAGAAATAAGCAGTTAGACTGGCCAAGTAGCTCAGAAAATACGATTTGAAAAATCTGAGATAGATTCTGTAAACTACAGTAAAAATAAGTAATGCTTAATTAGTTAGTTGTGATAAGTAAGTAGTGGGCTGTTACCTAAATGCATGTAACCAATCATACAGAGTTTTTTGTGCTCTATCTACAAGATTTTTATACACGTTAAATGCAAGGCTGCGTTAGAATTTAATCACATCAAAGTAATTAAAAAATATAAAAAGCATTTTTATGCTGGTTTGATTATACGCATAAGGTTGGATTATTTTTGATTAAACAGTGAACCATTTCTGTTATTAAGTATCGAATTGGTCAGTGCGCTGATATCCTGTTCGGAATAGATAAAATCAATATAAGTTACTAAATTAGCAAATAAACAAAAAATAAAAACTTTATAATCCATAAAAACCTTTATTCCGGTTAACTTTATTGCTTTTCATTTAATTTCCTATATTATTTTTGCTGACGTTAACCATTATCCAAAAGAATTCAAATACCTAGCTGTAATCGATTTACTTCAGTATTAATAACAACACACAAATATTTATAAAATAGAATACTGTAGTAAAATACTGAGTACAAATTCAATGCTTGTCAGTTACCTGAAATTAAATTAAATGTAGACTACAAATCACTTCAGCAGATTACTTACCTGTAAGTACGATCTCTATGCCAAACTTCTACATGAAGTCTCTTATTAATATCCTGTTTGTGAATCGGTAATCTAAAGGTGTGGTTATAGGTGGGTCTGCAGGAATTCGCTTGTACTGCCGTGCGCTGCAGGATTCCATTTCGTTTCTTATGAACATCTCCTATTCGATCGCTTAAGATAACCTGAGAAAAAATATTCGGAAATTAGAATTTTCTATTTGACACTTTTCGTGGATTACATTTCCTTTGCTATCCATAGTATACATCCAAATTACGTTCATTTAAACCATTCACGTAGAAAGATCTTAAAAATATATTCAGTCAGTTCATCAATTTTATTATCGTTAATAAATTGAAAATTAGTTAGAATTGTTCTATGAATATTTTTAAGATTCAAGCTACTCTATGAGCATCTATGGGTAGATAAGTAGGTAGGTAGGCTGTAGGTTTCCCAGTAGAAACGACTGTAGCTGATTTTTCAATTTCGTAGGAAATGACTAAATTTTGATACTTTCATGTGCTTAGTTTGGAGCCCTTAGTATGTTTGGCCAGTCAAAGGCTGTTATACATTTTTCTTGTAAAGTTTGAAATTATAATTATCATTGGAGATTATATTCCACGGCGAGCAAAGAAACTCGATCAATGGCAATTGTAAAGGGTCCACGTATGGAGAGTCTGATATTTGTGATACTGTGTCTAATACGGAGTAGTTTGTGATGAAATACTGTGTTTCATAAGAATTGACATTGTATTGTAAGCTTGTTTCAATTAAATGGGGGGATGCTGTATGTAGTGTAATTTGTTATACGGAAACTAGTTTAATTAGTTTTGATTAATGGATTAATGCAAATACACGTTTGGCTCCAGCTCTAAATCTGCCTAAACTTTGAGTGATAGTGTTGGCTGATTACGAATCATCAGTAGTATTATGCGTTATATTATGCGTTATATTGGTGTACTTATTTACAAATAATTCTATTTGCAATTTTGAAATGCTAATCTTATCTTTATATTTTTATTTTAAAGGTGCAAGTTCTAGATTGTCCATATTATACTGTTCTGTGGAAACCCACGATACCCATATTATAACGATAAGTTGTGAAATGGGAATTGCATTTGTGCAGATTTATAATTAATTTTTGATGGTGATTTCCAAATATTATGATATTATAATGGATATATGGTATTGGATTATTTTGGTACCGTAAGGGATTTACCACTAGTTCTTTTGGAGGTTAGGAGCACGTCCTTGTAGGTTCGTAGTTTTTAACTTTTCTTTACGTCCTTATACTGTAATTCTTTTGACAGGATTCGATATTTAATCGCCGTTAGCCGCATTTCGAAGCGGTACAACTTTATTACAAGGTCGCCTTCCATCTAAGGTACTTATTCACTTATAAGGTAATTGATTTCGTTTGTTACAGACCTTTTATGTTTTTCTGTTTATTTTTCCTTAACTTCATACACTCTTCGTGGTATGTTAGGATTGTTAAAAGACCACTATGCTGAGCTTCTTGCCCACGTACAGGTACTTGGTTGCTGGTTTTCTCCTTGGATCACGCTACGTTCAACCTGGTTGGTGGCGTTTCTATTCAGATTGAAAGAACACACACCTGTATCGTGAGTTACTTACATTGTAGCAACTATTTAGGACATCAGAAACGTTTGGTAACCTTTATTGTAAATAAACCATTACTGTACATTTGTATATTATAATCTTTTGTGTTAAATTGTTTTTGCTTAGTGTGCGTGTAGCATTTAAATCTATGTATCTATTTCATATATATTATAACGGCGGTTTACTTTGTTAGGAATGTTTGCGAGTGAATACAATACATATAACTTTGCTCCGTAATAGTTAAACAACTCACAATTAGGGTTCATGATGGCGCAATCTGATTGGTACCAGTAGTCGCGTTAATTTTACTGTGGCCTTTTGATTGCTTTGTTTTGAGACTTGAGTTTTAGTCAGGTTTAGAGTAATTAGTACCGCTCGCATGAATTCTCCCCGTTCAAATGCATATATGAGAATAAATAACTTGCATATAGTTCTTGCTAATGCTATTTCATCTTCATTAAAAATATTACACTTAATTGATTTGACTGTTAATTTGTTTTAATGGATAATAAAGCACTGTGTATCATACTTGAAGACTCATTATTCGTATGTGCATTATCTGGGGTTTGTATTAACAGCTTTCGAGATCTAAATTGGGAAAAGTCGACCACATTAGTAGTAGTCGCACATCTGTTGTTCTTTTCGGATTTTGTCGGCGAATACTGGAGCTATTTTAGACGATTCTTGGCGTCCATTACAGAAGACCACTTGTTAGACCCACGACCTCACACTAGTTAGCTGGCTGCTGACAGATTTAACTGCGGGTAAAAGTTGTTACCGTTTCCCAATTAGCAATCCCATTTTGTGGGTAACAGCATTCATTATTAACATTGGCCTATGGCAAGCAGGTGCACTAAACCCAACTTTATGTATTATTCTTATTATTATTATTATAGACGAAATCATTAAGACAGTTAAGAACAAAACAGATAGAACACGTGGGTTTTAAAAAGTTACAGCCAGTTGGCTTACTAGAATGTGCTTCTACATCTACAAGAAAGCTTAAATATCTTGGAAGAAGAGTTAAGAAAAAGAAATATGAAAATAAACATATTTAAAACAAAAAACAGTAAGACCAATATAGAAACTAATCATGGAAAACTAAAGTAATTTTGAGGTTTTTAAACACTTTAGAGTTCTTATAGAGAGGAGAATATCGAAGATGAAGCAATATAATAATTAGTAAAGCAACACGAATATTCCATACCTTTTACCTTAAACAAAAAAAGGGATAACAGCCAGAAACATTATCAGATTGAACAAAAATAGGCCTGTAAAAAGCGTATAAGAAACTTATCAAGAAACTAAACAAGAAACCTAGGAATACGTGAAACAATAAAATAGCAATTCTGAATAAATGAAACATGGTTGGGAAAAATCTAACGATAAAAGTTCTATAAGTATTAATAAATATTTTGAAACTTTAAATAATTATTTTAATAATAATTATTGTAAAAATTATATGCCTTATATGGCTTATATGTAACATGGGCATAGGAATAATTTTATTTCTTTGCTTAAACTTAGAAATTTGCATGGAAAACTTTACATTTACATTCTTTAATAAGTGTTTAAAGAACCGGAAGCGTCGCCTTAGTATTTCTTTTTACAAAACGACTTTAATTATAAGGTACAGGAGAAATGTTGGCATGTGCAAAGAATGTATTTAAAGAGTGCTGACTGTGGAGAATCCGCCGATAAATCGGATAATCTAAAAGATCCATTAAATCCATGTATTGTTAATAAATGGGAGTATTTACATTCCCTTGAATTTATAACCAATTAAAGCACCAATTCACCTTTGTTGGCCTCCAACCCTTATTGGCAACACATCGGACAAAATATCAGAAGAATTTAACGTTCGCTAAGAAGTTCGACAGGGATGTGTGCTCTCTCCTTTCCTGTTTAATGTATACTTTTAAAGACTTTTTGAAGATGCACTAGATTTAGAACGATAAGGCATCCTAAAAACAGAGTGATAATCAATAACTTACGGTGACACCGCGGCAGGACTACAACACTAATTAATAGCAGAAGTAGCACGAGTAATAAGCGAACTATATAAAATGTGGTTAAATACAAAAATAAGACTAAGGTCATGATTATGAGCAAAGATAATAATATCAATGAACAGTTTTACGTAAATGGTTTTCAACTACAAAGAGTTCCAGCAATTAATTATTTGGGAACCAATCTAAATAAAAAATGGAACCAGACACAAGAAATCAAAATACCATAAATAAAGTGAAAATAAAGGAATGTGCTATGTGACATGAATATAAATCTCCATCTTCGAACTCGAACTCTAAAGTGTTATGTGTTCGATGTATCAATGTACGGGTAGAAGCTTGGACCTTGACGGACGCTACGGACGGTTAGAAGCATTTGAAATGTGGTGACAAGAATTTCTTGAACCATGTGACGGGACCGTTCTCGTTCTCTCGTCTCGTTCTCGTCCTTAAAACGGCGTCCCCTAAGGTATTTCTTTAAATTGGAAAATAAATAATAGTCACTAGGAGCCATATCCGGACTGTACGGTGGATGATCCAATCCTTCAAAGCCGCATTCGCAAATGGCAGCTTGTGAAGTTGCGGCAGTATGAACGGGTGCATTGTCGTGTAATAATCGAACACCTCTTGTCAAATTTTCTCCACGTTTTTCACGAATATTGTTTCTCAATTTATGCAATAAAGACGCATAATATGTACTGTTAACAGTTGTACTGTGTTCTTTAAAATCAATCAGGAAATTCCATCGATTCCTTTTTGGATAGAGGATCATAATACAGAACCATTGTTTCATCTCCAGAGACAATGGACTCCAAAATCGGCTTTGGGTTGTCTCCACACAACTTTAAAGACGAGCGCGCACATTCGACGCGACGTTGACGTGGAACAGCAGAAAGAAGACGCGGTACCCATCTTGCACTAATCTTATTCATACCCAAATGGTCATGAAGAAATCGGCGAACACTTGTTTCCGAAATGTCAGACATCACTGCTAACTGCTTAACTTTCAAACGGCGATCTTCTAATACCATTTCTTCAATGATTGCAACTTTTTGAACCGTTACCGCTTCAATTGATGGACCGGTGCGCTCATTATCTTCAAGAGGTTCTTGCCCCAAACGGAAACATTTTCATCACTTTTTTTACAGTGGAATATGAAGGAGATAAATCACCATAACCGCCGTCTAAACGTTGTTTGATTTGATTAGACGTGTGCCCTTCTTTTGTTAAAAATTTAATGACCGAGCGGTACTCAATTTTCGTTAGCTGCGGTACATTTCCATGCACTCGTCACGATGCTTGAGTGGCTACTAAGATCTATTACGCTTCTAGCCGTAATATATATAGTGTAGGCCTCTTACATGTTCAACTATGAGGTAACCGAGTTTGAACATGTTGGCACCTGTAGAAGCCTGCCGGGCCGAGAATTTATGGCGCTTACCTTGTACGTATGTGTGGACTTATGTATGATACACGAAAATCGAACCGAAGTTATGTTTTAACGCAATTTTATTTTTAACAAATGAAATAGGGCAAATAAAATAAAATAAGTAGTGGGACATATAAAGAAACCAACCAAAAATGCATTAATATGCTCTAGCTTCGACTCAAAGGTGTTCTGAGATGAGACAGTATCTCATTCTGGACTACACTGTTACTTCAATGATAAGTGGGAAAAAAAAGAATAAACATTGCGTTAGAAACATTTAATTTAAGAACAGTAGGGAAGAACCTATCAGAAGAGAAAATAAATATAAGAAATAAAAACACTAAATACATCAAACTTCTTTGTCTTTAAATGTTGATCTCCCATAGTGAACTTGTGGGTGTCAGAAAAATGCATGCAAAGAAGACATTTTAGAATAAAATTGTAGACCTTGACGTATGCTATCGATGAGTAAATGTACAGAGGTGTTGGAATTATTAGATTGTCAGCATCCATCGTACATACTATATGGAGCTTTGAGGTGAAGGTGTCTTCTAATCAGATTCATTCATAGTACTTCATAGTACTTAGTTAAAGACTAAACTTCAACGGACATTTTTCTCAGGTTTTAAGGGTCACAAGATTTTCCAGAGAAAAATTGGTCGAGGAAAAGGTGGTGGCTAACACTAAGTCTACGGGCACTAATGCTAGAGGCAGTGGGTGGAACTAAGTATACATTTTCACTTCATTTGCCAATTTCCAATTCAGTAAAATTTAAACGGATGTGTCAGGCAAAATTGTAAACAACTTTTATCGGGTGTATGTACGAACGTTCCTATCGCATATTCGGTAGAGTAAATTTCCTCGTCTCTGCAATAACGGAAGCAAGAATATCATACAAATTCTTTATAATAATTTAATAACAAATGTATAATGAAAACATTCTCCATTAGTTTTAGTTTTCAACGTTAAAGATTATTTTCCATTTTTACGCTTCGAGAATGTTTGTAAACTGGCAACGTGCAATTAATCATGGCCATTTTAAATTCCGAGTGCCGTTAAATTCGCGCTCTGCATACAAATGCGATAACACCCTTGTTTGCCTCTATATATTTATTGATGATTTACTTACTTTAATAGAAGAAATATCAGAAACATAATTTGCTACACAGTAGCCATTAATATTTGTAAATCGATATTATAATTTGTACGTAACAAAAACAACAATAATGCTCTAACAAGATAATAACACCCTAATAACGTTAAGATAAACCAATAGCTTCAGTAATAATTAACATGAATTTACCATAATAAATCTTCCTATAAGTCTAAAACTTGTGCAATATTATCCTGTTCTTTAACTTGTAGTTAATACTTGTCAACTAACCTCAAAATTTAGTAGTTTCCGAGTCTATGTGCATGTGCCAAGAATATTTATTACCATTTAGGATTTCTAAGATTTATTACAAACCCTTGTTGTTTATTACTATAATAGTTATTTGGACTCCTTGAATCTAAAACTATTCTTATCTCTTGTGTTATAAATTGCTATTAAAGTATCATTATTTAAAAGGCATTTAAATATTTTAAGCTTTCTAGAGTCACCATAAAATTAAAACTGAATCAACATAATTCCAATATAAAACATTAAAATCTAATTTTAAAGCTACGTTTTATTTATCGGGAAACTTGAAACATTTTAGGATAACTAATCATTTAACAACTGACGTTCCAGACACGCAGAAGCTGTTGGAGAACTTTGTTTCCTCCTAATTAATCACGTTCGTATAATAGCCCCATTAATGATTCTAAGATTACGGTGAACAAGATTTTTTCATATAATTTTTCACAAAAACCTAAAGAGAGTTATTTGCAACCAAACGATTCCTAAAAATTTCAAAAGTTTAGTACAATTCACTTAAATATAGGGTAATTCCGGGGGAGATGGCCTTATGGGAGAGATGGCCAATGAGATTATTTCATATTAACACTCCTTAGATGGCGTCGAGTTCTAATCTTGTCCGCTTCATTCGAGCAGAGGAATAACATCACGTGCAAGGTTTTACGAAATAAAAATGAAAACTTGACTAAAACCCTTTTTATTGTTTTTGCATATTGCTAATGTTTCTCAGTGATTTTCTATATCATACTATCGTGACACCATTTTTAAAAATAAAGTAACTTTTGACTGTTTATCGTAATGTTTGTGGCTAACGCTTGCTCCTAACCTCAAAATGGTAAATGAACTGTTTTATTTAATTTTAATTTTCATATGGCCATCTCTTCCGGATTATTTGGAGTGATGGCCACATGAGGTGGGGGCGAAATCGCCATACTACTACTAACTTTAATTACTGCACGTAGGATCTCAGAAAGTAGCATGTTGAAGAAGAATCAATATTATGCAATTCATCAAATAACCACGATGATTACAACATTACAAAGAAGAATACAACTGCGCTGGATGTGTTGAAAATAATTACAAAACCCAGTTCGTTGAATCCCGGACATATCGGGAATGCTAATCATATTTTTAAAAAAGTTATTTTTTTAATGTTCCAGTAAGAATAAGTATATTTTTTGTTACTTTTGTTATAGACAGATGATTTAAGTTTGCACTAAAATAAAAACATTTGCAGAAATCGAAGTAGTTTCATATTTATCGCTTTCCAAAAAAACTATGGCCAACTCCCCCAGATTTACCCTAAAATCTAAGTGCTAAATGTATTGTAATAATCGTATCAAAAATTACAAGTTGTACATAGTCAAAGTCCATTAACTTTACAGAATGCCTCAGTAACGATTAGCCAATGTGCGCGCAAAACGTCAGAGGGCAGCTTTCATATTTTCTATGGTATGTTAATTTCATTTTTATTAAATAATTTACTCAAGGCTTTACTTAAAAAAACTATATTTTATTATTTACAGGAAGAAGTTATTTTGGTTTATAATTCTAAATTTAAACCGATTGCTAATTAGGCAACAAAAACCCCGTTTATTCTCCTAGTTAAGTAAAAATATCAACCAAAGTTGTTCCATTTTTAATAAAAATAAGATTTTACACATTTGAAATAAAAAACCAAAGTCGAATGTTTATTACTCATAAACGGTTTACTTCTACAACAAAAAAGTTTCTATATAATATTTTATGTTTTGTTAATACAGCACACAGCATTTGCATTAATAAAAATCACAATCACTAAAGATAGCACTTTTAAGCTTCAAACTTTGAGGTATGCTTGCAGGTAAAATTGAACAAAAAACCATCATCATATTTTATATTTTTCTTTGGATTTTGTTTTTATAAAATAAATTATATTCTTAAACACCCTTTTTTCAGAAATAATGCTCTAAAACAAACCAATTACTCTTGTGTAAAAGCTTTATATAAGAGTAAAAAAACAAACTGTCAAACTGAAAACTTACAAGAAATTAAATAAAATTCGTAGTCAATAAAATTTCGAAATTACGATTTCACTGAAAAACACATACTAAGAATTAATTAATATATGCAGTTACTATTGAGACTGACATGAACTAACGTTTTTATTACAAATTAATAACAAAAAGGCATAACGCCTGATACTGATTGCTATACCCTTACATTAACACAATGAGTGCAAGTGAAAACAAATAAATTGAAAGATCGTTCTCTGACGTATTTGCTTCGTCACTTCCGTCTCAAAGAGAAATCTAGCAACTGCTCTACTGAGATAACCTATAAAAGTAAAGGACCTGGATCCATATTACCTGTCATCAATTCTGTACACCAGAGACAAACTATGCCAAGTTCAAAAATTTAATTTTTCAGAAACGGCAATTGAATATTTAAAAAAGAGATTTCTCTTTCTTAAATACTCATAAAGAAATTTTATCTCGAATTTGAAAAATTTAGACTTAGGCATAGTTTGCATGGGATACTGAATTCAAGCATCACAGACATGTAATAAGATTACATACCTTACTACTAGGTAACAAAAGTTAGTTAATGTATGCCGTCGAGCAGTTTACGCATAGGATGATCTACCATTAGTGAAGTTGTCTGAAGTTGTTCAAAGGAAATTTTAACCCTACTTTGGGTGAATATCTCTACGAAATCGGGATACATGCGCGGGTTCTACTATATCGCTATTATTGCTATTTACAAAAAATCGGTCATCATTATAAACATACACCCCAACATACATACATCAAAATGAAGACAAAATTGGAACGAAACACTTTTATATACTAAACAATTATTAACAAATTAAAATAATTCAGTTATTTAATAAATCAATATTGGCAGAGTTTATATGCTATTAAATCTGTTTATGTTACACTAGATTAAATTGTCGGTGATTATTTTGTATAATATATAAACATGCAAGCTTACTCACAAATTTCTAATCAAAAGACACGCGAAATGGAAAATATTGGTTCAAATATAGCCAAATAGGGTATAAGATTTATTAGAATTTCATAAAATAATTTTTTTTTAAATTTTTTTAAGGCACTGTCCGCCCAACACTTTGGCAAGATAATCTCGAGGACGCTAAAGAATTTTGCGGGTAAGGTATATACAACATTTTAGTACAATCGTAAAAATATGGAATTACAAATTTCATTGCTTTTAAAACACCAACAGTTTAATTAATTGTAAATAGAAAGGCGACTTTCATGTTGCAGCGTTTCTATGGAAATTACATAAATAAAACAATTAGTTTTGTAAAAAAATCGTGAAAATGGATGAAGATACTGGCACTAAGCTATTTTGCGGCCGTTACCAAAAGCCGCGAAATTGAATTTTGCGTCCTGTATTGCGTACACAATGGATCGTATGAATAAAATGTAGTATTTATGCTTTTACTATAATCTATCCTACTCTTATTAATTAAAAATCATATCTTTCATCCTTTATTAATAGAGGTAAAGGCATTTACTATATTTTATTCATATTTTCTACCAATGTGTCCACTTTGCGTACGATTGCATCAAAATTTTAGCAAAGAGTTTATGCAAGTCTAACCTAAATTATAACCTAACCTCTAATTTAAACTGATTCGGACTGCATTTCTTTTTTCATATAGTAAATGTATGGGGCACGTATTAGAGGACCTTTTATAAAAAAACTAATCACATCGAAGTGAATCTAATATTAAAATGTAGTGTAGATTTGCTGTAATAATGAGCCGTATTTACATCTCACGATTAACTTAACAGCATGTTTAATAACCATGGTGACCAATTATAATCTTTTCCCACCTATTAGAATTAGATAAAACTATCTCTATTCTCGTTGATCTTAAACACAACCTTAGTTAGAGACACTTTCAATCGAGGCTCGTAATACTACGTAATACCGGTAATACGTAATACTCTGTTTTAAAACGTTTTCAGTTTTTAAATGACGAATACGAAAAGCTTGTCCTTAAGATTAATTATTTTTGTATCAACGTTTATTTGGACACTGTTAGGAAGCTTGACGCAAACTCCCCTGGTATTAAAATAGTAGGGAACTAACGGTTCTAGGAACGTTCAATTAAACAAGCAGGCATCCAGGTTCTTTGAAAAAAGCTGGATGAGATGAAACTTCGCTTTGACCGTTTAGAAATAGTAAATTAGCTATCTCATGATATCAGTGAAATATGATATCAGACAAAATATTACTGATGAAATATGGTCAATTAGAATTATACCGTTAAAATTTAGATAACGATGCATGTCCTTGCCTGGAAGATAAATTAAAGGTTTTAAAAATAATTAAATAAGGTAAAGAAAGGAGTAGGTTTCTCAGATGTTTTCAACAGAAGAAAATTCAAGCATATCATAGTAGAAACAATTCTAGCCGCACATCTCACAATCTTTGGTTAGAAGGTAGTTCATGCATAAGATGTTACATTCCTTCTACTGAAGTACTTTTTAATACAGCACTTTATTTTACTTTTTGTTGAAGCTAAATAGTTACGTATTTGACAAACGCAAAATCTGTTTTAATTCTTGAAATTACAATAGTTACATTTCGGTTACAGTGTTCTGCTATACCGGTAGACTACAGAAATTACTCGTCAGATACCGCTGGCTAACGTGAAGATTAGTTCTCAGGACAAAGTGAATGGGCCAGTCATATAAAACCTTCTTTAAGTTTTTATTAATCGTAGTCAGCCATGTACCGGCATCGCAAAATGTCCAATCCTGGCCGTCAACCAATTTATGCACTGGCTCGCGGGTGTATATCATGATATCACCACTGATATCATTTGATAGTAATGTTATTTAGGAAAATATAAAAGCCCTCGAAGGTGTGTGCAATTCACAGACGAATAGCTCCGACTGAAGAGAGTCGACAAACTCGAAACAGTCTGTCTCGGAGTGTTGTGTGTAACATGTATACATTTATTCTCTTGTTTTAGTAAACGTCTTATGTTTATTTACTTAATTTGTATGATATATTAACTATTGATGATATTTAACTATTAATTTGTATGATATATATTAAATAAATCTATTAATCCGATTTCGTCTGTAAATATGCAATATTATATTAAAATGATTATAATCCCCCTTTAAGCAGAAACTAATCTCCGTTTGTAATTTCATAAAAAGTTCACTTCGAAAATAAAATAAATTCCAAAGTTCTGAACGTGCCGTCATCATGACGTCGGTACCAATGACGCAACTAATGGTATCGATCCACCCTTGTTGCTACTATGGCTTTCTACTGCAGCATCATGAATATGAATCGAATAAGCATTTTCTAAACTTCTCTCCTTGCTGTAGAAGCAACTTTTTTATTAGAATTCCAAACCATTTTCAAGAATAAAACAAACTATTGTAGCTTTATAAAATTTTATTGCCAAATACATCTTACGTGCGGTTACTTGGAGTCTTAAAACATCAAGGAAATTGTAGATGCTGATCCAAAGCCATTGCAAATCAAGCTTTATTACAAGAGTAAATTTAAATTTACGAAGATAAAATGCCAAATTGTTTTATTATGTTAATACAAACGATCGCAACCTAAATTTGATTTTATAGGAAACAAGAAACTTCAATTGTTAAAGTAAATTTATCACTAATTAAGTTTTGATGATAATTAATGAGTTAATATTTGCGTGTTATTTAATTGACTGACGAGCATAAATAAGAGTAAAAATAATTTTCCTCTTTTTTTCTCTTTAGTGACTAATCGTTGCAGTCTACTTGGAAGTATGTCGAGTCAACTGGAGCATATTTTTCAGTTTCAGTTACATTTTCTGACTGTAATCGATATCTCTTGTCAGCAGCAATTAGTTACTGAAGTTACATTCAACATACAGCTGACTTGTTTTGCTATTGCTTGCTATGCAACGCTTGTTTGGCATCAGATGTGGCACCAGAAATGAAATTTCGAGCGGCTGTTTCAAATTTCAAACAAACTTTCAGCCGGAAGTAAAATATTTTATTTATAAACAAAATAAGACGTTTAAAAAGTAATATTAATTACTTTAGTGATGGATATAATATTTTATCCCCCATACCCTATACTTTCAGAAAATAACTCTTAGAAAGTATTAATTGTATTTGATTATTTTCAGGAATAAATATGTACACGCCAGAAGAATATTTTCTGGTTCGATCTAGTACAGAAAAAATCTTTTTAGACTTCAATTTTCTGACCTCAAGCATTTAGTGTTGATAGGGATAAATCGCTGTCGATTTAGATAAAGCCGCCTAAATCATGTTAGTATGGCCACAATAAATAGATCCTACCAAGTAGGTATCTAGAAACGATATAGGAAAACAAACAACAAAAGATATTAATATATTTTAACTTTTATTTGATTAAAATCGATGGTTACATGAGACTGTTCCCGGAAAAGTATAGCTCTAAATATTTTTCCAATTTACCCTCATAACATTGTTATATGAATGCATAAAATGAAATAGATTTGCAAAGCAGTGCAGAAGTGCATAAAACGTACCGATGCAAATGTAGGACATACTTATAGAAAGCGTAAGGCTAACTATTTTACAACCCAGAAAGTAATTTTATGAAGAAAAGTTTAAACGACAGTCTTAAAACTTTTGTATTCGTGATAGAAAGCTTTGGAAATTAGACGATGAGTTGAGGGTTTCATTAAAATAAGAGTTTAGTAGAAAGATACGAGGGTAGCTCGATATGTATTGCGAAAAACTAACAAAAACAAATATTTAGTGTTGGAAACTTTTTTATTGTGTTTCAAAATATTCTCCCTGATGATCAATACACTTTTGCATACGTTGAAACCAGATTTCGTAGCATTTTTTCCATAGAGAATCAGGTATCTCCGACACATGGGTTTTTAATGCATCAACCGCCTCTTCTGGCGTCAAAAATCGTCCACGCAGTTTGTTTTTCACGTGTGGGAACAAAAAGAAATCGTTAGGTGCCAAATCAGGACTATACAGCGGATGACCCATCAATTCAACATTTTGAGTGCTCAAAAAACCAGTTGTTATCGTCGATGTGTGTGAACTCGCATTGTCATGGTGGAGAATGATCCGGAGCCACACGTTGTTTTTTCTTATTTCTCGGATGACTTCTGGTAAGCAAATGGTTGTGTACCATTCTGAATTGACCGTTCTACGATCCTCTAAAACCACGGTAGCGACATGTCCAGTTTTTCCAAAAAAACAGGCGATCATTTGCTTCGAAGTGCTTCGAGCGCGAACGACTTTTGTTGGGTTTGGCTCATCTTGAAAGACCCATACAGTCGACTGCTGTTTACTTTCGGGCACATACGCATAAATCCAAGATTCGTCACCTGTGACGATGTTATAAACGGTTTTTGAAGCACCGTGGTTGTATTTCTCGAGCATTTCTTTCGCCCAATCGACACGAGCCTTTTTTGAGCGACTGTTAGCTTATGTGGAATCCAACGTGCACACAGCTTTTTCGCGGCTAAATGTTCATGCAATATCGAATGTATGCTAGTCATACTAACGCCTAAGGATGCTTGAATTTCACGATAAGTCACATGACGATCTTGCTTTATCAGTTCGCGCACGGTATCGACGTTTGCTGGCACCACAACCGATTTTGGACGACCTTCGTTAGATTCACCTGCCAGCGAACTACGATCACGCTTAAATTCATTGAACCAACGATATACAGTTGCTCTGTGTGGGGCTTCATCACCAAAAGTTAAAATAAGTTGATCGACGCACTGTTGTTGTGATAATCCACGTCAGAACTCGTAGAAAATCATAGCACGAAAATGTTCACGAGTTAATTCCATTTTTTGGCCGAGAGGAAATTTTCAACTCAATGTAAACAAAATAAATAGCGTCCGTATGGCAAAACATTCTTAGTACGTATACCGTCAAAAATGTCAAACTTTATGTTGCAATTGTTAGATTGCACCTAGCAAAAGCAGGGTTGCCAATTCGAAATATATATCATCCAAGCCTCGTACATCTACTAAGATACATCACCCAATATATCATACACCACAATCAGCATAATTGGCCGTGTGTAAAAGCATATTTTCATTAAAATACATGGAATTATTTTTCATGTTAACGCCATTAGCAAGACTTGGATAGGCGACAAATTTATCATTAAATCATCATCATTCAGCAGTAAATCTCGTTGGATATAACGAACGCGTAAACAACAAACATTCGGCAATAACGTAACATGAACATGTTACACTTCAGAAATGCCTGTTTCTAGAAAAAAAATGACAATGCGAATTGAAATACCATGACTAGACTAAACCAAAAAAATACATAAATACAATAAAAAAAACTAGACAATGAATCGATGTTTAATTTTGAGCCGATGAATGAAAAGAATAGATGAACAAAATTTCATTGTATAAATAAATATTATTATTTGAATTAAAGGATGCATTCATTGATGTAATAGAACAAGTTCATTGTGCAATGAATGTATTCGTTGAATTTATGAGGTAGTGTTTGGATGAATCATTGCATTGACACAATTAATTTTAGTCATCAATACAAAGAAGCATTTACTTCAAAACAAAACTCATGATATCAATGAGCTTTTTTTATCAATAAAGTGAGTTTTGTGCTATAATATAATGAAGAAGTGTATTTATTATATTTTGTTCTTTATATCAATCAATGTATACATTAACAAGACAAAAACTTGTTCATTGAGCCTATTAACACGTTGACTGTTACGCTAGATTTTCAGTATGTCGTATTCGTAACTTCTTTCAGGTGCGATACGGGACATGTTTACCGCGTAAAAATTATCCCATTTTATCGTTTTTTAAATCAAAGCCTAATATATTTGGAAAATGTATTGACGAAGATGATCAATCTTAATTGAGATATACTCTACGTACATGATCAGGAGGGTTATATTTTAGATTCGGAAAGTGATTTTTAAAAAACATAAAGGTACCTGTGCCACCATAGGAAGACGGAAAATAACAAAGATATGGTTCCCGCATCTAGGAGTCAACTTGTGTTCTCGGGTACGGCACCCTAAAAACACAATACGGGGCATATATGTCCCGTATCCTATGCCTTCATTATATCAATGAATAAAGTTATCAATGTTTAAAAAGACATTTTAATGGTTGAATAAAAAAGTGCTTTGAAGCAATGAAAACACCCAACAATCATCTTTCATTGATATTATGAAAAATATTTTTTTCAGTGCATAAGTGTCGTTTACTGATATTTTTGTGGCTTCTAAAAATCGATGGGTGATTTTTCTAGGCATCTAGGTAAAGGTTTTGAGGTATGTATGGTTTACGAGTCTTGGTAACTTTTCTATTTCCGAGACTCGAGACTGTTTTCTAGTAAGTAATCTTACATAGGAACCTACAAAACTTTGTTTTTTAAAATAATAAGTTTTCAATCATTCATAACTTTTATAAAAAATATTTTTCCTAAATATACCAGCATCGACTCATTTGCGCGCTATTTTGAAAGTTTGATTTCATTTTGAACAAACCTCTTATACAGTGTTTCTTGAGTTGGGTTATTTTGTCGAGTTTCCAGGCAATCAAATATTAAGTAATTCCCGGGACTTGAGCTTCGATAATTTTTCAGGCCAGAAACATTAGTTTATACACAAAGAAAGTTTGTTTGCACGCTTGTTTATGTTGTGTACAATCACATGTTCCATATTTTTGAAGTTTGTTTCCAGTAAATTTTTAGAAGGATTGGCCAGAAAAAATTACTAGTAGATGTAAAAATTGGCAAGTGGTTGTTATGACATGCCGTTATGTAATACTGATGTAGCCTAGCTTCATATGATTTCAAATCATCAAAGTGCTTTGGTTTTTCATTGTTAATTATTAATATACATATTTGGTATAGAATAGGTGTTGCCTTTACGATCTTGTATTGCCTTATTCAGTGCTACTACAAATGCAACTGGCAGTTCTCTGGCGCACTGGGAAATGGACCTAGCACTGCAAAATCATTTCGAAAGCGTGTGAGAAATTGGCACACTTGTTGATAAAAGGCGAATTTAGATTACAGCGTAGCCTTTGTGTAATTCTAGATGCATTTTACATTTTCGCCCACGTGTTTGTGATGACTCATTTCTTGCAACTTTGGTTGAAGTATAACTATTGATCTGAGAGCAGGGCCGGACTAAGGTTTTGCTTAGACAAAATTGATTTTTGAATAAATATTTAGATGTAATAAACAAAAAAACTAATCCTAAGTGTTCGAAGTGTTCGACGCACCTTTGATTCGCTCGAATCCATCATCGAATCTTCTCAGGTAGAATGTCCGACAGCATGCGATTCAAAGCGTTTATTCATCAAAATCACGCTAATTAAGATTACAAATATTGTTCTCATATTAGATTCGATTTCTCAAGCATATAGTGACTTTCAGTGTTCTGCTATTCCGAACAGTAATGGTAATTAGCAAAAAGTTCTAGTATGAGAGCTGAGAAACAGTAGTGGTACGCTGCTGATGATAAGTAAAATTGGATCTTTCAGCTTTAAAAAATACTCCTACTACTTATTTACATCGAGTACGCATTGGTAGTTGAAGCATTCGTACCTTAACAGCATAATGCATAAAAATGGTATCAAACAACGATTGTCAATGTAATCAACTCCTAAATTTAGATCTTTTCCAATAGCTATCTACCCCAAATTAGAATCTTACGAATCTCTTATATTAAGCCAATGTGTATATATCGATTAAACGTACCGTACTAATTTTAGTGCATAGGTTAACAATAGATTAAAGTACATGATAATTGATACAAGGTAAATAATGAAACTAGCTCTTGTCTACAAACTCAAAATGCATCGTTTGCATAAATATTATTACCATACACAATTAAGTTCTTGCAAGTGGGTGATGATGCTAGAGTTCGTATGTTTTCGGTAGCGCCAGGAGTGTTGTAGACGCTTGGCGTTGCCGAGTGCAGTGCGAAATGTCGTACCAGTCTACTTGGAAATACTTAGTAGTATATCGTCCTTTTAGAATTTGTAGTGAGAATAATGTACTACTACAAAGAAAGTAACCACTTATGTCAACATAAATTTATACATAAATAAACGAAGCAATTTCTGATTAATTACAGGTCTGTAAAGATAATAACCACACAAGGTAATAGATCCAATTATTAGAACGAACTATTAATTTGTTCGTAACACGCTACCTTAAGTCGATAACCAACATATGTTAAACGTAAAGAGAACTTACCTTAACGTAAGCGTTAATTGGCCCTTCTACTCCTACGCGACTGAGATCTTTGCAACGGAGAACTGAAAACAAAATTATATGTATGTTATTTTCAAGATATTTTATGGAAGTCTATAATATTGTGTTTTATGATGGTTTTACGATTATATTCTTAACATCCACAATAAAATGTTCAGTTTTCTAATATCGTATACTATAATGATATTACATATATAAAAAGCGAATATAAATAGTACAGAATTATACAATATAGCACGCTATTTTTCAATGCTTAAACGCATTGCATTGTAAACTTTCAGAGGTCACGCTACATATTTGTACCTTTTTATTTATGTATTCATGTATGCGGTGGCGACTTAAATTTTGTTGGGCGCTTTCAGTTATCTGCCCTTATAGTTGCTGAATTTTAATAACGCAATGACGTCTTTATTTTTTCCAAAGACCGCTTGTTTGTCGTCATGAGAAAGATATACCAATTTTGGGCGGTTTTATTTTACAACATTAAATGACTAATTCTAGTTTGTCAAAATTAATATAGGTATTATTAAATTTGCCTCCTTTTATTTTAAAGTTAGAAATAAGTAAGCCACTTAAATATTTAGTTACAGCTGTACTTTTGACTTGGTTGCTAGTTACCGTGGTAATTCCTAAATAAAATAGGTGGAATGCTATAAAACGATTAAAACTTACAATGAACATTCTCGAACTACTTACTTTCCAAGCAGAGAAAATATACAGTGTGTTTGTTCCAGATTCCTCGTTTATACCCTTTAAGATGAGGTGTCACAATGAAGTGGGGGCATGTTACATTTTACAGTAAGGTGTAGAATTTTGACAATACTATGTTTAAATATTCCTCTTGAAAAATAAATTAACGTTTTTTTGCCGAGTCGATATTTTGTAAACACACTGGATGAAAACAGTGACAGCATTTGGTCAAATTATGCAACCTAACAACACGAAGCGAAGGTAAACATCACTGCAAAATAGCATAAACAAATAATTAATTTGCTTAAAAAAATCTGGTAAGTATTTGACTATAAAAGCTAGTATAATATAACCATACATAGAATGTATAAAATATATGGGTTAACTATAATTACTATAACTCTTTTACTAATGTATAACAATTTTACAGTTAAGTAATTTAATCAATGATGATTTAAATAACAATTATTATTAAGCACACGTTAGCTTAACGGCTGGTAGAGTATATAATTCATAACACTTACCAATGTGATAACTATCTAGGTAGGTACTACATCCTAGAATTGTATCTAAGCTAAGCATAGAATGATTGTAAGATTAAGTAAAATAACGAAATTTAATTATTATTTTGTAGTTTTCTTATTTACATATGTGTAGTACACATGTAATATTCGCTTTAGTTTCCTGCAAAGCGCAGTAAAGAACATAGTGCTGACGTAGGAAGTACTACAGAATATGTTCTTATGAATATGAATTTTTAAGGCTTTATTCTACTTAAATTACTGTAAGTGCTATCAATGACACAGTTAGGTATCGTACATTATAATGACACACATTTCCCACAACTTCGCCACAACTTCCTGCGCAGATTATAAAGCAAATATAACTGTGCAAAGTTCAATACAACTATTTAACATCAAGCATTAAATAAGTACTTTCTTTCGTTGCTTCATGGCGGTAGTAATTATTATGTAGCCCTTGTTAGAGTCGACTAGGATTTAGCATCTTATCCGTATTCATGTGAGAGTCTAGCTGTAGAATTCGGAACGACATTTTGAGACAATTTATTGCCACATATTATGGTGATTATACATATTTTACTTGGTGTAAAAAGTTCTAGGTATAAATATTGACGAGTTTCGAAATGATTCTAGTGTCTTGGAATGGCAGCTGCAGTAAGTAGATGGTTATTGCTGGGGCGATGGAAATGTTCTTTTTCAGTCATGGTATGATTCTATCATTATAGATTAGAATATTTACTTATTATTGTATTCGACCATCCTGTCGAAGTCAGTTTTGATCTCCGACCACTTTCTTACCTCTACGAAGAGTAAAAGTAACTCTTTCAAGCTAGATAGCTACTCCTAGAGACACTCTGGGGTGTCGTTTTGCCAATTAATCTTTCTCAAGTTCATCAGATCAAGTTCGAATCTATATATATAAAAGAAAGTCGTGTTAGTTACACTATTTATAACTCAAGAACGGCTGAACCGATTTGGCTGAAAATTGTGGGGAGGTAGCTTAGAACCAGGAGACAGACATAGGATACTTTTTATCCCGTTCCCGCGGAAAGTGACATAAAACGTGGTATAACAAAACGCAACTGAAAGCAAAACAAAAAACTAATCAGTCAAAACATAGCCGTTCATTTGTTAAAAATGGTATAACAAAACGCAACTGACATGGAATAACAAAACACAACTGACAGCTAAACGTAATGTTGTCTATGGTTAAGTATGGTTGAAAGTTTTATAATTTGAAATTTTGGAGTTGACTGGTTGATGTGTTTGTTTCGAGTTTAAATTAGCTTATTGTGCCGATATTATCATTAACAATACCATGCCGCGACCAAGACGATCAAATCTTTCTCGACAAAGCCATAATGCAACTAGGATTCGAAACATTGCGAATGAAAGAACTGAAGAAGAACAAGAAATTGCACGTGAAGAGTGCCGCGTTAGTATGGCTCGACTTCGTGCTTCTCAATTATATGTGGCATGTTCACGGGTCGGAAGACCATCTGCGTTAATTGTTCTTGCGCCTGATAATAAAACGAAAAATGTCGTCTATCACAAAGTGCTTCACTGAAGAGTGCAACCCATGCACTAAAATACATGGCCAATAAAGAATCATTAAAATACTTGATTTTTTTATTTATATTTATTATCCTAATAAAAAATTGAACTTAATAAAATCCAAAATATGCTCAAGGCGGAACAAAGTTCGCCAGGTCAGCTAGTATTTGATATATATTTAGTATCACTACCAGCTTCTTAAAAAATTAAGTTATATGTAGTGCTTGTTGTAACTAAGACTCCCGGAAAGCGTAGCGTAGTGAAGCAGCAGTGAAGGTTTCCTAGTACAACAAACTCAAGCATGACATTGTGAATTTTCGGTGACTTGTCAAGAATGATATACAAGTACCGAATATTTTGTCTGGCAGATTTTCACTGTGGCCAAAATATTCGGTAAAATGCATTTCCATTGGTCCGTATGCGATACTGTCATTCTAAATGTATCTCTCTGCAGTTCGTACTTCTTTCCATCCCAAGCAAAGCCTTTGCCAGGGTTCTGCTCAAAAGAATTAAAGAGTATGTGAATAAATAACTTCGAAAGGAACAGTCACGTTTTTTGCGAATAAACCTGGATATTCATCGACCAAAAGTAATTTTCAACTATGACCTCTGAATAAGCACAGATGAATCGGCGATATCCATGCAAATCAACAGGCGGAAATAGAAGTGGATTCGACATATGCTGAGAAAAGAGAAAGAAGACTGGATATGAAAGAGAAAAACCCTAATAGATGCAAAACCTTCTCCTTTCATGCATAATCCAGATGAACAATCAAATTCGGTACTAATGAATTCTCGTTTTGTAGGCTCATCTGGCATTTACCAGCCGACTTATGCTTTTACTATTACATACTTTTTATGCTTTTCTGCTGAATATTTTATCTATTTTTTTTTTCACACCATATACAAAAAATCTAAAGTATTAATAAAAAGTATATGACTATTACAATAGCACAAGAATATTTGACGCTTTATATATTTCTGTACAAAGAAAAACACTATGGACTTCATTAGTAAAATCCATAGTGTTTTTAGTACTTAGGTACTAATTAGAAAATTCTTGGTTTTTCAGTCAAATTTTGAACTAAAGGAAATTTACGTAAAAAAATATACTTAATTAACCTGTATTGTATACTTTCCAGTAGATCTGTATTATCCACCAATATTCTTAAAATTGAGTAAAGTTTCCGTTTGTCTTTTAACGCTACTAATGGTAAACAAATGCTGTCCTGGCGGTGAATAGATTCAGATAAGTGTATACTACAGGAGCCGCATTACCTTTTATAGCGAATTTATCCGTTAGTGTTGATCGGATAAACAGTACAGCTAATAAAACAAAGATAAAAGTGTTCGAAAAGTGTTAAGTCTAAAATTGCCTCGTGTCTTTCTGTTTTTGTAAAAATACTCAAACTTCGTACATAAAGTGCGATTTATAAAAAGAATTTAGGAGCCATCGAATGATACTAAAATATGTGAAATTGTTGGAATCGTAAGTTATTTTTAAAGAGTGTGTTTTGATAAAGTATATGGAATAAATTACAGCTTGTAACACATCCTTAAATAGAAGAGAGTACCAAAGAAATACATAATTTGTTTACTTTTAAGATAGTTCTGTGTTGGCTGAAGTGTAGAATATTAAAGTTGCTATCGTACTTGATATTCAGATAAGATCAGGTAAACATGTGCAGGTAAATATAACGTACGAAATAAGAAGTCATAAACCCCATCATTTTAATTCCGCATGAAACGAGAAGGATTCAGGTAAATTTTTGTCGAAACGAAACGCACGAAACAAGAATATACCGTCGAATTACATTATCCTTACAGGTAATAAATCGAGGAAACAGTGTAATAAAGCCGGACGCGGTCAAAAGTTAGTTGACCTAGCAGATTCGAATTAGACCCGCTGTAACTCAAATCTGACTACTCGGCGGGGGTAGGATGGAAGATCAGCGAAGCTGAAACCTATCCCATTCTATAATTATTGTATATAATATTAAAATACGTAAATAGAAAACTTTAAACGTAATAGTAAGTACAACTCGGGCCGAATTGTACAACTTATGTACAATTTGGATCGAGAACATTACAAACTGTTGGAACGCAGATTGCAGAAAACAGATGGAAACAGATTTTTAGCTTTTTTATATTAAAAAGGAAGAAACGCGACTATTAGACCAAGATCGAGTAATCACAAAAGGTTGCATTCTTTGATAAAAATTCAATGACTGGAATGTGTTTATCGCAGAGAAATACTAAATAATCAGATTATATTTTAAACTGTAACTGTATACATCTGCCAATTATTGTTGCATACCCAATTGTATTATATAGTAGAATCCCAATATGTTTTCTTTAGTTTTTATTTAATTAAATGTTCCCATTTCTATTATCGCTACACATTTAGACATAGATTTAATCAATTATTTCTTCTACTAAAATCGTAATCGTCACCTTGAGGGTCACCCTCAAGCATTTGTCGATCTTAATGTGAAATTAAATCGTATATGTCGTTTAGAAAACCTCAGAGTTTGCGACAAATTAAGTTATGAAGCTAAGAAAGGGTGAAAGCAAAAGCATAAAATCCACAAAATACCGAACAAAATGCCACGACTTTATTCTTTCTATCCTTTAGATTTGACCCTTTTCAAGTTCTGCAACTCGGAGATAACAAACAAACTTTGTTTCTAAATTAATTTACTAGGAGTAGCTCTGGGAGTGTACAAAGCCGGTAACGATTTTCAACAACGCTCAATAATTTTTTAAATGAAAATAGTTCAGCACTAACTATACATTCTTACCTTTAACTAAAATTTCATTATTCTGATGGGAAATTTCCAAGTCTATGCTACCCTTTATTTCTGTATTTTCGCTTTTAGGCGTAGAAGAACCTCCAGGTGCAGCAAGTTTTTCATCAATAGTAGATGACTCGAATGACAAACATCTTCTGGTTCGTCTACCGAAAATTTGTGAAGTATTCTTTACCATGTACGTTTGATCTATGTTTATTGAATTACCAGATGCGGAACAAAGTTCTGAAATATTAGATGTATCAAACGAACTGCTAGATTCTTCATTTTTAATTTCGTCTATTTTATTAAAATTTGGAGAAAATTGTTTAGATGACGTCGAAGTTATGGTGGTTGCTCTCATTTCCAATTCTTCTGACCTATTTCTCTCGAATTTAACAACATTGCTCGGTTTTCTGCGCCTTATACATCGTTGCCGCTTCAGAGCAAAATTTGAATCGAGATCGTTTTCGTTTGATATATCCATACGATTTTCCTGAGATTCGTGTATAGAAGCATGCGATCTTTTTCTAATATTAACATCCCCATCAACACATCGTTCATTATATGTGTCACTCAAATCTATAATAGTTTTATCACAGTTTATTTCTTTTCTAAGCATATGTATTTTCTCAAATGCTTCTACTTTATCGCTATTATTATTGCATTTGCATATAAAATTATCCCCAACTCTGTGGGACTGCTTTGCAGTAGTACTACTAAATCCAGAATCGAAAGAATTGCGATCATAGGAGCTTGTGGAAGCAGATATTTGTCTCTCGTGTTCACTGTTTATTAAATTCTCTTCATGCGTTTCATTTAATTCGTTTTCTCGTTCTTGCAATCCTGGATCTAAATTAACCACCATACTCGTATTCCCACTACTAATTTCTTTTGTGCTTGAGTTATCGTTTTCGTTGGTTGTTTCCAGAATTGCATCCACAATTTGGTCCAGAGACAAGTTATTTATAAAAGAAGAATCGTTATTTGTTCTATTTTCTTTCCGTATTACCCCTTCATAACTAATTTTACTAAATCTTAAATCGATTAATCGCTTGACTAGAGGAGAAACGTTAATTTTCGCATTTTTTTGGCTACAGCTTTCAATTTCGATTTCACTACAAATTACTCGTGAATTTGAATGTGTCGCTTTGTTTTCAAATTCAAATTTAATCTTTTTCTTTGGGGGATGATCCTCTTCGAAATTTATATCGTTAAACTGATATCGTGAAATACCGCTTAAGGGCAATGTTAATCTAGAAGGACATGACTTGCGGTTTAGAACATCTAAACTGTGATTGGTTCGCCTGAAACAAGGAGAATCCTCAACATCGAAAGTGGGTAAAGTGGGAGCATAATAATCGAGCATTTGCTTATCTGGATTCAAAATTTTGCTTAAAGAGTTATCGTTTTTGCACCCACACAATTCTTCTAACTTTGTTATTCCTTCTATATGCGGATCAGGCGGATAAAGAGGTTTGAAATAATTTGTGCTAAAACGATTCTCAGGTTTATTCGTGCTCGATGTGAAATGTTGATCATGAGAACGATTCAAGCACGCTTTTTTCTTTTTCTTTTTTTCGGAAAATGGCGATCTGCAAATAAAATTAGGGCTTTCGTAGTTTTCTTTTTTGTCATTTTGCTGTATTCTGCATCTCTTTCCAGATCGAATTCGCCTATCATTTGTATTTGTTGGAGTTAAATTGCTCACATCTCGTAGTGCATCGTGGTGATAATAATTTTCGGTAGGTTTTATAGGTGTTGAAGTGAAACAGTTTTCTTTGTTTTCATCCGCGTTTACTTTATTGATATTTGGACTAGTAGATTTTTGAGATGTGCTGCGTCGTCGTGAACTGCTAGAAGGTCTCCGATTAACTTTCGCAAATTCTGTAACGTCTCGACGCCTAATGCTATAAACGTCCGATGATGGAGGGCGCGGTATGTTTGATTCACCTGTTGAAACTCTTCTTGTCACAGCCCACTTCAACATTTGGTTTGAATCTGAAATAAATTAAGAATTTAAAAACTATTCCTGTATAACAACTAATTTTAAATATTCTAATTTGATTTAATTTTAATATCTATAAAATTTGTCTTTTACTTTTAACTAACATTTTATTATGTTATGGTATAGTTATTTAATAGTCACAAATAGGTAACCTAAATCGAAAACGGAAATAGCGCAGGTGTTTAGAAATTAGCAGTCAGGTGTTTAATAGGTCTTATATTTATTTAGAAGCGGAGTCTTCAGCCTCACTATCTATCCAACAAATCAACTTTTATCTACATATGTAGGTACCATGTGTTAAGAAAAATTTAAAATAATAGAAAGGAATTGTAAAAGGCATGACGCATTTTACATATCCGTTTAGAAAGGCATTACTGTAGATAAATTACACAAAACAGACATTCATTAATATGTTTTAGACTATATATTATGGCACAGAATATAGTTTAAGTACAGAATAGTCTACCGTAAAATAGTGAAAGTAGGGATTCCAGGCAAGTTTCAAAAGGAGGCAGGTAGATATGTTTGAAGACACAGCTTGCAAATCTCAACCAAAACCTATGTACAGTATTTTCTTTGTTCAGTCTAGGTACAGCAGTATAGCCTTTCTGCTAACAAAGAAGAATAGTTTTCATCCAAGTGTGAAAAAAAGATGGGTACATACTTACAAATACTCTAGTTAATCTCACTCATCTAAAGTCATCTGATAGATGCAGCTAAATACAAACACTATCCCAGATTCTGCATATAAAAAAAACGTGTTAAATCCACCCCGCGTTTACTCAATCTTGTACTACCTAGATAGCCTGTTGTCAATTGCACAAAAAGGTATTTTCCCGAAACAGTTGTGATTGAAAGTTAGAGCTATCTGCGCAGTTCAATCACTACTCGACGATCAGTTAAGAGCAATCAGCATTTGTATTTCAGACGTTAAAAGATTCTCAAACTTAGAATCAGCTTCTTGAAAAATTAAGAATGAAGTTGATCAATAAAAAAAGAATGACAGATATAGACTCATATGTGTCTACTATAAAAGACTGCCAAAAAGAATGGAAATCCTTATACGGGAATACATGCCTGTCGGTCTTGCAAAGAACAAATGCAGTGGAAATGCTTCTGATAAGATCTGAATACAATTTCCAGAAGTGCGCTTGTTACTGGTTGCAACGTCTTGTCGAAAGCAGTACTTTTTGAGTTTTCTTCAATGCGCGTCTAGATAGATGTCCTAAGCGTTTATGCGTATCTTTTATAAATTACTGTTGCCGTTGACCATCTTCTTGAAAAAGTATAACTCCTATTCTTGACGATGTGCGTACCAAACTGAGAATTTTAAAGAATCTAAAATGTCCGATACGTCTCATTCAGATTCTGTGTAGCCTAATATAGGTAAATTGGTTTATTCATGTGTCCACTTATTATGTGTTGGGTCGCGCATGCTCAAATGTAGGTCAGAGTATGTATTGCCATTCTTTAATTTGCATAGTCGGCATAACATTTGTCGTATACTCGGTTGATAAATTGGATGCAGACGTGCTCATTTGCTTGATCCTCGAGTTGCAAGTAGACAGAAATCTCCACTTAATTTTCAGTTCAAAATTGATCCAATATTATATTAGTGGATCAGTTATGAACTGGTGGCATAATAAAGAAAAAACTGCCATCTTCTGACTCACGTTAAAATGATATTACTTGTAAGAACATTATGAACACTTAATCAATTTCGAAATAAATAGTTGCTGAACATAAATAAAAGTAAAGTTAAATAAAGTTTTGGAATTGACTACGTCTCCATTTTACCAACTGTAAACAATAAACTGAAGTTGTTTTATATTGTTATAGTTGTAGTGTAAATTGAAGGAAAAGTTTAAAGAATCTCACTGATACAAACGCAAAGGGAAAGAAGATTTTTTTTAAAGTAGGTGTAACTAAACACTCTGGTCTGCAAACTGCATTGATTTAATGCTGTTTGCTGATTAGTAAGCTTAACTCACTACCGGCTAAATGCAGCCAATGAATTTTGTACGGATGCTAATTAAATATTTATTAAGCGTAGGATAGCATGATTCATTCAACATCTAACAGCTAAAGCTGTTGTTAGCAGTTACCTAAATGTTATCACTAACGTAACATTCGAGAATAATCAAAAATACCATTAGTTGATTGTTGTAGTGATGTGTAACCTGTAAGTCTATAACAATATCTATTTAAACATATTGTCATGACATTTGACATGCAATAGAAAGTATGCACTCCCATTCAAAAAGATGTTAGATGGGTTGCATAACCTCAAGGAGAAAAATATTTAATTAAATTTTTTTTAATAAAGTTAACGAAAAGGTTTAATTTAATAAATATACATGCTAGAACACACTAGGCAGAAAAAGGATAAATTTTGAAGTTGATCTTTCTTACAATCTTGGTAAATTTTCATTGTTCAGCTACCGATGTGGTATCATTACCTATTTACGCAAATTAAAATAAAGTAGAGGCCAAATTAAGACAAGTTTTGACCTAAAATAGACAAGGTGCATGGTAGTGATGATGTATGCAAATATTTGCTAGCTTACCTGCATTATTAATGGAAAGAGATTATGTTGCAAGTTAACGAGATAGTAAAATCGTTTAATCTTCTCCTTTAGTTAGATTATATAGATTGTTGCTAAAATGTTTCATTGCTGTTTTGTCAAGCAGTTCCTTGGGCATAATTTTGCATCAACTGTGAATGTTGGGGTTGTTTTTTAGGATGTAAGATTGGATTTTGTCAAGATAGGAAGTTATTTATGTAATGTGTAGGAAGAAGATTTATGTAATTAAGTTAATTTTAGTTATTTGATAGTTGTGTAGAAAAGGTCGGATTTGGTCGACTTTCTACAGTGGCCTTATTTTTTTATCTCAATATAAGTGTCATATATCATTGAAATTGAAAAGGGAATTTTGTTGGCTATCTATTTATTGAATTTGTTTAAAGAATAATTAATAGTTATAAACAATTATGTGGCTATGTAGTATTTAGTTCTAAATATTCTTTTGTTTGTAACCAAAAAAATAACCGTAGTCCTATTTTGCTTTGAAAAGGATATGAAAAGAGCGATCGATTTAGTGACAAGCTTTCTGTTAGTTTGGATCTTTCAAGCAGCTGCTCAACATATGCTCAGAGCAAAATTTTAAAATTGTAAGGTTATGTAGTGAGTTGATAATTTTGTAAACAAAACAAACGTCAAAATGTTACGTTATATTTTGTTGAAATGTCAAAGTGTTTAATAATCACCGAAGATCTTTAAATTTGACTATTTGTTTTAATAATAATGTAATTGAATAAATTAATAACTTTTAATTGAAATAATAATCAGTGTTATGAATTTATTAGTGAAATATTATTCATTTACAAGAAGAGAATTTATATGGATAATGGAAATATTAACCTTCGTTATAATTTGGATGTTGGAAGGGAATTTATAAATTTAATCATTAAATGGACTTACCACAGCTCAAACAACCAGCTGGATTTTAATAATTTTATCAATACCTACGGTTTTCCAACCATTTTAGTTATAAACCATATGGAAAAAAGAGGATTACTGTGTTGTTACTATATTAGTTGGTATACGCTTGGCGCCAAATTTCGATTTAATTAAAAAAGATAAGGTATTTATTTAATTATAATTTAGTAATTAAGAGTATGAGGATGCTAGAAATATTACTCCTCGAATAAAAGGCATTTACTGTCTTAGGATTAATTTTTCATTTATTCAGGGTATCCGAAATGTATTCTTTTTAATATTTTAATTATTTGGTTGTTTGTTTTGTGTTCATTTTTAAATACATTTTTGTCATTTCAATTTAAAGAATTTTGGTTTATATTTTTTTCTGTACTTTAATTATGGTTCCTAGACTTAGTGCCCTATTAAAGCGACCCGCATGTGAGTCTTAGTTTTGTGAAAAGGTTAAAGCTTCACAATAGTTCATTAGCCGGAGCATTTTTTATGGTAAAGGTAGGTGGTTTATATTTTGTATATATCATCACTATGCTTTTACTGAAGTATGCTGCTAGATGATCGACGAACAGAAAGTTCGTCTCTGAATTCGTGAAGTCTGTCTGTCGGTCTGTCGCCTTTTTCCATGTTGACTGTTTTGAATTTTTTTTTTGGAATCTTATAGTACATCAAATTCTAAGAAACTATTGGTTGAAACATTTTTTGTATCTCTTCGGGAAAGTGGTCAAAATGACCACCGAAAATTTCGATAAATTTTTGAAAAATGAAAATTTTGTATTTTTTAAAAATTTACGAAAAAATAAACATTTTTAGCAACTTTTTTTTTCAACGAAAAATTTTAGGACTTATAATTTTAGTTTTTATGACAACTAATGTGTTACGTCAACATTAGTTTTCAAAAATAAATTAGTTTATTAAGTATACAGTTGTTTTTGTTCGTCATGGCAATGCTAGCTCTGCGCATTCTCACTAGTTTGTTTGTACTCTCAATTTAAATCAATTTAACATATTTATCAATATACATATATCACTCATGATCACTAACTAGCTAGTTATGTACCCCTAAACCCGGAATTATTATAACAATATGTAACGGTATAATTTCTGCAGGCCTATATCTCTCAAAAATATTTATTAAATATACCTTATATAATAGATCTTGTCTTTATTTTCTCTGTTTTACGAGAAGAAAAACGTTCCAATGATATGCATCATAAACTAATTGGTCAGTTAATTCTTAAAAAGCAATATTAATAAAACATTTTAAAATTAGAAAAATTTTGCATTGTTTGACAAGAAACATAACTCATTGGTGCATCAAACTGGTACTGCACTCTCCACTCTATACTCATAAGAACTGGGACTACAAAACAACAGATGAGAAATCGTCCTATTAAGTTTTACTCTACAACTAACTCAATTCTACAGTAATTCAGAATTTTGGCTGGTATTAACGTCTCAAACTCAAAGTTACAAAGCTGGGTCATTCAATGTCAAGTGACCAAAAAACTTTTAGTCACCATCTCCAATATTGCTGAAATTTAGTGTAGGTTCAGACATATGTCTGAGAGGATGTTGTGTAAAACTTCACCTTCATGGTTCTTTATGGTTCCACAACTGTAGCCCTTGAAACTTGCCAATTTGTTCAAATATGCATCAGTGGCGCAAAGGTGGCCTTTATGCTGGAGGTCCCAGGACCCCAGCTATACTATTTATGGAGGTGAAATTTTACACAACATCCTCTCAGACATATGTCTGTACCTACACCAAATTTGAGCGAGATTGGAGATGGTGACTAAAGATATTTCTTGCAAATTTGGTCACTTGACATGAAATGACCCAACTGCCAATACACAGTCAGTCAATACCGAATCTTGTTTAAGCAATTCAATTGTTCGTATCATAGTATCTGAAAGAAGTATGTTGAAGATATTTGTCATGTGATATATAAATTCAATTCAAACTGTAGCAAAGTGGCAGATGTCACGGTATCAACGACTACTTTCCATTTAACACAAAAACATTGCTTGTTATTGAAGAAGACGCGTTTAGATGTTTTTTTTAAATTATAATTTAAAAACTACCACCCGCACGCAGGTGGGCTTGCTAATTATGAAAAGAATGTACAAACTCTGAACTGCTCGTGCCAGCTGGCTTCTATATTCAATTATATTAATATGATACGTATTTAATAACTATTTTGTTGTATTAATTATAAAATCCCATAAATCTATAACCAGATTGCGAACAAGCCTACGCTTAATTTAAATACTTATTAAAGAAACTAATTGAAGTGGCTTGAAAGAGTCTTCATTATTTATTTTTATAAAAATATACATCGCCTGGTAATCAAACCAGTTTGTTTATGTTAATTAATTATGAATTTGTTAAACTCGGCTTGTATCGGGGTAAGTTATGCCCACCTTTTTAACCTGAAGTGATACTTGTAGACACAACTTCGTGATGCAAGGTGTGAAAATCATACAAGTTCCCGTTGAATTTTTACATTCACTTTTGCAAATCAAATCAAAGCAGCAGATTTAATTCACGTACTATGCATTAGTGCAATTATTCTAACAAATTAATTTATGTAACGGTTGACGACGCACCCTCTGCGTATAACTTTCCATAACCATTACTAACTTTCGCCATATGTACTATGATGATATAATCACAATTGCAATAAATAATGCATAACAGTAAAACAAACCTGTGAAAATTAGTGATAATTCATGATTCAAAGATACAAAGCTAGAAGAATAATAGGTTGGGTTCTGATAGTTCATCAATTAAATCTATCTCACATAATTTCGACCACTGTATGTTTTTGTAATAAATATTTATCATTCAACAAATAATTATCAGTGATTAAATTGTTATCTCTTAATTACATTAGCAACAAATAAATCACTTTTTTCACTACTAGCTTTAAAACATACTATTATCTAGTCTGTTGTCACCTTGTGAAGTTAGCCTTCTTGCCTAGTGGTAAATAATTTTTTATTATTGACTACTAGTCAATAATCCAGATTTTAGTGTAACACGGGGCAAAAATTCATCCCATTATACACTGGCATCCAGGAAAAAATCCGTGATCGCGATAGTACGTTTTTTATGTGAAAAGAATAAAAGGAATAAAAGTACTAGTAGTGAAAAAAATAATATATACACCACGGTTGTGAAGTGTTTTCTAGAGCCTCTCATCTTATATCCCTCGATGCTGCGCATCTCGGGATCTAATAATGCTCGGCTCTAGAAAAAACTCTTCACAACCTTGGTATATAATATACTATTAATTCGAAATGAAATATAAAATGTCAAACTCAAATTAAAAACAAAATTTATTCCTTGGTCTAATTCATGTGAGATAGGGCTCGCACGAGGGTGGTCCCCGAAGTACCCGACCTGACCAAGAGGTGGCGGTAGTTGTTTGAAAATATCACTGTATTGGAAAGTACGCAGTCTATAAAGCATACGTTTCAAGTTTGAAAGCGCCACGTTGTTCAGTATTTGTTTGGCAGCCATCAATAGTGAACGTTGTCAGTGAATTTGTGAAAATGGAGAAAATTGGTCATCGTTATGTGATACAATATTTTTATTTGAGAGGCCTCAGCCCAACCAATATAAAAGCTGAACTGGATTCTACTCTGGGTGAGTCTGCTCCTTCGTTTACAACAGTTAAATTTTGACGGGCATCGCAGTGGTCGACCAAATGAGGTGACGACTCCAGAAATGGTGAAGAAAATCCATAAAGCGGTACTTGATGATCGTCGACTGAAAGTGCTCGAGCTAGCAGACATTACGGGCATTTCAAAAAGTGCGGTACATTGCATATTATCTGAAAACTTGGACATGAGAAAGCTGTGTGCAAGATGGGTGCCGCGTTTGCTCACACTCGAGCAAAAACAGTGTCGTGAAAATGTTTCAATTGAGTGTTTAGCGAAGTTTCACAGCAACAAAGCAGAATTTTTGCGCCGTTTCGTAACAATGGATGAAACATGGGTCCATCATTTCACACCCGAGACAAAACAACAAGGAAGCAATGGACTGAAAAGGGAGAACCGGCTCCAAAGAAGGCGAAGACCGTTTCATCTGCAGGCAAGGTTATGGCGTCGGTTTTTTGGGATGCGCGTGGAATAATTTTTATTGACTATCTCGAAAAAGGAAAAACTATCAACGGCCAGTATTATGCAAACTTATTGCAACGTTTGAGCGAAGAAATCAAGCAAAAACGGCCGCATTTGGCTAAAAAGAAAGTGTTGTTTCATCACGACAACGCGCCAGCTCACAAATCCGTTATTGCAATGGCCAAAATTAATCAATTAAAGTTTGAATTGCTACCTCATGCACCATATTCGGCAGATTTAGCCCCCTCGGATTATTTTCTGTTCCCAAACTTGAAAAAATGGCTCAGTGGTCAAAGATTTTCCAACGATGAAGAAGTGATGTCAGTTAATGGCTATTTTGAGGAGCAAGACAGTTCTTATTATAAAAAGGGTATCGAACTTTTTGAACACCGCTGGGAGAAGTGTATAGAGCTGAAAGGAGATTACGTTGAAAAATAAATAAATCTTTTTCCAAAATTTTTGTGTTTTCTTTGTTGGGTCGGGTACTTCTGGGAGCACCCTCGTATATACATACAAAAACGGACTTTGAATGGTGATAATGTCGCATCGTTGGTGCCACAACCGTTATTCTTATCTGTGAATGGGGATGTACACCACATAGGGTACACCACCCTGTTTTGTTTAGAAAAATGCTTTTTTGCATTGTAAGATCATTTAAAAACAAGCATACAACAATAATAAAGCTAAATCTTGTAACATTTATCATTAAGTATACAAAGCGTTTCTACTTTTTTAGGTTTATTTTATTTAGGTAAACGAATAAGACGTAAAGGACGACCATATTATTTTCACTGACTGGTCCAGAATTGGTTTTTGTTATTGTATTTTACAAGTTAATATTAAATTATACTCTTAACCTAAATGTTAAAAAGCTATTTATAATTGAGTGTATATAAAGTTTCTTTAAGACATTTAAAACATGTTTACTATAATCTGTAATCAATCGATTTTTTCGATTCAATTTGCTTAATACAATCCTGACCATTACATTTTGTATACTTCTTACGTTCAATGCTGTTCGGCCCGTAAGCAATTTTTTCTTTGCTAAATTAATATAGCGAGTCAGTTGACATATGTCCGTGGTTCGTCAATGAGAAATGACGAAATGAATACTGCATTTAGTCGGGACGGGATAACTGGACGCGGCCAGCTGCGCACGAGACAAGTGAGCGCAGGGACAACTTGGCGCGTGACAAGTGGGCATAAAGACAACTGAGAGCGAAAGTCTGTTAATTATACATATTATATTAAAATCTTTGTGATCAGAATAAGTAAAGGTATAAATAATTATATTTGTATGATTTAAATAGCAACATTGCAGACGAACAAATTGTCTTAAAAGATTTAAAACAAAAACTGAATAACAATCAAGAGTTCCAAGTTTTATACAAAAATCAAGTAGCCATATAACAACTGATTTAGCGCTACAATTATGACAGTTCTTCACAGAATTCTTTTATTAAAACTGAGAATTCTTGATTATTATTCGATATTTATTACAAAATACTGTATCATACTTTTTTAGCATTTTTTTAATTTTTTAGTCTTGGTCTATAATTTCAAGCTCTTTCATTTGCTCGTTTTCTCACGTTTGCTATGGAGGAATTTTTTGAGCAATTGGACTGGTCAAACAAAGGAGTAAACATAAACAGAAAATATCTCTCACACTTACGTCATGCAGACGACGTGGTATAATAATAGCATCTACTTTGGAAAAACTAAAACTACAAGAAATGGTAGGAGAATTATACATCGCATCAAACTCAACTGGCTTCAAGATTAACCACTATAAAAGAAACGTAATGTATATATAATGGAGATGACATTGTGACAAAAAATAGTAAAGAAGTGGAAAATGTCAAAAAATACATATACCTACCTAGGACAAAAGTTCATGTTAGAAAAGGAAAACCAAACTTTTTTTTTAAATTTTTTAAAATAAAAGCAATTTTTTTCCTTATTTAGTATTTTTATTGTAATGTAAGTACGGGCCGTACTTAAAATTCAAAATGCGATTTTCTCGAAAACTTGCAGGAAGCGACCACATGTTGATAACGAAAATATGTTCTAAATTATTACAGCTACCCCTCATTACGAGGTTTATAGTTATATTAGTTACACCCTGTATCAGACTGAAAAGCAATTTAGGTGGATATACGAAGTGTGTAAATTAAGTAATGAGACTGGCAACGTAGCGCTCGATCTGGCGACACTTGGGACGCGGGACTTGGAGGAGCGGCAGGTGAACAAGTGATGCGCCTTCAGTACGAGTTTGAACTCGCTAAAGTCATTTGGTTGTCCGTAGAGATATTTTTCGTAAAACAGTTTTTTTCTAGTACGTTCTAAAAATGAGTGACATCAATTTCAAGCAACGGTGTGCTATCAGGTTTTACTTCAGACTTGGGCACAGTGCAACGGTAACTTTTGCAAAACTTCAGCAGGCCTACGGAGACAGTGTTTTGCCAAGGGCCCAGGTTTTTCGGTGGTTCAAAGCATTTTCAGAAGGAAGAGAGTCGATTGAAGATGAACCACGAAGCGGAAGGCCTTCATCTTCAAGAACCGATGAAAATGTCAACAGAATCCGGGATCTTGTGCTTTCAGATCGTCCGTTGACAGTCAGAATGATCGGGGAAGAGTTGATTTTGACTCACACCACCAAACATCAAGAACAACTGGGTGTTGCATTACGATAATGCGCCTTGTCACACAGCAATTTCAATAAACGAGTATTTGGCCAGTAAAAACATTCCTGTGGCTCCTCAGCCTCCTTATTCGCCTGACTTGAGTCCTTGTGACTTTTTCCTCTTCCCGAGATTGAAAAATCACCTTAAGGGAACTGATTTTGGGACACTCGAAAACATTCAAACGGCTATAACCAACCAGCTGAAGGCTATTCCAGTATTAGGGTTCCAGCACTGCTATGAGGATTGGAAGAAACGTCTCCAGCGCTGCGTGGCTTCCCAAGGAAGTTATTTTGAGGGAGACAATATTGAATTGTAATTCTGTTCCAATAAAAAATTGAAAAAATCAGTCTCATTACTTAATTTACACACCTCGTATATGGTACAAATGTACTATGGTGGTTAACATGTCAAAGACAAAATCTTTGATTATATCCAACCAAACTCCTTTTTTATTCATATACATATGTATATGTTTGTATATGTATAAGAATTCTACAGATTTTACGTTGATGTTTACCGCAAGTCTTTGTCATTTCTTTCCCTGAAGAGTCTCTTAAATATTACCCGAAATCTTCGTTTCATACTTAGGTACGTTTAAATAAATATATTTTTATCTTTTTCGCAATTTTCTCAAAACTGCGTCTTAGACGCGGTGGGATACTAAACAGCGTGCTTAATTTTTTCTGTTTCTAAAATTGAAAATATAGTACCTTAATCTTTTGCGTTAATTTCCGCTTTAAAGAAATGCACCCTACATGAAATGAAGTCTTTTCGGTAACTATTGACAAGTAACGGGAAATTGTAGTAATTCAAAGTCTGGTCATTTTCGCGCCTACTGGGAAAGTCACCAGGCAGGCTTTGCCGCGTCATGTACAACGCCACGGCACGCCACTGTACAATAAGAAGTGAATTTTAAGCACTGCTTTCTTAAATGATCATGAACATGTACTTTATTCTTTATTTTACATCTTTCATTTCATTTGTTTGTTAGTTATGACGTCATTACAAAAATATTTAAATTACAATATAGATTTTTAGTAGTGGAACCCGATAGTGATTTTTCTTCCCTTTATGATCATGCAAATAAATCATATGGTTGCATAACAAAAATTCTGAGAAAAATCGAGCTGAACATTTAATGTTGATATTATCGTATTTAATAGGAAATGATTCTAAGATAACAGAAAAACTAGATTTTCTCAGAAACTGCAGAATTTCGATATATTCATCAGGCAAGCATACTTAGAATAAAGTGTACAATCTAAAACAGTAAAACTATACAGGGTGTTCCATTGAAATTAAAAAAATTAATGGTAGCCACAGCAATATGACTCACCCTGTATATACAAAACTATTATAAAATTGAAATTTGTTTTACACCAACCAACTTTGACATGTAACTTTTACAGTTTCCAAGATAAGGTACAGGATCGTCTTACGTGGGCCACCCTGTACAGTACCTACAGTTTGGATTACAAGTACCAAATTACCATTACATGTGTTCGGATTATTCATACATTACTGTATCAACATTAAATGTTCAGCTCGATTTTTCTCAGAATTTTTGTTATGCAACCTTATGATTTATTTGCATGATCACAAAGGGAAGAAAAATCACTATCGGATTCCACTACTAAAAATCTATATTGTCATTTAAGTTTTTTTGTGATGACGTTATAATAATAATAATAGTTTATTTCCTTACAGGTCATGAACCTACAATAGGAAAATTTTTAAATAAATACATAGGCATAATAATCAACAATAAAAAAATTAAATATAAAAGAGCTGAAATGGAGTTAAAATTGTCGCACATATGAGCTACCGGGCTGAATTTCATAATATTAGTGTGTGAAGTATTGCAATAGAAAAAGGTGAAATTTCGTAAATTGCGTGCAGGTATGTTAAAGTTTATTTTCTGCAATAAATTTGAACAATCAACATTGTTATGAACTAAATTATATAGAAATTTTATACTACTCACTATCCTCCTAGTTTTTAAAGAAACGATGTCAAAAGGTACAAGGAAGTTACTGTATTGAAAGTGGTGAGTTGGGTATATTCCTGTGGATAAATAAGAGGCCAGTTTTACAAAGTGCTGCTGAACGGATTCAATTCGATTTATATGAGTATTATAGATGGGGCTCCAAATTAACGATCCATATTCGAGCTTGGATCTGACAAATGCAAGAAATAATATTTTTATAGAAATCTTGTTCGAAAAATCTTTGCAAATCCGATATATGAAACCCAAAGTTTTATTAGATGTCAAAACAATTTGGTTAATATGTTCAGCAAAACAGAGTTTGCTATCAAACAATATTCCAAGATCTTTAACAGTATTTACGCGATTCAGTGTGCGATTATTGATATGATAATTATAGAGTATAGGCTGACGTACCCTAGTAAATGTCATAACAGAGCATTTATCTACATTTAAGTTAAGATTGTTTATTTGGCACCAATTACATAACAGATTAATATTAACTTGTAGAGCGGAACAATCAGCGATGTTGTTTATACAAGTAAATAGTTTTAAATCGTCAGCAAACAATAACTTTTCACAGTCTATACTCAAAGGAAGGTCATTAATGAAAATAAGAAAAAGCAAAGGGCCAAGATTTGATCCTTGTGGAACACCTGAGGTAGAAGTAAACAAGGAAGACGATACACTATGGTATTCAATGTGAGATTTACGATCAAATAAATAAGAAGTGAATAATTTTATTAAAGACTGAGAAAAACCAATTATTTCTAATTTATTTAAAAGTATGTATAAGTCAATTTGATCAAAGGCTTTTGCAATATCCGTGTAAATTACATCCACCTGTTATTCGATATCGAAGGCGCTTTTGATAAGGCTAAGTTGGCTACTATCGACCAGGCCCTGCAGTCCAGGGGGACACACCCTTCCGTGGTCAGGTGGGTAAGATCGGGGCTAGAAGAGAGGACAGTAACAGCCACTTTGTGGGACTGCTCAGTTGAAGCAGGGGTGAGGGGAGGTTGCCCACAAGGTAGCTGCCTATCACCTCATTTATGGTGCCTCATAATGGACAGACTACTAGGGAGGCTAACAGAAGAGGGCTTCTACGCCCAAGCATATGCAGATGATGGGCTGGTACTAGTAACTGGGAGGTTTCTGGGCGTCGTCTGCAATAGAATGCAGGTAGCCTGTAGAATTATAGAAAGGTGGTGTGAAGACGGCCTCTCAGTCAACCCACGGAAGACAGAGATGATCCTCTTCACCAGGAGGAGAAACTTGGAAGAATTCAGAGCACCCATTATGTACGGAAGACCTCTAACACTAGTGCAGGAAGTTAAGTACCTAGGGGTGACTCTCGATAGCAAGTTAAGTTGGACGAAGCATGTCGACAAGGTGGTCACCAAGTCGATAGCAACCTTCTGGCAGCTGCGCCGGGCGGTAGGTAGGAATTGGGGGACGAGTCCTCGAATTCTGTACTGGCTCTACGTAATGGTGATCAGACCTAGAGTCCAATATGGCTCAGTGGTATGGTGGCCTAGTGTAGAACGGACTACCATCTCGACCAGGCTGGCTAAAATCCAGAGGTTGGCATGTATAGGCATTACCGGGGCAATGAGAACAACCCCAACAGCAGCACTTGAAGGGTTATTAGGACTTCCTAGTCTTGATACCTGGATAAAGAAAGAGGCCATGGCAGCCCATTTGCGAATGGAGACGCAGGGTTGTGGATAGGCCAAGGAGTATGCACGGGCCACGCTAGGGTAGCTGAAATAGTGACGAAGGAGTTACCCTTGTCTAGTTGTAAAGCAACCGAGGCAGAGGACAGGTTAAGGATGGATAGAGGATATGCTCTTACAATCCCCTCTAAAGACGAGTGGGGGCAACAAGAGCTTAAGTTTCAACCAGGAGCCTTAGTGTGTTACACGGATGGCTCAAGGATGACTAAAGAACAATGCTCCGGAGCAGGAGTCAATCATGTAGAAAATCGAGGCATACAAGAAAGCATAAGCTTAGGGAAGTATGCCACGGTGTTTCAAGCAGAAGTTTTTGCTATCCTAAAGGTAGCAACCAAGGAGGAAATAAAAAGGTCGACAGAACAGAAAATATACATCTGCTCTGACAGTCAAGCGGCACTGAAGGCAATATGCTCGCCCAGAACAAGATCACCACTTGTTCAGGAGTGTGGCGATGCCTTAGAGGAGCTGGCAAGACATAAAGAAGTCGAACTGGTTTGGGTCCCTGGTCATGCAGGAATTCGAGGCAACGAGAGGGCTGATGAACTAGCCAAACGCCGAGCCATGGAAACATGCTTCGGACCGGAACCCTTCCTAGGTATAACAAGGAAATATGTCTCAACAAGTCTATGTGAATGGGTCTACGAGACATCTAAGAAAAGATGGGAGAGGAGCAGAGGCTGTCGCCAGGCAAAGTGCCATATAGCGGGGTTCAACTTACAAAAGTCTACCTGGCTACTGGGGAAAAGCCGAAGGGTCCTAAACCTATTGGTAGGGATTCTGACAGGACACTGTAAATTGAGGAGACACCTATCCTTGATAGGAGTAGAACAGAATCCCATATGCCCAAGATGCGGAAGGGAGGAAGAAACATCCTACCACTATCTGGGGGAATGTGTAACATATGAGCGGTTAAGATTTAAAACCTTTGAAGCGGTTACGCTCGAAAAGGAGGAGTTACACTCCCTGGCGTGGACAGACATCCTGACTTTCATTAGAGAATCGAGGAGGTTCACGGAGGGAGATGAGGTAGAAGAAGACGAAGGCAGTGAAGGTGATTAAGGGGACGAGCGGGGGTTGGCAAAAAGGGCCCATAGAGGCCTACTTGCTAGGCTTAGGTCTCCCCATAATTACTACTACTACTACTACATCCACCTGACCCCTACAATCAAGAACCTCTGATACATACTGTGTGAAATAAGCCAAGTTGGTTACTGTAGATCGCTTTGACACGAAACCATGTTGAGACGGAGATATATACTGATTGACGTGCGAATAAACTACGTTATAAATAATTGTCTCAAAGATTTTGGAAAAATTACATACTATAGAAATAGATCGGTAATTTCTAACAGTAGATGGACTTCCTTTTTTAAGAACAGGACAGACACGTGCATGCTTCCAGGTATCAGGAAATGTTGATGAACGTAGTATAAGATTAAACAACGAATGTAACGGCATTACTAACACAGAAGCACAGTCGCGAATAAGACTAACAAACAAATGAAAGTCGGAAGATAAATCGCACATACTAATGTGTATTTTTAGAAAATAAAATCGTCGTGTTTCAGCGTTTTTAAAAAACCGGTCGAGTTCGCTTTTTTTTAATATTCCATACTTTAATCCCACACTGTATATAAATCGCATTATCTTTGTGTTCATTCAATAATTGCTTAATTGCAATAACTAACTACTGATTAATGCAAGTAACACCTTTTAAATTCCAATTTACATAATCTTCTAGTATCTCTTCTAACTAATTAACTACAATTAAATTTCTCAAATTAATAATAATTTCATTAAATTCTTTTATACATAAAAATGTAATTTAAATGTATGAAGCATACGAGAGTTTGTTAAATTAAAGTGATATATACTTTTTGACGTTTAGTTTACAAAAAACTATTCTTATCTACTTGTTAACAGTATCGTTAATTGTGCAAATATATCGACCATGACAAAACTACTTGACGCATGACTTCATGCATTTTTCATGAAGAAGTTAGGCACGTGGTGTCGTCTTCCACATGTCTTTCGTCCACTCCTAATCTGAATAGATACCCCTTCAAATATTCAAAATAAATAGAAACTCACCGAACCCCTTAAGAATATAATTTTATTCTAATCTATATGAATTTGAAATGAAACTCGAAGTTTTGAACAAAGAAGATCTGAGCAATTACGAATAATACTGATGTTACGATCATGTACAGCATAAATTAGTTTAATTTAGATAAATAAATAAAAGTTAATGAAAAAGGGCAATGATTTTATAAATTTGTAGGGTCATTAAACCGTGTTAATTGTTTTAAAGTAGTGAAGTGGCCATATGGTTTCGATAACAACATGCACCTTACCGTAACATGTAAAATTGTGCTGATTTATATTCAGTAATTGTCGGTTGGAACCATATGCTAATATGAATATTAATCAGATCAGAATTTTGAAACCCTAATATCTAACCGTAAACTCCCATTAGTAACGTCCCTAAAACTAACGCGTTCATTAATATTCCAAATTTTGAAAACAATAACCAACGACAATATCTCACAACTTATTATTTTCAATTTCTAACAGGTTTCCCAAGAGTATTGTATTATGCAAAAGCTCAAACTTGATCTACAACGCGGAAGCAATTGAAAAGTTGTCCGACTATAGATGACATATAACGGAAATTTTAAGTTCAGTTCCGTCAGAAAACGTACAAAAGGCTGCAGTTTTTGCAACTGTTCTCTTAAAATATTTTTTCTTCCAATCTCTCACATCTTCTAATCAGGAACGGAACAGACGACCTTATTGCCAGTTGTATTTGGGATTAGCAGCTTTAGAAATTCTTCCAGGTGACAAGACCCGTCTACACTAACCTGACCCAACCTTTTTTCTTACCCTCGATGGTAACAATACATGATCTAATTTTAAATAACACAATACTAACAAAAAGGTATGAATATTTTCTAAACCAAACTGTTTCCCACGTAGTTAGCGATGGTGACTGTATTGGAAAACTACTTCCTGGGAAATGTAGGAGTCAGGGGTTTATTACAATAGCAATGGAAAGGGTTAAATGTTAGGAAATTTGAAACTTTTTGTATAGTAGATTATTGACTATAATCGGGTTATGTAAGAGAAATCAAGTAATTTTCTAGACAATTTATGTAAAATACGCATAATATTGTGAAAATAAATATTTCCTTCGTACTTAAATAATCGCTTGGTATATCAGAGGCACCATAAAAAAATGAAGCACCTCCTGTTATTAAGAAGTCGTTAAAATCATTATAAAGGGCGGTGGATGCTATCTACCTTACATTAAGATGGTAGGGATGGCAACATTTAAAATATCTGATGACTATGCAATTGTAATCTAAACTAGATCTTGTAATATGACTTATATTCTACAACGGGCCGTTGCGATCGTTACGAAGACGAAGGGTCCTAAACCTGCTGGACTTTGAGGGTTCTATGGGAAAATTTGATATATTGCCCCGTTTGTAAAGAGGGATTAGATAGTCTTTGCAACTGTTTATATTAAAAATAAAATTCATTTCAAATCCTGTGAAAAACTCACATGGACAAGCCACTTTTTCATGTACAATAAGAATCACTAATGATGCTAATGTAACATTTAGATGACGCACAAATCTAAGTTTTATTTATTTTCAATTTGTATTTATAAAATGTCAAACATATTTAATTACTAAACAAAAACTTTCTTATTTCCATATGTTTTACATTACGTTGCGGTAAAATCAAAGCTCGACTTTGTTTTTTGAAATATAATCACTGACTATGTTATTTAATCTGATTGGAGGCTGATAATCTTTTGACGTCTTTCCGAAATGATTTTAAGTGTGCTTTTACTTAATAATATTATTTACATATCGGTTCCATACTTTACTTGGTTAACTAGCCATAACAACAAACATTTTAGTTAAAACTGAAATATGTACAACAATCACACATAGTTATTTAATATTTTTATTATTATAGCTTCCTACAAATTATATACAATCGTATAGACAAACTTATCGCCTATGTCGAAATCTACATAATGTTACATCTACTATAATATGCAGTTAGCAACACTGGATTCGTCCAAATACAAATAAATTAACACCTAAAAACGAAAATTACAATTCCTTTCTAGGAACTCCTAATTAATAAGTAAAACATTGAACTTCAAGCTCACAATTATTATTCAATTATGTACACCTGGTAGTGATAGAGTCGAAATATAACAAAAAAAGCTGCTGTCAGAGAAATAACTGTAATTTTCATTTCCTGTATCGATTTGTAGTTTTGTTTTAAAATGTTTTCAAATAATCCAAATATGCCTTCATTTTCAACTAATTAGCCTAAAGATAGATGTGCTACGAAATAAATAAAAGCACAGTTCTTGATTATTTGATTTTGAAAGAACTAATTGGGTATGCTTTCCATAATTTGTATATACTATAACAATAATCAACTATCAACATAAAGTCATAGAAACATGTTTAAATGAAAGAGTGAAAAACAGTACAAGAGATTAAAAAAGTTAGATATGTAAATTGAAAAGGGTGCCATAAGAAATAGCCTATAAAAAATATATATAAAAGATAAGGTAAATAAATAAAGATAGAGGCAGAATTAGTTAATTTTTACATATATGTTGTAGCTCACATCTCCTGATTAAAGTATCTCAAAGTCCAAAGTTCTATAATGGACAGTTTCCGAGTTATAGCTTATTAAAGCTCCGTAAGCAGTCCTTTTCAAAGTACAATTTCTTAAATTTGGCTTACATCTAACTTTTTTGTTCTGCTTTTCATCATTTCATTATTATTCAATATATACTTAATATGGAAGATAAATATTACATTTTGACATTTTTTACAAGTATCCATTAGTAAGTACATATCAGATTTCAAATAATTTTGACTTGACCAGTTGTTGCACAACAAAAGCAACATAAGTGTACACCACTCATAAACACCCTACGATCCCTATTATTAATATAATAGAAGCATATCCTCTAATCCCCACATGCCTTTTCCATAACACTAAACTTACCGAATGTGACGTTTAGATGAATCAGGAAATTTAATTCAAATTAAAAGTTAATGATATCATTAGCAATGTAATGCAGTGAATAAGTAACATTTTTTATTTTATTTAAATTCTTATCAATGATTATTTAGTATAAGATGACCTAAATAAGACAAGAAGTACTAAATAAACTTTATATATGCATCCTTATCGGATTGTTTCATTTTCCAACAATCTGGAAATTACTGTATTATTATCTGCAGTCTGTAATGATGTAATAAAAGTGTAATAACACGAATAGCCATCACCGGGTTAATAAGGACAATTATAAAGTTATACTAAGATTTATAACCATTCACATGAGCCCTTTTATTGCTATTCTTGATGACATATTTTGTTCTTGACACTATGCTTTTTACAATATATATACAAATAGATTGAAGGGTAGTTATCGCTAAGATTTAGCTTCAATTAATTTATTTTTCATTTTGCAAAGATTTTGCTTAGTACTGTAGTTGCAGATTTTGAGACTTTTTTGAGAATTTTAACGTACTATGTAAAATAAGTTTTGAGAAAAAGTACAACAAATGCAAAAAAATAAAACTTCTCAAAAAGCTTATTACACTGGCTTGCAAAAATATCGCATACACTTTAAAAATCTAGTAACCGAGTTTTTATGTAGTTTTTGCTATATAAACGTGACCCTTCTGACTTTTGACATTACATTTTTGACGGATAGATCTGTCATTAGAAAAATCAAACAAAATAATTTTAACTGATTGACACTGACAACTTAAAAATTAAGACCGACTTAATACAATCAAAAATAGGTGTACGCGAATTTTTTGCAAGCCAGTGTACATGATTTATAACAGACCATGATGGCTCTCAATGGCACGTCGTTTTCATATGTGGTTATATGTGGTACTCCGTTTTCATATTGGTATACCACATGAAATTTTGTCGACTTAAATTTTTTTCTTTTATATTTTACATCATCTTTAAGTATTTTCGATATCGTTAGTGTAAGTACACTGGCTTGCAAAAAATCGCATACACTTTTAAAATCAAGTAACCGAGTTTTTATGTAGTTTTTGCTATGTAAACCTGACCTTTCTGACTTTTGACATTACATTTTTGACGGATAGATCTGTCATTAGAAAAATCAAACAAAATAATTTTAACTGATTGACACTGACAACTTAAAAATTAAGAGCGACTTAATACAATCAAAAATAGGTGTACGCGAATTTTTTGCAAGCCAGTGTACATGATTTATAACAGACCATGATGGCTCTCAATGGCACGTCGTTTTCATATGTGGTTATATGTGGTACTCCGTTTTCATATTGGTATACCACATGAAATTTTGTCGACTTAAATTTTTTTCTTTTATATTTTACATCATCTTTAACTATTTTCGATATCGTTAGTGTAAGTACACTGGCTTGCAAAAAAATCGCATACACTTTTAAAATCAAGTAACCGAGTTTTTATGTAGTTTTTGCTATGTAAACCTGACCTTTCTGACTTTTGACATTACATTTTTGACGGATAAATCTGTCATTAGGAAAATAAAACAAAATAATTTTAACTGACTGACACTGACAACTTAAAAGTTAAGACCGACTTAATACAATCAAAAATAGGTGTACGCGAATTTTTTGCATGCCAGTGTACATATTTCCTATATTCAATCCTACAACGTCCTGTCTACAGGCTTTGTCCAACTAGACTGTAAGATATTGTGTAAACCCGATCGGATTATCCGAATCCGAATTGATGTCGATGTTGTGTCGAATCTAGATAAATGCAATATTATAATTAAAGATTCGACTTCAAATTTCGCGTTTTTAAACTCGTAATTAAGGTAGATTTCGCATAATACGATAATTTTCGGATAATGCCCGACAGCTGACGACCAAAAAGTGTAAGAGTTTTGTAAAGGCTAATATTTTAATATTAGTTTATATTTAGGGTGTAAATAAATATCCTACACAAAAGAAACTCGGATATGGGGACACTCGCCGTCAGCGTAGCTTGAAAGTTGTAACAAGAAATAGTGTCATCTAAGCGTTTTCTAAAAGCTGAGAATTGATCATTAAGCAGTTTATGTAATAAAAAACTGGAAAACAGTCGTTAGACAGCGTGATGATCGAACACGTTGCATCAGCACCGTGGTGGTCGCATGTGTCCAAAATGAGGTCAATGTAAAGAAGTGATTTAAAAAAGCTGAAATTTGGTACAGTGTTAATTTATTGAATATAGTTTCTCGTAAAAACAGTCAGACTTCATTTTGATAGAACCGAGCTAGTCAGCAGTCGCTAGAAATAAAAACTGCTTCTAGCGGCTGCTGACCAGCTCGGTTCTATCAAAATGAAGTCTGACTGTTTCAAGCTGCGCTTACGGCGAGTGTCCCCATATTCGAGTTTCTTATGTGTAGGATATTTATGTACACCCTAAATATAAGCTAATATTAAAATATTAGCTTTTACAAAACTCTTACACTTTTTGGTCGCCAGCTCTTGGACTATAATAATAGGATAATTTTCGGATATAATCAGATAACTTTTCGACAGTAGAATAAATTTTGGATAATCGAAAATCGATACTCGAATATTGGAATATATCCGATCCGACACAATTTGTATCCGATCCGATCTGACTCGGATCGGATCGAATACAGAGATTCGGATTGGGTTGAATATGGATTTCGGATATCCAAGTCGCACCTCTAACAGTTAGTGCAGGGCATAGTTGTGCTGTCGTTCGAAAAACTATTCCAATTAATTTTCTCAGGTGACCAGATTATAAAAGCGTAAGTACCTTTATCGGAGAATCTCAAAAGTTTAAACAAAAAGAAAAAGTTTTTTTTAATCAAAACTATTTTTCCTTACTATCTTACTATATTATACTTTTACTCATTAGTACATATATCTGACCAACTCTCCGCTAATTCTCTTATTTGGAATTCTGCGTAGTTTTCTTTTATTTGTAGATGCATTTTCTGACTATAGATTTATAAATGTCGCAATAAATGAGTACTGCTATTAAGTTTGAGCGTATATTTACAATAAAACTGAGTCATGTTAAGAAAATTTCAAGACCATCACAACAGATTAAAGTTCAGGTAATTTTATCTATTTTTGAAAAAATAACCATTACATCAAATATAACTGTAATACGTTTGTATATTAGTATATTGTGTTATTAGGATTAAAAACTACAGTTTTTTTGACAAGCAATTATGTTTGCATTTCCAACGTAGCCGAGCAATTGCAAACATTTCGAGTCAGTTCGTGATATTTCGCTATCTAGGTTTTCAGTTCTTCTAGTATTTTCATATTTTTTGAAATTTGTTTGGCTAATTCCTTTCCAATGAGTAAAACACTTTTTTACAGTTGTTCAAACATCACATTTCATTATTTCCGTTGCTGTTTTTTTAAAAACCGATAACATCGTTTTTTCCATTTTTGTAAAGATCTATTCAGTCGTTTAATTTGTTTTTCAATACGACTCAGCTTCCTATAAAGAACTAACCAGGTTTATTTAACCAATCAGTTTCCTGTTTCCTGCCAAATCAGTTAAATGCTGTTTCTCCTACTTCTGCTTTCTGTGTCATTCACGCTTCTTCCAAAACCTTTACTTGATGGCTTAGCTTTTCCATTTATGATTGATTTTAATTAATGTTTATTATGCAAATACTCTGGGAGTCGGTCTTGAATAAAAAAAATGTACGTGTTATAACTCTAAATTCAAAAGAATATTTTTTAAACTTTTTACATGATCAGTCATCACATAACTGTTCTGTAAAAAAAGGTAATTAGATCATCTTGTTAACAATACGCAAAGTGACGACTGAGCTTCAGTTATTTTGCAAAATGTAGTGCTTTTAGGTAAACTGAATAATGACTTGATTTTATGCAATATTTCACGCTCACCTCACACCGCTTAGCAAAGATGGCAGAAAAATATCTTGGTACTAAAACGCAAAACATGTGATGGCCTACTTGCACAAATTTACAAGTTTTGTAACTGTAAGAAATCGTTGCCCAAAAAAAGGGAATTGTAATACGGCTAATTATTTATTTTAACGTTCGTGGTTAAGTTGAACTGATTATTTTGCAGTTAACACCCGACCATGGCTTCAAACGCTAAATGAATTATTATGCTCCATAAAATCCCTTTTTAGATTGTTAGTTTAGAAGTATTTGCTCGTTTTTACTTATTTTCTAATACATACAGTCTAAATGATCGAAATCAAAAGTTGCTCAAATTAAAACTCTTTAACATATTTATGTATTTTAATATCTTTTATAAAACAAAGAGTCTAGATTGTACATAAAATAAAGTTATTCAGTTTGCCTAAAAGCTCTACGACATTTTACAAAATGACTATAGTTCAACCAAATTAGCTGGAAAGATTCAGTAGCGGAACAAGCCCCCTTTCAATCAAAAATAAATGTAAAATCAGCAATGAAAATCTGTTGGTTCTGGAGTAAGTCCCTGAATTCTTAGCAACGTGAAATTTGCACTCTTAACTTATCTCACCCCGGGTCGTATTTGTTTATTAAGGTGTGATTACGAAAATGACTCATTTTTTTTTATTTACGTATAAAACTCAGCAGTTACACTGCAAAAAAAACACGTTTATTCAAAGTGACGTCATTTTGCAAAAAAAAACGGATTATGCCTAACGCCTGCGACATGTACATATCTAGTCGAACTACATCCGCTCGTATCAACATACTATTACTCATAATAAATTAATTATTCGATTTGTAAAATATGTATAAGCTTATTTAAATATCTGCAAACCTACATTATTGTCCTTAATAAATCACTCAAGTCAGGGTCAACTGATAAAAGAAAAGTCAGCAAATTTCCCAAAAAATCCATGTTACGTTATTGCACGTTGCTATGTTATATTTTAGAAATTTATAAAAACAGTTTTATAAACTAAGGAATATTATAGTTATTTATTTAACAAGAACGAAAAGTGAATCTTTAAAGTATGAATAAGTTGTTACTTGTGTATGAATTACTTGCGAATACTTTAAAGACACTTTTCGTTCGAAGTAAATACAAAACTTTATTTCATACTGGACTGTTACCGTATTGAATTAGTACGAATCAAAAATTTGAGATTTCTAAGTAATCTGTAATAATTAAAGTGCGCGTTGAGTAATTTCTATATAATAAATTAAATTCGTTACCATAGAAACAATTGACGTAAAATTTTAACGTACTAGGACTTTAATATTTTACTTTAAAGTACTAGGACTTTAATATTTTACTTTAAAGTTCTAGTACTTTAAAGATGCATTTTTCGTACTATAAATGATCCGAAACACGTCAAATTATGAACGGGTATGAAATAAAAGATAATTCGTTATCAGGATTATTACCCTAATAAAGTTAAAAAAGATCACAGTGTATCCATATGGACATTAGACATCCATACTTGATGAACACAGTGAAGTGAAGCCAAATGAGAGATTTTGTGCAAAGCCATAACTCTTGGCGGATTTTAATTATTCGTTGTTTTTTAAGTTAAGAATAAGAGATGGATCTGAAAACGTGTCATGACCGACTTAAAAGGCAATCTCCACGTTGAAAGACGTCGAAAAGAATGACGGAAGAAAATTGGAAATGGCTTTTACTTATAACTAATATACAGGGTAAAGTTTACTGTCTCCAGCCTTACTGTGTGGAACTCCATAATCATGAAATATAATCAAATTAAAAGATTAATTTAAAGTTTCACAAGTTTTATTAGTTTATCTTAACCTGACAATATTGTTTCGACATTAAAATGTCATTATCAAAGGTAGATAAGATTGATAAACAAACACGTTGCTAAGGATAAATACATACAGAAAATAGGTAACTAGATACAATACAGACAAAAATTAAATATCTAACACTTCTAATAAAGGAGAATTACTAAGCTCAGTTTGTTCATTCATTAAAGGTACTGTGCGTTTATGTTTGTATATTTCAAAAGCTTCTAAAATGTCTAATTCGATTTTTCTGGATGTTTAAGTCTATAAGAGCGTACGTGTTCTTTGTATCTTATGTCGAAATTTCTAAGTGTTTGGCCAATATAAACCGAGTTACAAAAAGAACAATTCAAACGGTAAATGCCGGATTTCATGATATCTTGTGTTTTGTCTTTAGCATTGAATAAAAATGAAAAAGTGTTGGTGTTAGTTTTATAGGTTATTTTGTAACTGGTGGTTTTTCTTAGTATAGTTGCAATTTGTTCTGATATCTTGCCAAAGTATGGTATTGATATGTAGTTTGTGTCTTTTATATGAGTGTCAATTGGAAATATTCTTTTGATAGCTATCCTATAATCTTTTTGTTGAATTAAAGTTTCAATCATGTTATGGTTATAATGGTTTACATGTGCTAATTGTTTGATGATTGAAATTTCTTTATCAAAATGTGATCGTTTTATTGGAGTAGTTAAAGCTCGGTGTACTAAAGATCTATAAGCCGCTAGTTTATGCATTTTATGATGACATGAATCGTTAGGAATAGTGACGTCTGTGCTTGTGGGTTTTCTGTATATGGAAAAATCAAATTCATTGTTTGTATTTATTGTAATAGTTAAATCCAAAAAATTAATAGTTCTATTTTGTTCTGTTTCTAGTGTAAACGTGATGTTTGGGTGAAGACGGTTAATAAGAATTAAAGATTCATTGATAACCTCATAAGAACTTTAAATTAATCTTTTAATTTGATTATATTTCATAATATACAGGGTGATTGCTAAATTTATTTAAATTTTTAAAGTAATTACACGTGTGAGCCAGAAATTTGTCTTTAAGTAAAACTAGGTATTAAGTAAAACTAATATATTTTGATCTACTAAATGCAAGAAGGGCCATCGTTTCTTCGTACCACTTCTATTTCTAGTGCTGTATAGGTTACTTACCAGACATTATATTTCTATATTTCTAGATATCACACTGCAGACCAATAGAATTTTCCTCTAAAAAAATATGTGATTCCAATGCATTTTTCTCATATACCTATAATTTTTTCGCTGCTAGGGGTTAACCACACCTACATTTCATTAAATTTCGAACATTACATTTCTAAATACCACATAGTATTTAGATTCGCTAAACACGATAATCTTCTTAAGCCGTAAGAGATGAGCTTGGTGAAAGTTGCTACCAAGAAATATTACAAACAGTACGCTGCAAAATGGTCACCCAATATGTTGGCAGGCTAATATTGGTTCCTTAAAGGAAAGTTAAACTTAAATACTTTCAAGGGTTTTGATTATTTCATGCAAGGAAATTCATAAATTCCGTAATTAAAAATTTAATTAGGATAATAATCGTTAAGAATGATTCTTTCATCAGATGCATTATATACGGAAATTAGACATCACTTTATACATCAGTCATATTGAGATAAGGAGTTTTTCAGATCAGCCGCTAGCGCTATACAGGTTTTCATAGAGAAGCGTTTTAGCTTTAATTAATCGAAAAATGATATTCAAAATAAAGATTTACATACGTTCCCCAGAATATTTGAAGTGTAAACTTACCATTTGAATGATCTGTGCGACGTATGTCTATTATGCTTCTAGAGAAATTCTATTTAAAGATATGGAAAAAGCGATTACCGTAAATGTTAAAATTTTCTACTAATTTCGATAAAATTTTTCTAGTATTACATTTTTATTCAAATTAATATTACATAATTATACAGACATTTTGGAAAAAGCTATTTATTTCGCTTCTTGCAAGCTTTGGATCTAATCTTCATAGAAAAGTTATACATTTTACTTAAATGAAGATGGTATAATATATGTATATATTATAATGTATCTTAAACAAAAACATTAAATGCTTGCAGAAATTTTGAAATATGTATGTCTATTTGTCATCTTGAGACAATCTTGTAGAAGATGTTTAACTGATCAGTTAGGGTAAGATTACTGTTTGAATCAAGAAGAATTGCTTTGCAGATTACATTTCTAATGGCTTTTATATTATGCAAATGTGAATCGGAGTGTGTTAGACCATGGATAAGTCTGGATTACTATCCGTAAATCGCATTAGGTTTTCCTATGGTACACTCTGACACTTCCTATCTATATAAGGAACATTCAAAAAGATCATAACTGAAATTTTTCTGGTACACGAAAAAGTATAGAAAATCAGTTGTACGTGTAGTATCAGCATTGGTAGATACTGTGGTTCTGAATGAAAAATTGCGTTAACTAACAAAAAATGTTAGTGTATTAATTTAATAAATAATAGTATTATGTATTAATAATGTAATAGTGTTAATAGGTATTAATAGTGTATTAATAAAATCGTAATAATGACTTTTACTTTTGTTGGAACTAATGTATCTTGTAGTAGCATACATGTAGTTGGTAGCAAAAATCATTTGCATTTGTACAAAATGTGGAAAATCAAACATGCTACTCTCTTGCTTTTTGCAAATATAGCATCGATTCTTATTTGTACTGCCTAATATTAATAAACATATCTAGTTTCTGTCTGGGCAGAAATAGCTAAATAAAGAAATAGCTAAAAGTGAATAAACTAGTTTAGATTATAAAAAATATAAAAACAGAACTTGTCGAATAAAGACGAAAGAATTTCAAATGACCGACGATTATGAACCTCTTACGACATATCTGCTAATTACCATGGATACAGTATAGTGTATTATGTCTGCATGTTAAATAATAATTAATACTAGTTAAGACTAGATAAGTTTGGAGTTTCTAATAAACAGGCATTTGATTCTATTGAATGGAACTACATCTCTGAAACTTTGTTTACAAGTTTCTGTCAATTATAAATACATCATAACATTTTCAGACAGCCAGGGAACAAATAATACCTGGATTTATGAACATCTGCCTTTTGTGGTTTCAAGCCCATATACAGTAGAAACTCCCCTAATTACTCCTACACATTATGCGTGTAAGGGTTATTAAGTGACGAGAGAAATCCAATAGCTCGGAAATCTCTTACAATCAGCGGATTCATATATTTAAAACCCCATATAGAGATCTAAGTTGATAATAATAAACCCTTTTTAATGGTCACACATTGCAAGATTATGGTATGTAAGTATAGTATAGCTATGCCCTATGTAACAGTGACAATGAGTTCAGTGAATTAGTATCGCTATTTGGTGATTAATTAATGAGAAGCACTTATGAATAATAATTAAGTAAGTACTATGTACAACTATTACCTTTGTAAGTTTCATTATTTTGAAAATAAAAACACAATTGTCACAAATATAAAAAGTGAAGATTTAATATAAAATATTGAACTGTTTATTATTATTGATTGTTTAATTTTATTTATATTATTAATTAAACATTGTGTGACTAATATTTTGAATTAATATAACGTTATGTTTTATTTTGACTTGTTAATGAAAATTGGAGTTTAGCACGAGGTATTAAAAAGTCATAGCACAACTATAATAATAATTGAGTCTGTAATTAATTTAATTATAAGCACCAAAAATTGCCAATTAATTAAGTTTTATTAAAAGATTGTAGGTATCTTATAAAATATGTATGCCTAAATAATATTTTAATGACCTTAAGGCAGTACAGAATCTGTACTTTAAGCACGCATGCAAAAATCTTCAAAATATTGTGCAAATCAAAGAACAAAAATAAAATCAATTTCAAATTTACTACATTTACTACCTTAATAAAATTCCGTAATATTATGTCATCACTTCCACTAAATTTGCGATATTAAAAGCTTTCACTATCACTTTTTTTAGCAACCACATATGTACATGACTGACTGTTTACAGCGCTAACCTTTCTTAAAGCACTCGAAGTTGCTGGGAACCAACCCAGCAAGTGTCTGGCACGCCGTTGGTTTTACCTGGGGTACCTGGCGAGTCCTCGTGTTGTCTGGGGTCCCTCACTTCGCCCCCCGCGGGGCAAAGGTCGTTGGTACACCAACCATATATAATATATGTGAAACAACCAATATCGAATTTTGAAGTTACCCCACGTAACTTTTGACCCCCTCGTCAAATTTTGGTTTAGTTTTTTGAGAAATTTTAATATAGGTTTTTGGAATAAGGATAATACGTGAAACACGCAATAAATATATAAAGGACCCTAAAAATAAATACGTAATGTTAATGATGTGGTAATTACGATACCACTAACGACGAAATGGATATTTAGTAAAATAGGAAATAATATTAGATATATTTACTGCAAGAGCATATAGCATCACAAGATTTCAATTCAGAAATATTTATGCAGAAAATATAAAGTGAGACAAAACTAAAGCAAGATTTTAGAATACAGACTTATACGAACAAATATGTGAAAAACAAATCAAAAGAAAGGAAAATGTATGTATCTATCACAAAACAGTAAACAACAACTAGAAATCATCAGTCAAGGATCACAAATGGGATTACAAAGATAAATAATCTTGAAAATGTAACGTGATTTCGTATAATAAACGACCCTATCAAATTGCATGACACCTATGCCCAAAAAATGATCGAGAAGTATTGAAAGAATAAACGTGAATCTTTAAAACTCTAAAAGAATTAACCTCCATTAGTTTACCTTAGGTAGTTTCTATTTGCGCTACTCTTGGCCACTAATACGATTTTCAGAAATTTGCAAAGAACATTTTGGATTTTTGGAATATGTTTGCTGTTTGATTTATCCAATAATAAAGATTTATCCAATAATAAAGAGTTGCTTTTTTGCCTATCGTCCAGTTTTGATGCTGAAATAGTAAGTATGTAAGTGTTGTTAACTGAATTTGACTTTAGATTACATTTTACATTTAACAATGCATGTGCCCAAAGATCAAAGACTGATGAAATCTCAGAACCTTTAAATCATATGATGCTTTCTTACGGATCTACAAATTATTTATGGAATATACTTTGTAATAGCCAGATCACGGCATCTTTTTACTCATCACTTTCGAAGAAAATTCTGAAAACCCTTATTTAAGATTTGGTGTCCAAGAAAAAAGAATACTACTACAAAAGAAAATGTCATAACTTGTTTTCTATTTTACCTGCCTGGAAGATGAGGAAAAATAAAAGGGCATGTCAGGAGCAGCTACAATCGCTACTCATGCTTTAGACAGTCCTCTGTCCCTGTTAGAAACGTTTTTTTCAGTCAGCTCGGTATCTAAATTACATGTTTTTTTAAATCACAAGTCACAAAAGGTCTGCAAACATTTCATTAGTATACGTGTATAGCGAATGCTTTATAAGAATATCTATCAATAATCTAATTGCCTCTAAGTAAGCGTTGCAGAAACCTGATATCGGATACTAGACGGATAATATCTATTGCAGTCTGGTCGGCAAGTAGTTTTAGTATTACGTTTTCAAGTTTTTTATAGTGACTGTGAGTACGGTGAATAATATATCAGTTTTAAAAGGAAAATCGTAATCACTCTTATCTAATTCATTCTGGAAGCTCTATTTTTTACATTCAGGGTATCTAAAAATATGAACAAAAGTTAGTGGAAAATTTCTGTGTCAAAAATACCAAAAGGCAAAATTAATTTCAGTAAAACCAAAACATTCTTCATAACAGTTTTGTTGAATTCTACCTAAAAGAAATGGTTTTAAATAAAAAAGGCCGCGGGTTTCCATCTGTTTTGATGAGAGATCTGAATGTATTTATAAAAACATAGAAATTTTACTTCTTTTTTGAAAGAATGCTTCATTTTCGAGAAAAAGCCAAAAAAACTTTTCTCGGGTTCTTTATCGCAAATATGTATGTGGTGGAAACAATGACTTTCTGAGAGATTGTCGCAAAAAGGTGAATGTCTTTACAGGGTCGTATCTCCATAAAGACGAATTTTGGTAAGTATCATCTTACCTTTGGTGCTGGGGTTCACCACCCTTGTTTTTTGCGGATTTATGGGGACACGCTTTAAACGTTTTTAAAGTTTTTTAAAATTTGAACATTAAACGAACTAACAAGTTTTATTATAAATTTATAATTTAACTAATACTTTAAACTGAATGTTTTTAGTTATTGTTTGCATGTAGCATGTACAGTTGCGATCATTCGCTAAGTAATGGCGGAAAAAATATGATAGCCGAATTTTCTATTTTTTGTACAATGTAAATGTGAGTTTATTATATTGTAATCAAGAACATTTCATTTTTCAACATTATAATTGCCCAGTCCATATATCAGGTCGCCTTACAGCGTACACTTTACAAAGAAAAACTGATATAACTATTTTTTCTATCGTTCCTTAGCGTACGATCGCAACTGTACATAGTACAGTGCTATTAAATTAAACTGCAATATGCTCTATGTTGCATTTTAAAATAATCATCTCAAACCATTGGATTTACTGTTCTTTTAGGCAACCAACAATACATAACCGTCCAAAATGTTGAAGATAATTTAAGACTAATTGGGTTTTTAATGTAAAATAAAAGATTCGAAGGTGTATTTTTTATAACAAACCCCGTCTGTTCGTAGTGAAATGCATACGTATGCATGCTTGCCGCAACCAACCAATTTAGCGTAATGCTTCTTGACTATTTTCAAATGCAATATAGAGAAATAGGGTATATTTATATGTGTATGTTTTAAATGAATAGCACTGTATGTATCACTATTAAAAACATTTCTATCAAAAATTAATTGCTGCGTAAATTTCATAGACAGGTGCATGGTGGTTGCTTTACTCGCAGTTCATTTCATCAGTACAAGTATTCATCATACTATTCCTTCTGAACCATGTTCACTTCATTTCTATTAAAGCTTTGGTATTAGCCATTGGTGCACTTTTTACTGTGTACTTTAGTGCGAAAAGGTGTTTGATAAGGTATTATTTATTCTAAGTACAATTACACTCTTCTGTTTAAAATAAGTAAAATACGAGGGTGGTCTGAAAAGTTTCCGACCTAACAAAGATACAAGACATTTTTTTTTAAATTTATTTTTATTTTTTTACATAGTCTCTTTGTAAGTCTACACACTTCTCCCAGCGATGCTCCCATCTCTTTAACCCGTCCAAATAGTACTCGGGGTTTTTCTCTGCAAAATAATTGTTCACGAAGGTGATTGCCTCCTCATTTGACGAAAATCTCTGTCCTCTGAGCGCAATTTTTAGATGAGGGAACAAAAAGAAGTCGCTTGGGGCTAGATCTGGTGAGTAAGGAGGATGGTCAAGCAGTTCAAACCGTAATTCGTAGATTTTCGCCATGTACACCGCGGAGGTGTGAGATTGTCTTGGTGAAACAGGATTTTCTTTTTCTGCAAATGTGGCCGTTTTTCCGCAATTTCTGCCTTCAGCTTGTCAAGTAATGATGCGTAGTATGCTCCTGTAATGGTTTTTCCTGTTTGAAGATAATCGATTAAGATAACTCCAAAACTATCCCAAAAAACAGTCGCCATCACTTTCCCAGCCGACATAACAGTTTTTGCTTTTTTTTAGTTTTTAGTAAACTTCTAGCACCAACCTGAAAGGTAGAATTTCTAGGCCTGCCTAAAGTATCATCTCATCATTATAACCCCTCTACGTCAAATAGAAGTGATTGTGGAGTAAACCTGACAAACTTTAACAAGACAAATAACTACATACATATTATTAAATAAGTTAATTGAATAAAACGTTGTTTAAAGATTACAATATCATAGGTGCATAGGAATTACGATGAATTAAACGATCATATGATCGTTTTTATAGAACATGAATGTCCATTATCAAATTAATGTAAAGAGGAATGTCAAATCTGGTAATTTTCAATGTCGCCAACATAATTTTGGTATCTTTGCTCTAGCGGCGGGATCAATCATCGTTGTCGCTACAATTTGAAATAAAGAGTCTATGTTTATATCGTCCATTATCATCCATTATAGCCCATCTATTTCAAATAGTAGCGACATCGTAAAGCAAACCTGACACAAACTTTAATAAACAAAAAATTACTGCATGCATGGTGTTGCGGGAATTTAATAAAAAGTTGTTGAAAAATTACGATTATGGAGGTATATATTATATTAATATGGTCGATTTTACAGAACATTAATGCCCATTATTAAATTAATGTGAAATTGCCAATATTTTTGTGCATGATTACTTTTAAACCTAAGATTTGTTGTGTGACAGATTGTCAAATCTGGTAACATTCAATGTCGCCAACATCGTTCTGGTACTTTTGCTCCAGCGGTTAGATCAATCGTTGTCGCTACTGTTTCAAATAAAGGGGCTATCATCCATTATAGCCCCTCTATTTCATATAGTAGCGACATCGTGGAGCAAACCAGGCACAAACTTTAATAAAGAAAAAATCACCAGATGCATATTGTTTCGTCATTTTAATAAAATTTGTTTAAAAATTACAATTTCGTAGTTGTATATTACATTAATATGATCGTTTTTACATAACATGAATGTCCCTTATCAAATTCATGTTAAATTCTGAATATTTTTGTGCATGATGATTACTAAACCTATGATTTAGTGTAAAACAAAATGTCAAATCTGGTAAATTCAATGTCACCAACAAACTTTTGCTCCAGCGACGAGATCAATCGTTGTCGCTACTATTTGAAAATAAAGGGGCTATATATCATCCATAATTTTTGAGAGACATCTATCCGCTAACTTTGGCGTTATTAGCAGCATTTTTTTAGTAAAATGAAATTTAATTTATGCATATTATACCTAATCTAATCTTTAACACTTATAGGTGAGATTTGAAAACAATACTAACTGTTTTCGGTGCGAAGGTATTGAATCAGTTCGTTATTTGAATCTATATGGTCTTGGTAGCGGGAAACATCTGTAATTGAAATTATTGATCTTGGAATCCATTTAACTATATGCTTTTGTTCATAGATCTTTTCTTTATTTGAGGTATTGTATTGGAGGCATATTCACTAACGTAAGGTATAGGGATATAACGAATACTACCCCAAATTGACAAACTATGGTGCCTAAGATGCATAACTGTTATAAGCTCTATAATATCAAATATGAAATAAATTATTATTTGAGATGTATTTCCTATGAAGGAAGGTAAAGGTAAGTTTCTTACGTAAATTAATAAATCTGATAACGGACATACCTCAGCAATCAGATGTTAAATTGGATTTTATGACTAAATGTTAGTTTGTGCTGTAATAGTCCTATTTTTTAACGCCCATTTATATATCGACAGTGGTCCATGCAAGCGATGCATGTACATTTTTATTGTTCGCTGCTACCTTAAACGTTTGAAACGTTCAAGTTATTAGACGCTTCACGTTTAATTAGTTTCGCGTGTAAGAAATGGGCTTGTCATTGTTTCACTAATTATAGTAGGAAAACTAATGTAACCAGAGTTGTACATAAAACTTCGTTTTTATTTTACATGGATTGAAAGATGATCAGATCGCTTACTACACAATCATTTAATTTTATAATTGCATAAGTCTTATCAAAATAATATCATATCACATAGGCAAATTCATAGTAAGAGCATTCTTGTAGTAGGATAGCGATAAGAGCTATATTAGAGCAGTTTGAAGCAAAATTAAGTCCAAGCAACTTTCAAATAGCTTCAAACATTTATACCATTTTGTATCTAGCAGATAACTACATACAGGAGACATTTTAACAGACATTTGTTTAAGGTATCTGAACAATGAGCCCGCAAATAATAGTGTGGTGGCACTGTAAATCAGGAGCTCTCATATGTAAGGGGGCAAGGGAGGGCACTTGACCCCCCTAATTCCTTAACCTGATCTCGATACCTACACTGTTAGAGATTTTTGAAGCATTTGTTATAAAATAATTGTAGATTTACATAAAAATAAAAATTGTAAATTTACAACCCTTTTTGCTATAAGTCTATAGTTCGTCTCAAAGTGAGTATTCTGCGTGCTAAAGATATGCAATGCTATCTTTATGGGAATTCTACTCAGACGTTGCCAGTTTTATGCAGTGAGCGATGACCTTGTCTATATTTCAAACTAAACGGGATCCAGGAGATCTCAACAAGTCCTCATGTAAAATTTTATGTAATTTACAAATCTCTTTTTGGTAATAATTTAAACATCAAGAGAACGATATAGTGGCCGAAGTGTCTAATAATATGGACACTGTCCTTGTTCCTTTTTCGGACTTTGTCTAACCTAGCGTTCGCATGATGTTTAATGAGGGGAATAAATGCTAAGCTTCATTATTGTTTAAGTTGATTCTTGATTAAGGTCAACCAGAAGACCACATGGAGCTTTTGTACAGGTAGGAGTAATCTCTTCAACTATAATGACTTTTGGATGAATTAAGATCAGGAAAAAATCTGATATTATTTGAATATAGCCATTCAGGTAAAGCTAGCTTTAATTATTTGACTACAAACAGATCTTGGTAATTGGTACTTTTTTCAACCTGTTCGAAAGACCTGTGAAAAGTGTAAGATAAATCATTTAACGTTTTGCGCACTTACACTTACTTTCCTATATCCGAGCCCTTCCGCTCCATAGATGTTTAACATTGCGTCTCTTTTGCAGTTTAAATGAGTGTATTGCGTTGTAGATGTTAGTACTACCTTAGACCTTGGACCTGATTGTAGCTAAGATAGATATGTCTGAATATCATGCAGTCTTTTACCTTTTTTAAATTTTTAGCCATCGAATTTTTGGTACCATTAGTTTCAGATCAATACACTTGAAAGTATCATCTTTGTTTTTTTAAACAGCGATTTCTTCATAATGTTTAGAAATAGAAGATTCTTTGTCTTGATTTATTTATTGTGTACAAAGTTTACTAAAAGATACCATCCGACGATTGGTTTGATATTATTTACTCAAAATTGCTAGATATTACGAATTTTTAATTTTCTTTAGAAACCTACTATATAATGAGCATTCATAGTATACTTATAAACAGGGAGGCCTTGGGAGATACATTAGCCTTATAAAAGGTCAGAAAATTAGTTTTGTTCCCTTCTAATATATTAAAAAAAGTTCAGTACTAACTACTGATGTTATGCAATTTACGGCTATTTTCTCTTTGTAATCTTATACTAAAAGTGTCAGTTATAATCCGCCCCGTCAAACCCCTTAGCATAAATGCATTGTTACTTTTTGTATCTATGAAGAACTAGATCAAGAGCATATGACCCACAAGACACACAATAGTTGCTAATAAACGTAATTGATGGAGTACTTAGGGTGTTTACTAGATAAATAAATGTGGGATGGTGCATTTAAAAGCAGTTTATGTACGCGGTGTATTTTAAATGCCTTTTTTATGAATTGCCTTTAGATTTATTGCTCTGCATGTATTTTGCTAGAGGTATAATAAAGATTATAATAGGAATATCTTAAAGTAAACGATAAGACTAGAAATTTTCAAATTAAGAAATAATAAGAACTTCCTCGCAATTAATGCTTGCTTAATTAATTTCCTAGAAATGAAGAAACACCCCTTGTAGAATTCGCGGTTGAGCAATTTTTATGCGTCAAACTTGTGGTTGGTTATCTTCAGCGGCAACTGAATTCACGGTATCATTAATCATCATTATATCTGTGTATTAATGATACTATTCTTAAATTACTGTTTAACCTCCATAGCAATTTTATCACATGAGATATCTTCATTTCTTTAAGGGATCTCTTCGCAAGGGAATTGGTAACTGCTTCAAGCTAATAGCGAAGGGTAATTTATTTCATAAAAGGCTTAGTAGATAGATTTTGCAAATATAATTTTAGGAAGGTTATTTGGAAAATAGGTTTTAATTGGAAATACAAACATGAACCCATTTTAATCTTCTAGGATAACCGTCATTTCCTCTTTTCGGGATTAGAAAACGTTGAATTCTAAAACTGCACTAAATTTCATAGATAGGTATTGTTCCTCTTGCGCAATTTTATGCGGCTTTTATCACAAACCTCTGTCTTGCAATGCGTTAGAGTAAATCGGTATAAAAACACCTGGGTCCTGCTTTCTTACGTAACAGTCTGCCTTTCATACAAGTCTGCAGTTTTCATTGTGAGATAAATATAAAAGGATGTGTATACCATTCTAAAAATGCAGTAAAAATAAGTTCAGGAAATGCAGATCCTGTTCATAAACGCGTTGATATCTCAAATTGGAAGAATGGATGCATAAATAAGAAAAGGTCCATGGTATATCTTTGTCGAATAACATGAGGTCTTTAGAATCCGGACGGTCTGACGGCTAAAGGAGGGTCGAAAGCACGCGCCGTTGCATTTCCGTATGGACCTACATATCATTAACTCTGTGAAAAATATTATTATCGTTTTGTCTGTCGTAGAAATTATTATTATCTACCACCATATCCTATTGGAGTATAATCCTAATTTGATATCTGATTATACCAGAGTTCTCATTACAAAACCTATAATAAGAGATCGAGATATTGGTTTTGTAATGACAAACAGAATTTATACAAATAACCGTACTCAAATTCAATACAAGATTAGAGAGTAGATACGAACATTGAGGAATACAATTAGAATTACCTCAAGAATTTAAATTGTTGCTCTTTATTGTCTGATCTTTACCAAGCAGAATAAGAAAATAAGAACCAAGTGTTAGTGAGAATGAATGGTTGCTAAACAAATATTGCTTTATTTCTAGGTTGCAATTATAGCATGAGGAGTTTTCGGTACTGCATTTTTCAATATGAGTCAACTAGACAAATTTTGCAACAATGTCAAATTGCGAAACCAGTTATTAGATAAATCGAAAGCAAATACGCGAGTGCACAACTGCACATATTATGTCATCATCATTATCAATTAATTATTATCACTATCTTAAAGTTATATCTAGATTCTGATTGTTTAGAACATAATGGTCTACAGCTGACAAGTTAAAAGTATACCCTATACTGCTATATATTTTATCGGGGTAGCAGAACATCTCTCGTAATTCATGGCACCGACAGCTATGCTTATTTGCTCGACCTTATTAGAACTTAACCGAATCTAGGATAATTCCACCCCCAGTAGGGATTCTTAATGTGCGAAATATCGCATTGACAAGTTGCCTACGGTTTTACTACCGAAATGCATACTTTAATTATTTTTCGCTGGCTATGAGTATATGGGCTAAATGATCCTACACCTACAGCAACATAATGTGTACAAAAGAAAAGATGTAATAGTTATTTACATTGCAAGACCGTTACTTAGAACTTTACGTGCGAGCACGGTACCTAACAAGCGAACGATTAGCGAGCTTCTTATCCGTGCGAGCATTGTACAAAGTTTTATGATATACTGACTCGTAAATATTTAATAAATAATTCTTTCATTTACTGAAGCAATACAGCACAAGACGTAAGATATATATATGAAAGTATTAAATAAATATGTATGTTGCTATGGTATTAATGATAACAAGCCCGTAATAATTTTTACGAGCTTCCTAACGGGCTAGCCCGTAAAAAGAATCCTTACCCATAGAAACAGAGCTCAATAAACAGATGTTTACGAGTCAGTATACCATAAATATTTTAATAACTTTATTGAAAAAAATTAATTATACATTAATTTATTTTTACAAAGGATATGCATTCCTTTTTAAAATGCTTGATGTGCTTGAATTCTATATGCCGGCTCTCGAACGCGCATACCCCTGCATATTCGAGGATCTACTAATTCGGGCAACAGCCAATTAAAATAAAAGTATTTTAACATTTTACTCCATATTTTTGCTATTGTCAATCTATAACATGGTCCTTTTAACTCTGACTCCTTAAATTTACCTTCCCCTATTGTCGGCAGACATTTTATACTTTCAAAATACCATTTCCATCACTTATTATCCTATCCGGAGAAGCTCCTGAGATGGATACTCTGAATGTATAAATAATGCAGACATATTGGTTTAATGCCTGTACTTCTATCATATGGACTGCAGTATATTCATGTATCCGAGCAAACCTAACAGTTATGGCTGACGACTAGTGATGGGTTCTCGACACTACCCGCGTGTCACGACACTTGAGAGTCGAAACAATATGGCAGGAGAAGTGTCGACTCTTCATGATATTTTAACGACACTTCGTCTTTACATCATGCATGCGCTAGTGTAAATGTAATCCAATTGAAACGAGAAGCAGTCAAGATTCATAGCTACATAAATCATAAGCAAACTATGGATTAAAAAGCAATTATATGAGTAAATTCTGTTATGGTTATATATTTATGCATTAAGTACATTAAAAGACATTAAATTATTTATAAAAGCAAATACATATTATGAAACAGAAATTTAAAAGAAAAGAAACAAATTCTATAAATAACTTGTAATGAATAGACTTGATTCGTTGGATTTATTATAAAAACTATTTAAAAATGTAATTTCGCTGACGACGTTGGTCTTTAGAGAACGTGTTTTTGTTAAGATTGAAGATGATACATACTTTTATTTTGTGTTTTCAGCAAAATAAATTGAATTAATTAAAATTAATGATCATTGTATTTATTTACACGTGTTTTGACAGTAGTCTTTCTTCAAAATACATTATAAGGTATAAACATAAGAAGCTGAAATAATAATTAGGTACATGAGGAACTTATTCAACTTCAATTATTGATTTTAATTTATTTTGCGGAAAACCCAAGATAAAATTATCACCGTCAATATTATACTAATACAAAAGAAAAAAATCTACAACAAAATAGTTTTATATGTACGTCTTATTCAATGATTGTTGGCCAGTTCAACAAATCTGCCTTTAATTTCTTTGTAAGAATGATCAAGCAACTTCGAATTACACTTTAATAAGAGCGATACTGTTCGACACGAAGTGTCGCGACACTTCAAGTGTCACGACCACGAACAGTATCACGACACTCGACACCCAAGTTCCCATCACTACTGACGACTCTTTCCTATACAACAGCCTTTCTACTGTTTTTGTAAGTAGCATCCAGTTTTTTATGTTAACTATGTAGCCGAAACTTTGATGCAGTTAGTCTGCTTCAGCGCATTTCACTCTACAAATTTCGTAGTTGTGTTGTCCTCTATATGACTTTTAATACTGTATCGATTACATTAGTATTTGTTAATACTTAAAGAAGTACTTTACATCTTTCTTCAAATTTATTCTACTCTAAATCTGGCTGAACGCAGTCTGGCAATACAAAAAAATAATTTCTATTTGAGCAATTAATTCTCTTTCCGACTGTACACTTTGCGATCAGTGACATATAGCTAAAATAGAATATGCATCTTTATTAGATTTGTGATATATAAAATATATGTCAATACAATACCGACCAGATTCATTAGTTGTTTCATTATAAGTTAGTGAATCAACCATTTAATCAATAAATTTAAAATAATTTAATAAAAAAATAAATAAGATCTGTAAATAAATTAAATTGCTAAAATAAAGGATCAACTCCGCATGAAATATACTGACTTGCTATTTCTGCGGTCCTAAAAAACATAGAATTGTGCATTTAACAGATCTTCACGCAAAGTATTTGATTTTAGATCATCTTCTCTTGATGGCCTTTATGGCCATTCTACTTCCTCTACCAACCTTTTAATTCGGAAACCCTAGCAGCTGTCTCTGTTAATAAAATTCTTATATGTAGAGGGTTATCTATGTCCCACGTTATGTGGTTAACTATTCTATTTCCCTGACCTCGCGGCCATACCAATTTTTTGGTTAATTCTATCATAAACACTAGAATCTGCATTACCTTAAAGTTTTCGCATGAAATTTATATATAGTGCTATGAAATTAATGTGCAATAAGCGCAATATACTCTATATCGCATTGGAAGATAATCAAGTAAAACCATTATGTATACATAGGCAACCAATTATACAGAACGTTATTTCATGCGATATTGCATATTATATCTCATCAAACATATAATGATAACCAGTCCCAATGTCCGATATCCACAGAAAGATATCTCGAAAACTAGAAGACTTAGCAAGCTGAATTTTACAGATGGGTGGACCTTGCCCCAAAGGAGTGCATGAGCATATTTTTAATCTTAAAGACCCAAGGGGGTCGCAGGGGGAGGCATTTCTTAAAAAGGCATTGTGGCTATATATCTCTTGAATGGCGTAAGTTACAATCTTCAATTTTTTACAGATTATACTTGAAGCAATTCTAAAGGTAACGAAATACATAAATTACTGGCGTTTTCCAAAAAACAAGCTAGCGAATGGTGAAAACGGCATTAAGATCTATTCAGTGATTTTCGAAATTTAACAGCTTTTACGGAGACATGAGTTAATGTAATTATTTGACCACCTACAAATGATGCAGGGTACGTGGTATGCACGCAGATTGCCGGCGTAGGCGTTACCAGCAGCTCAACTTTTGTAAATTGATCTCTTTCCTTATTGCGTTGATAGCTGAAGCAACCAGAGATGGGTCGGTTGATTTTTCAACGGCAGTTATGCTAGTAGTAAATAAATAGCACTGTAAAATGCCATAATGCTCTAATATTTTATATCCTGCAACTGTATAATTTTGTTCCAGTCTAGTTAATGGACCATGAAATTATAAAACAAGTCGTGATCTTTGACTAATTTTTTTCCTCCTAGTATTTACATATGAAATAACGTTACTGTTAGATACATCCTTTTTTATTATAATCATATTTTAAGGTGATTCTTAATTATAGCTTGTTAATCGTTAGATTTTATTATAAAATTGTAAGCAACGTTATTCATATCTCATTTTCTTTGTTTACCATAATTCAGAAATAACTACTATCATTAGTTACATATTAGTAACTCATTAAACTAAACTTTCCCTTCAAAAATATTTTAAATTAAATGCTACATTGGACGTAAATATTTAAGTTCAAAGTGAATCATGTTGTTGTCGTTAATTTTTCTTTGGAACATTTTATTTTAATGAGTAATTGATAGTAAGTTTCCTTATGGAACGCAGTTTGTTATTCAGACAGTACAAGAAGTAGATTCATCGAAGAAACATCATACTATATAACTAAGTACGAAATTAATTATAGTTAGAAAAGGGAACGTGTAACAATTTTAGTATTAATAAACATTGTCGCAATTTCCAATAATTAAATAAACATTTAACATCATCAGTGCCTTGTTTCCTTTTCTGGAAGAACACAACATTACATATAACATATAGAGGATCTTTTTTGTTGCTGCACCAATAATAATAGCCTTTAAGCTTTAAATAACATTACAATGTAAGTAACTGCAAAATACTAAAATATATCTAAATGTTTTAATACTAATCACACCAGTAGATGCGCTATACCCATGGCAGCAGGATTTTTTTAGTCATCTTTCTGTTGCAATAATTATTGTAATATATGGAATAAATATCTTTGCCATTTAAGTTAATAAGTTGTTGCTTTTCAATAGTTTGCTGCCTTTGTCCTTGGCCGGTTTTGTAGCATTGTATTAATATTGTTGTCCGGACTTGAAAAAAAATATTACCTATTTAAGAAATAAGTGATGTGGTAGGTTGAGAATGGAATCTTGAAAGGTGTAATAAGAAACTATTTTGTATTACCCTTTTTATCGATGTTGTTCTGTTTAGAAATATTTTTTGATGAATGAATGATACATGCAATATAGCGAGTAGCACTTCACATTGATTATGTTCAATTCTAATACTTAAGTTAGTTAGACAGCAATATTTTCATTCATTGTTTAATCATGTCTTGGTGAATTTTATCACAACTGCTGCTTTAAGTAAAGCACAACAAGGAACATAATCCATCTCTTATTTTATTTCGCCCATAGTATGTACAATGTCAATATTGACTCTGTTTCAGAATATTTTCATATTGAATCAAGCCAAAGACATAACCTAAATCTACTTCTGTTTCCTGTAAAAATTGCATTAGGAGATGGACCGTTTAGATTTTCTTCTAATGGCCTTCTTTGTTTCTAATACGGTAATGCTTCTTCGTCTGTAACAATCTTGTTAAATATATAGGTATAATTATTATTACTTTCGTTATAAAAAAGAATATTAGGTGATAGTTACCGTCCAACAACATAACATCAGGTTCAATTAATGTAACAGCATCAGCAGCGGCTGGCTAGTGGTTGCAGTATCACCGATTGATATTGCTTCATGAGATGCTAATGATATGATGTTGTACCAAATAGAGAAATCCCTATATGCGGATAGCAGGACATTCCAGAGCGAAGCGTCATACACCCGCGAGAACCTATTAGAAGATTCGCGACCCGTCTACAATATTCGAGCCAGGTAGCGTGTATGACATAACGTCGCCGATCCTTCTAGTGCATTCTACACACTTCCGTGTGGATATATATATATATATATATATATATATATATATATATATATATATATATATCTCAGCCGTGATGGACCCGACGGAGTTAGTGTTTAACCGACGTTCCGGCATATTGAAATGTGCTCTGTGTAATTAGTAATGAAATATATTAGTGAATAAATAAATGGTTAATAATTGTTATAATAATACATAAATAGTTCTTTTATAATGTACTTTAAGTTTGTAAATATCGAGCATTTAAGTTCGTTAAATAGTTTATAATTATAGTGTTTTTAATTAGTTTATGTAAATAATATCTCTCTTGTGAATAGACGATTAAACAGCATTTTTGTTATTATTTTAAAAAGAACGTTACAGTGGCGTCAAGTATCGGGTTTTAAGATAAATAAAATCGCGTAATAAATAAAATTCTGTGAGAATAAACTTTTGGTGTAAAAACAATTCTAACCAATAATTAAAATGGCGAAGAAATTGTTAAAATATCTTAAATTAATAGACTTAAAACGCAAACTTGAAGAGAGAGACTTAGATGGTAATGGAAAGAAATAATAAATCGGCTAAGAGAATGGTTTCTAGAACAGAAGGAAGATCCTGGAAACTACCGCTTCGAAATACCTGGACACGCAATTGATTCTAACGTGTTGTTAAGTAAAATGAAGAGAATTCTAGAAAGTTTATGGAAAAGTCCGAAGAAAATTCTATAATGTTAAAGGAAGAGTTACTCAAAAGTTCTAGAAAGTCTGAAGAAAGTTGAAGGAAGAATTACTAGAAACATACAGAAAATCAGAAGAAAGTTCTAGAATGTTAAAAGAAGAATTACTGATAAAGTCTGAAGAAAATTCTAGAATGCTTAAAGAAGATTTAATGGAAAACTTTAGATTGCTCAAGGAAGAATTACTAGAAAAGTCTGAAGAAAGTTCTAGAAGGCTTAAAGAAGAATTACTAGAAAAGTCCGAAGAAAGTTCTAGAAGGCTTAAAGAAGAATTGCTGGAAACTGTCAAAGCATTAGAAGATAAAGTTTTTGAAGAATTTTTTGAGAATGCCAGCGCGTTACGACTGTTGGAAGGTAGATTGGCGGAACAAGATAGGGTAATAAAGATGATAGGAGAGAAAATAGCCCAAATGCAATTACCACCAACAAGAAGAAAGAAACTTTAATCAAACTGTCATTTTTATTTTTTATAAAAATTAAATTCTACTTATAAATATATAAAAATATATATATAGATAATTAATAATAATAATAATAATAATAATAATAATAATAATAATAATAATGGTAATGGTAATGGTAATGGTAATGGTAATGGTAATGGTAATGGTAATGGTAATGGTAATGGCAATGGCAATGGCAATGGCAATGGCAATGGCAATGGCAATGGCAATGGCAATGGCAATGGCAATGGCAATGGCAATGGCAATGGCAATGGCAATGGCAATGGCAATGGCAAGGGCCAGGGCCAGGGCCAGGGCAAGGGCAAGGGCAAGGGCAAGGGCAAGGGCAAGGGCAAGGGCAAGGGCAAGGGCAAGGGCAAGGGCAAGGGCAAGGGCAAGGGCAAGGGCAAGGGCAAGGGCAAGGGCAAGGGCAAGGGCAAGGGCAAGGGCAAGGGCAAGGGCAAGGGCAAGGGCAAGGACAAGGGCAAGGGCAAGGGCAAGGGCAAGGGCAAGGGCAAGGGCAAGGGCAAGGGCAAGGGCAAGGGCAAGGGCAAGGGCAAGGGCAATGGCAATGGCAATGGCAATGGCAATGGCAATGGCAATGGCAATGGCAAGGGCCAGGGCCAGGGCCAGGGCCAGGGCAAGGGCAAGGGCAAGGGCAAGGGCAAGGGCAAGGGCAAGGGCAAGGGCAAGGGCAAGGGCAAGGGCAAGGGCAAGGGCAAGGGCAAGGGCAAGGGCAAGGGCAAGGGCAAGCGCAAGAGCAAGAGCAAGCGCAAGAGCAAGAGCAAGAGCAATAGCAATAGTAATAGTAATAATAATAATAATAATAATAGTCCCCTTTCACAGGCCATGAAGGCCCATTGGGGTATAGCAAGGTAGGCTACTATTCTTGAGCCGCTCGGTACTCAATAATTAATAATAATATTATTTAATATTCGTTTTCAGTATCTACAATAGTAGTTTTGGCGTTATTTGTATCTTGTAGTTCATCTTCATACATGGGAGCAATAATGTTTGAGCAATTATTACCATAACAATTTGAACAGGCTAGTACTAAAGGCCAACTCTTATGCATCCACAGGAGGAAGCACATACAGTTTTACACGAGCAAGATATAATTTTTAATAAACTGTCAGGAGCTGCATTTTTGGTCATTTTAACTGGAAGTATAGTAGTAAATCAGCTTCACTTTTCCATGCCCATTTGAAAGATGAAAGAGAATTTTCTTTTTGGGTATCTTCATTAAAATCACAATCAAAATCGTCTTTTACATCATCGTCATCACTTCATTAGTATTATCACTATAAAATGTATTTCGATTTCCATACAACCATCAGTGCGTTTCTGAATATACCCTTTTTAGGTGTTGCTGAAATTCATCAAAAGTTGGTACCAAAATTCACAGTTTTACTGCTTTATATTTTTGTAGTGGCTTTACAAAACAAATTATACCAAACAAATTTTCGATATCGAAGACGATTTCGCCACTAGGGGAGAACGAAGAGGTTATATAATAAGCTAACCAAAATTCCAAAATAGTGTATTCCTACAAAGTTAGTTCATGGGAAGTTGCCTCACTGCCCTATACAACACATGTTAAACGCGGGCATCGAAAAATAATGGAAAGGGAACAGCCAGACGACATTGGTGGACCTTTACTGCCGAATATATCCTGCACTATTGTTGCATTAAAACGGTAATACTTTTTTCTGGTTGAACTATTTAGCTCAAACAAATTAAGTGCGTTATTATACGTTTTTGTGCCTTAATGCTTTCAGGTAAGTACCAAATAGAAATATAGCATAATATGAATTTGCGCATTTGTAATCGTTTTAAAAGATAAAAATACTGACGAGTGCCTTAAAATGATAAAGAAGTATACATAAGAAATGAATAATAAATAAATAAAAATATTATTAGAGAAAGGGATGATTTGATAAGAACAGCATTTAAATTATAAAAAATACTAAGTAAAAAGCAGTAAAAATGAATTGAATCCAGATTATTTACAATGTTAGGGCGCTGTTCTAAGAATTACTTTCCGGTTACCAGATAACATTATTTTATAGTTTTGTTCTTTATTTACTTAAAGTTTGGTAGAATTTGTTTCTTATAATAAACTGATTTTGTATTAAAAATCCCGTTTTCTAAATTATTAAATTATCTACTTAAGTTAGAATTCATTTTTGATTAGTAAGAAATAAATATGAAATATTACAACGTGTTTTACTTGTGATGTTAGATACTTTATTAAAAATATTGTGTTATCACCAAATTATTATAGGTTGTACATATAACTGGTTATACTGTCCCCAGTGACGTCACAACTTCCTCATTTATTAACTTTAGTATTAATATGCAAAATCACACTTTCTAAGCACTTTCGTGTTCGTAAAAATCACATGTTCGTAAACCGCCATTTTGAATTTTCCAATTTTCTTGGATTGGATTCATAATCAGCGATCCCAAAAGCTCCCCAACATCAATTTCGCTCTATTTGGTTGAAAACTTCCCGAGTTATTAAACTGGGGGTGTAAAATGGAGGTTTTAACCTTCCCTCGGAGGGGAAAGCTATTTTAAACATATCACTTGCATATTGGTTCAGTACTGAATAATTGACTCGCTATTTATTGTTTTGAGCCTTATTTGGTAAAGCTCCATGATCATGAAATAAACCAAATTGATTAGTAAAAAGTTTTACAAATTTATTATAAGCTACCTGAAAATTGTTTCGGCAGCCAAGCTGTCATTATTAAAAGTAATATGTTTATTGTCGTAGGTAATGAGTAACATATTTATTATATTATTTTCATCAAATTAGTTTCTGTACTAGAATTGGTAAAGGTGTATGTAAATCTACTGTTTTATTATAAATTTTTAATAAATTGTTAATGAGTAGAAATGTGGAATTTGTGCTATACCAATTGTAAGTCGGTTGCAGCCGCACGATGGGCCTGCGTAAGAATAATAATCGGCCCTCCCTCCCACACAAGCTTCATAGCTTCTGGAGCCAGGTAACGGGTAGTAGTTGTAATAATTATTATTAATTATGAAATATAAATCTAGCTACAGAATTAAAGCATTTCTTACAAAAAAAACAACAGCCAGTTAGATACATAAGATTTTAAATTTATTCCTCAGGCAATGAAGGAGAAATATGTGAAGTGTGCACTTGTATTCTGTGTTTTTGTTGATGACGTCCGTTCGATGAAGATGTTCACATCGATATGAGTCATTTTCAAACGCAATGGATTCGATAATTCTAGTTTATCATTAATGTTTTTTAATGATGTTTTTTTTCTTGTAAATTCATATTTTTCCTATTTGGGTGTAAACCTATAAGTAAATAAAGGAAATATAGCAAATTATTATTATTATTCACCTTTAAGACAAGGAAAAGGTTGGATGTTTGTTTTGCACTGATAACTAAAACTGTATTAACCTTTTTCTGTCAAAATTTATTTTCCAAAAAGTACTTTTGAGATATCAATTAATTCCTCTGAAAAACTGCTTTTGTTGATATTACAGTAGTCACAACATCACTCTAAAATGTATTCACTATCCATATTTTATTTCTGCAGTTTCTCATTTCTCATTTTCTCTCATAATAAATATTTTACTCTTTTCTCAAGTTATTTGTTTATTAAGAATGTTAAATTTGGAATAAAATTATTGACAATACGGCGGGGAGACCTCAAAGAAATCTTAGCTTGAGACCTCGAAAATGGTAAATCCGCCCCTGGGTAGATGACTAAATAACACACAACTAAAGATTAATCAATTTTTATAAATTTTTCAAGTATGGCCTAGAGATTAACTAGGCTCTAGAGTTTTAATTTATAGCAATCAGAATTAATACTGATTCGTGAGATATTGTGTTGATAAAAGTAACCAATGAAGAATAGCGAATCGAATATTTTAGCACACTTCCGATAACCTTGAAGCCGCTTCTAAAGCACTTCAGTTTAATCTTAGAGCATTTTCAGTTTTTTGCAATGATCTTGAATAACCATTAAAAGAATTTCTCGCGTATTATAGTTTTAAACATGTTTTGCCAAACTTAAATATTTTAAATTCACAAATGTTTTTCTTTATGTTTATTTGATTTATGCAATCAATCCTTTCACTTATTTTAGTGTAAATTCGGCGGAAACATGAAACTGGAATTTTAACTTTCTAGCCTTTATTTAAGAAAGGATTATATTCGATATTGTCAAAATATAAATATAAATACAATAAACAAATATAAATTATAACTTGGAAAGAAAGTCTAGTTTATTTGGAAATTTTTGCTAATGCTACTAAAAAACCCTTTAAATCACAAAGTCTACATTAAATTGCACTAATTTATGAATGACATTAACAAATTTGTCAGGGGTACGCATCTGCCTGTCGTTAATTTTCCTACAATAACGCCGACCACTATATAGCAGTAACTAATAAAATTGGTCATAAAAGAGTTTATGTTCCCAACTTTTATTTGCATTGTTGTTTACACACTTAACATGTCACTTTACTAAATTATTTTAAATCTTTTCTATAAATAAGTCTTTGCAGAATGTAATAATTTTTAACACTATTTTCATTTATACTCGCTATGGACAACAGTTATAAATGTCTTACCCTAGTTTTAAATATCTGCTTCTACTACGGTTTATACTCTTTTGTATTCCTTTTTCAATAATTTTTTAATTCAGGAAAATCTTTATGTATTATGATTATAATAGTTACAGAATGTCAATCAACTTAAATAATAAAACTGTGTGAAGTTTATACTATTTTCTCTTTTTTTACAAATTAATGTATTTATCAGTGTATGCGAAATGGAATAATAATACCATAATAATTAATTGTAAAAGTTTTAATTTTAAAAATATATTAAAATCAAGTGTCATATCCCTAAAAATATTATACACAATCAAATTGTAAAAGAAAAGTTGCCAACTTGCTCCCTATTTTCAAGAAAAGCATGCCTGAAAGCCTGAAAAATTCAGCCTTGTAGGACTTTTTTCTACCTTTTAGCTTCTGTCGACATACACTTCTACTCTACTTCTACTCAAGAAATGCTGTAAAATATCAAATTTGTACAATTAATAAAACTATAAGAACTGAAAGCAGAAGAAATTAAATGATTACAAAAAATTTCAAATGATAAGGCGTTATGTTATATTTACAACAAGCTGGATCCTACGTTGTGATTACTTTTTATAACATGTGACCATAGTTGATATCGATTGACTTAATATAATTGCAGTATTTTCTTAATTTATTATTAATCTTGCGCCAGGAGGGATGGATGTAAACTGACTCAAAATAATAGGCTAGTTATGTAAAAACCTCCTTGAAAACTATGCTAGCCCAGATTAAATACGTCAACGTATTGAACGTTCAAGTTCAATAGGTGATCAAATCAATAAACCAATTTATCAAGTTGATACAGTTATACAAGATATTTATAAATAGTTAAAACGTCAATCTCTCATTAGCATAAATCATCAAAAGTAAGTGAAATTTAGTAAATCATATGGAGTTGCGAATAAACTAGAAAAGGTAAACGTGCCAGTTTAAAAAATGAATACTACACAAGAACTACTGAACATAAGTTATCTCATATTTGACATAGCAACAGTACTTTGTGACGATACATAATGCTGTGATATACAGAGGGAAAGGTGAAATAGGTAATTTGGGTTGCCTATCTTTCAGGCGTTCTTATTGAATTTTTGTTAAAAGGTTTATTTAATAGTTTCAGAAGTAGGTTTGAAGATAGCTATATGCAGGAATTAAGTCAAATACTTTCTTTTTGCAATAATTTCTTGTTAAAGTTACATTTCATGCAAGATTATTTAACGATCCGATCTATTCATTACATAACCTCAATTTTTGTAATTAATTTTCAAAATGGGTTTCTTTAGAAGAATAATTTATTCACATTATGTTAACATGCATAAGAAGTTTTATATTTTAACAAAAGGATACTATGTAGGTGGTGTATGATTTAATAATTGTAGATTATAATACAACGGTTGTTACGTTGAAGTGTTTTTCCTTAAGGAACCGTCAATAGCTCAAACTTGGTAAATTGCACCAAGAATAAAATAAAACGGGCTATTATGAATTAATTAGCATATATAAAAGAGACTTACCTTGCTTAATTTTCAAAGGGTGATTATTTTTTTTTCTTCTACGATACATGGTATTGGCTTGTCAAGCCACCGTTCTCATTTAATTAATTTAGGTTCATGATGTTATGGTGGAATTTCGTTGGATAACATCTTAACTGTGGAAGTTGTATAAAGTTTTTGTTGTTCTATATGTTAAACTGGATAGTCTGTCTTCTGACTGTTAAACCGGATAGAACCTGTTAATTGATTTTAGCTCCGTTATTATGCATTTTAGACCTTCTTCTGCGTGCCGAACTCTATTACAGAGCGTTGGTATTTAGACCTTTAGTACCTCAATACTTTTTTATTTAGAATCACACTTGCTTTCGATTTCCAAACTCAAATTGTGATGGTTACATTTAGAGAAATCCCGATGACGGCATATGTAGTACCAGCGGATGTTCTAAAATGAATTCTAATGCTGACTTCATAAAGTAGAGGTCGAAATATACAAAGCTTATCTGGATGAGTGAGTGTAGACTGTTAAATAGGACTTAAACAGGAAGCTCTGCAAGGGGCACACCAGGCCTATAACTGGGAGATTAGGGTGGTAAAACTATTTAAAAACCAAGTCCCGCCACATCTGAGGTTGGATTCGATCGGGTCCCAACTTAGGCTGGGCGAGGGAACTTATGAAGGCATCAAAGAGGGCTGGAGGGTTCTACTGTATCTAGCCTGAGTTGAGGGAGTAATCCTATTGCTGGACGAGGAACTTGGCTCCGTACGAAAGAGGACGGGAGGGTTCCGGCGAGTGAGCACGTATTAAGTTAATCGCTCCGGTACTAACCTGGTGAGCTAGTAGAGGGTGGATAGCAACCAACTCGCTCCGACCAGTGGGTAACTGCTAGCAATTTCTATGCAATGGCGCGCTAATTGAGCGTATCTCAATTACTTCCTCTTGGAAGGAACGTGGCGATAAAGTTATTACAGGTGCCCCACGTAATACAGACATGCATAATGTTAAACAGTACACCCTGTATATAAGATTGAAATTAGGTTGATAAGTAAACCTGAAATTTGTCTAATTCTGCAGTACATTATGATTGTGAATACCTGAGATTTAAAATAAAAATAAATATTTTCGAATGATATGATATGTACTGATATGTACTGATTTTTACAAAGAAGAACCACCTACGGCTGGTGGCATGGCTATTAAAAAATTGACAACTTTAAATAATTATTTTTACAATTGTCTGACACTTGGTAATCAAGTAAAAGCTTATGAATGCTTTGTTCTCACTATAATAATTCAAATTAGGGGACTTATTCAAATATTCATTCGCGCTGTCGTAGCATCAATTCCAGGACTAGTCTAGGACAGCAATATTTATTAAAATTTATATATATTAAAAATGGATAATTATTAAGCAGAAACCAGTATCTAAAGATAAGTACAGTATGCATTCAAATATTTACTCTTTTTAGAATTATTATGTGTTCTTTTCACACTTAACTTGCTTTAATATTTTAATAAAAATATAAAACAAACTATTATTAAAGCATTTCTAAACATGCTACTTGTGTAGATTTTCTATCCTCAATCTTGGTGTTGTGCAAAATATTAATAACTTGAATGAATTCCAATAGTTTTCGTTGTTTGAAAGTCTAGAAAATGTTTACCACTTTAACAGAAACAATCATAGCCTAAATACTAGGATAATGTGCCCTACGGGCCTAAGCACTTAAGTATGATAGAAATAGCATTTATCGATTTTTTTTAAAGTAGGTCAGTATTTACATGACCTACATAAATCTCCAATCGATTCCCTATCGATAGAGCACATATTAGTACCAAATAGCACTCAATAGCACTAAATAGTACGATAGAATCAGCATTTATCGATTTTTTAAAACATAACCTAATTTAAAAAATTTTTTAAAACATAACCTAATTTAGCCCAGGCCCATCTCTCTAGCCCTTATAGAACGCGAGAATTGGGCTCGGACACACATACAAATCTTTAACTTTAGTAGTATTGGATTATTTCTGATAACCTAATTTCAAAGTAGGTGTTGGTAGGATTAGGAGGCACATAAAACCCAATTAGCATCTTACAATAACATATTAATCTATTAATAAGTGGTGAATAGACGACTTCACTCGCGGTTGTCAAATGAACAATCTTTAGACTGTTGTGTTGCTAGTCATTGATACAAATGAAAATAGAGTGTATAATAATGGATTTTATTATTATTTTTTTATTTTCTTATAACCATTTTACGCATACGAGAATTAATGAAAAAATTCTCATCATAAACTTAGTTAAAATATTCGATAAGATTCTTGTAAGGAATCTGTGACGTATAAAATAGTAGTTTTACTCTGAGATTTATTGTGAAAATTAGAAGCATACTATTACAAAATTACACTGACTTCAATTTTTTTGCTCTTCTAGGACCGCTTGCAATGGAAGATAAATTATTATTTTTTTTAACATAATTGTTTAATAGAATATTCCTATTTTCCTTATGATATAAATGGAAACTGATGCTCTGATGCTGGGTATTAGTTTCCTTCATTTTCACTTCCCGCCTAAGTTCACTTCACAACCACAACCTTTATCACGGCTCGGTTCGGCTCTAGCCCTGCGCGTAAACAAAGAATATATGACTTTCATTCAGAATTTATTATACTTTTACAGTGGTATTCACAATCGTTGATTAACTTCAACTGGATGTTAAATACCATCGATACATTTGTTTCAACAAACTTATATATGGTAATTAATACCCCGTTAAAGTTCACAGCGATTATGAATACCGCCGTGAAAGGTACCTAAATAATTTAATACATAACACTGTGCTACAAATAAAAAAAATAAATATATAAGACCTCCCACCTACATAACTGTTTTGATAGTAAAGAATAGAGACTTTTCATACTTGCAGAATTTTCCCATCACTTCGAATTTTTTTCCCAGTCTGCTGAATGTACCTCATCCAGTTTTGGTGCATTGCGCTACTCTAATGACCAAAACTTAGCTATTTCTTGCACATCTTGGAAATATACTGGAAAAATAAGAAGTGTACATTTATAAAAGTTCAAAAATATTGAAAATCGGTAAAGAAATGACCGAGTTATAGCCTAAAACAGACACGAGAAAGCTGTATGGCCTATATATAAAGTTTTACTTCACTCCCTCAAAAAAAGGAAGTAAAATAGCTATTACTCCCTAGGGAGTAAAGTAAAATAGTCGCGTTATATCCAAGGAAACCTAACTTACTATGCTAAAATTATGTGATTTTGGTGTTAAAAGATTTCAATTGTCAGAATGAATTTAAGAGTATTTTCGGAAATTTCGAGGATTTTGCGAGGTCTTCCCAAGCAGCATTTTTAGTCACCGCTACGTACCAGCAACCACCGGTGGAACTATAACGTTTTTGCCGTTAGTCACAAGAACGTAATTGCTACGGTATTGTTACGTGCCTGAAACCAAAATGGGGAACAATTCTCGGGTAGCAGATACGTTGCAGTAACCTTTCCGGAGCTTGTCCAGCTACCTTTAGGCTACGTAGCGGGAACGTGGCGGCGTAGTAATTGCTACTTTCGTGGAACTTTTTTTCTCTTTGACACATCGTGTCGCGTCGTTGTTCTCTCTTACTCTTGCAACTTAACAAATATTCTTTCACTTTCTCTACTAATGGCGCGGTCGTGTCACAAAATGGATTACTATTTTATTTGTAATACGTACATAATACATAAAGAGATGAAATGTTTCGTTAATATTTTGTCAATCTAGCATACCAAAATTATAAACCATCGCAACTTTTCTGTTAAATGCGATGATGATAGATCGAAAAATAACAACGCGCCTTCTTTAAATATATTTTTTAATAAAAAATGTCTTGAATAAAATATGACAAAAATACTTATAAATTGATAAACATGATAGAAACCATTTTTATTTTATTCCCATGGCACAATTTGACATCGATTTGTTATCTTTATTGAGAGTTATAGTAAAAGACTTTTTAACAATTGCAACAAATTGCAAATTGATTAATAGCCTTCAACATTTTACAAGTAAATGGAGTTGTTTTGAAAATGTCACCTTAAAGTAGTATTAACTGTAAAATGTGTGTCTAAAGTTTGTGTCGCTTTATAAACGGTAACGGGAACTAAACAAATTCTACTTCTAGGTTGTTGTTACTACGAAGTGTAAAATATGGTTTCCGTAGCCACTTTCTAGCTCCTAATGTCACTGCAAAATTCTCATTGGAACTTAACCTAAAATTTAAACGTCAATCGTAAACAAACAACCAATATTTTTATACTGATTGCTACTTAATAACAATTATTATTTAATTATGGCTCATTTTAAAGTTGTAGCGACGAAAGAAAAAGGGGAATATATTTCACCCTTGTTTATTACATGATGGTTTATCAGTGATCTCATCCCTATTTTTTTCTATTTTGTATTGTAAACAGTTGATTTTGTTTCCACTGATTTCACCTAACTGCTGTTCTAGTTTTCTATAAAAGGTGGACGTATATCTAAAATTCTTTTTTTTTCTTATTGCATTTGCCTTTGACATTTTTATTAAAAACTTGCAAAACTACTACCACTGCGAAAACACAATTAACCTCCAAATTCCAAACGAAAATTACTTTCAAGTGATTCTCCTGGGTAGCATAAACGTAAGTTTTACTTTCAATGCTACTGTATAGTTCAGTTACTTTAAAGGTTAAGCAATGGTTTCAGACCAGTGGCAGGAACTGTCGGTGCTACTTTAAAGTTTTAAAAACTTAAAAGTAGCTTCGGGCAAGTTACTGCTACAATCATAATATCACTTGAAGTTGCAACAACATTAAGGTAATTATACTAAGTAGCAATACCGTTCCACATACTTTAAAAAACTACTTAGAAGTAATGTAACTACATAGTTCTAATAAATAGTAGAAGTAACTACATAATTACTAAAATATTTTAAATTGAAGTAATTAAACCTATAAAGTCATAAATTTAGTTGTAGTTACGTAACAGCTACTCAATCAAAGTTCCGATCTCAGTTACCGCTACTTAGATGCTGCTTGGGTTTTAGGTCGTGCAGAAAATAGTGTATACACCACTGAATTAAATAGCCTTAATCTCCCGTGTGTTTATTGCCCTTGCTTACGCTCCGGAAAATAAACTTCACACTCAGGATTAAAAGATGAACTTTAGTCCATTGGCATATAATATAATATTTTCAGATGGTTTTCATGTTTCAGTGATGAAGTTTATAAAAGAATCTATCAAATATTTTTAGAAAAACCTAAATTTGTATTAATAGTCCAGTCAATCTGTCAGAAAAACAAGTCTTACCTTGCAAACAATCGGGTAGTTTTGAGTTTTATATGTTTTGAATGTTGGGGTCCTTATTAAAAATCCAAGTACCTAGGACCTTGTCCACTACCGCCATATTGAAAATGAAAATTTCGAAATTTCTTCGGTTTTCGAAGAATATCTTGTAAACGATGTGTTTTACAACAAAAGTGGTTATCTTTAATTTTAAAGTAGACTAGATTTGCTACACTTTGAGTGTTGCCGAGATACAGCTAGGAGAGAATGGGAAACTGGGCTCTTCATCTTGTATCCGTCCAAAAAATGCTGCTGGTCAGATATGACCGTAGAACAAACACTGATGGAGACGATGAAAAACTCTGGATGACTGATCCGTGGTCATGGGATCACATACAGTGTGTTTACTCGAGAAACCCTAGAAATGGTACATTTTCAGAACATATTTGATGAAGTTAAGAAATACTGTGATATTAACTTAGTAACATCTGAGCAACATGTGGATATGAATCCTTCTTACATTACCCGATATAATGAGAACATGGTTGTCCATGTTCTCATTATTACTCAGAGACTGGTTTTATAAACACTCCCCATTTCCCAAAACTGGCTTGATCATTAATGATCATCAGAATTACCAAACCTTGAAGAGCTGTATCAACTGTGGTAACTATTGGGTTCCGCAAAGTCATTCATCACTCAAACTGTAGCAAATCTAGTCTACTTTAAAATTAAAAATAACCATGTTTGTCGTAAAACACATCGCTTAGGAGATATTCTGCGAAAACCGAAAAAAAATTAAAATTTTCCCGATTCTTTAATATATCAGCCCGCGTGGTTATCGAAAGCTTGGATTTCTAATAAGGGTCCCAACACACAAAACTTATCCAAAAACCAAAACTAATTGAGTTTTTGCAAGGTAAAATGTACAGATTGACTGGGTGCTGGACTATAATGACAGAATATGAATGATGAAAAGAAATTGTTTTTTTGCAAATTATCGGCTTTAACTCGGTCATTTGTTAATCAATTTAAACAAACAAAAATTGCCTAGAAATGAAAGAAAACATATCTTCAATAAATGAAGAGAGAAAAAATTATTTGTTGAGTAAATATCATTTTGAACCGATAAAACTTTTTTTTCATGCTATAACTCAGTCATTTCTTTACCGATTTTCATTATTTTTAAACTTTTGTAAAGCTACACTTCTTATCTTCCCAGTAGATGAAATATTTCCAAGATGTGCAAGAAATAGCTAAGTTTTGGTCATTAGAGTAGCGCAAGGCACCAAAACTAGATGAGGTACATTCAGCGGACTGGGAAAAAAAACTCGAAGTGATGGGAAAATTCTGCAAGGGAGAAGGTCTTGTGTATTTCATGTGTAGCACAGTGTAATTAGTAAACTGCTCGCTAACAAATGCTTTTAGCACTTGCATAGGCAAAATTTGAAGATGATCATTTCTTGCTGAAAGTGCTGAATCCAGATGCTTTATCCCTGGGGAGAAACTACGCGTCTCGTGAGTGCAGCCAATTTTAGGAATAATAAAAGACACAACATACCTTTCTGTTTTTTTATTTCAAACAGATATTCCTTTATTGAAAGTTTCTCTCTTGAAGATTTACCGTCTATTTTTGGCAGATGTGTATTGTTTCTGATGATCAGTTAAGAGTAGACTATTAATTGTTAGCAATTTATAAAGAAAAAATATTGGAAACTGTTTTATAAGAAATCGCAACGTAGTAAGCATGGCAGCAAATAAAGATCTCATAAAAGATCGTCATTTATTAAAAATCGCCGATTAAGCTGGGAATAAAAGATGAATATAAATTGATATAATTCAAAGGCGAAGAAAAAAACGACCAACATAAAAATGTAATTGTTTGGCCTACATCCTGCATTATTAAGTACGGAATGAGAATCACAATTATCACCTACTTAGAAATTTTTCTTCGGGGGAAGAAGTGTGACTTGACAAAAGTTTGTCTTTAATATTACAGTATCAGTGTTGATTATTATTTCACGATTGCATTTTAGCCAAAAATCAAATCCAATTATTGAATATCAAATGTATCATCCAATGTTAATTAAATATGTCAGTGTTACCAATCTTGCATTTAAAATTTTTTACTAACAAGATATGTGTACTTACATTTCTAATAACAAATGAAAATGAAAATCACGTATTACAATGCCTAATTGTAATACCCCTACTTACAATATTCTATTACGACCGTGATCAGTGATCATTAAGTGATGGAACATTAAATTAAATCCTTGTAAACAATATCCGGATATGTATCCTCGCTACATCCTACTCTAGAATAATAGGAGAGTATCCTCACTTTTTTTTGTATAATTATAAATAAACCGACATAATAATTGTAATGATTTATACAAATTAGTCCCTGGTTTATCATTTATATTAAACGTAGTACGTGCTCGGTGTGTGTAGGATTTGAGAAAAACGAAAGAGCAGAGTGACAAATAGAAGCAGGTGAAGTTCTGCACCTGCTACCCGTATCATCAAATAGCGGCGTTTGTGGTCTAATATTTTTTAGTATTATCAACCACTACATTTTCATACAAAATATATTTATGTTCAACCGACGAGAGTTTGATCGTTTATGAATTCTGTATGAATGCAAATGATTTGTGCACTTTTGCGAATTTTAAAATTTTATTGATATATTTGGATGCCTTCAAAAAGTAGAATAAAAATGTCTGAAGGAAGAGATAATAAAAAAAAGGTTTCCGAGATGTTTGACAAAAAGTACTTAGAATTAGATGCTTATTATAATTAGGTACTAGGAGATAAAAAGGCAATTCTCTATAAAGCTGTGCTCTTCTCTATGACATTCATGTCGACTTCTAAAAGCTATCTTTACAATTCCTTATAGTATGCACCTATGTACTACATACCTACTACCATTAAATACTTTCCTTTGATGGTGGAGATGCTGCTACGCTTAATAACATTCTTAACTGTTTAATTTTTATTATATTCATGAATTAACCAATAAATACACATCTCATAGTACCTGGCGTAATGTTTCATTCAACAATTCAAAATGGTTATTTGGCATTAATTTTGCTAGTAGACACAGTTATATGATACTGATCCGCAAAAAAGGACATTATATAAAAACTTAAGTATGCATGTAAAAACATTCTCCGACTAATGCAACAAAATTAATTGTGCTCAGATTTTCCGTTTGAGCTAAGTAAGCTTGTTCATAGAATAATGCTACAAAATTATCAATTCAACATAAAAAAATATGTAAAAGATTAGTAAACGTCTTTTAACGAATTCTGGATGAAACGGTTATCTGTATTTATACATATGTATGTACTACTACATCATACAGGCATATCTAATAATATTTAATAGCAACACCACCGGGACCCGCAGAATCTATATTTGTTATTGTATCGAATTATGGCATCTTGAATGAGGGTATGTATGCATTATATCGCGATTATTTTTGGATTGACGTATTTGTAACAATAAAGACAAACACACCCTAACAAACTATATGTATCTTCCTTATTTAATATTAGGTAAACGATTGAATCATGTTAATATTAGTAATACTAGCATAATACCCGTTGAAAAATCAACGGTCCCATTCTGATCATGTCAGTTATCCACGAAGTAAGAAAACAGCTCTACTTATAAAAGTTAATTTTTTGGGATCCCGTAGCTCAGGATGTGCTACTGTAGAGCAGTTTCTATGTTCTTTAATAATAATGTCAATGGGATCATAAAATGTAACTATAATTTAATATAATCACGTTTGATTCATAATTAGTAATGCCTTTCTTCGTAATTACTAATCAGTCCCACACTTTTTTGCTCAAATAAATGATATACAAACACATAAGTTGGATTTTTGAAAATAACTTTAAACGAATGGTAGGCGTGTTCAAAGAGAATACATAATATAGTTATTTTAATTATATACCTATTTACATATGTAGTTTATTATTAATATATTATGTACTTTGTATAGCATAATTTTCGTTGGAAAATCAACGGCGCGCGGCGTGTGGATGCACCGCAGTGAAAACGCGCCAGTCGCTGGCAATCATTAACTTTGTAGTTTTTGTAAGCACAGTTTTTGTCAAAACCGGTGAATCTGGAGAACCACTGAATAGATTTTAATGCCGTTTTCACCATTTGGTAGCTTATTTCTCAGCAAAGGTTTCTATATATACAGATTTTTCAGAGGATTTTTCGACAGTCCAGTAATGAGCAAAGTATGAAATACATAATTATATAAAATTGGCTCTAACAGAGACAAATCGCATTATGCTGCGAAAATGGTAACAGATAAAGCGAACTATAAGCGAACGAATTGTAGCTCTCAAAAAGATCTACAGAAATTCCGATGGCATATACGTATCTCTTACAAATTACTCACAATCAAGATTTTCTCCCCCTGGAATGTTGCCTTACTCCGCCCCTGGATGAAATGCCGGTAATTTTTTTTATTTTCAGAATTGCTTCAAGTATAAATCTGTGAAAATTTGAAGTTTGTAGCTTACGCCATTCAAGAAATATATAGCCATAATGTTTTTTTAAGAAATGCCCCTCCCCCTGGGACCCCCTCGGGTTTTTTAGGATCAGAAATATACTCATGCGCCCCTTTGGGGCAAGGCTTCTAGTTCTCGAGATATTTTTCTGTGGACATCAGACATCGGACACTGGACATCGGAACTGGCTATTATTATATTAGGAGATAGTATTTATGAAGGTATTCTTAACGTGTTTTTGAAGTGTTATTATTAGAATGGAAGAAAATTGAAATTTAATTAAACAATATAACTGTTTTAGTGGTTTTAATACATTCATATCCTGTGTGATAACTTACCTGTTACACGTTACTATACCTTATAAATATTACCGCAGGCGGAGTTACTCCATCATCTAATAAAAGACTGAGAATGATACTCCAAGTAGTTATTTATGTTACGGTAAAAGTACATGTTTGAAGAATGTACATATTTACCGATAAATGTGTATATGTTTCGGTAAAAGTAAAAATAAAATAATGTTCAATTTAAAAATAACCTAATATTAAATTTTAACAGTAACCTATCATAATGTTAGGTTATTGGTTAGTAAGTGATTAGAAGTTGTTAGTATTCAAACTTTCACTACTAAAAGTTCTGCTTACATTTACAACTAGGCGAATGTGTACATTTACCGCTCTGTGTACTTTTACCGTAACACTTATATCTTATAATTTATTACAGTCATATCTACTTTTAAATCATTTCAGTTTTAAAACGATATTTGTGTTTAATGTTCCTTGAATTTATGCAACACTTTATACTTGGGGTGTTTTGGTTCTTTAGCCTTTTATTTAAATATTTCGAATTATTTGGCCAGATTGTATTTTCAGTGACATCTGATAGATAATTTTGCTTTACTTAGCTGATTAACTATGTTTATTGAGTATAGTTAATAATTCTCTCTATTTTTTTGTTAGTTGTACTTAACAAAACGTTTTTGGCTGCCTTATCAACAATTATTGTGATTTATTTATTTATTTTTGAGCGACGAGTCAGGAGCGCGGAGCATCCTTCGTACCTCATGGCACCGATTGCTATGATCATTTGGCCGACCCTACTAGAATTTAGCCGAATCTGGGGAAATTCCACCCCCAGTAGGGATCTTTATCGTGCCAAACATCACATTGACACGAGATCTACAGTTTTACTTCCTATCCGAGAAGAAGGCATGTTTTTAATTTTTCTCCGCTATGAAAAATTACCAGCTTGGCCGGGGATCGAACCTGCGGCCCTTGGATTATGAAGCAAACATGCAAACCACCAGTCCACCGAGGCTGGCTTTTTGTGATTTGTTTCCCTTAAGGCTTTATTTGATTATGCTAGTTCCTTTCCATGTTACTTTCGTGGTAAACTTATATGAATTTTTTAAAAAATAAGTCGTTTCTCTTCCCGGCTTTTTTATTTTTTCGTTTTTCGAACTTGCACATTTTGTGACGGAGCTGTGTAAATTCAAAAACTCTTGTTAAATTTCTTGTTTCGAAGAATTTGTAACGCATTTCGCGGCTTTACTGGGTTTTACATAGTTTTACGTTTATGACTTTTTTGACATTATTTTAGCGTTTTGGAAATTTTCAATCAAGAATTGCGTCGTATATTGTTAGAAGATTTTATGGAGAAAACTTTACACGACAAACTACAAGGAATTAAAGCAATCCATTTACGATTTTTGTTGAGTAATTTATTATGTTAAAAGTACCCACTGCTTACCCGTTCTGATCGCTCTTCAATTTAAGCATATTGTACAGCTTTATCAACGTCTAAAGTAGGTCTCGGACAAAAATGTAATAAATTGAACTAAACCTTCTAAGAGATCTAGAGATTTTAAAATTCGGAAGTTTTAGCATTTTCATATAATACTTGAAACTTTTGAAACTCTAAATATCTAGCTTTTTATATGAGACTTTCAATGTTTTAGCTAAACGGACGCTGAAACTAAACTATTTAAACTATACAACTCAAACCCATTTTGAAACATTGTCATTTAGGAACTTTTAAACTGCAAATTTCGGAACATTGACAACTTTGGTCTTCAAAATTCAGCTTTATATTTATACAATTTCGTATCCTTAACGTTTAAAACAAAGCGTTTCAGTCTTAAGATGTATGAGGATTTTTGACCTTTAATAGACGTATCGATGATTCTGGGTCTCTGCTGGTAAGCTAAATAGTTCATATAAAAGAAATGGTAAATAAATAATTATAAATTAAGAAATATTAAATAAAAAACTAAAGATTGAATATAGCAAAAGGTATTAGCACAGTGCACCTCAACGGCGATGACAAAAGAACAAAAAAACTAATAGTGTAATAATTTGTCAACGATAGAAAATGAATCTGTAGCGGAATGCAGACTTTGAAAATACCGTTTATATATGAATAATCGTGCTTATACCATTAAAATCCAGAATTAAAATCTCAAAGCATACAATGGAAGAACAATGAAAAACCAAGACTATAGAAAGCGAAGACTGCGGAAAATACTGGAAAGGTTACACACTGGATTTCTCGAGGACAAACGGCAATGAGAATACTATGTTATTCTGCTACGAGTACGAGGCCATTGTCTTGATCATAGAGGAGCTTACATCATGACAATGCCCATAGATTTGCAGGATCTGCGGCAGTTCTTAGAGAATTGGACATAAAAGTAATTGTTCACTTTCCTACTCCCCAATCTAGCTCCGTGTGACTTCTGCTTACCTGTTGAGGTGAGAAAAGAATTAAGACGCCAACATATTAAATCAGTTTTAAAGCTCAATATTACAGTATCTGGCCATATTATTAGGGACATCCAATAATTTTGATGTTAAAAGTTATGAATTGTTAATACCAGGAATAAAAGAGTTTGGAAAATGTTTCACTTATGTTTATTAACGCTTGTTGTATTAACAAACAATTCAATAAAATAATTATAAATAATAAACTGGTATAAACGGCGAATTTGATGATCATGCCAATAACTGAAGGTGGTAATGTCTGAGCAGGTACTGAACAATACAATGAAGAAGATATTTTACTATTTCTGTAGAAGATAATCGTATAACATTTCTAAGAAACTCTTTTCTGCAGAATTAGTAAAATATTTTTTCATTATTTTGTTCAGTATCCTCTAAGCCATTACTTTCTTCAGTTATTGGCATGTTCAGCAAATTCGCCATTTATACCAGTTTATTATTTATAATTATTTTATCGAATTGTTTGTTAATACCACAAGCATTCATAAGCATACATGAAACATTTCCCAAAATCTTTTATACCTGATATTAACAATGCTGCTATTAACATGAAAATTCTCGGATGTCCCTAATAATAGGCCAGATACTGTATTGTATTAGATGTGTATCAAAAGTGGATAATGCGATGACACAAGTGCTTGGGAAAGAGTGGGAAACACTTTGAGGGTAGTGATGTAGAGTCTAGTTTTTATGTATAAATACTTGTGTTCTAACAATAGAGTAGAATACACCTCATAGGTACTTTAAAAACGAATAACAGTGTGCATGTTTCGCGGAGTTTGCCGGTTGTCTAAAGTGTCAACTAACTTACTTTAATTTAATTAATGAACGGTTTTCTTTAAAAAGAAAAGCTATTATATTTGTATAATTAATCAATTTAAACTGTAAAACTGTCTCTAAATCTTGGAGCCAATAAACTTAGTTTTTTGAAGTTATTAAGTAATTTGGAGTTCAAATTACTTCATAATTCCAAATAATTAAGTTCAGGCCAATTGTATCTATAAAGTGGCGACTTAGCACATTTAGCAAATCATAGACCTGGTTGCTCACAATTGCAAATTGAGTACTTCGTGTCTATGCTGAAATTGAACAGCCAACGTCGTACCTTAAAGATTTTCCCAAATTTATCATCAAAGTTTATGCGCCAATATGGTTCCACATAAAACTTAACTCAACACATAGTAGTCTGCATGTCTTTATAAACATATTGAATTATTGCGGTACTGTAGAGAAGATCTAAAAAGTATTATAGATGCAGTAGTTCAAATAAGTGCGTATTTTATTCATTCCTAGAATCTCTTTCTGTGTATGTTAACAATACACATATTTAATACGGTTCTGAAATGTACAGTAAGAAAAACAAAATACGAAGGCAGAATCAAGAATAAGGAAATGCAAGTACTAGCATATGTCGATGATATAGTTGTCATAGCAAGAATTACTAACTAATAGAAACTGGGAAAATAATAGAGAAAGACGCTAAGAAGAGGGAGCTTAGATAATAAATATATCAAAAACAAAGCACATGGAATGTAGACGAGGAGAAACTGAAAATCAAATCTAGCTCAAGGTAGAAAATTACAGTTTTGAAGAAGTATAAGAGTTTAGATACTTAGGACTCTAGGAGTGCAAATAAATAAAAAAGCAAAGACATAAGAGAAATAATTCAAAATAGATACAGACTTTTCAGTATATACAAACCAATACCAAAATATAGGCTAGTGACTAGGGTGTCGGTCTCAAACGCAAGCAGCCCGGGATCGACTCTGGGTTCCAGCAAATCTGGTTAAAGTTTTCTGCAGTTTTTTCTTAGCTGTAGCACAAATATGGGATTTGTGCTATAACATAATAATAATAAGAGCTTCATTGCTTCTGGGACCAGATTTCCAGTTTATGGGTAGTAGACGTTAAATACTAAAAGTCAGCAGAAGAACAAAATTGAGAATGTACTGAACGATGATAACATCGAGTGATTTATGCGGCAGAGATATTCCTACTAACAAAAAAAAGAACAGCTGAGGATTTTTGAGAAGAATGCTGAGAACAATTGTAGGTCCAAAGAAAATTAATGGAAATGAATACAGAAGCAGGATGAACTACGAAATAAATTATCAAAAATATTACAGAATTGAAACTATGACTCACAAGACCAAGGAGAAAACCGAAAAGTAGATGAAAGGAGAAGGTGCTAGAAGACCTGAAGACTTTGGGAGTAAAGAATTGGAAAGAAAAAGTCAAAAATAGAAAAGAATGAAGAGACATTGTTACAAAAGCCAAATCACACAAGAGCCTATGAAAGGGATTGATTCACCCAAAAATAGTCTAATGAGCCCAAACAGTTCCCAACGATTTCCTGGGGCAAACACATTATACTACTTAGTTTGAATTACTCATGTATCCAATAACCTTCATAATTATTATTGCAGAGGTACGAGTTTGGTATAATTAAAGGGGTGGTAGAAGGTTGAAAATATTCATAAAATTTAAAAGAAATCTGAAGTTACTACAAACTACACACCGTGAAAGGCCTTAACTTTTGATGAGTATAGCAACTTTTTTTTGTTTCTAAATATCATTAAAGGGGTGGTAGAGGACAGAATATATACATATATTTTTTCATTTGAAACGTCGCAGTGACTAAACACAATAAAAGGCAACTTTTGATGGTCATTGCATTTATCATTTCTTAATTTTTTCTAAGGTCGTTTTCGCCTCACCCTAATGCAGAATCTTTATCTCGGTGAGACAAATTGATCTGTGTAATCTATTTCTGCAAATCCCTGATTTCTGTAACCTAAACGATCACTCATAATACTATATATTATAAGAATACCTATGCAATTGCACCCGAAGAATAAGCATTATTAAGCTTTTTTAACAACTGAATTCAAAATCCTACCAATTCTTTAGTCATAGTAAATAAATTCTTGCATTTAGTTTTTGATTTTTACTGTTTAGTATGGTTTAGAAAATGAACGCTTTATGTATTCATTAATTCAACAAAATTATTGTGAGTGAAAGAGGTAGACTAGCAATCTTTTAAACCAATTTTATAGTTCATCATCTGTTTAGTATATAAACTCTGAAATGTACAGACAAGTTTCACGAAAATGATGCTGAAATTTGAAAATTTTGATTTTTTTTATTCTTATTTTTAGGTGTACAGTGTACTAATACGAGTACATACATACTATGTATTATGAACATATTATTATATTTTTATATTTTTAACTGTGCTAATTTTTAATAAATAAATTAACATATTTTAATTTTCCAATATAACTTTTGACAATTATTTTCAGACTGGCGACAATTTATCTAAAATTAGTCGCTTTTCAACAGATGATTGCAATAACTTTCCTCTTCCTTCTATCTTAATTGTTACAAGGGTGTCGATTTTATGGCTACTCACATGTGAATAATATAAGTTTTTGCTTTAAATTGCTTCATTAGTTTTTAAGACCTAGAAACACATTAAAAATAAAAATAGAAGATAATTACGAGGGATAGTGAAATAAATAATTGAAGAAGCTTGGAAGTGTTTACAGCAGTAATTACAAAAAAGTATTTAGCAATACAACACATCATGAACATACAGTGAACTTTAAATAAATACTAGTTAATACAAACCCCAATCTAAACAGTTCAAGACAATGTCACAACCTGTAACAATTTTTAAAGTACTTAAAGATAAATCTAACTTTTGCTATTATTCTCATCTTGAAAGCGTGCCAACTCTCTGAAACGGAACATACCAGAAGGATGTTATGTCTTAACAAGATCAAAATATTGTGTCAGATCTTTATTTAATAGCCGATAGTATTCCAAAACGTTTTCTGTACATGTTAGAATATTTGAAAAACTATTTACACCACAACAAACTTTTTTCCCAAATGTTCCTTTCGTCACATTTCTAATGGGAGGTCTTGGGTGTTGCAAGGAATCTGATGCTGTGGCTGCATCAAACAAGTTAACCGAGAATTCTGTGTAAATATAGCCGGATGGCGGCGGCCGTCGGTGACAGATACAGATGTGGCATTTAACTGTTCCGAAAAGACAAGATAAATTGTGGTTCACATGAAGACGAAGAGGCTCACTGATTGGCGCAAATTATGTAAACGAGCCACCGAGAACATTAGTCACCCAGTCAACACACGTGATATAAAGAACTCAAAATACGAACCTACTAAATCATAAAACTAATGAATAATCACTTACGTTCGCTTAATTTACTGCGGCGTTTGAGAGTGACATTTTAATAAAGATGCTGTCCTGCCAGGATAATTAGGGTGCACTTCCTTTTTATTTTGCAGTTTTCTACAAGGTTATTGGATCCAGATATATTTTTGAGGGATTTTTATTTTGTAGGTCGAAAAAAAGAAGTTCCATATGATCGTATTTCATGTTCAGTGTACCATGCCAAATTTTTAATTATTCTGAATTCTGACTATGCCACACCCACTTACGATCATTTGAACCATTTTTGGTTATCTTGTTTTTCCACTTAACATATATCAAAAAGGAATTTGGGACTCAACATTTGAAAATCTGCTACATTGAAAACTAATAATGTACCTACGTACTTGACCGGTTAGGCTTAATGAGCATTTTGACCAATTAAGTTTTTTCAAAATTTCTAAATCTAATAAAGGTATATATAGTAGTTATTATCGGTCTCGCACTGGGATAGATAGGATCTCTAGCCCTATGGTAAAAAAGATTATTTGTAACAGAAAAAAAAGGTTCACTGAATTGATAATTATATCCAAACTCATATGTATATATGAGCACCGAAGCTAAACAGATCATAAGCCTGAAGGTAAACGAAATAATTCCAGAAAAGCTATAAAACCACCACCAATTATAATTAGCAACGTAGAAAATTACAATGAAATTAAGGCTAAATTGCAAATAGACACGTTCAACTGCAACACCAGCCTGATGAATAATAAACAGATAAAAGTTAATGTCAACTCTGATACCGAATACAGGGAACTAACCTCTCTAATAAACAACACTGAACTAGAATGACATACATATGAGAATAAAAACAATAGACCCATAAGGGCGATACTAAGAAATTTACATCCTACATGTATACCTACAGATATTGGTAAGGAACTTGAAGAAAAGGGATTTAAGATAGAACAAGTAGTCCAGAAATTCAAGAAAGTAATAGAAAAAAACGAAAAAAAGCTTATTGGGCTACCGCTATATATGTTGACCTTCCATAATTCCGAGTAATCAACAAAATATATAACATAAAGTATTTAAACTACACAAAGGTTAAAATAGAAGAGGTAAGGCAAAATGCCAAAGATATGGACATACCCAGGAATTCTGCAAGCGTACTCCTACCTGCGTAGGAGTACGCGTGAGTAAGTGTGCTGGCAACCATATGACAGCAGAATGCACTAAAAAAAAAGACACCCCAGCAAAATGCAGTAACTGCTCTGAGGCACATCCTGCTAGCTACAGGGGATGAATAGTAACCAAAGAATTACAGAAGAGAAGGAATGATGCAACAGCAACAAAAACAATGAAAACAGTCTCTCAGCCAAATACGTTTACTTCTAACAAAGTTAAAATTGCCACTACATGCGCACAGATGACACAAAATAAAGCGATGGAAGTCAACCCTTCTACATCCAAGGTTGAACCAACCATGATGCAGATGCTGCACAACATGATAAAAACATTTGATCGAGTCGATAACAGAGTGGATAAACTAGAAGCCAAAAACGTTGGTACTGCCTAAAAGAAGAAAGAATTACATGGATTGGACACACCTACGGATTGCAACATGGAATGCCAATGTCATCCTGAACAAACAAAATGAGTTAGAGGTTTTCCTCAACTCTCAGAATATAGTCAGTTAACCCATGGAAGACAGAGATGATTCTCTTTACCAGGAGAAGAAACCTGGAAGAATTCAGAGCACCCATTATGTACGGCAGACTTCTAACACTAGTGCAGGAGGTTAAGTACCTAGGGGTGACTCTCGATAGTAAGTTAAGTTGAACGAGGCATGTCGACAAGGTGGTCTCCAAGTCGATAGCAACCTTCTGGCAGTTGCGCCGGGCGGTAGGTAGGATTTGGGGGATGAGTCCTAGAATTCTGTACTGGCTCTACGTAATGGTGATAAGACCTAGAGTCCAATATGGCTCAGTGGTATGGTGGCCTAGTGTAGAACGGACTACCATCTCGACCAGGCTGGCTAAAATCCAGATGTAGGCATTACCGGGGCAATGAGAACAACCCCAACAGCAGCACTTGAAGGGTTATTAGGACTTCCTAGTCTTGATACCTGGATAAAGAAAGAGGCCATGGCAGCCCATTTGCGAATGCGAGACGCAGGGTTGTGGATAGGTCAGGGAGTATGCATGGGCCATGCTAGGGTAGCTGAAATAGTGACGAATGAGTTACCCTTGTCTAGCTGTAAAGCAACCGAGGCAGAGGACAGGTTAAGGTTGGATAGAGGATATGATCTTACAATCCCCTCTAAAGACGAGTGGGGGCAAGAAGAGCTTAAGTTTTAACCAGGAGCCTTAGTGTGTTACACGGATGGCTCAAGGATGACTAAAGAACAATGCTCCGGAGTAGGAATCTATGTAGAAAATCGAGGCATACAAGAGAGCATAAGCTTAGGAAATTATGCCACGGTTTTTCAAGCAGAAGTTTTTGCTATCCTAACGGTAGCAACCAAGGAGGAAATAAAAAGGTCGACAGAACAGAAAATATACATCTGCTCTGACAGTCAAGCGGCACTGAAGGCAATATGCTCGCCCAGAACAAGATCACCACTTGTTCAGGAGTGTGGCGATGCCTTAGAGGAGCTGGCAAGACATAAAGAAGTCAAACTGGTTTGGGTCCCTGGTCATGCAGGAATTCGAGGCAACGAGATGGCTGATGAACTAGCCAAACGCGGAGCCATGGAAACATGCTTTGGACCGGAACCCTTCCTAGGTATAACAAGGAAACATGTCTCAACAAGTCTATGTGAATGGGCCTACGTCTACATCTAAGAAAAGATGGGAGAGGAGCAGAGGCTGTCGCCAGGCAAAGTACATATAGCGGGGTTCAACTTACAAAAGACTACCTGGCTACTGGGGAAAAGCCAAAGGGTCCTAAACCTATTGGTAGGGATTCTGACAGGACATTGTAAATTGAGGAGACACCTATCCTTGATAGGAGAAGAACAGAATCCCATATGCCCAAGATGCGGAAGGGTGGAAGAAACATCCTACCACTATCTGGGGGAATGTGTAACATATGAGCGGTTGAGATTTAAAACCTTCGGGGCGGTTACGCTCGAAAAGGAGGAGTTACACTCCCTGGCGTGGACAGGCATCCTGACTTTCATTAGAGAATCGAGGAGGTTCACAGAGGGAGATGAGGTAGAAGAAGACGAAGGCAGTGAAGGTGATTAAGAGGACGAGCAGGGGTTGGCAAAAAGGGCCCATAGAGGCCTACTTGCTAGACTTAGATCTCCCCATAATTACTACTACTACTACTACAGGGGATGCATAGTAACCAAAGAATTACAGAAGAGAAGGAATGATGCAACAGCAACAACAACAATGAAAACAGTCTCTCAGCCAAATACGTTTACTTCTAACAAAGTTAAAATTGCCACTACATGCGCACAGATGACACAAAATAAAGCGATGGAAGTCAACCCTTCTACATCCAAGGTTGAACCAACTATGATGCAGATGCTGCACAACATGATAAAGACACTTGATCGAGTCAATAACAGAGTGGATAAACTAGAAGCCAAAAACGTTGGTACTGCCTAAAAGAAGAAAGAATTACATGGATTGGACACACCTACGGATTGCAATATGGAATGCCAATGGCATCCTGAACAAACAAAATGAGTTAGAGGTTTTCCTCAACTCTCAGAATATAGACATATGTCTCATATCAGAGACCCATATGACAGCACATTCTTATCTTAAGATAAGAGACTACAAAAGCTACCACACTATCCATCCTGGCAATCAAGCACATGGAGGCAGTGCGATCATCATAAAGGAATCCATTAACCACTACGAAGAATGCCACTTACAATGCATAAACATGCAACTTACCATGGTGGGCATCAAGTCCACTAAACAAAAGTTGATATTTGGAGTAGTATACTGTCCACCTAGACACAATCTTAAGAAAGATGACTATAAAAATCTCCTACAACATCCGGGTGAAGGATTCATTGTAGGAGGAGATTTTAAGAAATCTTTAAGCAATCATAAGAAATAATGGCCCATGGGCCCGAAAAAGCAAGCAAAACGCTGATCTGTTTGCGGAACATCTGGCAGAGGTTTTTACCCCTAACCAAGTCTATATGGACAATACTTTGGCCAATATAAGCAATCAAACATCAGAAAACATCACCCTAGTTACCCCAAATGAGTAGCGAACGAAATAAAAACAAATCTAAACCCGGGAGAAGCACCTGGTTTTGATCTGATCACTGGGGAAATCTTAAAACAGTTGCCTAGAAAAGGTATAGTCATGCTCACATACCTCTTCAATGCAGCCTTTAGACGGAAGTACGTTCCAGACAGCTGGAAAGTTGCGGAAGTAATAATGCTGCTATCAGGTAAGCCGCCTAATAAGGTCAAGTCATACAGGCCCATATCCTTGCTGCCAATTATCTCAAAATTATTTGAAAAAGTACTACTCAAAAGAATGAGATCACTAATTGAAAATAATAAACTAATTCCGGACTCAATTTGGCTTCAAACAAAAACACTCGACTGTAGATCAGGTACATCGCATTACTGACGTAATAATAATATATAATAATAATAATTACTACAACCCATAACCTAAACCAAGGCCCCAGAAGCTATAAGCTTGTGCGGGAGGGAGGGGCTCTTGACGAAAAGCAAATCCTTCCATTCTTCCGAGCAGGCCTTCGACAAAGTATGGCACGAAGGCTTGATATACAAACTTAACAAAATGCTACCAAAGCAATATGTAGAGATAATAACATCGTATATCTCAGGCAGACTATTCAGAATTAAACAGGAAGATGATTATTCTGATCTGAAAGAAATAAAATCGGGTGTGCCACAGAGTAGTGTCCTTGGTCCTATCATATTTCTGTTGTACACGAGTGATATACCAAAACTGGATGGCATCACAGTAGCAACATTCGCAGACGACACTGCAATACTTGCAGTAGAGAAGGAACAAGATATATACATTGAGAAATTACAAGCAGCTAGCAACACAATACTTGATTGGACCAAACAATGGAAGATTAAACTAAATGAAGTCAAATCCACCCATGTTAGCTTCATAAACAAAAGGTTAGTAAACCTTCTGCCCTTAGAGATCAATGCTACCATTGTGCCCTATGAGAACAACGGCAAATACCTAGGCATGACTCTAGACTGAGATGGAAAGAGCATGTAAAAAAGAAAAGAAAAGAACTGGAACTCAAATACAAACAGCTTTATTGGCTCCTTGGTAGAAACTCCAAACTGTCAGTACATAATAAGATCTTACTCTACAATCAGATCCTAAAAACGGTATGGTTATACGGCATACAGCTTTGGGGCTGTACTAAAGATAGCAACATAAAAATCATACAAACGTTCCAGAACAAGGTGTTACGCAACATGGTAGACGCTCCATGGTACATACGTAACTCCGATTTGCACCGAGACCTCAACATCCCAATGGTCAAGTAAGAGATCAAAAGGTTCGCTGGCAAACACGAAGCCAGGCTCCACCAACACGAAAACACAGAAGCTCTTCAGCTATTGGACAATCAACATATTGTTCGAAGACTGAAGAGGACCAAATCATTCGAGCTTGTGTAGTGCAGTGGAAATCAGAGCATAGTGCGAGTTTAATAGTGGCTAAAAATACTAAAGGACATCGTCGGATGAACTCTAGTTTAAGTATTTAACTAGTTTAGTTTTAAGAGTATCAGAAAAAGTTTAATGGTTGGTCTTATAGACCAGTTTTAATAGACAGACACGGTAGGTGTATGAAAATAAAAAAATATGTATGTGTTATTAAAACTGATAATTTGTCTAACAATTTCCCTAAAACTGCAAATAATTTTAAGTTTTGCTAATAATCTTGAAATATCTAGCAATCCCCGACTGGGGATCACTGCGATGAGAAACGCTTCTTTTCGTACGGGTATCCGTGTTGCAAGATTTTTTAAATACTCGGCACAAACGTAGTTCTCATTTCTGCCGTCCTTTATAAATTAAACGCTTTATAAATTTTGCAGTATAATTCAAATGATGTCAATTACTACGCTAAAGAGCAGTAAAAACATTTTATCCATTACCGCTAAATTAGAATGGGTGTTATCTTAACGTTTGTAAGCAATTCAAGTTGAAGTTTACCAACTTGTGGGTAGAAAAACTTTTTACCCACTATAGAATATGATTGGCTGCTATTGTAGGTAGCAACTAATCGCCAGCTTACATTGCATAATACTATTAAAATCCAGTCATCGTGATAGAATATACCGTCAAGAATTATAGACGAACAATACATTGCAAATTAAATATTTAAACTTAAATAAAGAGGTGTGGAATTTATTATTCACTCAGAAAAAATTAACCCAATTTTTCGTTCGTGGATAATATCTTATTTAACTCACTTGTACCATAAATAACTAATATCTTCTTCAAGGTGTTAAAAAAACTCTGAAAGTATAATAAATTGTAATGATTGTTTCCTTAATAAATTTAGTAAACAATCAATGCTGCAATTGTATAGAAATAAACTAACAAATATTAAAAGATTAACTAACTGAATACTTTCACTGTTTTAACTATGATTTTTATGTAGTTTTATCAACATAGACTAGAAACACAAAATTTGTGAGACACTGATTTTTTTAATTATTTGACACAGAGAAGGTGGAAAACGCAATAAAACTTTCAAATACTTTTTGAAGGCAGAACATGGGAAGAAAATGCCAGTATGTAAATATTTCTATTTAACCACTTTGGGATACAAACCGAAAAACGATCGAGTTACGAATTTTGTGGGTAGTAAATTTGATAATAATATTCTGCCTAAGCCTTTTAATTTTCTTATTTGGCCCGTTTTTATCATTTACAGCTTTTTATGTTGAGCTATTTAAAAATTTAATCGCTCTTCTGCAACACAAGAAAGCAGTATATACCATTTCAAAACTTAAAATATACAACAAGGTATCTTGAGCCCGTACTTGCGGCTGCGTCAACCTTGCGGGGCTGTAGGCGTCAATCTGCGTCAAGAAACGCCCGCAAGATGCTCGCTGCGAGCTCGCAAGGATGACGCACTATGTGTGAACTGCCGTAGACCGCATTTGCGGGCCCGCAGCGAGCTCGCAACGGGAATTCCCGCATGTGGACACCGGCGCTTATGTTGAACAAATCACTTTCATAGTGATACAGTAACACAAAGCCCTAAAAAAGGAAATTCTTAGTCTAGCCAGTTGTATTTTAAATAAAACTTTAAAAGGTGGTCCAAGCGATTTCGTAGCTTCTGTAACCTCTTCGTTATAAAGAAAAAATCGAAGAAAATTTACGCTCTTTCAAACTTTTTTCAGTTGATGGTGTTCGAGTAATCCGAACTCTAAATCACAAATTGTTTCATTGAAATGTGCGATGTGTGTCCAGGGGCATTGACTTGCAAAAACAAAACACCTTTGGACAACTTTCCGAGTCTTTCCCTAATTCTTTCTTGTAAAGCGGTCAGTAACGTCGAGTAATAATTCCCAGTTATTGTTCTACTCTTATCCAGAAAATTAATAATGATTACTCTATAGCAATATCAAAAAACTGAAGCAAGAATTTTTCCAGCAGATATTTGATCTCGAAACTTCTTAGGCCTTGTAGAACCAACGTGTCTCCATTTTATTGATTTGTTTCTGGGTCGTAGAAATGTACCCAAGTTCCATCCCTAATCGTCATTACAAAACAAATTGACTACACTCACAAGAATGAAAAAAATTATTACAAAATTGTAATTTCAAATAATAATAAATTCAATCCAAAATCTTTATTAAAACAAACGAGGAATTATTGACACCCTTCCATTAATTAAATTTTTTTAACTAAAGAATTGACTAAAGACGTGTGAGAAATTTAATGTATAATGTATTTATGGCGTAATATATGTTTTCAGAATTTGGAGGAAAAATATGAAACGGTTTATAAATTAACATTACGCTCTGTATAATCGTCACTTGTTCGAAAATTATTATTATTGAGTGGCGGGGGTAGAGTTCAAAACTGGCGTAGACAAGGGTGGAACGGGAGTGACCGAATATCAGATCTGACCTCGATGGCAATGTTTCCAGGATCGGCATAAAAGCTGCTGTCTCTTTTTCAGAAGTATTATTTGTGATCTATGACACCTGTTTGTCATTCTTTTTATTTAGTTAGTACGAGTATCTTGTAAAAGTGAAACGATGTACAAAATAAGTAGTATACACATTACATCACGAATACGTAATTACTTTAATAACCTAATACAGCTAAGTAGCTATCTATCTATGATAAGCGTAGAGTTAAAGAGAAACAGCCAAACTACGCTCGAAATTTATATAAAGAAATATAAGTCAGGTAATCTTTTCAAGAAATTCTTAATGTGAAACTACGATGCCTATATATGTAATTTGTGACTTTGAGCGACAACTTTGTCGTCCTTAGCTAAAGAGCAGTATCTAATTAAATTGAGAAAATAGCAAAATACACGAAGACGTACTTTCGCAGGGCAAGATACATTTTTTAAAGGTCTAGAGGTTTTGCAGGTTCGATGTAATAAATGTATTTAATTAAGAGGAGATTATGTTGAGCAATAAAATATTTTGAGGTTCAAATTTTGCTTGATTCTACAGTAGGCTAAGCAGTGGCGTGCGGTCCATGGAAGCAATGGAAGCAATGCTTGCCTTGAGAATTTATTAAAAATAAAAACAATGCTAACAAAAATACTTTTGTAAAATTATGGTTATCGTTTATTTAAATTGAAATATTTATCAAATTAAAGCTCAATATCAACTCTGTACAGCAAAAAGTATAATTATTTAGAGTACTATTTTAAATTAGGCTCATTAAACTTGCACGGAAAGGTAATACCAATTCAAATGTGATACATACACTTCATATAAGCACTGCTTACAAATGCTCTTCTCTTAACCTTGGCGTGAATCAGCGAGCGTGGGGTGTTATAGTAGACGGATGCTGTTAACATTTTTTGGTCGTTATTTTTATTGTGCTTCGTTCCCAAATGTTTATTTATTATAATTTGGTTATTTGTTCGATTTAGTGTTACTTAAGTAATGTAAATCTGCGAATGAGACTGTATTTTCTCGCATTTTATTATTTTAATTTATAAGTTGGATTTTTTTAAAGACAAATAGTTCTATTTAGTTTGCCTGTATGAAAATTTAAAATTGCATTATCGTCACGACTGCAAATTCAACTGCTTCGGAGAAAGGTTCGAGTACCTTCGATATAGCCGAATCGGGACGATTTTTTGTTCAGTTTGTAAATTATTAATAAGGAATTTTTCGCATACAATTTTGGAGAGAAATTACATATTATTAAGAAAGGCAGATCAAAACCAGATCTTTCAAATTTAACAACAAAGATTAAAACCTGTACCAGTATTTTGCTAAGACCGGAAAATTGATACGTAGTAGTAGTTTTTTTTTTAATAAAGAATGATAGCCAACCACTTCCATAAGTATAAAGTGTAAAAGTGCTTATTTGAAAAACTTTTAAGCTTAATAATTATAACACTGTTTTTTATTGTACCTAGCAGGGGCGGATCCAGAAAAGTATTGTGAGGGGAAAATCTTTGGAAAAATAATTGTTTTAATAAATAATAATTAAACAAACATTATTTGTTTCTATTCTATGTAAACTTATTTCTAAATTGGGGGGGGGGATTATTCCCTCCCCGTTAATCCGCGCCTGTACCTAGGTGTATTATAATTAAAATCGTGGTTGCTTCCCTAGCCTAAATTCTCACCGCGCGCCACTGAGGCTAAGAGTCTTTCAATACCTCCTCGTATATGTCTAGTGTTTCATCGAGACAAGAAGCCTTGTCTTGACGGCAACTTCTTGCCTAGTCACGATTTTTCAATCAAGAAATTTTGTCACTCTTGTCTTGGTAGATTCTCGACTATCAATATCTTGTCTTGAAGTCGAGATTTTTTGAAATTTCTTGATCTCGATAGCAGAATGATCGCTCAAACGATATTTACATTAAAGTCACGCGTTTAAATATTCGATTACTTTTTCAATAAGTCGATGGGGAATGGTTGGGGAATAAGTTGATGTGTAATGGTGGCCTTATAGAGTGAAATTTTCAATTCTTCAAAGTGATTTAATATTTTAGTTGATTATATCCAAACTAAAACTGGAAATGTTGTGCAGCATTTAGTACTTCACTCAGTGAGTAACTAAAATTATAAATTTGATGTCTCACTATTATTTTTAATACAAAAACCAACTAAAAAGTAGTAAATTTTAAACCAAAACAACGTTATCGTACCGTTATCATTAACTGTCGTCGAGTTATAAATAAAGCATTTTACACACGTTGAACTTAACTATATATTTCAATTTGAATAATGCCATCAACTTTAGTTTGTTGTTGTTGTAACAGAGCTTATGAGGCCGTTTTAATGTTAAAATGCTCCGTTTGCAAAAAGCTTTTCAAAAACTCCTGCGTAGATATTTCGGCAAGTGAACTACGTACTCTAAATGGAAATAAAGGCTACGATTGGTCTTGTAAACAATGTAGAGAATTTCGTAATGACCTAAAAGATCTTAAAGGTATAATTTTAAAACTGCAGGAAGATATCCAATCTCTAAAAGCGGAAAACAGTGAATTAAAGCAATCGAAGACATCGATTGATTTCGAAGAAATAGTAGCTGAAATAGAAGAACGTGAAAAACGCAAACGTAATATAATTATCTACGGCATTGATGAACCTAATCCAGAACGACCAGTATCTGATAGGATAGAGAATGATCGCGTACATGTAACATCCGTACTTAATATAGTTTCGCCTGATTGCTCTGGTAGTAATATTAAGCCATACAGATTGGGTCGATTCCTTGGAGGAAAAGTGCGTCCTATAAGAATTACACTAGACGCTGAACAATCCGTACATAAGGCGATAAGAAACGTGCATCTCTTGAAAAATAACAGGCCACTTAAAGACATAAAACTATCCTTTGATCGTACACCACGTCAAGTTGAGCACTTTAAAAAAGTTAAGGAAGAATTAACTGAAATGCAAAACGCCGGTAATCAACAATGTAAAATAAAGTATATCCGAGGTATTCCAAAAATAATTTCTTTAAACCAGTAGAGCCCAACAGTAACGTAGATCTTAGTTGTTATTATCAAAATGTTCGTGGATTAAATTCTAAAGTGGACACCGTCTTTATGTCAGTAAGTGAGAATGAATTTGATCTAATACTTTTAACAGAGACGTGGCTGGCGAGTGGTATGCTTAGTAGTGAATTATTTCCGAACACTTATGATGTTTTTCGTAAAGATCGAAAGTTCCAGTTAATTAATCAAACTCGTGGAGGTGGTGTATTATTGGGTGTAAAAAATCACATTCAATGTGAAATCTTAGACTCTAGCTATTATGATCAAGCTTTTCCTGGTATCGATATGTTATTTTGTAAATGTTCTCTAGTATGTAAGACACTGTATATTATTTTACTGTATATACCTCCTTCCATAGACCTAAATGATTATGAAGCGTTTTTTGAAGCATTAGAGCAGGATAATATCCTCCAAACCAATAGTGTAATAATATTTGGCGACTTTAATGCTCCAAACTTTATAAATGATGATGTACGCGACAGGAAATCTAGTGCTGTGAAAAATCTGCAGAATGTTCTAAATTTGGAACAATTTAATAATATACGCAATCATACGAATACACTTTTGGATTTAGTCTTAAGTAATATTCGCTGCACTGTGGAACAAGATAATTTACCTTTAGTTACAGAAGATCTCCATCATCCTGCTTTAATTGTCAACTTCTTAGAAATCAATAAAAAGAAACGACAAATTACTTCTAATGTCAATCAAAAATCTTATAACTTTAAGAAAGCCAATTTTCTTGCATTGTATGCTGCAATTATGAATGTTGACTGGACATTGCTGTATACTTTCACCGATGTTAATCAGGCGGTCGACTACTTTTATGATACACTGTATCAAATTATGGATATTCATGTTCCTTTATATAAAAATCATAAACGTAAATTCATTGCATGGTATACGACTGAAATAATCAAGAATGTAAAACGTAAAGCTAAGATGTTAGAGAAATATAAAAGAACGGGTAATCAGATTTATCACAATGAATTTAAGAAACTTAGAGCTATTATAAAAAGCCAAATTAAGGTAAGCTATTTTAATTATATACAAAGTGTTCAGTTAGCAGTCAATGCAGATGTCAAGAAATTTTGGTCTTATGTACATGAAAAAAACAAAACTTCACGTATTCCCTGTAATATAAACTATGAAGGTAAATCTATTACCAATCCTCAAGATATTGTTAATGCCTTCGGGCAATTTTTTGAAAGTGTGTATTTAGTATCCAATTCAGATATTGAAGCTGATGTAGAAAATGACAACGTTTCAAATACTTTGAAGTTAGATCACGTCTCAGAAACTGAAATTCTATATGCAGCAAAGAAACTATAAAATAAAATGACTTCAGGTCCAGACAACATACCATCTTTTTTCGTTTGAGATTGTATAGGCGCTCTGTGTACACCTCTTCAAATTATATTTAACTTGGCTCTGAGTACTTCAGCATTTCCCCTTCGTTGGAAAACAGCGAGAGTGTGTCCCGTTTTTAAGAGTGGCGAGAGTAACCAGGTAACTAACTATAGACCAATATCTATTTTATGCAATTTCTCCAAACTCCTTGAAATTGTTTTGTGTAATCGCATACAATGTTCTATTAACAATAACATTTCTCCTCTGCAACATGGCTTTGTTTGTAATCGATCTACCGTCACAAATTTAACAATATTTACACAATTTGTTTCAAAGGTATTGGATAATCAAGGACAAGTGGATGTGGTTTATACAGACTTTGCCAAGGCGTTCGACAGAATTGACCATTTTGTTCTGCTCAGTAAACTTAAACAATTTGGCTTTACTTCTAAAGTTACATCGTTTTTTAAATCATATCTAATTGGAAGACAACAATTTGTGTCTTATAACGGATTTAACTCACAAAGCTATTCTATTTCTTCGGGCGTACCTCAGGGATCCAATCTTGGTCCTTTGTTGTTTCTTATGTTCATTAATGACCTAAGTACTATTTTTAAATGCAATAGATTATTTTTTGCTGACGACTTGAAAATCTATGCTGCAGTATCTACCTTGGAAGATTGTCTGTCTCTGCAACAGGAAATTAATAATTTACAGGCCTGGTGTGTCATTAATAAATTGGATTTAAATGTCAATAAATGTAAAGTGTTAACATATTCTAGAAAACGATGCACGCTTGAATATCCATACTCTATTGACGGTATAGTCCTCTCTCGCGTTGCGACAACGAAAGATATAGGTGTGACATTCGACAGTAAACTTACTTTTTCTAATCACTTCGGAATCATTGTTTCCGATGCAAGCCGAATGTTCGGCTTCATTGTACGCAATTGCAAAAGTTTTAATAATCTTCCTGCATTATATCAGCTGTACTATAGCTATGTACGTTCTAAACTCGAATATGCCTCTATTGTCTGGAGCCCTTTTTACCAATGCCACAAATTAGAATTAGAAAAAATACAAAGAAAGTTTTTAAAATACTTAGTTTATAAAGTTGATGGTTTTTATCCTGAAAGAGGTACAGACAATAATCAACTCTTACAAAGATTTAACTTTACATCGCTAGAAACACGACGACAATGTTTCTCTATTGTATTCTTATACAAGCTTTTGCATGGTGAAATAGACTGTATGGAGTTGCTTGCTCAGATAAATTTTTTTGTTCCTAGAATTAATTCGCGACAAAACTACTTCTTCTATTGCGAGAGAGCAAGAACCAATATGTTGTCGAATGCTCCGATTAATGTTATGTGCAATTTATTTAACAGTATTTGTGATGATTGTGATATTTTTCATTGTAGTTTAAACAAACTTAGAGATCTAGCATTAAGAAGATTTTTATAACTATGTATTTGATTTTTTCTAATTTGTATCTATTTATTATATATGTAGCTAGATCAAGATATCTATGTTTACTATTTATTTTTATATTTTATTATTCTATTTTTTTTTATTGTTAAATATATATATTATACATTTTGCATGTACTTTATATTAGTTTGTAAGTTTATATTTAATATTGTCCTGTAAATGGTTATCTGTTGGGCAATAAAGCTATTATTATTATTATTATTATTATAAGATAAAAAAGGAATTCTAGTATTATTAAAATGCGCAAAACTAGACTAAACAATTATCTTAAACATTTGCAGCTGACAATCTAAATATTTCGGTAACAGTTTATTTTCCGTTGAGGTTTCATTACCATATAACCATTAAGATGAGTTCTCCATGTTTGAATGAACCATAAATTGACAATGGAAGCGAATTTGTACTCAACAGCGACATGGACGTGAGCGGTGCCAACCATGAAACTATAGTACAAAATGATGAAGGATATTAGAGAAACGAGCGCATTCTCCAAACGATGATAACTATAACGTTATCAGTAAAAAAACGAAATTAAATATAACGGAGTACTTACACCTAACGAAGTTAAAAAACAATATGTAAATAAAAACACTTAACTAAGTTTCACAAAAGATATATTTTGTTAGCTTAATCGCGATCAGAAGACTGAAAAGAACACTTAAAAGAAACACTTAAGAGACACTTAAAAGAAATTTTAAGAATATATAAAGACTCGGGTATCAATCCGTTATAACTAAATACGTGATATGTACAGACTAAAAGGGATTAACGGTAGTTTTATTTGCAAGAATCTCCAGAATATCTTTATGAAGAATGTCCGTCTGGTCATTCAGAAGTTCATCATTATGTTACCAAACTATTTTTATAAGATTACATAAGATAAGATTATGGTTATTATTTATTTTTAATTTATTTTTTAATTAATTATTATCATTTATTTATTAAATTTGTAAAATTTAATTAACTTAAAACTGCCAATTACGTACAGCAAAAATTCTAAAATAGAGTATAATCCGTAGGATTTTGTTGAGCCAGAATTCCCAGAAAGGAGAAAGCCGATGACATTCTATTCTCGGTACGCAATGGTCTGCCAATACAATACAATACAATAATACAATACAATAATACAATACAATAATACAATACAATAATACAATACAATAATACAATACAATAATACAATACAATAATACAATACAATAATGCAATACAATAATACAATACAATAATACAATATAATAATACAATGCAATAATACAATACAAGAATACAATACAATAATACAATACAATAATACAATACAAGAAAACAATACAATAATACAATACAATAATACAATACAATACAATGCAATACAATACAATACAATACCATAATACAATACAACAATACAATACAATAATACAATACAATAATACAATACAATAATACAATACAATAATACAATACAATAATACAATACAATAATACAATACAATAATACAATACAATAATACAATACAATAATACAATACAATAATACAATACAATAATACAATACAATAATACAATACAATAATACAATACAAAAAAAGGAATAAACAAAGAAAAGTTTATTTGTGTAACGGTGAAAGCCGGCGACCGACGCCGCCAATATTTTTCCAACTCGGGTGTCGAATGCGGTTAATTCCGAGAAAGTGACATAGCGGTCTTTTAGGAATTTTGGCTCAAGAAATATCCCACGGGCTGTATCTACTATTTTATGGTCATTAAACTGGCACAGAACGGTAACGCAGATTCAAATATACTACAAATACTTGCATATAAGCAACGACTCAATAGCAATTTGTTAGCGGGTGGTGCACAGTGGTGATGCGGTTAGCATCGTAAGGTCTTGTTATTATATGTTGGGTGCTCAGATAAATTTGATTATTTATTCCTTTTAGAATTAATTAAGTAGTGACATAGCGGTCTTTTAGGAATTTTAGCTCAAGAAATATCCTACGGGCTGTATCTACTATTTTATGGTCATTAAACTGGCACAGAATGCAGATTCATATATACTACAAATACTTGCATATAAGCAACGACTCATAATAGCATTTTCCTTAGCGGGTGGTGCACAATGGTGATGCGGTTGACATCGTAAGGTCATGTTATTATATATGTTCGGTGCTCAGATAAATTTGATTATTTATTCCTTTTAGAATTAATTAAGTGCTACTTATTACACACTGTATTCCTGAGAATGATACTGAATTTAAGAAATATTTATTACTTTAACTTATATTATTTAAAATTATTTCATAGACGGGAATAATTGTATTTAGTTTGATGCTACGCAAAGTTAAAATTGCTTATCGGGTGACTGCAAATTCGGCTGCTTCGGTAAAAGGTCCGAGTATTTCTGATACTCTTGAATCGCGTCATTTCTGTCTGTAAATTATTAGAGAAAGAATATTTTGCACAGTTCTTTTTAAAAAAATATATATAAATTGTTGATAAAGAGAGTCGAAAACCAGAACTTCCAAATTGTTTTTCATTTATTTAATAAAGATATTTTTAAAGTGAAGCTACAAAAATTAGTGGATAACAGCACGTAGTAGTTTATGTGGTATTTGTCCTTACCTTCTTTTTAATTATGAAAAATATGTTTGGAAATCCGACTTCGTCTCATGCCGCAATTTCCTCACACTCGTGAGAAATTGGCACTTCTCTGCACTTGTAACACAATGTACTATTACTTTCGCACTGTTTTTCAGAAAAAAGTTACAAGAATAACTATGGTTACTATATGTAAACTATACGATTGTGATTTTTATTATGGAAACAACATATAGGGAGTAATCGCGTTACACTCCTCCGTATTTTTATGCACTGAAATAGAACTTTTTATACAGATCGTGTAAAATAGTTATTTGCACTGCAAGGAAACAAAATGAAACTTTTTGAGTGATACTGAAGCACGCAAACAAGAAAATACTTTTTTTTCCAAGCCACACTTATAATTTTCCTGCAACAACTTGGCAAGAGAATTTAATAAAACCAATTTCGCCTTTCCGACTTATTGATTGTACACCGTCGACATAAAATAGGAAGTACATATTTTTAGAAACCCATAGAGGCATAAAATATACATACATACATATCTACATTTTATTATTTTAATATACTACGGCTCGTAGACATACATTTTCTTAGAGTCTAAATTTAAATTCCTGGACGTTCTAAATAATATCTAGTTGTACACTGTACTGTATTTGTAAATGCAACATAAATTCAAGATAACTATAAAGTTTTCAGTACAAAAGTGTATTTTCATGTCCTGTGAAAATTGACCGCTGCATAATGCAGACACAACAACATCTAAAACTCGAAACTCATACGACATTTCACCGACAACTCCCGGTAATTTCTGTTTATGTGAACATTGTTCGCGTTTTAGATTCTTCATAAAATTTTATTAGGGTCATTTTACTAATTTACCCTAGTAAAACTATGTTTATAGTTATTGTAACGTGTATAACGCTGTTTAAACAACTGTATCATTCCACTATGCAATGTTTTATATAAATTTATAATATACAATTTATATATCAACTGGAAATTTGTAAATATCACATTATGTAAATAAAATAATTACAATCTGCTGAAGTATCTTGTAAGGCGGTTTGGGGTGCCCCTGGGTTGTCTCGGTATACGTCTCTACTCGAACGCCAAATTTGTAAAGGGCCCGCTTACGTAGTGGCGCTTGAGTGATTTTCAGTGCTCGGCGGTACTCTCGGGCGCCAGTTATTTTAACGTGGTATGCTCCACGGATCCGGGTAACTGCTAGTGGAGAAAGCTTAATCCAGGGAACTGCTGGGGTTGTTAACCCTTAACTACCCGGGTGCTATAAGAGTAACACAAATGCCTGGGACCGGTCACGGTGACCGCTGATTTCTAAAGCGCTATAAAATTTAAAAAAATGCTAAATAAGTCATTTAAATTTGTTGTTATAGTCCTTGAATAGTGTGAATTCTCATTTAAAGATTTTTTTTAAATTTTTAATAATCAGAAATTAATATAACTAAAAAAATGATTTAACTGTGGACATTACGAAAAAACAGCCTAGTTGATTCTAACATCAAAAAATTTATTACAGACAGAAAATAAAACAATTTTCTTACAAAACAGGATAAACTAAGTTACAATAGATATATCTAGCAATAATTTTTCAAAATCCTTATCACCAAAGCGAACCTTCAGTGAAGAGCTAGCCATAACTTAAATACCCGGGTCCGGTCACTAATGAAATATTTCAATTTAAATAATAACGCAGCGCATGAACACAGATCGATGTGGAGAAGGCTACGAACTGAAAATGATGCTATTTAGGAATACCTAAAGGCACAAATCTTAATTCTTCCTAGAAATAGGAAAAGCCAAAAGTCACACAGATACCTGCGGTCACAGAGACCGCACCTGAGTAGTTAAGGGTTAAGGTCGGCCCAGTCTGGATCACTTTACCAGCTCCTAAAGCTTTCAGAAAACAAGAGGGTGTTATCACTAACAAATAAAACACACAATTACCAAACTTAATATTTATTATTACCAAAGCTCTACCCTCCAACAAGCGTCAATCTCTATCCCTAAAATAAGCATACGGTTATCTACGGTTACCTATAATAGCCACAGCAAGTGCAAAACGGCGTGCAATAACAAGCAAGCATGCGAATACGGAGTCGGGACACGGGGTTGTGAAACGGGGTGTCGGGTAATGGCGGACGGGCTGGAGATCTCGGACAGGGTGTAAGGGATGAGACACAGTGAAGTCTCGGAAAGGGTGAGGGGGTCGAAACGATGAGACCTCCCGGCTACGCACAGTGAAGTCTCGGAAAGGGTATGGGGAATGAAAGGAAGAGACCCCAGGCTACGCACAGCGAAGTCTTGGAAAGGGTACGGACAAGCGGGTGGAAGCAGGTATCGGAAAGTCGGCAAGAGGACTTGCTATTGAATTCCCCGGGTCGGTCCGATCGGCTGGGCTGGCTGGTCCTGTTGGGAGTCCTGGACGTAGATTGAACAAATCGTTGCTCCGCACCTGTTTATATAGGCGCTCTCGGAGCGTGGGGGAAATGGTAGGAGTGACGTTTCACTCCTTGAGCTCCGTTGAGCGGCGCACGCCAAATATCGGTTAGGGAAGGGACGCGTGCTCTCGCTAGAGTCGGCCGCTTATCCGAGCAGTTTTTGATTGCACAGCTGATAGCTATATTCACTCTTTTACCCATAATAATTAATTAAAATTCTGTAACTTCGTTACAATCTATTTTTTATTTATTTCATTTGCAGTGAAACTACATAGTAGTGGACGTAAATCATAGACTTCTAGTGTTTTTTGTAATTGTTAATCCCTCAACCTTACCATGACGCTATTCTTTTGCTACCGGCAGTATAAACGTGCCATACATCTATTGCAACAAGATGCGACCAACATTGCAGTCTCAGGAGGCTTTATAGACCTCGCCTGGCGGCTCAGTCCAACACCGGATTTGGAATGACATATTTTGTCATTCAGGCCAACTTCCTTCTACAATTCTTCCTTCCCAAAAGGGAAAGACACTCGGTGAACGTTAATAATGTTGGTTCTAAACAAAGAGAAAATGCATAAATAACTACGTAATTTCATCTAAAGGTAAGCTAAGTTTTACTAAGATAATTAAATATTTAGTTTTAAAATATTCGAGAAATTTTATCTCATCGAACATACGACTTGTTTATGAAAAATGTGGAAGTAGACAGTGTAAAAAATATAACTCATTGGTAGTGCTAAAATCGTTGCAACCAATTCCAATCATCACTATTTTGTTCCACTTTCTCGGAATCGGCCACTCATTTAAATGAAATGATCCAGGATCAATGGCGAGGTATCTGTTCTATAAATTCAAGCCCACAAAACTCTTGCATTCAAGAATGAAAGCTGCAGTGGTGGCAAGTTGACTAGGGAGAGATTACTCTGTTGGTAGGAGCAAACATGAATGGATCGGAAAAGCTGCCGTTATTGATGATAGGAAAGTCAGAAAACCCCAGATGTTTTAAAAACGTGAAGATAAAACCAATAGAGTACAAGAGTACAAATAAAGCATGTATGACGGGTGGTCTTTTTGGGAAATGGCTACTAAAAATTGATCAAAGGTTTGGGAAACAAAAACGTCACATAGATTTTTTAGAGGGTCAGAATTCTGTGAGTAACTACATATTTAGTTATCTCGTTGGATTCGAAGTATTTACAATAAAAAAAGAGACTCAATTCAAGGAAGCAGTTGAAAATTTCCAATTTTTCGAAAAATTGTAATAGTTTCTAATATATTGTTATGGTAGAAATGTGGGGGCTATTTTTTATTTATAATTGTTGTAAGTTGTTTATGAAAAAGAATTGAAACTGGATAAATTATTAAAACTGATTTAATTATCAGTATAAACAACACATACGACGGACTTCAGAAGAAGCAAAATATGAAATACGAAAATATACACAAAATATAAACCACCACCTACCTTTACCATAAAAGAAAATGCTCCGGCTAAAATAATTGTTATAAAGCTTTAATCTTACCACAACTGAGACTCAACAGGCGGGTCGCTTTATAGGGCAATAAATAAATAATATGGATCTATGAAACATAATTAAACTACACACAAACAAAAAAAATAAATCATAAGTTTCTTTAGGATTAGAACAAACAAAAAAAGTAAAAATTGAAATAAAAATAAATTTAGATACTCTGATTTAAAGAAAGATCAATTCTAAGATAAGTAATTCTTTTTATCTTCAGAAGTAATATCTCTGTCATTCGTATTATGTTAAACACTAAAATTAAACTAATTAAATACCTTAAAATATTTTATAAAATATCAATGTATTGGCGCCTTTTCAATTACCAACTGATAAAACAGGAATGCTCTTTCTACCATATGGTTCATAACTAAGATGGTTGAAATACAAAAATTCACTCTCTTCATATAAATGTCCAAATTAAATGGTAATAATCAAAATTACTAAAAACCAGCTGTTTTCTTGAGATAAGGCAATTACATTCACTAATTAAATTGATAAATTCCCTTCCATCATGCAATTTATAATTAAGATTGATACTCTCATAACGCATATAAAATTTTCTTACAAAAAAATCTATGGACTAATAAAATTCACAACACTGAATATTATTTCAATTGATAATAAATTATTTGTTAAAATCAACTGGCTAAATTCAAAGAACTTCAACAAATTATTATTAATCACTTGACGTCTCACCAATTTCTAACATAACATTTTGGCATTTAGGTTTGTTTACATTTTGAACTCACAACATAACCTTTAAATTTTAAAATTTTGCTCTGGCCACATGCATTCAATTATAAATTAAAATTTACATTAATTAATTAAAGCCACCTAATTACATCCTTCTATTCCTACAAAATCCATCCTTACATCCTATTAAACATTATTCACATAATTTTAGATATCCAAACTATAAAATAACAACTAAATTACATAATTTCAGATTTCCATGGTAAAACGCAGAAATCTGTATTTTCAAACCAATACATCTTCTATAAGAAACAATACTAACATTTACATTTTTTTCTCAGTTGTGCCCAAGGAATTGCTTGACAACAACTTAATGAAATATTTCAGCTTTTCAGTTTTTCAATCCTTAGAAACAACAAAATTTTCATGAAACCACCTAATCGTTAACTTGTATTAAATATTTTATAAATTAAACCTGCAGGTAAGGCAATAAATGTTTGCATATTTCAGCACAACCATGCACCTTGTCTGTTTTAGGTCATATATACCTAGAAATAGCTTCAAATTCATATTTGTGTACAAAATTAAGTAACGATAGCACATCGTTAGCTAAACAAAAAAGTTTTATCAAAATATAAAGACAAATCAACTTTAAAATTTTTCCTTTTTCTACCTAGTGTGTTCTACAGTGTTTCTTTATTAAATTCAAACATTTTTCTTTACTTTCACTAAAAAAATTATTAAGAAATTTTCCTCCTAGAAGTTATGCAACCCAAATAACAATTTTTTTAAATAGTTGCATATTTTCCAAACCATGTCATACTATATCATGACAATATCTACTACAAATTTTCTGTAACTATTGGACAATTTTTTTTTGTGTAATAAAGTTTTTTAGTATGCAGAAACTTCAATATTTTTTTCTAGCTATTAATCATTACATGCCTAATTCAAATTTTGTCTGGGTTTCTAGTATCATTAATCTGGCAACCCTGGATGACAGTCAAAATCTTGCGACTGCCGCTTGGATTAGATGTAAGTACAACAACCAGTTCGTCGATAATAAAGCAATTATCTGATTGACTTTCTGCATTTTACTTTTATTTTTTCTATCTAGCACTGCGTTTGGCATCCTCGTCGTTGTAACAGCCTACGAATACTAAAACTAATAGTTAACTAAAAACACTTTTATTAGAAAAGTGTATGTATTGTAACATTTATTAGAATTTTACTACTCTATTTAGTATTTGCTGCACGAAATTGCCAGTTTTAAGTTAATTAAATATTACAAATTCAATAAATAAATGAGATTAATTAAATAATTAAATAAATAATAACCTTATCTTATGTAATCTCATAAAAATAGTTTGGTAGCATTGTTGTTGTTGTTCAAATAATTCCTAAGGAAGGTATTATATAATATAATAATAATAACTACTACAACCCATAACCTAAACCAAGGCCCCAGAAGCTATAAGCTTGTGCGGGAGGGAGGGGGCGATTATTATTATGTAGGCCCAATGTGCGGCTGCAGCCGACTTACAGATATTGCTTCCATGCACCACTGAGAATTATATATAATGGTGGCTATATTCTTCATTATCCGAATTTTATGTTTTAAACTTTAAATGCTTTAACATTTAAAGCATTAAGTTACTAAGAAACAATATTAAAAATTACCTGGATAATAACTTGAGGTTAATCAGGATACCTTGATAAATTTAATTCAATTCGATTTAAAATAATTATATAAACGGATATTTAGAATGAAATGAAATAGAAATAAATAAGAATTAATTCAACCCTCACACGATTTTCGATATATCGTATTATGTGTATCACTGTCAAAGGTAAATATTAAAAAGCTATTAAATACGTTGCTAAAGCTATATACAAGAAAGTTCCAAGAAAATTGAATTAACCAACCGAATTCGTTGGAACAATGAATTTATTAGATGAATTTATGAACGTGTTCGTTGTTTCATTGAATCAGTTGATTGGATAAAACAAAAACAACAAAAATTACACGGTACAATAAAAATGTTTTCCCAGGTTTTCATATAGTTTTTCTAGAGCTTTTTGGTATAAAGAACACGAATCTGTTGTAGTCTTTTTCGGGTCAGGTCAAATACTGTTGTATGGATGTCATTCGCGTGTCATGCAGCCAACGCAAAGCTGCCTCATGACCGATGTTTTCAGGATGTGATTTCTATCTCACGAATGCAAAACATAAATAGAAGAATATCATACATACAATGACATGAACAGAATTGATAGTTTTGGCTTAGAGCCATGTTGGGTTTCCATTTTGAGCGTAGATTTGGCGCGATTATTTGTATAGTGTCTGGTTAGTATTAGCTAATGTATAATAGTGTGCTCCGACTCGACCTAACCATAGATAAAAACGATGGGCAGGGAACTACAACTTTCGTTTATTACTGGATGGGCTTAGTGCCCTCATCTCTTTGTGATGGGTGGTTGCAAATTAAGTTTGGATCCATTACGGAGATAATAACCCTGCCTATCTACCTATTCCCCTAGCTGGTAAACTCTAAACTCGCCTATTCTTAACAACTGGGTAACGATTTTTGTAACAAGGTAATAAGCTATGGCATTGCCGATTCTCGATACCGAATAACAAAAATTGCACCAAAACGTGTTTAATCACCACCAGGTAATAAATTTTGTTACCTGGTAAACGCTAAAACTACCCTATTTTTAACAACTGCGTAGCGAGTTCTGTAAAGGGTAATAAGATGCGATAATACCAGTTCCTGTTACCGAAAAACAAATACTGCACCAAAACGTGTAAGAACATTGTTTTGGGGCATTACTGTGTGGTTGTGGTACCAAAAGGTGTTGGGCGTAATTAGATTTTTCTGAGAGTTTATTTCTGTAACAACGTACTTGTTCTTTGTATCTTATGTCGAGATCTCGACGTGTTTGTCCAATGTATACCGAATAGAAAATAGGTAAAAGGTGCTTTATCGAAAGACTGATTCGTGGATTTCAGTATAAATTATTGTATATAAATGATCAGGACTCCTTAGAGATTAATAAAATTGTTAAGTACTGGACCTGTAGAATATTTTTATCGTTTTGTTTTATTCTTGAACAAACTAAAAATTATAAAAATAATGCAAACAATTAAAATCTTTTATCGTCTTATCTATTACATTTTTGAATAAAAATCTAGGCTTTTATATAAAATGGTTAATTCAGGCAGAAATGTAGTAATTGAATGTAAAGTGAAGATTATTTAAAGATCACGGTTGGAACGTTTTTCTCTGTTATACAAGCATTTTTTATCTTCTGTAAATTGTAATTAAATTTTTAATTTGTACTCACATAGGACTGAATAAGACGCCGAATACTCTTTGAAAATTTGCTTTCTATTTTCGCGAAAAGTTATAGTGATAGCATAGTAATAAAGAATTTTCTCTTTTCAGCTGAAAATTACATCACTTACTTAAAATTTTCACATATTTCCTTCACAACTCGTTTTGTAATTATTATACCATGTTACTCATTACACGCGCTGTAAGCAAATAGTTAATTAACAGGATGATTAACAGCTTTATTAATCGTGTAACTACAAATTATTATTTTAATACCTACATATTATGTATCCGCTACTAGACACTTAAAACTTTATTATACGAATTTTCTTCAAAATGGAACGATTACCGAGTTTTAATAAAACACTTGAACTGGTAACACATAATCCCCATCGTTCAATAAAAATTTAAATGATTTACCTATTTAATAGATTTCTCATTTTAAAATATTTTACCAACGAAATACACAGACGTACGTATATTATGATATACTTTGAACAGCTGTACGAATTTAGATTTTGGGTGCTTAATGCTGTCTTTTTCTTTTTTTATTTCTCAAGTTTAACTAGCAGACCGTGCAAGACAGAATTCTATGTTTTTCATGCTTCACTGACTCTTGAAGACATTCTGGCGCTGGCATCATGTGTGGCGTTCCGCCCGTCATGGGTTGGTCTTGGCTCTACGACGCCTTCTGAAAAACCTTTTACTTCAGATTTAGATCAATTTTTTGTGTGGTCAGGCGGAAAAATTTATTTATATGTTGATTTTATATGAAAATTATTTAAACTTAAAACAGTGCTAAAAAACAAAACGGAATATGAACTATGTTATATATTTTAAGTTTTGTCTGTGTATTTTTTAATAATTAATTATAATAACATTCAAAATGTATCAAACTAATATTATATCTAAATTACACTTTTGCCTCTTACCTATTTCTGTTTTGAAAACCAACAATTAATTGTAGGGAATTATAAACATTTTATTTCAAAAGGATTGTTTTTGACTGTTATTACAGTAAATGGTTGCAATTACGAAGAAACTGTAAAACAAATATAAGATATGTGTAACTATTTACATAAAATGTAAGATCATTAATTTATTGAATATTTTAAAAGCATCATTTTTTAAATAAGAGGTTTTACCACAAGAATTGTTTTTTGTAAATAGTCTTTTAAAGTATCACTGTTTATAGTCGTGAAAATAGTGTAAAGAAGATCTTTTCATAAATGTTTTATCATATTTTCCAATGTCGAATTAAAAGATCACTCATTAATAGATTTCCTGAATGGACACTGAACAAAGTAATAAAAAGTTCACACATGCTGCAGCAAAAATCCATTTTATGATAAATTACTCGAAATGCTTAATAACATATCCTTTCGTCACAATTGAAAAATACTAGAATAACACAATATACTAAATGTTCTCTTTTGACGTTTAAGGAGGATACAGCGAAATGTAAAAATGTAGAGAATGACGTGAAATTTAAACCTCGAGTTCTTTGACACTTATTCTATTTGGTAACTTTTTTTTTTATAATCTTCTTGTGTACCATTACCGAGAAAAATGGAAAATAAAATCCAGAATTTAACATGGGCTCTTATGGAGACCATCTAACCTTTAGCAGTTTTAACGAAAAATTATGATGAAGAAATGTAGGGAATCTGATAAAAAACTAAAATGACATACTCTCATATTCGAAGAACAATGCTGCCCAATATTTTTGAAATCTTGTGTCTAGTTAATGCACAATAATAATTTAAAGTAAACAAAACAAGAATTTTTCACGACATATGTGGAAAGACAGCAGAGATGTGACAACACCTCATAGCGCGCGAATTCAAATAACAGAACAGAAAGATGACATATAATGACTGATATAATAATCTATATTTTATTGTATTAACTAATAATCATATATTTTATTAATCAAATTATGTTGAACAATTCAGTCTTCTGCGTTAATAATATCAGAATACAAATGTTAATTCGACGGAAATATTGCAAAATGTAAAATTACCTTTTGCAATGTGATGAATACAATTTATCATCACAATCAGAATATCCACGAAATCAGTAATACAAACACACTAATTTTAAAAATATATGTATTAAACCTCAACAACTTTTTATATATATCTTGTATCTGCTTAGCAGATTGTAATCTTTAGACTATACAAAAGTTAAAAATAGAATATTCCCATGTGTAATTGCATACAAAATTACAAAACATTCAACATGTTTCCACTTATATTTTGGGATTGACATTTGGAGGTTAGGATGTCAACTCAATCGAAAGCTGAAACCTAACACTGCTACCAACAAAATCGATTGATTTCTTTGAGGTGTTGCCACAATTCTTAACCTATTTACATTTATATTTACACTTTCAACAATTAAACAAATGCACTCCAATCGACTTAAATTATTTTTTCGTTGACCGCTTGTTAATGTCAATATTAATGAATTATTTTGTCTAAAAAAGGATGCATTAATGGACGCCATTAATAGATCCTTTTTCATTAATCCACTCTTTTTGTGATTTGACGTTTGATATACGTCAACCATTTTTGTTATAAATTCGCATGTCATGTTTATCAGTGGTAACTATGTTTTTTTCTCAAAATTAATTTTGATTTGGTATTAATAATTTCAAATTTTGTCACCACAATAAAAGAGTTTGCGGTCAACGAAAAAATGTTGTAATCAATTCGTTGGTTAATGAGCGATTAATAATCTCAACTATTAAAGCAACTCACTCGCTATCGCTCGTTCGTGCTTTAAACAGTTCGATTTATTAATCGCCTTCATTAACCAACTAATTTATTAAATAACTATTAATATATACAAATAATTAATAAATGCATTATAGGCATTCATAATAAAATGATTTTGTTCAGTTTTAAGAATCTTAATTTATTTTTTATCGATTGGTATTTCTTGTTAGAGCCTATGTAAAAGCATAGGAGATATCCCCTTGCCCTTCACCCCGCAAAGATCCGCTGTAACCTCCTTAAAATAATCCAATAAACTTTAGAATACTAGATAGTACTATGATAGTACTCGTATTTTAGAACTGCAGATAAGACTTCTCTCGGTAAATCAATAGAATAGCGATGAATATTCCTATTTTAGCTTTCACCATTTACCATTTTTGAACATTATTCTGTTAAACTGTATTTCACTTATCGAAATAGATTATTATAATTAATATTATTATTACAATAATTATTATGTAAAAAACTGTAAATTGGTTAGTAAGAAATGAAATATAATATAAATACAAAGATAATAATAATAAATAAATCTTTGTATTTATATTATATTTCATGATTATGGAGTTCCACAAAGTAAGGCTGGAGACAGTAAATGGTTAGTAAGAGTTACTTATTGAATCAAATATCGAAAGTATACGATTTCAGCACGAACATACATAATCTGCAACCATACAAATACTGAGATTGTATACTTTTAGTGCAGATTTGCACAATATTTTCTTTTAGATAGTGAGAAAATAATTGTTCCTCAAGAAAGTTTACAATAATCAGGGTAATTCAGTAACATACACTTATCAAGGTATCATAGCGACCCTAATTAATTTACTGAACAACAGATCTAGTCTCATATTCATTGAAATGTACCTAAGGACTCCAATTATTTTTTTATACTTTTTTCTTCATCCTTTTCTTACACAGAAGACCTTTTTTCGTTGGTGTTCTCCATGTTTTACTTTCTTCTTAGCCATATTTCCTTGCTAATTTTGTAATATAGGGTAAAATAACCTATGGGTGATTCTTGTGAAATGGTGCAATTTGTTGTCCCTGTGTTATAATTTACTTACATATTGAAGACATTCAAATATCTTCCAATAAACAATTTTATAGCAAAATTTTGATTACTACCTATATAAGTAACCAATAATGTTTTATGTTTTCTTTAATTCATTTGTTTTTCAGATTAACAGTATGTGAGATTTCACGTTTGCTAATTGTCCCCGACCTCAATTGTCTTATTCAGTTTGCAAATAAAATGGATACGTATTTCAGTAAAATGTTTATGAAACGGTTAGGATAAACCATACAGTAATTGGAAACCAGACATTTATAGTACACTTGGCATATAGATCACTGTAATAAGCAACTTAATGGGTTTCTGAATAGTTTGATTGATTTGTTCTTTTCTGTTGCGTCCATTAATACATTTTTCGCGCCAATCGACTTGAACTAATATGCTTGGTTAATGTGCACAAGTGTGTGGCATAGAGAATAAAGTCTTATGATTTTGATGAGGTAAGTACGTTAGTAGAAATCTTTATACATAAATATCAATAAAGCTTTGTTGTTAAATAGAATATCACTGTATCTAAGGGCTACAACAAACTGATTTTACGTTACTTTATTTGTTTAAATTCCTGTTACCATGTAAAAACACAGTGGCCAATAACTGTATTCTGTCTTTATAGGAAATTTAGTTATTGGACACAGCGTCCACTAACTGAATTTCTGGCCAATTTAATTGATACACGCTATAAAACAGCCCAATAAGTACTAAGGCTGCCGCTATATTTCAGGTTGATTTTGAAAGATTTTAGACAGTTATTGGCTACATGTCCAATAACTGATTTATAAAATGCTCAATAACTATATTAGCGCATTCTCTTTTCTAGCATTTATCATGCTAAAAAGCAATGGTTTATGATGGTTTCTGAGATTAAAAAGTGGTAATGGCTTTCTTCAGGCGATTGTAAAGAAACATACCAGTGTCCCAAAGTCTGCCCTCGAATTCAAAGTTAAAAACCCCGGCCATAAGCAAACGTTTGAACAGTCTCCTATCTTGACAAACTCAGAAGAAACAAAGTTAGTGGAGTAAATTGTTACTTACTTTAACATTAGGCTAATAATAGTTTAATAAATGTAGATATGGACAAAATACTCAATACCTATATCTAAACATCTTTTAAACATCTCGAAAAAGTGTTAAACGATCCATCTCCATTATATAGTCTTGGTAGTGTAGCGACTAGCGTGCTGGTTTCTCGTCCAAGCGGCCCGGTATCGACTCCTGGTACCAGCAGATCTGGTTAAGCTTTTCTGCAGTTTTCTTTAGCTGTGACAACAAATGTGAAATTTGTACTGTACCATCTGTATGTCGGCTGCATCTGCACGTTAAACCGATGTAATAGTAATCATCGTCCTTCCCACCCGCATAAGCTTCTGGGGCCTGGTGCACCAGTGCACCAGTGCCAATTATTATTATCTCGAATTTTTTTAAGGCGATGAAACATGCTTTTAGATCTATCCAGAAACAGGAAAAGTTTTTAGATCCCAAAGGATTCAAAACCGTTTACACCATTGATCAGGTCTCATCAAAATGGTACATTACTGTAATATTTATATTTTTGCAAGTGGATTTACCTGTTGTCAATGATAGTTTATCCGTACAAGTGAATACCCAAGCAAATTTCTCAGTCTGTTCCAGTTGAATGAGGAAATGGTCGTAATGATAACAGCTGGATGACAGCAGATGTGTTCTAGGAGTACATTTCACAAGTATTTCATCCATATTTTCTTGCAGAAGGTATAATATTACCAATATATAGTATTGTTATAAAAGAGAAAGAAAATACACTTACAGGAAAAGCGGAAGAGTAAAAGAAGGAAACGGATGAGCTATTATAACATTTACTTACATGAAATGGCTAAATTTAATGTTTAGTAATAATAAACAATAGTATATTATGTATTAAGGGCTTAATTGAGTGTGTTAGAGCCCGCAGAGTCAGTTAGCTAAGACGATAAAGGGCTCTAATACACTAATTAAGCCCGAAATGCATACGTTAGTTTAGGTCCGATCTAAGCTTAAATTAATGTTTAACTTAAACTAAAAATAATTTGAAAAGTACAAAACTTCAAGTAGGTAGGTGCAGTGGTCTTAGTTACTATTATTACTATGGAGACTGTGCGGCGTAAACAAGGGTAGCCATTTTTTAGCTCTAATCACTCTTGAGCGGGCTTTAAAAAGTTTTACAGCCCTAAAGCTCTAATCGAGCATCTTACGCTCTAAAAACAGGCCCATAAAATGGCCAAAATCTCCCGACCGGACATAAAAGTTATAACAACAATATTTCCATTATTCATCAAAATTTTTGCACTCTAAGTAAAGATAAAACAAAATAGTAATATGCAATAACTGTCAACAGTAGTGTTCAATTACTGTAAAAAGTGTCCAATAACTATACTTTTAGGTGTTTTTGTGTTTGATTACTGCAAAAAAGTTTAGTTGGCCCAGTTAACATTTATTTAACTCAACGATACATTTTTAGTTAGCAAAACTAAAATTTTGTTTGATTTAACTAAATATTCAGTTGAATTAAATAAATTTTAACTGCGCCAACTAAACTTTTTTTTCAGTGAAAGATTACAATAATTTTATTTATAACGATTCGTAAAAATCATGCCATTACCCTAAATTGTGTTATTGCTGCAGTCAGTGTTTTTGACAAATCAACAGTTGCTTTGCCATCTCTGTAATATTGAAGATCTGTGATTAACAGTGATTAACAAGGGCGTAATTATATTTATGTTTGTCTAAAACTAGATATTGGTAAGCATCAATTCTCACTACGGTTAATAACAATACAGAGGTAAATAAGTATTAAAATTATCTAATGGTTCATTACATTATTATTCCATGTATAATTGTACTTGTTTCTGTTCGTACTTGTTCGCTGACTACCGTTAATCTCACCTCCGTTAATAACAAAATATATTTAAAAAAAAAATCGAAAACCAATAATTAAGCTCAACCATTGTTAACATCCGATATTTGATACTATACTACATCCGTAGAATGAAAGGCAAGTCAAAGAGCTTAGGATTTATATTCTTTTATTTTAACGATCCAAAATTCACAATTTCGCAAGAACCATCCCTATATTTTAAAAACGTGCCACCGTATGACCTGTCACGTTTACGTGGATTGTTTTTGCGCATGTCTTGCCAATTAAGTATTATTCCCAAATCACCTAGATAACCAAATTGCCTTACTTTACCCTATCTTCATTGGTGACTTTCTAAAGCTTTTGCTTCCCTATCTTCTTCTATTTCCAAATAAATCAAAGCTTAAATAGCATATCCAATAGCATTCCTTTAAAAATATCTCGTATTCTTTCTATATTTCTATATTTTAGTTATAATTCTAATATGACTTTTATTCTTCTCTTTCTTGATTCTGTTCACGCCCACTCTCTTTATCATCCTCCTGTTTTTCCTTTTCTTCGTGTACAACTCCTTTATTTTATTTTATTTTCTCTTCTATTGTCTGTAGTGCAAATTGATTTTTCTTCTAATGATTTTGATTCATCAATGATGTGTCTCTTTCTGTAATAAACGTCTTACCGTTCCAAAGTAAGTATCCATTTAGTACATACTCGCCAACTTGCATTTTACAGTTTTTCTTCTAATTTCTTTCTTTTACAGTTCACTGAGAAAAATATCACTAACTATATTATAGTAAACCGATTTTTTGTTGTTCTAAATTAATTTTAGCAGCGTTAACTAAAAATTTATGTCAGAATAAACAAACGATTTGTAAAGTGAACTATTTGTTTATGGTCAATCGGTCTTTGGCAGATCTTACTCGGCTTCTAGTAAAATCAACCATTAGTATGGGTAAAGTCAGCTTAACAAGGATTTTACGTTAGTTGGGTAAAATCTACACGTACAGTTGGCTATTTCAGTCTATAACTCCGGCTAAAATAGCTTAAAAAATTGATTTAATCGACTATATAAACAGGTAAAATAAACCAAGCCTTACGGTTAAAATTTTTACCATTCGAAATAGTAGTTTTCACTTTGTAAAAAGTTGTATTTAGCATAATGATGTCATACGTACATAAACACAAAAGTAGCTTTGTTATTTGATATCCATAGCATATATCAGTCACGTACAATATGCATTTATGATTTGATTAAACGTCTGTGGAATTAAATTTTATTTTCGAGTTTTAAATATACAGCTTATGTTGGGTATTTGTGAAGTTGCTTTTATAACCATTCCTATTAAAAATGCTATATCAGCTTTAGCCTGCGAAAATTAAGACATTTTATATTGTGTCTTTCAAACGCGAGTTCATTTTATCGAGTGCTGTTACAAGTGAATATAAAGTTTTTTAGAACGTGCCTTAATTATCATTCGATTGCGATGGTTTATTGGCAGAGGGGCTTTAGGAGTACATAGACACCTTCAAAAGTAAGTCACTTTTATTTGTTCATGATACCAATAATATTTAATTGTCTTACAATGACAAGAAAAAAAATTAAAAATTCGATATCTGACAATGAGTCGGGTCTTTAAGCATAATTTAATTATGTATTTATGTACTTTAATAAACTTGTTCCACATTCATTAACGCGTAAAATCTTGTTACTTTTCCGGCTTTCAAGTCTCAGCGAATTCATAAATTTTTAAAGAGCAAACCCATCGAATTTCTAGGTGTAAAGATTGATTTTTCGGAATTATCTTGTATTTGTTTTTAAGCATACTTTTAACGTATTTCATTCTTTATAAGTTGAAGTTCTCACTACTTCATTGTTATTGAAAATTAATTATGCCGTTTATTGTTACTAGAGAAATTCCTGACAGCAGTTATCTCCCGAGATTTGATACCGGTTGCAGGGGACCGCTCTGTATTTATGTTTAACCTATAGCAGTGGAAATCTACATTCCAAGGGACAGCAATCAGGAAGGTTAGTACGCTTTAAAGTATAGTTAATACGTTTGAAATTTAATTATCTACAACGTAAAAACGTGATTTTTAATAATTTTTGGGCAATAACCTTTTAAATAAACATTTCTGGACCTGGTCTCTGCAAGGGAGGGCTTTCGAAATGTTGCCATAAGAAATGTAGTATTATAGACTGAACTTCAAGAACTAATAATTACTATTTATTACAGTAACAGAATTACATTGTTCTTTTTCAGTCAGCTGCTACGCCTGATCTTCAGAACGTAGATATTGGAGACTTGCCATCACCAGTGGGTCAGTTCATCAGCACTACTCAAAGTCAATCTGAGGCCACCTATAGTTCTAATCCATCCTTCAGCCAGGATAGTATTTCTTTGGATCCTGCCGCAGATACATACAGCATTCCTACACCATCTCCCAGGCCGAAGGGAATAATGAGAGTGTGAGTATTAATAGTTGTGATATTTCAGTAATTTAACCCATTGCTTAGGGTAAAGTGTTTCACCGTTGCCTCCAGTTGGTTCAACTGTTTCATGATCACTGTATAACGATCTAAACCTCTTTAAACAGAAATACATATCTTAGAAAATTCCATACAAGTATTTTTTGACCACTAGGATAGTCTTATTTTGATTGACAGGAGGTAATTACACTGGAAAATTCTTGACAATTTATTTTCATATTTGATTTTTTTTGAATTTGAAGTTTGGTGTAAAATCTTCGTACCGAATCTCACACGCGCTTGAATTAGTAACCAGAAAATCTGTCTCGATCAGGAATGTGTAAAGAAAATTATTCCTCATCTGTGACTCGGGGCACTTTTCAAAATATTCCTGACCTCGAGATTGTAAGAGACACCTGTAGGTGAGCTCGAAGAGATAAAGGTAAACCACGCCGGTTTTTGTCGTTTTTCTCGAAAACTATTAGGTTTATCGAGATGAAGAAGATTAGGTAATATAAAGCTTATTTAAATCCCTTTGTCAAAACCCATCAGGCGAGATTATCGATATTCTTGGTGCCAGTTGGCTCAAAAATTCGTTTTGGCAAGTTAATTCTCAGGAGAGTACACTGTACTAGTCAATTTTTTATTCAACCCATTATGTAAAGGTGTTTCGTTTGTTTTGAAATCCTAATCTCCTTTATTTATAAGATTAGTAAATTTTTTCTGAATGATTTTTGCTGTAAAACTGAAATATACGATTTAAAACGAAACTGTTGCCTTACTGTGGCGCCCGTACAATACGAGCAAATCAGGAATTAAATAGTGTATTTCAATTTTACATCAAAAATCATTCAAGAGAAAAATTTACTCGATACCAAGGTCTTATAAATAAAGAAAATTAGGATTTCAAAATAGGCGCAACACCCTGTACAGTGTTGGTACAGTGTACTCTCCTAAGAATTAACTTGCTAATACGAATTTTTCAGCCGACTGACACCAAGAATATCGATCATCTCGCCTGATGGGCTTTGACGAAGAGATGCTAAGATAAAAGATGACTGGACCACGATCGCGTCCGGATCTCAACAAATTTTTCTTGGCTACTTCATGACGAAGATGAGACCAAAAAGTTACGCCCGAATGTTCCTTGAGCAAATTTACTGGTGCAAATTGCTGATCCAAGTGTGACATACCTTCTTTCTTCGAATACACAAAACAAAGGCGAGGTACGAAAAAGCATTTTTGGTAGGGATTTAAATAAGCATTATGTTACCTAATCTCCATCTCAATAAACCTAATAGTTTTAGAGAAAAACGACAAAAACCGTTAGGGGACCTGGTTTATCCTCATTATCTATTCGAGCTCACCACCTACAGGTGTTGACTTTGAAGGGTTGATTTAACAACCCACACGTGAGTTACTCTTACTAGTCTACACAGTAAAAAATCAGTCTAGTGTTAAAAACTTAGTGTTCCGGTTAAAATAATAGAGTAAATTTTAAAGTGTCACTTTACACTTAATTTAACACTATATATTTTTAGTGTTAATTTACATTATATTTGCTAACAAACTCTGTACAGTGACAATTCTCACTACACGGAATAAGTAACACTAAAAGTTTTAGTATTTTTTACAACTTTTAGAGTTAATTGACACTAAAATGTTAATAGTCAACACACACTTTGTAGAGTCGTAGTTTTCACTACTAGTGTATATTAACACTAAAACGCGCCGACGCACTTGGCAGTATTGCACATGATGCTCGTGATATCTGCCATTGAAAGCGTCTTTGTTCGTAGGTGTTCTAGTGCGTATATGATTGTTACAAAGATATAAGGTTGTGTACCCTAAAAAGTTGCATTATAGTGTTATCGATCTTCAGTTATTATTATTTAAGGAACCTTTTAATCTTAGCAAGCGCCACACAAAAACTGATTTGTATTTAGTTCCGAAATACCTACGCGTTCTTATTCTAGTGTTATGCTTCTGAATATATAATCTCTGTATTCTCTTATAACACGGTATATGTATTAATTAAGTAATTATTTGTATATTGTTGTATTTTTTTGTAAAATAAATGTTTATATCAATTCTCAGCATTTATTTCAAGCTGCCTATAATATAACGCCTAATGTAACTTAGTGAATATTTACACTAGTTAACTTCACTACGCTAGTGTTTATTTAAACTGTACAGTAGAGTTACTTTACACTTGATATATTCACTATAATAGAGTAGATTCTCACTAAAAATACACTATTTTTAGAGTTCAAAAGTGAACACTGTCTAGAGGGACCTATATAAACTCGAGATAGTGTTGCTTTAGTGTTGATTTTAACACTAATTTTTTTACTGTGTACTAGGTTGATTTAACTATATGAGCTTCATTTCTAACTGTCTCATTTCGTATATCTAACTATACTATTAAGACTATTTTAACTATATGCAAGGCTGAAACAACCTAACACGGTATGGTAAATTTAACAATTTACCGGTTGGTTCTACCATATGGGAGTGTGATTGATTTAACCTTATTGGGTAAATTTAACCAAACACATTTTACTAAAATCGTATAGTTCGTGTTATCCATAAGTATTGTTGTCACTTTTTGTACCATATTTTCGGGTTGGTGCAACTCATTTTTGGTTAATTTAACCTTAACATTTTTTTCAGTGTTTGGTACCTAGGCAATACCATAAAATACTTTTATTTTCTTTAAATAAAGTTTAACCCCAAACTATAATTCAGCAGGAATTTGGTTATCATTAAAGGTAATCTATTTAAAATTTATGCAGAGGTTTGAAGAGCTTTCAAATAAAATTTTAAATAAAAATTTATTTAATAAATTGTTATCAATTAGTAAGCATTTAGCCATTTCAACTAACCTGCGTTTTATTCTTTCTGCTCTACCATTATTTTGTGGAGTTATAAGGTTGTTATTTCCAATTCATAGCTTTCTGCCGCTCTTTGTTAAGTAATTAATAAGTTTTTCATTTTGTACTCTGTTTCATTATCAGACCTGCTGGTTTTTTCAGATTAAAGATCGTTGCATAATTCTTTAAAACGGTATAAAATTTCGTTTTTATATTTAATATCAAAAATCATAACTAGATAAGTAAAGTCATCTAAGAAGAGTTACCAAATAATTACATTTTCCTACATTGTAGTTGTGAGACCACAAACGTTACTATGTATACCTACTCCGGAAAACTCCATACAAAATTGACCTTGAATGACAGTTTTATTTCAGTTAGACGACTGAGTACGTGAATAAAAACATAAAAACGTACAATAATAGATTACTTTACTGTCAGTTTCCGAAAAAGTATTTTGTATAAATAAATTATATGGTTTCTTTAAATACTGATAGACGTGTTCAAGAATTTTTTCAAACAGGATCTATTCTAGATTCTATTGTTATAATTTTTAAATTGTACTTATTAAATTGTAATTTTTAAATTTAAAAGTGCTACAATAAATTATCTTCAAAGTGCTATAAATAGACACAGCGCATGTCGGCGGTTGCAGCTTCTAGACGCTAGTGATTAAACAACTTGTTTTTATACTTATAATGTTAAAAAGAAGTGCTTGTGTATATTTGTTTAAGAACTGATACTATGGTAGTTCGATTGTAGAGAAAACTTAATTCTTTTAAATAATTTATAATATTTATATTGTTATCAAAACCTACATGTTTATATGCATACAGTTTTATGAAAAAAATAAAATAGCTTTCGGGTACAGGATGTAGCGTTTGAAAAATATCTCGCATTTTTATTTCCTTTTTTTCACTTCTCTAATAGTTTTATATCAGTCGAGCACCGTGTCTAGATTCGACATGTCTTCCGGACTCGATGTTACACATGTTTTGAAAACTGTTTTTGATGTAATTTTTCCTGCTGAAACCGAATCCGAAGGGCGCCCGTCAATATGCCCTTATTTTGACAAATCAAAAACACGCCACTTTTCAGTTTGCATCTTAGCAACTTAGTCCTTGATGAAGCTAAAAGTTAATTTTTTTCAAAACTTTTACCAAAGTTGTAAATTGCAACATACTGCTTGAAATTAAGTTTTGAGAAAAGAAAGTTACCATTTTGTTATACTATGTCATGTTTGTGCATTATAATTTTCACCAAGCGAAAAGCTTTTTTAGTACAAGAGATAGACCCCTGTAATGTATAATCAAGACTACATTTAGTAAAAAGTCCAAAGAATTTTTTGGTGAAAAAAAACATATCGCTATCTGTATTTCAGACGAAATTATTGTCATCACAATATCTTCTAAGCAGTCGACTATGCCAATTTTGGTACTTACGCACTTATCATATGGAGCCGACGCATACTTTTATAATATACGCATTCAGGACAGTTAGGTGGTAAAAGGTTGAAATTAATGTCTCCCATACATAGAGGAATCTCTTTTCCGGGTATTCCGGATGCCTTCCACTATGCAAGATGGATGGCTAAGGTCTTTTATTGCTTTAAGATATTTTTTTTCAGAAGTGAATTAAAATTGACGTACCACGAAAAAATGGTATCAAGAATGTGTGTTTTTCTGGTTTGTCTATGTCACGACCTTCTAGATTTCACGAGACGAAGTCTCTTATCCGGCCTGCGCACTCCATTAGTTCAAGTGTTTCTCCGCTGGCGCCAGCAAACACGAAAATGCGGAAACGGATATATAACACGTAAACGCCAATTTCAAACTACGCTAACTTCGCGCGCTTTTATACTTTTTGTCGGTTTTGCGCGTATCGTCAATAAATTATATTTTCCTAATCTTTTAAGGCAGTTTTCTTTATTTTTTAATATAATTACGTTATTTCCTTATTTGTTTAAATTTTCGTAGTTTTGTATCTGTTTTTTCGTTCACTTTAGTAATGGCAAACACTAACAGAAAAAAAGTATAACTGCAGCAATGCAATGTGTAATAGTACTGATCCTACAATATCATTTCATGAATTTCCTTCAAATTATACCTACCTTACGAGAAAGATGGTTTCAAATCTTACGTTGGGGTTATGGACACCAACACTCAACAGCAAAATAATATATACTTCTTTATTTCGACAGATCACCAATTACAGATACCTGAAAGAGTCAATTTCTACATCGAACTTCCTAAAAATATAACAGAATTAATAAAAGAACTCCAAACCTTATCTATGCATCTCGATTGCGAATTCTTTCAGCATCTGTAGCCCTTCTGGCAGGATACATTGCAAAAAAACTGAAGAAAGGATTGAATGTCAATAGCCTATTAGATTCTCTGTTAGCTGCCTCGTGTTCAAATTCACTGATAGGATTTGTAAATCTTCAAAACAGAGGTGCCTTAAAATACTCCACTAGAAGATTTACACTTTTAATCAACCAAATAATCGAACTTTATCGAAATAATCACTGGGTATTTCTAACTCCAATTGCTTTTTCACAGTTTTTGATTTGCCACGACCACAAGCAGGAACTTAGTAATATAATTCTTTAAAAATTGCTAAAACCTTGTTTGGCAAACAGAAACATTGCAAAAACGTGAACAGATAATGTACTTACTGCTCACTATCTCTATATCCTAAATCCAGCTCACGGGAAGTTATAAAATTGTAATTTCAATAATGTTATTGAACATGTAAATAAATTTTAATAACATAATTAATTTAATTATATAAATTTATTTAATTAATTCGCAAAATATTTACGTAAACATGCAATGCTTGACATTTGTAAGGGTTATCTAACCTATATATCTTCAACTGACAAATAAACATCAGCGTGTCAGCTAGCGCCAAAACGGCGAAATTTTGCGTTTTCTCAGAAACAAAGTTTATATGGGAAATCGTAAAAGTGCCCAGGCCGGATAAGAGACTTCGTCTCGTGAAATCTAGAAGGTCGTGGTCTATGTACATTAAAGTCTGGTTTTGTTTCTAAAGAAAGATATTGCTACTTACATTAACGCAATATCATACTTCAAAATATACCGAAAGTTTGTTCAAGCGACTAAAAATATAAAGATCGATCAAAACGTTAAAGCTGCTAATGACATGGCCGAAAGATATGTCAAACTCCTGGACGAATTGAAGTGTTTTAACTAAAAAGGAGGATCAAAATACAAGGGATGCAAGAAAATTAACACATGGTACCAAAAAGACTGTTGTATTTGATTTATAAGGTTTATATTTTCGCAATTTGGTAATGCCAGATATTTTTTATTGCTTTTCTGTTTAATACCAAGGTATTTACTATTTTAATCATAAAATACAATAAAATCATGATGATATAGTTATTTTATGAAAATTTCAAATCAGTCTTCTAAACGAAGTCATTGAGGTTGTACGTCTTACGGTTATCCAATTGATTTAAAATTTTACAAGGCCTTTAACTTTTATATTTGGAAAATCTTAAAGGGTAGGACCGCTAGAATTTGAAAAAATAATAAAATTCTATGTAAATAAGAACTACCCTAGTATGCATACTAGGGTGGTTCTTATTTGGGTCATGTTGGAATTTCGGTTTTGCCGGGTGCTCATTTGATTCTAAAAAAAAAACTTAAAATTTTAAGACCAATACGAACTTCCTATCTCTATTCTAATCAATCGCTGTAATGAAGAGAAGTTTCCCATTTAAAATGCACGCTTTTTTTCACTTCTTATGTATATATTTGTCCACTGGGACAAATTGTTGAGAAAAAAGTTAAAAATTGATTTTTTTGGAATTAACAGGGTTCGATACTACTTTTAGGCACAAAAAATTATATGGCGCATTCGATTTTTTCCAACTACATATTTACAAATAAATTCAAAATAATACACCATTCAACTAATTGAACCCTAAGGTTGAAGTGATGTAGAATGTCCCATATAATTTTTTTTCTCGCCTAAAAGTAGCATCGATGCTCGTTAATTCTATAAAATCAATTTTCAATTTTTTGCAAAAATTTGTCCCAGTGGTCAAATACATGCATAACAATTGAAAAAACCCATGTATTTTAAATGGGAAACTTCTCAACGTTACCACGAATGATTAGAATAGAGATAGGAAATTCGTATTGGTCTTAAAATTTTCAGGTCTTTTTTGGAATCAAATGGGCACCCGGCTAAACCGAAATTCCAACATAACCCAAATAAGAACTACCCTAATGCATACATAACGTTAAAAAACGGGATTACTATTGGTTATTTGATAATTTTTATTTGCTACAAATTGCAAGTAAAAAGCTGAAATAATAGACAGTTCCAAGTAACGATCATTATTCATATAATATTTATTTTTCTATGTCATTTATTATGTTGCTTTAAATACACTTCAAAATGTACAAATGGACCTCACACTTTTAGCTAGCATTCCCACGTTTTCATTTTCAAAATGAGCGTAGCCAATTAAAAAGCTTTGATATAAGCTGTAATAGTAACAGTCAGCGTATGTTTTACAATATCTTCAAAATAAATCATTATTACTCTTATATTCTTTATTTTCTGTATAATTAAGTATATAATTTAATATTTCAACGTAATTAGACCCAATTAGTTAAGCCATAACTTTACTAAAAGACTAGGGTCGCACTTGACATCTTCATCTCATCTTAGCTTAATTCCGCCCTCTTTTAAATTAAGTCATTTAGGTGGGGATGGCACGAGACGTCACTAAGGAGTGTTTTAGTATTAAAAGCTTTTGCCAGTTTCCCGTTAGTCGTATTTTAGTGGTCGCATTATTAGATTAGCGGTTTCATAAACATACATTAATATCAATTTGAATCGGTGTCAAATTAACAATTCAACACTGGACCACATAACTAGCGATTACTAAATGAAAACACTTTACAAATTTTATTGAATGAGACAGATGCTTTCAAAATAATCGCGATATAAAACAAATGTTTTAAATAATTTCGTAGTTTTTATTTTGATTTTTCAAATACTTTTTAAAGTTAATTAAAAAGTTAGTTTTGATATTAGACATGTCGAAAGTGTTATAATAGAAGATAATAATTTGTGGCAAGGTATCAGTAAACATTCAAAAGCGTGCATCCAAAACTATTTGAACTGGACATGAAAACAGTTTAAAAGTCTTCAGGAGGATTGCCATGCTGGGATACAACGGTCAAACAATGGGAATAACTGAAACCGGAATGGCAACGGAACTTAGTTGCAGAAGCACTCATGGGACAGATAATACCGCGCAATTCTCTGTTAGTAGCCTTTTAAGACTTGGTCAGAAAAGGCTCCATTCTGAAACTGAAGGAAGCGAAGGTAAGCAAAATCTTAGGATTCTATTAAATATTAACTTTTCTCAACTTATTAATAAGATAAAAGGATGTTTCCCAATAGAGCCTTAAGATAACCAAAAGACAAAACGGTCACGAATTAAGAAATGTAATAAAATGCAAGATGCAATAAAACTATTTTAAGACGCAAGACAATAAAAACCACATTTTAAAAAATAACACTTAGATGTCTAACCAAATTTTATTGTAACTCATTCGCTCAACACAGCTGACTTTAACCGTCACTTTACTTGTCACTTGTGAAGGCTCCGGTTGAAGTTAAGAGGATGCCGACGGAAACATGTTTGAAATTTGTACTACCTAACATTCGTCGTGATTAGTGTGTTCAAAGAATTAGAGAAGTTATAAAAAAATTATTAAACATATGGGATATCTACTATCATATAGAATTAGTTCGGAGAATGTCAGATTTCCTTTAAAAAGTTAAAAGGAAAAAGTCAACAACTTCCTCAAGACAAACATATTAATCAAATGCGTTGAATTGCTAAGTTTTATTTTTCTTGGTTCATTTTTAATTGAATATCCTATGCAAAGCATTTTAAATTAATCCATAGAATCCTAGTAAAGAAGTCGTACCGTCGCAAATAATTAAATTGAAGGCAATTAAAGGAAAGGTTTAAAGGATAGTTAAGAATAATATTTGTTTGATGTCATCTTTGGCGTATTGAACTAGGGTTAAATATTCTTTACCCAGAAGAATCATAGATTGGATATTCGTATACGCATTTATCTCATTCTTTTTCTAGATTGGCACTTGTACCACTTTTACAGTAGTCTCAAATATTAGCTGTCGTATAGTACTAGTTCCAACAGCTTTCGCTTTATTACAATTCCTTGTTCATTAAATCATGAAATGAGGCATAAAATGTTAAGATTATTGAGAGACTGAATTATCAAATATATTAATTCGTTGGTGAAAACCCTAATGGTAGATTTGATGATGCGGAGTAGTTTCTTAACAGTAGATAACGATATCTACAAAATGAACAGATCACAAAATTAGTTATGCCAACTTTATCCCTTTGATACTATATTAGAGCGTTACTCTTGAACGAACTTGTCTCATGCCTAAATTTCGCAGTCGTGGAATTACTCGGCGGTGCATGCACTTGTTTCTTTGAAACCCCAAAACAAGTTAATCCTTACAGTTCTAATGCTGAAACAGTAAAGCATGACTTTGGATTAGTAACCACTTCTAGAAAGAAAAGTCGAATTTTACTTTAAGCAAGATTTATGGAAGCAAGTTACCTGCAGATCTTTTTTAAAGATTTTGAAATTTGATGTAATATAATGGCAAAATCCCTAATCCGTATCATGCTTTAATTATTGTATACTGTAGAAATCGCAGAACAAAGCTTTAAGGAGAAGTCACTTTGACACTTTAATATTAAAGGCTTGGACCCTTACAATTTGGTCGTAGAACGTTTTTCAAAAGCATGCAATTTCAATAATTAGTAACAAAGTCTGGAATTTCAGTTCTAAACTTACTTTTGGCATGGTATAATGAATATTCTATAAGAGATACAACTCTAAAAAGCACGATTAGAACCGATGTTTATTTTAACAAAAAATTAAGAAATTAACAAATATTCACAAGAAAATGAATACATACTTGGTTTTCAAAAAGTTTTTTGTTATATTTTTCTAAACATGCTTTTTGCAGTGGATCGCTATTACAGATGTTACAAGCTTTAGAAAATAATATCTTTGATATACCTTTAAAATAATTAATTGTAGTGAATCTTATAAATAAATCTATTTAATATTTGCTCGTCTATATGTTTAGAAAAGATTGGGAGATTTTGTTGAATTAAGATCGTTACATCTCTGAATTACACATTTTGGCGGTAAACCTACTGAAATTCCATAGAGAACTAGATATCTTCATGACCAACATAATTTAGTGCAATTACGTTCCTACTATTATTCAATTTACCTATCAAATGTGTGATTTTACCGTGAATACACAGAAAAAAATATGATTAAACCAACCAAAATTATTATTACTTCAACAGTAATTTATGATTAATATAGGCACAACTATTATTACGGTTACATTGGCTATAGCGTGATTGTTAGTCAAGTTTCATTAATTCAACAAAACTCAATATTTGGCAGACAACCATAAGCATGTAGTTAAAAGTAACTAAAGCCTTGTGTTATAACAACTATGTCTGTTTCATTAAATTAACTATAAAAAAATTATTGGTACATGACAGTACTGTTGATGCAAGCACTTTATTTACTTAAAGAAACTAATTCCGTGTTATTCTTTGAACTATACAGTTAATAAGCAAACAAAATGAAATAATTACAAGAATTAAACTAGATGGTTGATTGATAATAACGTAATAATATATTTAATTTAACATATATTTATTTGTTGCACCATATAAAAAGTTTTGTTAGATCTACCATACAGTTCAGTTGCAATAAGCGTATAATATTGTTCCTACATGGGCTTTCAATAACAACTAATTGCTTTCTTTTAAAAAGTTTATTATGTATTCCATAACTATACATATGATACATTATGTATCATCCATGCTAAGATACTATCAGCGCCGCCCTTGATTTTGAGGCCCCGAGCACAAATATCGAGTGGAGCCCCCAGTAAATAAAACAGTGTTGATTAAAATAAGGTACCTCGCCGCGGGAACCCACTAATAGTTACCGGGGCCCCGGGCATACGCCCGGCTGACCGACCGTAGGTAACGCATCATTCCATCAAATCATTCCATACTAAAGACCATATTTTGCAGTTACATAATGTTAAATATTCCATATCCCATTCCCCTAGTTTCTGTTTTACTTCTTTCATATTTTTCCTATTTTACAGTCACTATTACTATTCACCAAAACAATCAACGTGCACGGCAATAACACTGAGTTTGAAGCAAAGATTTGATGACGAAGTTATATTGTGCACAATTGCACATGTTCACATGAAATGACGCCTAGATGGAAATAATACTGCAAGATCAGCATAATTTAATAAATCAGTATAGTCACCCTAACAATATACTTAGTTGTGGTTGTATATTACAATATGTTTTAGTTAACGGTAATCATCAAAACATTTACTTCATTTAAGAGTTTTGATAATTGCTTCGATTATAATTGTTCAACTATTAGAGCATTGTTAAAGTAACAACATCAACATTTAGATTTTTATTGGTTTAATTATAAAAATAGTTAATTCTACCATATTTTTCATAACTATCTTGTATTGTAAGCGTCAACTATATTATTTTTTTGAGTGTATAATCGTATGTCTCATTAAGAAATCAAATAAAGAGATTAACCCGTCCTTTTTAAAAAAGTCGTTTGTAAAATCTCTCCAAGTAAATAAAGTTACTATTTTTTCATTCTGTTTATTAGCTTAAAGTGTATATTCAGAAAATGGCGAAAAAAGATTATTTAAACCCAATTTTAAAGAAAAACTATTTAAATATGTAAGTATAGCCTATTTTTAAAATAAATGCGGCAGGCGCGCGATACCGTTTTTCCTAGCTCAGTTAGTTAAAGCGGGCTGATAATAAATTAAAGTCGTTGCCACCCCAGGTTCCATTCGATGAAACATATTTTTTTATTTTCCTGCTCACTACTCTACGCTTTTGTGCTAATGTCTCTACGTGTATATTTAACCCGTACAAATGCCCCAAATATTTAAACTACTGATTTTTCAATCTTTCCAATGAATACATAGTACGTTGTATAAATATAATTAGCGTCCTTTTCTAAATCAACTTTTTGACATGCTGTAAACTGCTTTGAAGATTAGGGGCATAAAGCATTTTTTTAATTCGAATTCGTGTATTGTCTCCTGTTTGTTATTTTTTAAATTCATTACTCGTGCATTTTATTTGAAGACCACCCTGCTAACCACTATGCTAACTTTACGTGTTCAGAATTCAAATAAGAGGTATCAGCCAGTTCATGGAATATCTACTTCCTTAATCTCAACTTCTCCCAGACACATTGTGAAGAATCTTTTTAACAAAGACACTTTGTTCTAAATACAATGCGTTAATTTGGTGGCACTTTTGTAAAACAGTTCAATGCTCTTTAACTCTTTCTGATTTCCGCAATTGACAGTCTTCTATAAGTAGTTTTATTATTCATGTCCTTAGTTTTCGCTTGTTCCAAATGGTCCAGCTTTTCCAACAATATAATGCAGTCTCCAAATCTATGCTTTTATTGATCCTAACCATTTCAAAAACGTTATACGTTCTTGGCAGCTTCATGTTCCTTTGAAATTTTCGTTAACCAAAGTCTCAATAGATAACTCTATCCTTTTTCTAATTTGGGAACATTAAACCGACCGTACGAACACTCAGTGTCATGACTGTGGCAATAGTTCTAATTGGAGACCATAGGATACAACATATTAGTGAAGTAAGATAGAGGACACCTGGTCTTGAGACGCTTTCAAAATGCGAGGTTCTCGGATCGGCATGTGTTAATCATCTTCCACTCTATACAGAACAATATTTTACAAATGAATAGTAGGTACAGCTGATTTCAAATAAATCTAGGGCAAGTCTTGAGAGTATTTTTGCGTTTTCAACAACGTGCGAACCAGACTTTCAATTATATTTTCATAGGCAACTCTATAAAATGTATTAAACATCAAGGGAGAGAAGAAGTATTACTAAGACTGTCCTAGATTTATTTGAAATCAGCTGTACATCGCGTCTTTCGCGGTTACGTACCGTGACGCATACGGCGCATTTTTATGATTGGCGAATACTCAGAAATTATCTTTAAGCAACTAAACTTTTAATTTGATGCATTGTTTTGCGCTTAATAAAAATACATTTGTTTTTTCATATCTGATGCCGTTTACGAGCAAATCAAGCTAAAACGTGCGTTACGTACAAATGACAAAATGGAAACATGAAATACTAGGTAATTATAAATTTTGCAATAGTTCTGCGACCTATTCATAAAAAAACTTACAAGTTGATTATTTAATATTAGAGAAAACATCAAAAATGATGGCATACTTATGGGTTTGTTTTGAGATGCTCTTAATGTTCAATCTAGAGTCACCTGTCACCTGCGTTACGTACTGTGATATATCAAAAATTGCATATTTCATTTAACATTATTATTGAAGTTCAGACACAATTTCTTTTAGTTTAATCGATTTTTAGTTGTCTAACACATTTTTTTGTATTATTCAATAACAATGAACTGCAATTTAAAACTAATCTCACTGACAATATTGTCCTTAACCACCACCGTAATTACATGCACCCAATGACAGTTTTCATTCTACTGAACACATTTTTGCATAAAAGTCTAACAAATCTGCCATTATCATCGTAGCTTGGCTGCGGCAATTGTAATTTGTGTTATAACATGAATTTGACACCTGCTAAAATGCATTGCTTTAAGTCTTTTTAAGCATTATTGAACATTGAATTTTATCTGTGGAGATTGACCTTTTCGCGGAATTCGCGACTATTCAACTTTTAATCAACTAATTTATAATAGAAACAACGATACCTAGGGCAATCTTTGTTCAACATTCTTCCTCTAACATCTTTAAAATGTTTAGAAAGTATATAAAACATGTTAAGCGTGTATTTCACAAAATGAGCAATATGTGATTTCTGAATTCAATAATTCAATGAATTTAGCAGAATTTAGACAATTTTTTGAAAACTGGGCAATCTTTATTTTCAATACAATGTATACGTTAATAGCATATTTCAAAATACTTCAAAATAAAGAATTGCTTTGTGATTTAAATACTATAAAAAAGAAAAGGTTTTATTGATTTAACGACCGTGACATAGAGCGACATGTCGCACTTTGTTGTACAGCCTATTCTTATTAAATTTTTATGCACTGTCAAAGTGAAAAAGCTAAAAAATTAATGAATGCATTCGTCAAGTTAGAGTACGTATAGTTTGGTAACGTATGCCATTCATGAACTATCGCATCTGAAGTCTTCAACAGTGGCTACAATCGAATGACTTGAAGTTGATGTTTAGTTCTGAAAATAAGTAGATATCAGAGCGTGAGTTGGCTGAAAATGTTAAAAATTAGAAATTGTATTCGAATTAGAAGATTGGAAGAATGAGTATAATATAAATTATGGCTTCTGAAAACATTTTTAAAAAGCTTGGTGCACAATTAATACCAAAAAACTAATAGGCAGAAACAATTAGGTTATGATTTCTCACGAACTTTTCCATGTTTCAAAAATGATGAAGACAATTTCTTTGCATGCTAACAGTATGTAAGTCTTGGGTGCATAACTAAATAAATATATCCGAGAAAACAATCAGAGATTGGAATTACGTATTTATAAGAGGGAGAGTAAATTATTATTTTAACGTAGAAGAGGGTGCAAAGATAAAGGAAGCTTATGGAAGATTTAATAAAACACAACATGCGCTGTATATTATGTAATATTATTACAGGAACATATTATGGTATAATTTTAATAGATTAGATAGAGGCACTGATTGGATTAAATTGGGTATCCCTTAATTACGATCAATGAATTATGCATAAATGAGAATAATTTAATTTACTGGTCAATCTAATAATTCCAATATTATAAAATAATAATCGCATTAATAATAATCCAATAAATAAAAATTCAGGCATATTGAAAGATGTACTTGTAGACAAGTTATTTCAAAATAAAGTAAATAAAAAGTAAAATAAAGTTTGTTCTTGGGTAAAGGAAATCCGTCTAGAAATTCTTAAAACATTCAATAATTAGTTCTTTTAATATTTTATGAGATTGGAAACTGTTTTTTATATTTTAGTAATGTGTTTCTAAGAAACCTTAAACCTATATCCAAAATAACAATTTTTAGCAAACATGAACTTGGACTCATGAGAAAACTTTAATTAGTGGCGCGTGCGTTTGACATGTTAAGATGCGTAAATGACAGTTGGAAAATGTGCCAGAACTTAGTTTTATAACATAACAAGTAGTTCTACGATGAAGTAATTAGAATAACAGTTCAAAAACATTCCTAAAATAAATACTGTATGTGCATGTTTTCGAATATTTGTGATAAATATGTTGTACATGTCGGATAATTACGAATTTTATAAATATTAATAACCTTTATGTTATCTACCTAGCCATGAAACAAAAAAGTGACGATGTCAAACAAATTATTAAAAAATTGCTGTCACTGTTAGAAGTACACGTGCTAAGTTGTGTTTAGTTTGTGCCGTTTATAGAGATTTGAGACGGTCTATTTGTTGATAAAATGAGTGAAACTAAGGTTGAACATCGCAGCGTAATAAAGTTCCTGACAAAAGAAAGCAATGGTCCAAAAGCAATTCATGAAAGAATGGTTGCAGTGTATGGGGAAGATGCACCATCTTATTTTCAAGTAAAATTTTCGTCTAAACTCTTTCGATGGGGTCGAGAATCAATCAATGATGACCCAAAGTCCGGACGACCCGTTGAAGCTCGAACTGAAGACATTGTGCGAAAAGTCGAAAATTTGGTACTGCAAGATCGGCGTGTAAAGATCTCTGTCATTGCCAATGAAGTCGGTATATCCGAAACAAGTGTCCTCAAAATTTTGCATGACGATTTGGGTATGAAGAAGGTGTCTGCACGATGGATTCCCAGATTGCTTACACCTGAACAAAAACTGTACAGAAAAGAAGTTTCCCAAGAAAATTTGGCCGAGTTGGAGAGGGACAAACTTTTTTTTTCTCGAATTATCACCGGTGATGAGACCTGGGTACATCACTGGGACTCTCCTACTAGACAAGAATCCATGCAGTGGGTTCATAAAGGCTCTCCACCACCAAAAAAGGCCAAAACACAATTTTCTGGAAAAAAACTGATGGCAACTGTTTTCCGGGATGCTGAAGGAGTCTTGCTAATTTAATATATGCCGAGGGGGTCTACCATAAATGGAGAGGCCTACGGAAACACAATTAAAAATTTAAAACCGCTCTGGAGGACAACGCCCGCATTCTTATCCACAAAAAAACTTGTTGCTGCACGACAATTGGCGGGTTCATAAGGCAAACCGAGTTCAACAGATAAATAATCAATGACTGTGGGTTTATAGAGTTAAGGCATCCACCTTATAACCCTGACCTAGCTCCGTCAGACTTCTTTTTATTAAGAAATTTAAAAAAGCATCTCAGGGGAAAGCGTTTTGCTTCTGATGAAGAACTCAAAGAAGCTGTTGAAGAATATTTTGCAGGGTTACCGAAAGAATTTTTTTCTGAGGGTATGGGGCAATTGCAAAAAATGGAATAAGTGTATTAGTGTTGAAGGGAGTTATGTAGAAAAATAAATCTTTTTTGTTCTCTTATGTGCTTTTTTTCATGGCTAGGTAGATAACATAAAAATACGCCCTCGTACTTTGCTCAAATTAAAATAATTGAAGGAAATAGAATTCAATCACAGCAGAAAGCATTCTTATTATTAGATAGCATTATTTTGGAAAACGTGTTTGACGTAGAATTATAAATCTTGAAAGCAAACAGTCGGATTTGCGTTCTCCCATATGTCCTCAATGTCCAACAGGATATTGAGTTAAAATCGAGTTATCCTGCTGACTCTTCACTGTGACTATTAACCCAAAAGCATATTAGTTCATCTACTTTTATTTTTATTAAAGAGTATCCCGTAATCTTTACTGCGAAACTTCTTTTTGGTCTACAAAGTGATTGTTCCATATTGCTAGAAATTAAGTACTGCTTCTGGACACACTCCATGCAACGTTTCATGAAATCTACAGAAGTGAAGTAAACTTCCAATTAAAGCATGAATTAAGAAACAAGTTGTTTTCTAATATATCAATTATTTTAATCTGTTGTTATAAAAAGTATAAATTGATTGAAAAATTATAAAACAAAATAATTATCAGATAACTTAGTTATGAAAGAATTAATTAGAAATTGGATTAGTAAACCCGAAAAAATCAAAATTGATCACTTGAAAAAGCACAAAATTTGGTCAAACAAAGCAATATTAGTTCTATGAAATTTCCAGAACTGGCTTATGTATTGTCATAGTTATTAATAGATGCATCCCTGCTAATGCAAGTATTTTGGTTTGTAAGCATAAATTGTCACTTTTTTTGTTGAATTGTACTCATTTTGCAATAATTAAAAAATGTATAGGTATGTATAGTTTTATTTATAACAGCAAAAAATTATTATAAAAAATATACAAATTGTCACATTAAAAATTATAATATGTATAAGACTAATTAATCTGACCGTAATTCGGACGAAGAAGAGTTGTCTCCCAATCTAATGATCGTTAAATCTGGGCGCAGACTTATATCCATTAAAACTGCTTTCAGCAGAAACGTTTTCGCTGAAACCAAAAACATTTCATTCTATCAAAAAGCAAAACTGCTTTCAGCAGAAACATTTCTGCTTAGGGCAGAATCGTTTTCGCTGAAAACAAAAGCATTTTGTTCTGCTGAAAAGCGCTTGCCATAATTTGTTCAATCAAAGCAATTAATTTTTCTGCGTCTATTTTCCTACTAATAATAAAAATAATGTATTCACAAAAAATTTATTGTAACACAATCAACACTGCACTTAATGCCAGAATACCGCGGCCATAATACCGCCGGACAAAATACCGCTAACTAAAATACCGCAAGGACTAAATACCGCGAGTGTTACATCTTGTGCGACATAATATACAATCATTTATTCATATGACTCCTTATAGTGTTTACTTGCAAATTATTTATTGGGGAATGGTACAAATGTTTTAATTTGGTTGTTTAGTGTTTTCAAGAACTTGTAGATTTTTGTTATTAACTGTGAAATCCGTTCAACTGCTTCTTCATACGACAAATATTACATAAATAAATAACAACAGCTACCAAGTTGTTGAAAACACTAACCATTTGAACCAGGCTTGGAACATTCGCAAATATGAAAATGGAAGAGGCCGTAGGAATAAATGATTTTATATTGTTACACAAGATCTAACACTCGGTGGGTATTTTGGCCTAGCGGTATTTTAGCTCCCGGTATTTTGCCTTTGTGGTATTTTGGCCGTGGTATTTCGACCGCGGTATTCTGGCCGCGATCAAATGTCCGAATCCGGCTTAAATGTGCTTAATAGTGCTGTACAGTGTTTTTGCCTTTATTTCAATCATGCTCAAAGTTGTTTAAACGTGCTGTACAGCGTTTGTGTAATCACGTAAGATAAGTGTGCGGTATTCCTATAATAATCACTGAAATGCATGCTTAAGCATATTTAAGCAGAACCTTTTTTTGTTTTGCTGGACAAATGTGCGTGCAGCTTAAGTAAGAGCGCAACAACGACTTAAATAGTTATTATTATTATTAGTTTATAACTTATAGTTTATTATATTATAAGTTTTATGTAACCACAAAACGAAATCATCTGACCGTCGCGCAATCTGTGAGTGCCTTCTAATTGGAGAGGAAATTTCTCTTTAGTGTATTCTTTCTAAGTAAATGATAACAATCTTCTCTTAATAAATGATTATTATGGTTATTTTAATCTGTTATAAAAAGTAAAAATTGATAAAAAAATTATAAAATAAAGTAATTACCAGATAATTTAATCAGGCAACCTCTTTCACATCTGGCATCACTCGGGGCTCTCGAAACAGTCAAGTAAGCACTTGTTCGTGATACGGAAGAAAAATTCTATTCAAATATTGCCCACTTTTGTAGGGAGTGGCTTAAGTATTTATGTTCCTGGGTGAACAAAGTACAGTACCAGCCAACTGCCAAAATTATATTTACGAATATTTATTTTGTTTTTCTTATTTTTTAATTGCAAAAATAAAAAAGAATTAGGTTTTTTAAATGTTACTTTGACATTGGCTTAGGGGTTTTCTTGCTTGGGTATACCCTCCAGTTATTCATAAATAATTTTTTTAAGACACGTGGCACTTATTTTAACCTATTCAGTATAAAAATAAACAGAGTAAAACTAAAACATTACAACTTTAGGGTTTTACTAAATGCTGGGTTGTAGGGTGATATTGTTGGATGGGTACCCCCTAATTTCTCTGGAGGAATATCATTTTTAAGACATCGTGCACTTATTCTAGCCGTTTACCCCGTATGGCAGTATTTTTAAAAAGTTAAAAAAAATCCTAAAATCAGGGGTAAGAGGTTAAGGGACTGTGATGGAAGGTTAGTGTACCATAAAAAATAGTTAGAAGCTTAATAGTGAAAACCGCACAATTTCATCTTATTTTGTTATTTTCTATCTTGTTTGTCAGTATTTGCTGTTAAAATATGTTATTTTTGGCTAGGACACCCTGTATAGTTACATGTATCTGCAGGTGTACAATACTTGTGTTAATTGATGAGATTTGCAGGTATCTGATGCTAGACTCTGATCTGAAGTTATCAGAGGCAGGTTTTGTGTAAGAATACTTAACATATATTTTACACCTGTTCCCAAAGCCTTCTCAAAACGATACTTACACCAAAGAGAGGTGTCATTTAACTGTATAACATCTTGTATTTCAAAAAAGTTTGAAGGTACACTTTCTTAGATATTCTAGATCAAAGGTCGCTTTATATGATCTTGAAATAAAAAGCTCAATATTTTAATATAATATAATTTCTTATGAAAGCTGTGCTCCCTTAGCTCTAAACATGCCCAAGATGAAATTTCTACAATAATTTAAAGTTTTATGAATTGTGATTGTTCACCTGGTAAGCATGAATTTTACATTCTTGTGATTACACAAAAGTGAGACCAGATACGGAAAAACATTCTAATCTTTTTAATAAGAAATTATAAAGCGACTTTATCTAAATAGAACGGCCTCATTAATGGTAATTAAGATGAAGTTTACTCACTAGTGAGTAGAAGTAGCCACCGACCGCCAACTTACATTGCATAATATTGTTAAAGTCCAGTCATCGGGCTAGAGTGTCAAATTTAATTCTGTCAAAACTACAGACTAAACTATACATTTCAAATTCAATATTTGAATTTACATAAAAAGGTGTTAGATAAAACGTTGTATGGCACACGTGAATTAATGTTATTATTCTCTCAGAAGAATTTTTCATTCATAGATAATATTTTACTTAACTCACTAGTGCCATAAATAACTTTTATTTTGCCTAAACTTTTTAATCTCCATAAACCTAATAATCTCTGATAACGTCAAAAACCATTTGGAGGCGTAGTTAATTCTCGACATATCGTTCAGTTCCCCACGTGTCTCTTAATCGGCAGCTGCTTAACAAATCACAACAAGGACCTATTATGCAAAAATCTCATAGTCCAAGAACCTATCTTAACTTTCCACTAGTACTCTTCAAAATCTGAAGACCGTCTGGACTAAGATACTACATACTCGATTTCATTTTTCCATCAACAATAATAATAATCTAATTTCAAAGGTATGCCAAAACGTCCTTACTATTTAACACTCACTACAATATTTAATATTAATGGCAATCTAATTTACCAATTACATGCCTTATAAATGTAAGCAATCAAAATTAAAGAAGTGAATTACGTCTGTTTAACAAGATCACGAAAATCTACTGATTTTCTGCTTTTTGATTTTATAGAAAATTATTGGAACTTAATACCCAAAACAGTTCTAATATTTTAAATTTACATCTTTTAGGAACATGAGATTAATTTAATTTATTAACATGACATAAAAATGTAAATCCCGCATTAACTTATTATGCAAATATTAATTTTATTCAATTAAGTATTTCAACACAGATGGTCTAAGAAATCTTTACTTCCTTCAGAGACTATGAAACTGATAATGCGCTATCTTCTTTTACAAGAAAAGTAGAATATATCATATTTCATTCCACAAACAAGTCATTGATACAAACAGTAACGCCTTTGATGTATAAGCTAATGCGTGATATTCTGCTCCACTGCACCGGCAGCGCATATCATACCTAATTACATGACGTATTAGTTTCAGAACGGTTTTAGTCATGTGTAATGTGTGTATAAATTTTAAATGTTACAATTATTATACACATGCCTTAACCTGGGAAGTCCGCATATTAGACCTGTTTGTGATTGATGTTCTAACTGATAGTTCTTAGTACCGTACATACTAATAAAAAAATAGTGTATACTACGTATTACACTACCAGAGATTTTAAACTTGTTTCATTTAATTACTGATCATTCTTGGGACTAAAACACAAACATTAAAAATAAAGACGTAAAACAATTTCTAATTAAAAAATAAAATATTTCTCTTCTACAGTATTTAGTCTTTTAAAACTGTGTGTTAAAATTGTTTAAATCTAATATTTTATCTAAGATATCTAGAAGAGTCGATAAAGTAGAGTATCCGCTATTTGATAATGCAATGAGTCCACTGACTTTGAAATCGTATTGCTCGTAAACTACTGAACCAAATTAAATGTTTTAAAAACGAGCAAATAGTAAATTTATTTCTACATACAGCAGTAAAATACTATGTATTTCTCAGTGGTACACTTTTGTTCTTCGATCGGACGATACGTAATAAAAGGTACCAATTTTCAAAGACAATTTCATTAAAAGTAAGTTAAATAATTTTTTCTCAAAAAGTATAGTATATCTATGAGATTTTTGTAGGGCGTACAAATAAATCATGCAGATCTTATGCTATTAATTTTCAGACAAAAAAGTGTTTTATTTAAGATTTATATTTAGCAAACTACGTTTTCTTGTCTATTAATAGAGATAGCGTCAATATTTTTCCGCTAAATCAACACTTTTCAATGTAGGCATTATATTCGTCAAAAAATGTTCCTAATCTTAACAATAAAAATGTAACAACAAAAAACGATTTTTATTGACAAGCGGTTTGGACAAGAAAATGGTACTATCGTATTGTAATGAATTAGAGAAATCCCTATGCATTGTTGGTGAACATTCGAGATTGACGGTGGAATGTATGACGCATAGACAAAAGAATCTAGCGCGTTCCAGCAATCTTATATGGGATATATAAATCACCACCGCGCAAGAGGAGGCGATCAGTCAGATCAGGTAGTATAACATAAATATCAGTGTAATATAAATCTTGTTGAAATAAATATTTGTAATTAAATTAATCTAACTTTGTTAAGTTTATAGTTGTTTGTAGTTGGTGTTAGTGTAAATATTTTCTCTTGATAATAGACAATTAAAACAGCACCTTTAGTATTATTTAAAAGAACGTCACAGTATGTAGAAATAAATTTGCTATTTGCTCGTTTTTAAAATATTTAATTTAATTCAGTAGTTTACGAGCAGTACGCTTTCAAAGTCAGAGGGCTCTAGAAGAAAAATGTATAGCAACTAGTAGAGTTTACTGTCTCCAGCCTTACTTTGTGGAACTCCATAATCAGAAAGTATAATAAAAGTCAAAAGATTAGTTAAAAGTTTCACAAGTTTTAGTAAATTCTTAACCTGACAATTGTGTCAACATTAAATGTCATTATCAAAAGCAGACAGAAACGTCCCTAAGATCGGTCAGCCGGCCTATGACCTGGGCTACTTCCTAGCGTGTATGCCCGGGAGCTAGTGGGACACTGCACCGAACTACCTTATTTTAATCAACAATCCAATATATATCTTACTTATTAATAAAATAGACTGGGAGACCGACATCTGATGCAAGTTCTTATACAAAAGTTTACTTTTAAAATGATGCGCACCAAATTCCAAATCGCTCACCGTTTGAACGTTTTTGTAAACGAGAAGACGTGAGACGTTCGTAACCGAATAGTTCCGCGCCGCTAGCCTAATTAAATAGGATCCACAGAACAACACGGTACAGCGGGAGCGGGAGCGAACGCGTTGCGTCAAATGCAGTAGCGGGAATATATTGTTCATGTGCACCAAAGCGTTGCGGGATTAAACTTTGTTTGTTTTTCGGTTACCTAGTGTAGCACTTGCAATTACCTTTAACAAGAATATTGTTTTATTAGATATATTTTAAGCAAACTTTTTTCATATAACGAAGAAGAAGCTTTTTCTAACCCTATTTCGTTCCATATTTTATCGTTTTCTAACATTTTTGTAATCTTCATGACTTAAATCGTACAAAACAGGATATTTTTAACAAGTTCTGATAATTTCTCTGTAAATGACACCATTTTTCTAGTTTATAATTAGAATAAAGGCGCGGGAACTAAGCGGGAGCGGGAAAAACTGTGCTTGCAGCGAACCGAAAACCAAACGCTGCAGTCCCGCTTTCACCTGTGCAGATACCGCTTAAGTGTAATTGCTAAGATATCCCGCCACATATTTTCGTTTTGCATCGCGTTCGCTCCCGCTCTCCTGGGGATCCTTAAAACTAGTGATGGAGGTAGTGGGAAAATCCCGCTCGCCTGGCCAATCTAGCAACACTGCTTAGACCGGCACCGCGTTCAACGACGCCAACTGGGGCGTGTTGCACCGCCAGTCGTCCAAGAACATTTTGTTGTATTAAAAATTAAAGAGTTTATTTATCTATTCACTTTTTTATTTACTGGAGGCCCCACTCCATATTTGAACCCGGGGTCTGAAAATCAAATCACCCTGCTGGGAATCGAACCCAAGACCTTCCGCTATCTAGGCGGCACATCTATCTCTGAGCTACTAGGGCTACCTACTAACAGCAGAGTGACAGATTTTCCATATAAATTATATGAAGGTCCTGGGTTTGATTCCTAGCCAAGGTAATACAATTTTCTCTATGAATTTGCATTCTACATAGAATTTAATGTAAACCATTAATTCACAAAATAAAAAATTAACTTTTATCTAAAATTCATATTATTTAATAGAAAAAGAGGTTCATATTACTTACTAGATCGTAAATATAGTTACACAATAGCGATTTTCGGGATACGAACGGTTGATGTTAAGACTAAATGAATAAAGAGTTTCTTTAGAAGAAATGAATGGTTTATCTTTATATATATTCTGTAACTCTACTAAGTAAATAAGATCTGACTTTTAAACTAAAAATTCTAATATTGTTATAGTCAACAACCTTCTCTCTTATGTGTTTAATGCAGTTTAGAAATATTTTTCTTTTCCACAGAAAACAGAAGAAAAGGTCGGCCTTGACTATTTTTATGGTTATCATGTGTTTCTACATTTAGAGACTAATTGGCCCAAAACAGTTTGAAAACATCTTGTTGGTTTTAAAATTTCATCTCTTTATTTCCATTTCATACAGTTTTTATGACTCAACTAAAATTGACGGTATATTTGAAAATTAATTGTTACATAAAAACAAATTCAATTTTCTTATTCAATCACTTCCTTGGAAAGAAAACTATTTGTATCAATCTTTTGTTTACAGTTCACTCTTTTGTTATCATTTATTACTATTGTTAAGATTTGCTTAAGATAAAGCTAAGGTTTACAAATGGAAGGTCAATAATTGGTAGCAAAAAAATTTATATTCTTCTGGTAACAACTATATAATGTTTATGGACAGAGTATTATTAACAATTTTTTTAATTATTTAAACAAACTATACATACCCCATAGCCCCATACTAAAACAGTTTTTGTCAGTTTTCTACGGATTTTTTTTAGTGTTTTAGTGCACTGCTTGGGCGACACTTGATTTTTCTATGCGATTCTATTTGAAATTCGCTATTTATGTTCTCTCAAAAATATTCAGATTCCTATTTCATCAACACTTCGGAATTACTCATGAATAAATTTGCTATAAACGGTGACAATAAGGTGGTGCGAAATAATCAAAACGTTGAATTCGCTGTTGAATTGAAGACGCTCTAGTACTTGAAACTTGTAGTTGGCTATCAGAATGGTACAGTTGAAATCGTTTTTGATTTGGAGTATGATAAACTTTAGCCAAGAATCTACACTTTTAATTAAAAGCGGAAAGTCCATCTTTTGCAATTTTTCGTTTGTGAATTGTAGGTAAGTAATAGTATATTAAGTATCAAGAACAGTAAGGGCAGTTTACCGATCGACGACAATATCGGAGGAGATCGGTAAACTCCTTACTGTTTGAGATGCTTATACTATTTTTTGTACGATCACTATGAATACAAAGGTATTAACTAAGGAAATATCCCGAAGATGGTAAAAAAAATAGATTTAAGATAATTTATTTTTGCCCTGTATATCCACCAAACATTAAGTAGGTTTTGTCGTTGCCATGGATACGTTTGTAATTTTATTTTTGAATGTCACGATATTTTTGTCGTTACCATGGATACGTTTGTAATTACTATTATTTTTGAATGTTATGATATTTGTCAAATTTGTGAGAAGGAGTGAATCTGAAAACGAATATAATTTGGATATTGAAGAGGCCTGAGCAATTTAAATAAAAAACATACATTTTTTTAATAGTCCAATTATTTAGAAAATAAATGATTTTTTCGCGATCGCGAAAGAAACATCTAAAGATCATGCATTTATTTTACAAATTACATATAATTTACTTACCGTTCAGTTCTGTCAAAAACAGAACGATAAGTAATTTCTTACCGACGCGTTTTTGCTTAGCAACCAGTAAATATAACCTACTGTTCTAAAACCAAGTATGGTAAACAATCCGAAATAGCATGGTCGTACAAAAAAGACTATAAGAATCGACTATAAACTAGTCGTCAGAGCAACCTTGAAGGTCAAAACAGCGTCTCATATTCAGTCTCACAGTAACTATTTAATTACACTCCCAATGCCCGAAAATAGCTGAAAGAGATTTCTGATTTTATGAAAAAAGTTTTTGAAACTTTTTGTTTTAAAATGTTCCTCTGTAAACATCGTTTATAAAACAATTACCTGTTCGAAAACCCAAGCATTTGGGAGATATAATCATTTAAAGTTAACAAAATTGACATTTTCTCATGTTTGCAAGTAAGTTTTATCTTTTTTAAATATATGTCAAAAATGGTATTTTGTGCAAGATTAAGAGATTTGTTACTGCTCCTTCATATGTTTTTTGAATTGTTTTTCTTCTCATTCTAAGCAATTATATGTGACATTTAACAAGATTTATTGGAATTCGTTATTTCCCACAGCAATGGGCCTTGGGTCTTTGGGCCCCGGGTCTGTATAACGTGTAGATACATTTTTACAGTCTTCCTCTAGAATCCAAAAACGAAAAACTGCGAAAGCAAAGTTCAACACCCTGGTGCAAAAACGCAAACGGAAAAAGATAATCTCTGAATTGAGAACGATTTCGACCGAACCATACTGATCGCCAACCAGGACTTTTAAGCACTAGGGCGTTTTTGAATTGAAGATTTTAGTTATTTCCCACCAACTTAGTGATAACGGATTGCCAATAGCAAATAAATAATTTATTTGAAAATGGTTCTAGGACATACATGACGAAGCGAAACGAATATAAATATTACGAAATCTTCTCTTCTTATTTGCTTTTAATGTTTATTAACCTATGCAATAAAACCAACCGAGACCCTGTATATCAGAATAACAAACGTCAACAAATTAGTTTTAAAATGTATTACCTAGCAAAAAGGTTATTATGGCAAGTATGCGAGAAATATCTATCTTTGTCAATTTTATTGTTATTCGCTATTTTTCCTTTACTCGCACATGAAAATTCAAACTCAAAGTCAAGTTTTACCAATACTGTATGTATACGGCGTTATTAAATTGAATTGCAATATGTGCAATTTTTGTAGTAGTACATACAACAATTTTATACATTTAGCATAAATATTGAATATACAGCGTGGAAATAAAGTAGCGGATAAATTCTATAACTTGGTTAAAATTAATTTTTTTTGGACAAAATCTCGAAGGGGTATACGTTTTTAATTACTTGACGCTATACTGTACCATTTTCAACCTGTTATGTCATTTGTTTTTAAAGTAATGACGTCATCGATATTTTTTTTAATGACAACCTATATGTTTTATTGTCGATTTCGGTAGTACTTTTTATTCTCTTTTTTACTGTATACAATTTTCAATATGTTACATTTGAAAAAAATTTAGAAAAACTGCCCCTAAAGTTCGAATATTAAAAATTCTTTAAATTGACAAAATGAATCTAGTCACCGTATAAAAAACGTTAAGTTTAAAAAAGTTGAAGAAAACAGTCTGCAATTTTAATTAGACTAAAAAGAAACTAAATTGATTAATAAGGAAAAACTCTAATAACAATAACATCGATTACAAAAATAAACACAGAAATAACAGTTTTTATTACACTAGATTTGACTAGATGTTCTAAGTAACGACCCTGTACCATCTGACAATACCCAAGGCGATTATGAAATTCATTTCTCACATTCTGAAGAGTTTCAATTAATATTAATCTAATCTCATGTCGAATTCTTTGCTTGAGATCTTCTAAATTATTGGGTCGATTTTTATACACTTTACTTTTTAAGTACCCCGATAGAAAGAAGGCTAATGACGTTAAATCAGGGGATCTAGCCGGCCATTCCATCGAACCTCTTCTTCCTATCCACCTTCCTGGGAGAACTTGGTGCAAATAGCGTTGTACTTAATTGCGTAATGAGGCAGAGCGCCATCATGTTGTAACCAAATGCTATTGTTTGGTAGCTCGGGATTGTTTGCATTGGGATATAATGCAGCTAGCGCAGGCATCAGTTCCAACTGTAAAAATTGCAGGTATCTTTCTCTAGTTAAATTATTTGCGAAAAAGAATGGCCCTATGATTTTGTCACCAATAATCCTTGCCCATGCATTAAGCTTCTAAGGATGTTGTGTAAGAGTTTCCTGCATCCAGTAAGGATTTTCTCTAACCCGATATCTACAATTCTGTTTATTAACCGTACCGTTTAAACACAATGGTGCTTCATCCCAAAATAAAATGCTGGGAAAACATTGGATCGCGAAAACAAATTTCCAACATCTGGTCACAGAATTCTTGTCTACGATCAAAGTCATCTTCTGATAACTCATGAACCAATTGCAGCTTATATGAATGAGATTTTTGAACGTTCAAAAATTTTAAAACTGTAGTGACTTACGTCGTGGTCCAAAGCAATGCTTTTACTAGTTCCAAGTGGATCGTTTTCAATTTCTAGTAGCACATCAAGTTGTACATCTTATTTAATGTCACCGGACTTCCAGTTTTTGGAAGATTCTTTACAACGCCATGTTCTCGAAATTTCTTTTCTGTCCTACTAACCAATGATTGACTTATGGGTTGATCCGGATACGTTTCTCTAAAAAGTTGACACACTTCTTGATGTGTTAGAATTTTGTCGCCATAACCAATCGTCATTAACACTTCAATTCGCTGTTTCTCGCTCAATTGCGCCATTTTTATTAATTTTTAATTCATTTTTATTAACGATTAATTCTACTTTAGAACAAGAAAATAACATTTATTTTATTGTTTACTTCTGACAGTCGTAACTAAGGTTTTTGTTTTATACGATGACTCATTTTGCAATTTAAAGAATTTTTAATATTCGAACTTTAGGGCAGTTTTTCTCATTTTTTTCAAATGTAACATATGAAAATTGTATACAGTTGAAAAGAGAATAAAAAGTACTACCGAAATCTACAATAAAAAATATAGGTTGTCATTAAAAAAAAATCGATGACGTCATTACTTTAAAAACAAATGACGTAACAAGTTGAAAATGGTACAGTAAGTATAGTGTCAAGTAATTAAAATCGCTATACCCCTTCGAGATTTTGTCCAAAAAATTAATTTTAACGAAGTTATCGAATTTATCCGCTACTTTATTTCCACACTATATGTTAATTTAGTACTTAAGCATTCTATCTTCTTTCATTCAATTGACTTTATATTTTCAGCATTGGCCTATGGATGTGATAGAAGCCTAGATGGGGACAAATTAAAAAAACCTAGAAGAAACAGAACCACTTTTACCACTGCTCAACTTACAGCTCTTGAAAGGGTATTTGAGAAAACTCACTATCCCGATGCCTTTGTAAGAGAAGATCTTGCTGCCAAAGTTTCCTTAAGTGAAGCTCGTGTACAGGTACCGTAATTAATCTTACTATATATTTACTTAATCTATGCTATCATTGCTGATGCTTTTAATTGTAATTTTAATAACAAACAATTTTATCAAGTAAAGTAGTAATTATGTACAATGATGTGAATGATGTACAATGTGTGTTATGTGCAATGATGATGCATGTTCAGAAGTAAGAATAATTAAGTTTTAACCATTTAAGTTATTTACAATAAACTAAAATTGATTTTTATACTAAGGTATCCAATTTTAACATGCCTAACATCAATTTTTAGGTATGGTTTCAAAATAGAAGAGCAAAGTTTAGACGTAATGAAAGAAGCCTAGCATTACAACAGAATTCATCTAATAAACCGCCAATTAGTTCATTACCAGGTGTAAACACCAGAAACATAGAAAGTGTATCTCAGCAACCGTTACTCAGTCATCAACCACCACCATCCACAACTGATCTTCAATACGTTTTGCCATGGAAATGTTCTCATTATCCACAACAAGAACTGTATTCTACCGCTGCAAGCATAAGCAGTCATTTATCTGCACAAGGTTGTGGATTTTTGCCTCCAAATATAAGTTACTGCACTTCGAGTATTACTCCTAGTACAGTATGCAGTCATATTGATATGGCTTCATTGCGATATAGAGCTCAAGAATTTACAGTACCTCATCCGCATATATAAATACTTATTTTGCAATAATTTGTGTATATAATCATTATCATTTATTATAGTAAATTATTTTACAGTAACTACCAACTTTTGTTTTAATTTTTTCGTTAATCACTAGTTAGTAAATTAGCATGAAAAGGTTATCAAAAAGAAGCCTATGGAGAAATTCATAAAAATGTTTAAATATCTTATATAACACAGGCCGACAAAAGAAAAAAAAGTCTTGTAGTTGAAAGGTGAGGAACCATACCGTATGCTTTTTAGTGTGCTGAAAACGAATCCGAGGTCGAAATTGACCCATCACCCAAGGATTTCGACATAACCTCAAAAAACACCTCAAAGAATTTATAAACATACAGTTAAAGAAATCCTTGGATGATTGGTCAATTCTGACCCCGGATTCGTTTTCAGCACACCAAAAAGCATACTTATAGCACAGTATGAATAACATACAGTAACGTGACTGTCGCAAATAGTTACCATCCACCACACAAGCTGGCATGAGCCGGCAGTACATAGAAAGCAGTTATAATACTTCATACACGCGACCGAGCACATCAAATTATCCAGTCGCGTAAAACTCCAATTGTGCAGTGCGAATGCCCCCTTTTACGAAATGAATAAACACAGAATCAGGAAACGATGAAGAGATTGTTTTAATTGACAAAGATTACTAAACTTCTGATAAATTAGAATAGTAGATTACTTACCGAGGCGGGAAGCGCCAAGGGCAGCAATTGCTCTACGCGTAATGTCTTCCCGCCGAGGTATGTATACTATTTTATTCACAATCGTACATAATTATGTTCTTACATTGATACCTTATACTTGATATATGTAGGACACAACACCAGCGTTTTTATTCAGGTGGTGATAAAATGACAATTGCTGCAACAATTGTCAAAGTAAATTCGTGTCACTACTAAACCAAATTTAATTACATTGCTCCTAATTGCCATTTCCACGATTTAAAATGTCTGATAGTGAAACTGATGTACGTTGCACACCACCGGAATTGCGAGAAGTTGCTAAAACAGTGACTGACTGTTTGTTATCTGCTAAAAGTAAAGATAGATAAGAAAACTTCTGCCATCTGTTGAGAATATTTAGAACGAGCAAAAGGTAAGTAATGGATATTACTAACCAAGAGAACTCATTACTAACCAAGAGAACTTATTATTGACTATGGTGTATAATACTAACTACTTTCTAACTTTTTAAACGTCAGTAATGAACACATTATGTATCGATTGTGAATAAAAAACTTTATTCGATATATATGCGGTTATTTGATAAAAAATGTTTATCGGTACATATTTACATGCAAACCCGAGTTTTATTTAATTTATTTTATCTATGGAAATACTTTTTCAACAACACTTCCAAGATATTTGTGTAAATGAAAATGTGGTCAAACGCGTTTTATCCATCTTCAAATCATTAACATTTCTACATTCGTACAATAATTTTAAATATAATAATAATATAGTATATCATTTACACGCTCGACTGCGAGTGTATTACACTTTAAAAGACGTTAACAGAAATTTTAAATCATTCAAAAGTAGTAAAAAGATAATTGTATTGAAAAATTAACAATAAAGTTTTCGTTTTGTAAATGAATATTCAATTACGTACGTTAATTTATCTCGACCGATCAACTCCAGTGCACTACTTCGTTTATGGGCGTGATATTCGAAGGTGGATTAATGAAATGAATGGTGCCGCACGCAAATAAACCTACTGATTGTTATATATATACTGTGCTTATAGCTTCTGGGCGCGTGATCCACGAATTCTTTTGTGCCGACTTTTGCAGAAATTTCTTAAATAAAATTAACTTATTGTAACGTTCTTTTTTAAATAATACTAAAACTACTATTTTAATCGTATTAACAAAAGGAATATTATTACTAACACTAATTACAAACACTTATAATTAGTGATGGAGTCTCGATACTACCCGAGTGTGGCGACACTTGAGAGTCGAAACAATATGACGTGAGAAGTGTCGACTCTTCATGATACTTTAACAACACTTTGCCTTTACATCATGCATGCGCTAGTGTAAATGTAATCCAATTGAAAAGAGAAGCAGTCAAGATTCATAGCTACATAAATCATAAACAACTATGGATTAAAAAACAATTATATGAGTAAATTCTGTTATGGTTATATATTTATGCATTAAGTACATTAAAAGACATTAAATTATTTATAAAAGCAAATAGTTATTATGAAACAGAAATTTAAAAGAAAAGAAACAAATTCTATAAATAACTTGTAATTCAAGTCTATTCATTGGATTTATTATAAAAACTATTTAAAAATGTAATTTGCTGACGGCGTTGATCTTTAGTCGAGAACGTGTTGTTGTTAAGATTGAAGATGATACTTTTATGTTGTATTTTCAGCAAAATAAATTGAATTAATTAAAATAAATGATCATTGTATTTATTTACACGTGTTTCGACAGTAGTCTTTCTTCAAAATACATTATAAGGTATAAATATAAAAAGCTGAAATAGTAATTACGTACATGACGAAATTATTCAACTTCAATTATTGATTTTAATTTATTTTGCTGAAACCCCAAGATAAAATTATCACCGTCAATATTATACTAATACAAAAGAAAGAATCCACAACATAATATTTTTATATGTACGTCTCATTCAATGATACTTGGCCAGTTCAACTAATCTGCGTTTAATTTCTTTGTAAGAATGATCAAGCAACTTCGAATTACACTCTAATAAGAGCGATACTGTTCGACACTAAGAGTCGTGACACTTCAAGTGTCACGACCACAAATAGTATCACGACACTACTCGACACCTAAGTTCCCATCACTAATAATTATAAACAACTATAAATAGTAGAGTGCAATTTGCATCAAATTATGACTTTTGTGGGACTTCAAGGTAAAAATGTAAAAATTACATAGAATTATAGCTTTGGTTCTGTAGATTCTAAAACTGCAATTTGTCAAAGAATTTTATGGTGCAAAAGGGCACTATTTAAAAATTTTGAGTTAAGTACATAGATGGAAAATAGAAGATATAAGCTACCTCTGTAATAAAAACTATGTATATTTTTATACAGATTCTTAGTAATTTTAAAGATTTAATAAGAGCTTGCGTTTCAAAATACACGTAAATCCCATAAGCGGAAATTGAGAAGGTTTCACATTTATGCAGATTTCTCGTTTCAAGCACTGCACAAATTCTAATTAAATTCGGCCAGTTTTTGCTTTACACCGTTTTATCTCGTGAAAGGTTGCGTTTAGCAAAATAATGTATTCTTGTGAAATTGTAATCACGTCCTTCATAATTACGATGGTTTTTGATTTATAAGTTTTCGAAAAGTATTAACCGAGATATATATTAAAATGTAAAACGATCTCCATTGCGATCGACACCGGCCGTAGCTGCTCCACTCGCGGCCGCATCTCTCCTTCTACCGCGCCAACCCCGCATGTATTTATTTGTCACTTCTGATCATTTACTAAATTTTCATATTTTTGTTTTCTGATTGCAACTATTCGGTACAAGAGTATAAGTATAACATCAAAATACTTTGTCTACATAATTAGTAATAATGTTAGAAATATACATACAGATTAGCATACGAATGACATAAAAAGGTTTTTATGACACTAAAATTTACACATACATTTAGCAAAAACAAGCAGGAAACATACAGGACAAAGAAAGTAAAACCAGAACCAAATTTATCATAAATACATAGATTGAAATTACTAAAGATCGTTATCAGAATCTTCCAAAATATGTTCATCTATGTCTTCAGATGGAAGTTCTACAGAATTTTTGCATGCCTTCTGTCCCATGCACCGACATGATCCAATGCAAGTAATATTGTTTCTTTTGCAGCTGCAAGTTTTACTTCTGCAATCTAAAAATAAATGTTCTTGTATAATAGTTCATAATTTAAATGAATTAAATGATTTACCTTTTTTACACCCACATGTAGTCAAAATATTTAAGTTGTCAGGTACCGCGGGTAAAGTTCGTAAAACAGGGACTATTTTGTCATCTACTACCGTCCATCCGACGTCTGTAACATTGGGCAGGCTGGGTTGTGGATCCAAACTGTTATACCATATTTTGGCCTGGTAGTGAGCACGTAAGCAATGTTGCCTTAAACTGTCTTTTGTAGGTGGTAACTTGTCAATAGCTTTAGAGTTGGCAAGAACTCCTCTTAAATGATTTATACACGTGATGCTGGCATTGTTTGTGTACATCTTTATTGCTAGACTATGCATGTTATTAAACAAGTCTTCAGTAAACTCAGCTAAACCTACACCATCCAGGAATGAATTGTATGACAGGTAGGTCTTCCAGCAACTCTTTTTCCCTAATCCCACAAACTGACTCGTTGTATCACATCCCGTAAAAGCATGAAATGCCGGTAAGTTTTTTGATATAGAAAGATTCATATTGATTTCATGGACCGCAATATAACGAGCGTCTTTTTGGTTTCCAACTTTCATCCAAATTTCAGGAGTTAGCTCCCTTTTAAAATGCACCAGAAGAACTAATACATCTGTATCCCTGCATTCTATTATAGAACGTTCATACCCAGATAGTTTTGCAGATAATATGTGAAGAAGTATTCTAGTATCAGCTTCTTCGTGAGATGACGTTAAGGATATCTGAATTTTTGCTGGATATGGCTTTGATCTTATTTTCGGTGTTAGTTGTAAGGACCTGCGATAGTTTTTTGTCTTTTAACCGTTTCTGACAAAAAACGCACTTATTTATGTCAAAAACTGACTTTCTTAATATTATACCCCCCCCCCTCCAGTGAACATGACGCTGATTCAAAGTTTTTTGACTTTTCATATTTTTTTCGAAGATGTTCTATATTTACTTTGCTAGTAAAACTAGCATAACAGTTGGTATGCCATACCAGGGCCTTAAAATCATTTGCGTTTATAGCTTTAACCAAAATATCATGCAATTGCAAATAACTTTTTTTTGTTATTTCTTCCCTTATTTTGAGGCATTCTGTAATTTTTTTGCAGGATTTTTCATAACCACTGCTTAAATTACCTTTAATTTTACAAAATAAACATGTGGTCTTAGGTATATTAAATTTTACTTTTGATTCGAGTTCGCTGTCTGAACTATTAGTAGTATCCGAATTTCGTGCCAACATGTTTATGGGAACTACAAATGTTAGAATGGTGATGAATTTTCACTTTACGTACTTAATGAAAACATAATTACCTTGAAATATTTTGTCTTCTTGTCTTAAAACAATATAACAAATTGTAAACCAAAACACTGTTAACTTTTGCTTTCAGCCACAAGTTTTCAACTGTGGTGGTTTGTGCAGAATACACAGCGCGGTAAAGGGAGGGATGCGAAGGCCCATCATTCATCGAGCGAAGCAGCTACAGCTGGTGATCGATCGTAATGGAATCGTTTTACATTTTATTAGATATTTCAGTTAATACTTTTCCATAATCCATAAATCAAGAACCATCGTAATTGTGAAAGACGTGGTTACAATTTTATAAGAATACATTATTTTGCTAAATGCTACCGTTTCCGAGATAAAACGATGTAAAACAAAAAATGGTCGAATTTTTTTTTCAAACGCAACCCCATATTAAAATTAATAAGAATCTGTACAAAAATATACATAATTTTTTATTACAGAGGTAGCTTATATCTTCTATTTTCCATCTATGTACTTAACTCGAAATTTTTAAATAGTGCCCCTTTGCACCATAGAATTATTTGACAAATTGCAGTTTTAGAATCTACAGAACCAAAGCTACAATTCTATGTAATTTTTACATTTTTACCTCGAAGTCCCACAAAATGTGTTTTTTTTTCAAGTTTTAGAGCTCCGAGCACTCTACTAAAACTATTATTAGCAACTTAGAATTGGATTACACATTTTTTTTATTAAGGCGGAATGCCCGGTGCAGCCAACTTTGGGAATGGATTATGAGCTTAGTTCTTATCGGAGCGCGATGTATGTGGGCTCAAGATATTCATAAAAAAGATATCAAGCCGGGTACAGAAAGTTTTATAACTAAAAGTTAATAAATCCTAAACGAGAAGTTAAATATTGAAGATTCTTTAAATTTCAGCCTGTACCGGGAATTTTACTGTACTTTAGTTTTCATAACAAAGTTGCTTATTTTTGAACAGTGCGGTGTGTGGCCCGAATTTTGCTAGTCTCCGCCTATTAGAGCGCTGGTGAGATGAAGTAATATGATCTGATCGTTTGTATTACCGACTCAACAATAATAAATTAATTCTTATCGTACTGTTTGACGGGTAAAATTGTCTATCCCGAAATAATAAAATAAAAGGGAATATGATATTTTATAAACTGTATATCATTTAACATCACACAAATATTTTATATAACTTGTATTAGATCTATTTTTTTGTATTGCCTATTTATTTGGAATATTTAATTAATTGGGGGAATTAATTTGATAAACACACTTATTAAAATACGTGTAAATGTAACCTATGTACATATTTCATTATTTATGGGTCATCGTTAATTAATGGTAAAACTAAATAAAAAGATAAAATTTTATTGAAGCAAGACTGGCGTACATTATAGCAATAATTGACGTACTAAACGCAAATAGTTTACTTCTGTTTAAATAAGTTTTGTGGACCTTTACAAAATATTTTTCGTATGAGCAAGTAATTATTTTTCTAAATTATTTACCAAAAGTAAGATTCGTTCGTTTGCCAATTAAAACGTTTTGAGCTAGGTCGTCTCATTGTCGCGATCGTTTTCACTACTTTATAATGTTCCGACATGATGTAAAAGATTACAGATTTTCTTTAAAAATTCAAACGTTTTGTTTACTTCTGTTTGCACTTATTAGGAAAGAATAAATGCGATTTCAGCTCTAATAAATTAATGTACCCGAAAGGGCAGTCAAAGCGGTAAACACCAAAGTATTTTTGCCGCAACCAAAGACAGTCGCCGCGGACTCAATAGATTAGAGCCATAAAACGGTCACAAAAGAAAACCGCTTTTCTTTTTCGTATTTCACTCCGTGTTTGTTTATAAAGCAATGTGGTCCACGTTGCTCTGATATCTGTCTGTCAAAATAGTTCGAGAATCAGAAAGGATCTAGGTCATAAATTTCAAGTAGGAGAAATCTCGTATTTAGCCTTACCCCTTCGGATTTGTGTTAGCTATACATTGAGCAACAAGCCTTAACACCGACATTTATTTCAAAACATTTATATTACACTGTTACCTATACTACCTACGAAGCACGTATGTATGTGTCTGGCTGGTTATCTAATGACATGATAAACACATGTAAATAATAATTGAAATGTGAAATTCTATACACCCCTAACCTTATTTCGCAAATAAAGCGGCAAATAACAATAAATGATAAATTTAGATAATCGTCCAAACAATTTTATACACCGTGTCCGCGTAAGTTTGCTACATATGGAAAACTTTGTTATTATTGATTTTATGAAAAACAGTTATTCTTCATAAAAAGTTCTGCATGTTCTAAAACCCAAAATTCAACCATCAGATATTAAATGTTCACTGACAAGTAGGGTTGCCAACTGACCTTTTTTCGGAAGGACAGTCCTTCTTTCTAAGAGTGTGTCCTTCGTCCTTTCTTGTCATAGGAAAGGACGGGTTTTGTCCTTATTTAAAACAATCAACGAAAATCATTCAATATGCAATTAAAATTTTAAATTTTATTTTAATCACTGAAATTAGCTTTCGAGAATCAAGAATTATAAATTTCAAATTAACCGCCAATATCGTTTATGAAAAATAAATCTAATTTGCTATGAGCTGTACTAAGTTAGGTAATTTAGTGCATTATTGTTGTTAAAAGCCATTAAAATGAGTGAAGCTACAGATTATAATTTACTGGACGAGAAAATGTGATGAAAAGCTCAGAAAAAATAGAAAAACGTATATGTAGTAAATTATTAATGGTCAAGCCTCAGTTGAAGTTTTTACATTATGAGACTGATTGACATTAATTTAAGACTATATTCAAACAGTACTAAACCATCTGCTGGGGGGCAGCGGTAAGGGGAACCTCTCGAACTAGGCCCCCACCACACATTATTTTTGGAGAGAGGTAGATTCAGGGAATCTAAGATTTTTTAGGCAGTGATACCAGAAATAGCAGGTGTAAATGAATTAATAGTAATTGTTGATTAAGTATTATTAATCAAATAAATTGGGAATGTACCCTAGTTAGTAATTGTAAAAATCAAGAAAAAGTAATTATTAATAAAAAGCAAACAAACAAAAAAAGGATGATAAATGACATTTATTAAATAAGCAAAAGACATGAACATACAGTATGGCCGATTGGAAGGTGCGCTGTACTTACGATTACAAAACACGATTACGATTACGATACAGTAATTCTTTTTTAATAAAATTTCATAAACAATTTATTTATATTTATAATATTTATAAAAAGGAATAGGTAACTTACAATTAAATACTAATATGGTATGCATAATCATTTAGTTTTATTTGTATACTTTAAACGATTATAAAATTAAGAGATAATTTTATGTAATTAATCTTTTTTCTATAATTATAAAAAAATGTTTATTTATTACATATATTAAATATTTTATTAAAAAAGAATTACCCAAACCTGAAATAGACCCGAGACTTTGTAATCGAAATCCAGCTCGCCTTTCAGTCGGCCATGCTCCAGTCTGTTCATGTCTTTTTCTTCTTTAATGAATGTCATTTATCGTTCTTTTTCTCTTGTTTCTTTAATGAATTGTTTATTTTATAAATAAACATTTTCTTATAAATATAATATTTATAAAAAAAGAATAGATATATAAAATTATCCCTTGATTTTATACTCGTTGTTAAACTAGGTATATTTATTTTCAATAAAAATAAAACTAAATGATTATGCATTCCATATTAGTATTTAATTGTAAGTTATTTCTTTTTCTAAGCATTATAATTATAAAAAAGTTGTTTATTTATGAAATATATTAATTACTCTATTAATAAAGAATTACCAGAACTAGGGTTTTGAAATCGTAAATCTAGCGCGCCTTCCAGTCGGTCATGCTTTGATCCTTTAATGAATGTCATTTATTATCATTTTTTGTTTGTTTCTTTATTATTATTAATTCTTTTTGATGATTTTTTACAATTACTACTGACACTTATTAATTGATTACAGCGCTTAATAAGTATATTTGCAATGACCCACAAAGTGTATTCAGATTTTCGATTTGTAATGTCGAATAACGGCGAAAACTCAATGTGGCACGATTCTATAAATAACAATAATTCGAAAAAACTTTAGTTTCTCTAATATCCATTGAATTTATACTAGAAGTAAACTCGTGTGTATGTGGAGAGAACCGCTTCGCGGGCATTTAAGGGCACCCTTAACAACATTGTCCGGTTTATTAGATTGAAGTTTCGTTTTCATTTAAATAGCATTGGAAAATCTTTATTATTGTAAATGAATATAATAAATAACGTTTCTGAATATTCTTGATTTGATACTTCCTACTTTCAAAAGTTGGCAACCCTACTGACAAGTGCCTCCTAGATTAATAATGTATTAATGTATCTTCAAACTTAAACTTTCAATGTTATCGCAGAGAAAATGTAAAAATAATATTTTGTAATTGTAAATAAACAATATTGAATATTTAAAAATTATTTTTAATCCATAACATCTTTTCTTATTAAAAATTTTCGATATGGTCAAAAATGAAAGTGCTTTACTCTTGAACAAAAATGATAATTATTATGATACGACTGATATAATTTAATATCTGATGGTTGAATTTTGGGCTTTAGAACATGCAGAACTTTTTCTGAAGAATAACTGTTTTGCATAAAAGCAATAATAACAAAGTTTTCCATATGTAGCCAACTTAGGCGGACACGGTGTATGTTTATGTTCATTTAATTTATAAAGAAACCGGATGACTTACCAGGTGTTCCACTGTAGCACATGTTTGTTTTGTCTTTCTCATTATCAGCTACACCATATCATAAAATTAAGACAGTGGCGTGGAGCTTTTATATAACCCTTCTATTCCATCTAAACCACATTAAGAAACATTACTAAACAAAATTATTAATATGATCCGACATATTGGACAGACTTAGCAGCAAATCTTTGTCGTCTCTGTACATTATATATTTATTATATAAAATCTGGATAATATGCCAATGACGTTGTAATAGGTGCTATTGTTTGAAGTGGTTCAAGTGTTTATTTTTTTAATAAGTGCGCGCTTATATCTGTCAAGTGCCAGGAGAAGTAGCTTCAGGCGAGCGTGCGCAGAGGGGGTTGAAGAAGAACACTCGAGGGTTTGTTCAGCACTCAAGTCCAAGCCTCTGTCCTTGGTGGGTCGCGTATGAACATCGCAACATTATATTACTCGTTATTTTATAAATTTATGTGTATATATTTTTTATTCGTATCATTAAAATTAATAAAGAAGAAATACCAGTGTTTACTGCAATATAACCGAACCTGCATCAAAATAAACGAACCCTGAGATAAGAGTTAATGGTGGTGTAGTCCAACCATTGCATGTTCCATCTGCATCCACAGCCCATCCAAATTCTAGTATTTCGGGAAAATTACCATTAATATTCGCAGCAGTCTCACAAACAGATGTTTGATAATATGCCTGTCGAATGTGGTATAAAACGCATTCTCTGTTAAAGCAAATGACTGTAAATATAAGTAAAATTGGTTATGAATGTTATGATATTTATAAAAACGTAGATCAACATTCTTACCGAATGTCTGTTTTACAAGTCGGGAACAAATAAGCACAAAGTTCTTCTATTGAACCAGTGAAACCTAAACGTCCGTATAAAGAATAGCCGACATGTCGAAAACATTTCGCGCCCATCTTCTAAACAGTATTTTCAGCTAATAGGTTCTCCAAAATATTTTAGTTTCGCCATTTCTACCCTAATTTTCATTACAACTTCCAGGGCAGTGCATTTTCCTATTTGAAAAGGATAGCCGTCACAGCCGAAGGCAGTAACCCGCTAAAAGCTTGCAAGCAAGATCTTTTGGATAGGCCCGAATCTTGCCTGCCAGATTCTCAACGTGGGTCTGACACGGAACAAAATACCCATAATTACATACACTATAACTAATTAAATGTCATATGCAATTTATAAACTAGATACATTTGCATTTGAGTTTTTCCCGTAGAGCTTAAATTCACTGTCTTGGTGCTTATAGTTAGCTTACTAAAGTCGAAAACTCTGAGGCAGCGCGCAATTTAATAATTTTTAAATAGCAAAATGATTTTTTCATTAAAAATCTCAGTGGACTTTTTACTAAATGCAATCTCGATTATATTATAACCGTCTATCTTTTATAATAAAAAACTCTCTCGCATGATATTAGTTTTAGCATAAATATGACATAGTAAAACAAATTTGTAATTTTCTCAGATTTTTTTCTCAAAACTGTTACAAGTTACAATCTACAACTGTGTTAATGCTAAATTCCCCGAAATACTAGAATTTGGATAGACTATGGATGCAGATAAAACAATAGCACCTATTACAACATCATTGGCATCTCAACCAGATTTTATATAAGTAGTATATAATGTATAGTATGTTTTACGAATGATGTACAGCGTACAATACCTTTTCTATGTGAATGCAAATGTCATACAATAAAATAATAAGGTCTACATATCACAGCTTATCTGTTACACTCACATAATTACGCGTTTAGCTGCTTTGTTGGAGCGCGAGAGTCATAGTCGCCCGCGTAGCAGATATTAAAATTTCAATAATTTCGTTTGTATTACAAATAGCGGTATAATTTTTTCAAAACCTTCTTTGAACCTTTTACTATATAGGCTATATAAATTTTTATTATATAGGCGTCTATCTCTTGTAATAAAAAAGTTTTTCGCATGGTGAAAATTTTAGCGCACGTATATGTCATAGTATAACAAAAATGCCAATTTTCTCATATATTTTTTCTCAAAACTAAATTTTAAGTAGTACATTGTAATCTACAGCTTTGGAGGGATTTTTTGAAACAACTATTAACTTTCATGCTCCATCCAAGATGAAGTTACGACGATGCAAACCGCTTAACGAATTGAAAAAAAGTCAAAAGTTACCGCACTTTGTTATATGCCTTGCTCAAGCTTCCCTTTCCACTGCGTAGTGGCGCCTGATGTTACTCTGCACCACGGCCTACTAGATTCATATAAGCTTTGCTTATATACGGCCGTCTCATTTCCAGTTTTTTCATTGTTGAAATTAGGATCCAAAAATTACAGATTCGTACGTTAAGTAGCGCCCACTAGGTAGGCTCTACTACCTACTCTTATTACCTTATATAATGCGTATGTCAGATCTAAGTTAGAATATGCATCAATTGTGTAGAAGCCTTATTACAAAGTCTATATTGATCAAATTGAAAGGGTTCAAAATAAATTTATAAGGTATCTACACTTTAAAATGACGGGTGAGTATCCCAGTCGGCAATCTTACTTAGATCTACTTGACATCTACCATTGTTGTACGTTACAAGAAAGGCGACTGCTTTCTTTGCTTGTATTCTTATATCAGGTAGTTCATAGAAACGTTGAATCGTGCAGCCACCTATTAGAACAATTAAATTTCTGGGTTCCCAAACCAACAACGAGACGCACTGCTGTTTTTTATCTACCCACTCCAAAAACCAATACCGGACTTGCATCTCCATTATACGTGGCTTGTGATGCAATCAATAGATTTGCCCAAAATGTTAATATATTCTTACCAAGAGTAGAAATCTTTAAAAAACAATGCCACAATGCATTGCATCCATTGCATGAATTGTAATAAAGCATTAAAGAAAACTAAATATATGTGAAATCTTTATCTTTTCAATTAGCAGTATACTATCATCCCGCACTGTTAAAATAGTAAAAACGCTAACAACTGCGAACATAGAATTATAAAGTACTACCATATGAATTGCTTTGTAATATGTTTATGTTTTCTTTTATTTTATGTAGCATATATATATCAAGTACCCTTTAATTTCCTGATTCCTGTTCTATCTTTATTTTGTATTTCTACAATTTTTAATATTATTATTTATTATTCTTATTTTACTAGTATTTCTTTAATTTTTTTACATTTATTTCTTTAACGGTAAACTTACTTATTATGAAAGTTTGTTCTAAATAATTATATTTAAATGAGTCATAATAGCCAGTAATTAAAAATTTAATTTATTATCTACGATAATCTCTGTAAATACCCACTGGCATGAATTGGATTTAAGTCTTACTACTTATGAATCTGTGTTTATTTAATTTAACTTAGGTACCTATTCTTGTTAAGATGTAAATAATGTATGGTTCCCAATTATTTGTTATACAATAATTAATGTAAATATCCTGTAACCTGTAATTCGCGTAAGCGTTAGCAGTTTAATAAATAAATAAATAAATAGCCAGCCTCGGTGGATTAGTGGTTTGCATGTTTGCTTCATAATCCAATGATCGCAGGTTCGATCCCTGGCCGAGCTGGTAATTTTTCATAGCGGAGAAAAATTAAAAACATGCCTTCTTCTCGGATATGAAGTAAAACTGTAGGTCCCGTGTCAATGCGATGTTTGGCACGTTAAAAATCCCTACTGGGGGTGGAATTCCCCCAGATTCGGCTAAATTCTAGTAGGGTCGGCCAAATGATCATAGCAATCGGTGCCATGAAGTACGAAGAATGCTCCGCCATCCTGATTCCTTGCTCAAAAACAAACAAACAATAAATAAATAAACAAAGATGGTTTGTAGTCAGACTGCAGTCATTAATTTTTAGGTTATACGTCATCCCAGTAATTGTCATTTCCTATTGTGTAATAAATACTTCATTAATTTATTGGTACATACAGATTTGGATATAATGTATATAAATATGCCAAACATATGCCACAGTAGGAATTAGGAAACCAAAATGTCCTACATAGTATAATAAAATTTAGAAAATTACACTGAGTTAACGCAATGTTTACTAACGCCACAATTCTTAGACTAGAAACACTTAATAACTACATGATAGCCACAGTATAAGTAAGTACAACTTCATATTTCGCAAATTACAAATGCTCTTTTGGGTTTTGTGCACTTGATTACAACAGCATTACAAAGCATATGATGTAAACACATAATGTCAATGCACGATCTACGAACTGAAGCTATGATTAGAAGTATTAGAAGTAGGCATTCATGGAATGATGAATTCTCATTATGGCAGTCATTACTAAAAATAAATATTTTTTAGGCATAAGAGCTGATGAAATCTACTTGAGTTTTAAGACTAATCGTTTCAGTAAAATAAATATAAAACTGACAAAATTTGTCTCATAAGGCATTACCTTTATATAGAACTTGGTTTATATGATATAAATCAAAAGCGATATCGGAGAAAGTATTTAGAAATTTTGAAGGGCAATTAAAGAATCTAGGATAACGATAATTAAATAACGATTTTCGTGTCATGTCTTAACAGATTTTATAGTAAGAAGGTAGAGAAAGTGTTCCAGGAAGAAGATGGAGTCTGAAACTTTTCTGAACTAACTGAATGCATGATCTAAACGGTATAGAATCGAGTCAATACTATTAAACTGTTACACACATTCCATACGAATACGTGTTGCGCTATACGGGTCTGAAACTTGGACAATAGCAAAGAGTATAAACAGACGAATACAGGCTTTTGAGTTGTGGTGCTATAGAAAGATGCTAAAAAGACGAGATGGATTGACCGAATATCGACCAATGAAATACTAGAAAAAGTACAAGAAGAAAGAAAGTTAATGAAGAAGACCATGAGAAGCAGAGATAGATTAATAGGACATACTCTAAGACATTCGGGTATTATCTAAAGATAATAATAGAAAGCATGATCGAAGGAAAGAACACCCTAGCTAAACCTAGACTGCAATGTATACTCCAACTAAAAGAAGACTTAGGCTGCTCTAGCTATAGAGAATTAACTATAGAGAAAAGACTGACAGCATACCAGAAAAAATACCATAAAAATAGGTCTATTTGTAAAGTGGTTGTTAAAGTATGTTTTTTAGTTTTAATGTAACTTTTTAAATAGTTTACCAATTTTATTTGGGGACTGGCAGCCTTTTTTTATAAAATAAAGACGTCGAAAGAATAATAAATTAAAATAATAAATAAAATTTTAATGTAACGTTTTGTAATGTAATATAATGTACCTATTGTTTTATAATGCATAATCTAAATAATATTTGATCGTTGTTAATAAATTTCTTATTAGTAATTTCTGTTAATATTCGAGTAAACATTCTTTAATCGGAGGCAATTTGACACAATTGACATAAAGTATAACCTAAAAATTAACGACTGAGCTTTGACTTCAAATATCTTTGTTGAAAAATTACCGCCAGTGGGCGCCATTTAACGTACGAATCTGTAATAATTTTCAACAATGAAAAAATTGGAAATGAGACGGCCGTATATAAGCGAAGCTTATATAAATCTAGTAGGCCGTGCTCTACACTAGAGTCACTGCATCTAGTTACCTAGGCCGTGCTGGTCGATCAGAGTACCGCAAACCGCAGCCATATTGGGGCAAACGAAGCACAAATTGTCCATTATTTGTTCTGTATTGAATTTAATCAAATCCACGTTTACTTTAAAAGGTTTTTCTTATTCTGAAAGATCAAACTTCTAATATGTCAAACACGTAAAACGTGGTTTTAATTTGTCCATTATTAAAAATCATCCTTCTCTGCCCCAATATGGCGGCGGTTTGCGTTACTCTGATCGACCAGCTGCCCAAGGTGACTAGATGCAGTGACTCTACTCTACACCAAGGTTCATTCATGTGTATGTATACCTAGTACACATACATAGGTCATCTCATCAAAGTTTAGACGGCCATATTTGAGCCCAAGTTCGATCTGTCAGTTTCTGACATAAGTGAGACGCCGAAGTCTTTTCCCCAAAAAATGACTGATTGTAGTGCACCAAACTGTTCTAGCAATTCCCGGAATGGTGCACGTTTGTTTCTTTTTCCAAAAGATAGGAAAATAAGACAAATTTGTTAGATATGGGTAGCAGTCAGAATTGGGAATTACTGAATACTCAAGATTATGTAAGCAAGTTTGAGTCTTAATAAAATTACATATAGAAATAATATAAATTATTTAAGCGAGAAGAGAGCTTAGAGAAAGGATAGTTTTTAGATTACAGGATTACACACTCTTTTATTACCGTTTTACATTTCCCCTAGTTCCATTTTGAAGAAACGCTATTTGAAACAAAAAGAAAAGATGAATGGCAAATATTGAAATGAAACGCAATTCCTACGTTATTTAACGTTTCTAATATACGTAGTTACAGTTAATAAGAAACGTAAAAGATTAAATGAAGAGATAAATGTAGTTGCAATTAATTAAAAAAATTAAAACTTTTAAACATAATAAAGAAAACATGCCATCTAATTGCCAAACACAATCATCAAATAATACTGGATATGTTAAAGAAAAACCTAAAATATTTAATTGAAGAGTGTGGTGGAAGGATTGAAAGAGAGAGCCTCGATATACTTTAAAAGATAATACTACAGCACATTCTCATGCAGATACTAAAAGGAACAGATGAGACACTATTCACTTCAGGTTTTAAAAATACCAATGTGGCCGCTGGAAATTTTGAAAATGACAGTACAAATACGATTTGCTGGATAATCTTCAATTACCTACTTAATATATTCTTAATCTTCAGCTGGTTGGAAAGGTTACAAAAGCTTAAAAATAGTTGTAGCATCCACTTGCATCATATTCCATTCTGTACTGACATTTACAGAAGTTAGATTTCCGTCCACGGCTTTTATATGGCTTTTTGCCATATTTGGATAACAAAAAAAAGAAACTCAAATACTGTTAATACTGTTAAATACTGTGTAAATCGAGAGCGATACCATGAATAAATTAGTTGTATCACAGTTAAAATATTCGCTTTAGTTGTTATTGTTGTTTAGTTCATATAACTAATAAATCTTCGCCATTTTAGACCATCATTTTTTAACGTGTTAATGTTTTCGTGGTTTTATTCAGTAGTAGTAGTTAATATTACTCAATTACAGAAGATAATTCGAATGCCTAAAAATATTATTTGTTAATAAGTTAATACATAGTTTAATTGGTTTGTTTTAATTAAAATATTCGTAACCTTTTCTGTATGTTATGTAAATATTTGATTTGACAAATTCATGACAAATTAAAATTGTCGCTAAAAAGGCGCCATTTTTGTACCCATTTCAAAAGCCAATATTGGAAATGGGTGAGATAACCTTTACTTTGGATATAATTATGCATGCATCAACGGACCTTGCTCTACACTATAGCCCCTCTATTTTAGAGTCACTCTATATTACTTATAAGAGTTGAGCCAACGCGAATGGTCAAACCGCCATTATGGATCCAAAAATATACGTTGCAAGAATTATTGGTTATGTTTACCTGGCAAATGTCAAATGTTTCATAACCTGACATTTATTTCATTATAATTGACCATGAATTGATTAATATAATAAAATTCTTAAATAGAGTAATATATTTAGTAGGTATTGCGATACTTGAGCCAGACGGAAATTGACATGCCATGTGGCATGCCAATGGCATGGCTCCTCCCCCTGCTTCTGATTGGCTACCCCCACTCCTGTAGCTCCTCCCCTTGCTTCTGATTGGTCGCTGACATCTTGGATTTCCCCGCCTACTGCTCTCTGATTGGTTAACACCCACTCCTGTAGCTCCTCCCTTGCTTCTGATTGGTTGAAGGCAGCCATTTTGGAACGTCTGGCGCCATTCTACCACGCCCGCCATTAAGGGAATCTGTATTACCGGCAATCTGTGTATCGTCAATAGAGGGCGTCATGAAGGGATCTGTATGACCGTCAGCCTGTGTACTACTACTAGAGGGCGTCATGAAGAAATCTGTATTATCGGTATGTAGAGAGGTCGGGTAAAAAAAGAACTGTATTAAAGAAGAAGAAGACATGCGGCCATTTTATATCTCAGCATGTGGCGCGCTAAATTTGAATCTGTACTGCGAATCTGTCAATTTTAAATTTGTCATTTTTGCATATGTCATTTTTGCATCTGTCATTTTTGCAGCTGTCATTTATACGTCTGTCAATTTTAATCTGTCATTTTGATCTGTCATTTTAATTCTGTCATTTTTGCATCTGTCATTTAATACTGTCATTTTTGCAGCTGTCATTTTTGCATCTGTCATTTAATACTGTCATTTTTACATCTGTCATTTTTGCAGCTGTCATTTTTGTATCTGTCATTTTTGCATCTGTCATTTTGAATCTGTCATTCTTAAAGCAGCCATCTTGGATTTCCCCAGATTTGAATTTGTTTCTCCTACTACCTACAAGTTCTGCTGCTACCTTTCTCTCTCACGCACCCTGTACTCTTTCCACCACCTTTTCTAGAAGAAATAATAAAGCCAGATAGGAATTAAAATTATGTTTATTATTATTAATATATTGTTATGACTACATTTAATTTATAATAAAATGTTGATAGATTGCTGGTGATGATGATAGCTTGAGGACTTCAGGACTGACCTCTGTTTTCTATTTGCTGTTCCAGGGGCTGTAACAACAACAACAATAGAGCATTAAAAAAGGGGTTTATTGTAAACTTGATGTTTCCACATACCTTGTCTGTTTCCACAAACATGCAGTCATCATACCCGCAGCCTGTTTTTCCCAAGTACACTAGTCCCAGAGAAATCGTTTTAGCTGCAATCTGCTCATTAACTTCCTTAACCCTTTCATCTGTTAACTTGTCGCTGATTCGCTTAGGTAGAAATGTAACGTAGTTTTCACCAACAACAATCACGCTTTGACGTTTATCACGGCAAACGACTCTTTGGAATTATAGTATTTCGATGACCTCCTTGACCCCGTAGTCGCACAATTTTTTGATATGTTTTCGGCTGCTGGTATAGGGTTTGTTCAATTGTTTTAACAAATCCATTTTTCTACGTAAAAACAAAGATACACACACATGTTAGAATTTAAATAGTAGCAAAAATTTAACACGCACAAGAATAATAATAATAATAATTAGTTTTAATATACCTGTTTAGTTGAACCAAACAATAATAATTATCACTATCATCGTAACGTAGCCGGCGAGAACAAAACTTAAACTAAAAAACGGAAGGGCTCGGCGCTTTTATAACCTTCTAATCTGCAGGAATGAACAGGCGTACAGATGCATCTGTTTATAAGATAAAAATCTAAATTTACTACACCCGAGCAAAAGGGTTCAGCATCGTTAACGGTGAAAAGGGTCGACGGTACACCTGCGCTGTCAATTAACATTTATCTAAGTGGCCAATCTAACCGACTATGTATTGCCGTGAAAATCATGCAAGGACTTGCTCGAGGTTGCCAAAATATGAGAATGCGTATAAACGACAGAAGGCCATATCTTATTGTGTTATATATATATTGAAACTAAAAAAAAACGAATTGTTTTCTTATAACAGATTTAATTTTTAATTCATGCATCAGTTCATTTTTGATTAATAAGAACTAAATATGAAATAATATTACATGTTTTTACTTATTATGCTAGATGCTTTATTGAAAATATTGTATCACCAAATTATCATAGGTACATATAAGTGGTTATTATACATGTTCCCAGTGACGTCACGCTTCAACTGAAATTCATTCAACTAGAAATCGTTCGTGAGACTTCTCATTCGCTAACTTTGATAGTATACGTCTTATTTAGATTGAACAATAATAAATATATAGATGCATTATTTTATGCGGTGATAATGCCTTTATAGCGTCTCCATTAAAAGGTTGAACTTATATTATTATTTACATATTTCGATTTTTAAGAGGTGAAACTATTACAATGGGGTATAGAAGCCAGGTAGTAGCCTGTCAGCTGAGAAATATAAACGCTTTGGGTTGTATTCAATTTAAAGTGTTTCCTAAATTTATTTACCAATCTTATTATTTAATCTGCCTGAGAATAAAACTTCTTTAATCTATCTGAGAACGGTTTCCGTAAATTTTATTTTTGTAAACCGTTATAAAATTTTTAATCTTATTAATTAGTATTAATGAATACTATACATAAGATAATTATAATTGATAATAAACGATGAAATTGCATAGTTGTCGCGATGTGCCGTATAATTTACAACAATTCTTTACGCATTTTATTACGCGTCAACAATTAGTTTCTTTACATGATTTATTCTCTTTACGTCAAAATGTAAACAGTGTAAAGAAACTAATTCTTTTTCAGGTAAATCTTTATCGGTAGATCGATCGATACCTTAATTAAGAGTTCGGGGTGTTATATGACGATTTGTTGCTAGGGCACAGCCGGCTGAAAGAACCCAAGATAATAGGCTTTATAATCCTATACAAACCTTTTCTTTAAACAGGTACAATGTAATATAGTACATAAAACTGAAAGAATATACTTTAATGTTTAACTGTAAATTTAACAGAGGTTGAAAGAGATTCATAATAATAATCTAACAGTATAGTTGTTACCTCTGTTCTTTTAGCAAAAGAGTCCTGCTTAATTAAGACGTCCTACGGTTCCGAAGTTACAAAAATTAACCCTCTTTCGGGGGTTGTTTCTTTCCAGCCAGCCTCTGAATTTCGAATAGCCCTTTTGATATGTTGTTTTATATATTTTTAACTATCTTTTAAACAAAACTAGATTATGTAACAAAGAACGGTTTCGATGTTAACTAAATACGTAACAAGTATTAGGGTTAAAAATAACAAAAATCTGTAAAATTATTTAACTTTATTAGGTACACAAGGCGATCTTTACGCAATTATATATGCCACGTCTTATTGTTCTTTCGTTTAAATATTTTTATTTTAGGTGAATTTTAAAGAAACACAAAACGTCTGCCGGTAGGAACAGTTTTTTTTCCAGAAATTTATCACCTACCGGTAGGAATACACCCCTATTTTTATGTTGATTGTTCAAAGTGAGATGAAACGCGCACTCTAGTCTATTGTCTAATTTACAGGGTCATAAGACATAGTCGATTTAACATCAGCGACAATACAGACATCATTTTGTTCGTCGTATACATTTTCTGGGAAATCTCAAGCTCTTTTAACAGAACACGTAAAATAGAATTTAACAATCCTCGTTAATAACAGCATATACTTGTTCTACTTATATGCCATATTGATTATAATCTATATTGGTAAAAATTCTTTCTTCGGACAGATAGGTCTATCAGATAAGAGCTCAAGAAAATTCATAAATAGAACTGAGGGTGTCAGTTTTACATTATTACGTGTTTTTGTAAATTAAATTAGGCTATATATTTTCGTTCTTATCGTTTCTTTATAGAGTTGTAAATTGAAAATGCATAAACTATGACACGCTTAATTATTTTTTGCAATAGGTTAGGGATTAAGTTTCTCATCCAATCCGAGCTAAACAAAACTAACGTTAACACCTTTTGTATCTTAAAACACCATGTTTAGGGGGTGGGACTACATATTTCGTTTTTAGATAAATACAACAGGTTACTACACGTTGACTAACATTAAATAACAAATTTCATAACGAGACTACTACTACCGTTTATAAATATTTTTAAAATGGGTAAGTTGTTTTTCTTTGATTACAAACAGTTATATTTAAAATCGTAAATTTTGCAGCAAATGTATCGATAGCCGTACGCTCGTGGGCCGGAAGTGTATTGCGTCGACTGTATAGCGACACAGTACACAGAGGTGTTGTAAGTAACCGTTTTATTTATCTATAAACAACATACTAAAACGGTGTTAATATTTTTCAGTTCCTGATGCATTGTATGGGCGTGGTGACCCTCTACCCGACTATCCAAAGCTTGTCGCGGTCCGGGTAGCAACGGGTCATTTAGAAGTTGGCGACACCACGGTCCTTGTCGAGGTGTACGTGCGACTCGACCAGCGAGAGGGCTGGATTATCTATGTACGTTTTATCACTCTATATACGACGGTGTAAATATATGTAGCTTTACTTTTTTTTCAGGATACATATCAACTAATGTTGAACAACATATAAATAATAAATGCTTTAAATCGCTATCTGTCTTTTTAATTAGTATCTAATCTCTCTCTTTTTTACAGTGAAAAATCGATGGAAAAAACCTTCTCAATAAAGCTTCTTTTTCATTTCATATTTGAAACTATTTACTAGAAGGTTGGTAATTATGAAATTTGGTTTTTAATAAATTAAACTGCCAGTGTGACAATTATATATAGATCTGAAATTTGGTACAATTAATACTTTATGAAAAGCTGTCTAAATTGATATATGTATTGTAGTAGTTTTTAAAATTCTCTACAATAATAAAGGCTAACGTGCACATTAAAATTTACAGGCCCTTGAAGAATGCAATATTAAATACAGAGATGCAAGAGTTATTCCGTTGTCTTTCATAAGCTATTTACATATGTTTCACTCATAAATATTGCGAAAATGTTAGCGACACTACTACGTCAAGACGTACTAAAAGCTGTTCGACGACAGTTACTGCATACCTTTTGAATGTTCTGTTAGAAATGAGGCAAAACATAAGAGTTGGGACATGTATAATGCCTGATTGGTTGGATCCAATGTCAATGAGTACATGATCTTAATAGTCTGACATTTTGTTTTTTTGACAAAATTTACATTACTTTACATCCTAATACACACATTTTTCTTTATATTATAAAATTAGCTTAATAATAATATGTATTGTTTATTAGTAAATAAATATTAAGAGTATTATAATAATGTTGAATCACAGAATTTATTGACATCGATCTTCATATTTTGTCAAATCAAACAACTGAAAGTTGATAGGCGAAAATACTTCATGAGAAATCAAGTCGTTCTTGACATTGGATCCACATGTCCTAACTCTTATCTTATATAACCTATTATTATTATTATATAGGAACTCTATAATAACTGAGTAATAGTCGAGTAAATCCAGCCATTATTTTAAAGATTTAATTTTTATTGCAGCCAATTTTGACACTTGGAATTTTTAACATTTTTTTCTCGGCTTATAAAGTTCTATTTTTTATGTGGTCTGCCAAAGAGTTTGAGAATTATCGCCCCTTCTACGCGATAAACATTTGAGAAGGTCGTTCTAAAGATTTCTATCTTTCCCTGTTATCGCTAGACGAGTAGTAAAAATTGTCAGAAAGGTATTTTGTTTTCTCAGTTGTTATAGATCTGCTAATCAGATTTAAAAAAAAGGTTGGTTATACATGTAGCTTTATTATTTTACGTAATTAAGCTTTCTATTGTATTAGAATTTATAGACATGCCCTTTTTCCCCATAAACCAAGAACAGAGTGACTGTTAATAAATATAAGCTGTTGACCCAGGGCAGGGGAGTGGAATAAACTTGTCTATGTTCAGATCTACATTTTTAAACAGTAATAAATAACAGGCAGGTGTTCTCGTGGGAACTTGATTTTACCAAACTCTCAGACGATAACTATCGCAAGTATGCTGCGCATCACCTTTGATAACCCTATGGGATATTGCGCAAGATCTTGTAGTTTGGTAACGCATTCACCAGAGGGCTCGTTCACTGTTTGGGTATAAAATCCCCAGCTCATAGCGATACTTGTTATATATACTCGATTACCGTTCAAGAGCTTCATTACGTTTAGTGGTTTTAAATAAAACTCTGTGTGTGTAGTGTTAGTACCTGCCAAAATCATCAACTTTAGCCGACCATAAGGTAGGATTTTTTCTTATTTTGTAATTATTCATTTGTACTAAATTTACGCGTTGATGTTGTTTTAAGAGAGAGAAAAAAGTAACAACAAAACATCATGTCGCTATTATCATTAAACGAGATCGAAGACGGTAACAGTCTAAATGAGTTACAATTACAGCACCAGTTTCGGCAGTGTATCTTAGACGCTGGAGTCAGCATACCTATTTCAGTAGCAGCGCTTGTATGTTATGAATAGGATCATTTGCTATCTAGCGGGGAGCTGCTATCTGATTCACGTCGTTATACATCGGCCCCGGTTCAAATACAGAGCAGCGACAGTGAATAACATATGATCAGTGCGTGTAATCAACTTTTACGGGAGGTTGAAACAATAAATAGACGTTTAGAAGTGAACTTTATCACGTTTGTTAAATTTATTCGTATATAAGGTGATAGGGAAGTAAATATCTCTTAATACTCATCCTGCTTCTACGTTCTACTATGAACCATATTCATTCCTTTTCTTTATTATTATTATTGACATAACATCACTTTTGATTTACTCTCGTTAAAGTGAACTGTAGGAGAGATCATTCTTGAATGAAACAATATAATTTGGCATATGTGTATGGTTTATTTAACTGTCTACAGAGTATATAGGTACAATTTAGATATATTTTAATATGATCAGTGCATGTAATCAGCTTTTACAGGAACTTGAAACACTAAATAGACGTTTAGGAGTGAATTGCATCACGTTTGTTAAATTTATTCTTATCTTGTTTCTACGTTCTACTATGAACCATATTATTATTATTATTATTGACATATCATCGTTCTCTAGTACGTTAACTCTAGTATATACATCATTTTGTTATATGAAAAACTTAACATTAACTTATATCTAAACTTAAGTAATATTTTATACAACCATATTTATCAGGTATGCGATAGTACCATACGGTAGAGTGTACCTGGAACCTGGAATGATATGGCGTTTATCGTCGTCATGAGGGCTTAGCGCTGTTTTAGTCTGACAGATGGTTGAAACTCGATGTTTATCAGATCTGAATAATTTGTAGGAACTACAATGAACTTTTTCTTACTATGCTTCTCCAAGATGTATACATTAACGGAAATGTTGTTTTGGCATTCGAATCTGGGAATTTGCTTGATGGTCATCGGCATTGTAATGTTTTTAAGATTCAATACTGAATAGAAGTGTGGGTAACTGCTAACCCTGCTAGAATTTAGTTCTTGAGCTGATGGATATAATGTTGATGTCACGGCTCATACGAAGCAGGCTTCATCATTATTGTGCACATTGATGCAAGCTTTCTTCTTTTTTTTTATTTGCCCAGGCAGCTCGATGTATGATGAGCGTAGCTGGTGTGTAAACCTGTTAATGTTTATCTGGAGGTTGATAATTGATTTGAGGCTCCATCCGCTTTCCTTTTGCTAGATAAACAATATACGCACACGTTAGTTTATTTCTAACTTATGAGATTTTTAAACTTACTTGAAATTCCTCGAGATCTTTCAGGATAGAGTTTTGAATATTGCTTACGAACCACTGGGGTATATCGTTATCCTGATAAATGGCCGCATTTCTTGTATTCATGTATTTTATTTCAGATCACATCTCTCTTCTTGACCTCGAACAACCCGCAAAAGTATTCACTTTCAACGTTACATCCTTCTTTAGCGCGTTTAGTATGCGTCGTTTGAAGATACCTCTTTGAGCCTCTTCATAGATTAACCAGAGAGTGGCTATTTTTGACTGATTGTCGACATTCCTGTAACCATTACGAGGAATAACCGACACATTTTACCTTGGTGACTATTGAAACATGTCTGGGATCTAAAATCACGCCTGCAGTCCGGACACCTAATCATTACCGCTGTTCTCTCGCAGGGCAGAGAGCTACCGCAACCTACGCAGGACTTTTCACAACGGTGATGGTTTTTATGGTCGTAGGGTACGTGACAACGTTCGCAGAAGTATCTGCATACAAAGGCTACGAGCATAGAGGCCGTTTCATGAAAACTGTGTTATGAGTATCTCTTCAAGGTTATCCGAGAACAGATTTCAACCCTAATAATAATAATTGTTTAGTTATTTAATTATTGTTTAGTTGTTTAATAATTTTGATAAACATTGTCATAGAATAAAAGATTAATGTTCTATCATGGTTATCAGAGAACAGATAATTGTATAGTTATTTAATTATTGTTTTGTTGTTGTTCAATAATTTTGAAAAAGATTGTCATAGAATAAAAGATTAATGTTCTATATGTGTATTATTACTATTCTCCCCTCTGTACCAAGGCATGAAAAAGTGATAGCTATAACTAGTATGAGAGAGAGAGAAGCAAGAATGAGGTAATTACCTACACACCTGCCTGTGATGACGTGTCATTAAACAAGATGAGACTTGTCTGCCAGCGATGACAGGTTGTTTACCGTATGCATGTTACTGAGCATGCGCTGGATCTAGGTAAGTATAAGCGACTATATAAAGTCGACAGTTGTTAGCGTGTAGCAGACAGTACGTGTACAACAGCAGCAGCAATTACGATGATGTCAAGTATAAGCAGTCCTAATTATTGTTATGATAACGAGACCTGTGAGAGCGAACCCCTGGAAATAGGTAAGTTGTTGTTTATAAAGCTTCAAGTTTGTGTTTGTATGCTAATTTGTGTCTATTTTGTTGCTGTTTAGATGAAGGCCCGGATGTTGCAGATCATGCATCATCATCAACAGCAAGTACCGACAACTACAGCGAGAACGGTCAAGCGTGTAACAATGAAGAAGAACTAGGTAAGGTTTTTAAAACTTTTGTGTGTGTTTATGCTTATATTAATCGATTATTGTATTATTATTGTTTTAGCGTTCCATGATCTGTCGCAGCAGCAGCCTCTATACTACGCTGATGATGCTGTAGCAGCATCAGCAAACTTTACCATCGTAGATACACCAGTAGCAGCAGCTAAAGGTGAAGTACGTGTTCAACTGCTCGGGGCTGTCCAGTATCCGTTGTATGTTACGAGACCTCCAGGTGAAGAACAAAACTACGACCATATACACAACATCCAAGTAGGACTTATTCCACCAGACGACGACGACACCCAGGGAGAATTTGCCGTGGTAGTGAAACTCGAATGCGTGAATAACGTATGTCAGCATGGTGAAAGTGTTGTCGGAAAGTGACTGGTTCGAGCTGTATGATATACGAGTCGAGGCAATGTTTAAAAATTTCTTTTATGGTTGCTGCAGCAAGGACAACAGTGTACTACATCGTGATAAACATTTGAAATTCCATCTATGTGAGAATTTATACATCGAGATTATTCACAACGAGTTTTTCGGCAACAGGGTGGCGATTCATCAGAATGATAAACAGCGGACTATAACCTTAAAAGATTACGAGTTTCAGTCTATATTGCATCTAGCACCGCTGATCAATCATCAGGCTCGAACGTTACATCACCTGGACTTTTCGCGTTTCTACCATGCAAACATAGAGAATGTAGCAGGTCAACTGAGACGCCCTGAAGATGTCTATAAAACGCTTCCGCCAACAGACTCCATCTTATTCACGACCGAACTGTTATGCGGCTACTACTCAGCTACCAGTTTGTTTGTTTGTTTGTTTGTATGTGACATATGAAGGGGGTAAGAACCCAACACCGCGGCCTTAGGCTTATTGTACTCTCATCTTGTCACTTAGTCGGTAAAGAGTTTTGTTATCCTGATTAGGCTTAGTAACCTTTTTACCAGGTCCTCCCTTATGAGTGTCTCACAAGAGAAAGCTCCTTCGAGCAGTGCAAACCTCCATCGGTACAGGGCTTCACAGTCGAAAATAACATGTGAGGCTGTTTCGTCCTTTTCATTGCAGAGTCTGCAGATGGGTTCTTCATTACCAATCCCCATTCTATGCATATGCTTCCTTAGGTTGCAGTGTCCAGTTATAAGGCCTGTCACCAGCCTAATCTGTTGTCTGCTTAATTGCAGAATGTCATCAGTCAATTTGTCAGATGTTGTTTTTAGCATCAGTTTGCTATGTCTTTGCCCCTCAATTGCATTCCAATGATTGTGGTGCTGTCTTTTTATCCAGCTTTTCAACCAGTTTCGAGCAAAGTTGTTGGTAATTCCAAAGACGGGTTCTGGCCCCATAAATGGTAACTCTGCTCCTTTCTTAGCCAAGGAGTCAGCTTTCTCATTGCCACTAATCCCCTTATGCCCCGGGACCCACATCAGGGTTACTCTATTGTGGGTTGAAAGGGTTATTAGGTTTTGTCGGCATTCCCATACTAATTTTGAGTTAGTACGATTGCTAGCTATGGCTTTTATGGCGGCCTGGCTATCTGTAAGGATAAGGATTTCTTTACCTTGGTAGTTCCTTTTTAAATTCTCATGTACACAGATGTCTATGGCATGAGTTTCGGCTTGGAAGATAGTGGCGAACCTCCCCAACGATACATAGGCAGCAAACTGAGGTGATTCCCCAAATATTCCTGCACCTGTGCCACTGTCAGTTTTGGAGCCATCCGCATACCAGATTAGCTTATTTGCCTGACGACTTTGTTGTAATAGCCCTTCGTTCCACTCCAGGAGAGTGGTGAAGGGTTTAGTGTGGTTTTGCCTAGCAGGCATAGTATCACTGCTCATGTCTAGCAGTGGGCTGGTTACAACGGAAGTAATTTTGGTGTGCCCATCAAGATGAGTGGGTTTCCAATTTCCATTGTAGTTCAGTCTGAAAGCCGCCATTCTTGCTTCTGCCGTAATATATATGTTTAACGGTGGCAGGTTTAGAAGTATTTCCAGAGCTGCTGTCGGGGTACTTCTCATCACCCCCGTAATACACAGGCAGGCCAGCCTCTGAAGTTTTGATAGCTCCTTTTTGGCTAGCCTCTGTTCTACTTTTGTCCACCAAACCAGCGATCCATAGGTTATTCTAGGTCTAATCACAGCCGTGTACAGCCAGTGTACTAAGCGTGTTCGAAGTCCCCAGGTTTTGCCCAGGGCTCGCTTTGTTGCCATGAGGGTTCTTTTGCCCTTATTAATGGCATTTCTGATTTGCGGGTTCCAGGTTAGCTTCGAATCTAGGATGGTACCTAAATATTTTGCTTCCTGGCTCAATTCAAGTTTCTTGTTGAAGAAGTTTGGCAGTTTAATCCTGCCCAGGTCTCTCCTTCTGGTAAATGGAACTAGTGCCGTTTTTTGAGGATTTACACTAAGGTTCTCCTTGGCACACCATTTTTCCACAGCGCTTAATGCATTTTGCATGAGCTCTGAGATTGTATTGTCAAATTTCCCAGAGATAAGAATGACCACATCATCCGCATATCCCTGGGTATAATATCCTTGCCTATTCAACAAGGAGCTCATCCACTACCATTTTCCACAATAGGGGTGATAGAACTCCCCCCTGTGGACACCCTTTGACAGCCTCAATTTCCATTGTTTCGCCTGATAGGGTAGATTGGATCTTTCGACCTTGCAGCATGTTGTTGATCCACCTACATAGGGTGTCTCCTATGCCGCGCTTTCTCGCTACTGCTATCATTGATCTATAAGAGGTGTGGTCAAACGCCCCCTCAATATCAAGGAAAGCTGTTAGCGCTGTTTCTTGTTGTGCAATTGCCTCCTCGATCTTCCTCAGTAAGTGATGAAGAGCGGTCTCGCATGATTTCCCCGCTTGATAAGCATATTGATGGGGATGGAACAAGCTACCCGAAAGCAGACTCTCTCTGATATGTTTATCTATCAGTTTCTCCATTATCTTCAGCACAAAAGATGATAGGTTGATAGGTCTATAAGCCTTTGCCTGGGAGGGATCCCTTCCAGGTTTGGGAATGAAGACCATTCTTGAGCTCCTCCAGGCGTGGGGAATATAACCCGAGGCCAAGCTTGCTCTTAGTACTCTACAAAGGATGGGCACCAGAATAGGTTTCCCCTGCTGTAATAGCACGGGTATAATCCCATCCGGGCCAGGAGCCTTGTATGAGTTGAAAGAGTCTATTGCCCACTCAATGCTCTCGTGGGTTATAATACTGTTCGATATCTGCCAATCTGTTTTCTCCGCCCTTACAGGTGGAAGTGGAACATTGTGCAGATCTTCATTCTCTTGAAGAATGTGGGAGCCAGGAAGGTGTACCTGAAGCAATAACTCCAGGGTTTCCCTGCTAGTCTCGGTGTATTTCCCATCTGGTTTTAGGATGGTGCCTACTGGTTCAACCGTATCTTTGGCCAGAATTCTCTGGAGTCGTGCTGCCTCAGCAGTGTTCTCAACTTCCTGGCAGAATTCCCTCCATGAGTTTCTTTTGGCCTTACGGATTTGTTTATTGTATGCTGTCAGGGATTGGTAGTATTCATCCCATTTCCCTGTTCTTTTCGCATTATTAAACAATTTACGCGTGTTTTTCCTATGCTCTGCCAGATCATTATTCCACCACCTCACCTCCTTACTGGTGGATTTTCGGATAACCCGACAGTTGTTCTGGTAAGAGAGGTTGATTGCTTCCTGTATATGTGCAGAAGTTACCTCTATATCAGTACTGTCTTTGATAGATTTCTTTAAATCTACTAAATTAATTTGAAGGTCTTGCCTATATTTCTCCCAGTCCGTGTTTCTCGGATTGCGATACTGTACGGGTGGCTTATCAATATTATTGATTTCCATCCGAATGTATCTATGGTCCGAGAGTGACGGTTCCTCTGACACATGCCATCGGATGATCTGAGAGCTTATACAAGAGGTAGACAAAGTGATGTCTATTATCTCTTTGCGATTTCGTGTAACAAAAGTGGGTTTGTTCCCCCGATTCAAGATCTTCAAGTCATTCGAGACAATAAAATCTAAGAGATACTCACCCCTACTGTTGTTATTGCTGCTTCTCCTTACCTCATGATGAGAGTTGGAGTCGACCCCCACAATGAGCTGCAGGTTAGAGAGCCTGCAGTGGTCAACCAGTGACTGGAGCTCCTCGGATGGTGGGGGATTGGGTGAGTCAAATGGAAGGTATGCTGATGCGATTATAATGTCTCTCAGATTTCCTTCCAATTGCGTTTTCAGTTGAATCACTGTTTGATCTCTGTAACAAAGATTTGTCAGTTTTAGAACTTGAAGTCCTTCCCCCACAAGTATACAGGTTTTTACATTGTCAAGGTTTCGATTGTACAGCAATTGGCCCTTGACAGTGCCCAGGCCTGAAACTTTGCCCCTGAATAACCCGGGTTCTTGAATTAGGGCAACATTGATGTTGTTTGTTGCCCATAGTCTACAGAAAGCGGCAGATGCCGCTTTACTGTGCTGGAGATTCACTTGTACTAGCTCCAGCATTGACGATTTCCTCAGGTTTTTTCGAGGTTCTGAAGGTTACCTGAGCTAATCCAAGGTAGGCTTTATATCCTGCTCTGCTTAGTTCCTTCATGGAGCCCTCGTTTATTGCTAAAACCAGAGTTACCCCCTAGCTACCAGTTTAATAGACAACGCATCAACTGGTGGTGGCTTGAACTGGTTTATTTTATTAGAAATAATAAAACATTATCCGCAAAAGTTTATCGATGTCGTACGTACACGACTGCAATCATATCAACAGCAGCAGCAGCCGAAAACGTCAACGACGACAACGTTTGCACCGTCGTATTAAGAACACCATGGCGGAAATAAACTATCTTAGAAATAGGCTACAAAAATATTTGAACAATTTGCAAGTGTTACGCGATGATCTCAACTCATACTGTGTAATGAATAATTTGTCAAATAATATGTTACAATTGTCCATTAAATGTATAGCAAAATAAATAATATGTTTGTTTGTTTGTGTTTGGGCGAGGAATCAGGATGGCGGAGCATCCGTCGTACCTCATGGCACCGATTGCTATGATCATTTGGCCGACCCAACTAGAATTTAGCCGAATCTGGGGGAATTCCACCCCCAGTAGGGATCTTTATCGTGCCAAACATCGCATTGACACGGGACCTACAGTTTTACTTCCTATCCGAAAAGAAGGCATGTTTTAAATTTTTCTCCGCTATGAAAAATTACCAGCTCGGCCGGGGATCGAACCTGCGATCTTTGGATTATGAAGCAAACATGCAAACCACTAATCCACCGAGACTGGCAAAATAATATGTATATTTAAACATTGATGTTTCATTTACTAGCACGACTAAGGGTGAAGGAGGTTGAAGAGACTAGCATGACTAAGGGTGAAGGGGGGGGCGACTATATAAAAGGTAGATCGACGTCATCAGCGAGAGAGTACACGAATAAAGCCGAAGATTTCCGACGGCGAACATCCTAAGCTACAAAGCAGAGCCGGTAAGTAGTCATACTATGAGAAGGAGAGAGAGAGAAAGAGTTTCCGCTTAGTGAAAGGAGGATCCAATCCCAAGGGATTGGAAATCCATGATGGCTCCTTCAAATGACAAATTCAAAAATGACAGATGCAAAATTGACAGATTTTAAAAATAACAGATGCAAAAATGACAGATGAAAATTGACAGACGTATAAATGACAGCTGCAAAAATGACAGATGCAAAAATGACAGTATTAAATGACAGATGCAAAAATGACAGATTAAAATTGACAGACGCATAAATGACAAATGCAAAAATGACAGATGCAGAAATGACAGATTAAAATTGACAGACGTATAAATGACATATGCAAAAATGACAAATGCAAAAATGACAGATGCAAAAATGACAGATTAAAATTGACAGACGCATAAATGACAAATGCAAAAATGACAGAATTAAAATGACAGATGCAAAATGACAGATTAAAATTGACAGACGTATAAATGACATATGCAAAAATGACAGATTAAAATTGACAGACGTATAAATGACATATGCAAAAATGACAGAATTAAAATGACAGATCAAAATGACAGATTAAAATTGACAGACGTATAAATGACAGCTGCAAAAATGACAAATTTAAAATTGACAGATTCGCAGTACAGATTCAAATTTAGCGCGTCGCATGCTGAGATATAAAATGGCCGCATGTCTTCTTCTTCTTCTCTAATACAGTTCTCTTTTTACCCGACCTCTCTACATACCGATAATACAGATTTCTTCATGACGCCCTCTAGTAGTAGTACACAGGCTGACGGTCATACAGATCCCTTCATGACGCCCTCTATTGACGATACACAGATTGCCGGTAATGCAGATTCCCTTAATGCCGGGCGTGGTAGAATGGCGCCAGACGTTCCAAAATGGCTGCCTTCAACCAATCAGAAGCAAGGGAGGAGCTACAGGAGTGGGGGTTAACCAATTAGAGAGCAGTAGGCGGGGAAATCCAAGATGTCGGCGACCAATCAGAAGCAAGGGGAGGAGCTACAGGAGTGGGGGTAGCCAATCAGAAGCAGGGGGAGGAGCCATGCATTGGCATGCCACATAGCATGTCAATTTCCGTCTGGCTCAAGTATCGCAATACCTACCATATTTATATTTTATCTGCAAAATTGAGAAAAGGAGAAACTACTCTCAGCTACAACAAAAAACTGTTAACGTCTCTTGTGCTCTAGTAAGTCAATTTCCATTTAAATTATTTCCATAATAATTGAAAAGTGAAAATATTTTGCTTTTATTAAATTGTTTTATTTCAGAGTTATTACCCAGTAACATATTTTACACATTTTATCAAATGCGCCGACTAAAGAAAGATATTTTTAACTTCAGATTATCGACTGATAAGTTTTTTGTAAAGAATCCTCAACCACCTATTCCACTAGTCTTCGCGAATGTATCGCATACATTCACGCAATAGCATTTCTGTGTTAAATAAATACATTTATAAAAGTAAGAGATAGCTATTCTGGAACGTGGAGGCAATGCATAATCAGAAACAAGACTCCATTTTACTAGTGAATTACAACTTGTACCTATGTACCAGGGTCCTATTGAGATCAATCATGCAAAGCTAAAAGATCTTCAAGCTCTTTGTGAAGTATTATTCCATCGAAAAGACCGTGGTTTTTATGATATTCTGGAGACTAATGAAGACCCAAGTGACATTGTCGAGGACGATAACAGCAGTGCTTACGAAGATTTTTTCTATCATGCTAGAGATATACATTTTTAATTTTTTTTTAATCTGGCAGACCGATATATTCTAATTTTTTAATTAAAATGTATGTATCTTATGTTTAATTAAAAAAAATAACAAATCCCTTTTGCAAATTTTCGTCAAAAACCACAGATTTTTGGATTATATTTATGAGAATATTCCATAAACTGCACATAGTTACAAACAATACAAATGTTGGCTTTACAGTTAGTTTTTGGTTCTCCTAAAGGTTGCAGTTTTTGTTACATCAACCCTTCAATTACAATTTATATTTATTAAGAACTTAAAGAAATACACAAAAATTCTTCGATTTACTAAACATCAGTTTTATTTGTCAAATTAAGGGCGATCTTTTCACCTCCTTGTAACTTTATTTGGCAGTTAATTGTCACAGATACAATTGTAACCATAGCAATTAGCTTCCACATAAATTTATGAGGAAGTGAAAAGACCTGTCCTAAATTACATAATTTTGTCAAACTTCGTGTTTTTAAATTGGCATTAGTGCAAATGGATCCAACCAATCAGCATCAATTCCCGCGTTTGCCGAACTGTTATAAGTAATATAGAGTGACTCTACTCTATTTCAGATAGCAGCGACATCGTGGAGCAAACCTGACACAAACTTTAATGAAGCAAAAATTACTAAAGCATGCTGTAACTCCAGCCAACATAAAGCGCTGTAGCAAATCTGGTGAATGTAGCGCTTTATAGCTTCCTTTCTCTGAATCCGCTCGTTAATGCTAAATATCTAAAGTTGCATCCATTTTGAACCTGGTCTTGATAAAACAGAATTCAGTATGATGTACACGTAAGCATTTGATATACGCAACAGGTTTAACATTATTTTATTCAAAGCAAGTAGTATATGAACATGTCGACAATAGCCTGTATTTTTAATTGTGTACCTACTAACATCAATAACACTGTGAAGCCCAAATAGTACACAAAATACCGTTAGTTTCTCTCGTTAGTTTTGTTTGTAGAAATTAATAATAGATTTGCTGCTATAACGCACGTCCAGTCTACGATTAACGGAAGTTGGGAGCAAGGCTAGTTCACAATCAACTCCGGCTGCTAGGCGGCCTCTGCTAGGTTCACCCCGGTAAAACGAGGCCGAGAAATTTTGATGCAAATACTATTGAAACGAAACAACCAAGACCGAGACCGGGATTGTGTGTTTAGACACTATGCAAGACATCGACATAAAAAAACAAAATTCAAAAGAGGTTATGGTTTACGTATCAGCTGATTCATGAATTTCTAAATATTTTGCGATTTATTTAGTTTTCTGCTTCTGTATCTGAATTTTGTAGTGATAATAAGAAACGATAAATTAAGAAGCAACTAAACTCATATAATCAATAATAACAAACCAAATAATTCATAGGTGTAGAAGAGAATATAAAATATGTTTTCGAATCATGAAGATGATGATTTGTTTAACCCAACAGCAACGTAAGTAAATAATTTACAATCAAAATTAGCCGTCTATATTTATTACCATTTTAATCATTTATAGCCACTCAAATTTGGCCTCATTGTTTGGCACATCAATGACTTTACAGCGAGATTCTGATGCAAGTTTAGTTTATACAGCTCCAAAACAACCAAAAGCAAGTGGGCAAGAAACACCTAAAACTACGCCAAAACCTGCAACACCTCAAAGTTCAGTAGTCTGTTCTAGATTTGTAGAAGCTTTTAAATTGTGAGTAAATTGTTAACATAGTGCAGTAACTTTCCGAAGAATGTAAGTTTTAATTGATTTAAGAGCAGTGCTGGCTCTCGGCTGCCTGCGGTGAAGCTCATTTCTTTAAGGATGTAATTTGTGCTGTTTAGCTAGGCAACTTATAACCTTACGATACACAGTTATTATTTTCCGTTTTTCTTTATAACCACTGTATTGCTAATCAGAATTAAAAAGCCATCTGAAGTGTGAGAGCTTATACTACAACTTTTGTATAAAGCAAAGTTTTTAAAAATACATACTTTTCGAGATTCAAAGAATTAAAGGAATTAATGTTATTCATGAAGGTTTAATTACTGTTGATTTCCATAAATTGATTTAAGGGGGGAAGTGACTATATAAAAATACGCTATGCAGAGCCCCTGAATTTACATTCTTTTAAGAAAGAATATATCATAGATTGTATATCCATCATTAGAATCTTGTAGATCAAAGTATGAACTAAATGTTAACAAAAGAATTATTAAAATTTGTTCGAAAATAACTAAATAAACATAAAAAAAGTAAAAATAAGTATAAATATTTTTTCTTTCTTAAAACTAAAATATCTGTTTCTAATATCTATCTAAAATCTTCGAATACACATTAAAATTTTTAAATTGGTTTACATTTAAATGTATGCATTACCATAACTAGCTTACAAAGATAACTTTAAGTATCTGTAAATTAATTATGTAATGCAAAACATAATATCTCTAGTATTTTTTTTTTCATAAATTCTAACTAAATATGTAAAAATTATAGCGATCGGCCTTGTAATTTATTCTAAAGTTGAGGCGATACCGACGTTTTAATATGAATTCTGTAATATTTATACAAGATTATTATTATTATTACAAATCATTGTACTTTCCGACACGAGGGCCACCTATGGTTTTGTAGTATAATCTTAAAAGTCTGAAACTGAATTAAATGAATTAACGTTTTGTACCAGTAGCTACGCCAACGGAAATTTTTCCAGAGTTTCTCAATTTCCAACCTTAACTCATTTTGTCTAGAAAAGTAAGCAATTTAATCTGAAGTCGTATAGCTCAGCACAAATTACAACCTTAATTAAAATTTGTACTTTAGAATTAAGGATTTATTTGTTTCAGTTTTTTGAACAAATTATGAATTCTATTCTCTTTATTATTGAATTCTATAATTATTAAATTATACTGAAATTTTCAGGTAAGGCAAGAATTTTAATTTACTTTTTCTAATTTACGAATACGTAGCTAAGCCGTTTATTAATTTACAATACAATAAAATACAATAAAAACAACTATAGCTTCATATTTCTTTTAATTGTTGATATCTCCCACGTCAATAAAGGGTAAGTTCGGCATTCAGATCTATTTAACTCCAAGAGCTCGGTTTCTATAGTATCCATTATTGCACATAATTGTAACTATGACAATAGAGCTTTTGGAGCAAAAAGAGTTACAATGCCGAACTTACCCAAAGTTAGCACTCCCACTTTGTTAAATTTCAAAAATTTTAGTGCCATAATTTTGGACCAATTAAAAAAATTTGAACCAACCCTTATTCATCAGAAATGAAGATTTTAGAGTGGGGGTGCTGACTTGAGCTCAAGCTAGCGCCCCCACCATATAAATATAAATAATAAATCAATTTAAACCAGGCTATAATTTTGGACTAATTAAAGACTATTCATTAGCATATATATATGTAATACATTTTCAAAATCAACCCCTGAACAGAAAACTACCCCACATGAATAATACCACAAAATTAAAAATGATGAGATTCAGGGAAAAACAATATCATAATGTTAGACTAATGAAGGACTATTCATTGACGCATAAACCATTTTTGAAGTCATCGCCTAAATTGGTAAATTCCCCTTTCCCATGAATAATGTCCCGATTTAAAGATGATAAAAATTAAATTAAATGTCAACGAATGGTCTATAATTAGTCCAGAATTGTGTACTATACTATAACCAGAAAATGAAGAAAATAAACTGGAGTTAATCTAGCAGCTGCAGACTAGCAGTCGGAGTTGATTGTGAACGAGCCTTGCTCCCAAATTCAAATTTAGACAGTTTGAAATAAAAAGAAAAGGTCATTGCAATCTGTCAAAGTTTTTTAAAACTTTTTTTTTTTATTTCATGCCTACACTACGGGGGAACCAACATCTAAGGTCATCTGTCCCCATCTAACATGCAACACATCCATAGTTGAGGTGGCGAAATTTTCCAGTTAGAAAAATCCCGCCGCCCCAAGTGGGATTCGAACCCACGACCCTTGGAACACGAGTGATACACTGACACCACTCATCCACCGCCGGCCCTAAAAAGACTTTATTAAAACTACTATTAATAAATAACCTTCTGATAGCAAAAGTGTGCACGACATTAGTTGCTGCTTAAAAAATCTTTCACAGCTCCAATTAATACTTATTAATACTAGTTTAATAATTAACAATTGGTGTTGTGAAAAACCTTTTAAAACTTTGACAGATTGCAATGTCTATTTTTTTGTTTCAACTGTCTAAACTTGACAATTTGGGAGTAAGACTCGTTCACAATCAACTCCGACTGCTAGTCTGTGGCTGAGTAAAATGAGTTATCTGCCAGTGAATAGTCTTTAATTATTCCGTAGTTATGGCTCGGTTATTCAGGTTTTTACTTAACTTCCTGATACTATTGATGGAGAGTAACAGTTTAGGGGATGATTTCAAAAGGGTGTTTGAGACAATGAAACTCTTTTTTATTAGTTCAAGTATGCCATAAATTTGATAATTTATTTCAATATTCATAATTTAGTTCAAGTATACCAGCAGTTTCTTCAGACTCTTATATATTCAATTTCGTGGCATTATTCATAAGGGTAGCGGAGATTTACCAGGTTAGGGGATGATTTCGACAATGGGTTATATACTAATGATTGGTCTTTACTTAGTCCAAAATTATGGCACGGTTTTTTCTAATTTTTATCATCCTTAAATTGGTACATTATTCATGGGAAAAGGAAATTTACCAATTTAGGGGATGATTTCAAAAATGAGTAATTGATCTTATAAATAATTATTTAATTAATTTCAGATTGGATAACAACTATGTACCTATAGGAAAATGTGGCATAGCAATAATTGGTAGTGATTCTGTGAAGTCTTATGAAGTAATACTGTACAGGACTAAGCAAGATATTTTATCTAGATCAAAATTAAGGACAGATATTTCCTTTAATATTCAAGCTAATGACTTTATTTCATTCTGTGATGATCAAAAAACCCAATGGACAGTACATTTTAGTGATGCTAAAACACTCGAAGATTTTACTGAACAAATTAAGACTTATAATGGCAGAGTGATAACAAACATCATTAATCCTACAGATATCCGTGATAAAAATCCTTCCTCCATAAATAAAATCAAATCTGAACCAATAAGCAGTCCTAGTAGTCCTTCACTATCTAAAAAGGACAGTGATTCATCTGATAATTCCAGTAGTCAAACTAGAGCAAACATTTTATCACGTATGGCAAAAATGGGTCAAGCTATTTTGCCCACAAATTTGCCAAAGTCTTCAGAACAAACTGATTCTGAAACAGATGAACAAACAGTAAGTAGAAAACCTATAAAGAAGAAACAGAAACCAGTTATAGTAAATGGAGAGTATATTCCATCCGATAAAGTAACAAATATGAATAATAGTAATCATAATCAGATATTCAGTATGCAAACACCCCCAGAATTCTTAATGGTCAATGGACAAATAGTGCCTGTTTCAGCTTTAACACCAAATTTATCGACACAATTACAACCTTCTTTACCTAATCAGTATATAACAAGTCTTCCAAATCCAGTTATGTTAAATCCACAAGTGTCTCCTTTATCAGAATCAATGCATGTTTTTATTGCGGAAAATAGAACACATAACTGTGAAATGAGAATGAATGTGAATCAATTATCTTCTAAGTTAGATAATATTCTTTTCAAACTTAATCAGGGTAGCCAATCTGTTTCAGAAGATATGCATAATAAAAGTGAATTGGAATTGAGAATCACAGAAAAAACAAAAGAACTACAAATAAATGAAGAGATAATAAAGAATTTACAGGAACAAACTATGAAACTCCAAGAAGATGTAACAAATAAGGATCTAATTATTATTAGCTCAAAAAAAGACTTTGAAGATCAAAAAAAGGTTATAGTCGAGTTAGAACAAAAGATATGTGAGTTAGAGAAAAATAGAAATGACCTAGAGATACAGATTGCACAAAATAAAATTCATGAAGAGAAAGCGCTTGAGACACAACAAGCAGTTAATGCATTGCAGCAAATTATAGAAGATCAAAAAATAACGATTCAAACTTTAGAGAAAGCTTGTGAAGAGAATAAACAAAATCAAGATTTCGAATCAACTTTAGATGTATTAAATAAAGAAATCTCAGATTTAAAAGTACAGCTGGATGATAATAATTCAAAGTCTGATTTGTTCTCCAGAAAATTAAAGCAGTCAATGAATATCTTATATCAACAGATTATGGATAATTTTGACAATGAGAATGTTTCATTTCAAAGTGTAGAAATAAAACAAATACTCTCTCAGAAACTGAAAAATACAACTTTACAGATTATTCAAGAATTTCAAAGTGACTTCAAGAAAAGTGATCCATAATTAGACTACTATTCAGCAGAAGAGTGATACAGGAATATTTTAATGTAATTTTATCATTTGTGTTGTATTTATGTAAAACAAGATATATTTTATTGTATATAATTATTTTGTAAGAATTAAAGTCTAACAATTGTTCTATATGATAGGTGGGTATTAATTCAATCAAAATATAAAGAAATTTACTCTTATTACTTACTGTAAAGAATTTTTTCCACAGGGTCCTATTCAACAAGTGACTAATGTTATTTAAAGCTTGATGGATTAAGTGTATCTTACTTTTTTGAGTTTCTTGGTTTCTCTTTGGAATGAGAAACCATTTGTTAAATTCAGTTGGAACACTTGTAAATCTCCGAGACAGATTATACGCATTAAAATTATCCAATACAACGTTTTTGTAACTAAGATGGCTAAGTAATTAAACAATTGAGGGGTCTAGTATCAAAGGCAGCAATATCCAATTTTTTTAATTTTCAGGAAGAGCAAAAACTATCCTGAACTTCAGAACGGAAATATTAATGCAAAACAAATGTTACTATATTAATAAAAGCGGCAATATCCAAAATCAGTGATCAATTTATATGTAACATCATTCAGTTATCAGAATTTTTAAATTTAATTATGGATATTGCCAAATTTGATTCCAAAAGGAAGATATTGCCATGCTTGATTCCAAAATGATCATACGTAATGTACAAAAAGTACACCTATTTTCATATAAAACGTAGAGAAGTATTTTAAATTCAAAGTAACATTTACTTAATTCTCTTAAAAAAATTAAATTATTACAGTGGGCAAGTCTTCTTCAAATTCACAAATAGTGGTCGTTTCAGGAAATTTATTTGAATTTATGTTGGGTTCCGAAATTTCTTCAGGAAGTATTGCTTTGTAGAATTCCAGGTTATCTAAAACCCTACAATCTTTTCCGAAGTGCTTGGCTAACACTTTATTTATATCAAATAGTTTTGCAGGATTTATTACAACTTCACCTATTTTTATTTGCTTTGGATTAGTTGAAATATCCAGTTTTATAATCCAGGTTTATGCACATTTACTGAATTATAATAGTAAATATCTCTTTAACTGAAATAAATATTCCCAGTAGATGTACGTTTCAAATAGAATCTTTTAAATAGTTTAAACTGGATGTGAACGAACCTGGGGTTTTCATAACCTCTTTAACTTCTGTTTTCCAGTCAAGTACATGACATTTTAAATGCTATATCAAGGTACTCTTTTGGAGTTTCTATAACTTCCATTTTTTGGTTTATATGGATTGGTTAAATGAAATATTGCCGTATATGAATCTAAAACTAACTTGGATATTGCTCGTTTTGAAACCAACCTCAGTTTTGCCTTTAGAAATGAAAGCAATTTAATTTACTTTAGCATAAAAGAAAATTACCATTAAATAGAGAATTTAAACCTGGACAATAAGGTATATTTATCTCATTTTTGATAAAAATGGATATTGCTGCCTTTGATTCTAGACCCCTCAATTACGAGCCCTAATTCATAATAGTTGGACCAGTATTTTTTTACATATTTTCGTAAAACAAAGCAATGTTTCAATGCTACTTTTATGTTAAAAGAAAAATGCTAAATGGAAAGTGCAACTATGATATTTTATTAATTAATAAACAAAATTACATTAAATTCGGTTGGTTAATAAAAGAAATATTTAATTTCTAACAATATACACCCTCGTCATAATAGTTGGACTATATCAAAAAATAATACATATGATTAATTTGCCTTACATTTAATATTTTGTTGCATCACCTTTTGATTCTATTACTCCTAATATACGTCGTGGCATAGAATTTACAAGTCCCTGGCAATATTCCGGTGTAAAAGAGTTCCAGATAACCCTGAGCTTGTCCTTTAACTCGCGTTTCGTGCATGCTGGGTTTTTTCGCAATTCTTTTTTTATTCTTCCCCACAGCAGCGTCTCGATTGGAGACAGATCGGGGCTAGATAATGGTCACTCTAATAGCGGAATATTATTCTTTGCTATCCAACTCTTACTTTTTTGAGAAGTATGACACGCAGCGCCAATCTGTTGAAATATGTATACTCCATCAGAAGTCTGTAGGCGAGGAATGGACGGTACAAGGTCTTCTTGAAGAATTTCTATGTATTTGGCCGTATTTACAATGCCATCAACAAAATGAAGATTACCAACTCCTTTTGCCGACATGCATCCCCATTCCCCATATCATGACTGAATCTGGGAATTTAACCTTCCGTTTAAGGCAATCTTTGTGAAAAGGTTCATTTGGCTTTCAAATGAACTCTACTCCTATCATCTCCAGTGCAAACTTCAAAACGTGACTCGTCGCTCCATATGATGCTGTTCCATTGATGTTGATCCCAATTTTTGCGACTCTTAGCCCACTTCAATCTATTTTTGCGTTGCAAATCCATAAGCAATGGCTTCGATTTTGCCCGTTGATTTTTAAAAAAATTTAATAATGTTTATCTTTAATGAAAATTGTTCAACTTACCTTATAAAATCCATAATTACCTTTTTGAAATGCTCTTAGTGTAGTACTTCCGACACCACTCTTCCCAGTGCATTCCCCCATTTTGTTGATATTTCATCCGTAGAAGAACGACGATTTCGTCTAATTATTGGTGTTAAAATGCGGTAATCTGCTGGTGAAAAAGTTGATGGGCGTCCGGTCTTTTTTTCTAAGTCAACTAAGCCGCTTTGCTTATAATATTTAATAATATTCCGAATCATTGAACGTGATAAATTTAATTCTGTTGCGATTTTATACGCAGATTTACCGTTATTCGATAAATGAATTGTTGCTTTTCTTAAATTAGTAGATAAAGGCTTACCACGCGCCATGATTGCTATGAACTGACGTATGTTACTTGCAATTGTCCTCACGTATTATTTGTATCCATTCGAGGCAGCGGTCTCTTTGATCCAATTCTTTCTTTTTTGAAATAATTCATTTTAATGTCAATACAAGTACATAAACTGACTTAGACCAACTATTATGACGAGATTGAATATTGTTAGAAATTTAATATTTTTTTTGTTAGCCAACCGAATTCAATGTAATTTTGTTTATTAATTAATAAAATACCATAGTTGCACTCCCCATTTAGCAGTTTTCTTTTAATACAAAAGAAGCTGCGAAACATCGCTTTGTTTTACGAAAATATGTAAAAAAATTACTGGTCCAACTATTATGAATTAGGGCTCGTAGTAGTAAGAATCATTTACCTGAGTCCATCTTTCAGCACTGCCACAAAACAACTTTTAGCCTCTAAAGCTGAAAGACAATTACATCTACTAGACATACGTTTCCTAAACAGTACCAGGGACAGATATGACACTAATTTTTTTTACTGTTCTTCAGCAGCAGGCGCAGCTCGCCGGGTGAGTCAGGTGAGGCTGAGCCTAACCTAAACAAAACCAAATAAAATCTAAATATTTTATCGTCAATCATTTTTTAATATTATGTTAATAAATTTATTCTATCAATATTTTCTGGATTAAAAATATTGAATTTAATATAAATAAGCCTATTTTATAATAAAATGTATTTTTCTATTTTGCTCCTATAATAAAGCTGTTAAAGCACCCAAAACAGTGCCTTAATAGCTCATTTGAGTGCTTTAATAGCCCAACTTTTTCAAAGTTGGTAGCATTGAAAAAAACAGAAAATTGACTAAAACTTCACTCAATTTTCTGTGTCAATCAATGAATTTTCAAATGTCACATTTGAACAGTGTTGTTAACTACCACAAAAATCCCTAAATTTTGAAATTGCAATTTTTTTTATTTAAAAAGGAAATAAAAGATGCAGAATAGAAAAAATAGCATAAAAATCTCGTTTCGTAAGTCGTTATTGCACTCGTCCTTTAGAAAACTCGCTGCAAGCGGCTCGTTTTCTAAATTTGGACTCTTGCAATAAATCTTGCCTTATGAAAATCGTTCTTTAATATACTATTATATGCGAGCATACCCAACGCAGCGCCATTTATCATTATGCCAACAGCATGGATGAGGCTTGAATTTTCAAGCTTCAGTTCATGCATCTGTATGCATTGGCTGGCTTGTTACAGCGCCGCGGCGCACAGTGGGGCAAGAAGCATAAAAACCTGGCAAAAAATATTTGGAGTGCCTACATTAATAGTTATCATATGAAAAGGTTTTTTAAGGATTATAGACGATACAAAACATTGTATAAAATGTACAGGGTGGCTCATATAAAATATGAGATGACTCTGTACCTTATCTTAGAAACTGTTGGAGTTACGAAAAATGGTTAAATATCAAAGCTGGTTGGTAAAACAAATTTAAATTTTATAATATACAGGGTGAGTTTTGTTATGGCTGCTATGAACTTTTTTATTTTAATGCAGCATCCTGTATATTTTTACAATTTTCGATCCTACACCTTATGGTGCTTTGTTAAATTTTTATTACAGTTTTTAGAAGACCCCATTTCTGCGTAGGTAGGGATCATGGTAAAACTTAAAACTAAAAAAGCCAACTTTCTAAGGGGTGGTATTTAGTTGTTTTTAACAGTTGAGATGCATTTTATAATAATATCTTCAAAAAATGAAAAACATAATGTTGCATCATCAACAACGATGCATGGATAAATACGAATAATACCGATAAAGATTAATTAAAGTTTTTTTATAATTCCAGCAAAAATTGAATTTTAACAAAAAAAAATCTGTTACAATTTCAGATTTTTTAAAATAAAAACAACACATTTTCATGTTTTTTTAAGTTCTTTAGCTACACATATTATGTCTCATTTTCATTTTTAATTTTGGTTTCAATACATTCCATACAACAAAAGTGATTTAATTTTAAATCTCAAAACACATGTCGGCAGTACAGCAGAGTGGTTATAGTGGATTTATATCGCATATCATAGTTAAGTTGAGTTTGTGCCGGTCAATAGTTGCATGGGTAATCCACGAGCGCAGTGTACTTGCCTACATGGCTCCGCTGCCTCGTCTCACATACACATATCCACTCTGTGGCTCGGTGTGTTCGGCACATCGATTGGGTGTTTCAGACCACCCGTACCCCCAAATATCTCGCGAAATATGAAAAGGATCGAGAAAAGAAAACATACGTGCGAAATATTTTTTGAAGCTCTATTGAGTGGTCACAAATGTAAGTCCACCTCCCATGCCCTGGGAGTGGGGCAACTCCGTCATCTTCAATAGCAACCTCCAGTTTTTTATGCAGATTTGAATTCTGCGCTAAAAAAATATGAATTTTTGTCTGAAACTTTTTTTTAAGTTTGTGGCAGATGGCGCTGTAATCGCGAAAAAAGATTTAATTCTCCAATGTTGACGAATTTTAATTTGAGAATGAAGTAAGCTAATGTCAGGCATGTTAACAATTTGTAAAGATGTTTAGGGTTTAAATTAAGCGTCTTCTCCCTCCCCTTTACAAAACTGCAAGAACAAGTATTTAATTTTGAAACATTTTGGCAGTAAAAGACAGAAAAAGTGTCTTAATACATAACGTTGTTAGCAAGGTGAAACACAGAAGATGTTTTGTTGTCTGAAAATGAGACACTTGTTTTTCTAACGAACTTGGAGCTCGATATCTGGGATGAAGGTAAGTCAACATTTTTTTTTCTACAATTCCAATCAACTTTAACTTGTAATTGATAATTGATTTATAAATGTCTCAAAATTAAACACATAATTTAAACCCTAAACAGCTTTACAGATTGTCAACATACCTGACATTAGCTTACTTCATTTTCAAATTAAAATTCGTTAACATTGGAGAATTACATCTGTTTTCGCGATTACAGCGCCATCTGTCACTAATCTAAAAAAAGGTTTCAAACAAAAAATTCATATTTTTTCGCGCAGAATCCAAATCTGCATAAAAAATTGGGGATTGCTATTGAAGATGACGGTGTTGCCCCCCTCAACACTCACAGGGAGGTGGGGGAACTTACATTTGCTACCATTCAATGGAGCTTCAAAAAATATTTCGCATGTATTTTTTCTTTTCTCAATCCGTTTCGTATTTCGCGAGATATTCGGGGGGGGGGTACGGGTGGTCTGAAACACCCAGTATATACTTATAAAGCACAGCTCTTCAACTATCTCTAATATTATCCCCATAACAACAGTTTACATAAAGGTACATGCTTTTAAAGTTTAATTTTGTTCTCCTGTAAAAACAATTTTTTGGCCGCTAAATATCGTTTTCTCATGAACATGAACATTAGTGTCTGTAGAACAAGAAGTTTCAATATCAGTTAACTGTTATAATTCTTGAAAATGAACTACATTGATTTTTATCTGTTCTGAATTTTTTCAAAACTGATTATACTACTGTGTGAACCATACAGTATAGAGTAGCGTTCCGTAACCTTTTTTTATCTAGCGACCCAAAAATATCAATAGAATTATAAGGTAACCCATATGAGAGGGAGAGGGGGGGTTACTTTAAATTACAGGACCTTATAGCATATATTTTTAACATGAACCTAAATGATTGGTAAAATCATGTGATAACAGTATAGTATTTTGTGTCTCAAGGGCAGAAAACTAGCATTTGTAGCCCGCAGTTGTTTGTTTGTGAAAGTTTAAAAAAGAATTCCAAAAGTTAAATAGTAACGTAACTTATTAGTAAATTAAATAGGCATATGTTAGAGGGAATGAATGAAAATAACGCCCGGCGTTTTTAGTAATTTATTAACTAAATTAACCTAATAATCATTACATTACATACAAGATGGCCGTATAGTAAATGTTTTTATTATTATTGGTAAATAAAAGGAACAGGATATGATTTTTAATTAGTACGAGTTAGATCAATTTATAGTAGACGGATTTGCTACATTTTTTTATGCACACGGGCGCTTACGGCGAACAGCTCGCGTCTCGCACGGTCGCACTGTTAGGCTTTTTAGTCTTTAGTACTGGGTAGGCCGCTAGACAGGATTGTTGTTGTCCCGGGCCGCTCAGCTCAGCCGGCTTTACTTGTAAGCACTAATAAACAATAATAAAAAATATATAAAAAGACAGTAGCTTGTTCTCGAAGTTCAGGTGGTGTACAGCTGAACTCATCGCTTTCAATAATGTCGTTATTGTTGTCTATCATTGTATAATTTATTGAAATTCTTTTTATTAATTAATTGTCACAACCTCCATTTATATACATACAATGACACTGTGAAAAGAAAAAAACAAACGACAAATTTATTGACGAAGACATGAAAATCAAATTTATAATCTAAGAAGCCTAGAAAAATTTGACGTATGTTTTTTATATTTTTAAAGGTTAAGTAAAAATATGTTTCAGTTTACATTTTCCGTCATATTCCGTTGCTAAAAGTTTTACGAATGAGTTATATTTTTAATGTTAAAAACTAATGATTTCATTTTTTGATTAAAATCTTTTTAGGAAAATTTTTTGCTTAAAATGGAATCCTATCAAATTCGTCTATTTGTGATCACATGTCTCAAAATAACCATTAAACTCATCATTTAACTGATAACAACCCTAGGATAGTTTTCACTTCTGTCATCAAGAGGTTGCTACGCAATGGTTTTGACGCTTATCTAATTTAATTGTATAAAATTTTTCAAAATGTCACTTTCTCGTTTTGGTATTCAAAATAATGAGTCAATTGACAAAATCATTGAAGAAAATGTACCAAAAAATACTATTAATAGTAAAAAATACACATGGAAAACATTTATGGACTTTTGCAACACCAGGAAATATGAGTTGGATGGAAATCGTACAATTGAAGAACTTGCTTTAATACTGAAAGATTGGGCAGTTAATATGAAAAAGAGAGATGGCACGGACTTTAAGGAAGCTACAGTTAAAACTATGTGGAATGTGACAAGTAAATTACTACAAGAAAAATATTACAACGAGTATAATATCATGATAGACCCCTTTAACAGTGTTGCATTCAAACAAGCCCGAAATGCACGCGACGCAGCACGAAAAAAATTACAAATAGATCCCACTAAACGTAAAACGAGTTCAGTCCCATTAAGTTCAACCGAAATGAACAAAATTATAAACTTTTGGGATGAAAATACCCCTCTAGGTCTCCTACGCAAATTTTATCATATCGCCGCGGTGGAATTGGCATGGAGAGGTGGTGAGGCTGTTGCTTGCTTGGTTGAATATTTTCATATCGAGAAAAACAATGATGGCTCTCCAACTAACAGGGTCGAATACAATCCAGTTTTCACTAAGACCTGCCAAGGAGGTTCAAAGAACTGCGCTTCTAGTAAATGGTTAGTTCAAAATAGTGACAGCAATGTTTGCCCTGTTAGATTATTTTTAAAATTATTATCGAAAAGAGGAAAAAATATCAAAACAAACAGACTATTTTTAAAACCGAATCGCCATTGGAAAACAGAAAATGATAAGTGGTACGACAATGTACCTCTGGGTAAGAATACCATCAACGGATGGACAAAATCTTCTGCTGAAGCAGTTGGTTTGGATACCAATGAGAGGAAAATCACCAATCATTCCAATAGGGCAACTGCTGTTAGTACACTTGCTAAAAATGGAATTGACGAACAACAGTTGTTAAAAATTACAGGCCACAACAATGCAAATTCTATAAAACCTTATTTAAATATCGATCAAGAACATCACAATAGAATAATCAATAGTATGCGTGGAAACACATCTTCAGTAACCGAAGCGAATACATCATCATCGAAATATAATTTTACGAATTGTTCTTTCAATAATTGTGTTTTTAATAAATAATTTTCATTGAATCGCAAAAAATTTTCTTACCGAATATCCCGCGAGCATTGATAAATACTCATAATTTTATCACAACTTCTCAAGCACGTTACTTTAGGTTAACAGCCCTCCGCCTACGGCGTCGGGCTGTTACCAAGTAACGTGCTTTCGAAAACTGTGATAAAATTATTTCGTACTGTTATCAATGCTCTTGGGATATTATAGGTGATAATGCACAGGAGTGGTCAAAGTATGACAATTTAAAAAACAATTTCAATTTTTACAGTATCTCCAACTTAACATAAATAAATCGTGCTTTCATCTAGTAGTAGTATAGAGGTTATGTATTTGACATAAGAGGGCAGTAAAAAGTTTGACATAAGAGGCCCGCAAAAAAGCCTTAACTGCCCTCAAAACAGAACATTTAGAAAACACTTTCTGATCAGGTAGGTGAAAAACTTTTTAAAGTTAATAAGGGCGCCCTGAAGGACTCTGCCCGAGGGTGCCAAGAGGGCTACGACCGGCACTGAGTGTAAGTGGTCCCAAAGCAACCACCTAGTATGATTGCATATCCAAAAGGGTATGTAGTAACCGCCGCCTTTATAACAACATTAGTATTAATAATATAATAGCATCACATTTTGCTTCTATAGGCCGAGATATGCTGGCTTTTCAATCAACTCCTTTGCAAATAAAATTTTTAGGTCTGAATATTTGGCTTCGTGGTGTAGAAACATCTCAAGTTATTAATGCAATTGTAAACTCTTAAAATAACCATAAAATGGAAGATCCGCTAATTACTGTAGGAGATGCCAACTGTCTGGTGAGCCCTATATCATGATTCAATGTAGTGCAACTCATTCCTTTTACTAAAATCCTACTGAACAAAGAGAATAAATATATAACTACATTCTATTAACACAAGTATATTTAAAATTATAAAAATAGAACTACCTACTAATGTAAATACGTACAAAGAGTATTTTTTCATATAGCTTTTTAGATCACATTTACAATTTTTATTCGCCAGTACACATTTTTACGCACACTAATCTATAATTCAATATGTCTCTGCATAATTTTAGTCTCAAGATGCAGATGTATTTTTTCTACTTTACGAGATTGTTTTTTAATATTATCTTCCAGAAGTAACATTCCATCAGTTTTACCACCAGCCAGTTTTTCTTTTTTCACATGATTGTCTTTATTCAAGGCAGCTTCAGCTTGTAAATGACGCAATTTTAAAAGCCGATTTTCATAATGCATAAGTTCAACCCTTAATGATTCCAATTCTTCAGGACTAAAATCACTATCCAATGCAATTTTCCATAAACCCTGCACTTTAGGTTCTACAAATTCTTTACTGTTTGGTCCACTTGCTGCTAAGCGATGTAAACGATCAAAACCTTCACGGAGATCTCGGTGTTTGTCTCTCAAAAGATTCACTTTATCTAGATAGTCCTTATTAGGTTTCTCTTCAGCGTTCAGGGTATTAAAACGTTCTAGTTTTTCATCGATAGAATCTAAAATATTAATTTAAAAAACATTAAGATCAAACCATCTATTTTAGATTAGAGTTGCATGTAACTCACTTTCATCATGATCATCTGGACCTTCTTTGGCATCCTTAAGAACTGAATAATATTCATCGATTTTATCTTGATGATGTTTAAATTCTTCTTGCAATGCTTGAAGTTCTTGAGTAGTAAATCCAGCACCTTCAGCTTTAGCCCATAGTTTATTTAACTTCTTGTCTTTAAACAAACTTTTATTAATATGATCGTCAGTAGCTTCATTAAACATTTGATCCTGTTGAGTTTTCTGACGACCTGAAGCATCTTCAAAATGTTCTCGTAATCCATACATATCCAAAATGTTCAATAGTTTTTTACGTAATTCTGCTTCTTTAAAACCATCCTTATCTTTACCTTCCATCTTTAAATGCTTTAATGTAATTTCTTCTTTATCATGTATTTTTAATTCACCAAACAAAGACTTTAGTTTTGGTTCCGATAATCGCTACAAAAAAAAACATAATCCTCAACAATCTTTTGAATTAATTAGAAAAGATTTACGATTTGTGCTTTAGTCCATAACGTATTCAATTTTGCCATTCTAAAAGGCTTTTCTAACGTTTTTAACGAAGGAGCCGGTTCTTCTTTCTCTGGATTTGCTTCTTTGGAATATTTGTTGTGACATTCTGCTATACTAATAACAGTAACTAGGAAGATTATGTTATAAATTAATTTAATTGCAACCATTTTTGATACCTAATACTGGGAGGTATTCAATGGCGAGCAAATTGATATTTTATGATCGTATTTTCTTGTTTATGTATTCATAAAAACTCAGATAACACGTAACCTTATCATTGAACACGCTTCAATTTACCGCGCATGATTACAGATTGCGTATGGTGGATTATTAAATTATTATTATGTACGCTGTTATTATTAACACACAGTACAGTTTGTTTCAAATTCTGGTTTACGCATTGCTAATGAATACAAAATGTTAAAACTCCCCATGATAGAGCATAGAGCATTCAAAAGCATGCACAACATTTCCATCATTATCAAACACGCTAGTTTGATTAAAAAATATAAATATTTATATCATAATTGTTAACACAAAGTGGGTGTATATTAAATAAGGTGAAAAATGTAAAACTCAACATTCTATTGACACTTGTGAAGCCAACTATTTTACCGCTTAGTGCGGTTGGTGGTTCCACAGATGTCGCACATTATACCGTTTGGAACGTTTGGTATTAATGTTATCCAGGGCTCATATATAAAGTCCAGGATGGTGTGTACAAATCTCATCTCCCACCATCTTATATATTGGAATAACCTTCCAAAATTACTTTTACGTGGACCCCAGAACTCAAGAGATGCCTCACAATCACAATAGTCTAACAACGTTCAAGCATCATATCCATGGTTCGTGGTGGCATACCGGGCTGCCATCTACGAACACTCATTCACACATACAAAACTTTCATCCGCCTGGTATTCAAATATTGTTTTTCGTGCTTCGGCACAATGAACCCATGGTCCATCGAGCTATTTCGCAAGAAGAAGAGAGCGATTTGTAGGAAGGCACTCCGCCTGGACTGCGGACATCCGTGCTCTGCGATCTAGCGGGCGTGCAGCCTATAGATCCGCGTCTCGAATCCTTGCGTGGGCGCTTCGTAACTAGATCAGTAGATCAAAACAGAGAGGCATCTCTTCAAATTCTTCGTACCAGTACAGAACCTCGTAGGAGAATTCCTAAAAATAAACTCAAGCCAACCCCCAGTGGTACTCTTACAAAATGCCCCACAACTCCCTCCTGAGCTGAAGGTCATTCTCGAGGAATCCCCCTTGGCATACCGCGGCGTTAATCCCTAACACCTACACACATATACACATCCTGGTACACCGCAAGCTATGCTCTTTGAATCAACGGTCATTAGCTCCCTGCGCAGCTGGTTACGGGAATTCGCGGGGGGGGATCCATGAATGGGAGCGATGTCGGCCATTTATGAGAGTCCAACTTGCTCCCTCTCGTATACACTTTTTACGCGGATCGCTTCATAGGGGACATCCCTACGATGGGGCCGGGATTCATGGGTGATCAGATGCCCGGAGGTCACGTACTGACACAGAGAGCTGAGGGAGACAACCGATTCAAAGACCCTTTTATTTTTGGTTTTTATTAATTTTTTAACTACTTCATTATTAACTGCTTCTTCCAGTGAAGTTCCATATCAATCCACAGTCAATGTAAACTTATAAAGTCAGTTACCTATTAAATTCTATCTTATCATTATTTACTACTCAACTATTTAAAAAATTTTAATTTATTTTTATTTTTGGTTTTTTCCTTATCACTTTTTTACACAAATTATTCACAACTTACTATCACTGCTATACACCTAGCTCATCATACACAAAATGCTTAGTAATTTTAGTTCTATTCTCTATATTTTACTTTTTCTGTTTTTTGTTTCAGATGTACCAGCAGACTCTCCCCCCCCCGAGTGGCGTCGTGGCCGCAGGGGGTGCGGTTCTGAAAAACTCCGTTTTTTGTTTTTTTTAACTGGAACGTCGACATTTGCTTGTCAATCATTTTGTTCTCTTATACTCCTCTGACGCGCTAAGCCAACTGCTATCAACATTGGGGAGCGGCAAACACCATTGCCTCCAACCACCGTCATCGGCCAGCTGGCTGCCTGGTCAGTTTGCCTCCGCCATAACACTCGTAACAGAGCCAGGAAGCGGAGTACAGAGCGAACAATCCATTCATTTCATTCACTCGGCTGAAGAGGCTCCGGCCTATAATAGCCATCACCCCGCTTCGCAGGGTGTAAAGTAACGTTGATTACGTGCGTGCGTACAAATCACAGGTTATCTCCTACTGAAGAGAGTAAATTAACTCGAAACAGTCTGTCTCGGAGTACCGTCTGTGATTTGTACACATTTATTCTATTTAAGTGGGTGAGACTTTGAGTTTTACATTTTTCCCGCTAGTTTGATATTCTGTAATAGTAATGCCATTCGAACCTATCTTTACAAACACATATAATTACACGAACACTGCACGTTTGACAACGTTGTAGAATCTTTAATAGAGTTTTCAATTGACTGCACTGGAGTGCCCTTACACTGCTCTGAGAGTAAATTCCGTATTCGATTGGTTCACCTAGCATTCCGGTCTCGAGATTTGCGTGTTCGATTGTGTCAAGTGCTTTGTGTAAAAGCACACCGGGGTGCTCTTTGTTGATCGGTCTCGTGATACAGATCAATTGAGATCAAAATAAAAAACCTAACCTCTAATTCATTCACTGAGTTACTTCAACTGAAAAACGGATTACTAAAGTAAATATTACTACAATGGATGATGAAAGATGTTGTTTGGCTTTATTAGAAATGTTATCATCATATTCGTCTGATGATGAAGAAATTGAAGCTATTATTGAATATTTAAATGAGAAACAACCATTATGTAAATTTCGTAATTTCTTGGAGACAATAAATTCATTTTCCGATTAATCGTGAATCGAGTTTGCTATAATAATACGCAATACATATACTTACTATATTTGATTAATCGTTGTTGCTCATTAGTTTAAGAATAATTTTCGGTTGAACAGATCCACGTTTAATTAGAGTTCCTAAATATGAACTGACCTCTGTGTTATTTAGAGTTGTCACGCATGTCAAATTTTCCTAGTGACGTTTCATATTTTGAACCTATTTATTAGAAGGTTGGTGATGAAAATTGGTCTAATAAATTAAACTGCCAGTATGATAATTATATAAATCTGAAATTCGGTACAATTAATACTTTATTAAAAGCCGTAGTAAAATAGATACGTGTACTATAGTAGTTTTCAAAATTCTCTACAAACAGTAAATAAATGATAATGTGCACATTAAAAATTTTTACATGCATACAAATAAACATGACAGCATAACCTAAAATGTATAACTGACTGCTGCTGAATGTTGTCACTAAAGTAAAAAGAGAGAAAAAAGCATCTCTGTTTCAGACAGCTCAGTTTTGGCCTAGAAAGAAATAGATTTTGACATCCTCGTTCTAACTCTTAAATAACACAGTTAAAGTTTTCATTTAGGAACTCTACGTTTAATAAATTACTGATCATCATGCTTACGATTTCAGTATGCGGGAGTGGCTAAATATTAGAGAATGTTGGAACCTGAGTGTACTGCCGACACCTTTTAAACTATTTTGTTAAGAAGTGAAAATCACACACGTAGTTTGATATGAACTGTCGGCTATGCATGCATCGTCTGATTAAAATTCAATAGTTAATAAAAGAACTTGTTTATTTGAAAGAAGGCATTGTCAAGGTTTCTTAAAATTAATAAAAGTATTTATTCAAACGTCTGGTAGTTATTAAAACTACGCATGTCTTATCAAAAATGTTTAATAGAAACGGTGGGGGACTAAGGCGGCTCGTGGGTACAGTCTGCGACAACATGGGTGTGTAAATCGTGCACCCAACCCTGCTAAGTATTACAGTCAGTATTGCCATGGCAGACTTTAGTGTACCAGGCAGGAGATGTAAAAAAGCAACACTGTAATTTTACCCATATTTTCAAGGAGTGCTAGATTATATTTACTTCAGAAAATATAAAATAAAAATTGTCTGTCCAGATCTTGGTTAGAATAATGTCAACTGTGTGTTTCTAGATTTGTAATATTGAAAAATAACACTCCTAAAGGCATATTATCAGTTTAGCAATTCATTTTCTTATAAATAATAAAGAATTCTCAATTACAGGTACTTGTTAAATAAACAAAAATCACATTTAGTGAATTTTTCAACTAAGTAAATTGTAACTTTTGTCTTCAAATTAGTTATTGGCTTTAAGTATTTTCATTGTTAATTAAATTAAAATTATAAATTTTTATTTTTTATTTATGCAAATTTTGTTAGTTACAGATAAATTAGAGAATAATTAATAATCCTTTCAACCAAAAAAATTATATTCAGCAGAAAACTGACAGTAAAATTTGCACAGGTATCTAATGATCTAATATTCCTTGAGAAAATTAATAGTGACAGATGTTGACATTGTTCTAACCAAGAATTGAACTACAGCGTGGAAATAAATGATTTTCATCAAGTTCCCTTTGGAATTTTTTCACATGTAAATTTCTCTGTACCGCTCTACTCTTTTTGATTTAGTACTAAATTAGTTCTGTCAATAAATCAATCTGTCAAACAATTCATAGAATTTATTGGTTTGAGGTTATGGTACTGCCTTCTCTATTTTCGTAGAGCGGCACGTCGTGCTTTTACATGGGGAATGCAATGGTAACTTGATGAAAATCATTTATTTCCACCCAGTACAAAATTTGTTTTGCATTTTTTTTAAACAAATATAATCTAATACTCATTGAAAATATGGGTAAAATTACAGCGTTGCTTTTTTACAGCTCCTGCCTGGTACACTAAAGCCTGCCATGGTATTGCCCAATGGCTATACGTATTATTTTAGGTATTAATAACTTTATATAATAATGGTTACACAAAAATACGGTGATTAAAATGATTTTATTCGGTTGCGTATTGTGAATCACTCTTCGGTCAATCTACATAAGATTGACGTCATACCCATTTTGCGAGCAACCGCAGAGCAATCTGCAATTGAGCAATCGGGGTTCCAATTGAAAACGCAATAAGTAAAGTTTTGTTATTGGTTTTAAACTTTATTGAAGTTTTAGCGGGTTATATAAATTATTTAAAAAAATTATATTGATATTATATTAAAAATGCCTTTACTTTAATTTTGGTAATCAAATAATAAAAACTATTTCGTTTGAATAATAAATAATAATAACATCTAAAACATTTCTAAGCGGTTTTCATACCGCACACTGTTATAAAAAACCATAAGGTTAGCAAATCAACTTCTTGGAATTCTTAAAATACCTGTTAGGTGTTATTAAGAATGACTGGGGGTATCGTTTACGCATGACCTTGGAACTGATAAGTAGCCACGTACAGAAATAACACCCCCGTACTTGGTCATTTCGTCGTAGCGCGTAAAGCAAGTACACTGTGCGATTTAAATGTATCACCAGTGAAACAGGAGCGGTTGATTTGCCAGTTGAAAATATGAATTAAGATTTTCAAGGTAAATAGTTTTAGCCTATGTTACAGTTATTCCACTTGTACTTATTACGATGTATTAAATATAGGTACGAAGATTATGAGTTTTTTTTTATTTTAGCAATAATCTGTCATAAGTTTTGATTCCCGCCGATTCCTACCTGCTAATTTATACATCAAAGCGAAGCATATTTGGTGAAGATTTTCTGAAAATTTCAGACCCTCCCTGCCCGAGTTACTAATTTTTAAAGTTACTACTGCAGTTTATAGTTTATTTAAAATTTAACATAAAAAGCGCAACAGAACATTCTTTAGATAGTTAAACAAAAACTAAATGGTATCCAGGTTTTTTCTTGCACAAGTGGAGATTTAATTTTAATTGTCGTTACTCCTACAAAACAGTTCAAACATTGGTAAAAAACGGTATTACGGCGAGCATTGTTAATCGACATAAACACGATGCGCCGGTTTTTCGACTTTTACACCATAGTGTGCCGTTTGTATTGATGATTCAAAATATAGAATAGAATAGACTTTATTGAAATTGAAATTAACATTTAGTAGGCACATAAAATTTAACAGAGACAATAAAATTAAAAAATAAATTGTGCCAAAGGTGCTTTGTTTTTTTTGCTTGGAGCATTTTATAAGAGACCTTTTCCTTTTTACGTTATTAAATTTATTTTATCCAACACCTCTATATAAATACCATGTTTACTATGGTCATTTTAAATAAGGAAAGTGATTGTTTACTCTTATGTTACATTATAACCTACGTTGCCCCTAGCAACGTGGGTTATTTTTAAAAAACTCACTCCTTCAAAGATAACAACCAATCACCAGCTTACGTTACTTAATATTATTAAAATCCAGTCATCGTGCTAGATTATTACCGTCAAAACTACAGACTAACTATACATTGCAAATTCGATGTTTAAACTTAAATAAAGAGGTGTTGGATAAAATTTTGTATGGCACGCGTGAGTTAAGGATATTATCCACTCAGAAAAATTAACCCTCTCGGGCCTGCCGGCCCTCGAGGGTAAATTTTTCGTTCGTGGATAATATCTTACTTAACTCACTTGTACCATAAATAACTATTAATTGTCGTATCTATTGATAGCTAGCAACTAATTATATGTCTTCCGAGGTATCAGATAAAAATATTTTCTTTTTCAATACAGACTTACAGCCGTACTTATAGAGATTACACGCGTGTAACATAATATTTATTATTACGTTACACGAGTGTAATCTCTCTATGTCTCTATAAGTACGGCTGTATCTATTTGTAGTATGCATAATGTAGGTACAGTGTGGCTGATGCTGATAGCTTTAAAATTAACAGATGGTATTTGTAGATCTCTCGTGATTACGTGATTTGAAACATACAAGGGGGCATTAACCAGTGTTCTTAAAAGTTTATTCTGAAAGCGCTGTAGGATTTCAAGATTTGAATTACTAGCTGTGCCCCATAATTGGACCCCATATGTGCACGCAGGCTTCAAAATAGTTTTATACAAGAGCAGTTTATTGTCAAGTGATAACTGTGATTTTCTGCCTGTCATCCAATACATCTAGCGCAGTTTTAGGCCGAGTTTCTTCCTTTCAGTAACTATGTGCTTCCTTCAGGTCAAGCGCCTATCCATGTGCATTCCAAGATACTTGTGGTGTCATCTGCTTGATATAGCTGGCTGCTGTTCAGTGTAACTGGAGGGCAGGTTCTTCTGTTTAATGAAAACGTTACATGTACAGATTTGGATTCATTTGTATTTATCTTGCATGTAGTTAACCATGTTTGCTCGTAAAGTTGCACTAAAACAGATGTTGCGCCACTTCCCAAGCAGTATCTAAGTAGTAAATGAGATCGGAACTTTGTTGTTACGTAACTACAACTAACTTTATGACTTTATAGGTTTAATTACTTCAATTCAGAATATTTTAGTAATTGTGTAGTTGTTTACACTATTTATTGGAACTATGTAGTTCCATTACTTCTAAGTAACTTTTAAAGTATGTAGAACGGCATTGCCACTTAGTATAATTACTTTAATGTAGTTGCAACTTCAAAGTGGCATTATGATTGTAGCAGTAACTTATCCGAAGCTATTTTAAAGTTTTAAAAACTTTAAAGTAATACTCAAAGTTTCTGCCACCTGCCTGGAACCATTGCTTAACCCTTTAAAGTAACGGAACCTTACAGTAGTATTAAAAGTAAAACTTACGTTTTTGCTACCCAGGAGGATCACTAAAGTATTTTTTCGTAAACTACTCCATCTCCATATTTACTTGTAAAATTTTGGACGCCTTTAATCAATTTGCAAGTTGTTATGATCGTTATTAGATGTTTTACTACATAATCTTCACTGAAAATAACAAAATGGTGCCAAATTGTACCTTAGGAATTGTTATGTAGGTATCTTGAAGTTGGCAACATTTCTTTGCAGTAATGTAACTAGCCAATTCTGGCCCGTCTGTCAGTACCACTTGAGTCGGCTTGGAGGACATACATCTTGTACAGTATCTGCATTGTGTATGTAATGCTCCCTACTCACTCAATATTAATAAAGTTAATTAATGACAATAATTGAGTATCTTTTATTTAAACACATAGAAGAACATAACAGGAATAATATAAAAATGGTTTCTATTAAAATTCCGTTATGGACAAATGTCTTGTAAAGATTAAAAGCTTAATACACAATTTTGTATATCTATACTGTTTTGTATTACAATTAGTCATCATTTGAGACGTGCATTTTAGTAAAGCAAAAGCCACTATGTCAACGAAGCGAAGCGATTTAATTTGCAATAGTACAATGTAAAACAATTGGGCGCTTGAAAATGGTGGGTTTGGATAGAAAAATACACACTGATATGTGATCTCATCATGTTTGTCTGGCTTTAAGATTTTACTTGCACTTAAATAGTATACTATTAACTTTATTTTTTATTATAAGTATGAATATCACCATGATCGCGTTATAATTTTATACGTACTTTTATAAAGACGTCGGTAAAAATTATTAAAAATTTGGACTTTCTCTAATCAAAATACTTTATTAAGATTTTTTGTTCCAAACGCCATCAGAAATGCGCTGGTAAAGTGTGGTGCAGGGGCTATGAGACACGCTGTATAACCAACACGTCGGTCAATTTTTATGCTACGCAACTCCAGTACCTGGAAATGTTCAGATGTGGCAATATTAAAAATGTATGCAACTGGAAAAGTGGCGTGCAATTTTGAAAATTGCGCAATTTTTTGACTGGCAGCGATATTTACACATTGCAATATCAAATTGCGCCATTTTCCAGATTGCGCAATACAAAAAGTGTACAAGTATTCGAGCACCTTAATTACATTTTTTTATCCAACACCTCTTTATAAATACCATGTTTACTGTGTTCATTATAAATAAGGAAAGTGATTGTTTGGTGTTGGATAAAATTTTGTATGGCACGCGTGAGTTAAGGATATTATCCACTCAGAAAAATTAACCCTCTCGGGCCTGCCGGCCCTCGAGGGTAAATTTTTCGTTCGTGGATAATATCTTACTTAACTCACTTGTACCATAAATAACTATTATCCAACACCTCTATATAAATACCATGTTTACTATGGTTATTTTAAATAAAGAAAGTGATTGTTTACTCTTATGTTACATTATAACCTACGTTGCCCCTAGCAACGTGGGTTATTTTTAACTCCTTCAAAGATAACAACCAATCACCAGCTTACGTTACTTAATATTATTAAAATCCAGTCATCGTGCTAGAGTATTAAATTTATTACTGTCAAAACTATAGACTAACTATACATTTCAAATTCGATGTTCAAACTTAAATAAACAGGTGTTGGATAAAATTTTGTATGGCACGCGTGAGTTAAGGATATTATCCACTCAAAAGAATTAACCCTCTCGGGCCTACCGGTCCTCGAGGGTAAATTTTTCGTTCGTGGATATCTTACTTAACCCACTTGTACCATAAATAACTATTATTTACGATAAAGTAGATTCAACAACAGTGTAAGAAGAGTGATTGCCACGACTTTATTACACATAGCAATTGTTGATGCGCTTTTATAACCTAAAAGAAGAAACGTCAAACACACATTATTTTTAATTCGTAAAACCAAGACCTGCAAACTAGCTACTACTTTTTTTTACTTTCACAGCCACTTACTATTGCATGTGCCATCATGAAATAATATTTTTGTAATGTATAAAATCTTCAATAAATTATGTTTTTATGAAATATAGTTAGGTATTGGATAAAATGTTGTATGGCACACGTGAGTTAACGATATTATCCACTCAGAAAAATTAACCAACTCGGGCCTACGGCCCTCGTGGGTTAATTTTTCATTCGTGGATAATATCTTACTTAACTCACTAGTACCATAAATAACTATTAATTGAGTGTCACCATCCACAATTTTCGGCGAATATCTCATGTGTGACGCCGGCTTAAGATTACGTAAACATGGAAATACATTTGGGACATCCTATTTTAGAGTAGGTTGTGACCTAAGGTTGTGACAGTTCTTATAAAAAAAGGAATTGAGCTGTTAAGGGGGCGTTATTGGCGCAAAATATTAGCGTCAAAATATAGCTCACGTTTTTCATTCAGTTTTCTTTTAATAATCGTTTTTTTACGAAGATAACGTTTGATGTCGATTGCTAAACTGTTAAGGTAGTGTGGATGATAGTTTGTAAGGAGTAGATATCTAAAATAAATTTTATAATCATAGTCGAACATAGCCAGTCTTGTAGAATTAACGTTTTTTAAAAAATAACCATAATACAGTCATTATATCAGTGTTTAATAGCAAAATCTATGAAAATGGATAAATGTTTTTGCTTGCTTACTTAGTATTGATTGAAATAAAATAGATGTACACGGCGCGAAAATTTAAATATGGCAGTACGAAAATCAGTCATTTTTAGTTGAATGCTTTCTGTACCAGGAAGTGTTGGGTGGTAATATTCGCGGGACATTTAAAAATAATTTAACTTGCCTAATCTTTTAACTATTATTTAATAAATTCCAGAAGTAAATGTTGTTTTTCTTTACTTAAGAGTATGTGACGGTTAGTTTTTGAATAAACTATTTCACTCTTAATTAGTCCTGATTAATTTCTTAAAACGAATATATATTTTCAATATTTTAATATAGTAATACTTTTCTTTTTCTTAAAACTAGCAAGAACAACTAATATTTTTAAAGATATTTTGCAGTTTTATATTCCCCTTTCTGATTTCAACTACCTTAAATTATTCCTAGGCATTTAAAAATTAAAAATCTCAGTTAAACTTAAAATATTTTGAAAGTTCACGCATGTCTGGCAACACTGTGAGCACAAATTTTAGTTTTAAAGAAATTAATTCCGTTTTGGAGACCATAGCGCCATCGTTAGGTGTTTATAGTTAATGAAGCTTCCTATTAACTGGCGGCGATAACGCGCCCTTAATACTATTTTTAATTGTTTTAACTATAGTAAAAATCGAATAAGAATAAAGTAGATGGCGCTTCGATCCAAGTTACATTTACACACCTAAAATTAAAACTGCGGGAAATTTGAAAATTAATATTGTTTAGTGTTGTTAAATATTTACTAAAGAATATTACAATACATTTCTGTGCTTTTGTACAACATGCCAGTGTATCTTATGAACAACTTATAAATAGAACTAACGAATCGTGCACACTATCATAACACTGTAATGACACTATATTCGAAAATCCTTAAAAATTATTTTATATTGGCACAATATCAATATCCCTATGTTCGTCTGTTCGTTGCGTAGGAACTTTCCGATCCTAAACTTATAGTTTTTCTACAATATCCTCTACCATTTCGTCTAAATCCTAACTTCGTTTTTTTTCATTATTTATGTGGTATATGCAATCTTTCCATCGTTTTGCAGTAACGGTAGTAATTCCTTGATTAGGAAGCTTTTTCACGTCAAGAAGTGAATAGGTTGTAGTATGCACTATTAGCAGTTATGTAGTAATACATGTTTCACTTGTGCCTATATCAACTGGATTGGTTTAAATTACAAATAGAAGGGGGTAATCCTAATATGGTTCTTTCACTACTTTTTACCGTTTCATCGATTTGGACCACTATGAATTATTTTTCCTCTTGGATTTTTGAAGGATTGTCGTTCAGCCATAGTTAAACTTAGCTACTAAAATATTATTACTTTTATTTAAACTACAGTTAAGATTGTTACATACATCATCATACCTGCACAGTAATAAGAATAGAGTCGATAAGTTCTAAAAGGACTATTGTTTTAATAAAAGGAATGAAAATTGACTTGAGAAAAACTCGAACTAAACCACAACCTCAAAAACTGTCAGTATTAATATCTTAGACATCGATGCAACGTTGCCTGATTTTAGGTATGAATATCCAATTTTCCCATGGTAATTATTCGATATACCGACCCCTATCGTACATGCATACATACGGAAATACCAAGCGCTACGGGTTTTCGTTCGAAAAACATCATAAAAACAGGTAAAAATTATAAAATATTCTTATCAGATGACACAAACACCATTTTTTAAGCCATTTTCACGTAAATACAGCAAACTTTTTTACTGACTGCAACCTAACATCATAACATTCTAACCTCAAAATAGCCGTATTTAACATCGTTTTTCTTATTAATTACCGGCGACCGGCGCAATGTTTTTTCGGATTATTGTTCTCTAAGTTATCCTATACACACAGTACCACTCAGTACACCTACAACTCAGTATCATTGGTTTACCTGGGTTCAGAAGGGTCGGTATATCGAATAATTAACATAGTTTCTTTTTACACACACAATAAGTTATATTTTTGTAGTTGAGCGAACGTAAGCCGTCATACGATTGGTCGGTTTTAGTCGATTTTACTCAAACCGACCAACCGACATCCGCTGCTGTGAGTACTTACCTTAACGTTTATTGTACAACTGAAACGGCACTTTTCACATAATTTATGCACAAATTTGCTTTTTTAAGTTGTGTGAAAGTGCCTCGTATTTTAGCCAATCAACGCGAAGGTCAAGCTTGCCCTATGCCTTCCTTCGCTTTATTCTTAGCAGAATTCTACTATACATGTATTAGGGGTCTATTCTGTAAGCATTGAGCGAACCGTTCACGAGCAGTTATCGTTGTTTGAAAGGTTTTTCGCTCTTAAGTTATCCTGTAAGCAAACAACCATCGTTATGCACTCGTTAGTTAAACAGCGCACCCTTCGAAGATGAACCTTTCACGAACGGTGGCAGATTAGTCGACGTTAGCTAACGTTCGTGTTTATTTTTATAATTATAAAAGAAATTTTATATGTGAAATTATTGTATTAATTATATCAGAGTACATTAAAATGGAAAGTAATTTATTTAATCCAATTATGATTGAATTAGAATGAATAAATATATGACGCTAATTAGTCTAACCTCAAAAACTTTGTAGAGAGGAATCAATAATTATTAATAACCGCTTAAGGATAGTAGCAATTATATACTTTGAATAAATTGTTATTTCAGGTAGTACCTACTTCACTAGATGTGGTCTTAGATCAGGTGGAATCCAGCAATAAAGATCACAAAAGGATTGTTATTATTAAAAATAATCTCTTAAGAAGGTATAATAATAGTGATAGAATATTTCTCAATGAAATGGGAAAAGTAAGATTTACTATTTCAGGTTGAAACTTCACTATTGTTGGGATATTTTAAACATTTTTAGGAATTTATTTGTAAAATTTTCTTAGTGCATTTGAATAGAGTTCTATAAAAATAGTTATACTCATATTTTAAAATTCTTGAAATAATTGAGAATTAGTAAAACGTATTTACCATTGCCGAAGATATCGTAATAAACTTATACGTAATTATTAATTTGTGTTTTTTTCACTTTTGGGTATGCAATTAAAGTTAGTAAGTTTAGTTAAAACCTATATTTCGATCCGTTTTGGATCTTCGTCAGGGTTACATCAACTTTAACATACGGCGGATCTTAATACAACCACTTTAAGTTGTTAATTAATGTATTAAGATCCGCTATAAGTTATTATGTTAATGTTAATAAACTCCTTACAAAGATCCAAAACGAATCTAAATATACGTTTAAACTAAACTAACTTTAATTGCATACCCAAAAGTGAAACAACACATTAAATAAATAAAATAATTAACAAATATTAATTGTAATTACATAATTTATTTCATAACAACCAATACAAACAAAGAACTAACTGATACTTTTTGTTGATAATACAACTTTTCTGTTTAAAAATCTGTCTATTTAAAATTTACTTGTTGCTTGGATTAGAACATGAAATGGAGAGAGCGAGCACAACCCCTAATGCTACTTAAGTAGGGTAGCGAAATACGCCGACAGTATCCGAATGATCGGGGGTAGTATATATAGTGGTTGTTTTACATAAAATACGTCACTACTTCGACAGTCTTTAAAATACACAAATAGCGCGGCACTATTATTCGCCATCGGTGGGAAGAATGAACAATTTAACCACTTGTCTTTTATACACACCATTAATTGTTTTAACGGTAGCAACACGTACAATTCCGTCAGGTCCTGGGTGCACGTCGACGATACGTCCCAGATGCCACTTTAAAGGTGGCACATTTTCGTCTCGGATGAGTACCATTATGCCTATATGGATGGAACCTTGATTGTTGCGTTTCCATTTGGACCGTTGTTGCAGTTCGGAAATATACTCCTTGGACCATCGTCGCCAAACGTAATGGGTGATTTGGGTGCAGCGTTGAAAACGAGATAAACGTGATTCCTTAAGATCTGTCACGTCGTATTCGGGAATACCAACCATGCTTCTTCCGATCAAAAAATGAGCGGGAGTTAAAGGATTGGGATCGTTGGGATCACTGGATAAAGGCGATAATGGTCGGGAATTCACAATTGCTTCAACCTGCGTTAGAATTGTATATAGTTCTTCGTATGTTAGCATATCAGTTGCAACTACCCTTCGCAAATGAAATTTGACTGATCTAACTGCTCTTTCCCAGAGCCCTGCATGATGCGGGGCACGAGGAGGCATGAAGTGCCATGAGATACCGTCGGAAGCCAATGCATTATTAAAAAGGTCATTTTGAGGTTGAGATTTTAGATATCGTAGAAACTTCTTAAGTTCCGCGTAAGCGCCAACAAAATTAGTAGCGTTATCGCTATATATTTTCGAATATTTTCCCCTACGCGAAACAAAGCGTTTTAAGGCTGCTACAAATGCTTCGGTTGTAAGGTCGGAAACCAATTCTAAATGAATTGCTTTCACGGCCAAACAAATAAAAATACATACATAAGATTTTACAGTCTTATAACCTCGACCTGCACGGTTTTTTATAATAATTGGACCACAATAGTCAACACCAGATACGTTAAATGGATATGTACCAGTTACTCGATCTTTCGGTAACGCAGCCATTAGTGGATTATCGGTGCGTGGATTTGCTCGGAAACATTTAACACATTGTCGTACAATTCGTTTAGCTATATTACGACCTGATATCGGCCAAAACCTGTCCCTTACTGAAGCGAGCAATGCTTTGTGGACCGCAATGCAGCAGTTTTACGTGCTGATGTGTCATAATTAAAATTGTAAGCTTGTGATCACGCGGTAATAAGTAAGGATGTTTTTTATCCACTGGAAAATCCGAATACGTTAATCTCTCACCTACTCTGATAATGCCATGTTCATCTAGGAAAGGATTGAGTGCGAGTATTTTGCTCTTTGAATTTATTGAATTTACACCCTGTAAATCAGCTATTTCAGTCGCAAACGCTTCGCTTTGGGCTATTGAATTAATGTTTCTAAAGATTTATTTAATTCTTCTACCGACAAACTACCAGTATACCTGAAACGTTTAAGTTTCAATGCATTGTTTTTGAACCGCAAACAATAAGCTACGCATCGCTGAAGCTTTAAAAACGACGAAAATCTATCAAATAAATTAAAATTTTGTTTTAAACATGTGACCGCAGTAGTACAGCTATGTTCCTTCTGGACCAGGAAGTGACGTCATAAGCACATGTGTTATAGGTAATATGTAAACAAACATGGCCGCCAGATGTAAACAATATGGCCGCCGGATGTAAACAATATGGCCGCCGGAAGTGACGTCATACGTAAACAAAGCAGCTGATTTAAATGGCGGTATGCTCTTAGTAGATATGCCCGCCAAGCATATGTAAACATACAGGGTAACCAATTGATATTTAGTTAAAAGTTACTAGATTTGAAATGTAAACAAAGCAGTTGATTTAAATGGCGGTATGCTCTTATTAGATAAGCCCACCAAGCATATGTAAACACGCTAGGCAACCAAATGATATTTAGTTAAATAAAAAATTATTAAATAATTCCCTTGATTTAAATAGCTGTATGGTAAATGCTCTTAGTAGATAAGCCAGTCAAACATATGTTGCATGTAAACAACATTCAATAAAAAGGAAGTTGAAACCACAAATATTTGACCGTAATAATACAAGCTAAAATTAGTACATTTTTTAAATATAATTTCAAGCTTTAAAAATAATGATTTACGCGTGTGCACATTCAGGTGTATATATAAGGCTGTTCAAAATATACCGCTGTATTAGTTTAGAATTGTATGTAAAACGCGATAGTAGAATCATGGAGATGAACAACACATTTATTGATACCTGCGATGGAGGTAAGCTAAACAGTAGATAATAAAAAGCAATATATAATATTCTTCTGTTTTCTCGTTAGATTATTGCAATCGCAAGGAATTAATTTCTTCATGGGTATTCTTTCTAAACAATAAGAAAAGAAATCTGTTAATGATTGAAGTAGGATGTATTAATACAAACAATTTTGACCCAGTTGTACAAATAACTAGCATTAACGATAAGAACTGTTTACGACTTGATTATGATGAATGGGAAAGCTTATCGTCTATTCGAATTGAACATTTATTTAGAAAATTTAAAAATAATAATGAAACAACCAAGTTTATGGAATATTCGGTAGATAGCTGCATTAAAATGCGATTTGAAAGCGATGAAAATAAAACAAAGACTGTTAAACTAATAGGGTTATTTGGTTGGATATGCTTTAGTTTGGAAGAAATGGAAAAACTGTTCTCAACAAGAGATGTAATAAATCAAAAATTAAACACACTTCAAGAATATACTAACCAGTGGACTTATACCAATTTTATTTCGCTTGTTGCTTCCGCAGCACATAAGGAAGATCTAACAGATGATTCAAGTATTTTATCTATGAGCAAATTTTTATGTATTATGATGAAACCAATGATGGAAGTTGTATCCTGGAGAAAAACAGATTGTGATTGTTCTTTTATAACAGAAATTGTGAACCTTTATCCAGATAAATTTATAGAAGATGTTAGAAAAGAATTATTGCTATTGCCTAATAATCCTTTTCCTATGCAAATAAATAATGTATTGTAGATGCTATTTTAATATACAGAGATAATGTAATATTGTTGTTTTATTTAAGGTAATAAGAAAAAAAAACAAATGTTTTTAAAAAGGTTTATTTAAGATGCTATACATAATACAGTTACATATTTTTATTTAAAATGTTTGTTTTATTAATCCAAGAGTCTTGAGACTTGGAGAGACCAAGCCAACGAACAAATAACTTTTCATTTTTTCCACTTCCTTTTCGGCGTAACACTTTTTCTATTAAAAAAATATTCGGGTGATTGGTTTTTTGCAATTCTTCAGAGTAAAATTGTCCAAGGATAGGTTTACCTTCCACATCCTTCAACAGATAAGTAACAGGTTTACCGCGTTTGATTTTATCAATTTTAAAAATTTCTGCAGACCAGTTTGGCGTATATCCCTTGGCAAATATTGATTTAAATTTAGAAATTCTAACATGATCACCAACCTTATACTTTGCAAAACCCACTTGTTTATTATTGTTGTAAACAGATAGCTTTGTTGAGGGAGTAACATCTTTAGGTTTTTTACCAGTAGTTCTATGGCAACGTGAATTATATTCAGCAGTGATCTTATCTAAGATATCTATCCATTTATACTTCCCTCTAAGACTGAAAGCTTTATATAGAGCGGTTTTAATCGTACGCACAGCTCTTTCTGCAATTGCAGCTTTCTTCACGCTATATGTAGAGTAATGGTTGATGTTGTGTTTCTTCATGAGCGCAGAAAATTCTTTGTTGTAAAACTCTTTCCCCATATCAGTTTGTATATTGTTGGGAATCCTACCCTTCTTTAAAATAGAATCCAAAGCTTTGGTAACTTCTACACCGCTCTTTGATTTCAGAGGTTTGGTCCATATAAATTTTGAATAAGCATCAATCACCAAAAGAACAAATCTATGTGAACGATTGTCTTTAGCATACGAACCAAGCTCTCCTAAGTCAGCCTGCCACAAGTCATCATACTCCTTGATAATCGTTGTTTTCCTAGGGAAATTTCGTCTAGCCGGTTTGTGTAGTTCCTTCACTACCTGCTCCATTGTGAATATACTTTACTTTAATCAATTTGTCCAAATCTTCTCTCAACTTTTTCACCTGTTTACTTATAGTTGATTGAAATTTATCAATATCATCTATGATTTTCTTAGACGTTATTAAATTTTGATTGGCTTCCTTTATATGGTTGTTAATATACGCATACAACTTGTCTTTAATTTCATCTACATACACCTTATTTGTTGTATCTTTAAGGTCCTCCTCAAGCTGTGTTATTTTGTTAATAGCATCATTTTTAAAATTTAAAATGTTGTCTATAGCAGATCCAGAGCGCTCCACAGCTTGATCTGCACTGACTATGTGTCTAGTAAGACGGTCAAACAAACTCTTTTTTATGGAGTCTACATAAAATTTATTTGCAGCGTCAGTTTCGTTTTCAGGATCGACAACGTTTACAATCCTAGCTTTCTTAGCATTATAGTGACCATCTTCATCTAACGTCAGACATCTCTTTTCTATCATAGCTTTAATTCTCTCTCTGATATCTGCATGTATACGATTTATGGTATGTCCACAAGCAGATCTGCATGCTTGGTCCACATAAAGCTTATTAACAGCATCAGTATCGATATGCGGACCGGCTAGGTTCACCAATCTTTTTAGATCACAATCATACTTGGTATTCAAATAATGTTTCAGAGTTACAACATCACCCTCGTTAACAGGATCCGCAACGTTTACAAATCGTTTGTTTTGAATTTCATAATTACCGTCAGCAGTGAGGTTGAACCCGATACCTGGATCACCCTTTTTTCCTGCTTTTAATGTCCAATGATATCGTCCAAACTTGTCGACACTCATTTTTACACTGATGCTTTAATCTAACGATTTAAGCTATTATACCTTCTTCTCTAAGTTCTTCAACAATATTCAAAATCTCATTATCATGTCCAGTATGACCAGCCATTTTAGATGCATGCAATAATCTCAAACGTTCAACCAGTTCTCTAGGGTTGTTCCAATAAACATACTCTTTTTCTTTATTAGTTACATGTTTCATACCATCTCCAGAAGTTGACTTGTTTCGCATTTTAGCAATCTGTGGTTTTATCACATTTTGATACTTATATCCCTTGGTACCTTGTATTGGACCAGAGGCCTCATAGTGTTTCCGATATGTATTTGTATCAGTAAGTATATTCATATATGCCTCTACATCTTTGGGAGTATATTCCTTAGGCTCTTTTAACACCAACAGTTCATACAAACCAGGGGTACCAACATACCTTTTTCCTTTAATAACTACATCAGGACCAACAATATCAACCACAGAATCTCCAATAGCCCATTGATCAATATCTATATTATAATGTATACCATAAGTGTTGTCAACCAATGCTTTATTATCATGAATAAGCAGATCAACAAACTTGCGTGGAAGCGGATCGTACTGTTCTAGAAATTGTTCTTCACTAACATTAGAGGATTCTAATAGTTCTGCTAACGAAGGATCTTCAGTTTCTTCTTCAGGTTCCTGTTTAATTTCAGGTTTAATTTGTTCTAAAAGACTTTTTGATTTAACAAGCTTGTTTAGAGGCTCCACAATAGGTTTGTAGGCTTTCTTTGCAAACAGTTCGGTTTCACGTTCACCCCTTTGTAGAGCTTCATATTTACGTTTAATAGCAGCTCGTGTCTTTATTAATTTTTGTTTGATTGCCTTCTCAATAGGATCCATAATAATTGAAAGCGTTTTTTAAAAGACGGCTCGATGTACTTAAAAACAATCGCTTGAAAACCGCTTTCAAATCAATATATTCACTTGGATCACTTTAACTATAATGACATTTATAATGCTTGATGTGTTCTTATATAACAGTCAAATCCACGTCGATATCTACCATCTTCGAAGTCTTTAACAACAGTAAGAAATCCAAATTTTTCTTTCCAACATTCTGAACATAAAGATTTGAACTTTTCAAAGTTCATATCTGCACCAACATGATCATCATACACATGCTTCAAGTTCAAGTGGTCTTGTTTAAACAAAACTATCAAGTTTGAATTATCTCGAATCAATTGTTTAGGTATAATGGAATATGTTTGACAGAGATAGAACGAGTCTACACCTCTATGACGACCCATACTGAAATAATCACGCATTACATCTTGTTTATCGCATGCAATATCATCAAATATCATAATCGAATGGTTTTCAACTTCTTGCGTTGGTATAATATCATCTTTATCGGTGAACTTGTTGAACGTAATACCATCTAATGGTTCCAACAAATGCTCTAAATATCGATACTTGGGTTGTTCCAATGATTTTGCGTAAACGTTCACGTTCTTAAATTTTAAACCATTTGGAGATTCCAATAAACTAATCATCACATTTGTTTTACCGCACCCCGAAGGTCCACAAATAATACCTCTAATGGAAGATGGAAATAGAGGTCCATGCTTTCTTGTTGATGTAGGCTCTTCCAAAAAATTATGTTTTTCAATGTGCAACGAACATGGTTGCTTAACAAACTCCATCGCGGTTATGAATCCTCTGGTGTATGATCACTCATATAAATAAGATTTGTTTAGTTGTTAGACATTTAGTCGATGGCGAGCCGTTGTAGAGGTAAAGGTGTTGTAAACACCTTGATAAATAAACTGCCTTTTGAAGCTCATATACCTGGGTATCGTTTTTGTGGTCCAGGTACTAAGTTACAAGAAAGGTTGGCTAGAGGAGATCGAGGTATAAATCCATTAGACGAAGCCTGTAGAGAACACGATATCGCTTATTCGCAACATAAAGATTTGGCTTCCAGACATAAAGCAGACCATATTCTTCAAGAACGATCTTGGCGTAGAGTTAAAGCTAAGGACTCTAGTTTTGGAGAACGAGCTGCTGCTTGGGGTGTTACCACAGCCATGCGAGCTAAAAAAGCTATCGGAGCGGGAATGAGAAAAAAGAAATGTAATAGAATGAGGAAAAAGAAACATAATAGACGCATAGCCTTTAAAGGAGGTTTCCTGAAACACATAAAAGCAGCTGTGAAGTTTGGAAATCATCCTTTAGCTGAGACTATTAAGAAAGCTTTGAGCGTAGCTAAAAAGTTCGTTAAAAGTAATGGGGGAAAGAAAAACATTTTGGTTCCTAGAGTTATCCCAATACCGAAGCAGGGTGGAATCATACCCTTCCTAATTCCCTTATTTGCAGGCCTCTCAGCAGCTGGGTAAGTCTAATAATGATATTATTTAAAATTATTATAAACAATATTTCCTTAACAGAGCGATCGCAGGCGGAGCCTCTGGAATTGCAAAAGCTGTGAACGAAGCTAAGGCTGCTAAGAAGCAGCTTGAAGAAAGCGAGCGACACAACAAAACCATGGAGTCGATCGCTATAGGAAAACAAGGCTCCGCTCTCTATTTGAAACCTTATAAAAAGGGTGCAGCTCTTTATTTGAAACCTTATTCAAAAAACTAACAAGGTTGCCTCGGAGATCGCTCACAGATCAAGATTTAAAAAAATATGCTAAGGATGTTACATACTTCAGAGGTGTGTTTATGCGTGATACCTTACCAACTAAACCGCATATAAACGAAAGCGGAATAGTAAATTTGGATGATATAAAGGGTCCTGGTACTCATTGGGTTGCATACAAGAAACGTAAGAAGGATGTTATCTATTATGATAGTTTTGGAGATTTGCAACCTCCTATGGAGCTCATACAATATTTTAAAGGATGTAAAATTAGATACAATTATGTTCGACAACAGAATTTCAATACAGTCGTTTGTGGACATCTTTGTCTTAATTTCTTGAATGATGATAACGTTATATAAAGAGTTGCAATCAGCTTTCTCAACTAGTCATGTCTCAAACGTTCTCGTTAACGGGTGTGGGTAACGAGCTTAGTCGCAAGTATTTTCCACCTATTGAGCTGAATTCCAAGTACCGTTATACGTTAGGCCTTGTTGGGTTTTACGGTTGTAACTCAATCAGAAATATCTTTCCTGGTAACAACAAGATTTATTATAACGATAAAGAGGTGATTATTCCTTCTGGAGCGTACGAAGTAGAAGAAATCAACAAGTACATTCAGTCAGTCGTTTGCAACAACAATAATCGGATTGATTTTGTCCTGAAAGCTAACAACAATACTCTAAAGTGTGAACTAAAATCCATATACAACATTGATTTTACTAAACCTGATAGTATAGGACGTATGCTTGGTTTTTCACCACGCATATTAGAGGCAAATCAAACGCATACTTCTGACCTAGATGTGCAAATCATTAAAGCAACAAATATTCACGTAGAGTGTAATATTACTGGTGGAGCACACCGGAACAGTTCGTTATCGCATATTATATACGCATTTGGTATTTCTGTGGAGCCTGGTTATAGATTGGATGAGAAACCCTCGCCCGTTACATATTTACCTGTGATAGTGAATCAGAAAGATAACATTACTTTGAGACTTGTTGACCAAAACGGTGAATTGGTGGACTTTGGAAACGAACAAGTTACCATAACATTAGAGCTGAAGATATCTGTAGAAGAATTGTTATTACGAATGATAGATTTGATAAAGGGATACCTGCAATCTGGTTAAAGAGGTTATGGGGCTAATTATTTTCTATAAAAAGAAAGACATTTCACAACCTTGCAACAGTGAGCAGTTGTTCGCCAACAAGTACGTACCGCTGACAGATGAAGACGTGCAGGTTTTACAATCTTTGGGTTATACAGTGTTGAGTAAATATGGAAGACGGGTTAAAAACCATATTCAGCGAGGTCCGCTTTAATGACATGATTGTAGAATGCGATCGACGTTCTTATCATCCATATGCAACTAATGCATATGATAATTCAGATGAAATAAATCTGGTTATACAAAAAGCTGATCTGATAACAGCTACCTACAACAGTGTTGTTTACATTGAAGGTACTCTCACACCAACCGATGCAACAAAAGCATACAACCTCACGAATAACGCACCACTCTTTCTATTCGATGAAGTACGTTTCGTGTTGGGGGATCAAACAATAGAAGTTGTACGGATGCCGGGCATCAACAGTTCAATGAAAGGTTACGCTTCCTACTCTACAGAACAAACAAATTGTTTAAAGCAAGCTGGTTGGAGTCCCTTCAGCGAAGAACTACAGATTGTAGATGGTACTAAAAAATCTTTCTGCGCTTCCATCCCTCTACGACACTTCTTAGGATTTGCGGAAGGATATAGAAAACCAATTATTAACATGCGACAGGAACTGATCCTTGTGCGAGCAAAATCTGATTTGGATTGCTATAAGGGTGAAACTAATGTTAAGATTGCTATTACCAAAATGTTGTGGAAAGTACCCTATGTAATTCCAAACGATGCAACAAAACTAAACTTGTATGAAAAAATTAATAAAAATGCTATTATTCCAGTTAGCTTTCATGCGAGAGATCTATTCATATATCCAACCCTACCTGCTTCGAGATCTTTAGTGTGGCCTGTAAAGAGCAGCACAGGCTTCCAAAGACCTCAGTGGATATTGGTTGCATTTCAAACGGCCAAACGTAACAGCAAACAAGCTGTAGCATCTGATTTTAATCATGTATCTGCAACTAGTGTGAAAGCTAGCATCAACAACAGAAGATATCCTTATGAACAACAGAATTTCGATTTCGCTAACAACAAGTACACTGATGTTTACGATGAATACCTAAACTTTAGAACTCAATATTATGATGATAATATTGCAGGTTCTTTGTTTGATTACAAACAGTTTAAAGATAAACCTATTTTTATAGTTAATTGTACTAAGCAAAATGAAAGTGTATACAATGCTGTTGTTGACTTGAAGTTAGAGGTAGAGGCTGTCAATTCTTTTGATCCAAACACTGTTGCTTATTGTCTTATTTTACATGATGTTCTTTTTGAATATGAACCATTTACCGGATTAGTACGTAAAACATAATTTGTAAATATATAATGTATAGCAATTAATAAATGATAAAGATGTATACTTCTTTTTTATTTCCTTTGCCCTTCTCAATATAAGCTATGATGTATCTTTATTTGAACGATATTAAACGAATGCTGATGATAGGTAGTTTGATTATGAAGATAACACACAATAATAAAAAGGCAGAACAAGTACATGTTTCAACAGTTCTCTGCAAGCAGTTGAAAGAGCGTGTGTTATAATGGCTTCTAACAAAAGAAATTCTCCGTTTCCAAGTATCTCAGAAGCTAAAAAGTTTAAAATCGATGATGTTTCTTCAACTATAGACCGCTTTCAATTTCATGCTACAAAGCAATGTGTTAAATGGTCGCCTTGGGAACAGTTGTGGGAAGAAGATCTTTTGAACACTCTACAGTTTTGGTTAAACGAAGATAATACTAAACTAATTAAAATTGGTTTAAACCCTTCTACAAATTTTACACCTGTTGTGAAACTTTACGATTATGTTATAAAAACTACTGTTACCATGACTCCTGAAGTTTGGCGTACGTTTATTTCTAAAAAGGAACAAATACTAGAAAGCTTTGATTATAAACAAGATATTGGATTTGATGAATTTATAGTGCGTTTCATGAAATCAATTAACGCAATACAAATACATCACTATGCTGGAGTTTTCATTGTTTTGGAAATGCAGAGTTTAAAGACTCTGTGGGATGCAACCAGTTTAATCGACTATAAGCTATCCCTGTTACAACATCAAGGATTTTCTGTTTATTATAACAACATTATACATAGTGCAGCACAGATGCAAGCTAGAGGAGATGATCTTGAAAACATAAAGTTTATATTAAATAGTTGTTTAAATGTAAATAATCATAATGTATGCAGTATGTTAGAAGTGATGTGTTTCTTTAAAAACAAAGTGCTAGAGGATATACGCGAAGCTTTGCTTTATTTTTTATGTTGTGATATCGAACCATTGGACAAACAAGCTGTGAATTCTAATGCTGTTATAAATATTATATAGTAAATATGTAAAAAACAATTAATCAATAAAATACTGTTTAATGGGTGTATTTTTTTATTTCACATGTATGTTTACAATAAACTTAGTCTACAATAAAAACTTAGTCTACAATAAAACTTATTCTACATCCATTAATTCATCATTAATCCTATAACAATAAACTTAGTCTACAATAAAACTTAGTCTACAATAAAACTTAGTCTACAATAAAACTTATTCTACATCCATTAATTCATCATTAATCCTATAATGTCCCCACGGTAAAGTATCAATACCATTATCTAGTATAAATCTTTTATTATCTTCATTCGAAAGAGCTTTCTTTTTTTGTTCAACACTATATACATTGTGTTGCTTACTTTGTATACTACTCTGATTAACAATTTTTACATAATTATCTTTAAAACAACTTAAATACTCGTCAAAACTTATATTATGTTTTACAAGTTGATTTACAACTCCTTTAGCCTTTTTTATAACATCTAAACCATAAATTTGAATTGCATACATTTTTGCTTTTAGCCCAACAAATTCATACATAATATATCCTTTATTTTCATCCTTCATTAAACCCAATACCTTTTTATTACAAAGTGGAATATTAAAAGGATTATCTTTAGCATAATCAGAAGTGTCGAACATATTAATGTTGTTTTTAATAACTTCATACACATCATCGCATGTTATTTCATATAACAAACTATCTGTATCCATATAAAGAAGCTTACAGTTCTTGGGATTAAATTGTTTTAACATAAACTGATAGTGAAAGTCATACATCAAAGTTTTTGAAATGTCAAGGACTGCCATACCAACATATATAGGTTTATTAAATAAAATTTCAAGTTTATTTAGTTCAACAGCAACCAAATCTTCACTAAAAATGGTACGGCTATGGAAATTAGGCTTAGAAATATATTGATTTGCACCATACCGACCATTCCATTTTGTGCAAAGCTTTACATTTCTATATTTTCTAACGTTTTCAACAGATTTGCCAAATATTGCGTTATTCAATAATTTAAATAAGTTTTTTTCAAACTCGTTTTTTGCTTTTGATCTTAATTTTGTATTTAAATCAATATAATCTTTCAACCAACAAGCCTGTGTGAAACTTATTGCTCGATGAATTTTTCTCAATATTAACCCTTCCTGTAAACATTGTTTCAATGCACTATGATGTATGACATACCTCGTTTTAGGCTCTAGAGTGGTAAGTAACTTTTTCTGTTTACTGTTTGGGGGAGCTTTATGTTCTGAACAGAATGGCATATTATGATAATCATGCAAATGGTTTGGGTAATCCAAATCTACCTCATAAATTAAACCTTTTTCAATATCGTTAGGTATATTCAAAATAGTTTCAGAATCTAGATCATTGATTTGTTTATCACTTAACCACTTAAAATCTTTATAAGGTAGACTTTGACTCATAGCCCAACCATATAAATTATTTGCATCAAGATACAGCAAATATTTATTAGGTAGTTTTGGATTATAATTTGGTAAATATTTATTGTTAGCTTTGCTGTATCTGGTACATACCTGACTAATACCTCCCCGTATACCCCGCTCTAAAAAAAGCAACATGTCTACATCCGTAACCAGCTCTAACTTTATCTTAGTATGTTTTAACATAGCATCCCAAGTATAACTAGGCGATGTAAAATAATGAGCTGGATCTAATCCATGTGTCTTTATTAAATTTTCCCGAAAATTTTGAAACACATCTGCTAAAAGTAACACATCGGTCTTCAAATATATATCACTATATTCCCCCAAATTTTTTATATTAAATGTTTTCCAAAGTTCTTGAGCATGGTTATAATCTTCCTCAGAAATATGGCTATTTTTTAATTTGCTATAGAAATGTTTTTTAGCTGGTAATTCAATATCGTTAAATTTTTCCCAATTATCCATATATTCATATGGGTATACACCCTTTCGAATTAATAATTTCAACTGCTCGCTACTTAAATCAGAACAAATATTACGTAAAATTTTCAAATTGTTAAAATCTAAATAAGAAACAAGTTTTTCTAAAGAATCGCTCATGAAGCGAAACGAATCTAGAAATCTAAATTGAATATTTGCGTTTGGAAATACTTATTTTTAGTAATCGAAATGTAGCGTTCTTTATTTTTAGGTAAAAGCGAAACTCTACCAGGTATTGCAGTCGCAACAGTTTTTATTAAAAAATGTGCATCATACCCAGAGAAGTTGTGAAAGAATATTGGAATTCTATGAGGAATCTTATGGTTAAGATTACACCCCATGTGGGCCGATCCGCGATATCTACCGGTAAAATGACAATGATCTCTAACGCGAATGTGATCATCTAAGAAGGGTTCCTCACATATATGACATACTGATGCTAATTTAAACTCTCTTTCTTGAGCATCTAATAGCGGGTCCATTGGTTTAGGATGATCAAAAATGTGTTGTAATTCATCTGCAATTTGCGATAACTCGTTTGCAAACCAATCAACACAATTCTCACCCCTATAAAGCCTAAAACGAGATAAAGAATTATCGTATGCGCTATGAAGATAATATGCAATACTATTGGCTGTATGTTCTTTATACTTAATAGTATCTTTGGTTTCATCATCTTTAAAATCTTTTACCAAACATTCTAAATCTGCATAAATTGTAAAAGGTACTTGAAGTTTATGATGATGGTTCTTAAAATGAACAGTAGTACCAGGTTTTGGTAATATAATTTTACATTTATTTACAGCCCTACAATCTATTTCATGAATATTTAATTTCTGTTCGTTATGAAAATAGTGCAAACATCTATCACAAATAAATGTTTTCCTACGGTGTGATGTAAGTTGACTCTTAACTAATCTAGACAAATTTTTAATCCAACAAAAATGATATTTTATTGAAGCTTGCTTTGACTGGTCACTTTCAATCTCATCTTCAATTTCATCGTTTTCTTTTTCAATTTCATAACTTTCCTGAATCATTAACAAATTTACATGTTGTTGTTTCTTTTCATCACATAAATAAAGCGGAACGGTTACATAATTTTTTTCTGATTTTCTAATCAAACCATAAATGTTTATCGAAATATTTGGATTTTGTTTTAAAAATTTTGACAATTGATCAAACGACATTGGGAAATTAATCCCCTCAAAATTTAACACTTCCCCATAATAGGGGTATGAATTAACGCGTTGTGTATGAGAGGTGCTTGGATATAATGCCGATACTAGAGCCCAACCAAAGCAAGCTTCGTCATTATTTTGTACATTTATTATCGCTTTTTTTAATTTTATTTCTTTAGGCAAATCTATATACGATGATGCGTGAAGTAACGTAACTTTATTGATATTTACCGTTAGGGACATAATTTTCGATAGAGTCCACCCACTTCCCTGCTCTTCTAACTCGGTTATTTTTTCCATTAACACAGCGCTAATGTTCTTTTGGAACCATTCATTCACAGCATCTCGATCCCTTAAAGTTGAAAACAGCAATTTATAATTTTTGGTGTTGAATGTAAATTCTTTGAACAGCAACTCCTCTGTATTGGCAACTGGTTTTGTAAATTCTGCGCAAAATTCCATATTTATTTTTAATGGTGTTGTTGAAATATGTTTTTTTATGTTGGTCCAAAAAAGCGTAAAACAGTCTTCGAAAAACGCAGTCAAATCCTTATGTATTAAGTTTATTATAATTGAAGTTTGTAAACGGGATTGAAATGCTGATGTTAGATCCCTCCAAATTACACTTCTTTTTTGATCAAGCTTTGCTCCAGCACCCGTTTTTCCTAAAAAAATAACTTTTTGTTAAAGCTAAAACAATAATTATTTATATTTTTACCTTTCAGAAGTTGATTGAATAATTCTTCATATCGACTCAATTGTCCAGCGACCGCTTGCATATGTTTTTTATTTGCAGTTGTTAAATTTTGATTATTTGTATTTACTTCATAACTTATTAATCTTAAATTATAATTAATAAGTTTAATATATTTTTCAATTTTTAATGGATTCAAAGTTTCTTTGTGTTTTTTATATGTTTCTTGAACCATTTTCAACACAACATCAATTTTGTTTAGGAATTCCATTTTTTAGTTTGTTGTAGGTATAGTACTGTGTACAAAAACAACTTTTAGAATAAATGAAATGTTCACATACATGCTTGCTTATATATGCAACAAACGACCTTGTTATTTTAAGCAAAAGTATAACCTTTACTAAAAGTAAAAAAACATCTAGAAAAATATGTTTATTTATTAAAGCATACAAATAAGAAAATATTTATAATATTTTATAATATTTTTGTGAAAGAGGAAAGTCCCAACTTTTGTAGATAAATATAATAATGATTTTTGGTTGCGTTTTCTAAATATCTACAAATTCAAGTATCGCTGTTTTTCGATCTTTTCCAAGATCCTGTTGTCCTTTGTATACCAATACTACAGATGAAATTGCTTTATTTAGAGCTGTAATTCTTGCTTCGGATAGTATTTTTGAAAATCGTCCTGGTAGAAACATTGAATTGTCTGCTGTTTCAACAATAATCTTGCGTCCATATTTCGTACCCACAGATTTTATTTTTTCCAATTTATACTGTCGATCGATCACCAAATCATCAATATTTATCAAAGGTTTTAATTGCAGCTTCCCAACGTTGTTAAGTTCTTTTAAAAACTCCATTTGGAACTATTTTTCTAGAAGTTTATCTAGTAATTTTTTATTAAGACTAAAATAACTATTGCAGAATGTCTGTATTTATATGTTTGTTCATACGAAAAATTGTTTTTTCTAGAACTGGGTGGAAAAAATATGTATTGTTATTGAAAAACAGTGTTTAATATTAGAAAAAATATATTTTTCACCTTGACAATATCCTGTGTAGAAATCAATTATTTATTAGCAAAATATGTTTACATCCGGTATTTTTTGTTCAATATTGGAAAAACTATATTTTTTCACCTTGACAATATCCTGTCTTTTTTCTTATCGCCTGTTTTTTTCTTCAACTTGATGTGTGTATATATTAAGATTACCTTTATAAAAATCATTTATCAAATTACTACGTTATCTATTGTTTAAGCTAGGTAAGAATTATTTATTTTTATAATCTAAATTTTTTTTACTTTTTTAAATTGTGTTAGAAATGTCTTGCATAAGCTCGGATATGGATTTGATTATATTGGTACATTTATCTTGATGCTACAACTGATAATATTAACATAATGGCTGATCCAAACAACCCGGAAGGAAGAGCATTACGGAGCTTTTTTGATAATAAAGGTGTTCAGGAAGCTAATAATATGGAATACCTTTAGAAATTTATAAGTGTGAACAAGCAAGAAAATCAAGGTTAATAGAACAGAGTAAAATCGATCTGTGAAAAATTATATGTACATTATTTTTTTCTATAAGTTTTGGGTTATCTTAAAAGGTTATTTTTAAAAGAGTTTCTATAAAAATTTCCTTCCTATAGATTATACAAACACGTAAAGAATTTTTTAAAAGAAGTTTTGTTAATTTACATTTATTAAATGAACTAAATAAAATTTTTACACCTGATTGATGTTTTTATTTACAGATTAAAAGCTTTTGGGTTTTCTTTAATTAAAGTTTTACCTGTTTAGTAAGTAGGTATATTTTTTAAAATAAAAAAAGCTTTTCATATGGTCTAATTAATAAAAACAGAATATTTGTTATTTAGAGGTTGTCTGATAAACAAAAATACTTTTTTCTAGATGTTTTTTACTTTTAGTAAAGGGTTCCTTTAGATATCTATAAACTATGTTGAATAATAATAATAATTGTATTATCTACTCACCCCAAAAATAATGGTGGTAACAATATATAAATCACAAAAACCTTTTTTGTAAAAACGTGTTTTTAACTCACTCTAAATTAGGTTGTCCACGTTAAAACATAATTGATAAAAATAGTTTGTGGTTTAAACTTCCGTTTTTCTAATTTGATTAACATGATTGCAGCATTGGGTTATTTAATGAAAACTAATTTTTTAGCTTATATTATTGATTGTGAATAACAGATGGCTGCACTAGGATGTTTTAGCTTATAAATATGTGATATCATTTGGCGGGCTTATTATAGGATATGTTTTACATGTATACCGCGATTTAAATCAGCTGCTTTGTTTACATTTCAAATCTAGTGACTTTTTTATTTGGTTACCCATGTATGTTTACATATGCTTGGCGGGCTTATCTAATAAGAGCATACCGCCATTTAAATCAGCTGCTTTGTTTACATTTCAAATCTAGTGACTTTTTTTATTTGGTTGCCATGTATGTATGTTTACATATGCTTGGCGGGCGTATCTACTAAGAGCATAGCGCCATTTAAATCAGCTGCTTTGTTTACATTTCAAATCTAGTGGCTTTTTTTTATTTGGTTACCCATGTATGTTTACATATGCTTGGCGGGCTTATCTACTAAGAGCATACCGCCATTTAAATCAGCTGCTTTGTTTATGTATGATGTCACTTCCGGCGGCCATATTGTTTACATCTGGCGGCCATATTGTTTACATCTGGCGGCCATGTTTGTTTACATCCGGCGGCCATGTTTGTTTACATATTACCTATAACACATGTGCTTATGACGTCACTTCCTGGTCCAGAAGGAACATAGCTGTACTACTGACCGCAACAGTTTGTCGACAAATTTCATTGTGATATTGATGTGAATTTTTTGACATAAATGTTTCTGTGGTTGGCCAGTTTTGAGTGGGCATAGACAGCCAAGAAGGGCCTTCCCACCAAAGAGCATGATTTGATAAGCATCGGGATTATATTGGGAAGCGATATGCCGCTAAACACCATCAGAAGTATGCTCTTGTATTTCCGCTACGCGATTCGACACAAATGGTTTTAACGTGCTTGGCGATGTCCCTATCCACGCAATTGCTACTGACGAATCGCACCAATAGTTAATACTTTCAAATTGTAGATCTATTGTTCACTTAACCTTTGACGCTAACCTACAGAGAAGCAAAGCTCCACAAAGCTCTAAACTGGGAATTGATAATTGTTTTATCGGTGCTACTTTAGACTTCGCGCATAATAAACGTACACAGATGTTTCCTAAAGCATCCGTGCTTCTTAGATATAAACATGTCCCATATGCAGACTGAGACGCATCTGAAAAACCATGAATTTGGATGTTGATGGGATTGGAGATTAGTGCGCATCTAGGAATTTCAATCTGGCCTAGATAACTTAATTCATTTTGAAAACGTAGCCACTGCGTGTGTAAATCTAAGGGTACAGATTCATCCCATGTTAATTTACATTGCCAAAGTTTCTGCATCATAATTTTTGCTAAGATAACACAAGGAGCTAAGATCCCTAAGGGATCGTGGATTTTCGCAATACAGGATAAGATTTGGCGCTTAGTCACTGTCTGAATATTTTCGTTAAGCTTTATGTCGTATCCTATTGTGTCAGCTGTTGGTATCCATATTAGCCCTAAAGTTTTCGTACTATTTCGTTCGCCTAGTTGTAAAAATTGTGGCTCAGTTGAGGTCTGAATTTCGTTTAAAACTTCGACATTATTAGATACCCATTTACGGAGCTCAAAACACCCCTGTCTTAAAATTTCTGAAACTTCGCGGCGGATGACCATAGCTTCCTCGACTGTATTCGCACCGGTTAGTAAATCATCGACATAAAAGTCGCGCAATATTACTGATGCTGATCCCAGGAATTTAACTGAATTTTCGTGAGCTAATTGCTGTAGGCACCTGGTTGACAGAAATGAAGCGGAGGCGGTTGCGTAAGTTACAGTATTCAGTGTAAAATGTTGTAATGGATCGGAAGGATTTTCTCTCCATACAATTCGTTGTAAATCTAACTGATGCTTTGAAATTAGAACCTGCCTATACATTTTAGTTACATCTCCTGCAATTGCATACATGTTTCCGGAATCTAACTAGAATTGAAAATAAGTCAGGTTGGAGTACCGGACCCACCATTTGGATGTCATTTAAGGATAAGCCTGACTCCGTTTTCGCTAAACCGTCAAAGACAACGCGAAGCTGGGTTGTTAGGCTATCTGCTTTAATTACACCGTTATGTGGCAAATAATATTTTGCGCAGCTGTTATATGGATTTACAATTTTGCTCATATGATTTAAAGACTCGTATTCTCTCATGAAAGCGACGTATTGTCGTTTAAAATTAGGGTTTTTTAATAATTTGCGTTCAAGTGGAAAGAATCGATTAACAGCAGCCTGCTCAGAATTACCTAAATTCGTCGCAGGTTCCTTTAATGGTAACGACACTATAAACCTCCCATTACTATCGCGAGTGGTAGTTTTTATAAAATTATCTTCACACGATTTTTCTTCCGCTGAGAGTGGATTTTCCGAAAGACATTCTTCTAATTGCCAAAATCTACACAATTGTTTATGAACATTGCTCTCAAAAAGGGCTTACAATGACGTTACAACTGATTTTACTACTGTCATCTTTAGCTAGGAGCGGATTAAAGGGACCATAAGCAACCCATCCTAACCGTGTTTTTTGAAGTACCAAACCATTGTCGTTAGTTTTTATTTGACCCGCACGCAACAAATGATAAAATATTTCTGAGCCTATCAAGAGATCTACTCTATCTGAAATATTCAATGTATTATCTGCTAATTTTATGTTGTGAGGGGTTTTAAGATCTGAAAAATCAAACGAGTGACTCGGGATGTTTCCTGTTATTTCTGGAACTACGATACAGGAGATAGTGGATTGGTAATTGCCGTAATTCGAATAAAGTTCAACTTCTGTACTGTGTGTAATTTTTGCTGACATTTGCGAAATACCTGTTATATGCAAGTTAATTCTATTTTATAATCCTAATTTATTTACAAGATCAAAAGTTATGAAATTAGACTGGCTACCGCTATCAAGCAGAGTTCTGCAATTTTGAAGATTACCTGCTATGTCTTGAACCTTGACAATAGCGGTTGACAGTAAAATTTGATTAGGGTTGTTCGCAAGAGCGTGATTAACAGCGGTTGAAACTGTGTCAGTGGTTGCTTCTGACTCATTTTGCACCATAGCATGATTTATCTGATTACTTGAAATGCTAGTGCCACTGGAATCGGCAGCAGTGGTGTTTAAATGCAAAAGGGTATGATGCTTACGACCGCATTTCCTACAACCGGACGATCTGCAAATTTTATAATAATGCGAACCCTTTAAACAGTTTATACACAGCTTCCTGTTTTTAACTTCAGTATTTCTAGCCTGAACTGACAATGCTTTAAATTCTTGACATTCGTAAATTGAGTGTTGTTGTTTACAATAAACGCAAGTTGCTGAAACTGAAGCTAAAAGAGCACTAGACGAGTTACCTTTAGCTTTTTGGAGATTTCCTTGACATTTTGTGTTGGAAATAATAGTATTTTTTCGGGAAGTATTTAACTTTTCTAATAACTGGCATCTGTCTTTTAGAAAGGCTTGTAAATCATTTACTGTTGGGAATTCCGTATTAAACTTTTGCGATTCCCACTCTCGGCTAGTTATGGGATCTAATTTACCTACAATAATGTAGATGAGTAACGCGTTCCAATGTTCGACTGGCTGTCCCAATGACTGTAGTGAACGCAAATTTTTGAATGTTCCATCGACCAATTGACGCAATAGACTAGCCGATTGTTTTTGCAAAGTAGGTAGATTAAACAAACATTTTATGAGGTTATGCACGATTAACGGTTTGTTATTATATCGATCAAGCAACGCGTCCCAAGCTATTGCATAATTATCAGCACATAGTTCCAGGTTCTGAAACACGTGGCTAGCTTCCCCTTTAACGGATCCCTTTAAATAATGAAATTTTTGAATATTGCTAAATGATTGATCAGAATGAATTAACGAACAAAAGGTATCCCTGAATTCCAACCAAGTTGTGGGGTCTCCGTAAAACAAAGGTAAGTTAACTGAAGGTAATGTAACTTTATTTGAAACATTAACGCTACGATCTTGAGACTGACACGGAACTTGGTTAGATGCGTTTTTTATCATTCTTTCATTCGCGATTGCTATGTAGTCATAATAAGTAGATTCGAATAATTCACGTTCTATTTCATTGGCTTCCGTTTCATCTGCATTGGCTTGCATTGATTCAATGTCGTTTTGTACATTGTTGAAATCATTTATCAATGGTTTAAATGACTCTAAGCGAAAGGGTATTTGACGTAACGTCGTGCTAACATTTTCTGAAGAAATTGAATCAATCCAATTTTTGAATCGTGTTAACTGAGCTTTTATATTACCACGCTTTCTAATATGTGCTTGTAACTCAGCCATTTTAACCAAAACGAATAAATACACAAAATAAAGCAATACAAAAGGAAGATTAGGAGCGAGGGACTCACCTGATCGCAAAGAAGCTTTACTTGTCCGGACTTAACGGTACAAATGAGGTAACGTCATGTAACGCCTCGATGGTCTCTCCACGTGCTCACTAAATATTTAGATTGTCCTCTTAATTGATGAGGCTTCTATTTATTACAAATTAGTTTACTGTTTTTTAATTGCTGGCTCCACTTTCACTGATTCCATCCGGCTCGAAGGACCAAAATGTTAATAATACAACTTTTCTGTTTAAAAATCTGTCTATTTAAAATTTACTTGTTGCTTGGATTAGAACATGAAATGGAGAGAGCGAGCACAACCCCTAATGCTACTTAAGTAGGGTAGCGAAATACGCCGACAGTATCCGAATGATCGGGGGTAGTGTTTCTCATACACAGTTATTACATATATAGTGGTTGTTTTACATAAAATACATAAAGAATATGAACACTTTTACTATTATTAATAATATTCCTCCAAGAACAATGTATTGTTGCCTTGTGGTTTTTTGATTAGACTTTTTCTTATCCTCCATATAATCTCAACTCTTGAAATCAATTCAAAACTAAGACAATTTTATAAAATTGGCGCGTTCTCCAGAAATAATAAATATGACATGCTCACTATATCTTAAAACGGTGAAACTGAATCTATATTAACGTCAAAGATGTATTACCTTTTTAGAAAACGCTAGACAATCGGTGAGAGTGCTCATAGCTCAACGGTTGGTGTTACAGAATAACCTATCTGTCGATTTTCGTTGAAGTAGCCGCTGAGGAAGTCGCTAACGATCGCCGTTCACGAACGGTCACGAATAACCATTCGTGAACGGTTAGTTACAGAATAGACCCCCTAGTCTGGTGCATACACTTTAAAACACCCTGTATATTGCCAGTTAATTAAAAAATATCCCAATTTTCTTTTCTTTATACAAAATTGATGCCTTGAAAAGAGGTTTTTTCTAACAAACTGGATGAAGTTTCAACAATAAAATGTATCTAAAGAATGAATTAGAAATTATGAAAACGAAATTAAACAGTGCTAAACGAAATGTTTAAATTTATTAAACTTATTATTTATTAGAATGCACGCCCTAGAGGTAGATCCATCGTGGTTCTTTTTGACTGTACTGGATTGTAGTAATAAACGACCCATACATACTCATTCCACTATTATTCCATTAGTGGTATTGTTGCACTACCAAACAGTTGAATAAAAATTGCCTAGAAATGTAACCGAAACACTGCAACCGTTAGTGAAGTAACGCAACGTAACATAACGGAAAGTGGTGCAAATGATGAACTACGATCAAAACACAATATGGATGCAGTTTACAGAACTGGCGTATAGTTTATGTACTAAATTTACAGAAAGTGTTTTTTGTGTAACACTTTAACAAATACGTATCAAAGCATAATTTATAAGCGTAATTGTGTCTTGAATAGGATAATATGTAATGAAAATGCGCGAAGAATGAAACAATTTTTAATAATTCGTCTATATTATAAATGGTGTGCTGTCATATTAAATTAAAAAATATTATTATTAATAATACAAAGCGAACATCTAGAATGCTTTGACTTTTTCATACATTATAGGTAAACATTCACTTGTTATTATAATTCTGTGTGTAATGAAATCTTAATTCTTCTTGTAAATGCCCTTAACCTTACCAAAATTAAAAATCATATTATTTTTATCATGATAACTTTCATTTATGAGATTTATTTTGTAATATTAGTAGTTGGATTTCTAAAATAAGAAATACGTTTTCAGATGCACTACCAACCATGTCTCGAGGATATGGAAAATATCGTCGAGCTAATTGTCAGACTAATTTACAGTTCGATAAGCTCTTAAAAGAAAATAGTAATGGACCAGTTGCAGCAAGATCCACAGGAACCATTGGAAAATGGGGAATTACCTCTTTTACATCAATACGTACTGCTATGAATGGTGGTTAGTTGACGTTTTTAATATAGTACGTTAATATCAAAAAAATAACCCGAGTAGGTGATGGTATGTTTTGTGTTGCGTTTAAAGTACATAATGTATGGTTTACATGCGTCTGCCACTTAAATATATTAACACTGATGTTTAATAAATGTAAACAACAAGGAAAAATCTGAATTTATAGTATGTAATTAAGAGAATCAACTTGGTTTGTTATTTTTCAACCAAGCATTTTTAAATTTATGAACTTTAAATTTACAGTTGTTTTATTTTATTTGCCATGATAGATAAGTACTTATAATTAATTTAAATTGCAGAACAAACCGAAATGCTTGAAGACGTCTTCCCGCTATTATGCTATTTTGCTTAAGAAGGAGATGCCATAATTTTGCTATAACTTGAATTATAACAAACATACACATTTGAAGTGCTGTTTAACTCTAGTAAATTAAACGGGTGCATGGACTACTTTTTCAAAAACTGTATATATATCCTTTAATTTGGAAGTACAAACCTGTGAAAATACATTGATTCGACAAAGAATATAGCAGCGGATGATATTTTAAAACATGATATCACCGTTTTTACATTAAACAAATGCAAGTAAACATTTTGATAAGAAGAAATTTAATTTATTTTAAGTGTAGATACTCAAATACAACTGTCAGTTGCCACACTGACCGCCTCACTAGCTAACTGGCAATTTCATTTGAGGCGCACTTTAGTTAACTATGGGTAATTCCATGTCGAGTCAACACAAAAATTTAATACAAATTTTACTTCATCATCAGAGATTTTAATGAGATTGAATACAGTGGTTGCGTTCATATAGACAAAAGAAAATACCAAATTTCATAATGGTGTGTCAACCCGTTTCGAATATACAGGTATGTAAAGTTTCCAAAAATTATGCAAAACCGTATGAACAATGTATCGTTAGATTGCGTTTGCAGCTCACATAATTGAGCTAGAACAGTGAAAAAGGTCTCCTTTTCTAGCATTTTTCATGGGCTTTCTTATGATATACAACACAATAAGGCTTGAGGGGAAAAATGCTTTTCAGATTAAAAGTCAAAATTTTGATTTTGAATTCCTCAAAAAGCGCATCTTGAAAAATTTCCAAAAAATTTCAGATAATAACTAGCTTATATTGATGTTAATCTATATCCAAAGTTTAAAAGTGGGATGATAATGGGTTCAGGTCTTAATAAAATAAAAACATGTCTCAGCAAAAAAACGCGTAAATAAGGCTGGCTAGTTATAGTCAAATAAAAAAGGCTTTAGAATTGTATCAGTTTGTAATAAAAGTAACAATGTTCATGATCAATGTCTTGTCTAAAATATTTTTTATTTCGGTACTCATGGGCAGTGTCGGACTGGCCATAGAGCCAGGGTGGCGTTTGCCACCCGGGCCTGCCTATGCGGGCCCGCCAGGTTTACTACCTACACGCAAAATAGTTCATACAGAGTTCATCATAAAACAGAGTTCATGATAAAATAAAAATAAAATAGTTCAACATAGAGAAAAATGAAACATAAAAATTTTAAATTAATTAAACTTTTTTTGTATTCATTATTTAAAATAGAAAAATTAATACTGGACAATTGATATGCATATTAATTTGAACGGAATACTGTATACTATTTCTTCAGTCGTATAAGAACTTTTCATTAATTATTTTTTATTAATTTTTTAATAAAAGTTTAAATGTTTCCAAAAATTTTAAAAAAGATTTTCCTTAAAATGATAGAGAATTGCATTTGGATCGATTCTATACCTATATTGAAAGTAAGTCAAAAAAATTTTTTTTCTTGTCTGCCCACCCAAACCAGCGGTTTGGTTATAAGAACAGCTTGCCTTTTGATGGAAGTGAAGTTTACTACCAAAAGTTACCAACAGGAACTTTTAATTCGACAAGAATCCGTCTTTTACTATCTAGATTTAAATAAGATCTTTTGTACCGCCTACATGTGCTTCGCGCCTAACGATACAAAGAAGGAAGAAGTCCGTTCATTGATGGTGTCACTCCGTCCAAAAAACATACCTATGAACAACTTGTCAAGCACGAGGAAAGCCACAATCATCAAATTTCCGTGGTTGCCTTGCTAACAGCAAAAATGAAAGTCAAGTACTGAAGCAAAGAATTTATTCGGCCTCTTGGAGTTTACAAGTGTATTTATTCACAAATCATTCAAGCACACTTCTACGTGAGTGGACAAATTGCGGTAATAGCTGGTAGAGACAAGTTGACAAGAGACGAATGCAGATTAATCGGAAAAACGAGCTGGTGGGCCAAAGACAAAGCCTTGATCACCTTCATGGAGAAAACTCGATACGTTGCATTGATAAACACTCTGAGTGCCATATCTTTGAGCTCGGTGTTTGAGCCAATGGTTTCATTTCACGCAAAGGCATTGATGGATTCCTTTTTGTAATTTGAAATTATTTTGACAGCCTTCGCATTCAAGAAATCTTCGATTTATCAACCCCGGTAAGCCAATTCCTGCGAACTCCTACACTAGACTACCTTAAAGCCGTGTACAAAGTGTAAATTACTATTACATTGCCAGACCGTTATTTAGAACTGTATGAGCGAGCACGATACCTAACAAGCGAGCGATCAGCGAGCTTGTTATCCGTGCAAGTGCAGTTATGTTATAGTCGAGCATTGTACAACGTTTTATAGTATATTTATTTTTTTATGTTTTATTATTATTTTTATGTTTATGCGAAATCTTTTTTTGTAAGAGATAGTTAAGGTACTGGCAATTTATATGTAGGATACATACATATAGTATAAAAGCATAAACAACAAAGAAATGTATTTTTTTGGCACTGACTGATTTTACTGTCTTGTCGGTAACACGTTGATCTTGTCGGTAACATAGCAAAGAGCATCCGTGGTTAAAGAATAATAGAAAGAATTATCAAATATCTTATGTATAATTCAATAAAAAACATGAAACTACTTGAAGTTTTATTGAAAAGAATAATTATTATTCACTAAATTTTGATTTTATAACTTATCTCTGACTGATATATCAAATTTTATTTTTATTTCACAAGTATAATGGTTACCTAATTTCGTAATATATCCGGATTCATCCAGGAGTAATAAAATTTCGACGAATCAAGGAGATTATGTGTGTGTTACCGACAAGACAAAATTCAATTCACAAAACATAATAAATGTGAAAATGGCACATTTTTTACAGAGAGCGGTTTCCTCCAATATATTTTTCTATCAATACATGAGTAAAACTAATGAAAAATAAAATTGGCGTTAGTTTTTAAACTAATAAACATTTTCCTAAATCTACCTATGTAAATAGCACATTTTTGATTTTTACCCTTATATCACAAAAATATTAAAATTTTAAAAATAAATACTATAACTGACAAGCAAGCCAGTTCCTTAACATTTTCAACCGTTTTTAGTGATACGACATGCTTTTGTAAATTTAATAAGTCATGAACCCGTTATCATCCCGCTTTTAAATTTAGGAAATCAATTAACAACAGTACGAACTATTACCTAGAATTTTCTGAAAATTTCTGAAGATGCGCTTTTTGAGAAATTCTAAATCAAAATTTTGAATTTGACAAACATTGTACACCTCAAGCCCTATTGTGTTGTATATCATAAAAAAGCCCATGAAAAATTCTAAGAAATGAGACCTTCCCTAGTTTTCTGGCTCAATTAGGTGAGCTGCAAACATAATTCAAAGATATATTGTTTTTGTGTGATTTTGAAAACTTTACATACCTGTATTTTCAAAACAGGTTGATACATCATCATGAAATTAGGTATTTTTCTTTATCTATATGAGGCAACCACTGTACCAAATATCATCAAAATCTAAAATCACTGTGTTGGTTTGGGATGAAATTACTATATTCTTTGTTTAGCTTATTTATTTATATTATTTTTCTTATGGCCATGCACTTTTAAGGTTTACTGGATTGATACTAGGAATGCAAAATTTAAGCGTTAAGTAGTAAATAAATTTTTAATAAAAAAAAATACATGTTTTGACAGATGTGTCCATGAGAGTATATTACTCTGAGAGTAGCTAAAAATCAACAATTTGTTTTCTGGTCATAGAAAAATAATACATTTGCCTTACCTTTATATGTTTATTATAAGATCTAGCTAATGAGCTAAGCCATACGAAATTGACCAAAGGTTGTTGCTTGACCATCTTCGATTTTTTTTTTGTTTTTACCAGAATATTCCCTTATGTTTGAAATATTGAAAAATGCCATTATTTTATTTTTATCTTATTTTGTTTTGCGGCAGTACTCATTTGTTTACATCATTTTACCGTGTTTTCTGTAAAAATTGAGCTTCAGGAAAATTATCATAACTTTGTTACTACTTGCGCTATTGCACTGAAATAAAAAGGAAATTACTCTATACCGGAAAAATAATTATGTTTACTTAACTATAACGGAAATGCTATAAATCCACTTCGGAAAGTTTACTACGATTTTTGAATATATGCAAACTTTAGCTTAAACAATAACTACGAAGGAAGAGGAACTCAAGTTTAAATTTTCTGCTGTTTATCTATGTTAATACTACTTGTTCTAAAAAAAACGAAAGGTGCGCTTCGTCTCTTTTATTTTAGAGACACATAAACATGGTGCCAATCAGGTTTTTTCATATTTTGGGCGCCCTGTATCTCAGAATTGACAAATCGTAAAAGTCTCAAAATTTCACAGATTGAAGTGTTCCCCACGAACACTTCAATTCCACATTCTATCACACATAGACTATTGTAAAAAGAAATCAAGATGGTGTTTTTGCTGACAAAAAAAGTTACTAAATCTTAAATATCAGTAAAAGTTACTTTGATGTAGTTCTATTTTCATTAACTAAAATTGCTATTTATCTTGATACAAGTATCACATGACTAAATGAATGTAGTAGTTGGCAGACATTTTGTAAATTTATTGTGGCCACTATTTTTCAGATCTCAAGTCAAAACTAAAGCAAACTGACATTTTAACATTTATTGACTTATAATTTTATTTTTTATTTTATGTTATAGAATAAAAAGTATGTTTACCTTCATGTCTATATTTTGCATTAATAAAAATAAGTTTATTATAACAAGTTTTACTTATGGGGAAAGTTGTCGTAAAATGAATGCTAATCTGACAGCAAACATTATTTTATCTGCTTGGAGGTAGTTATATTTTTCTGCAGATAATTTTATTATTCTTTTGCTGTATACGGATGGCAATTGCTCAAATGCAGGACTCCCACTTTTCCTAAAATTCCTAAAAGACCTAAGACAATGACCAGAGCCAGGAAAGATGAAATGATAAGAATAGGGTCGTTGCATGGAATTTAAATTTTGACATAACTTGTATATTTTATTATTATAACAGTTATCTAATGAACAGGTCCACATAAAATCGATAAATGTATTACGATAACTTAATAGTACGAATTGAAAGTTTAAATATTTCCCGTCCTTTTCTACACCGCTGACGTCATCGTACTATTCGAAATGGAACGTAATTTGCATTCGTAACATTGGCAATACTGGAAATCTTTGCCAGTGACGAACACATAAACTGAATGTGAGACGCGACGGGACCCGATCAAATCAGCTGCTCTACTTTAAACAAAGCGTGCGTGTTTTCTCTTAAAAGAAAAAGGGATAGTGAAGACCGTCTTTAGTCAAACTACATAACTACAAGCAAAAACATGCACTAAATAAATTATATAAGCGTTCAGATAATATACTGTACTGTACCAGAATTGCTTAATAAAATGTTAGTTCTTCCAACGGCCAACCACCACGTTTTTTATAGTTTCTGATCCCGGTAAAAAATTAAAAAGAATTAAAATAAAAAAAAACTTTAGTACTGTTCAAAGACGCGTTTGTATACGACAGCACGAAACACTTCTTGAAAACCATATTAAATATTAATGAACCTAAAACATGCTAACTTGTTTAATCATCTACGTATATTAATAAAATTCTCATTCCCTGTTCTTCTAATTAATAAATAGGGCCGTCGCATTACTTGTTTTACTGAACACGTAAAATAAAACAACAGTTGATTCAAACGTATCAAGTTATCAACACAGGCACGTAAATATAAACACAACACAGCTGCCAAAGGATTTCGTATTGCCAACTTACATATTTAGTTTTAATACAGCGCATGCGAGGACGATGACGTTGTTGTACTAGAAAAGGACAAAAAAATTGGAAATTGAATATCTCGCTAATGGCTGCGCTAGAAATTTTGAAAAATATACGTAGAGTTATTACTAATTATATAGAATGTAAAAACGTTAAGTTTCAAAATTGTGAAATGACCCTATTAATATTGTAAAAAGTTCTTTAAATCATAGGCGTCCGGTCTATTTTAGCTGATTAAGTTAATCAACACATTCACTTATTCATAAATAATTTGATCTATTTGATTAACCATGTGGTGATTTCAGAGGGTGCAAAATTACATTTATAGATTATTTATTCAACCACCACGATAAACAAACAAAAAAATATTCAGAACCTACAAACGTGAAGTGATTCATATACCTTAAATGATGGCATAAGAGAGTATTGGAGGATTCAATAATCTATATCTAGGTTTATTTTTAGTATAATATAAAATTTTTCGAAGAAAAATTCGTTTCATTCAAAATGGAATGATTATTTTAAAAACGGTATGTTTATAAGGATGTATGAGTAATGCAGGATACTTATTATTTGGGTTTATATAAATGTAAATAAGGCATTGTAATAAAATGCTGCCATATAATGTATTGAGGGCAAGTTTGATATAAACAAACACCTACAAGTTGATAATAAAGAATTTGTAGAGCAGACTTTTGCCATTTAAAAGCGAACTACATACTTTAATTTATATATCGAATTTTTAATTGTAATTTTGGTTAATGGAAATAAAACTACCTATACATAATAGATATTTATTATGCAAGTGTGGAATGTGCGAGATTAGGCACGCAAGAAAAAGTTTACCCCCGAGCTCGCAGAACGAGAGGGTAATTTTCTTAAGTGCCTAAGAAGCAATTCAACACGCGTGTAATATAATATTTTATCCAAAATCGCGTGTAATTAAATTAAAAACATTAAAATAAAATTTATAAATTTTTGACCAAAATGTATTGCAAGAGAGCTGCGGGATTATGTTTTAACATAAATGTTAATGTTCAGTTACAAAAATAAATAATTTGAAGTGTTTTTAGTGTTGAGTACATTATTTTATTAAAAATATTACAATTTGATAATTGTTCCATGAGTCTTAATTTTTCTCTCACTAGTGGGTAATGTTCAACATTCCATGCTTCAAATCACCATAGTAATTCACTAATTATTCACGATTTTGGATAAAATTAATTATTGGCTATGTTAATTAACAAAATTTAATATTTGTAGGTTTTTTAGCCTATTAAAAATACTTTGGCTTTTTAAAAATCTACCTAGATTTCAACTGTACTTTTATTCTTCAAATTCTGTTGTATGTTTTCTATGGATTGTTTAATATAAGTTTGCAATTAAAAGATATATCCTTTTTTCTTCTAATGTCATTAACTATAACAGAAGTAGTAACCTGATCAACCCCATTTAATTTTCATAAATGTATGCCATGTTTTACTATTTATCAAATGACGTTCGCACTTATCAAATTTGTATCAGATGCGTTTCCCTTTTGTCAAAACAATTTCACTATTATTTCATAATTAATTTTCTCTGTTTTTTAATCAAACAAAACTGTATTTTTATTTAATTCTTGTAATTGAAGTATGATAGGTACTTAATTAGTTTGTTATTATATTTTACTTAATATTGACAACTTAAAGTGTTAGTATTAAGTTCCACCATATTTTAATGTAACCCTGTCAAAGAACCAAATGGATCGAAATATAGGTTTTAAATAAACTGAGTAGCTAACTTAATTGCATACCAAAAGTGAAACAATTAAATAAAAGAAACAATAAATAAATGTTAGAAGTATTTTATTTTATATCTAAAGATTAGTACATTTACTCAAAATACAAGGGAGACATTTTTTTGTTGACTAGAGAACTTTTGGATTAACAATTTCTTCAACGTCCGTTATATTATTGATATTTTCAGTTTTGCTGTAATTCTCAGTTATGATTCAATTATGAAAGTGATTATTTTCCAAGAGAGCTGGGTTTTCCAATTCATCGTTACTATTAATAACAGCTTTTCAAGGAAATTTAAATTCTGACGTTTTAGGACACCTGGATCGTTTAGCTGGGTTATTATTTTCATTTTCAATAAAATTCAAATGTTCACTTTCTTCGATCTTTAATTGTATTTTTGTAGCTTTCAGTATATCTATAATAGAACTTCTGTTACTATTGGTAGTTATATTTTCTAACAAAGGTGTGTTATTCATATCATGTTCATTTAAGCTTAATACCCTCCTTTATCAAAACACCTTCTTCCCCCCTTTAAGGAAATTGTGGCGGTAGAAAAATATGATGAAAATGTAAAAAAAATTATTGCAGGATATAGATTTTAATGTACAAAATTATTTCCTAGAAAATCTTTAATGTTTAAGAAATTTGTTTATTGATAAATTGCATTTAAAAATAACACGCGATCTTATGCAAAATGATAAGTTGTTGATACAGTTATTATAATAACTTCATAAAAAATGATGAAAAAAAAAATTGACACCAAAACATTTCACATAAAAACATTGGTAAGATTGTGCCGTTAAAGTTTCAAATTTGTTAGGAGGATAGTTTTCCCAAAAAATAAATTAATACGAAGAATTTGTTGATTGAACACTTGATATAGCTCACTTTGTAACGTCGCTTTGTAACAAACTTAAATGCTTTATATAGCTACATGCAGAACCACTGCTGCTCGTAATTTACATTTTGAAAACAAAATCAGTTGTCTTAAATAAGAAGATATGTAATTCAGAGATTTTCTACTGCTGTTTTAAATGAATCTGAATAGTGTCTCATCCATCATTCTAATATAGATATATTTCTAATATTTACAAAGATAACCTCAAAACTTCAGTCATAGTCATTTACTGCATTAACTTGTTTTCAACAGAACAACAAACGAAATACTGGTGCCAACTTGAGGCAACAGTGTAACTTTTTCACTACTCTAGAGCATATAATTTATTTATATTCTAGAGAGATTTCTTTATTTTTTAGTGTTTACATGGTAAAGAATAGTTTTTTTCGTCATCTTTTCGCGTTCTTAAGTTTGGACTAGACAGTCAAAAGTTAATCTCTGACTTTAAAAAGACTAATAATTAATTAAAATCATATGTAAATAATAACTAAACTGCTTTTACATGCATTCTAATAAAACTAATATCTTTTGAGCCATTATTTGAAGCAAGACTATTAGACGGAGAGCCAGCAACGTATTTCGAGTTGTCATTTCAACAGTCGTGAAAATTTGGGTACTAAATCTTATATACCTGCTAAACACTAAAAGTCGATTCTGGTAGCCCCCTGCGGCCGGGTTATACTACCCCAAAATTACTAAGAGGGTGAGAAATAAGATTCAATTTATTTAAAGTAACAGTCATGGAATTTCAGGAGGTTACTTTCGATAGTATTCTTTATTTATAAAAATTATTTCCAGAACATTTCCTTACCTTCTAATGTTGCCAGAACGCTGTAAATGTTGATTTAAAAAAGTGACATTTTTGTTATTTTAAAAGTCTTGAAATTTTGACACAATAAATAAAGTAGGTATATGTAGGTTTACATGTTAGTGCGAGCGAGACAGTTATATAGCGGCCTGCTGGTTAGAGAGAGAATCCTATTTCTCACCCTCTTAGTAATTTTGGGGTAGTATAACCTGGCCGCAGGGGGCTGCCAGAATTAGACTAATTTATTGAATGTCAATAATTAAAATGTCAGAACATCAATTTTGACAGTAGATAAGAGATATAATAAAAAACTAAACATTTTAAACAGTGGTTTTCAAATCTAAGACGGCTGTGCTAGTTGCTGCAGCGCTGCATTTCCAGCGGTGTGTTGGACGCTCCCATTGACTTAGAGCTAACGTCATGTAGGACTTGTGTCCGTCCTCAGAGATCAATATTGGTTTTTTTATATTTTTCTCTAATACCCATTGATGAAAGTTATTGGCCATATATTCATAAATTGGTACCTATCCAAAGTCTTAAGGGTTAAGATTTAAAATATTAAACTATTAAACTTTGGTTAGATATTAAACTTTCATCTGTCAAGGGATTTCTGGTATTCGATTTCCATATAAAACCAATGGTCGAGAATCAAATGGCTCTATTTTAGTGTCGACTCAACATTTTATATATATAATTATGAAATAAATAAAGATTAGTAAACAGTTTCACAGTATTTATTAAAATATAATCTGACAATATTGTTTCGATAGCTAAGCTGTTATTATCAAAAGTAATATAAATATAAACAAACACGTCGCTAAAGGTAGATAGTTGATAGTTACAAAAATAGGTAACTAGATAAAAATAATCAGAATTAAATATCTAACACTTCCAGTAACGGAGAATTACTGAGCTCAAGTTGTTCATTCATTAAAGGTACCCTGAGTTTGTCTTTGATATCTCAAGGGCTTCTAAAATGTCTAATTTGCGTTTGTTATTACAAGAATGTAGGAATTTAATATTATTTTGAGGAGTCATTGTGTGATTTTGTTCTAAAAGGTGTTTGACGTAATTAGATTTTTCAGGATGTTTATTTTTGTAATGACGTACGTGTTCTTTATATCTTATGTCACAATTTCTAAGTGTTTGCCCAATATATACCGAACTACAAAAAGAACAATTTAAACGGTAAATGCCCGATTTCATGATATCATGTGTTCTGTCTTTAGCATTAAATAAAAATGAAATAGTGTTAGTGATGGTTTTAAATGTTATTTTATAATTGCTGGTTTTTCTTAGTATATGTGCAATTTTTTCTGATATTTTGCCAAAATATGGTATAGATATGTAATTTCTGTCTTCTGTTTGATTGTCAATGGGATATATTCTTTTGATAGCTAACCTATCATCTTTTTGTTTAATTAAAGTGTCAATCATGTTCGGATTGTAATGATTTGCATGTGCTAGTTGTTTAATGGTTGATATCTCTTTGCTAAAATCTGGTTTTGTTAGTGGAATAATTAAAGCTCTGTGTACTAATGATCTGTAGGCTGCTATTTTATGTGCTTTATGGTAACAAGATTCATTTGGTGTTGTTATGTCCGTTTGTGTTGGTTTTCTGTATATGGAAAATTCAAATAGATTATCTGCGTTAATCTTGATAGTTAAGTCTAGGAAGTTTATAGCCCTGTTTTGTTCTGTTTCTAGTGTAAAATTTATGTTTTGGTGGATACTATTAATAAGAATTAAAAATTCATTGATAACCTCAAAAGAACTGTCAAAACAAGCTAAAACGTCATCAACATAACGAAACCAGAAGATAATGGGCCATATTCACATCCCACTATTAAGCTAATAGCATGTTTAATTACCATGGCGACCAGTTCTAACCTTTTCGCACCTATTAGAATTACTGCCGTGCTTAGCAAGAAAGCAGTATCTGCACAAACTGCTATCTAAAAATATACTATGTGCAATTGTAATGAATGCTAATAAAAAATATGGTATATTTCTTAAGTTGCTGTCGTGGAGATACTGCTTTCTTGCTAAGCACGGCAGATTAGGTAAAGCTATCTCTTTTCTTGTTGATCTTAATCATAACTTTAGTTAAATACACCTTTAATAGTGGCATGAAAATACGGCCCATGTGTTTAGAGAGGTTTAATTCAAATATTTGATGATCTAACTTGTCCATAAATATGTTAGCTAATAGACGACTTAGAGAATTACCCATAGGTAAACCATCTTTTTGTAAATAAATTAATGTTATTAAAAGTGAAATAATTTTGAAAATACAAAGGTCAAATAATTGAATTAACTCTAACCTTTTAACTAATTCTATATTGCTATTGTGGGGTATCCTGGAGAACATGTTACAAAAAAACAAAACTAACAAGTTTTGAATGTGGTGGAAGATGTATGTTTTGTAGCTTATCTACTATTTATTTATTTTTATTTATTTCATGATTGTGGAGTTCCACGAAGTAAGGCTGGAAACAATAAACAAGATTATATATAATATTTTACAAAAACCATTAAAAATGTTATATTTTCTGCATAAAATATTAAAATATAACCTTTCTCCTATTATTTACAACAAAAGAAATTGTTCTATAACATATACAAACTATTTTACGTACTATTTCTGACTTTCATAGACACTAACTTTTCTTGTAAAAACAATACATGTACAGAGTCACTCGTAACAGTGTAATATAAATGAATGTCATTTTTGTTGTAGTTGTTTTTTATTTACACTCGCAAAATGATCAGATTGCAACTAATAAAGATTCAAAACACTAAACTCCTTTGTTGCTTATGATATACAAATAATCTTAAAAGCGTTATCATACATTGTGGTTCAAACGACTAAATCAAAAGTACACTTTTGGAGCACAAAGGATACAAGTGGTAAATGTATCCTTTGGCTACCAAAGGCTACAAGCGATTTTCTAAGTAGTCAAAACTTTACCCTCTATGTCTCAACACCTGTCCAGCTAATGTGGATTTCCCTTGGCACATGAGTAGGTGTGTATTTTATGTATTTATTTCAATACTACTCTACTTGACAAAAAATGCCACTTGTACTTCTAGACCCCCTCATATGTAGTTATGGAAGAATTTCCATTTTTTGTAAACAATCGCCCAGATACGGCTCTAAAAGCTGCATATACTTTCACACACGAATAGAAAAAATATTTTGTATTACTGGCATTATTATTTTCAAAGTTGAGTCCAGATTTTTTTGCCCATACGTGAATTCACGCATGGTAAAGCTAACTTCAGAATTTTATGCTTTAAAGTAAATATATTTTTTTTTAATGTACATAATTGGGCAACAAACCTGACTATTCAGCAAAAGTGATCAAAAGATTAGGTAATTGACACAGTATACACACATTTTTGCATATTGTTATAGAATGACAAGTTTAAATTTGCCACCATTGTGGTTTAGAGTTTTAGACTTGAGTATTAAGTGAAGCCTCACTAATTCGGACTAATTAAAACGGGGGTAATCCGATTCATCGCGGTTTCCGGATTACTGCGTCTGCAGAGTTGCAACGTTTTATTTGTACATAAATGCAATTAAAACATTCTGCAAAAACATTTATTTAAAAATAACGGTTTTAAAAACACAAAAAATAATATTCCGCATTAATATGTCGTTAACAAAAAAAGGCGGTGATTTTTGCTTGTTACGTGTTTTTTGAACTTAATAATGATATGATTTTTTTTTTAAATCTTCCGACATCACAATTATTTCAAATTTTCTACCGCCCATTACAAAGCCACCGCTTTGCAACTGTTTCTTAAAGGGCTTCACTGCGTGTGAATCTTTGAATAGCTTTTCTCTCCCGATTTTTAACACACGCAAATTGTGTCTTTTTAAAATTAAGTATCCAATCTTTACTTGCCCTGATGTCATCGTTTTGAAAACATCTTTTATAAAGTCACAGCAGCGTGCAGGGTATATGAAACGGGAACCAATCTCGATACGACGTATATGCTATCACGCTCGTATACATAACGTACGAGCGTGATAGCGCATACGTCATATCGCGACTGCTTCCACAGTTTCAAATGCACCGCACACTACTGAATAGATGCTCCGCCTTTTCGGCCAAAATTTCGGAGGATATCCAAAGACTTTACATGTCAGTTTTATACAGACATGTAAAGGAAATTGTTAACCACTTTGGTGTTGCTATAGCAATAGCTTACTTTCCAAGGTTTTTACAACATATGAAATGTACTTATTGCAATATGGTTGTGAATATAGTTATTTTTGTATCTAGAATGCGAAATGCTACTTTTGCGTTCAAGAATGGAAGTTATTTTGACGAGCGTTAGCGAGTCAAAATACCCATTCGAGAACACAGAAGCATTTCGCATTCGAGATACAAACAATCTTTTTTCGAAAACTGCAATAAAACTAGTATGAGAATCTAAACAAAATAAAATAAGGTAACTGTCAACGTTAATTGACAATTAATTTATGTTTCAACCAAGATGATCTAGGTGGTAGGTATTGTTTGCATGACTATCGTAACGGTAGCGACGTATAATAAACAAAAAAAAATTTGTGTCAAAAACTAATTTCAGAGCAATTTCAAAGCTATAAATTAACTGTTTTATAGTATTTAATTAGAAATGAGCTCTGAAAGTGAAGACGAGCATTTACCAGAAGAGGTATTTGAAGCGGCACAAAGTGCGATCTCACAATTAATCCCCCAGAAATCATCAAGACAGTACGAAAGTGCCTATACCGAATTCAAAGTGTGGTGCAGTTCCAAGAGAATTCAGAAAGTGTCCGAATCTGTATTACTGACATACTTCGAACATAAAATTAAAAAAATTAAACCTTCAACTTTATGGTCGGTATATTCCATGTTGAAAAGCACACTGAATGTCAAGGAAAATGTAAATATCGCAAAATTTCCGAAACTGATGCCATATTTGAAAAGCAAATCAGTTGGATACCGTCCAAAAAAGTCGAAAATCCTAACGAAAGAAGAAATTGAGAGATTTATACAAGAAGCACCTGAAAATAGATTTCTGCTAGAAAAGGTATGTAATGCGAAATTAATATAAATCGATCGATTCAAATAATTTTGGACAATTTTTCAGGTCATTTTAATAATTGGAGTTTATGGAGCATGCAGAAGAGATGAGCTGCTAAAAATAACGATCGATGATATAGAAGACAAGGAATCAGTTATTATTATAAAAATTCCCAATTTCAAAACTCATACCCAGAGAACTTTCATGATTTCAAGTCCCGACCATATCAAGATATATCGCAAATACTCTGCTTTACGTCCTGCAGTTACTACTAGTCGAAGATTTTTCGTGAAGTACGTCAAGGAAAAATGTGTTAACCAAGTGGTTGGCATCAACAAAATAAGAAATGTGCCAACGAAAATAGCAACTTATTTGAAATTGCCGCACCCAGAAACCTACACTAGTGATATTACAACTATCAAGCGACATGGGGGGTGGCGCTCTAGTACGGTAGCGGAGACATATATTGAAGACTCTATACAAAATAAAATTTCAATAGCAAATAAAATGTTACCATCTTCAGCAGAGCCTATGGAACTTGCCAGTATTAGAACGTGCGAAGTGAATTTAAACAATAACAGTAGCACCCTCATTGAACACGCAGAACTAGAAGCTACGAGAACTAACGGCACTGGATCTGGCATCAATTTAACTCACTGCAACATTGGCACTATCAATTTACATGTGGTACAACATAAATAATTATAATCGTCATGTTTGTAGTAGTTACTTATTAGGCGTGTTATACATTGAAATTTTAAATTACTTAATAAAAAACCAATATGTATGTTATTTAATTAATAAAATCACCACAAACAAGTTAGCAAAAAATGACAGTTAAGTCTAGGAAGTTTATAGCCCTGTTTTGTTCTGTTTCTAGTGTAAAATTTATGTTTTGGTGGATACTATTAATAAGAATTAAAAATTCATTGATAACCTCAAAAGAACTGTCAAAACAAGCTAAAACGTCATCAACATAACGAAACCAGAAGATAATGGGCCATATTCACATCCCACTATTAAGCTAATAGCATGTTTAATTACCATGGCGACCAGTTCTAACCTTTTCGCACCTATTAGAATTACTGCCGTGCTTAGCAAGAAAGCAGTATCTGCACAAACTGCTATCTAAAAATATACTATGTGCAATTGTAATGAATGCTAATAAAAAATATGGTATATTTCTTAAGTTGCTGTCGTGGAGATACTGCTTTCTTGCTAAGCACGGCAGATTAGGTAAAGCTATCTCTTTTCTTGTTGATCTTAATCATAACTTTAGTTAAATACACCTTTAATAGTGGCATGAAAATACGGCCCATGTGTTTAGAGAGGTTTAATTCAAATATTTGATGATCTAACTTGTCCATAAATATGTTAGCTAATAGACGACTTAGAGAATTACCCATAGGTAAACCATCTTTTTGTAAATAAATTAATGTTATTAAAAGTGAAATAATTTTGAAAATACAAAGGTCAAATAATTGAATTAACTCTAACCTTTTAACTAATTCTATATTGCTATTGTGGGGTATCCTGGAGAACATGTTACAAAAAAACAAAACTAACAAGTTTTGAATGTGGTGGAAGATGTATGTTTTGTAGCTTATCTACTATTTATTTATTTTTATTTATTTCATGATTGTGGAGTTCCACGAAGTAAGGCTGGAAACAATAAACAAGATTATATATAATATTTTACAAAAACCATTAAAAATGTTATATTTTCTGCATAAAATATTAAAATATAACCTTTCTCCTATTATTTACAACAAAAGAAATTGTTCTATAACATATACAAACTATTTTACGTACTATTTCTGACTTTCATAGACACTAACTTTTCTTGTAAAAACAATACATGTACAGAGTCACTCGTAACAGTGTAATATAAATGAATGTCATTTTTGTTGTAGTTGTTTTTTATTTACACTCGCAAAATGATCAGATTGCAACTAATAAAGATTCAAAACACTAAACTCCTTTGTTGCTTATGATATACAAATAATCTTAAAAGCGTTATCATACATTGTGGTTCAAACGACTAAATCAAAAGTACACTTTTGGAGCACAAAGGATACAAGTGGTAAATGTATCCTTTGGCTACCAAAGGCTACAAGCGATTTTCTAAGTAGTCAAAACTTTACCCTCTATGTCTCAACACCTGTCCAGCTAATGTGGATTTCCCTTGGCACATGAGTAGGTGTGTATTTTATGTATTTATTTCAATACTACTCTACTTGACAAAAAATGCCACTTGTACTTCTAGACCCCCTCATATGTAGTTATGGAAGAATTTCCATTTTTTGTAAACAATCGCCCAGATACGGCTCTAAAAGCTGCATATACTTTCACACACGAATAGAAAAAATATTTTGTATTACTGGCATTATTATTTTCAAAGTTGAGTCCAGATTTTTTTGCCCATACGTGAATTCACGCATGGTAAAGCTAACTTCAGAATTTTATGCTTTAAAGTAAATATATTTTTTTTTAATGTACATAATTGGGCAACAAACCTGACTATTCAGCAAAAGTGATCAAAAGATTAGGTAATTGACACAGTATACACACATTTTTGCATATTGTTATAGAATGACAAGTTTAAATTTGCCACCATTGTGGTTTAGAGTTTTAGACTTGAGTATTAAGTGAAGCCTCACTAATTCGGACTAATTAAAACGGGGGTAATCCGATTCATCGCGGTTTCCGGATTACTGCGTCTGCAGAGTTGCAACGTTTTATTTGTACATAAATGCAATTAAAACATTCTGCAAAAACATTTATTTAAAAATAACGGTTTTAAAAACACAAAAAATAATATTCCGCATTAATATGTCGTTAACAAAAAAAGGCGGTGATTTTTGCTTGTTACGTGTTTTTTGAACTTAATAATGATATGATTTTTTTTTTAAATCTTCCGACATCACAATTATTTCAAATTTTCTACCGCCCATTACAAAGCCACCGCTTTGCAACTGTTTCTTAAAGGGCTTCACTGCGTGTGAATCTTTGAATAGCTTTTCTCTCCCGATTTTTAACACACGCAAATTGTGTCTTTTTAAAATTAAGTATCCAATCTTTACTTGCCCTGATGTCATCGTTTTGAAAACATCTTTTATAAAGTCACAGCAGCGTGCAGGGTATATGAAACGGGAACCAATCTCGATACGACGTATATGCTATCACGCTCGTATACATAACGTACGAGCGTGATAGCGCATACGTCATATCGCGACTGCTTCCACAGTTTCAAATGCACCGCACACTACTGAATAGATGCTCCGCCTTTTCGGCCAAAATTTCGGAGGATATCCAAAGACTTTACATGTCAGTTTTATACAGACATGTAAAGGAAATTGTTAACCACTTTGGTGTTGCTATAGCAATAGCTTACTTTCCAAGGTTTTTACAACATATGAAATGTACTTATTGCAATATGGTTGTGAATATAGTTATTTTTGTATCTAGAATGCGAAATGCTACTTTTGCGTTCAAGAATGGAAGTTATTTTGACGAGCGTTAGCGAGTCAAAATACCCATTCGAGAACACAGAAGCATTTCGCATTCGAGATACAAACAATCTTTTTTCGAAAACTGCAATAAAACTAGTATGAGAATCTAAACAAAATAAAATAAGGTAACTGTCAACGTTAATTGACAATTAATTTATGTTTCAACCAAGATGATCTAGGTGGTAGGTATTGTTTGCATGACTATCGTAACGGTAGCGACGTATAATAAACAAAAAAAAATTTGTGTCAAAAACTAATTTCAGAGCAATTTCAAAGCTATAAATTAACTGTTTTATAGTATTTAATTAGAAATGAGCTCTGAAAGTGAAGACGAGCATTTACCAGAAGAGGTATTTGAAGCGGCACAAAGTGCGATCTCACAATTAATCCCCCAGAAATCATCAAGACAGTACGAAAGTGCCTATACCGAATTCAAAGTGTGGTGCAGTTCCAAGAGAATTCAGAAAGTGTCCGAATCTGTATTACTGACATACTTCGAACATAAAATTAAAAAAATTAAACCTTCAACTTTATGGTCGGTATATTCCATGTTGAAAAGCACACTGAATGTCAAGGAAAATGTAAATATCGCAAAATTTCCGAAACTGATGCCATATTTGAAAAGCAAATCAGTTGGATACCGTCCAAAAAAGTCGAAAATCCTAACGAAAGAAGAAATTGAGAGATTTATACAAGAAGCACCTGAAAATAGATTTCTGCTAGAAAAGGTATGTAATGCGAAATTAATATAAATCGATCGATTCAAATAATTTTGGACAATTTTTCAGGTCATTTTAATAATTGGAGTTTATGGAGCATGCAGAAGAGATGAGCTGCTAAAAATAACGATCGATGATATAGAAGACAAGGAATCAGTTATTATTATAAAAATTCCCAATTTCAAAACTCATACCCAGAGAACTTTCATGATTTCAAGTCCCGACCATATCAAGATATATCGCAAATACTCTGCTTTACGTCCTGCAGTTACTACTAGTCGAAGATTTTTCGTGAAGTACGTCAAGGAAAAATGTGTTAACCAAGTGGTTGGCATCAACAAAATAAGAAATGTGCCAACGAAAATAGCAACTTATTTGAAATTGCCGCACCCAGAAACCTACACTAGTGATATTACAACTATCAAGCGACATGGGGGGTGGCGCTCTAGTACGGTAGCGGAGACATATATTGAAGACTCTATACAAAATAAAATTTCAATAGCAAATAAAATGTTACCATCTTCAGCAGAGCCTATGGAACTTGCCAGTATTAGAACGTGCGAAGTGAATTTAAACAATAACAGTAGCACCCTCATTGAACACGCAGAACTAGAAGCTACGAGAACTAACGGCACTGGATCTGGCATCAATTTAACTCACTGCAACATTGGCACTATCAATTTACATGTGGTACAACATAAATAATTATAATCGTCATGTTTGTAGTAGTTACTTATTAGGCGTGTTATACATTGAAATTTTAAATTACTTAATAAAAAACCAATATGTATGTTATTTAATTAATAAAATCACCACAAACAAGTTAGCAAAAAATGACAAATTTTTTGACGTTTCCTTTACGTTCTAGAACGCCAAAGTCTTTTACGTTCTAGAACGTAAATGTAGTTCGCAGCTAGGTGACAAAAAAACCTCAGTTTGCTCACTGAGAATTTAACAAAAATGTCAACATTTGATGACAGTTTTCGAAAAAACAACTTTTCTTCCATCTCCGAATATTCCGCAGGTTTTAACGTTTTTTTTAACTTTGTTATATGATCCTTCAGATTTTGTAACAAATTTGGAAATGTTTAAATGTAAAATATTGAAAGTTAAAATGCGGTCTTTTTACATTTAACTATTTTTAAATTTAGCACAAAATCTTTTTATATGTGGTAGTATGCCGGAGATACATAAAGTCGTAATTCGTAAAAGAAGTATCACTTCTTTTTTAACTTAAACCTTTGTAACAAATATGAATTATAAAGTTGCAATGTGACCACTTTTAAAAAATACGTGACCTTTTATAATAAGAATTTGCCAGACATAAATATAACGTAAATAAAAATAAAATCTTATTTATCTCGTGTACAACGGTAGTTTTGTATCAAATTACACATCTGAATACCCATTGCATTCGTTACTATAAACAAAACTTGATAAATAAAAACAATTAATTCTAAAGTTCTGATTAACAAAACCTTAAATCCGGATCAATGTAAATAAATTGCTGATCCGGATTATAGTGGTATTCGGATTAATGTAGATTCGGATCAACGAGTCTTCACTGTATATATATAAAACGGTGTCTCCTTTTGCTTGCTTTGGGTGCTTATTGTACATAATCTAAAGTATACTTAACGTAAGTGTCATCAATATTGGTTGACTAGTTAAATTTTTATGGCAACTTAAAAAACTCGCGATTTTGGCAGTTTCTTCGATTTTTCAACTTAATTATTTGAGAACAATCGAACCAGTGCCATTTTGTAGCTATTTTTATTATAAACAAATCATATACTGAACTTTTTCTCGTAGTAAGCCATCCTGATGATCTATTGAAGAAAAACTCCTGAAAAACTGTTGATGGCATCTTAAGTTGTTAATAACTTTTCTGCTGTCACTACGATTTAGTACGCAACTACATATATTATTCTACACACTATTCTGAATAGGTTTGTGCAATAAAATAGCTGTTAACACGAAAATACACTATTGACATCTCTATTGACTGGACTATTAAATGAGCTAAAAGAATATATCTTAGTTTTGTGAGAAAACTTTATATTGATCTCCGAAAAGTATATCTATGATTTCAAGAAAACTAGTCCAGTAGTTTCTTACTACTATAAATCTGCAAATCTAAAAACATCCTGTGTAGCAATATAGTTAATCTGTAATTTCTTCTTATTGCAGGTATAGGTGGCAAATATGAAAGTGAAAAACCTGAGACTTCTGTAAGTAACATTCCAAAACCCAAGAAATTCTTTAAGAGTCGTAATTCAGATCAAGCCGACAGTCAGCCTGCAATTTATAGTGGTAAAACTGAAACATATGGTTCATCTACTAAAAAGGGTAAAAATGAATATATATCTGCTGAAAAACAGTTGCCTAAAAAGACCCAAGCAAGTACAACATCTAGGAAGTTTTTTACATCAAAAAATAATTCTTCTGAAAAGACTGTGTTAAGTTCAAATGTAAATATTAATATTAAACGTGATGAAAGTAAACCTCCTATTGTACTTAGAATATGCCGGGGTAAATCACAACTATTAAGTGACTCTGATGAATCAGAAAGTACTCCAACTCCATCCAGTACACCATCTACCTCCACAATTACTTCACCACGTGCTAAAGATAATGTACAAAGGTCACCTGGAAATATTCGAATAACACGTTCTGCGCGAAGAAGCATGCAGCAAGATCCTAATAGTAGTCCTGCAACTGCTGACACACCAGCTGACACGTTTGCAGCATTATTTACATCACCCAAAAAGGATATAGATTTATCACCTCAGTATATTCCCGCAGAAAAGTATGAATTGGAGAGGAAAGCTGTATATGATAGTTTATTAAAACCAGACTCGCCAAAGGAATCAGCAACATCAACAGAATATGTAGATATTAATGAAGCTTCACTTGAAGAAACTGAAGATGTTCAACCTGAAGATTCGTATAATGAAGAAGTCAATGAGAATAACAATAAGGTTGACCAGGGATATGCTGAACTCCAAACAAAGTCTTTTACAGAATCTACGGAAGAAGAGAAAAGCACAGAACTAGATGAGGATGTTTTAGAGCTAATGGATACAAGTATAATTACAGAAGCTGAAGACCAGGAGAGGCTGGAACAGGCGGAAGATTTATTAAAGGACACCTACATTGATTTTAATTCATCAGTAAATAAAATATTAGAAAATCCTACAAAAAAGCAAAAGGTTGTAGAAGATTGGTCTACTGATACAGATAGTGATGAACCACCACCACCTCCACCACCTGTAACGGAAAAAAAGAAGACAGAGAAGAATGTAGAAAAAGCAAAGACCTTTCCTTTAGAGAAACATAAGGAAGAAATATTAGATAAGATTCTAGAAAAACCTCCCCCTGAAGAAAAATCTTTAGCACCTGTCAAATTAGTTATATCTAAAAAGAAAGGCAGTATATTCAAAAGTAGATCAATGGTAACTGATGGTATTAGAAAACGAAGAGCTTTGTATAAACATAAGTGGAGTGATGAAAGTAAAGACACATCACAGAAAGGAAACGATGACGAAAAAACTGATGGCACATCTGTGTATGACGAATATGGTTTTAGCAATGAACCTCTTACTAGGGTAACAACAGAATGTGGTGATGAAGATGAAGCTGAAGTAGTGACTAGTTTAAAGTGTACCAAAAGTGATAAAGGGGTAAGATAGATCTTATTAACCCGCTTCATCACTTTAGAGACTGATATCTAATTTCCTACATTTTATTTTAGTATTATACAGTAGTACGTAATGTAAAGAAAGCACATCAAATACAAGAAATTGGTGAATTTCAAGAATTCAATGATGATGTTGAATATATTTTGGATGCACTACAAGATAATAATCCTATTAGTACACGTTGCCTATCAGCTATCACTTTAGCCTCTAAATGTATGGTACCTGCTTTTCGTATGCACGTTCGTGCACATGGAACTGTTGCAAAATTCTTTAAAGCTCTTCACGATGCTACTAAAGATCAAGTATGTATCCTTAACTTTATTAAACTTTTAATTGCAGATGTTTATTTTGATTTTTTATTTTGTAATAGAGTCTAGGTCTTTGCACTGCAACAGTAATGTTCGTCTTAAGTCAAGATCGATTAAATATGGATTTAGACCGTGATTGCCTTGAGTTGATGCTCAATCTCTTAGAATCTGATGTTAGCTATCAGCAAGCACTTGATGTTTGTGGTTTAAGTACAAGTCAGTTACAAAAAAATAAACAAAAAGTACGTGAACTGTGTGCGGAAATCCAAAGTCAAGGACATGCAAAACACCTAAATCTTGATAGTATTACTGTAAGTACTTTTAGAAAGTATTGTTTACTTGATTTTAATAATTGAATGGTACCACAACAGGTCGGTCAGTTATCAATGGAAACCCTTTTGAGTTTAACCTCTAAACGTGCTGGAGAATGGTTTAAAGAGGAATTGAGAGAATTGGGTGGTCTAGAACATATAATGAAAACCATATTTGAATGTTGCCGGCAGGTTTCGGATTACGTCGTTACTTGGACTGATGCTTTATTAGATAAATTGAGAAAAATTGATAGGTGTATGCGTGTCTTGGAAAATGTAAGTTTGTAATTATTGTTTAATAAAATAATTACAGCACATTGGGTGCGTCCAACACACCGCTGGAAATGCACCGCTGCAGCAGCTTTCACAGCCGTCTTAGATTTGAAAACCACCGTTTAAAATGTTTAGTTTTTTATTATATCGCTTATCTACTGTCAAAATTGATATTCTGACATTTTAATTATTGACATTCCGTCAATCAGTCGTCTAGTGTTACTTGTCAGCACTCCAAGCGTTTTATATGTATAACGCGATGATTTTTTTCAAACGATTTTATTGCTTCAGTGGTTTTTTTAAATCTAAGACGGCTGTGAAAGCTGCTGCAGCGTTTTATTTCCGGTGGTGTGTTGGACACATATATCTCAATATCTCAGTAGGTTGCTTCATATAATATATGTTGCTTATATGTGAGGATAGACCTAGAAAACTGAAGGATTAAACTTATAAAATGATTAATATAAAATACTAATCCATTTTGTTGTTGACTTTAGGTTACTCATAATAATGAAGAAAACCAAAATTATATTTTAAAGTACAACGATGGAATGATATTGGAAACGTTAGTAAAATTATATAGGTTATGTGATTCAGAAATACCTCTTTATCCTGCTACTGACATAACTGATAAGGAATCTACGGGAACTGTTATAAGAGAAGCACTGCTAGTTACTCTAAAAGTTCTGGTGAATTTAACTCATCATTACAATCGAGACTGTAAGTTTTAAGTAGACGTATGACAGGATTTTTATGAAAAAAATGAAATGATACAGTGTTGCACATTATGTTGAATTTACGTTATGTTACGTTGATGAATTTGTGATTGCTTTTGAATGTTACAAATAATTTCATTCCTATTTTTTTTTATTTTAATAGTGCCAATACTATACAGGGTGATTCAGACACAGGTGATATCCTTTAAATGGTGGGTAGAGAGGAGGCAGTAGAACTAATTTACCTTGACAAGTATAGTTTAAAAACGAATAGTTTTCCAGAAAATGAATTTTAAAGTTTCATTGAATTTTGGATCCGATCCTGACATTCGTATCTGACTTAGTTATGGAAGGCAATCTTGTTTTTAAAAACAGAAATATGCTCTGTTTTGTCTGCAACTTAAAAGATCGGAGTTTGTTATTGTTATGTTAAGGTTGAATGACACTACAAGCAAATTTATGTGTTTGTACTTTTTGTTCTTTAAGTTCACGGTCACAATTTTATAACAGAAAATTATAGAGAATTTTTGTTAAAGAATTACTACTTTCATATTCTTTTAAAGAATTTTAATATTAGTAAATGTGTTCTTATTGGAATCGAAAGTAATTATACTACAAATACTGCTTAAAATAGTCAGTAATAAAGTAATTAACATGTGTTAGCAAGGTTCAGAGATAACTAATAAACTAAGAATTAGAATAACTAATCAACAACAATCCAATTTATTATCCCAAAAACACAGCAATAATTAAGTAGTATTCATAACAATGCAATTAACTATGTAACGCTTCTCTTATCTTGGTAACATCCAACCAACTGACCCGTTCCCCTTCGAGCATGTTCCAGACGCTCTTAGCCCCGCATATCCGCGTCTCTCGTATTGAGTCACCTCCTGGCTTATCGGGATACCGCTGTTGTAGATTTATAATATTAAAATAGTAGCCTAAAAAAACATAATAACAATTATGTCAGTTACAAAGTCTTGTCTTGTCAGTCTTGTACTTATTTTTGTACTAATAAATATTGTACTAGAAGAACCCTGTATGTTTGTCTGTCTTTATTAATGTATCAGTAAAGATACAACAACCGCTAACACAAGGAACAAGGAATTTACGATTACGATAATATTATTAGAATAGCGAGATGGCCAATAATTACAAAATAAAATACATCATGATGGATATGGGTATGTTTTGAAACTTAATTAAATATTTATTAACAAGTAATAATAGAATCAAAACCGATGATAATGTACATATTCTGTAAGGTCAAATGTATTCTATTACCACGTCCTTGCTCAATCTGGCAAGGAATCTGCATCGGATCTTATTTCTGACGCATTGCTTTCTACAAAATATAGGGGGACCGCCCCCCCCCCCATTGAAGTGTTTTGTTATTTTATGGTTTAATGACGTTACTAGAAAACTTGTGAATCTCTACTCTAAACTAATGAATCTCTTAAACAGATGTTTTATAACATAATTTCAATGCGTTTATTTCTATCATACTGAATTACAGTATGAGAGAATTGAAATGATGACCTTCAATAAACACTCGTATTTTATTACAGCATTGTTAAAGTGACAAACATCTGCTATTATTTAGCGTGCATTATTTAACAGTAAGCAACCAGACTAACAGGACCGGCTTAAGTTGGGTGAATTATTGAGGTGCCCTAAAATCTTTAATGCAAAAATTTTATTTAGATAGATTTCTGTGATCTATCCACTTTCATGTTTCGCCCCATAAACCAGCGTGCATTGTAAATGAATCACCCTTTATAATTGCCAAGATCTAATGTCTCTTTATTTAATCAGACATGAAGAGCATCCACAAACTAGGTCTCACAAAAAATCCTCACAATGGCAAGTATAAGTATGCCATATCCTGTATCCCAAAATCAGTATTGCCAACTATACTGTAATTATATTTACACAGGAAAATTGAAAAAGGTTACACTAGTTTACAAAAAAAAAATGTTTGATCTATCATAAAAATCAAACGGGGTGATTTTGATAAATTTTCTGTTGTTGAACATAAATCCATAACCCATATTGTACTTTACACTTTTAAGAATGGGTTAAGAAGAAGAATGGTGAGTTTCTACCCTACTTCAAGCTCAAATATTTCAAAGGACAATGTGAAAATATGCAAAAGCTGCATTGCCTCAGGCTCTGTCATGTTGCACGTTGGTGGAAGAGGCTGCCATCAAAGGTATTGATTGGTGAACTTTTTTAGGCTATGTTGAAGGGAACAATCTACAATGCATAATTTGAAATTTATTATAAATAATTTCTTAATTTTCAAATTGACCCATAACCCTATCTCTATGGTGAGCAAACAATTCATGAGGTATAACGTTAGCAGGATATTCTTCATTAAATTGCTCTTTATAAGACTCTAAAGAATAAGTAACGTTAATAAAAAATGAATTCAAGATTTTCGTGAAACTTACCTAAACAATAAAACATTTAATTAAATTATTTTTAAAGAGTAGTTCTGAATAGAACTTTTAGATAAAGATATAAAGGCATAGCAAATAACAAAAATATGGTGACCAAATACAAACAATGAATGGTAACGAATTATAAAAATAATAATAATTGCTACTACCCATTGCTTATGATACCATTACTATGATACATCCAACATAGCCACATCCAATGTGTGAAATACACTGAGAATTACGGCAGAAAATTATCTTCACTATTAAAAAATTGCATTGTACGTTTATCATTAAATGGCAAATAACTAAAACTTATTTTTGGAGAAATGATACCGATAATTCTTATATTGTTTCTTCTTGAGTAGTGCTCATTCTGTCTGTTTGATTTGTAACTTATTCTCCATTGTACCTTCTCTTCGAACGCCTTGATGTGTTCTTCATAGTTGCTTTTTATAACCTCCCAAGCAATTTCTTTCTTTTTATATTGAACAAGTGTATATATAAAGACATGGTATTGTTGATACTCTTAATTCTGTAAACTTACCGTTTACATCATCTTGGCAACCTAAGCCAGTTACGATTATTCGTATAACCCTTCTCTGAAGACCAAAAATACGATCAACATGAGTAGAATGACCCCAATTTACCAGACTAGAGATGCAAACTGATTCAAGCAATGCATAATCAGCAGTTAACAATAATTCCTTGGTTACTACTTCTCTTAAATTTTTGATCACGTAAATACTTCCGCTTAATTTTTTGACTAAAATGCCTATATGTACTTTCCAGGTTAGCAGCAAATCTAACTCTTAAGCCTAAAAATTTAATGGTAGAGAGTTTATTTATTTTAGGATCTATATTTCAGAAACTAGAAATTATACTTTTTGTTTTTTCTTCAATGAACAGTTGAGAGAGGATAACCAAATATTAAAGCAAAAAAAACTAATGCAAGAAGAGAGAATAGGGAAACTAGAGAGAGAAATTAGAGAGAACAGAATAATAGTGCACAGAATAGATGAATTAAATGGAGAAAGTGACCTTCAAATAAGAGAAAAATAACGAATAATTCTGAGAGAGATGGAAGTACCTATAAATATGGAACACGAGATAATAGAAATAAGAAGAGTGGGCAGGGAACAAGAGGGCAGAAGTAGACCAATATTTATGGAGTTAAGAGATTGGAATAAGAAAATGGAAATATTAAAGGCCACAAAAAAACTAAAAGGTAGAGTCATCTACATAGAAGAAGACCTTACAAAAGAAATCCAAGAACAGCGCAGGGAATTGGTAAAACACATGAAACGGTATAGAAGGATGGGTCATCATGCAGTCCTAAAGTATAATAAACTTATAGTAGACGGGGAACATACTCCTTCGAAAGGTTGAACAAAACAAACAGACAGATAGATGAGGAAATTCAAGGGACAAACGTAGAAGAAGAAGAGCCACGGAACAATGACAACCCGCAGAATATACGAGGAAAGTTAAAAGACACAGAAGAAGGAAAAGGAGGAGAACAAGAAAAAAAAAGGAAGAACTATGAGTCAAAGATCTCCTGAGGGTAGCGACGAAGTAACATTAAGAACCAAGCTACTCAAAATTACAAAAACAGGAGGAATTCAAAAAACTAGCAAAAGCTAGGTGACGGGAAATAATGATAACGACAAAGCAAAGTATAAAGGATAAAGCAAATGAAAATAATGGAATGAACGGAAGTAACAAATGCAGAGAAGAAATGATTAAAAGCAACGATAAAAGCACCAAACAAAACTAATAAAAGAAAACAGGGAGGGACCGGGTAACGACATAGGCAAGGGAGACGGCATGGATGAGGAGGAAGAAATGATAATAGCTACGTGGAATGTAACATCATTAAATGGGAAAAAACTAGAACTGACAGAAGAATGAAAATAGACCTTATCGGTATAAGCAAAACAAAAAAAATAGGAAGCAGGCATATCAAAATAAATTAAGGGTACAGTTTATACTACTCGGGTGTGCCACACGGAAACAGAGCGAAAGAGGGAGTAGGGGTAATAATGAACAATGAAATGGAAAGAAGAATAATTAAATATGAATCAATATCACCCCGAATTATCGTAATACATATACAACTAAAAATGGTGATAGTATTAATACAAATATACGGCCCAACAGAAGGAACAGAGGCTGAAAAAGTAGAGGCATTTTACAATGATTTACAGAAGGAAATAGACAGAGCAAGAGAAAACCAGGAAATAATTTTGATAATTGGGGACTGGAACGCAAGAGTGGGCAGAGATGTAAACAGAGGCCAAGGAAGCATAGGAAGGCATGGAGAAGAAACCCTAAATAAAAGCGGAAGAACCATGCTGGAGTTTTGCCAAACAAATGATTTACTAATAGGTAATACATTCCGGGACCAGGAGATATTCAGAGATACTATAATTGAAGTAGCAGAAACGATTTGTGGAGCTACATGCAAAAATGGGAAGAACAAAAGAACCAGATGGTGGAACGAAGAAGTAAGGGAGGAAGTAAAAAAGAAACAGGCATGGAAAAAATATCTTGCAACCAAAAATGAACAAGATAAGAATGAATACAATAGAATGAGGAGAAGAGTAAAGATAGCTGTCAGAAAGGCAAAAAGTGAAACATGGGAAGGCTACGGAAAGGAACTGCAAGAAAGCTATTTAACAGACAATAGGAATTTCTGGGCAAGAATAAGAAATAATGGGAATAAAAGACAAGGAGAACAACCTACAAGTAGACATCAATAACATTGTAAAGGTATGGAAGGAATATTATGAGGACAAGTTTGATAAAATAACAGAAGAACAGGAAATAAATATTGAACAAGAGGAGGAAGGTGTTCAAGTAGAAAATATTGGTATAGAAGAAATAGAACAGGCTATAAAAAATATAAAAACAGGGAAGGCAGGAGGAGAAGACAAAATTGAACCTGAAATGATTAAATATCTAGGAAAGGAAGGAATAGGATGGCTATGGAGGTTATGTAGGAGAGCATGGGAAACGAGAGAAATACCAACGGACTGGGAAACAAATCTGATAGTACCTATATATAAAAAAGGGGAAAGAGCACAATGTGGCAATTACAGAGCTATATGCCTATCATTGACATGCTTTAAAATTTACACAAAAATAATAGAGAAAAAAAAGACAATTTGTAGAGGAGGAAATAAACGAAGAGCAGAGCAGCATACATGCCAGGGAGACAGACAAACGAAAATATATTTATAATAAGAAACCTGACGGAAAGAGCGCTAGAAAATGGGAAAAAACTCGTCCTGACATTTATAGATCTCAGCGCAGCATTTGACTCAATAGACAAAGAAGTAGTATGGAAATGCCTGAACGAAACCAGTACCCCAAAAACACTCATACAAATAATACGAAGTACGTGCAAACATTAAAGGAAGGGTACAGATAGGAGGAGAAAGGTCAGATGAATTTACATGGAGGAAAGGAATTAAGCAGGGGGACAGCCTCAGCCCCCTAGTGTTCATTATAGTAATGAGTAAATTAATTAAAAACACAAGGGAAAGAACGAAACAATTGCAAACACTAATAGGGTATCGAAACCTAGAGCCGGTAAAAGTAGACACACTAATGTACGCAGACGATATAGTGCTAATTGTGGACACAAGAAAGAAGATGCAGAAACTAGTCAACATATGGACGGAAGAAATAGAATGAATGAAAATGGAAATAAATAAAGAGAAAAGTAAAATAATGGCGATAAACAAGAAGCACGAAGATAAAACAATAGTAAAATGCAAGGGCACAGCACTGGAGGAAGTGACAACCTATGAATACTTAGGGAGCCTAATAACAAATGATGGTAACATTGATGCATTGTTAATAAACAGATCGACAAAGTCAACTAAACTTTATTATGCTCTACAACCACTTTTATCGAAGAAGGAACTAAAACAAGAAACAAAATTAAGAATCCATAATGTAATAACCATCCCCACACTATTATATGCATGCGAAAACTGGACGATACAGAAGAAACACGAAAAGAAGATAGAAGCTATGAAGATGAAACATTTATGAAGAATAGCTGGGAAAACAAAGTGGGATGGACTTACGAACAGAACCGTAAGGGAAATGATCAAGCAGGAGTCGATAATGAGTAAGATACAAAGAAAAGAACTAAATTGGTTCGGTCATATGACAAGAATGACTAAAAAAGTATGGGGAGCGAAAAACTGTAAGAAAAAGAGAAGAGGAAGACCTAGGAAAAAATGGATGCAACAAATTGTGGAAATAGGAAGAGGTAGAGGGAAAACAATGGTGGAAATGAAGGAGCTAGCTGAAAACAGAAAAGAGTGGAAAAATGGACGAAGGAATAAGTAACCCAAATCCAACGCCCGCATGGATAAATGGAAGGGGAGAAGAAAGAGAAAAGTTTTTTCTTCAATTAATTTTAATGTGTTTGCAGAAAACCAGTTTCTGGCTGCTGAGTGCACATATTCCATGTGTTTTCTAAGGATGTCTAAATCTTTATGTAATGAAAATAGATTGCAATCGTCTGCAAAAAAGTGTAAAATTAGTATTTACGAATCTATTGGGGAAGTCATTTATAGACTTAAACAGAGGAATTATTATTGAAACAAAAACTTTTATCTTTCTATGTTTTAACGTGAAATTTTGTATACTTATGTTGTTGAAGTTGCTTAACACGAATCTGAAGTCAAAAAAACTTTGGCAGTTTCGCGAAAATGATAATTTTAGTGAAGTTGACCGCTTTTTTGACAGCTGTAAACTGTCAAAAGTTTTTCTGACAGTTTGAGTTTTATCATACTCGTGTTCAGCAGTTTCAAGTATATAAATTTAAAGAAAGATAAAAGCTATGCCACAAAGTCTGTAGAAATGCACCAAATCCAGGTTAAATCCCATTTAAACTTTAATCTCTCGGTGGCACAGGTTAATATTAACCAAATCGCTGAAATTCTGTACAGCTCATTTTTGACATTTTAAAGAGATCTAGGGGGACCTAAAAAATTTTAACTTTTGCAAAGTAACGGCCACCCTGCCACACCCGAGCAGTGATATTGTGCGGACTAGTACAGACTTCAATTTTTATGATTTAGAAGGTGGCACTGAGTATTCAAGTCTGATGGTAGCATGGTAGTGTATTGTGTTCACTTAGCTCAGTAGGTTTGTTCTGCAATATGTTCAATCATCGAGGTGGAGGTGTACAGCCTGCTCTTTATAATCAAACTCTAAAAGGTTATTAGTTACAATGCATTTAATTTGTACAGTGTCCTTTTTACACTGACTAGTCTGCTGTTTTCACAAAGTGGTTTAGAAAAGGCACATGCATATTCAAAAACGGAGGGGGTGGGAATGCGAAATGCTGTATGCTCATCTATTTCTAGCCTAATAGTAAAAATTACTATCTTGAGAAATTAATTAAAATGCATTTCATTTTTTTTATAACCATCCTGTCTACTACATAAGCTAATGTAACATAATACTCAAAATAATATTATTAATAAATTACAGCAATGGGAAGTGCACTAATTGGTTCAAAAGCTGGTATTGTTGAAGCCAGTTTGCATTTACTCTTGCAAGTACCTCATTATATTCCAGATCAAAAGAAATTTGAATTGGGAATTTTAGTAAGTAGTCTTAATTATTAGTTCAATAATTTAGAAAATTAATGAAAAATACTTGTTTTTTCTACAGGTTTTAATGTTGTTAATTAATTTAGTACAAGAAGATGGTAACAAGAAATTACTGATAAATGCAAAAGCACCTGCTGACTTTGAAAGTGCTTTTACATGTAAGTCCAATCTTTATTTTATATATGTATATATATATATTTTTTATATATTCTTTCTTTTTAGGTGATAAAACAGCATTGGAAGCTTTAATTGAGCAATTTTATTTATGGGAAGAATCGGCTAGAGTGGCTGAGAAACGAACAGATGCAATTTTAGACGGGGAGAAAGATGGTGAAACTGAAAATGCACAAAATAAAGAAGAATTTATTGAAGAAACTGTTGCCAAATGTAAATAAATGTCTTTATATACTGGATGTCCCATTATATTTTTTCCTATTTTAACTGCTTATAACTTCTAAAGGGCTCAAGATAGAAATGTGCGGTTTTCACTGAAGTGTTTCAAATTAGCACAAGTTTTGTTTGGATACATTCAATTTTTCTATCGCTTTCGATTACGTCACAACAAAAATGGCGGTTTTTTGGCCATTTTTTGTTAGATTCTTTTAATGGAACACGCGATATATTTTTTGAAATCCTGAAAGAACCGTTCTTGAGCTATTCAGTGGCTTAAAGTTTTTTAAAATCAGCATAGACATGACAGAGTAATTGATTTTTAAAGAGAAGCCTGCAAAATTAGAAACAAATGTAAGAACAATAATTTATTTTAAACAAAGTAGTTTCTGAAACAAAAAGGTATATGTGGTTAATTAATTAAATGTTCAACATGTCTTCCTTCTTCATGTTCGCATTTGTTCCAACGTAAATATAAATTAGCAAAGGCCTTGTCAAGCATTTCTTCAGTAATGTTGTCAAATGCCTGGCGAATGTTATTCCTCAGCTCATTCAAATTGTGTGGTGCAGGATTATAAGCTAGTGATTTTATGTATCCCATACAAAAAAATCGGGAACTGTTAAATCAGGTGAATTGGAAGCCCACTGTACTGGACCACTCCCGCCAATCCAGTTGTCGCCAAATTTATTGGAAAGACAGTTTCTAGCTACTAAGGAATAATGAGAGGGTCCCCCATCTTGTTGATAATGTGGTTCATTTCTGTTACCATTTAATTGTATGTCTTAGTCTAACTGTAGATAAAAAATAATATAATAATATAACATGTCTGTATAGTTATTGCCACGTATTGTGTTTTAGGTGAAGAAAAATTTTGTTTTTGCTAACAGCACATCAAACATTTATCTTTGGTGAATCCCTTTCATTTTCGTGGAACTCGTGTGGATTTTCTTCCCCCAAATTCTGCAATTATGTGTGTTAACAGCTCCATTCAGATGAAAACTGGCTTCATCAGACATTATTAAATTGTAGTCTGGTACATTTCTTATAAGATCCATTAATGTCTCACACATAAAAACAAGTTTTTCATAGTCTCTCTCGTTCAATTTCTGGTGGGTTTGAATTTTATATTGTTTTAATTTCAGCGCTTGCATAATTCTATGAACTTTTGACTTGCTCATGTTGAAGTTAGAAGCAATTTTTCTAATGGATGATTTTGGAGATCTGACAACAAACTCATATACAGCTACAGTGCCATTTAAAACATCATTGTTATTTGCGTTTCTTTTCTTGGGAGTGATCCATAGATTTTAAAATTATGGAACCAGGTTCTAAATTGATGGTGAAGTTGGCAGTTGTTTATTAAAATTTCTTAAGAAGCGTATAGTTAAAGTCACTGATCTTGTTTCGACAAAATAAATCACCACATTTGCCTTTTCTATGTCTGAAAACATCATTTTCAATTACAAACATAAAATAACAATGTCGGAAAATGCGCAAACTAATAAATTTGACAATTACATGAAATTTCCAAAGTCTACTTTGTTTAAAATAAATTATTCTGATTACTCTGTTCTGGTATTGGTTTCTAATTTTGCAGGCTTCTCTTTAAAAATCAGTTACTCCGTCATGTCTATGCTGATTTTAAAAAACTTTAAGCCACTGGATACCCGAAGAACAGTTCTTTCAGGATTTCAAGAAATATACTGGGTATTCCATTAAAAAAAAACCAACAAAAAAATGGTCAAAAAACCGCCATTTTTGTCGTGACGTAATCGAAAGTAACAGAAAAAATTGAATGTATCCAAACAAAACTTGTGCTAATTTGAAACATTTCAGAGAAAACCGCACACTTCTAAGCAGTTAAAAAAGGAAAAAATATAATGGGATACCCAGTATTTAGTGTTTGAATGTTTTGAATTGTTAGTGTTTGCAGTGCAGTAACATTTATACAGGGTGTATTATCGATTTTGTAACATAGGGGAATAGCATGTAAAAACACAATTTCTCAAATATTGGCTCCCCTAATTATTTTAGAGGAAAAGTCACTATAGCAAAGTTGTAGACCTTATTGAATACTGCTCAAAACACCTTCACTTTAGCACCTGTGTTAAATAGTTTCCAAGATATAAGTGATTTTCTGGTATAGGAAATTAACATTGTAAATCGAAAATTCACTAATAGCAATTACCGCCTTAGATTTAGACATTAGGTGTAAATGCAAGCATTATTTAGCACAGTTTCATGGAGCAAAATCACTCATCAGAATGTTACAATTGCTACCAGTGTGGAAGAAATAGATAAGTTTTCTCAAAGGAATTTATTTTTATAAAATCTTATTAGACATGACGATAGTGTCAAATTAATCTCAAGAATCACTGAGAGGTTATGTCATGCTTTTGTATTATAAATTTAAAACATATTATAAGAATGATACTAATATAAGAAAAAACATTTTAATCTTATTATGGGGTTACGTCATTTTTATTATTTAACAATTATAGTAATTTAACAAAATTAAACAACAAACAATAAAAAAATCAAAAATAAGAATCAATTTATAAAATATGTTCATAATACAAAAGCATAACATAACCTCTATGTGATTTTTGAGATTAATCTGACAGTCATTGTCATGGCTAATAAGATTTTATAAAAATAGATTTCTTGGAGAATTCTCATGTATTTCTTCCACACCGGTAGCAATTGTAACATTCTGATGAGTGATTATGCTTCATGAAACTCTGCTTAATAATTCTTGCATTTATACTTAAGGTCTAAATATAATGTGGCAATTGCTATTAGCGAATTTCCCATTTACAATGTTAATTTCCTATACCAGAAAATCATTTATATCTTGGAAACTATTTAAGACAGATGATAAAGTGAAGGTGTTTTGAATAGTATTCAGTAAGGTCTACAACTTTGCTACAGTAACTTTTTCTTCAAAATAATTATGGGAGCCAATATTTGAGAAATTGTGTTTTTACATGCTATTTCCCTATGTTACAAAAGCGATAATACACCCTGTATACTCAAAGCTTCAAACACATTGATCAATCCAACAGAATACACATTTAAAATATTGTTTTTGCAGTGATACAAAAAGCAGGAACACATATGGAATATACATTCTTAGCTTCCTATATTGTTATGGTATTTGGATATTTAGTAATGAATAATGAAGAATTTTTACACATTGTAAGAAAATTCTTAAAAGGTGACAATTTTGCTGCTATGGTTGACACACTGAAAAAGTTCTTTAATTTTATGAATTTAACTGCATCGGTAATTCAATAAACAAGAAGGGTTTGAACTTTGATTAAAACAACTAACTTTAAAAATTTTTAGACTGGTGCCTCTGGTGTATGTGCAATAAAAGCGACAGAAAAAGTACTCAAATACTTAGAAGACATTGACAAACAAATTTCCGCTTCTGAAATCTCAAGTATGGATCTCAGTCATACAAAATAGCACATCTCTAGTTAAACAACATTTTTATATTCCTATCCTCGTCACAATTTTAAGCATATTATTTTTTACTTGACAGGTTTTTGTGACTAACATTCTTTAATTGTATTATAATTTAATTTTGTATTAAGTAATTTGTATGGTACTTTATTTATTGACATTATGTTTTCATTACAAGATTATTAAGACACACGAACACACTTAATTAAGGTACTATCGCTGTAGGTTTTATTCTATAATAATATTGTGAATAATAGTTTTGTAAGTATTCTACAATTGTATAATATCAAGTTTTTATTTATTGAACCAAATTTTATTGTAATGCAGGTTTTTATTAAATTGCATACTACTCTGTTACTATATTTTTAAAATTCTCATATTCTATAATGGCAGGTACTTTGGATTGTTTGAACTGTATATATAAATAAATTCATAGTTATTTTAGAGATATAAATGCCAGTGAATAAAATTTACATACAGCAAATTCACAAATGTATTATTAGTTTTAGATGAACAGATTTATTTTAAATTGTCAGCAGTATTTTAATTAATTAAAAAAGAAATTATAACTGATTTTAACAAAGAAATCTGTTTTAAGTAAATCTTATATAAACATCTGCAGTTTACTAGTATCTTAATTTTTTTAGGGTTTTATAAAAGAAATTGACATACGCGAGAGATTTTAGCATGAACCTATTAAAATAGTGGACAAGCTATAACGTAACCTCCGAGATAGTCAAGAGGCCGCGACCAAGCAATCGTGACGTCACGAAAACCGGCTAACAATTGCGAATCGTAAAATACCCAACATAAAGACACTTGTATATTTCTGAGTAAAACTGAATATTATTTCAAAAAAAGCACTTACATTATGATAAACAATGAATAGGGTTTTCCACGTCACCGTTGAGGTACCCATGATAGACGCGTTGGCTCTTATGGAGGCCTCGCCAATAGCCCTATCTCCATGCGTTAATGTGTTTTATAACTTCTTAACCATTAAATTTAATCAGTTTTCTCTTTGATAGATCCATATTTTGGGTGTTAATTTTGTCGTTGATTATTTTTGAATAGTTATTGAGAAATATATTGGCAAGAATATGACAATTTTTTAACAATATCGACTTCAACGTTTTGCTACATAAAATACATTTCTCATTGATTTCGTGTACATATTTTTCCAATTTTAACATTGTCAATTCCCGTAAAATAATCCTTTGTTTACCTGTCTTTAGAAATTCAGTTTCATATTTATCTGAAATAAGCTCACTGAATATCTGATACGCCTGAATAGACACTTCAAAGAATAATTCAGATGGTTGTTTTAGAGCACCTCTTGTTAAATTTTTGCTAATATCTGCAGAGTCATTTTCACCACAGTTGGTAAAATTTATAACAAAATCTGAATTGGTAGTAATGGATGTTAAACAATTTAATTTAATGATGCTATTACATTCGATAGAATGTATTTTTTCCAGGTCAGACAAATTTGCAAATAGAATTAAATTATAATTATCGAAATGGCAAAAAACAAGTGATCGTTCTTTATTTTTTTGATTTAACCAATTATTTCGAATAGATTTTAATAAATGAACAGTATCAAAAAGTAAATAAATTTGTTGTTGCGGATCAGAAACATTTTGGATAAAGCAAGGTAACTCTTCCTTAATGCTTGTACTACTTAAAAGTCGATAACATGTTCGATTCATTCTGTAATTATCACAAATTAAAGAAATTACCCGAAAACCAATTTTGGTTAGAATCTTAATTACTTCTAAAATCATTTCTTTTAAATCAACGGCAGAAGTTTTTTTTACAGGAAATAGAGCCACAATATCTTCATTCTTCGCAACATTTATCAGGCATTTTTAATGAAATAAACAAGACTCACCCAAGTATCTCGTCAAACTGTTGGCTTTTTTGATTAACTAATCAAACTATTTATGAAATTGTATTTTATATAGGTAAACGACACAATACACAATCATATTATGAACGACACCAACCGAAAGTTATTTTAGCGGCCATTTCTGCCAACGCCCACACTCGATACGGCTATTGAGAAACAGTCTCTTTTCACTGATTTTATAAATTGTCTTCACATAAATCAGGTAAATCTGAAATTCTACACCTTTAATTTAACACTTTAACTTATTTGAACTTATTTATGAGAGTTTTTGAAAGAAAAACTTCAGAAAAAGAGTCTAGTTGACACGACTACGATCACGGCAAATCTAAACTGCAATAGCCGGCATTCGTGACGTCAGATCACGTGACACAAGCCTTGTTCGTGGCCTCTCTTTTCTCGGAGGTTACGGCTATAATAAAGTTTGGTGGGCAACAAAAGAGTGACTTACAGGGAGAGCATTGAATGTAAGCAAACTAGTGACATCGTGTAAAAATGATCAGGGTTGTATTATATAAACCCTGCTAAAAATCATAAAAGTAAATTTAGTTTTTTATTCCCTAATTTATGCACCTTTTTGTTAAGAAGTTGAATTATTACAATTTACAAGCGCTTCATTATTGTAGAAAGTCCCAAACAAACAACAAAACTGCTGCAGTTCTAATAATAAAAGATTTTAAGCAGTTTAAAAAAAAATGCATTTTATGTATAGTATTTTAGTTTTCTTTAGTTGCATAAGTTCTTTTTTACTAGTATTTCAAAATACTTCTAAACATTTATTTAAAAAATAGATTTGCATAGACATTATGAAGTGAATAATTGTTCATTTTGATAATAATTCACAATTTAACAAAAATGCATTCGAAATTCATAACTTATTTATTGTAATAAATCACAGTAAATGTAAGCTTTGCGTTACCTAGATACAGTCCACAACAGCCAGGCCTAAAAAATTTACACAAGTTTTTTTATTTTATATTCATTATTAATACGACGATAGATTGAAAAATTTCTAGAACAAGATGGAAAAAACAACTTTTTGGGGAAGATCGTATTCATTTTTCTACATGGTCACCTTTCAGCTCTTCACATTGAGTCCAACGCTTTTCAAGGCCCTTCACAAAAATAAGAAGAATCCAAACCTTCAAAATATCCATTTACAGCTTCAATGATTTCAGTATTCGATGAAAATTTCTTTCCAGCCAACCATTTCTTGAGATTTGGGAACAAGAAGAAATCCGACAGAGCCAAGTCTGGCGAATAGGGTGTATGTTCAATTAACTGAAATCGTAGTTCGTGCAGTTTCGCCATCGCAATTGCCTACTTGTGGGCTGGGGCATTATCCTGGTGGTACCAGTGGGACCTTTTTCTTTGTTCAGTCTGTCTAATAACGACGCATAATACCGTTATTGTCCTCCCGTGTTGCAAGCAATCAATAAAAATTATTCCTCGGGAATTCCAAAGTACGGCAGCCACGACTTTCCCAGCAGACAGAATCGTCTTTGCCTTCTTTGGAGTTGGCTCACACGTTTTGTTCATTGCTTAGACTGCTCCTTGGTCTCCGGAGAGTAGTGGTGAATCCACGTTTCGTCAACAGTTATAAAACGTCGCAAAAAATCTTTTCCATTACGTTTGAACATGTCTAGACATTGCTGAGAAATGGTCATTCAAACTCACTTTTGGTCGATTGTCATCAAACGCGGCACCCGTCTAGCACTAAGCTTTCTCATGTCCAAATGTTGATGTAAGATGCAATGTACACAATCGTATGAAACGTTTACTTTCTCTGCTATCTCTCAACTTTATTTGGCGATCCTTCATCACGATTTCATGGATTTTTGCAAATGTTTCTTCATCGGTAACTGTTTTTGGTCTGCCAGAACGTGGTGCATCCTTTATGCTTGTTCTACCACGTTTAAATTCAGCAACCCAGTTTGCAACTGTTGCATATGAAGGTGAAGACTCACTATGAACTTCATCTATTTAACTCCATTTTTATTTGTTTAGCATTTAAGTCTTTAAAAAAGAAATGTCTTATAACTGCACGGGAGTTAACAATAACAGTGAAAGTGTTAATAGTGCAATAAAAGTAGGTCAGAAAACATGACGTATTTGTTCGATATAACACGTAAACGTAGCGTAAGGTAAAAAATAATTAAAAAAGATGTTTTAGAAAAGTGGAAAGACATCAAGATTTCCCACAACAATACACAAACCCCCGCAACAACAATATAATGCACAAATAATAATCCAACAAGGAGTTTCAATGCAACCCGGTGACAATTTTCCATCACCGGTCAATAGCGATAAAAATAAACCAGGTGAAGAAAATTACGCAAGAACGCAAAATGAACAACTATTATATAATGAATTAAAAAAAGCTGAAACTGAAAAACCCAGATGATGGCTAAAATAAATTATCTGCAAGCTCAACTAAATATGATTCAGGAAAAATATGCAAAATTAGAAAAAACTTAATCTTAAATCAAACGCAAGAAAATGAGAAAAAAATGGAATATCATACCGACGAGGAAGAATTAGGTAAAGAGACAGAGTGGATTAGGGTCAAGAAAAATCATAAAAAGAGAAGAATAGATACGTCACTAACACCCACACAAAAAGAAACATCTAATAAAGAAGAGAAAACAAAAGATAATAAAAAAAATACCTGTTCCGCTACCTGTAATAGTGGACGATATCAAAAATTTTAGTGAATTGCATAAAAAATTAAAGGAAATTGTTACAGAATTTCAAGTTAAAATTATAAGTAATGAAAACATTAAAATTAATATGCAAGATGGCGAGTCTTACAGATTATTAACTAAAATGCTATCAGAAAATAATTATTCGTGGCACTCTTATGAAAATAAACAAGACAGGCCAATAAAAGTAATCATCAAAAATTTACATCATTCTTTCAATGCAGAAGAAATAGTTCAAGAACTTCGTAAAAGAAGATACAAAGCACTTGATGCTATAAATAAATTTAAGTGGAAAACAAAGCAACTATTAAATATGTTTATGCTAGTTTTCAGACAAGATGAAGATGTTAATAAAATTTTTAGCATTACAGGTATAATGGGTATTAGAGTTGAAATACAACCAATTAAAAAATCTAAGCTGGTACCACAATGTAAAAGATATCAGGCTTATGGACATACCCAAAGATATTGCGCAAAGGATCCACGATGCGTTAAGTATACTGACAAACACTTAACTGCAGAGTGCGGAAAGCCGAAAGAGGAAAAACCTAGATGCGTTCACTGCAGAGAAGGACACCCTGCCAGCTACGGGGGTTGCATAGTAGCAAAAGAAATGCAAAAGATTAAAAACAACACAATGAAAAAACAGAACTTGCCTAAACAGCAGCAACGAGTAACTCAACATCAGCCTGAAGCTAAAAATAATATTGTCGTACACAAGCTCGAATGGTTTGGTCCTCTTCAGTCTTCGAACAATATGTTGATTGTCCAATAGCTGAAGAGCTTCTGTGTTTTCGTGTTGGTGGAGCCTGGCTTCGTGTGTGCCAGCAAACCTTTTGATCTCTCGTTGACCATTGGGATGTTGAGGTCTCGGTGCAAATCGGAGTTACGTATGATGTACCATGGAGCGTCGACCATGTTGCATAACACCTTGTTCTGGAATGTTTGTATAATTTTTATGTTGCTATCTTTGGTACAGCCCCAAAGCTGGATGCCGTATAACCATACTGGTTTTAGGATCTGATTATAGAGTAAGATCTTATTATGTACTGACAGTTTGGAGTTTCGTCCAAGGAGCCAATATAGGTGTTTGTATTTGAGTTCCAGTTCTTTTCTTTTTTACATGCTCTTTCCATCAGAGTTTGGTGTCTAGAGTCATGTCTAGGTATTTAGCGTTGTTCTCATAGGGCACAATAGTACCATTGATCTCTAAGGGCAGAGGGTTTACTAACCTATTGTTTGTGAAGCTAACATGGGTGGATTTGACTTCATTTAGCTTAATCTTCCATTATTTGGTCCAATCAAGTATTGTGTTGCTAGCTGCTTGTAATTTCTCAATGGATATATCTTGCTCCTTCTCTACTGCAAGGATTGCAGTGTCGTCTGCGAGTATTGCTACTGTGATTCCATCCAGTTTTGGTATATCACTCGTGTACAACAGAAATAGGATAGGACCAAGGACACTACCCTGCGGCACATCCTCTTTTATTTCTTTCAGATCAGAATAATCATCTTCCTGTTTAATTCTGAATAGTCTGTCTGAGATATACGATGTTATTATCTCTACATATTGCTTTCGTAGCATTTTGTTAAGTTTGTATATCAAGCCTTTGTGCCATACTTTGTCGAAGACCTGAGCTATATCTAGAAAATCAACTGAGCAGATTTGCTTTTCCTCAAGAGCGCGCTCTCGAATGGGCAGCCGAACTAAACCTGGCATTCCTCAACACGAGGGACCCTACATTTGAAAGGGGTACAAGTAAATCACACATAGATGTGACCTGTGCAACACAGCAAATAATAAAGTAAATAAAATGGTGGAAAGTACTAAGGGGGAATTTTATAACCACATATACTTCGAGATAGAAGGGGGGAAGAAACGGAAATTTTACCGGAAAGCGATCCTCGACAGTACTGCATTTACGGAAATGATCCAAGAACTGCCAGGAAAAGAATACGAGAGTGCTACGGGATTCGTAAAAGACGTGGAAAAAACTGTACTAGATACGCTAGAACTGAAAATTTCAAATTCCCCTTTTGGTGGAATGATAACATAGATACGAAAAGAAGGGAATGCATAAGACTCACAACACAGGAGCAAAAACTGGAATGGTGCCAACAATTATTTCCAACAACAGAAAAGAGGAGATATAGATGGACTGATGTATCAGCGGAGGAAATTACACCTTTCACCATGGAGGAACTACGGAAAGCAGCTGACTCGATTAAAATAAAAAAAGCGCCAGGCCCAGACAAAATAGTGCCGGAAGCGGTTAAAATCATAGTAAACGAAATACCGCAAAAAATATTAGAAGTATTCAACAGACTTCTGAAAGACCAAAATTTTCCCAGGATATGGAAAGAATCACTGGTCGTACTAATCTGGAAAGGCAAGGACAAGGAAAACGCCTCTTCATACAGGCCTATCTGCCTGATAAGCGCCCTGGGCAAGCTGTACGAAAAGATAATCCAGAACAGACTTGAACAGGAAATTGAAGCAAAAGGGGGGTTCGTGGAAACACAATTTGGTTTTCGGAAAGGCCGTTCAATGGTACAAGCAATCAACAAAGTAGTGAACATAGTGAAGACAACAAGACAAAAATGGGCAGCACTAATTACGATTGATATTAAGAATGCGTTCAACACAGCACAGTGGGACCTAATAATGGATAAACTGGAAGGGATGGAGCTAACAAGATACTTAATAAACATAGTTGACAGCTACAGAAGCATCCAAATAGGAAGAGATAGCATAAAAACGACAATGGGAGTACCACAAGGGTCAGTGCTGGGTCCAATTCTGTGGAACATTTTATACGACGGAGTGCTGAACCTCAATTTACCGGAAGGGGTAACAACGGTTGCTTTTGCAGACGATTTGGCGTTAGTACTAGAAGCTGAGGATGTAGAAGAATTAAACAACAATGCAAATGACTCGATAGAATGCATAGCCAGATGGATGGAAAAACCATGGATTGGAAATAGCCCCACAAAAAACTGAGCTGGTAATATGCAAGGGACCTAGAAGAAGAGAAGGATGTGAAATAAAAATAGCGGGTATAAGACTAGAGCCGTCGACTAAAGCTAAATACCTGGGTGTCATATTAGACAATCGACTCAGCTTTGGGCCTCACGTGAAATATGTCACACAAAAAGCGGAAGACAAGCTAAATGCGCTGGCGAGAATTTTACCAAATATAGGAGGACCAAGTAGCAAAAAAAGAACCGCTCTCTACGGAGTTATACAATCTATCCTACTGTATGCAGCCCCAGTGTGGAAAGATGCTGTAAACATAAAGAAATATCAAAAGATGCTAAGCAGCATACAAAGAAGAACTCTGATAAGAGTAATTAGTGGTTACAGAACAATATCAACACGGGCAGCGCAAGCAATATCAGGAGTCCCACCAATAGAGCTGACAATAGAAGAGAGGGATAGACTACACCAGCGAGACGATGGCACAACAGCTAATGCTAAGAGAGAAGAAAGGGAGCGCATAGTAAATAACTGGCAGGAAAGATGGATAGCACAAGAAGAGACAGCAGTATGGACAAAATCAATCATACCAGATATAAGAGAATGGGTGGAGTGCAACCACAGGCGGACCGATTATTTCCTGACACAGTTCCTATCCGGACATGGAAGGTTTTGAAACTACACCTACAAAATGAAGCTATCCGAAGACAGTAAATGTATCTACTGCGGAGATGAGGATTCGCCGGAACACACGGCTCTCGCATGCCCTCGATGGTCAAACGAGCGAATGCAAGCTCAACAGAAACTAAGAATAGCCCTAAACAGAAATAATATAATAAGAACAATGTTAGAAGGAAAGGAAAACTGGGATATTATTCATGACTTTATAAAAAATATTATACGGACAAAGGAAATAGAGGACAGAGAAAGACTAAGAGGTATATAAGTTCAAGACCACTATGAGCACTGATGTAGACCAAAAAGGTGATCCCGGAGCTCAATAGAGAGTAGAAAGTAGGGGTTTTAGCCGGTAAGAGTCCGACACTGTCAAAGAGACAGTCCATGAGGATTTCCCCTACTGGTTTAAAAAAAAAGAGCGCGCTCTATTAAGTCAGTAATGCGATGTACCTGATCTACAGTCGAGTATTTTTGTCTGAAGCCAAATTGAAAATCCGGAATTAGTTTATTATTTTCAATTAGTGGTCTCATTCTTTTCAGTAGTATTTTTTCAAATAATTTTGAGATAATTGGCAGCAAGGATATGGGCCTGTACGACTTGACCTCATTAGGCGGCTTACCTGGTTTTAGCAGCATTATTACTTCCACAACTTTCCAGCTGTCTGGAACATATTTCAGTCTAAGGGCTGCATTGAAAAGGTATGTGAGCTTGACTATACATTTTCTAAGCAATTGTTTTAAGATTTCCCCTGTGATCAGATCAAAACCAGGTGCTTTTCTCGGGTTTAGATTTGTTTTTATTTCCTTCGCTACTTCATTTGGGGTAACTAGGGTGATGTTTTCCGATGTTTGATTGTTTATATTGGCCAAAGTATTGTCCATATAGACTTGGTTAGGGGTAAAAACCTCTGCCATATGTTGCGCAAATCAATCAGCCTTTTGCTTGCTTTCTCGGGCCCATGGTCCATTATTTCTTCTGATTGGAGGAATCGAAGCTATAGGTCTCTTGATCTTTTTAGTTGTTTTCCAAAGAGAGTAATTTGTCTCTTCGGTTGCGGTTAAATTTTCCAAGTAGGAATTAATTGATTCTTCTTTAATCCTCTGTATTTCTCTTTTGAGCAGTTGTGTTTTGTTGTTTAGAATGGCTTTGTCTGAAGGATCTCTCGACTGTTGCCATCTTCTCCTAGCTCTTCTTTTCTCTTTGACTAGTTCTCTGATTTCTATTGGATAATTTACTCCTTTTGTTATATAGTTGATTTCTTTTGTGTTATTGTGCGCCACTGCCTGGATGAGCTTGGTAGTTTTCAGTTTCTAGTTCAAATTCTTCAGTTGTTTTCAAACTAACATTTAGGTTAATGCTTCTTTGTAGGTCAAGTCTAAAACTTTCCCAATCAGTGGTTTTGTTAACCAGTGAAGGTCGGGCATCCTTTTTAATTATCGTTTCACTCAACGTCATGATGATTGCTGAGTTATCAGAATCCAGGTCAAAGATTTCTTCAAGCTCAGTAAAATTGGAAGATACTTTTCTGGAGATGAAGAAATCTAGCAGGTCAGAGATTTTGTTAATGCAGGTAGGTTTACCTGTGGAATAATAGTGGCATCCTGTTTCTTGGACAGCTTTTCTTAATTCTCTGCCTTTAATCGTAGTAAGTCTTGCTCCCCAGTCAGTATGCTTGGCATTAAAATCTCCTCCTACAATGAATCTTTCGCCCGGATGTTGTAGGAGATTTTTATAGTCCTCTTTCTTAAGAATTGTGTCTGAGTGGATAGTATACTGCTCCAAATATCAGCTTTTGTTTAGTGGATTTGATGCCCACCATGGTAAGTTGCATGTCTATGTATTGTAAATGGCATTCTTCTTAGTGGTTAATGGATTCCTTTATGATGGATAGTGTGGTAGCTTTTGTAGCCTCTTATCTTAAGAGCATAGGACGCGACTACGCTTCAAACGAATTTATCTTAACGTAATTCTTATTCTATTTCTCAAAAAACTTCTGTCATAAAGAATCAATTTCTCTTTGTTTATCCTACTGGGCGTTACCTAATCAAACAGAGAAGGCAGTGCCGGCGTTAGGATTCTGGCTGCCCCGTGCAAACTCGAGTTTGGTGCACCCTGGAAACGAAAATTTTATTATTAAATTATCATGCTTTCAATTATTTTATCTTACCAATATTTAAAAATATTTTCTAGCCTTCTTTTCCGCAAATATGTTTATTGTTTGGTGATAATCAATGTTTTGTGCTATTTCTTTTTCTATGGATAAGATTGACAAATTACTGAGTCGTTCCTCACTCATAGTACTTCTTAAGTAGGTCTTTATCAGCTTTAATTTCGAGAAACTACGTTCTGCACTTGCCACTGTGACAGGTAAAGTAAGCATAATCCTGAATATTATTGTTGCATTCGGAAATGAAGAGGTAAGATCATTTGCTTGAATGTATGTTAGTGTTTGTAGAGGAGACATATCTTTTACAATAATTGAAAGAGCTTGAAGTTCATCTTTTAATTCCAGTCCGTCAATATCTTTACTGTCTTCATCTGTTAGATACTGTTGCAAATCCATACAATTCTTCAGTAAATCCTTTTCGCCCATGTTTTCTAAATTTGGTAATTTATAAAGGAAGGAGAAATTGTTAGCATGTGCCCTTAATAAGGAAGATCTTTCCTGGATGGCATTTGATATACTGTCCAGGACAGTATAAAATATTTCTACTTTGTATTTTTCTTTTTGATTAGTTATTATTTCGTCTTGATGTTCATAATCGAAAAGGCATTTTTTCCTTCTCGGTCTAGCTCGATTGATTTCGTTAAATCCTGGTTCTATTTCTAACTCTTCTGTTAAATGGTGGCTTCCCTCAACAATTTTTCAAAATATTCTTCGTTTCGGTGATCTTGAAAATACTCAAGCAGATTTCCTAATGCTTCTGTTGCTTTTATAACATCCAAAGATTTACTTTGTAGCAATTTACTTACAGGATTTACCTTACTTAAAATTTCATACCAAAGACTCAGTGACACCAGAAAACTAAACTTTTGGATGTGCTTTGCTATGCTGTTAGCTTCATTTCTGGTAGTAGCATCTTTTTCTAAATCTGAAAATTCTAATAGTACATCATAAATATTTCCCACATTGTACCTTAAAGCCCGAATACTTGCTATCCTACTTTCCCATCTGGTGTCACTGAGAGGTTTAGGAGTTAAATGTTGAACTTGTTCTCTTAATTTTGACCATCTTTGAGAAGAAGCCGCAAAAAATACATAAACTGATTCCACTATAGAAAAAAATCGCACAAACTCTAATGATATTTTCGCAGCATCATTTACTACAAGATTTAATGAATGGGCACTACATGGAACAAACATAGCTCGTGGATTAACATTAAGAATCCTACGTTGAACTCCACTTTTATTTCCCCTCATGTTAGCCCCATTATCATATCCCTGGCCTCTCACATCTTTTATGTTCAGTTCTAAGTTTTCAATTTCTTTTAAAATGAACTCAAATATACCCTGGCCGGTTGTATCTTCTACAGGGCAGAATTTAATAAACCTTTCTTCAATCGTAACAGGATTCATTTTAACATATCTAATAATTATTGTCATTTGTTCAATTTTACTTTTATCGCGTGTGCAATCGAGAATAATTGAATAGTATTTGCTTTCTTTAATTTCACGTATAATTTGTGTTCGTATGCAACTTGCAATTGTACAGATTAATTCGTTTTGTATGTCTTTACTCAAATAATGAACCTTTCTCTTTTTAGGTGCTCTTTGAACTTTAATAAGGTGTTCATTCAAAACAGAATCATATTTTGCCAGTAGCTCTATACTTTTCAAAAAGTTGCCATTGTTGTTAACAAATAACTCATCTGAAGAACCACGAAAAGCTAAATTTTGACCGGCTAAAAACAGAATAATAGAAATTAGACGCTCAGTAACTTTAATCCAATTTTCTTTGATGCTTTGGAAAACTCTGGAAACGTTCGAGTCAATTACATTATGTTGGGTTAACGACTTAGACAAAAGTTTCCACTTTTTATAGTTTTCCAAATGTAACTTAGATACTTCATGTTTAGTAAGGGTTTCCGAAACGTGTCTCCAATCGGAATAGCCTAAGTCACTGGCTAAAGAAGATTTTGGATTTGAAAATAATTTACATGAAAAACAATACACTGCGTTAGCTTTCTTAGAGTAAACTAACCAGTCTCTATGAGTTATTTCGCTATTTGCTAATTTTCTTTTATAATGATAAGCTGTAAACCGTCGTCCACTTTGATCTATTGGCAATAGTACATCATCTTTAACTTGTTCTGGCCCTCTTTTTGTTAAAAAATCTATATCTTTTTGCTGCAAATGCATGGGCTAGCAAGCTGGATCATTCTCTATGGGAACGATTTCTTTGAGAGATAGATTTACTTCATCATCGACCCTACTTTCGTTATCAGGAATATTTAAAATAGAAGAGTCGATTTCCGTTTCGGATATATTAGAACAACTTGGTGTTGGCGATATCCTAGATAGGCGAAGATATTCTAAATTTTCGGATTTACTCGTACCTGGGTGTTCACTTGGATTTGAACTTACTATGTCTGAAACGAAACGCGTGAACTTCAATCTTTAGCATATCAGCGTATTCAGCAAACAATTATAAGTTATATAAGTTTAAGTTTAAATTTTTAGACATAAAACTCTCTGAATTTGCAAATGAATTTAGACAATGAGCCGCGGTTCTTAATGCCATGTAAAAGAAACATTGGCGTGAATATTGTTAGTTGTACTAAAATATTGAAGAATAATATATCAGCAAGCATTTTCTGAATGGATAAAAATTAAGTACTCTTTTAGCTAATGTAAATATGTAAACTTGAAAATTTGGGAAAATAGTAACACTTATTTTACTAGTATAGTAGGTAACTTAAAATGCAATTGTACAAAAGTGTTTTGTATCAGTAGATTGCCCAATTAAGGATTGGAAAACATCCGTCATGAAGTTTATGATTTTAATTAAAAATAATACAGAATAAGACATGATGTGTGTAACCTATGTACCTTTTTTTAGATATTTTGTAAGTGATCCAGTTAGTGCCAATTTCTGTTCTTCTTTTTTCAATTTTCTTTTGCGGGATTGAGATCCTGAAAGTCTTTTTGTCTTTCTACTATAATCAGACATTTCACTAAGCGTTATTTTAAGCACAGCACTGATGTAAAAACAATTCTTCACTTTTCAGCGGTCACGTTGTTAAAGAACAACTGAACATGTTGAATAGACTTCTTTAAAAACTTTACCATAGACAATATTAATTAAAGCATATCCATATAAAGCAAGAAGTGTTTTTTATATAAACAAACATAAAATATCAGTTACAATTTTTAAATAGCAAAGAAGCACGTACTAAGTATAATAAAAGTATACATATACACGTTTTAAAGTAGTCCGGCTGTTCAGACAATCCAGTATTTTTTCCAAGAAACAAATTTATTATCGTAGAGTAATGCATAAAACAATTTTTGATAAAATAAGTGTAACCGATATAAATTGTTAGTAATTAACGTTTTTCTACACGATGTTTAGCACAGACTCTTATGGGGTTAAATATATAATTGCAATTACGTGTTAAAAACCCAGTATGAAAAAATTAAAACAATTGAATCGGGGTCAATCATATTTTGTAGAATAAGAATAAATTCTTTAATACACATATATCTTACCGTGATGATAACAGAGAAATTTAATGATAAATACGAATAATACGATGGCAAATTGACAAGAGATATGCAAACTAGCCAAGTAGGTCTTATGTTGTAACAAACATAAAACAATAAGATTTTACGTTGCAATAAATAAGTAATTATAATAAATGTTGATAAAAGTAATATTCCAAAACAATAAATAATCCATATTTTATATTAGTGCAATACAAATGAGCATGTACTGTAAAATGATAGATTTTAATAATTAGTTGTGTTTCTCCGTCGATTTCACGAAACTAGTCAAATGAGTTTTCCTTTTTTTAAATAAACTTTTTTTGCAATTAATTTTTCACTTTTTGTGTTCACAAAAGTGATCTACACGAACAAAAATGATTTTTCATTATATTATGAATATTATTATACTACATTTAGTTACACTTTTGACTCGGGTCTCTGAACAGCCGGACTACTTTAAGTGGCTTCGAAGAATAATAAATCTTGGGGATAAATTATACTACTAATAATCAAGATATCTTTCCTTTATTACATGTGTTAACATTAATTACTATAAATTAGGTTTTCTTTTCAGCATAATTATATCCTTCTGTTTTTTGGCTGCCCCGTGCGGCCGCACGTCCTGTTACGCCGCCCCTGACTGAGAAGGGCACTCGACTTCTACCGGCAGCCGATAGCGTCCGAACTCATCCGAAGCTCGCACGCGGGCCTCGAAATACATCTAAAAGCGTAATTCAGTTGCCCAGCTATTTTTATACGAGAAATGAGCGACGTTAGTATGTGTATCTTACATGGGCGATTTTAATTCTTTAGCACACGTCAAAAGTACGTTTAGAATACGACAAAGATAGTGCATTATCCTAATAACTAAGGAAAACTGAGATGGGTAATGCAGCTTTTTACTTTAATTTCATTATTGTTACTTAATTAAACAAAATTTCCATAAAATAGAAATTTGTGCAGTTACCTATATGTGTATAGATTAGAGGGAAGTACTTGATGCGGTTTAATTAAATGTAGTTAGTCTAGAAATTAAATTTTTTAATACATATAGTAACGAAGTTTTGTTTTTAATGCCATTTATTTACACAAATATTACAAATTTGTTCAGTTTAACGTGTTTCCTCCATTCTATAACTCTTTAACTATCCAATTGATTTTGTTTTTTTTTTCTAATAACATTTTCTTTTTGCTACATTTACAAATTTATATAAATACAAATGATTCAGTCTATTTCCTTCTGATGTTTCGTATATGGACGGTAGTAGAAGTAGTCACGACGATGTACGTGCCTTATAATGATCACTTAATGTGGGATAAGCGTGTCCTATCGCCTTAAGATAAGAATGTGTTTTCATATGGGTCTCTGATATGAGACATATATCTATATTCTGAGAGTTGAGGAAAACCTCCAACTCATTTTGTTTGTTCAGGATGCCACTGGCATTCCATGTTGCAATCTGTAGGTCATGTCGATCCATGTAATTATTTCTTCTTTTAGGCAGTATCAACGTTTTTGGCTTCTAGTTTATCCAGTCTGTTATTGACTCGATCAAGTGTCTTTATCATGTTGTGCAGCATCTGCATTATAGTTGGTTCAACCTTGGATGTAGAAAGGTTGACTTCCATCGCTTTATTTTGTGTCATCTGTGCATATGTAGTGCCAGTTTTAACTTTGCTAGAAGTAAATGTTTTTGTCTGAGAGACTGTTTTCTTTGTTTTTGTTGCCGTTGCATCATTCCTTCCCTTCTGTAATTCTTTGGCTACTATGCATCCCCTGTAGCTAGCAGGATGCGTCTCAGAGCAGTTACTGGATTATGCAGCAGTGTCTTTTTTTAGTGCATTCTGCTGTCATATGGTTGCTAGCACACTTTATGCAGGCAGGAGTATGCTTGCTAAATTTCTGGGTATGGCCATATCTTTGGCATTTTTTGCATTGTGGCATGAGTTTGTTGCTTCTTACCGCTTCTATTTTAACCTTCATGTAGTTTAAATACTTTATGTTATATATTTCGTTGATATCCTCGGAGTTATGGAAGGTCAACATATATAGCATTAGCAATGAGCAATTTCTGGACTACTTGTTCTATCTTAAATCCCTTTTCTTCAAGTTCCTTACCAATATCTGTAGGTATACATGTAGGATGTAAATTTATTAGCATCACTCTTATGGGTCTATTGTTTTTATTCTCATATGTATGCCAGTTTAGGTCAGTGTTGTTTATTAGAGACGTTAATTCCCTGTATTCGGTATCAGAGTTGACATTAACTTTTATCTGTTTATTATTCATCAGGCTGGTGTTGCAGTTGAACTTGTCTATTGCAATTTAGCCTTAATTTCATTGTAGTTTTCTACGTTGCTAATTATAATTGGTGGTGGTTTTATAGCTTTTGCGGTATTCTCCTACAAGTGAAACTGAAGAAATGGAAAATCTATCAGTCGAAGAAATCAACCACGCTCCTTTGTTGCGTCATCAGACCAGAAAATCATCACCATCTATTGTGATTACCCCAACAACTTCTAGACCATCTTCATCAAGCTGCAGTTCACACAGTGGTAATATAGTGTTATACCAAAAATTAGTTGGAATAAGAGCTTAAAACATAATCGGTATGTTTTACAAAAAATGCTAAAACTACAAGAAAAAGTTATTGCCAACCTTAAGAAAAGAGTAAATGCTCTTAGAATTAAATCATCTAGAGATAAAGAACTTAAAGACATACCAGTGGAGAAAAAACGCACCAGAATTTTAAAATTAACCCACGAGAAAAAAGATAAAGTATTAAAATTCTTTGAAAACGATGAAACAGTAGTAGGTTGTGTCCTGGTAAAAGAGATGCAAAACGCATAACAAAGTAAAAAGTTGGTAATCTATACAAAAAGCTCATAAGCGAAACTTCATATCGAATGAAGTTATGTGACCTTCTGTTGATATAGACCAAGTATTAGAGAACGAAATACCTGTCTGTGCATTCTACATGAAAATATACAGTTTATTGTAGACAAACTATATTCATTAAAGATTCTAAAACTTAAAACTATCGATGAAATTGCTAAAACAGTAGTATGCGACTTAAAGTCAGACCGCTGTATTTTAAGATTACATAGCAACTGCAAAGATAAAAGTACCGTCAATACAAACTTTTGAAGATTCTCCAACATTTTACAGAAAATGGGCTATTAAAAAAGAACCTCGCATTATAAATGGCACTGAGAAATTAATTATATGAATAGTCAAAAATGTAATACAGTCATCTAAAGTTGATTTAGTCAATGTTTTAGTAGATATGGTTCCAAAATTGTTGATCCATAAACAAATAATTACTAACTAATACGACTTCATCAAGATTTGAAAAAATAATTAAAAGTGGGAGAGATACTGCTTCACATTGATTTTTCTGAAAATTATCAGACCAAATATTCAAGAGAAATTCAATTGGTTCACTTTGGACCCTCGCGCCAACAAGTAACATTGCATACAGTGGTAGCATATTAGTTACAGTAGAGATTTGTTTGCAAATCAACTTGCTATTCGTTCTTTTTGCCCACTGTCTGAAAACCTATGTCACGATGCGTGCACAGTGTATGCTCATATTTTACCAGTTCTCTTTAAAATTAATGAACAATCTACAATACACAATCAATACCTAAATAAATGTATGATGTACATTTATTGTAACACACTTACAAAGGTTTTTAATTTGGAAAGGGCCAGTTGGAATTATTCTGCTCCTGGTCATGGAAAAGATGCGCCTGATGGTGTAGGAGGATACATGAATCATACTGCAGATGGAATTGTGTCACAAGGCAAAGATGTCCCGGATCTAAAGACTTTGTTTGAAGTGCTATGTTCACAAGAGTCAAATATATAGCATAATTATTAGTGCGCGATAGTGATATCATGGAGATTTATAAACTGATCTCCAAAGACTGAAATCAATACCTGGAACAATGAGAACCTGCCAGGTATACTGGAGAAAAGAGGATGAACATTGCGATATGTTTGAGAAGGCTTAGTTGTGCTGAATGTGAACCATTTTGTATACATTATGCAATTGGAACTGTTCACGTCGCTGAACTTACTCCAAGAATTAGAGAAACTAGTGCCAAATATGAATAAAGGAGAATCTGAGCTAGAAAGTGACACAGAAGAGCCTGGATTACCAGAGATGCAGAAGCCTAGGAGAGATAAACCTAGGCAGCTGGACTGTGGTTGGTTTTGCCACTAAAAAGACTTGTATTTTACATAGGCCAAATCATTTCTATGACCGGTTTAGACTACCTAATCAAATTTCTGAGAAAGAAAAGTTGCAACGATGTTTTCACGGAGTTTGCTTGAGCAAAACCTGACGATGTTTCGGAAATTAAAAATAAAGACATTGTCACAACATTGTCCGAACCACAGTAGGGTAGAAGAAGCGCGCTTCAATTTAGAAATAATTTATTCGATAATTATGAAAAATTGTGTTAATTACTAACCAGTACATGTTCATTTACACAGTTTACGTATCAATTAAAGTAGAATTCATAAAATGACATGGTCTTTTATTTTTTTCATGAAAACAATCAGGATGTGTCACTTCCATGGATACATGTCACTTCCGTGGATCCATATTTTCTTTTTCCTCATTTTTTATGGAAACTAAGGTGGAAATAGCTTGGCTTGTATGTTTGGCATAATGAGGAAAACTATAACTACATAGACTGTTTTAGTTCTCCAAATAAAAATGTGTATATTTCTTTTGAACAATGCGCCCATTTCTGAGAATGTACCATTATTATATGAGTTTATAAGATCGTCTATTGTAGTAGCATGAGTTGTTTGGGGCACATCAAGCGAAGCAATAAGTGCTCCAATGGAATAATAAGTGCTACAATATGTCTTATAAAACAAGTATACATAATATACTATTTTTTCTACTTTGAATCATTGATTTTATAGAAATTTGAATATTCAGGCTATATAGGTATAAATGTCATATACAATCTAGCAATTTATGTGTAGTATGCAATATCTGGTAACGAGGTCAAATGCCATTTTGTGGCGTTTAATTGTGTGAAATCTAAATGTTTATATGCAGCACGACCTTATAGATTTTACGAGACAAAGTCTCTTATCTGGCCTGGGTAGATTTATGAATTCATATATAATCTTTGTTTTTGCGAAAACGCAAATTTCCGCCGTTTTGGCGCTAGCTGATAACATAATTAAATTAATTATGCAATTAAAATTAATTTACAATTTTAATAATATTGTTCAATTCATATACCGGATTTACTCGAAAATAAGACCCCCTTTTTTTCTTAGATTTTTGCTCTAAAATGTGGGAGGTCTTATATTCGAGTCGGGTCTTATAATCGAGTATAAAAAGATATTCAATAAAATGTGAAAACAATGAGTGTAACTGAGTAATGTTTACAGTATTTATAACAAAAATTGCATTACAATACAATAACATCTAAAATAGCGTTCTGTTGTTTAATAATATAACATCTCGCCCGGTTGTCTGCATTTTAGCCGATATTGATGCACGTAAACCTATGCCGCCATTGTGAAACCCGCGGTAAGCAAAGTTTATTGACTGCAACAACTACAGCAATTACGAAAATTATGAAATCATATACAATTATTGTTAGCTTAGCACCTAGTCAGAATCGCCGTTGTCGTCATCACCCTCTGTAAGATCGTTATTAACCTTAATATATTTTTTTATAACAATGGTTTTACAAATTAAGCTTGACAACTGACAGGATCGATTAGTGAAAAAAACCCAGTGATGGCAAAAACATTTCTAAGAAATTCATTTAAGCCTTTCATAGTACCGACGGAAGAATTGTAATCTCTTAAGTACCTCCCTAATTGTTAACAATAGTAGCACCTTAATCTTTCCAGTAAGTGTGCAAAATCTTATTATCTATTGGAGTGACATCTGACCATTTTTGAATGAACTGCCTACAATTTTAGAAGTTTTCCTGGAATTCAGGTAAACTGCTTCCACAAAGGCATTGTTTCCGCGAAGAGATAAAGGGCAGATTTTTTTCCATGAACATAACTAACGGAATTTGTTAACAAAATAAAACTGAAAAATGTTCAATAATTACTTATATTTTTAGGGGTCCAATATTCGCATACAAAAGCTTTTTTTTTAAATTCGCTCCAAAATATAGGGGGGGTCTTATAATCGAGGGGGTCTTATTTTCGAGTAAATACGGTATTTAAAACTTTCCGTGAGCTGGGTTTAGAATACAAAGAAAGTGTTTGTAAGTACATTATCTGTTTGCGTTTTTGCAATGTTTGCCAGACAAGGTTTTAGCAATTTTTTAAGAATTGTATTACTAAGTTCCCCTTTGTATTCATGACAAAGAACTCTGAAGAAGCAATTGGAGCAAGAAGTGAGGTTAGACTGTTACACGGATTACAATCTCCAGGTAAATGTTCTACAATCTGTATTACAAGTTTGATTATTTGGTTGATTAAAAGTATAAATTTTTTAGTGGAGTATTTTAATGCACTCTGTCTTAAAGATTTATAAGTCATAGCAGTGGATTTGAAGACAAGGTAGTTAACAGAGTGTCTAAACAGAGTTGACATTGAATTCTTTCTTCGGTGGTTTTTGCGATGTATCCTACCAGAAAAGTTCTTTTATTAATTGTTACATTTTCAGGAAGTTCGATGTTGAAATTTACTGCTGTGTTTGTTGAAGTCGTAATTTGACCAACAGAACTATCGTAGTTGCACTCTAAAAACACGTTTGCGTACAAAACGTAGATTTTAATGTTCTATGAAAGAAGTATGCTGCAGGCATTGTATATTTTGTGGAGAGGCAATGTATAACAAAACATAACTTTTTGTTCAACGTTTTATTGCCAATTTTTACACTACTTTAAACTGTCTTCAAACCATAAAACCTATCTTCTGTTCTGCTGTTACGAAATGTTTCTTTGATAGCCATGTCATCAATGACTAAGCTACATACACTTTCTATAGGTTGTACTAAATTAAGCTTCTGCTATTAATCAGCACTATATAAGTTGCATCACATCTTTGTCAGTTCCAGTGTACGGTTGAAGATATTCAATATACCGTATTCACAGCCTTTAGATGATATTCTCCACATTATACAATTTCTAATAGTTACTTTACCGTATCGTGGCATTTTTTTTCTGTAATTTAAGATTTGATGAAGTAAGAATAAAGCGTACTTATTATTATTTGCGTCCTTTTTTATGTTTGTAAGCATGATAAAGTAGTTCCTTATCCTACATTTCTTGCAGTTCAATGGTTTTTATTGATTCATTCTCTTCAGTCTTTAATTTTTATTTTCAACATTTTAATTTTCGTTCTTCAGTACTTCGATTTCAGTATGTGTAATAGAATTTACTTGTGTACTTGTATCAACTGTCTATAATGTTAAAAAAGAAAGAATTGGCACAAGCTTATTACTTGACGTTACTAATTATATTTCCATCTTGGAAGGTATCAATATATTCAGCTGGATTGTTTATCAAATAATAGGTACATAGAACATGTTGGTCCAAGTCCCACCTAAGTGCTGCAAAATAAAATAATCAGAATAGCAGTGAACGGTTTGTAAGAAACAAGCAAATTCATAGAAAACTTAATTTACCGATTGTGACAGAATTTATAAACAAACTGTGTACTAAATTTTATAATAACATATGTGAGTGTCCAAGTGCAGTATTCTACAACCTCGGCCAGATAAATCAACACCAAAGACTAAAACGAAAACTTACACAAGACTTACTGTGATAGTGCCAACAATTCTAAACAAACTGTCAATAACAATTAACCAGTTGTGTAGCAATCATATATAATACAATCATATTTGTATTTTAATTTTGATTTTACTTTTAATCTCAGGGTCTTAACGAAATGTAAAATTTATGAATTTATTTATTGAAACTCTTAACCTTTAGAATGAGTCTTCCACGGGGTTCTTGTAAAAGACTCGCCCACTTTAAATTCTTTGTAATGCAGTTGACAACCCAAATCTTGACAAGTGATTTTATTATGACAATTCAGTGATACCTGAGAAGGATTAGTGTAAGTTTTATTTTATCAGCATATGATGTAATTTATTGAATTGCTTTCTGAGTTTAGGATATTGATACTCACTCTGAAGTTTTACGGCTTTTAATATTAAAGTAAGTAAAATTTTTATAAGATGTTTCTCTTCAATAAATACCAAACTCAATAAGTAACACTAACGACTTCTTTTCTTTATGAGAATAACACTTTTCACTTCCACCAACCTGATGACTGGCTTAACTCCTCTCTATTCTTCTTTCAGGTCTAACTTAATACCAGTTAAAACTTAGAACACCACAGAACTCTGCAACATCCTTCCAGTCAAAACCTTTTTATTTTATTGTTTAATTTTATTTGTTCTTCCCATAGGTTAACTTTTGAACATCCAGTTATATATGTCGTAGACTATCTGGTCGGACTCACCGCAATCACCCTGTATACTCTGGTAAGTTTTATGTTTTCCTTTTCTTCTTCTTAAAGATTGTACTAAGGGAGACAGAACAGACTGCGTTAATTACAGAGGCATCACGCTTCTAAGTGTAGCTTACAAAATCCTCGCGACCCACCTGAAGAACAAACTCAAGATGGAAGCAGAACACGAGATAGGCGAATAGCAATGCGGATTTAGGAAAGGCAGAGCGGTTGTAGGCCAACTGTTCGCACTGAGAGAAATACAAGCCGAAAGCTATGAGTATAAGAAAGAAACATTTGTAATATTCATTGACTTCAAACAGGCATTCGACTCGATCAATCGGAAAGTACTGTTCAAAGCATTAGAAGAGCTAGGGATAAACGGAAAACTTACAAAATTAATAAAACTAACCCTTGAACAAACAACAAATATGGTAAAAATTAGAAACAAAATGTCAGAGAAGTTTGAGGTACATGAAGGATTACGGCAAGGCGACCCACTGTCCTCAATACTGTTCAATTGTGCACTAGAATATGCTCTTAGGAAAGCAGGGATAAATAGAACAGGACTAGTATATCATGAAAAACACCAATGTCTAGCGTTTGCAGATGACCTAACAATATTAGCGAGAAGCAAAGAAGAACTGACAACCACAATTCTAAAACTAGAAGAAGCAGCACAGACAATTGTACTAAGTATAAATGAAAAGAAAACCAAATACATGACATGGACAGAGCAAGAGTTCAACAACACCAACAGGCTAACCATAACAACGAACAAAGGGCGGATTCGAAGAGGTGGATAGATTTATATATCTAGGAACAGAGTTTTACAGAACACCTGATACAAGAAAAGAAATCCAGAGAAGAATTATGGCAGGAAAAAACTTATCAAGAAGGCTAAAAATAAAAATATACAAAACCATTATAAGGCCAATCGCAACATATGCTAGTGAGGTTTGGACAATAGGAAAGACTGAATGCAAAATGTTAAGAATATGGGAGAGGAAAGTGCTCAGGAAGGTGTATGGAGGAAAGAAAGCAAGGGATACATGGGAAAGGAGAACCAATAAAGAACTACAGGAGCTATACAACGATACAGATATAATAGCTATAGTGAAAGGGCAAAGACTGAGTTGGACACGTAACAAGGATGCATAACAGCAGGATCCCAAAAAAAGTAATGGAAAGTAGTATAGGAGGAAGAAGAAGAAAAGGAAGACCGAGATCAAGATGGAAAAAGGAAGTAATGGAAGATGTAGAACAGTGCGGTATCAAAAACTGGCATGAGAAGACTAGTGACAAAAAAGAGTGGAAAAAACAGTGAAACAAGCCATGGGCCTACTAGGCCTTTAGTGCTACTTAATAATAATAATAAAGATTGTACTTATTAATTGGATCCCAATTATACTGATTATTAGATTTTATGGATTATAATCTTTATTTATTCTGATTTTACAATTTTATGAACAAGATAAAATTTTACATTGCTTTTTCAGAAAATTCAAATTTTATTCTCCTTATTTACTTAGAAACCAATGGAAACATCAATTTCTCATTTAATTTCTATATAGCCTATCTTTGCTCATTATTTAAACATTGATTATTATAATAAAGATACAGGTTTCTCATGGAAACCCATTCCCTGGCAATATTGAACCAATCTTTTCATTCTATTCTTATTTCTTTTCAGGTTTAACTTCGAGTGAACATCAATTATCTATAAATGTTTTATAATGTTATTTTAATCCTGTATTTATACCAAATGAATAAATCTTAAAACATCCCTTTGTCTCTTGTGATTGTATCTAAGTTTTATATGTGAAAGCATCTCTGCACTTTTCTAATAGTTATGGTAAGATACCATAGCAATAAATACGTATTAAAAGGAATGTAAACCTCACACAATATAATTAGTTCTAAGTAGTCATAAAACTGAGTCATGTATAGCAAAGGTATGCTGAGCTGACTTGTACATAATAAAAAAAAACATGTTGGATGAAATTGGATTGCCAGAGGGTGCAAGGATTCACCCTGCAATATAATCTTAATTGATTTGGTTCCGGTTTGGTTTAAAATATAGAATCTAGGGCCACAATCTTTTTTCTATTAGTTAGATGGTCATTTTTACTAATAATTTCTAAAAAATGTATGGCTAATTTCATGCCAAATCGACTAGAGCCGTATTTCAAAGTATCAGATTTTGTTCAAATTTTGTCCTTGCATAGATACATATGAAATGTCATTAAATTATTTTTTCCAAATTTTTTGGATTAAAAATGGCCAAAGTAGAAGTTTTCAATTTTTGGCAAATTCTGCTACCCATCACTCTATATCATTTAACTGAACTTGTCATAACTCAGTAGTGTCACATAGTAAAAAAGTAGCAGGCTTCGAAGGCAAATTTTAGTGTTCTTACAAATTTTGACATTGCTCCTTTGTTACAACTATCACCCTTTTGAAACTTTTTTTATAGAATCATCTTAGTATGTGCTTGGTATAGTTAAAAAATAAAAAGGGTGTTTTTTGTAGTTTTGGAAAAAAAAATTTTTAGAAAAACTTACCTCAGGGCCTGCTACTGTTCTATTGTGCAATGTATTTGCACATTTCTTGATATACGGTGAAAGATCCAAAAACTAGCTTCAATCTGACACCTGAGGTGCTATCCATTGGGCTGATTTACTGATCTGGTGTTACCCTAGGGTCATCTGGTTCACTTATTTGTTGTTCCATTGGCCCTGGTTCATGATGATTCAAGCTGATCTGTATTAAGCTAAGATCACACACGGCTACTTTTGCTGCAGTGCAGCATAAAAAGCAGCGCAGCACAAGTGAATCCTATTGTGAACTCCCCTGCAACCTTAAAAGTAGCACATGCAAGTCGCTTGCATGCAGTATTTGTTTGCTGCACGCAGTCCAAAAAGTAGTTGCAATGGCTGCAAAAAATATATATTTCGTTGAAACTTTTGCAGCGGCTGCGCCTGCAGTATCAATCTAGTTCTGATGTGGAGAGTGTGTTTTGTTTATTATTAAAGGTGTCACCGTTCTCAATAATGCAAAAATTACTTTGTTATGCGTTTTTCTAAATGTAATTACGTTGTAAAGAACTTTTTGTAGTTCTTATAATAAATAGTATAGCGAAATATTTTAATGCAAAGTGGAATCATTTTAATCAGATTTTCTTTAATTTTTTTAAAGAATTAAATAAAATTTCAAAAACAAACACCCTCGTTCAACAGAGCATATCATTTCCTTTCAGAAAAATGTCAGTATTTGTTTTTAACTTCAAAGATGTCTCTGATTTTGTAACAAATTTAAGTCTGTATTAATGCATCCCCTTAATAACAGAACAGCTAATAAACTGTTGCAGTTAGCTTAATTATACCCATAATGGACACAAATTAATGTTTCTTATTAATTCAAACTTGTTAAAAACCGACATGCACAATACGAAACACCATAGAATCATAAAATATAATAATAATAGAATACTGCACCTATGCTGCAGCTGTTGGTTGCACACTGGAAAAACGTGTTGTGTGTGAACACTGCAGCCTTTTATTAGGCTTGCAATTTTAAAGGGTAGCTGTAGTAGAAAAACTTGCATGCTGCGTGCTACTTTTAGGATGTGTGTGAACACCACGCGAAACTTTTGCAGCCGCAACTCTAAAACTGCGCTACAAAAGTAGCCGTGTGTGATCTTAGCTTTACCTCCCCCCTTGCCCTTCAAGTACCTAGTTCTTGAAGTGTGTATAGTGATCTGCGGAGGGAAATATCAGCTGATTGTGGTTTTTGAAATAATAACCTCTAACAATCTGAAAGATTTCTCATTTTCATTTGAAACATATTATTATGGTTTGTAGGTAATTAGGTAGTTAGTTAATAAACTCAACAAAGAAATTACGAGGGTCGTTTTTTTTTCAACCTCCAATAGGCTGTAAATAAAAGACAAATGTATATAAAAAAAGTCATTTTATTATTAAAAGTTCTGTATACTTATGGTTACTTTTCGACATACTCACCATAAAGATTGAGGCATTTGTTGTATCTGTGAACAAGCTTTCCAATACTGTCTTCATAATATGTTGCCGCCAACGCATTTAAATGAGTCTTGATGTTGTCTTGAAGATCCTCGGTAGTTTGGTACTGTCCTACTGTCTAAATACTGTCCTCCTAGCCACATCTTCAGTTCAGAGAAAAGATGAAAGTCACTAGGTGCTAGGTCAGGACTGTATGTCGGGTGATCGAAAATGTCCCATTGAAATTGCTCAAGGAGCCGTTGTGTTGCAACAGCACTATGTGGACAGGCTTATCATGGATCAGAACAAATTTCAGAAGTCAGCATTCCTCTTTTCTTATTTTGAACGTCTCTCCGCAAAGTTTTGTCGTAAATTTTCACAATAAACTACCGAGAATCTTCAAGACAACGTCAAGACTCATTTAAAAGCGTTGGCGGCAACATTGTATGAAGACGGTATTGGAAAGCTTGTCCACAGATACGACAAATGCCTCAATCTTTATGGCGAGTATGTCGAAAAGTTACCATAAGTATACCGAACTTTTAGTAATAAAATGATTTTTCTATATACATTTGTCTTTTATTTATAGCCTATCGGAGGTTGAAAAAAAAACGACCCTCGTATATCAATTCAGATCGTTTTTTTGTACTATTTAGAACTGTTGTAATTAAAGATTGCTGTTCCCAATTGCAATACCAGGATGAGTTTCTCATTAGATTAGTTTGCACCAGAAACTAATTGCCATTATCGGCTTCTTGTAAATGAGGAAGATTTCAACAGAGCTCAGAATGGTATTCAGATATTTAATATCGTGTAAAAGAATGCAATACCCGTTATGAAAGTTTTTAGGAATGAGTTTTATGATTGGAGTTACTTCTCTGTGTGTTTCCTTATACAAAACCTATTTACTATTAAGCACATCCAGTTGTGCAGTAGCTTGATAAATTATACAGTTTTCTGCTCTAAATGAGTTAAATTAAACCAATGTTATTTTAATTTTCAGACGTGAGATTGCAGTATTTTTTCAACTTGAATTATCAACAAAATTCTCAACATGTTAGAAGTTTCGACTTAGGAGTTTAAGAGCGCAGAAAAACGCTTTAAGGTAATATAGATAAAATGCTCTCATTATCAAAATAAATCATTTTGTTTTCTTTTTATACACCATTGGTGATCAAGAATTCCTAAAGAAGCACTAGATTTCTCTATTAGTATTTAGTATTAAATAAGTAGTATTTTACTGGAAGACGTTTGAACCAGTATAAGAAGTGGTTTATATAATGATCATCTCTCTCTGGTTGGGCATTGTAGTACTGAAATTACTGTAGTACTACGCTACTATGAGTTAAACATTTTTTTACTTATCTGTTTTAATAACTTGTTACTTAACCTGTTTTTTAATAAATAAATTCTATATCTGATATATTTTTTTTATTGGTGATTACAATTATTTTTTAATTGATAACATTGCATGAATGGATGAAGTTAAAAAAAGATTGTTTTTAGAATATTATATTTCAAATAAAAAATTGTTATAAACATTTGGTCTTTCAATTCGAAGATGACATTCATCGATTGCTCCCAGAACATTGTTTATGGCTTTCCGTTTCTGGAATGCACTAACAGTGGTTGCAACTCGTTCATTAGTTGGCTATCGAATATATTGTGTCCTTAAGGACAAAATAAAATTTAAAACCCTTAACAGTACTCTGTGAGCTGAACTTGAGGAAATCTATCAGAAATTTGTCTGAATGTTTCATTATTGACCAAATACCATAAAGTGAGAAACAATGATTCTTCAGCGGAAATCTTTTCTCTTCCTCCATGCTTCCCAGTAGGTATGAAATTACTTGATGCTAAACGACCTGAATAATAATGAAAATGGTTAACATTTACCATTCTACAGAAGCTGTAATACTAACCAATTAATATTTCAGCCGTAGTCCTTGTAATTCTAAAATGACTTTTAAGTTATATCGCTATACTCCTTAACAACTAGCACAGTATATCCTTCAATTTTTGGGATAGGTTGGGGTTTTTTTATTAAATTATTTTCCAAATCACTGTCGCTAGATTCGTTGCTGCTGCTGCTATCATCTGATGCGAGCGCTGATGTTAGAAACATTATATTTTCCTGTAAGAAACCTTTAATATAACAGTGTCTAATGTATTTTTTCCCTCATTTATTTACATTATTCATAACTGCAACAAAGTTTCACTCTTATAATAGTAATGAAAATGTTACTTGTTTTGTTGCTATAGGTTAGGTTTTATAATCTGTCAAGATTGTGATCTAAAGTTGTTCCATTGGCAAATTATTATGAACCGATCTTAAGATGATCTGATCATATAGAACTGGATCAGTAGATTAACCCAATGGAAAGCACCTCTGAATGAGCTATACCTTATTTAGTGTAAGTTTACGTTCACGTCATTACTAAACTATGACGTCAATGCGCTGTTGCCATATGGAATTGGATATTCCTTGCTTGATCCAACACCTTTGCTGCATATTTTCAGTGTACATTTTTAAAAGAATTATTCTCTTATGAACAATATGACTGTTCATCCCCATCCATCCTCCCCATCATTCCTTGTCTTGGATGGTCATTCTTATAGTATACGAATCCAATTTGTCGTAAGGCAATGGATAAATAACTTCTACTTCCTTCATACATGAACTTGGATTTCAATTTTTTTGTACTGTGTCAGGTACTTACTGTTCTTATATATGTACAGTAAAGTCTCGTTGATCCGAATCTACGTTAATCCGAATGCCACTATAATCCGGACCCGCAATTTATTTACATTGGGTTTATTGTAATCCGGATTTAAAGGTTTTGATAATCCGAACTTTCAAATTAATTGTTTTTAGTCCTCAAGTTTTGTTTATAGTAACGAATGCAATGGATATTCAGATGTGTAATTTGATACAAAACTACCGTTGTAGATAAAATAAATGATTTTATTTTATTTATGTTTACATTATATAAATTTGTCTGGCAAATTCTTGTCATAAAAGTCACATATTTTTTAGAAGTGGTTACATTGCAACTTCACAATTCGTATTAGTTACAAAGGTTTATAAGTTAAAAAAGAATTGATACTTCTTTTACGAATTACGACTTTATGTATCTCCGCCATACATAAAAAGATTTTCTGGTAAATTTAAAAATTGTTAAATGTTTACAAAATCTGAAGGATCATATAACAACGTTAAAAAAAACTTTAAAACCTGCTGAATATCCGGAGATGGAAGAAAAGTTGTTTGGACGGTTTTTGATATGTCACCGATACCCTCCGAAATTTTGGACGAAAAGGCAAAGCATCATTATCCAGCAGCGTGCGGTGCATATGAAACAGTGGAAGCAGTCGTGATGCAACGTATGTGCTATCACACTCGTACGCTATGGTTCCACTGATTCGTATACTCTGCACGCTACTGTGACTTTCTTAAAGATGGTTTGAAAACGATGACGTCAGGGTGAGTAAAGATTGGATACTTAATTTTAAAAAGACAATTTGCGTGTGTTAAAAATCGTGGAAGAATAGCTGTTCAATGATTCGCACGTAGTGAAGCCCTTTAAGAAATAGTTGCAAAGCGATGGATTTGCAATGGGTAGTAGAAAATTTGAAACAACTGTGATGCCGGAAGGTTTAAAAGAAAAATCTATCTAACGTATTAAGTTCAAAAAACAGGAAACAAGTAAAAATCACCCCCTTTTTTGGTTAACGATATATTAATGCAGAATATTATTTCTTGTGTTTTTAGTCTTTGCGTAAATATTTTTGAGTTCTTTTTAAATAAATGTTTTGCAGAATGTTTTAAATGCATTTATTTACAAATAAAACATTGTAACTCTACAGACGCGGTAATCCGAAAACAGCGATGATTTGGATTGCCCCTGTTTTAATTAGTCCGAATTAGCGAGCCTTCACTGTATTTCATAAATTTCATTGCCAATATTTGCATCTACAGAGGATCAATTTCAGTAGTTTGTTTTCGATTTCGTTTCCTCTTTGGACTGGAAACTTCTTCCACAGATAAAATGTTGGAAACAGTCTTAAGATATATTCTCAGTGCTTGAGAAACTCTTTGGAATTCTATTCAGTTAATGCAATTGTAAATACAAAATAGGTAACAAACTATTGTAAACCGAACTTACAAAACACAAGAAATAAATTTGACAATACAGCGTGTCGCTTACACAGGTGTACCAACCTGTTTTTCTGTTGAAATAAATGTGTATTTTCTCATTAAATTAACAAATTACGTTTTGGGTTAAAAACCTATTTGTATTTATTCTATAAATAAATGTATTACTAAATATATGAAAATTAAATTTTATTATTTTCGATAAAGCAAATAATCTTTATTCATAAAATTCAATTTTGAAAGTTATTATTTGCACAGTTGGTTGTACTCTTACGTCACTACTTTTATATCTATGACGTGAACGTAAACTTAGACTAAACGGTGTATAGATAACTAAAAAAATAAGGGAGTTATGGCAATTTTAGTCAGATGATGCAGAATGTTATTATTGAAATTCTGCTATGATACACTCTGCATCATTTAACTGAAATAGTAATAACTACCTTATTGTTTGAGTTATCTAACACATTCAGATGTCATATTAAAGCTAGTTTTTGGATCTTTCAGAGTATATCAAGAAACGTGCAAAGACATTGTACAGTAAAACAGTAGCAGGCTCTGAAGGTAAATTTCTTCAAAAATGATTTTCTAAAACTACAAAAAACACCCTTTTTATTTTTTAACTATACCAAGCATTTTACTAAGATGATTCTATAAAAAAAGTTTCAAAAGGGTGATAATTGTAACACGGGAGCAATGTCAAAATTTGTAAAAACACTAAAAATTGCCTTGGGAGCCTGCTACTTTTTTACTGTGCAATGTTTTTGCACGTTTCTTGATATACTCTGAAAGATCCAAGAACTAGCTTTAATCTGACACCTGGATGAACCAGATAACTCAAGAAATAAGGGAGTTATGATAAGTTCAGTTAGATGATGTAGAGCGACGGGTAGTAGAATTTGCCAAAAATCTAAATTTTCAAAAACTTCTACTTTGGCCATTTTTAATCCCAAAAATCTGGAAAAAATAATTTAATGACATTTCATATGTATCTATGCAAGGACAAAATCTAAGACATTGAAATATGACTCTAGTCGATCTGGCATGAAATTAGCTGTATAGTAATATTTAGGCACTTTTATATTATAAAGTGAAAGTTTTTACATAGAGATAAGCCATTGTAGGTCCGCGAGATTCTATATCTTATCCCATTTATCTACCTTATAAGTTATAACCTAGAAGGAAGATTATGCCTCCGTATTCTACATTTTATCCATGATTTGTAAGAATTGTATAATAAATAAAACTATTAAAATTGTTATTTTTTTCAACCAATAATTAAAACATACCAACAGAAGTGAAGGTACAGCAACATGCTTTAGCACACGCTGACCCGAAAATGTTCTTTTATGGCAATTTGTTTGAAAGCGCAGGCTACAAATCAAGGCTCTTTCAGGTAACTGTAATTGTTGATTTGTCGAACTAAGGAAATATATACATCAATATGATTTTTTGCTTTTTTCTGTTGCTGTATCATAACCCCAATGTAAAATTTGAAACCATTTTTCTCTTAAGGTAAGAGTTATAGGAAAGGATAATACCTGGAAATACATGGGAAAATGGATCACGGTGAAAATCTTTCCAACTCGGGGAATGAATCCGTCATTTGATGCTGAAAAAAGTTTCCAATACAACTTGGGTCTAAAAATCCAGGTGTCCAAAGTTACAAGCTTATCAAAAACGGCTGTTTTGTGGCCATTAACGTGCAATATATATATAAAATCAATAATATAAAAATACAAAAACGTTTTTGTCTCATAAAACTAAGTCAATACTCTCTTCTTACAACTCGCCGATACATACATCGAAAACACCTCGGTACTGCCGGCATTAGCATTACCCAATGTGCACTACGAGGAGGTGTGGCCCTGAAAAGGGCCGTTTAAGGGTTGATAATATACTGCTTCCTATTCAGCATCGAGGACATTATCCAGTAGAACATTGTTCGGCCATTTAATATGCTGTTGATGTCTGGCATATACCAAAACCCAGATAACACTTGCAACATGACTGCAGCATCCAAGAGTTCGTGCTCCAGCAGGGCAAGTACAATAATATCCCAAGATTATGTCATATATATCGTATTCTTGGTCAGCTCCGGGGCGATATTCAGGATCAAAAGCTATGAATATCACGTGCTTCCGCCTGTTCTGATATCGAGAACTATCTGAAGAACAGTTACGGGAGTTGACTTACGGGACGTATCAGATCAAACTAGCTCGAAAGTTATGTCCAAGATAAAATGTCTCGAGATAGAGAGGATGAGTTCCAGTTAGATAGGCTCTTGCATGATAATAATGGTTTTTGGGATATGCCAGACATCAACAGCATATTAAATGGCCGAACAATGTTCTACTGGATAATGTTCTCGATACTGAATAGGAAGCAGTATATTATCAATCCTTAAACGGCCCTTTTCAGGGCCACACGATGTGCGAAATTCGACCGCGCAACCTCCTCGTGGTGCACATTGGGTAATGCTAATGCCGGCGGTACCGAGGTGTTTTCGATGTATGTATCGGCGAGTTGTAAGAAGAGAGTACTGACTTATTTTTATGGGACAAAAACGTTTTTGTATTTTTATATTATTGATTTTATATATATATTGCACGTTAATGGCCACAAAACAGCCGTTTTTGATAAGCTTGTAACTTTGGACACCGGGATTTCTAGACCCAAGTTGTATTGGAAACTTTTTTCAGCATCAAATGACGGATTCATTCCCCAAATTAGAAAGATTTTCACCGAGATCCATTTTCCCATGTATTTGGTGCGGGGTCCTTTATGAAATGATATTGTAGGATCAGTACTATTACACATTGAAATGCTGCATTTATACTTTTAGTGCTAGTGCTTACCATTACCAAAGTGAACAAAGAAAAAGTAAGAAAACAAAACGAGAATTTATAATATACAAATTTAGAAATAACGTAATTATATTAATAAATAATGAAAGGTCTTAAAAGATTAAGAAGATATAATTTATTTGCAATACGCGCGAAGCTGTAAAAAAGAAAACAGCACAAAATTCAAGTAACTGACATTTGCATGTTATATATTCATTTCTGCCCGTTTTGTGTTTGGTGGCACCAGCGGAGAAACACGAACTACTGGAATGCGCAGGCCAGATAAGAGACTTCGTCTCGCAAAATCTAGGTCGTGATATGCAGTATAAAACAAACATTACCAATCTTACAAAATAAATAGTTTCCAGAACAATTTAACAATAACCTCTAGTATTAAATTGTTTTCAGTGTCATAAAGAGTTAATGCAAAGTAAAAAAATAAATTATAAGTTCATGGGAGCTTTCAGAGTACGCCAATAAAAGTCGCTATTGAATATATTGTTATTTATTATCACATATAAATACAAACTGATTATCTTAATAATAAATATTAAGCAGTAACATTAGTAAAGTCATGATGATGCAAACCTTTGGCAAGTGGCTTGAAACTTAGGAATTTCTTCTCTCAAATTTGCTATTAACCTTTTAACCATCTCTTCTGGGGTCCATCTTGGACTGTACGGATAATTGTCCAAACTCTGTATAAATGGTTTATCATTTTGCAAATGATAAATAGAACGTAAAGCTACTTTAGGTTTTTCTTGAGGGAACTTATTTCCTACAAAATATTAAATATTTTGAAAAATGGATTATTGTGAAATATAAGAAATACTAACCAATTTGTATAAAGACTAATGAATAAAAGTTATTCACTTCGCAAAGTAAGACTGCTTTAGAAAATATTGTATTGTCATATTCAATTATATTAGAACCACAGACAGAAATTATAAAACTGATATATTCATTCTTTAATTTATAATTGTTAGATACATGTTCAACTCTTTCTTCTAATAATTTTGTTATTTGTGCAATATAAGCAAGAAGATTATTACTGTCTTTGTTGAAAAATGGTATGTGCAATGTTGATGAAGTACCAATAACTTGTTCAAGTCTAGGTGACAATTGCAATTCGGGATGCCCTTTGGAGCTATCTGGTTTAATGGCTATCCTTAAAATGGCTGTATCTTCACTTGGATTTAACACACTGTCTGCTTTTCCTAATAATATACTAAAAGAGAAATAAAAAATACAAAAATGATTATTTTGAAAAATATTTTTTCAACTTACGGTTGAAGATATGGAGGAAGGTCAGAAAAATTAACATTTATGCAAATAAGAAAGTAAACAGCACCACTGTTGTCAATATAAACCTCTATCTTGTTCTCTCCATCATCTGTTTCTGCAATCAGATGCTGATATTCTGAATATAATGAAAAATATTTGTTGTCAGTTTGCAATCTTGCGATCTAGAAATTAAATTAATTATGATAGATGGAAAATATTTCCTTTTTGTGTATAAAAAAACAATTTGTTTATGTAGTTATAAATGCAAATTCACTTTATGTTGTTTTTTAATATATATTATGTAATTAGGAGATCAAGCGATACTTTAAATCCGAGAAGATGTATTATAATGCTGAGGCGCCAGCTGAGGCGTTATAACATCTTCGAGGATTTAAAGAAGCTTGATCTCCGTATTGCATAAGTTGTTTTATTTTATTTCATATTTCAATCCTAATTTTTCCCTTTTAAAATCCATCCGAATTTATTGCATAAAGAAGCAAGTTGCCTTGTCTGTGTCATCATACGCGTAACCAAGGAGATAAAAAGCAGCATGATTTACGTTGCCAACAACAACGGAGATCAAGAACGTCTTGAAATCCGGTGTCATTGACAACGGAGATCAAGATATACTTTATATTACTAATTGTGGTATATAAACAATTGTTTGAAATACAAAATGAAATAAAATATATTGTAATTTAGCGTTTACTGCCTCCAGCCTTACTTTCATGGAACTCCATAATCATAAAATAGAATATCAATACAAAGATTGGTTAAAGTTTCACGAGTTTTATAAGTATCTTAACCTAACAATATTGTTTCGACATTAAATGTCATTATCAAAGGTAGATAAGATTGATAAACAAACACGTTGCTAAGGATAAAAACATACAGAAAATAGGTAACTAGATACAATTCACACACAACACTTCTAATAAAGGAGAATTACTAAGCTCAGTTTGTTCATTCATTAAAGGTACTGTGCGTTTATGTTTGTATATTTCAAAAGCTTCTAAAATGTCTAATTTGTGTTTGTTGTTGCAAAAATGTAAGAATTTAATGTTGTTTTGAGGTGTCATTGGGTGGTTCTGTTCCAAAATGTGTTTGGCATAATTTGATTTTTCTGGATGTTTAAGTCTATAAGAGCGTACGTGTTCTTTGTATCTTATGTCGAGATTGCTAAGTGTTTGTCCAATATAAACCGAGTTACAAAAAGAACAATTCAAACGGTAAATGTCGGATTCCATGATATCTTGTGTTTTGTCTTTAGCATTGAATAAAAATGAAAAGGTGTTGGTGTTAGTTTTATATGTTATTTTGTAACTGGTGGTTTTTCATATTATAGTTGCAATTTTTTCTGATATCTTGCCAAAGTATGGTATTGATATGTAGTTTGCGTCTTGTATTTGAGTGTTAATAAAACATCTAACCTGTCACTACTTCAATCTATCAGACATAAAATTACAGAAAACAATCTAATTTCTGTTAAAGCAGATAAGGGTAACACTTTGGTAATCCTTTCGAAAGATGTATACTCACAAAAGGTTAATGATTTTATTGATAAAGAAAATTTAGATGTTTTTTTAAACAAAGATCCTACTACAAAATTCCAAAAAGAAATAAAACAAGCTTTAGCAAACTGCAATATCTGCTTTAATGAATTAGAAAAACAACAAATCATACATAAAAACCCACAACCACCAAAACTATATGGACTGATTAAAACACATAAACACAACATGCCTATACGACCAGTAGTATCATATATCAACGCACCTAATCACACCTTGTCCAAGAAACTCAACCATATTATTAACATCTTAGGATACAAATCGAAATACTCTGTCAAAAATTCATTAGAATTAGTAGAAAAGCTACAGAATATACATCTTCCAGTACATTCAAAACTTGTAAGCTTTGACATTTGTAACATGTTTTGAAATATTCCACCACAAGACTGTATTCCTTTGTTAGATAATTTCCTAGTTAATAGTAATGTAGAATTAGTAAAAAGATTAGAGTTAATTCAATTATTTGATCTTTGTATCAGTCAAAATTATTTCACTTTTAATAATATAATTTATTTACAAAAAGATGGTTTACCTATGGGTAATTCTCCGAGTCCTCTATTAGCTAACATATTTATGGATAATTTAGAAGATCGAATATTTGAATTAGATCTTTCTAAACACATTATTTTTTGGTTTCGTTATGTTGAAGACATTTTAGCTTGTTTTGACAGTTCTTTTGAGGTTATCAATGAACAGGGCCAGATTTAGAATTTTGAGGCCCTAGGGCCAGTATTTGGTGGGGGCCCCTTAAATTTCTAAAAAATTTTTAATCTCGGAAAAATAAAACTCCATATTAATTTTTGTACGTTTTTTTTATTATTTTGCTTACTTCTAAACGCTTTGAAGTACTTACATGAATGCCATTGCATGCCGAATTTTAAATGAAATGTTTTACATTGCAATTTAATAGGCCTTTTTATTTTAGATAAAAAAGCGTCACGTGGTCATCATTCTGTCTCTATCACGCTTTTAGTAATCTTTCTTTAGTACCTGCACAGAAAAAAAGTGGGTGCCACAGCTGTACTTGTAAGCACGTTTTTCGCACCGAACATAGGTACGGATATTGTACTTGTTTTGGAAGAGCTGGGGCCCCTGTTCGGTGCAGTCGCAGTACTTACTTTTAAATTCAACGGCTGTACCGATTTTAACCTCGTTTAAAAGCTGTGTCCGGACAGTCCGTACAGTCTAAGTGCAAATATCGCACAACAGTTCAGCTGTTGCACCTAATTTTTTTCCGTGTGGTTTCTTCATTTTTGGGATTTTGTTTTAATTGAAAAGCTCCATTGCATTGGTGGAGGCCCTCAACTGGTGTAGGCCCAGGGGCCGTGGCCCCGCCGGAATTTTTAATTCTTATTAACAGTCTTTACACAAACATCACGTTTATACTAGAAACAGAACAAAATAGTGCTATTAATTTTTTGGATTTAACTATTACAATTAATACAAACAATGAATTTGATTTTTCCACATACAGAAAACCCACAAACACAGATGTCACTATTCCTAATGATTTATGTCATCATAAAATGCATAAACTAGCGGCTTATAGATCTTTAGTAGACCGAGCTTTACTACTCCAATGAAACGATCACATTTTGATAAAGAAATCTCAATCATCAAACAATTAGCACATGCAAACCATTATAACCATAACATGATTGACACTTTAATTCAACAAAAAAAAGAATATTTCCAATTGACACTCAAATACAAGACACAAACTACATATCAATACCATACTTTGGCAAGATATCAGAACAAATTGCCACTATAATACGAAAAACCACCAGTTACAAAATAACCTATAAAACTAACACCAACACTTTTCATTTTTATTCAATGCTAAAGACAAAACACAAGATATCATGAAATCCAACATTTACGGTTTGAATTGTTCTTTTTGTAACTCGGTTTATATTGGACAAACACTTAGCAATCTCGACATAAGATACAAAGAACACGTACGCTCTTATAGACTTAAACATCCAGAAAAATCAAATTATGCCAAACACATTTTGGAACAGAACCACCCAATGACACCTCAAAACAACTTTAAATTCTTACATTTTTGCAACAACAAACACAAATTAGACATTTTAGAAGCTTTTGAAATATACAGACATAAACGCACAGTACCTTTAATGAATGAACAAACTGAGCTTAGTAATTCTCCTTTATTAGAAGTGTTGTGTGTGAATTGTATCTAGTTACCTATTTTCTGTAAGTATTTATCCTTAGCAACGTGTTTGTTTATCAATCTTATCTACCTTTGATAATGACATTTAATGTCAAAACAATATTGTCAGGTTAAGATATTAATAAAACTTGTGAAACTGTAACTAATCTTTGTATTTATATTCTATTTTATATTGTAATTAATTATGGTAACTGTATCTTGCAAACAACATGAATTAAACCTATTACAAGAAAATATCTATGCTTAAATCTTAGTGAAAGATCTGTAGGCAAATTAACCCCAGCTTTGTATAATAAATCTAACTACAAACCACACCATTATAGTATTTTAATTGAAAAATAGGTAATTATTCGATATACCGACCTCTATCGTACATGCATACATACGGAAATGCCAAGCGCTACGGGTTTTCGTCCGAAAAACGTCATAAAAACAGGTAAAAATTATAAAATATTCTTATCAGATGACATGAATACCATTTTTAAGCCAATTTCACGTAAATACAGCCAACTTTTTTACTAACTGTAACCTAACATCATAACATTCTAACCTCAAAATAGCCATTTTAACATTGTTTTTCTTATTAATTACCGGCGGATGTTTTTTTGGATTATTGTTTTCAAAGTTATTCTCTACAACTCAGTATAATTGGTTTACCTGGGTTCAGAAGGGTCGGTATATCGAATAATTAATGAAAAATATGTAAGGTGTTCGAAAGCCCCTGTGCCAACTTCATCATTGTATTTCTGATGAGATTTGGAATAAAAAAGTCTTAATAATTTTTTTTTTATTAAAGTCAAAATTTTGAGTAACTGTAGTCAATGTTTTTACAGAAGTACAGCTATAATTTATAATGCGTGTACAATCGAGTTTCACCATATAAGGCTAGAAACAATAAACAATCATTAATATTTGCTAATTACGATGGGTAATTGTAAAGTTCACATTTACATGAATTTGAATAAAATCCCGTTGTAACAGATAGTAGGTAAAGCATAAGGGTAAAAATAAAAAAATGTGCTATTTACGTAGGTAGATTTAGGAAAATGTTACAGCAAACGCATCATAAATTGGCGAGAGCCGGCGCATGCCGAAAGTACGATCGGCTTCCCCTCGTGTAGTATTTGCGAATGTTGCACTGTTCTAACAGTGGCGTAGGGCGCCTTATTTTATTTGCTTGCTGTATTTCAAACGAAATATTTCTAGCGGGACTGCCAAATTCCAAAGTAAATATTTTCATAAAATAAAATCATAATTTAGCTAATTGCACTCACTGAAAAAGTGAAATGAAACCATATTATAGATATTTAAATTAAATTTTCAATAATAAATAATAATGTTACAAAAAATATTTTGACTACATAATTATACCTATAATAGAGAAAAAGAAAGTTAATACGAGTGGTACTACAATAACGATCATATAATAATTTTTAAAAAATAAATACAATAGTTATCTACAATTTATGTTACATATTTTAACCGCTATCCTCAAAATCAGTTCCCAAGTCGGAATCCGAATCTTCGTCATTTACACTAATTATAAGTTGTTCGGTTCTAACGTCTATTATTTGTTCATTTTGCAAATAATTATTTTCACTTTTTATCACGTGTTCACAACGGCTCACCCAATCTTCTAAAGTTACAGAAGAAAAACTCGTTTTCGGCTAATTTCCACGCATCATTTAATTTAAATGTAGTATTTTTCTTAGCAACGTTGTTTTTAACTTGTGCCCAAATTAGTTCTATTGGGTTCAAATCTGGGTGGTACGGTGGAAGGCGCAGTACAGTATGGCCATTAGCATTGAAAATGGCATCAAATTTGTACTGAATGTACTGCTTTTTATGCCTTTTAATTATATCATATAACTGAGGTTTTAGCATTTGAGGTGAAAATGTTATTTTTTTTTTCAGTAAGCCAGGAGACCATATCTGCTTTTTTAGAATTGCTATTAGGAGCACGGTTTATTTGTACATTGTGATAAGGCGCGTTATCTATCACAACAACCGACTCTGCTGGCAAATTAGGTATTAATTTTTCCGTAGCCCATTTTTCATAATTTGATGAATTCATTTCATCATGGTAATCTCCTGACTTACTTCCAGATTTAAAAATGTTGAGGCAGTTTGGAATAAAACCCATGCTTCCACCTGCATGAATTATAATTAAGCGTTCCCCTTTTGAAATATTAGCAAGTAATCCATTATTACTGTCGTCACTCTAACTTTTTGATATAGTGTGCCCACTATGGATGTACGTTTCATCTAAGAAAACAATAGGACGCTGCTGTTGGCGAAAAAACTTAATTTTATTTAAATAGTCAATTCTTAAAGCACGAATTTCACTTTTTTCAATTAATAGTTTACGATTATTTTGAGTACGGCGCCACTTAAACCCCAGCTTCTTTAACACTGTCTGAAGAGAAGACACTTGCCCCTGCCACCCCAAATCATTGCGAAGTGTTTCTTGTAAAGCAGGAAGCGTAACTCTGCAATTTTCTGTTTTATGGAAATTATAGATTATACGGCGAAAATCAACCAACTCATAATCTTCAAGTGCGGTCACGTTACACACGCGACTTCGTTTTTTTTCCAGGACTTTTAAATAGTTTATCAGTCTCAGATTCAGGCAAGGTGTTACCTTCCTTAATAATCCTTTCGATAGTCCTTACGGATACTCCAGTAGCACTTGACACTTTTTCTTTAATTCCCTTCATACACTGATCTTCGTTTTGAGATTTTATCCATTTGTAAACGTTAAAAGCCATTTCGCGCGCTTGACTGTGAAGAGTTTTTCCGCGTAAAGTTGACGATATCGTTATAAAACTGATAAACTAAATTACAGATGGGCTGTTTCAAACAGCTGGTACTACTACTTGCACTAACAATAATGCAATGTGCCTTAAAATCCATTTTTAACGCTGGGTCATTCCAAGTCAAATCATCCAATGGTCTGAACCTTGACATCTTAGATTTTTATAATTTTTGGTACACTTATAGTACCCACGAAGAAGACAAAAAATATAAAATTTCAGATTTTTTTGACTTATGGTTTATGAGTTATAGCCTTCCAAAAATTCAGAAAACTCCCAATTATGACCGCGTTTTTAAAGTTTTAAACGGCCGTAGATTGAAAACTATGTGTCCTAGAAAGCTGAAATTTGTGTTATTGTCTTCAGTGTTTAATGGGCTTTCATTTGATATGCACCATGAGTACCATTAGAAAAATTTCATGTTATTTTGCAGAATCCAAAAAAGTTTTTTTAAAAACCCAAAATACGTCCCCTTTAATTTTTTTGAAAAAAATGTATGTTGTTCATACACTGATTGACTACTTCTATGCAAAATTTTAGGGTGGGATGACAATGGGTTCTTGTAGAAAAAAATATTTGTAATATCGCACAAGCAAAAGCAGGTAAAATCTGTATGTAGCTACGTCGGCAATGCTTGTCACAACAGCAAATATAAATTAAAAATTTGTTGCAACTTATTTTTATGTACCACTGCGATTTGTTTTATTTATTTTATTGTTTTTCATTCTGATTGACTACTTGTATGCAAGATTTTAGAATGGGATGACAATGGCTTCTTGGAGAGAAAGATATTTTAGTATCAGCAGCCTTGTATATTAACCTATCCCATAGCATTTGGCAGTAACAAATTTGTTTTAGAGACAAAACTGAGATAAACCTAACTAAATATAATAATAAATGTAATATTAATATATAATATAATAAAAATAATAAATAATAATAATTACTCTTTACAATTTAGTAATTACAAATGTGTACACATTTGTTATAATTTACAATAATTAGTTATAATTATAAGTAGGTACAGATCACAACAGGAGTGTTTCATGTCGGTACTTGCATGGAACTATAGTAGTGAAGGTATGTATTTCAGTGAACTCAAAAGTTCCACTCTTTTAAACCTTTGTCAGAAAACCAAGTTGTTGCTAAACACTATTACTTTAGTGAAAATGAATGTGTACAAAACGTGAAACACTAGACCTTATAACACTAATTAAATTTAATTTGTAGATGGCTATACTGTTAAAATAAATAAAAGAAATCGTAGTGGTACATAAAAATAAGTTGCAGCAAATTTTTAATTTATATTTGCTATTGTGCCAAGCATTGACGACATAGCTACATACAGATTTTACCTGCTTTTGCTTGCGCAATGATATTAGAAATATTTTCTTCTACAAGAACCCATTGTAATCCCACTCTAAAATTTTGCATAGAAGTAGTCAATCAGTGTATAAACAACATATATTTTTTTAAAAAAAATTAACGGGGACGTATTTTGGGTTTCTAAAAAAACTTTTTTGGATTCTGCAAAATAACATGAAATATTTCTAATGGTACTCATGGTGCATATCAAATGAAAGCTCGTTAAACACTGAAGACAATGACATAAATTTCAGCTTTCTAGGACAAATAGTTTTCAATCTACGGCCGTTTAAAGCTTTAAAAACGCGGTCACAATTGGACGTTTTCTGAATTTTTGGAAGGCTATAACTCATAAACCATAAGTAAAAAAAAACTGAAATTTTATATTTTTTGTCTTCTTGATGGGTACTATAAGTGTACCAAAAATTATAAAAATCTGAGATGTCAAGGTCCAAATTAATTAATTTTCTGGTTGAATTGATATGGAATGACCCCGCTATATATATCTCATTACTTAAATTTCCCAAAAGAGAAAGCATAGTTAACGATTATTATCAAATCAGAGTTACTCATACTACCTATTAACATTCCTCGAACAGTATTTGACTCGCTTACGCAAATTATACATTACTGTATATTTATTTGTTTATTGTCGAGATCCGGTCATTCTTGTGGGACTATTTTCTAACTCATATTTTTAAGAAAATGAACGCAGTCTGCTCAGCCACTGCTTAAATCTCACTCGGTTCATGCCAGTGCGCAACCAAAGCTCTCGCCAATTTATGTTGCGCGAACTGTAATTAGTTTAAAAACTAACGTCAATTTTTTTTTTCATTAGTTTTACTCATGTATTGATAGAAAAATATATTGGATGAAATCGCTCTCTGTAAAAAATGTATCATTTTCATATTTATTATGTTTTGTGAATTGAATTTTGTCTTGTCGGTAACACACTCGTAATCCCCTTGATTCGTCGAAATTTTATTACTACTGGATGAATCCGGATATATTACGAAATTAGGTAACCATATACTTGTGAAATAAAAATAAAATTTGATATATCAGCCAGAGATAAGTTATAAAATCAAAATTTAGTGAATAATAATAATTGAATCGGTCAATGCAGAAACTGAATATGTCCCAATCACCTTATTTTGAGAAAAACAAGAAAACCTAAATTACTCAATGTTGCTTTTATAGACCTACGTGACTTTTTGGGATAAGAAAGAAGGGTATCTTTCAGGTAAGATCACATGGTTCAATGTACTTAAAGTTTAGTATTCTAAGAGAAAAAAAAATGCATATAAGACGTGGACATATTCAGTTTCTGCATTGATTGCAAATAAAATGCAAAGAATACGCAAGAAACTATTTTGTGGCAAAAGAACAACTGAACTTAATATTAACAAAAGAAATCTGAAAATTCTAAAGTAATAGAAATAAAAATATTTTATAGTTTTTATATTATAGTTTCACTTTCTCCTTCGTAAACACTGTTACTAGTTGATTTATACATTTTTGCATAGAGAACTTCACTCGACTTGCATATATCACTTGCATACGTCAAAACAACGCGACGATGGCTTCATTTGATATCAGCTCAGCTGTTTTACTTCAGAGCATCCTAGATATATAAGACATATGCTACAGAGATTAAACATGTCCTAGGCTTATTCAGTTTCTGTACTATACCATCGCCTTTCTACGTTATAGAAAAGCAGGGTATGTTTAATTTTTGCACCATTCAATCGGGCACCCTTGAATTATGGTGAATTCATGTACAACTCAATTTACACAAAAAGTGGACATATTCAGTTTCTGCATTGACCGATTCAATTATTCTTTTCAATAAAACTTCAAGTAGTTTGGTGTTTAGAGGAATTAAATGTTCAGTATCTTCAGCTGTAACAACGGTGTGTGTACGAGTGCAAGAGTTGGCTAGAAGAAACCCAGGCAACATCTCGCATGCAAGATGACTTAAGATGGCAAACAGAATCATGCGTTTATACATCACATCAGATGATCCGAGTCCACAGCTAAATAAATTAGCTGAATTTACAATAAAAGTTTACGTTCGTAGTTCACTATTAAATGTAAGTTTACAATCATTCATGCATCCAAACATTTTTTTAAAGTGGTACAGTGCAGCAAGTACTTGGATGCTGATCTTAAGCGTATTGTCATTCAACAAAGTCAATTTTGATGCTGAAGATTACAGTAAAACATTAGGAGTAAAATTTTTAATACGTATATGCTTTGTCTGCCAACCGTCATGTCATCACAACTACATATTATCCTTAACAATTGAATAATTTGGGTCAACGCATCATCAACATCTTTGTAAACATATCCGATAAGATAAGTGTAAACAGCATCTAATGTTACCTCGACTGTTAAAAATGTCATCAGATTTTACATTTTAACATTTTATTTGTCATCGATGAATACATACACCTCAATAACGGGTTATAATTAAAAATTTGATTATGTTTTAAGTGTCATAGTGTAATGATGTAATTTAAAGAAAATTAATTATGCAAATTTTTAGTTATAACCCGTTAGAAGTACAAAATAGGGAAAATTGAATCAATTTAATCGAATATGTACACGTTAAGCATCATGTTAGCTCTTCTTAAATAAAATCAATTTGTGACTACTGAACCTTTCAAACTGGTCTGCTGTTTATCTTATCAGTTAAATTACAGAGGCGAGCATGTGATCGTTTATTTTATTTTTACGTATACGTATAGTATATGTATCATTTTTTTATGAATAATAAATAGTTGTGGAACGGATCATCCGAGTTTCCATTATTTCTTATGGGGAAATTTGCTTTGATTAACGAGTGCTTTGAATTGCGAGCACATGTCCGGAACGAATTACGCTTGTAAACCAAGGTGCAACTGTATATAGATTCGATTGATTGGCAATCCACAACTGTGACAGAGCCACCTCTCAGCAATCCAAGTGCTAGAATTAATTGCAGAAACTGGTTTAGTGAAAGGAAGGAGTTCAAAATTCCTTCACACACTCAAGCTGTTGACAGGATTGTGAAAGACGTCACGGAGGCTTTAAAACATGTCTCCGGTTTCAAGGAAAGGGACGGCTTCATCCGGTCAAAGCTGCTAGACCAGAAACATCTTCTTTATTTTAAGACAAAAAGTAATTTCAAAACCACTACCATGGATTAAATAACAAATAAGTGATTTGTTTTATTTTGAAGCAAATAATACCATTCTTATTCCATAAAATACTAAAAAGTGCATGATAAACATATTTGTTTTATTTTCTAATAGCCTAAAGTATTTTGTTTTCTTTGAGTTTGTCAGCAACAACAAATGATGAGAACTTAGCCAGATGAAGAACTTTGGTTTCAGATTGAAAACGGCGACGACAAAATTCACACAATTCTGTAGAGCTGTCGACAAAGTAGCAAACAATGGAAAGAACATAATCATAATCAAATATCAATTTATATGATCATATATCAAGATCAATTTTGGATTAGAGTTTTTATATTTCATTTTTGTAATAATGTATTAGAAAAAATCTCATTTTTCTTGTCAAGTTTCAAGTTTGAATAAAATGCGGGAGACCCTAAATCTTGCCTTAGGGTAATACTTTTTTTATATTTTTATTTCACATCCTATTGTTAAAATTTTTCAACTTGGAAAAACAAATCACTTCATCCTTCATCATAAAAAAATATGGAAAAAGTTAATTTTTTGAAGAAAATTATAAACTTTAGGCGTCTTGCGGGAGACCTAAAACTTTATCAATTGGGCAAAATTTTGTTGTTGTATGTGTGGGTCTATAGAGACAACATTAATTATATGATATCCTGACCCCCATTAACCCAGCTAAACCAATGATACTAGGTTGTAGAGAATAACTCGGAGAACAATAATCTGAATAAAAGTCGTGGTGGTCGTCCGTAATAAGAAAAAAATACGCTAAAAAAAGTCTTGAGGTTAGAATGTTGTGTTGTTAGGTTACAGTTAGTAAAATAGTTCGCTGTATTTGTGAAAATGGCGTAAAAATGTTGTTTGTATCATATGACAAGATTTTATTTTTTACCTGTTTTTGTTACGTTTTTCTAACGAAAACCTCTTAGCGCTCCATATTTCAGTATTTTAAATTTAATAGAACACCTTTGGTAAGTCTATCTTTTAAAATAAGCATGTTCTATAGGGGGTCAGGATATCATATAATTATCGAGCCACAATTTTATCAACTTGAAATTTTGAATTTCCAAAAAGTTTTTTTTCGATACATCCTAATGTACAATGATTTAACAATCATTCATGAAAGATGATGATAAGTAGCTAACACTTTAAATTTTAAAGCGAATCAAACATGTTAATAACATGTTGTGAATTGTAATTAATGCAGCACATGTAAGAAAACAAATATATTTATTTTTAAATACCATCTGTTACAACAGGATTTTATTTGTTTATCGTAATTAGCAAATATTAATGATTGTTTATTGTTTCTAGCCTTATATGGTGAAACTCCATAATCATGAAATAAATAAAAGATTAGTAAAAGTTTCACAAGTTTACTATAATCTATCTGACGATTGCTTCGACAGCTAAGCTGTCATTATCATTTTATTTATTTCATAAATACTAATGAACCACACAGATACATACACAAACAGAAAATGTGTATAATGCATTTTAAACTAAACAGATTTACATGGGTTCAAAATACCTCAAGTGGTTGATAAAAAACCTACGCAACCCCTTTAAATTATCTAAGAATGTAATAACTCGTTTTATTAGACAGGCATAGACAAATATGCATTATTTTTAAAATATGAGTGATTGACCTCACATTTTATTGTTAAGCTATTGCCAAGAAAACAATCTAATATGTTTTGTTTTGAAGAATTCATCACATAACTTACTGTAGGTGCTAAACACAATACCCTTTTTTATTTGCAATTTTTTTTTGAAAACTACGCTTGTGAAAAAAAATGTTATAGGTAATTTGTCTTTGTGTCATTCTTAGTAATTTCAATTACTCTAACCCAGAGGTTCCTAAAGAGTGGGTTACAGACCGATTTTTGGCGAGTCACATTTAAATTTTAAAAATATTTTGCACCAAGAAGCGGGGAATCTTTGACATTCACAAAAAATAACTATTTCTACTTGGTTACTTTGTATTGGTTATCAAAAAATTACTAAGTAGCATTACTTTATTACTAAAGCAAGCTGTCAAACACGCTGTAGTGATCAAGTAGCAAAGAATACATCGCATATCTCTAATTTTCACCCCCCCCCCCCCTCTACCTCATTGGAGATAGTTACAACAGTGCACTTCACATACTCCTAATTATGTAACTGAGAAATAAATTTAAAATCACTATTATATTTCCAACTGCCGTTAAGTTTTTTTTTTTGTTAAAAAATGTTTTATTTAAATTTTTTAGCTAGATTTATGTTTCTTAATTAAATGTTTCAATAAATAAATCAGTATACTCGAGCTACATGCTCCTGATTTTACACATGTTCGATGTTTGATTGAAAGCATGGTATACCATCTCAATTAATAATGAATATGAAGCAATTGGTTTCAATAAATGAACTTAAACTTGTATATACAGGCTGTTTACTAAAAAAATGCTGCAAGCCACAACTCCACTATTTATGGTCCGATTTCGATAAACCAAACCTGGCCAGTAATAGTCAACTTTTGTTTCTTAAGCCTAGAAAGAAATTACACTTATACTGTTTTAGTAGTGCTTATAGAATCATTTTTTCTGGTTTTGGGCTTATCAAAATCGAACCATAAATAGTGGGAGTTATGGCTTGCGGCATTTTTAGTAAACAGCCTGCATAATGTTAATTAACAGCTATTTTATTTATTTATCATTAGCTAAGTGATGTTACATAGCAATTCCGCTTTCTCCTTTCTTTGCTCAAATGGGTAATAAATAAATATTAACATCAATTGTATTTCTGCCTAAAGTTTTTAAACACAAATCATATCAACAAAATGTTTTTAGGATACTCTACAAAATTAGCAGTTTTAATTTAAATTTATTTATTTATTTATTGAACATCGGACTGAACTATGTTAATATCAGCTCCTACTAATCTAAGTATTGTAGCATTAGTAAGAAAAGCACATAACTCCATTTTTAAACGAAAATAAGATTTTAACACTATTTTGTGTAAAACCATTTACAGGACCATCTCAAAAAAGCACGTAACTCTCAGAATTAATTCGCACCTCAAAAACACCATAAAGAAAACCACGTAAATACATTTTTATGTTGGTAATATCGCATAACTCCCAGTTTGTTCATGTATTTGTACTGGTATGTATGTGTGCTGAGATAGATAATTTAGAAACAATTTTTTTGATCTCATGCACATTTTATTAAAATGGAGTTATGTGCTTTTCTTACTAAGGCGAAAAAATAATACTTAAAATCAACAATATATTTTCATGTGAATACTAGATGGCCTTAAAGGTATTAAAATCAGTCTTTACATAAAAGAATCCATTCTATTGAAAATTTAATTTTATGGCAGTTGATTATTTTATTGACATTTTTAATGGTCAAATTGACAAATAACAAATTAACCTTACAAGAACGATGTCATTTTTAAAATAATGTACGTCAATAAAGTTAGCTTTGTATAATTTTCAAAAATTTTAGTGCCATAATTTTGGACTATATGGACTAATTTTGGACCAATTCAAAAAATTTTGACCAATCCCTATTTATCAGAAATGGAGATTTTAGACCCCCACCATATAAATATAAACGATAAATCAATTTAAACTAGGTTATAATTTTGGACTAATTAAAGACTATTCTTTAGCATATAACACATTTTTGAAATCAACCCCTGAATAGAAAATTACCCCACATGAATAATACCACAAAATTAAAAATGATGAAATTCAGGAAAACACCATATTATAATTTATTAATTTTGGACTAATTAGGGACTATTCATTGTCGCATAACCCATTTTTGAAATCAACCCCTAAAATCGGTAAATCGTCCCTTGTGAGTAAAACCATGAAATCAAATAACAAACCGCTGATAATAATAAATATATCACGTATATTTGGGGCCTGACCACAATGGCCAATCGCTATTTTGGCTGTTGTGGTCATAACCACAACAGTCTCCGTGACCATAACGGCCAATTTGACCATATCGCCCAACTCGACACTTGACCATAACGGCCACCATGACCACAACGGCCAACTAGAAATTCCACCCAATCCGCCATTTTGACCACAACGGCCACCGACGCTTATGTATTGGCGTCGCTGGTGGCGATGACCACAACGGCCAACTAGGATGAGTGACCACAACGGCCAAAATGACCACAACGGCCAACTATAGAGCGTGACCACAACATCCAAAATGACCATAACGGCCAACTGTGGCGAGTGACCACAACGGCCAAAATGACCACAACGGCCAACTTTTTTTCATACTGTTATTTTGGTTTTGTTAAAGCTCATTTCTCTCTTTTAATTTAGTCTGTATTTCAATAAGGTACGTCCAGAATTTAACAGCGAGGTCTGATCTCAAAGTAGCGCCGATTTAACGTGACTTACCTATATTGAAAAATGCACCTCTATATACAACTGCAGCCCCATGCAGTTGACGAAATTTTTCTTTCTTAGTTTCTCGGTAAGTATCCCAGGCAGATTAAATGCTGAAAATTTGATACAGGTACACTATAACTATTTACATAATCATGATACTTTAGTTCACAGGGTAGTTTATCTTTGACATCAAAAGAAGTTTTTTTTCTATTACTTGTTTACCTACAGAAATGTTTCCATTTTGGGGACGTTTAAAAAAGTACGAAAAAGAACTATAAAACAACACGTTTGAAGTTTTATTTGTAGATTTTCATTGCATTGAATTTGAAGCACGTAATTAGCTGTTTTAATCAGTTTTAAAATTTAAACTAAATGTAAATCTTCCCTAAAAAGTAAACACGATATCTACGAATCTGTCCAGTACTTAATAAAATCAATCTAGGGAGCATCATGGGACGTATCCCCAGAAACAAACCGCAATAATCCAAAACAGTATTGCTCCATACGTATCCGAGAGAAAATACAAGAAAAACGAGCTCTTAGAAAGAAATGGCAGATTACATACTCGCGCACCAGCCGATAAAACGTAGATTAATAGGGCCGTCAAAGAGTTTAAGAAATTATTAGATGAGCAGATTGTCTAAATGTTTTACGTGGAGTCCCCGTGTTAACATACCTCCACGTTCCTTCCCTTGAGAGGAAGTAATTGAGATACGCTCAATCAGAGCGCAATCGCATAGCAATTGCTCCCAGTCACTCACTGGTCGGAGCGAGGTTGCCTATCCGCCCTCTACTAGCTGACCAGGTTAGTACCGGAGCCATTGACTTAACACGTGCTCACCCGCCGGCACCCTCCCCGTCCTCTTTCATACGAAGTCAAATGCATCGTCCAGCATTAGGACTATTCCCTCAACTTAGATCAGTTCAGTACACCGAGCCAGAGTTGGGGCCACTGCCCGATCGAATCCAACCTCAAATGTGGCGGGACTTGGTTTTTAAATGGGTTCGCCACCCCGATCTCCCAGTTATAGGCCTGGTGCGCCCTCGACAGAGCTACTTTAAGGGCCCATCAAAGTAGCATCCCAGTGTGTACGTACCCGTTAAGGTGAAGTTGTCTTGAATGTGAGAGGCTATGTATCTTCGCATCAACGCCCTTTAAGTGTAGGTCTCTAGACGATTTTTGGGAATCTGCCGCTGGAACTGACAGCATATGCCAGACCCCCGTACTGTCACCTCCGAAACGCTACCTGGTGGCATGCAGTTTCTCATGGATTAGCGAGTGAACTCCCTAACCGAGATAAACCTCACTTGAGTCTCCTCCATTCATCTAGGCCAGACAGCGGAATACTTAGCTCCATAAAAGACCCTACGTCAGATAAGATTCAATCCACCCACGCCGGATCCCCTTGTTAGCAGAGCTCATTCCGCAACGTTTTAGGGTCATCGTCGAGAAACACTTCAGTGAAACGTAAACGAAACACCTCGGCATAACTCTACCACACATTTAATTCTGATCACGTCATCCGTTGCCCAGACAAGCCAGGGATGGGGTAGACAACGACCAGTTCTAAGGGTGAACGCCGTGTGGTCTGTCCTCAAGCTAGTCTCGAATCCTAGTGCTTCCCGACACCTCTAACGACTGCCCTCCCTCTATCTTCGGGCTTGTCTCGGATACTAGTAATGAAGTCCGACACGACTGCTTGATCGTGCACCCTAATTAGATGACCAGAGAAATCAAGATTTCCAGAACTATTTCCACTGCCTAACAGCAACTAAAGCAACTGACTGCATTATGGAACGTCATAAAGATCGTGTTTACCCCCCTAGATATTTGACCTAATCTTCTTGAGTAGTGAGTTTCCGTTAAGATAAACTAGAGGGCAAGTAGTTCTTTTAGTAGTATAAGTGGCCTGTGTTGGTTCTATACGTTTGCTTTAATGCGTCGTGTTCCATCATCTTTCAAAAAGGTTTAGGTGGTTTGTAAGTTTCTGAAAACTATATCTGCATTAGTATGGGAAGCCAGTATTGCCATGTAGTCCGCGAACGTTGCTAATGTCGTGTTTCTGGTTGAAAATTAGGTATAAAATCGGACCAGTCGCGAGACACTAGATGTTATGGGTAGAAGAGCTAAAGTGGAGTCTGGATATTTCACGAAAAAGTATCTTTCAGTGAGGTATAACGTAATAATTTGAAAGAAGGTATACGGTAAATGTCGCTTGAGGTTGTAGAGTAGATCTGCATACATACCACACCCGGTCAAAGGCTTGGCTTATGTCTATGAATGCCGCTGAACAAAATGGTTTGCTCTCCAGGTCAAACCTGATTTTTGATGCAACTATGTGTACTTGTTCGATTGTAGCGTATTGTCGACGTCCAAACTGTTAGTTGGGCATTCGCTGATCTTCGTCAATTAGCGGCGACATTCGCTTGACGAACAATTTTTACAAATCATTGACGGGTAAGAGACTAATGGGTCTGTAAGAGACCACATTTGATGGCGGTTTCTCCGGTTTTGGTACCATTGCTATTTGGGCCACCTTCCATTGGCCAGAGAAGTATCCCGTCCTTAATATTCCTTTATAGATTACAGTTATCATGCGAAATCCCTCATATGAAAGTTCCTTTAGGAATTTCCAGTTATTACGTCGAAACCTGGGGACTTCTTAGAATTTACTTCAGTTTCGATGAAGTTACTTCGCGCTTGAAGGAAGTCCCGTATGAGTTTTTCTTCTTCAATGGTAAGAGGCGTAAACACGATCTTTATGACATTCCATAATGCAGTCAGTTGCTTTAGTTGCTGTAAGGTAGTGGAAATAGTTCTGGAAATCATGATTTCTCTGCTCATCTAATAATTTCTTAAACTCTTTGACGGCCCTATTAAACTACGTTTTATCGGCCAGTGCGCGAGTAAGTAATCTGTCATTTCTTTCTAAAAGCTCTTTTTTGCATTTTCTCTCGGATACGTATGGAGCAATACTGTTATGGATTATTGCGGTTTGTTTCTGGGGTTACGTCCCATGCTGCTCCTTAGATTGATTTTATTAAGTGCTGGACAGATTCGTAGATATCGTGTTTACTTTTTAGGGGAAGATTTACATTTAGTTTAAATTCTAAAGCTGATAAAGCAGCTGATTACGTACTTCAAATTCAATGCAATGAAAATCTATAAATAAATTGTCAAACGTGTTGTTTTATAGTTCTTTTTCGTACTTTTTTAAACGTCCTCAAAATGGAAACATTGCTGTAGGTAAACAAGTAATAGAAAAAAAACTTCTTTTGATGTTAAAGATAAACTACCCTGTGAACTAAAGTATCATGATTATGTAAATAGTTATAGTGTACCTGTATCAAATTTTCAGCATTTAATCTGCCTGGGATACTTACCGAGAAACTAAGAAAGAAAAATTTCAACTGCATGGGGCTGCAGTTGTATATAGAGGTGCATTTTTCAATATAGGTAAGTCACGTTAAATCGGGGCTACTTTGACATCATACCTCTTTGTTAAATCCTGGACGTATCTTATTTGAATATAGGCTAAGTTAAAAGAAAGAGCTTTAACAAAACCAAAATAACAGTACGAGTAAAAGTTGACCGTGTGGTCATTTTGGCTGTTGTGATCACGCGCCACATTTGGCCGTTGTGGTCACTCGCCACAGTTGGCCGTTATGGTCATTTTGGCTGTTGTGGTCACGCTCCATAGTTGGCCGTTGTGGTCATTTTGGCCGTTGTGGTCACTCACCCTAGTTGGCCGTTGTGGTCATCGCCACCAGCGACGCCAATACATAAGCGTCGGTGGCCGTTGTGGTCAAAATGGCGGATGGGGTGGAATTTCTAGTTGGCCGTTGTGGTCATGGTGGCCGTTATGGTCAAGTGTCGAGTTGGGCGATATGGTCAAATTGGCCGTTGTGGCTGTTGGCCGTTATGGTCACGGAGACCGCTGTGGTTATGACCACAACAGCCAAAATAGCGATTGGCCGTTGTGGTCATTGGCCGTTGTGGCCTAGACCCGTATAGTTATATGGTGGGGGTGCTAGCTTGAGCTCAAGTCAGCACCCCCACTCTTAAATCTTCATTTCTGATGAATACGGGTTGATCGAAAATGTTTTGAATTGGTCCAAAATTAATCCATAATTAGTCTAAAATTATGGCACTAAAATTTTTGAAATTTGACAAGGGGGTCAAGTAGGGGTGCTAACTTTATTGTAGTAAATAATGTTGTCAATGAAGTTGTCTGTTATATTTAAAAAGTGTTTCAGTACTTCTAATGCTATCTAGTATCCATATCAGAATTTTTTCATTTTTATAATATGTACAAAAAGAGTAGTTCATATCAAAGATAACATAAGCTTTGGCACTAAAGGTGTGTTCCCTATGTGAAGGCAATTGTTTTTTATGTAACATTTATTTATTCTCTTTTGTTTTCTCTGAACTGTCTATTACATCCAAAAGTAGCTGAATGAGATCATCAATAAAAACGGACTATATTTTTAAACTCTTACAATATTATTACTTACTTGATGTTTTTTGTACAATTCCATTAATTCTCGAATAACAGAGATCAATGACTTTGGATTATCAATATCCCATTTTGTTAAACTAGGGATATGATTAGAGATGACATCTACATCAGGATCGAATAGAAATGAATCATGAAAATCAAAATCCGGTGGAAAGCCAAAATCTTCCTCTTTAAAATATACTTCCCAACAAAGATGTTTTCCGGCATATGGTATTTCTAATATAAAATAATCTTTATATGCTGGACAGTATTCATCTGTGCCTGATTTGGTGGAATTGACATGTACTTGAATATTCCTTGATGAAATTCCTATAAAAAAAATTATTTTTCTAATACTAGTAATACATTAAAAATGTGGCCTGTCGAGATGTCAGGCTAGTAGGGAGCAGCTTAAACAACTCACTCACTGTATGTATGTGCCCATTTGATACATATTATACAGGTCTGTTCATTTAACTAGGAAGACGGCACAATAATTCAACCAGTAGGTACCAGCATAAGTGATGTTGCCACTACACTATTCTCCCAGTTGGATGAATGAATAGACCTGTATAGATGTATAAGGTGTTTCATCCAACAGTCGTATCGTTTGAACAAGTGTGGTAGTACACATAAAATGCAAACTATCATTAATTCCTATCTTTCATATTAACCGAGAAAAAATGTTGGTTTGGTGTTCACTGGTTTAAGAATCACAGTTGGAGTTGGATGTACCTAACTGCATTTTTAACTTGATAATTTATTCTTATTTAGTTTATGAAAACCTAATTTCCCAATTTTCTTCTTGTAGGGCTGCCGAAAACTCCATTTTGTTGTCCTGTGTAAAGGATCGTCTGAATGCGAACTTATTTTTAGTTTCTTCTAAATAAATAACTAATTTTTGTGCTGTATGGTCCGATATATGTGTTTCTAATATGCTTGCTACTTGGTCTTCACTATTAGTATATATGTTATCAATGCAAGTTCCTCCATCTGCTGTAATTCTCGTTTTTTCAAATATGGTTTGTTTTAGGTTGAAAGAATTCATCAAAAACAACAGGTCTTTTTGCAATTATTTTCTTCGTCCATTTTTATGTTAAAGTCGCCTGCTAGGAATATAGTTTTATTTTCTTCAATCATACTGCATAGTAGTTCGATCCTGTTTAAGAATGTGTTTATATCTCCCTTAGGAGGTCGATATATCGAGCCTATTAGGAAGCGTGTTTGTTCTATTTTGCATTCTGTTACAGCACATTCGAAATCGCCTTTGTTTTCCAGTGCCTAGTTATACAAAGACCTATGCATTCATTGTTATCATTTAACATATCTACAATTTTGTCAATGCTGTTACCTAGTGATTGAACGTTTTGGTGTATAAGGCTGATTTTAACCTTATTTTTTGATAGTTTTTATTTTTTAGTTTATTATGTTTTATGTTTTCTGTTGAGCGTTCTAGTTTTTTGTAATCAGTTCTTCCAATCTCTCTTCAGAAGTTATTTCAATTACATTACCATCCTCATCTTTTCGTAAGAATATTTTCCCTTTCGAAAACCAGCAAAACTTATATTTCAATATCTTCTTTGTATCTCTTGCATGTTTAAAAAGCTTTTGATTATCATAAGTGAGTTCATGATTGATATACACCATTTGATCACTTGCCTGTCCAATTTCTCGTCCATTTACACCCATCTTCTTCTTATTTTCCTTTAAGATCATTTCTTTGATTTCATATTTTTTGAAAATCACTTTTATTGGTTGTGAATCTCTTATTTTGCCTATTTTTTTAGCTTGGACAATATCATCATCAGTAATTTCAACATTACATACCTTTGCAACATTTTTTACTACTTTTTTAATATCTTCGTTACTTTCAAGATTTCTGGTTATAATACCATTTATTATCACATTGTTTTGTAATGCTTCCTGATCACTTTTCATCTTATCCCTTTTAAGCAAAGCAACTTCCTTTCTTAAAGATTCTTGTTCTGTTTTAGTTTTTAAAGTTTGAATTTCGAAGTTCATGTTATTGATCTCGTTAAATTGTTTATCAACTCTTTTTAAAAGTTTGTTGTAGCTAGCTTGTTTTACTGTGTGAAGCTAGGCAAATAAGGAAATGAAGGAAAATAAGATAGGCAAATGAGGGTGAAATTAGAAAGAAAGAATATAGTATAATATACAGCGGAGAACAGAAACAGGGCAGAAATGAAGTAGCATTTTATGTATCAAGTAAAAAAAAAAGACAAAGAATAATGAAGTTCACTCCAATAAATGCTAGGTTAGCAAGCCTTAGAATCAGAGCAAAAAGAAATAATATAACATTAGTGAATAATACATATGCTCCTACGAAAACCACAGCAAATGAAGAAAATAACAAATGCTATGAAAAACTATATATAGGAGAATATCAAGGAGGCTTTAGACCGGGGAGATCGACAACGGACCAAATTTTTACACTAAAAGCAATACAAAACAATAGCTGTGAAAGAAAGCTGCCGTTATATATTCTCTTTATTGACTTTAAGCAAGCGTACGATTCAATAACTCGAGAGAAGTTGTACGAGGCACTTATAAAGCTTAGAATACCAGAGAAATTGGTCAACCTGATAAAGATGACTTTATATAACACAAACAATAAAATCGTAGAAGGAAGTTTCTCACATCAATTTACAGTAAAAAAAAGGGTTAAGGCAAGGAGACCCATTATCTACAGACCTGTTTCATTTAGTGCTAGAAGCAATAATGAGAGAAAGTGGACTCCAAACTACTGGAACACTGTACCATAATAAACACCAACTTGTAGCATACGCCGATGATATAGCAATATTAACAAGATCACGGCAGGAACTAGAGAAGACTTTTGCTAAATTTGAAAAAGAAGTGAGGAAGTATGGACTACGAATAAACACAGAAAAAACTAAGCTTATGGAAATGCAGTCTGAAGCGACGAAAGAAAATAAATACATAAAGATCCGAGCAACAGAAATAGAATATATTTTTGAGAAAGTCGACAGCTTTGAGTATCTGGGTGTAACAGTAACAAACAAAAGCCAGGAAGATAATGAAATAGACAAAAGGATCTTAAAAGGAAACAGAGCAGTCGGATCACTATCGAAGGTATTAAAGACAAAAAGCACATCTAGAACAGTCAAAATTCATGCATATGAGTCAATAGTACGACCAGCCGTCCTATATGCAAGCGAAACATGGATAATGACCAAACAAAGTGAAAATAAACTAGCGATATGGGAAAGAAGTTTTAAGAAAGATGTTTGGTGGTGTTAAAACAGCCGCAGGAATATGGCGTAGGCGTACGAATAAGGAGATAATGAAGATGTACGGGAAACCAGGAATTGTGCAAAAGGTTCGAGCACAGAGGGCTAGGTGGTTGGGCCACATCATTCGAATGCCACAGCAAAGAATTGTACAAAAACTATTGTATGGAGGAGAAATTGGCAAAAGGAGAAAAGGACGTCCAAAGAAAAACTGGTTACAAGAAGTGAAAAATGATCTAGAAGAAGCAGGAGTAACAAATTGGAGAACTAAAGCAAAAGATCGAATGAAATGGAAAGAAGTCATTAAAATGATAGAAGCCAAGGGCCATCATGGCCTGTAGCGCTGATATATATATATATATATATATATATATATATATGAAAAACTACAAGATGTATGTGAGAAAATACCAAATAGTGATGACTTAATACTGTTAGCAGATGCTAACACACAAATTGGAAAGGAAGAATATCTAAAAGAAGCAGCAGGAAGGCATACAATACATCAAAATACTAACGATAATAGACACAGACTTTGTGAGTTAGCAATATACATAGATTTATATGCAGTTACCACCAAATCTGAGCGTCCATGGCGACACAAAGTGTCTTGGAGACATCCTAATGGAAATTGTGAAAATCAAATAGACCACATACTAGTTTCAAAACTAATACAAGAACTTATAAAGGAGCAAATGCAGAAACAGATCATTACCCTTATCCTTACCCATCAAAATTAACAAACCACAGAGAATAAGGAAAAACTACAAACAAAAGAAGTGGGATGTGAACAATTTAAAAATGAGAGACAACGAAATTCCTACAAAGAAGAAATATCTAGAAAACTTAAAGCAGTAAACCAAATAGATGAAATCAAAAAAACATGGAAAGTTATTAAAAATACTGTACTAGAAGTTGCAGAACAAACAATAGAATATCAAAAAAATGGTAGAAAAAAAATGGATGGTACAATCAAGACTGTAAAGCTAAAAGAGACGAAAAAAATAAATCAAGAATTATATGGATGAATAAAGGGAGTGAAGAAACAAAAGATTAATATAAGAAAGCAAGAAAAAGAGCAACAAGAATTTATAACGACAAGAATAAATGGATAAGTAAAGAAATGGAGAAGCTTGGAGAAAAAAGAACAGTAGGGAATTTTATAGGATTATTTCATTCTACTTCGTTTTTGACCAATCGCAAGGCTTTATTTTTTGGATTACAGCGATAATTCGATAATTTTTTATTGTCCTTTTCGACTGTTTTTATCTTCGTGACAACGCTGAAAACTAGTGTCACATGTGTCCCATTTTTTACTTTCATGTCAAATACTAATCTTTATGTTAATAAGTAGATGCTTAAATAAACAACTGTATCATGAAATAATCTTACCGAATTACATGCTCGTGCTTCTGAAATTATCTGTTGTAATACTCAAGTTGATTAAAATGCAACACTCGTGTCATTTTTTGACAAATTTCCCTCCGTTGCACGTCGGGAAATTAAAACGTCAAAAAATGACACTCGTGGTTGCTAATCAACGTTCGTATTACAAATCGATAATTTCGAAGCACTCGTGTAATTACAAGTGAAAATAAAACAATATGCACAACAATCTACAAGAGGATTACATCTTCTGGAATTCATTGCTTTTATTTCATTCTATCTGCTATGCCGTCCTGATGAGCACTAATGAGTGCGAAAGACGTGTAGATGGCTGCAACTCATTACTTTTTCTATAGCCCCTTTATTTTCAAATAGTAGCAACGATTAATCTCGCCGCTGGAGCAAAAGCACCAGAACAATATTGGCAACACTGAATGTTATCAGATTTAACATTCCATCTTACAATAAATCTTAGGTTTAATAATAACCATTGATAAAAATATTTACAACTCAACATTAATTTGATAATGGACATTCATGTTCTGTAAAAACAATCATATTAATATAAGATATACCTACGTAGTTGTAATTTTTAAATAATTTTATATTAAATTTCCGTAACAGCATATGCATATAGTAATTTTTGCTTTATTAAAGTTTGTGTCAGGTTTGCTCCACAATGTCGCTACTATTTGAAATAGATTGGCTATAACTTTTTCTTTTATATCTACGAGGGCGGGTTGAAAACTTCTCGGCCTGACCCAGAGAGGGTGCTCTGAGTGCATAAATGTTTTGACAGCCGTAAAGTTCTAACCTTCTAAAGTCGAATGTGCAATGTCAAAACGATTGCTTCATAACTTCATGTGTATCTGCCTGCTAAAGTTTTTGTTGCAAGTTATTTGTGAAGAATGGAAAAACACGAACATCGTGTTGTTATAAAATATTTTGTTTTGAAAGGCTTAACTGCCACAGAAATTAAAAAAGAGCTGGATTCTACTCTAAGAGAATCTGCTCCTTCATTTTCCACTGTTAAAAAGTGGACTGCTGAATTTAAACGAGGTGGGAAAAGCTGTGATGATGCACTGCATTCGGGAAGACCCAAATCTGCTACCACTGAAAAAATGGTTGAAAAAGTAGTTTGTTTGTTTTAAACGACCGTCGATTAAAACTGCAGGAAATAGCTGATACTGTAGGCATATCTAAAGAAAGCGTGCATTCAGTTTTACATGATAATTTGGAGATGAAAAAAATTTGTGCAAGGTGCGTGCCGCGACTGCTCACAATTGATGGAAACAACAACGAGTCAGTGTTTCAAAAGAGTGTTTGCAGAGTTTTCGGCGTGATCCAAAAGACTTTATGTGACGATTTATTACCGTTGATAAGACATGGGTCCATCACTATATCCCTGAAATGAAGCTACAATCCAAACAGTGGAAACATGGTGATTCTCCACCACCAAGAAAGGCTAAGACTGTTGTAAAAAGGTGTTGTTTCATCAAGACAATGCTCCCCCTCACCGGTCGGCAATTGCAATGGCAAAAATCCATAAACTTGGTTTCGAATTGTTAAATCACACACCGTACTCGCCTGATCTAGCTCCCAGCGATTTCTGCTTGTTTCCAAATTTGAACAACTGGTTTGGAAAGCGCAAATTTTCGTCTAATCTTGAAATCATTGATGCTGTATACGCATATTTTGAAGACCTTAACATTTCCTTTTACGTGGATGGTTTGAATCGCTTAGAGTATCGCTGGACCAAGTGCATCGAGCTCAAAGGAGATTTTATTGAGAAATAAAACCAAAATCAACCCCTAAAAATACTGCTTTCCACCTCAGGCCGAGAAGTTTTCAACCCATCCTCGTATTGTGCGACACCCTATAACCTTTTTTCTACACGTAGGATCCAGCAATACCACTCATTTTACACTTCCTGCGCCACTGTTCTTTAGTTTCAATTTAATTGATACTTGGCTCTTTATTATACTAATTTAAATCTTATTATTAGAAAGAGAATGTAAATAGTACATGATTATAATAATGGGAGTAACTCACCAATTTTACCGTTAATATAAATCTCTTTAATATTCATCCTCAGCCGAGGTGGGAATTTTAATAATAAATGATCATCCAATAAACACATTTCTCCCATTTCGAAAATTGTTATACTGATTTTCTACTAATTGAAAGTTAACAACAAAATTCCCACTTATAACCTAAAAAATATTCGTTCTGCTTCGATTCATCAGAGGCAAATAATAATAAAATTGGAAGTGGCTCTGTATCCGGCGCTAATGTTTTACCATTCGCGCCTCATTCAGGGTCACCAGATCGTTCGGCTTAATTTCCCCAGTGGAAATTTAAAAATTCTCCAAATTTAGGACTTTTCGAAAAAAAAATCCTCAAAAAGAAAATAAAATTTGTTTTCGTAAATTATTATTTGCTATTCCTGGATTTTAATAAATTTTTGCGACTGTCCAGGGCTGTTAATTTCGTACGTATACTAGTTGGGCATTATATGAGAGATGATATTAATAAAACTATAAACCACTTGTTGTCTTTATTCAATTTAATTCAAATCTTTATTGTATATAAAGTTTTACAATAGTATATTATGCAACGAGCACATAATGATGGTTATTAATACACGAGTATGACGTTTACAACACGAGTGCAGCCAGTGTTGTGATTCATACGAGTGTATTAATAAGCATTATGTGCGAGTTGCATACACTATTTTTTCTTCGACCGTAACTGATTTGTTACTACTAAGTGGACTTCTAAAACTGTTATAAGGTGTAACTTCAAACTGCAAAAATTTAATTATTACTTTTTAAGACATACTTACGAAATTGATAAATAAAAGCACCAAAAAATACATTCAAAATTTCATAAAATTAATATTTAATAAAACTAACAATACGAATAATTTGTTAGGACAGATTTAAAATAATAGTAATTATTAGTAATATTTATTATTCACTGCGTGACGATGGAGAATGAGGTACGTTCCCAAGTTTAGTATATACTAACTTTGACTCGTTCTTACGCAACCATTTGATATTCTTGACTCTCATTGGTCAACAACTCATTGCATAATGGAAACTCGTTGCATAATGAACCTCATTATGAAACGGCTATTGCATATATAATAATTAAATTAAAGTATAGGAGTAGAAAAAATATTTTTTCGCCTACCTGATCAGAAAGTGCTTTTTAAATGTCCTGTTTTGAGGGCAGTTAAGGCTTCTTTGCGGGCCTCTTATGTCAAACTTTTTACTGCCCTCTTATGTCAAATACATAACCTCTACACTACTACTAGATGAAACCACGATTTATTTATGTTAAGTTGGAGATACTGTAAAAATTTGTAATTGTTTTTTAAATTGTCATACTTTGACCACTCCTGTGCATTATCCTAAAAAGATTTTAATCAAAAAATGAAATCATTAGTTTTTAACATTAAAAATATAACTCATTAGTAAAACTTTTAGCAACAGAATATGACGGAAAATGTAATTTCAAACATATTTTTACATAACCTTTAAAAATATAAAAAACATACGTCAAATTTTTCTAGGCTTCTTAGATCATAACTTTGATTTTCATGTCTTCGTCGATAAATTTGTCGTTTGTTTTTTTCTTTTCACAGTGTCATTGTACAGGGTGGAAATAAATGATTTTCATCAAGTTACCATTGCATTCCCCATGTAAAAGCACGACGTGCCGCTCTACGAAAATAGAGAAGGCAGTACCATAACCTCAAAATATACAATAAAATAATTTGTGTAATATTAATTTATTAATATTACAAAACAATTCTATGAATTGTTTGACAGATTGATTTCATTTATTGACAGAACTAATTTAGTACTAAATCAAAAAGAGTAGAGCGGTACAGAAAAATTTACATGTGAAAAAATTCCAAAGGGAACTTGATGAAAATCATTTATTTCCACGCTGTATGTATAAACGGAGGTTGTGACAATTAATTAATAAAAAGAAAATTGTAATTTCAATAAATTATACAATGATAGATTAATTACTCATCCTAATTAAAAGTCATATCCTGTTCCTTTTATTTACCAATAATAATGAAAACATTTACTATACGGCCGTGTTGTATGTAGTGTAATGATTATTAGGTTAATTTAGTTAATAAATTACTAAAAACGTCTGGAGTTATTTTCATTTTCATTCATTCCCTCTAACATATGCCTATTTAATTTACTAATAAGTTACGTTACTGTTTAACTTTTGGAATTCTTTTTTAAACTTTCAAACAGGTAGGCGAAAAACTTTTGTATGTCACTCGGACCGAAAAGCATTTGTAGCCCTAAGTTGTCCGCTGCCCTCGCTACGCTACGCTTAGCTCGGGCATCAAACAACTGCGGGCTACAAATGCTAATTTTCTGCCCTTGAGACACAATATACTATTGTGTGCAACTGTCAAAAAAACGTCACCTTTTTTGCTTGATTTTGAGTCGTGAAATAGCACATTTGTTTATAGTAAAACAAAGCCTTGACAACGTAGAAAAAAGACTTTTTTTTACCGGCCGACAAAGACTTTTTTTTACGGGTCATGATCTTGAATGAAATTAGCTTTTATTAGATAATTCGAACGTTATTTATTAATATGTGATTACAAACATTGATAATTATACATATAATAATACTGAACAAAAGATTCTTAATTATTAAAATAAAAATTGAATGTGCTACCGCTAGCATTATTTACATTGATACCAGAGGAAGATGCAGTAGCATTAGTAGAGGCTCAATTTGTTTCATTTAAAATGTTAAATGATGTTAGAGAAGTACTGTCTTTTTTTTCTTTATGAAAATTTAATATTTTATTAGATGTTTTATTTTTTTGCTCAATTGAATTTTCAATATAGTTTTCAGCAGCTGTGCTACTCTTCCAATTACCATGACGTTTAATTTCTGTAATATCTGCTCCAGAATCTGCTAAAAGAGTAGCAGATGATCTTCTGAAACAGTGGCCGGTATACATTTTCACATCTGACAGCTTCAGAAATTTAGCAATAATACTTGGAATTTCTCCAATTTTATGTATACCGACAACCTGATTAGCACATTTTCCTCTGGTATACCTAAAAAAAACCGTTGACTAGTCGCGTTAGCAGGACGTAGAGCATAATATTTTCGGTAGAGTTGAATATAATCCTGATGAGTTATTGTGAATGTTCGTTCTTGATGTGTCTTGGAGTCAGGTATGTGTACGACAAGTACGCATCTTCGATCTTCTATATTATTAACAGTCAGCTTTGTCAATTCTTCTCTTCTCATAGCTCCTGAGATTCCAAAAATCAAAACTACCTAAAATAAAAATAGTAATTTACGTTATAAGTCCTGGAAATGGAATTTTACAGTCGAGTAAGATGTTACGGACAAGGCGACGAAGGAGCCGAGTCCGAAACATCGAAACGAGACTGTAAGACCATTTCCAGGACGTATGACGTAATGCGTTTTATTTCATTGGTGTACAAGCATACTAGACCGTAAAATCGCATGTTCTGGACTAAAAAGTTTGACGTAAAACTGACAAATGTGACACAGTATGAAATAATAGTATATTAAAGTATGAGTGGATAACAAGGTCTTTAAAACACGCGCGAGTTTTCGAGCACGACGGCGTAGCCGGAGTGCTCGAAATAGAGCACGTGTTTTAAAGACCAGTTATCCACGAATACTTTACGCTATTTTTTATTATACCTGCAATACTGGAAATAAATTACGCACTAAAAACTTAGAAATCATTTTTGCCGTGATAAATCGAGAGGGCATAATAATATTGCTACTATAGTTACGAGAATTGTTTACGTTTTTCTCGCGTCCACGTCCGTCGTGCATTCAGTCGTGTCAGCAAAAATCGAGGAAAAATGAGTGAAAACGAGATTTCACCCGATATAAAAGCATTGGCCGAACAAGCGGAATCGAAAATACTACCGTCGAAGTCAAAAGACGCATACATAAAGGAATATGGAAAGTTTGTAAAGTGGATGGAACTGAAAAAAGCCATAAACGTAGATGAAACGTTGATGCTTGCTTATATGTTGGAAATGGTAAGTTGATAAACACATTAAATCGGGAATGTTATATTAGACTTTTTTTTCAGTCTAAGACATATAAATGTTCAACGGTATGGTGCGTTCATTCAAAATTGCAGGCAATGTTAAGATTAAAAAGTGGGATAGACATATCAAAATATAATAAGCTACATGCATTTATGAAAAGTTTGAACAGGGGGCACGAGGCAAAAAAGTCTTGGGTGTTTACAGACGAAGATTTACGAAAATTTTTCATCGACGCTCCTGATGCTAGCTTCTTGTTTTTAAAGGTGTGTATGAATTTTCTCTAAAAAAAAGTCAGATAATGCTTTCAATTTTCAGGTTGTCACCATTTGTGGAATTCTTGGTTCGTGTAGGAGACAAGAAATGTGTGATTTGCGGATGTCTGATGTTAAAGAAGAAGGTTCTATGTTGGTGGTCAACATTCGTCCGTTAAAAACGGGCAAAGGCCGGAAATTCGTTATTGTAGATGGTGACGGTGGCATACCATACGTTCAGTTGTTTAAAAAGTATCTTTCTCTTCGCCCAAGCAATGTTAACACCGACAGAGTATTTTTAAAATATGAATCTGGCAGATGTATTCGCCATGTTGTAGGAATTAATACTTTCGGAAAATGTCCCTCTCTGGTAGCGCGTTTCTTAAATCTACCAGACCCTGACAAATACACTGGTCATGCATTTAGGTAGTTTACTCTCATTCTATAAATGAATTAAAGATTAACAATGGTATTTTTTCAGGCGAACGTCTGCTACAATTATGGCAAATGGCGGAATGGACATAGATCAACTTAAGCGTCAAGTTGGTTGGAAGTCTTCTACAGTTGCAGCGAGTTATATTGAAGAATCCATCGCAAACAGGACGAAGGTATCAAAACTCATTGCTGGAATGGTCAGTGGTGAAAGTACTAGTGTCTCAGTTGCTGCTAATGAGGAAATAAACTACGAGTTTAGATCATCTACATCACATAATGGTCGACATAATGTTACTGAAAACCAGAAGACAAAATCGGGAGCTAATCAGATTCAAATATCTAACCATGCAAATTGTACCTTGAATTTCTACCTTAATTAGGTTTATGTTGTTATTTCAATAATTTATTTTTTTCACTACTAGCTTTAAAACATACTATTATCTAGTCTGCTGTCACCTTGTGAAGTTAGCCTTCTTGCCTAGTGGTAAATAATTTTTTATTATTGACTACTAGTCAATAATCCAGATTTTAGTGTAACACGGGGCAAAAATTCATCCCATTATACACTGGCATCCAGGAAAAAATCCGTGATCGCGATAGTACGTTTTTTATGTGAGAAGAATAAAAGGAATAAAAGTACTAGTAGTGAAAAAAATAATATATACACCACGGTTGTGAAGTGTTTTCTAGAGCCTCTCATCTTATATCCCTCGAGGCTGCGCATCTCGGGATCTAATAATGCTCGGCTCTAGAAAAAACTCTTCACAACCTTGGTATATAATATACTATTTAATAAAGAGAGCGATGAAGTTATAATGTTACCTATATACCTCGTTTCCTTGACAACCTTTAAAGCTCGGCGTGCTTTAATCGTCTGTTTTCGCACGCTCAGGCGTGCTTTAAACGGCGATTCTGATGCAGGTATAATAAAAAAAATTATACACACGTTTACCGGCATTTTGCTTTAATTACCTTCATTAGCAAATGATTGTCTTCATCGGCTTCCTCCAAAAAATGCTTAATCTGCTTTCCTGACAATGTACGTGACTTTTTTGGTCGGTAACCTACTGATCTTTTCTTCAAAAAGGGCAGTAGTTTAGGGAATTTACTTATGTCGATATTGTCGTTTATGTTTATCGTAGATTTCGACATGGAATATGCAGACCATGTCGTTGATGGTTTACAATTCTTGTATTTATCATCGAAATATACCAAAAGCACACTTTCAGAAATGTTTCTAACCTTTTTCTCGCCACACCAGTCCTTGAATAGTCGATACGTAGCTTTGTAAATTTTTTTCGATTTTTCAGGTAATAAATTCGAAACTACCTCCTTTGCGGCGATTTGTAACTCCGGTGGAGTATTAGGAAAGCAATCGTCTTCACTTTCACTGCTCCTTTTCCTTAAAAAGCACAAAAAACAGCACCACTTTCAATTAAATAGGAATGACAATAATAAACAGCAATTACACAAGCCCTAGTTACCATACCAAAGCACACTGCTAAATTTAATTTTATGTAAAGATTCGATCGAAATTTTAATTTTGGTAATTTTTTACAGTTGCACACAAAATTTTGTATGCCACATGGCCGTGAACTATCTTTTTTTTATTCGAATGATTATTTGGCTCGGCTGCGCCTCGCCAAACAATATTCATTCTCATAAAAAAAGTCCTAGTTCACGGCCTTGTAACATAAATAACTATAATAATCAACTATAACATTTCGCATGAATTACAGTTCATTATAGAATATTATACAAACTATAATTTACACTCAAATGGTTTCTCAGTTAATATATGTCTTTTAAGATGACGTCTTAGTAAACATTTATAATCACATGAATTTTACTAAAATGGTTCTCGCCAGTGTGATTTAGAATGTGTGTTTTAAGACTAGCACTTTGAGTCACATTTGAAAACATTTGTAGTCGCATAAATTACACTCAAATGGTTTCTCACCACTACGAGTTAACATGTGTGTTTTAAGATTGGATTAGATCTATTTTGAGGTTAAAGAATTAAAAAGAATTAATCTTAAACTAATACGGTACTTAAATAACACAATACTTGAAGCGAATGTCTTTGTTATCCAAATAAAATTTATTCCTCCAGTTCTTGTAAACACCCGCGGTGTTTCCGTTTTTCTCCACTCATGTTTTGGTTCAACTCATAGGTTCAACCGTTCAACTATAAATGTTCAATTGTTTGTTTATTTAACTGAAACAATCACCAAGATAATACACTACACATTAACTGTTTGTTGCAATATGGGTACACTTTCACAGAATAACTAATTGACTTGACTGATTTAAATGAGTGAAATATAAGAATAAGCCTCCATCTTTGAGATTGCTGTGCTCCCGTCCAATAGGATCGCAAACAAATTAAAAGCGAGGAGAAAGTAACAGAGAATCGGCGATGGGCTCTTTAAATTGGTAGTGATAATCTTCCTCTCTCGGACTTGAGGTTTCTTTATCAACTTTCGCCTCTTATAATAACTAGAGTTTCTCAATGAAAACTTTAACTGTGTTATTTTAGGAGTTAGGACACGGATGTCAAAATCTATCTCTTTCTAGGCCAAAACTAAGCTGTCTGAAACAGAGATACTTTTTTCTCTCTTTTTACTTAAGTGACAGCATTCAGCAGCTGTCAGTTATAAGTTTTAGGTTATGCTGTCATGATTATTTTTATACATGTGAAATTTTTTAATGTGCACATTATCATTTATTTACTGTCTGTAGAGAACTTTTAAAACTACTATAATCCATATATCAATTTTTCGACAGCTTTTAATAAAGTATTAATTGTTCCCAGTGGCGGATTTAACACTTAAGGGGCCTGAAGCGTTACAAATCTTTAGGGCCCCATAGTATAAATCAATAACTACAATTTATATACCTTTTATTTTTTTATCAAAAATTAAGTACATATAATTATTAATATCAGTCGCGAATTCACGGAGGGGGATGGAGGAAATTGCCTCCTCAAGTTATTTTAAATTGCCGCAGTCACACGAGTGTAAAATTGGCGTTTTTGTAAGTGTTACACACTATACTTTACCTACGACCACAAAAACGTAATAAAACACCCAAAGCTAGGAAAGCTAGAATATGATTTGAGATTGAGATGCTGGATTGTCAAAAGTAGACAATGACCACAGTTTGTGGAAAACAGGTGTTAGTTGTAAAAATTAAAACATGCGTATAACTCATTTAAAATTAATACTGAAATTTGAACAATTATTTAAATTAGTAATAGTAGTTTTGTTGGTGTCTTCAATTTTTTAATTGTCATAGACACAATTTTAAATGTATTTTGGACGTCGTGTTGTTCCGCCGCTGCTTTTTTGCTAATGTATGTAAATCATAACTTCAATTCTACAAATACATTGAATACCTAATGCTTCATTTGAATGTAATTTGAAATAATAAATTCCCAAAGCATTTTTAGATTTCCATGTAATAGACCGGTTATTCTAAATGTATGGATTAAAGCCATCAGAAGAATATATCGTTAAATCAATTTTACGTTAATTCAATAACAATTTTTGTATGGTAACTTTATATGGTAATAATAACTTTATATGCTAGTAGTCGACACAGTAGCTCAGAGGTAGAGATGTCGCTTAGAAAGTGGTAGGCCCAGAGTTCGATTTCCAGCGGGGTGATAATTTTTTCTATATGGATTTGCATTCAAAATATAATTTAAAGAAAAACATTAATTAAACAGAATAAATTAACATAAATAAAATACAAATTGAACACAAACCTGTTTTAATAAAGTGAGTTTTGTTGATGAACGACTATTATATTCTCAATTTTATAGTGATATGTGTATAAATCACAAACGAGCTGCCCCTAACTGAGGACCGAGGAGAACCAAAAGCTCGAAACAGCTGTCTTAAGGTGCCGTCTGTGATTTATACACATATCACTATAAAATTGTGAGTATAATAGTCGTCCATTAACAATTTGTAACTTTTAAATTTATTAAAAACTCACTTTATTAGAACACGTTTGTGTTCATTTTGTATTTTATTTATTAATTATACGGTCGGACGCTCGACCGCTAACTGCCCCTAACTAAGGAGAGCCAAAAGCTCGAAACAGCTGTCTTAGGCCGTCTGTGATTTATACACATATCACTATAAAATTGTGGGTATAATAGTCGTCTATTAACAATTTTAACTTCTAAAAATAAATTAATCTTTATTTAAAAGTTGTAACTATGTATATTTTAAATAATTAGAAATATTGCATGTGGTGACAGCTATGGCATTTTAATAGAACCACGGAAAATGCGAAATCGTTTCCGTACAGTTTAAAGATTATGAACAATGAGTCATTTTCATCATTACTAGACTGTGTGAAATGTGTAATTTTCTATAGTGGTCGTTGATAAATTAGTTATTTGTATACCAAATAAGGTTGTACTTTTTTTATCAGGAATATGGAGATTGTTGAACAGCCATAACGAGTGATAAAAAATCAGCTTTAGTGCTGAGGTGTACAATACGTTTTTTCTGAAATCGTGAAATTAAGAATTTAAAATACAAAATGTACATTTAATAACAGTAGAGTAGGCAACTAAGTCAAGGTGGCTGTGTGCGACATGGCAAATACATGTGCAACAATGCAAATAAAAATGACAGATGAGTCCGTAAAAGTTCTACTTTATGTACTATCAGAAAAACATTTTATTCCATAATCAGTTCATTTATAATGAAACTTTTCTGCTTTTAGAAGCATCAAATTTATCAATAATATTTTCAAAAAACTCAAAACATAAATTTTGCATAATGTCATTTTCATCAACATTACTGATAAATTTTTTAAATGACTTTGTCCAAGATTATTTCTTAAATAACTTTTTACACGTTTAAGAACAAACATAGATCGTTCTCCAGTTGCATTACATATCGGTAATGTTAAGATTTTTTTAAAAATTGTTTCAACATTGGGAAATGTTGACAATTGACAAATGACGTTAACGAATTTCACCCATTCGAAAGCATGGTACAATTCCCCTTCCACGAATGTAAGTCGGACGACAGAGCTGAGTTTGCTAGAAGGCATTGAAGGCAAGCCATTCGGAGCGATAGAGATGATACATTCCTTGCAGGTCTGCTGCGAAGCTGTATATTCCATTATAAAATTTTACCTATCACTCTGAATGCTTGCCTTTTCGCACAAAACTCTATATTGCGTCTATCGTACACCTTTGTTACCCGCCTGTACACGATATGATCTGTTTTTTGTTTCACTTTTTTCGAGAAAGTGAATTCCCATGCCAATAATTTTGTCGCGTGTCCAGTGCGGTCCTTGGCAGGAGGCCTCTGCGGGGCCCCCTGACTTGTGGTGCCTGAAGCGGCCGCTTCCAACGTTTGTGCCTAAATCCGCCACTGATTGTTCCAAATTTCAGATTTATATAATGGTCATATTGACAGTTTAATTTATTAAACCAATTTTCATGGTTACCAACCTTCTAATAAATAGTTTCATGTTTTATGAAATATCACTAGGAAAATTTGACATGCGTGTCTTAACTTAAATAACACAGAGCTCAGTTCATATTTAGGAATCCCGAAATAAGCTATGTGTTACAAATAAATCCCCAATAGCTATACTGGGGCCGCCGAATAGATATAGTACAAAAAAATCAAGGCAGCACAGATTGTTCTGATTGGTTTTATGTGAAAGTGAAATTTACAATAGAACATTTTTGCATATGAATTGTTAATTCATTATAAATAATGTCACTTCGAGAGATGGTAGTATAAATAATAACCATACATTTTAAAAAATTGCAGTTTTATTAATTTAATAAAAATGTTATTAAAAGTTCGTGAGTAAGACAGTTTGACAGTAAACGAATTGATATCTTTTTGGTACAAGTAAACTTGCCTTTCAATTTGAGCGGTATATTTGAATGCAATCAATAGAAAGGTTTTGTTAAAAAGAGGGGGTAATTGTAGGCGGTTTTAATTACTATATCTGTTCAGCGTCCCAAGTATAGAAAATATTTAGTGCAAATAAAAAAAGACAAAAATAAAATATAAGTTTTTATATTTTACTAATCTTGGTGGTAAAACGATCAAGTCGTATTCCGATACGATTTTGAAAGATTTCGGAGGTAAAATTCCGACCATGTTTAGAATTCCTGAGCAGATCATTCTCATAATGAATATGAGGCAGGGTTGCCAGATTAGGGAACTTTCCCCAGAAATTAAGGGGTTCTTATTTCTTTGGCGATATTTTTCTGTGGAAAACATATTTACCTGGGGAATAACAGGAAGGAACAAAATCATCTACCACATACGACCGGGATGGGGTCTCAATATGGCGGAGTAGGTGTTTCCGGTTTTGTAGTGAGATATTTCCATTGGCGGTTCTCACTGTTACGAAATTCACTCATAAACTACATAACCTCAATTTTAAAACATACTATTTTGTAATTAATCTTAGAATATAAATTTTATATTTAATATTTTAAACTAACCAAAACTTACTTATGAATTGTAATTCCCGTTTTCGTATTTGTGGGAGTTTGAGCAGATTTGAGCAGATTGAGAGCTAAAGCAGATTTAGGTGGTGTCTAATGGCGGCGAGTGTGACGTCATATCCTTCGCTTTTAAAGCTCATTGCGTCGGGTAGTTACGCTCCTTCTTACAGTTTTATTTTCTAAGAGTAGTACAATTATTGGCACGTCCCAATAACAGTGATTAATTTAGCTCAGCATGAAATTGATTACATTCAGCAATTTAGAATTCTAAATGAATGCAACAAATTACTAATTAATTTAAAAAGATTTATATTTACTAAATGTAAAAGCTAAACACAATTTTCGATTTTTGGAATGTTACCAATGTTAGTGACGTCCAAATTTAAGTTGACAAATTTTATAACTTAAGCCCGTTTGACACGATACTAAATTTATACAAAAATCTAGTAGTGAATTTTGTCATAAATTTTTTAATAAAATTTATGTTTGCAACGAATCTCATTTTTAATGCAAAATCTGTCAATCGCGCATGCGTATTAACGTATTTTTTAAGTGATATTTATGGTTGCAGTGTTTGTAGTCTTGATATAACTAAAAGTTGACTTTATGTTTATTTGTATTTTTAATATTACGTTTTGAAGTTAATTATCTTTGGGTTTAGTTATGTTTACTTATTATTACAATATTTGGAAAACGTCTGATTAGTGCAGTCGGAATATCTGCAGCGGCAGCTGCGTGTACGTTACTGGACATACTATTAATAAACAAAAAAAACAAAATTAACTAAAAATGTATGCGATCTGAAGTTAGCCATAGCGCTGTGCGCACATTTACGCGCATTTTTGCTCACATATTTAGATCTAAAGATCTAAATAATTTACTAAAAAAGTTTGTAATAAATTTTCTTACATTAATTTTGTGTTTCGTGCAAAAGATTTATGAAAAAATTTACTCCTAAATTTTTGCATAAATTTAGTATCATGTCAAACGGGCTTTAAATTATAAAACTTCGTCTACCGCTGCCGAAAAACAGGAAACACCAATTTCTTGCTATTGTAAATAGATATATTGAGTTAAAATGATGTCATATTGTTTTTTAATGTATTTCGTCATATTGGAGGTGTACTCACCTAACCCACACGTGTTAGCTATTAAGTTAGGACCATTCACCTCCAAAATGACGATTTGTCAGTTGTTACCAAAAGTTTTTCACATTTAAATAACCTTTTGGGCGCGGTTGTACGTTCAGTAGATGATCTTTACGGTCTGTACTGTAGATGACCGTCCGAGGAAACATAAGTACTAGAGTGCTGTCTGCCAATATGTAAACACTCCCGTCTAAATTCTCACGTGCTCAGCGTTGCCAACCGTACTATAATTATAGTATTCCTACTATAATTGGATCTATCGGTACTATGTACTTTTAAAATGTAAATAGTACGCCAAATGTACTATATATTTTTTCTGTTTATCTAATACTAAGTTACACATAATAACATCATGTAAAAACAAATGAAAAACGTCTTCATTTATATTATTGTGTCGTTAATAACAAACAATAAAATTCTTCTAGGAACTTGATAAAAGAGGTATCAATAATTTAGCAGTTAATAAATACTTGTACGATTCAACATTAGGTACCGAAAACCGCAGCTAACTGCCGCAAGTTTCGCGTTCGCCCCCGTCTTTTAATAAAAGTAATAGTATGTTTATTGTTTTGACTACATAAAAACGCCCGAAATAAGTATGCCTAATAACATTGGAACAATTGCTCTATAGTTATCAAATGCTATTAAATTTCGTTTTTACTTCATTTACGTTGGCCATTCTTAACATTGAAAAACTGATTGAGTACTATAATTTTTTGTAAGAGTACTATAATTTTCAATGCTCCTGTACTATTTCTGTTTTTGTCCAGGTTGGCAACGCTGCACGTGCTAATAGAAACAAACGTCAAAGATATAGGTTAGAATTCTTAAAAACATTGACGACAATTTTAATAAAATGGTGAGTTTATTTCTAAAGATTATAGTGTAAAATTATACCATACACCTTTTTATTAGGATAAAAATTTGAAGAATCTGACAAAGTTTAAGCATCCACATAGTCGAAGGGCCAAAGCCTTAACAAAACAAACCCAAAAGTAAGTGCTTTACGTTAAAGATTGTTTATACTTGTAGGCATTTGGAAGCCGAGGTCAAGCATGGAGGTAAAACAACAGCTTATACTTAACTTATAGGTGTTTTTAAGTTCAGACTATTCTGCCATGCTTAGCAAGAAAGCTGTATCTGCAAAACAGCAACTTAAGAAATATACCATATTTTTTATTAGCATTCCTTAAGATTCCACATAGTATATTTCTAGACAACAGTTTTTGCAGATACGACATTCTTTGTAAGCATGGCAGTATTGGAGTTAAATGGTTTCTCCCCATATAAGCTGCATGAGCATGTTTGACCTCGGTGTTAGCAGAAAAATGTTGTCAATGTAGTTATTAATATGTTTACAGATTAAACTCTCGTAATAAGGCAGTTGTAGCACAAAGTTTAAAACGTACTGTGATTGGCACTAAAATTCAATGGTTTATTGAACATTTACCACAGGACATATCAGTTTGCACTGCTGAACAAACTGAAGAACTGATAGAAAGGTAAGGTATTATATTTAAAAAAAAAAAAGCAAATCAAACATTATTGACTATTTGTTATCGTCTCTCCTACAAACCCAGGTTCCTGATATTAGGATGTAGAAAATAACTCAGTAAATAGGAATCTAAAGGAAAACCACAGTGCACCTAATTAATGAGAAAAACAATGCTAAAGTTGCTATTGCGATGTTAGAATGCTATGATGTTAGGTAAAGGGGATCTACATGATCACTTCGCATTTTTTAGTTCAATTTTGTGAAATTACATTTTCAATATTGGTACAACTGTATAGTTTTGATGCACTATACTGGGGCCGCTGAATAGATATAGTTAAAAAAATATCAAGGCAGCACAGATTGTTCTGATTGGTTTTATGTCAAAGTTAAATTTACAATAGAACATTTTTGCATGTAAATCGTTAATTCATTATAAATAATGTCACTTCGAGAGGTGCTAGTATAAATAATAACCATACAATTTAAAAAATTGCAGTTTTATTAAGGCAATAGGACACGCTTATCCCAAATTAAATGATCATTACAAGACGCGTACTGCGTCACGACTACTTCTACTAACATCCATATACGAAACATTAGAAGGAAATAGACTGAGTTATTTGTATTTTTATAAAATTGCAATTGTAGCAAAAAGAAAATGTTTATTAGAAAAAAAACTAAATCAATTGGATAGTTAAAGAGTTACAGAACAGGGGAAACACGTTAAACTGAACAAATTTGTAATATTTGTGTAAATAAATGGCACAAAATTTGGTTACTATATGTATTACAACATTTAATTTCTAGACTAACCAGATTTAATTGAACCGCATCGAGTATTTCCCTCTAATCTATAAACATATAGGTAACTACCCATAATTCTATTTTATGCAAATCTTGTTTAATTAAATAACAAATTATATTAATTATTAAGATTAAAGTAAAAAGCTGCATTGCCCATCTCATTTCCTCTCAGTTATTAGGCTAATGCACTATCTTTGTCATATATTGTCGAATTCTAAATGTGCATTTGACGTGTATTATGGAATTACAATCGCCCATATAAGATACACATACTGACGTCGCTCATTTCTCGTAAAAAATAGTTGGGCAACTGATTTGTTTTCGTAGCTAGTGTGCGGGCTTCGGGTGGTATCGGCTGCAGTCGAGTGCGTTTCTCTGTTCGATTAGGTAACGCACGGTAAGATAAACAAAGAGAAATTGATTCTTTATTACAGAAGTTTTTTGAGAAATAGAATGAGAATTACGTTAAGATCAATTTGTTTGAAGGGTGGTCGCATACTATGCTCTTAATTTAATTAAAATGCCATTAAAAGTAAATGAGTGCAATGTTTTTAAACGCATTTATTTTGTCTGTGAATTATTAATAAAGCAACAAATTTACGTACAAACATGCTTAATATTGTATAATTAATAATAATTTTAATACAAGTAGTATATCTTTGGCACAAAATGTTTTATACAAAATAGAAAATGCAGATTGCAAAATACATAAAATATACGAAATACAAATATAGAACAGGAACTGCAACTACTAAACGATTACAGGATACAAATGAAAACTATAACATATGTACAGGGTGATCCACTTAACTTCCCCCCCCTACTTTTCTCTGTTATTTCTGTAGTTACAAAAAAATTATTCTAACAAAAGTTGTAGGACTTTTTCTAAAGTTTTTAAATATGACATCAAAAAAACAATTGAAAAATAAATGCCGAAGTTATATATATATGAATTGAATTTTTTTAAATGAAACACCCTGTATTTTATTGCCTTATTCGACGTAGAATTTCAGTCTGATTTCAACAATGTAGAACATATAGTATTTACTTCTAATACTTTCCAAATTATTTACGTTTAAATATATAAATAAATAATATTAAATAACACTTAACAATAATTTTACATTTTTACAGTATAGACTCACTAAATTCACTAATGCCCATTTATTTTATTGTTAGAAATGTCAAAATAACAATTCAAAGCAAATGTTTTTAAAATCACAGCATACTCGATTGAATGTGCGATAGTGTGTAATTTATATATTTAAAAGCAAATATTTCGAAAACTGTTAAAAGTAAGTAGTATATATTTTATATTGTTGAAATCAGACTGAAATTCTACATCGAACAAGGCAATAAAATACAGGGTGTTCCATTTAAAAAAATTCAATTTATATATGCAGCTGTCGTATTCGGTCACTATTTTACATAAAAGTACATATTTTTTAACCTAGTGCATAAAAGTACATATTTTTAGCATTTAGTCACTAAAAGTACATATTTTGTTAGCAAGTTTTAAATTCCACTATTTTACAACCGCGATTGTAAAATGCAAGCCATTTTGCACGAAACTTAGTAAGAAAATAAATGCAAATTGCACCTTGTCGTGCAGGTAATAAGAACCATTATTGTTTAGCGTAGCGCGCTATTAGCAATTTAGAATGTACTATTGAGAAGGGTATATTATATTGCCTGATAAACTTCAACCGTGAACACAAAAATGCATCATCTTCGTAACCACAGGACTTGAACTCAAGTCTTCTGCTTCACAAACTCGATTGCTAACCCACTGAGCTACAAAGGCGTTTAAAGAGTTCGTAAACATATATGGAATAAAAAAATCGAATTAAAATTGAATGGAACAGTTGTGGACAAAGTATAGTATTCGACTCGCATATAATGGCGAGTATTCGCTCGGCCGATTCTAATAAACTTAAACTTCTCATAAACTTCGCCCTAGATTAATAGCCATCATTATATGCTTGTTGAATAATATACTTTTTTTTATAAACTATATACATATTTGGTACATATTTAAAAAAAGAAGTCGCTAAAAAGTACATATTTTAAGAAAATTTAGTCACTATTTACATATTTTTTTCAATTAACTCTGCTACGACCGCTGTATATGTAACTTCGGCATTTATTTTTCAATTGTTTTTTTGATGTGATATCTAAAAACTTTAGAAAAAGCCCTACAACTCTTGTTAGAATAATCTTTTTGTAACTACAGAAATAACAGAGAAAAGTAGGGGGAGAAAGTTAAGTGGATCACCCTGTACATAATTTTCCAACTAAGCCAATAATTGACTGATACTATATTGAATTATATTCCTATAACTCTTTTCTTATTATTTAATAAAATTTGAAGGATTATTTTCAACAATTTCTTTATTAGGTATCTAGCACGATTTAATGAAGAATTAGAACAAATAGCACTTATACATACTATAGGAAATCGTAAAAACAGAAAACATGCTAATAGGGAGGATGTTATTAGAATGACCATCAAGAGAGAAACAGAAGAGTACAACACAGGTGGATTAGGTAGAAAATCAGAAAATTAAATTAGTGATTACATGTATATTGAATGATTATATATATATATATATATTTTTTTTCAGAAATTCCTAATGTAATGGATGCACATGAAATGCACCTTCTTAGAACATGGAATGGTGATTTAGTATTAATACAACACATGAAGTTAATACGAATATCTAAAAAGAAACTAGATTCTTTAAGACCAAGTAATGTAGCTTTATAATGATAATAAAGTGTTAACCAATTATATTTGTATTTATTTTATAATAATAACATTGATTATTATTTTTAAGTATTCTATTAAATTTAAGAGAATATTCATAAGTTCATAGTTTGGGGAAAAATGAATGAATAGCAGACCATAATTCTTCCTGGACCAATAAAAAAAAAGTAATTCTTCTTTTGCTAACCTCCTAATAGAGCAAAATCATATATTTAATAATAAATACAAAATTCTCTTGAATAAAGTTTAAAACTAAATTTACTTGTATCACTAGAAATTAACAAACTCAACACTTCAAATTGCCTTTTAAATGACTATTCAGCTCTATTAAATTAAAATGCAATATACTTTTTATTGCATTTGAAAATAACCCAGTAAAAGCATTAGGTTAAGTTGTTTGGCTGTTGCAGGTGCATATGTATTTTACCACTAACAGACTTGATTTGTTATAAAAAATACACCTTTGCATCTTTTATTTTACAATAAATGGGCATTTACGATAATTGGAACGGTAGGCTCCAATTATTGTAAATGCCCAATGGTATTTTCATTTACGTTTGTATTTTTAAAAAACTTAATTAGTCTTCAATTATCCTCAAGTGAAATGAAAGAGGTTAAATGGTTTGAGATGATTATTTTAATATGCAATATAGAGTATATTGCATTTTAATTTAATAGCACTGTTAGTCGGTTTCCTAGAGAAAAATACCTCGGAATTCGACTTTTGTGCATCGATTCTTTTTTTTTTTAATTGTAAACGTTTATTTTATTGTATTATTATATTATTATTAAACTAGGCTTTGTTATGTTTAAATAACGAGTGATTAGTCTGATTTAATTGTGGTGTATTTAATTTTCTCAGTATCATTTTCCATTCCATATAATGCTGAAACCGTAAGAGCGAGTTTAGCCCACACAGTACACAAATGTACATCATCGTAAATGAAGCTTCAAGGGTCAGTTAACTTCAAGCTTCGTTATGTCTTGCGACAGCTTATTTCAAACACACTTTAACTAATATACTAGTATATAAATCCATCTTAAACAAACATGTCGGAAGGAATAAACATTATTGATTTTTAATCATATTTAGTTTCAGTGGCATTTTGTGACCGGCACTTTGCATCTAAGTCATTTTTTAGCTTAACATCACAATTTGTGACTTTCAAAATCCTTAGTACTATTTTTCATTTAAAATTTCAAATATTAAACTTTTAACCACCGTGGCCATTTTATAGCCGCTATTTTACATTTTGGGCCGATTTGGACCCCCAATTCGTAATATGCGACCCTAAAATGCTATAATTTTATTCAATTACAAGAAATATTTGATATAATTATTAGTCAGCTCCTTATAGAAAAATAATAATTTGTTAATAACAATTAAATAGGGCATTAGCATACAAATCTAACATTTAGACTTTGAAATGTAGTTGGTTAAATTTTAAAAGAAAAATTATTAAAATTGTTGCCCAAAAGGCGAATTCTGGGGTATTACCCTTTGTCTCCAGGGAACCGATTATGTATAAAATGAAATAACTATCCGTTAATAAACCTATTTATATAAGATCCCTTAGAACTTTGTTATAATTGTTTATGTTCCATTATTTGTAACTCATTTACCTGAAGTAGTCATTGTTAAATATTAGTTAGTTTTACTTACTGATGTGCAGCGGGAATATTCCAGTTGAGGAATATTCCCCTCCAGAAATTTATTTTAGGAACTTATAAAAAAACCACTAAAATGGGAATTGAGGATCAACATATGTTAATGGCCTCCAGCGATAAGAATTTTTGTAGGACAAAATGCAGAAATTTGCATTTTATTTAAGATATGTCCTACAAAAAACAACCCCAACATTCACAGTTGTTTCAAAAGTGTACTCAAGGAACTACTTGACAAAACAGCAATGAAATATTTTAGCCACAAGCTATTTAATCTAACTAAATAAGAAAATTTAACGATTTCACTATCTCGTTAAGTTGGAACATAATTTCTTTACATTAATAATGCAGGTAAGGTAGCAAATATTTCATACATCATCGCTACCATGCACCTTGTCTGTTTTAGGTCAAAACTTGCCTTAATCTGGCCCCTACTTTAGTTTAATTTGCATAAATAGATAACGATACCACATCGTTAGCTGAACAATGAAAATTTACCAAGATTGCAAGAAAAATTAACTTTCAAATTTATCCTTTTTCTGCCTAGTGTGTATATTTATTAAATTAAAACCTTTTTTTGGCTTCATTAAAAAAAATCTTGATTAAATTTTTTCTCCTTGAGATTATGCAACCCATCTAACATCTTTTTGAATGTGGGTGCATACTTTCTATTGCATGTCAAATATCATGACAGTATGTACACAAAATATTAAATTTACCCCACTTATTGCAAAGATATTAGATTATTAAAATAAAAATATTTAAAGAAAAAGTTTTAACGGACACCTTCTGAAGCATGATGAACGTTAAATAAACTGAAATAATAATAATTACTACTACCCAGTACCTGGAGAACCAGGTCTCAGAAGCTATGTAGCTTGTGCGGGAGGGGCTATTATTATTACGTAGGTCCATCTTGTGACTGCAGCCCAGAGCTTATGGGAAGTTGCCTCACTGCCCTATACAACGCATTTTAAACGGGGGTATGGAAAAGAGTAATGGAAGGGGAACAGCGAGACAGCTATGTAACGACATTGATGGACCTTTACAGCCGAATATATCCTGCATTAGTTGTATTAAAACGATGATACTTTTTCTGATTGAACTATTTAGCTCGAATTAAGTGCATTTTATATACATTAATGTAATAATGACAATTTATACTGTGTGTAACAAAAGTTAGGAATATTAAATGTCAAACAAAGATGAAAAAGTTTTGTGAAAAACACCATTAAATGTCAAACAAAAAATAAGTTTTGTGCAAAACACCAAGACATATTTTTATCTTCATCATCAAGATCTTTTTCCACAATGTTGTTCAATTTTATGTTTAATTGTTTTTGAGCTATAGCAACCTCCAATTCTTTCATCAGGATTCGATAGTACTTACTTGTCTCAGCCACGCCGAGACCCCAGAAGTGGGGTCAAATTATGAAGTGATTTCCCAGAAACCTTTTTTCTTCTAAGAATAAAGTAGAGATCTCAATTATAGCAAACCAACATCTTAATTAAAGGTAATGGTATAACAAAAGTAACTGCTGCAGGGTAATTTCTTTACGAGTACCTACTACTGGATTAGACTTCTTCAAGCTAATGCAGATTTTAATTGATTAGTAGCAGGCATGGGCATGTTCACAACCCTGTGAAAATGAAACAATAGACTCAACAGCACCTTGATTAGATTTTGATTGACAAGCTTTTCTCAAAGGCGAGTTAGATGTTTGATCACAAACAAGTAGAATTCTATTCATAAGCAACTCAAATCAAGTTAATAGAATCTACCGTTTTATGCAATCATCATATGCGTGATAGTAGTGTTTGAAAATGCTCGAGCATTTATTTTTAGAGAATATTCCCGGAGCACAAAATAAGTATGATTTCAAAAGTTCTTGAAATATTCTCAAAATGCTCGAATGTTCTCCAATCTCGAATCTTCCACTTCTCATTTACTTAATACTAGTTGTAGTTAATTTGACACTTCGCCGACCCTTAAAATAAATTTTGCTACTGCCGACCGTGAACAATACCTTGACCGCGGATACGGTCGGCGTAGTGTCCACGGCCGGCAGTGTCCAAAACCGCCAGTCGGCGTAGTGTCCACGGCCGGCGTCCAGTGTCTACCCACCGCATACACAAGTAATACATTTTAAAAACTTTCTAACATTTGTCACTTTTTGTATACTTAAATAAAATTTAAAAAATTGAAATAAAAAGTTCATATATAACTAGAACAAAAAGACAAAAGAGGTGCTACCGGGCGGTAACTTCTTATCGATGCTTTCAAAGGCATAAATTATGCAAACTATGCTTATGAAAGTGTCTGTCTTTGGAACACTCGACGTCGACAGCAGCTGCGAGTAACTCGTGTACATTTTGCGTGGGTTTAAGATCGCTTTTATCGTCTTTCGGTTTTATTCTCGATTTTTAATGTTTTTGTTTATGCACATTTGTGCTGTATTATTCTGAAAGTTCTCGAGAATTTTTATGAGAACGTTCGGCATTTTCAGGACGTTCTTTCATTTACAACACTATGTGATAGTAAAAAAATCTAGAAATTTTACTTGAGGAGAGGGTGAAGTTTAAATCATTTTGGTAAAATTTTGTCATTATTTAAAGCTTTTGAAGATGTCTTCCAATCTTGCATCAATCGTTCCTCTCTTGTTGTATTATGTTCTATGTAAAACAGAAATAAAGAATTAATATGTTAATTCTGGGGAACCTTTGGTCCTAGGGCACTCTCCTTATGAATCGATTGAATCAAGTACATATATCATATGTACAACTGTCAATTACTACAATTTTGTTGACATAGAAAAACTCATGCTGTAGTAACAAGCGTGAGTTTTTTACCTCAAAATTTCTGACACATCATTGCTGTTGATGGCACCTTGTCTGTAAACCTACAAAGAAACTTGCTTCCATCAAACGGTTTTCTTTTTATATAGAAACTTTATACAGTCTCCGTACATTAATTTTGAATTGTAAAAACAGAAATTAACAAGATTACGACCACTATTTCTTTTTAATAATAATTCCCGTTTCTTTTAATACAACCTAAAGCACATACAAATTAATAATATAGTATTGTAAGAATTGATTGATGTTCATGGTTCAGGAATAATTTTAAAGGTTCATTGTGTAATGTACCTTGTGCAGATTTAGCTGTTTATCTACTAACAAAGATATCCTTTGCAAGAGACTTGCAAAGGGGATGGGGAAGATTAGTGTGCAAATATGTAAGTTGATCATCTGCTAATGGTATAAAATATGCATTTAACTTATTTTATTTATTGTTTCCAGCCTTATTTTGTGGAACTCCATAATCTTTATTTATTTCATAACTTATTTTAAATTGAATTTGGCCATAAAATAATTGGTACCAAAATTATTATATTTGATAGTTGTCCGACTTTTAAAACTACATCTCAAAGCTTAATTGTTGAGTTTTATAAATTCTTCTAAATTACTAATGCATCGCAGTGTCACAAAGAAATAATTTAAGACATATTTGACATTATTTCTAATAATTTTAATTATCTGTTCTATTCCACATCAAATCACTGAGGTATGTAATGTACCCTTAAGGACTTCTGAATTTCTTCTAAAAATTTGGCAAATTGGTCTAGACTCGTCCAGACAAAGTTGCATAAAATGGTTTTGCAATATACCCTATCAGTAAAAATGGCCCCAGCAAAAAATGAACTTTTTGAAATCTACCATTTGTGTAAACTCGTGAACCAATAGAGCTGTACATTGATAAACCAATGATATTTACACAGATTCATTATGAATAAGATATATAAATGATATTAATTAAGAGAAAGCATTTATGAAAATAGACAACACCAATACCAACAAGCAAGTTAATTTTCTAATTAGGTATGCTTTGTTCATGATGTTCAACAAAAAATATATGTGTATGTGTGCGGCTAAAGATGTAGCCCTTTTCCAGATGCTTTAAAAAAACTGGAAACGTTATTAGTCAAATAATTTACTGACCTTGTTATTGGTCTACATGGCTCCTTGCGTATATCATATGATTAGTCCAAGCCGGGATTTCGAAGTAGGTAAATGCATTCACTTGCAGACAGCCTCTTCATGAGTAGCTCTTGATAGCTTCTTGGCGTTTTGATCAACTGCAGTGGATGGGGCAAAGTAAAATGCAATCCCAGAAATTTGTTTGGTTTTAGTTGGGTGAGAATTGCACATTGATTCAGACTAGTCTCTTACAGGTTCCGTCTAGCCCATCATTTAGCAAAAAAGTGACAATTTGCGCATATTTACCTACTCCGAGACCCTGATATGGATTCATCAGATTATCTGTGCAACGAGCCATCTGGATGAGTGACAAAGTCAGTAACTTATTTAACCAATGACTATTAAAGCTTAAAGCGCATAGAAAAAAGCTAAATCTTTTAGTTTGTTTTAGATCAGGAACAAATCATACCCGATCAGAAAATTCACTGTACTTGCGGTGCAGTCTATTTTAAGATCTGCAGTTTCTCAAAAATGTCATTTATATCTCTTATATGCAATAAGTGAACATCATTCGCTTATCACAATGTATACTATGCGATTTGCCTCCAAATACAATAATTATTGATTTCCAAAAAAAAGTATATATTTGATGGTATGGGTCTCAAGAGTGCTTTTTAGAACATTTCACATGCCTGATATATTACAGGAATTATGCTTTTCATATTGGCAATCTAACAGAAGAGATGTTAGCCTACATACCAAAAATCCAGCAATTTTAATTTGGAGGTACCTATTGAAAAATTTGAAAATTCAAAATTCTTATTTTTCAAATGCTGTAGGCGTACTAATAGCTTCAAAATGATAATATTCAAATACGATAAATGGCAACACAGTCTCATTAAAGGTGATTGTAATTTATTAAAATTTATAAGCTTTCATAAACTTGACTTTATCAAACACTATATACAGGCCTGCCAAGAAATCATGGCCAAGTTCAATTTAAAATAAGATGAAACACATTACTCCTGAATTTTATGGTACTATTAGTTTCATAATGATCTAGGACGGCAAGGCTAATATGATGCTATTTTTATTGTTTTATTCTATTCATTTACACTGAAAAAACAATAAAATAGCTTCATATTAGCCTTGATGTCCTAAGATCATTATGAAATCAGTAGTGCAATTTGTCAAATTCAGCTTGGCCAGCGAAGTTTGGATGCGCATAATATTTGCGGCATTAGGGTAGGGATAGCTCATTTCACCTAATATTCTCGTCTAGTACAGATCGGTACATTCTATGAAAAAGTATAAAATCTATGAAAAAACACGCTAAGATTTTATAACAACAACTCGTTAGTTTTAATCCTTTTACCTGAAAAGTATTATTTTTGGATTGTTGATAATTTTACACAATATAAAGATTTGTATAGCTCAAGTAAATTCGAATTTACACCCTTTTTGTGAGTTGAAAATACTTGCACCACAGATTGTACTTTCTCTTTACCTTTTAGATTTTGTCTTTGTCGAACACCAACTCTTTCCTTTCCCCATCTGTGCATTCCGACGGCCAATACATATATACCGGATGGGGCAATAGTGTGGGGAAGTCCGATAGTTCCTAAACAGTAACAGCTAGAAAAATCGTTCTAATACGGATGTAAACAGTGGATAGAGGCGCATCTAGAGAAATTATTTTCAAATATACAGGGTGTTGCAGAAAAGTGTTAAGATAATTTTTTTTTAAATAGAATGTCCCAAATATTTCTGCATATTTTTTATTTATATCTAAAATTTTAGCGCCATCTAATGACCGGTTTAGAAGATATAAATTTTTTTCAAAAAAATTGGGTTTTACATTATCCCACTTAACAGTTTACCGCTTTCACGGCTGCAACTGTGAAGACGAATTTAAGGGCCAAAGATGCGTAAAAAAATATATAAAAATTGATTAATTCTTGTTTGCGTGTTGTGTAGGTTCATCTAGTATATATGAAAAAAATATTTAAAAAAATCTAATCATTAACAATTTATTAATTTATAATAAAACAGTAGATTTACCTACACTTCATCAGTTCTAGCACAGAAACTATTCAAACTAAGTTGATGAAAATAGCATATGTTACTCATTACATAAAGACCATTGACATCTCGTCAATAAATTTTATTAATTGTTTCATGATTATGAGAATCAGACACCTTTAGTAATTACTGCTGTATTTGATTTGCATAAATCAAAATTTAAAATAATATTACGTTATGTACTAGTATTACATGATTACTAGTATTAGAAGATGCAGAAAAAATATGAGTATTGTTGATATAGCTGATAAAGAGTAATTAACGTAATAGATTTACAAATTAAAAAGTACACACCCACTATTGGTGCCTACCCCTCATCTTTTGTTAAGAAAAGTAAACCTATTCTACCCGCCTCCTTTTATGATCGCATAGACCAACCAGTAAAATTTACTGGTAAAAGTAATATTTAGTATTATTTACAAATTATAACATTATTATTTACATTATATATTTCTTATATATTATACATTTCCTAATGCTATTCTTAATAAGTTTGCATTCTGAAGAACATCCATTTTATATTTCTTAACATTGATTTTTAATATTAATCGATTAAGAAATCAATATTTTAATGGTTTTTATCTTATTTTAAGAGGTTAAATGATAGACCACAGTCAGCATATTAATTTGCCTATCATTTTTTGTAATTATTGGACTGTTGTTTTTGTCACTTTGTTCACTATTAAATATTAAAATTATTTTTAATAGATAGGAAGATAGGCATTAGTTTGTATGTACAAAAACAATTAAAAACCGCTGTACACTGTATTAGTAGTATATCCTAACTACATATTACCCGTTAAACAAAAGTATTAGCTAATTGTACTAATTTGGTATTTGCAATGGTATGGTTTGCAATATTTGTGCATTTGGTATGAGTTGAAGCAATCGAAGTAGAAGACTGTAACTGTATAAACTGTAGGTTATATTACTAGGAAATGTAATAAATGCAGTCTTTTTTACATAGGTATCTACAATTTTTAGAAATCTTATACATACTTGTTTATTGTTTCTATCCTGACTTTGTGAAATTCCATAATCAAGAAATAAATAACGATTAGTAAAAAGTTTCACAGTATTTATTTAATGATAATCTGACAATATTGTTTCGATAGCTAAGCTATCATTATCAAACATAATATAAATATAAACAAACACGTCGCTAAGGTAAATACAAAAAATAGGTAACTAGATAAATAGATAATATTGTCAGTTATAATTTAATAAATACTGTGAAACTTTTTACTAATCGTTATTTATTTCATTATACATACTTACCTGAGTTCAATAACAGTAGCTAGGATTAAAGTATTAGTCAGATTTATAACGTTTCCTAAATTTTCTACACATATTATTCATTATCTTAACAGGGGGTTCAACCAAGTAGAGAATAATCTGCTTTTGGACATCAAGCCTTCTTGGTAGGACTGTCAACTTTCTATTAAAATAATTTAGAATTTTAGAATCTGTCTTTGCTACTTTGCCGCCAATGGTAAAGAGCTTATAAATGCATAGACTTCTTCATTGACTAAACTGAATTTTTTCAAAGAAGCATACAAATATATTTCTGGGGCGTAACGGTGTTGGTATCTAAGAAACAAGAAAAATGTAAATATAAAAGGTATCGGAAAAATCTACGTACATCATTTCATATTCAGTGTTAGTAGTATTTGTACGCTTCAGAAGTTTCATATTTTTTTTTATAAAATATGTCAAAAACAAGAGTGCTTTTGTCTAGACAAAAAAACAAACGAAAGTAGAGTACACATTGTATTTGTTTGTATCGGTGAAGCTTATTTCGTTACATATTACATTGTTTATTATTTTTTAGTTTAGTTCAATATTATTAGTATTAGTAATACCCAGGGGCATGGTTGCTGAGTGTGTAGTTAAGTGCACAATTTCGCGTAGTCGAATGTATAGCTATAAAATTACGGTACGATTAGGTATACATTCGACTACGCGAAATTGTGCACTTAACTACCCATTCAGCAACCATGTGGTTGCCTCTGGTAATAATTAATAGCAGTATAATACGAAATACTTTTTTAGGAAAAATGATTTGAGCCATAATCAATCAGATTATGGTCAAATCATAAATTTATGTACCAGATCCAGGGACAGTTACACGTAACGGACCGCGCATACTGCGATCTGGTATTGTTCTCTAAAGATGATTTCCACGTGGAAAGAATCCTCAAAAATAATTTGATATGGGATAAAATGTTAAGGAAATTAAAAGAATTTTATTTTGATTGTCTACTGCCCGAGTTAATAGATCCTCGAATAAGCAGGGGTATGCCCGTTTGAGAGCCGGAATGTCGAATTCGGGCACATCAAGAACACTTTAAAAGCAAAACATGTTCTAGAAAATAATGTGAAATTTGTAAAAGATAGTTAATCTTATACATATATTTATTTTTAAATAAAATTTAATTAAAATATTCACATCTTTTCTTTTATACACATTAACACATCGTTCAATAAGTCCCGGTACTAACCCACAGATGGCGTTAGTAATATCAACTCAACTTCGTTTTCCGAAAGATCTAACCTTCAAATGACACGTGTCTGATTTTCACGTCAATCGGATCATAAACAGCAAAGTTACCGTGGTGAAACTGACGCTACTTTTGCATTTGTAGAAAAAATGGACAAAAACGAATTTCGTGTATTGATAAAACATTGCTTTTTAATGGGAAAGAATACCGTGCAAGCTCAGCAATGGATTGAAAAACATTATCCGCACTCTGCCCCATCAAAAACAACCATTTGCCGGTGGTATGCTGATTTTAAGCGCAGTCGCACGCATACAAATGATGCAGAACGCTCGGGTAGGCCAAATGAAGCAGTTACCCCAGAAAATGTGAAACAAGTTTTAAAAATCGTGATGGATAACCACAAAGTGAAAGTTCGTGAGATTGCTGAGATGGTGAACATATCAACTGGAAGTGCGTGGACGATTTTACAAGAAAAGTTGGGCATGAAAAAAGTCTGTTCCAAATGGGTGCCGCGTTTCCTCACAATGGAACAAAAGCAACAACGAGTCGACGATTCAACGAGCTGTTTGTCACTGCTTACTCGCAATAAAAAAGAATTCTTGCGTAGGTATGTGACAATGGACGAAACATGGATCCACCATTTCACTCCAGAGTCGAAGCGGCAGTCATTTGAGTGGCGTGCAACCAGTGAAAGCCGTCCGAAGTGTCCAAAAACGCAACAGTCAGCTGGCAAAGTCATGGCGTCAGTTTTTTGGGATGCGCAAGGTGTAATTTACATCGACTACCTTCAACAGGGAAAATCCATCAATAGCGACTACTACATTGAGTTACTGGTGGGTTTGAAGGACGAAATCGCAAAAAAACGACGGCACATGAAGAAGAACAAAATCATTTTCATCAAGACAATGCACCGTGCCACCAGTCAGTCAAAACAATGGCCAAATTGAACGAGTTGGGCTTCGATCTGCTTCCCCACCCACCATACTCTCCAGATCTGGCTCCGAGCGACTACTGGCTGTTTGGCTCGAATGAGGAAGTCATCGCTGCAACTGAGGCTCATTTTGAGGACAAGGACAAATTGTTTTACAAGCACGGTATTGACAAGTTAGAAAAGCGGTGGAATGACTGTATAGCCCTTGAAGGAAATTATGTTGATGAATAAAAGTAAGTTTTTCGAAAAAAATGTTTTTTTCTTAGTTAGTCCCGGGACTTATTGAACGATGTATTATGTCCGAATTAGAATTTGCTGTGGCTAGATAGTAAGGCATTTACACAATTTGTATGCATACAGCAAATTAAATGCGATGTTAAAATTGTTAAGAAACATTTATTTTCAACTTGGAATGATTTTCTACCTGCTATGCCGACTACAAATGCAAAGAGTGTTACAATAAGCAAGCATTGACTTATACTGACGTCCATCCTACCCTTGCTGACTGATTGATTTATGATCTGTTGCAGAGAAGGATGGTCCTTTAGTAAAAAATTGTATATTGATACAAGTGGCGCCCCTATAGTGGATTTAGTTTTCGAAACTACGTATCCTAGGCCCTTAAGTAGGGATTTTGTTACAGGGGCTTGTAGGGTGCTCTTATTTAAAAGAAAATGGACCCACCATGTACAGGGTGTTCAAAATTAATTTTTAAATTTAGAGAACTTCAAAGCTAAAATTCACAACTTTTTCAAATGGAACGTACATTTTGTACCTTTGTGATGCAGAATTAAATAACGAACATTTTTTGTATGTACACTTGCTTTCAAAACTTTCGCGTACACACTCAAAATCAAGTAACAATAATATTGCAAAATTGTAGCTGTGTGAATGGGTAATTTTAAAATTAGGTTAAAAATTACACAAAGTAACTTTTACAAAACAAATACCTAATTCGGCAGTAATTAGTGTTTGAAGATAACAAATTTATTTAAAACGAATATAACAATAAATACAAATATGTTAAATAAGGTTTTAATATCGCGTCATGGCCCCATTAGCGTCTAGCACCGCATTCAATCTCCTGGGCATGGATCCTATAAGGTTTCGCCAATAATTTCGGTCTTCGCTCAACTCTTCCCATGCATCTTGAATAACCGCCCATAATTCTTCAGCATTTGCAGATCTAAAGTTCCTTTTATAAATTTTCTTGACAATGAAACCCCAAACATTTTCTATGGGGTTCAAATCGGGACTATAGGAAGGCCAAGGTAATACTTCAATGTTATTATTTTGATACCACTGTGTTATTATCCGAGCGGTGTGGATAGGGCAATTGTCCTGTTGAAATATGAAACCATTAGGATACAATTGTTCCACAGATGGAAGCATGACATTTTCCAACATGTCAAGGTAAACTGCTGCATTAAACCGACCATCAATGCGCCAGGCTACCCCTGGGCCGAGAATACTTATCCAAGCCCAAACGTTGACAGAGAATCGTCCAGACTTGTCTCGTGGTGACACATATCGTTCAGAAAATCTTGAATTTGCCGGTCGATACACTCGCACACGACCATCGTTGCACGATTTAAATATTTTTTCGTCAGAAAATATTACAGTGTTCCAAAAATTTAGAGGTCGGTATATATAATTCAGACAAAATAGTATCCGGGACTGCTTCTTTTCTTCTGTTAATATATTTTTCTTTGCGCTTGCAAAATTTCTAATTTCTGCATTTTTCACACGACGGCACGCTGTCACCCACGATCCAGGGAAGTTGGTCTCAAAAACTGCTTGTCTGGCCGTATTAAAAGGGTTCCCTCTTAGGTTATTCAAAAGGGCTTCATCTTGCTCCGCACTTGAAATTTTGGGTCTTCCCGAACACGGTCTTCGAGCCATGGTCCTTTCTTGTGCCCACCTCTTCTTTACTCGAAGAACCGTGCTTTTATCTATCCCATAATGAGTAGCAACTCTTCGTATGGTCCAACCCTCTTCTAACTTGGATAGTATTAAAACTTTATCTTGCTCTCTTAGTTGAGGCATTTTGACATGATTTTGACTTTTCAAAAATTTAAACGTCAAAGTTGATTAATTACAACCCTGATTTAATACAGCGAAAAATAGGTGTACGCGAAAGTTTTGAAAGCAAGTGTACGTCCCTATAGCTATCTGTAACCACTTTTGATTTAGTGTGTTGGTTGTTTTTGTTCAACAAAACATTAAAGCATCTAGCAATTGCTGTGCACGTATGCAAAACGTACATTTCTCGCAGTTATCGACCATCAGTGTTTAGTTCTAGTTGGTGTTTTAGTTTTTCAAATTGAATTTTAGTAATGAAGAACTTGTAGACATGACTTTTGTTTTGAGCGAGTCGGAAAGAAATTGTTTGCTTGCCTGCAGAATTTACCACCAACGGTATCCTGAACGGAGGCTCCCTAAAGTTCACAGCTTTCAAAACCTGCTCGATAGATTTGCGAGGACCGGCAATGCACAGTATGAAAAAAGAGAACGAATTAGCAATGTTGTGAACGAAGAAAATGAGTTATCTGTTGTGCTGGCAATGATTGAGAATCCTCATGTTAGTCAGAGAGAAGTGAGTTCATCTGTAGGAATAAGGACGTTCTGTTGGTCGAATCTTAAAGAAAAATAAGTTTCATGCATATCACATTCAAATGCACCAGAAACTAACTGATGACGATTTTCTAAAACGTTTACAGTTTTGTAATTGGGCCATAGGTAAAATGCAAGACGATGCTACATTCTTCAACAATGTTTTGTTCACTGATGAGGCAACGTTTCATAAAAATGGATTTGTTAACAGGCACAATTTCAATTATTATGCTACAGAAAATCCCCACTTTTTCAGACAACTTGATAACCAGCACAGATGGTCCATAAACGTTTGGGGGGGAATTATTGGAGAACATGTAATAGCGCCACATTTTTTTGATGGTACATTAACTGGAGCTATTTATCTTCATTTTTTGGAGAACTATCTGCCACAATTATTGGCGAACCTTCCTCAAAGGATCCGAAATGGGATGTGGCTTCAGCAAGACGGTGCTCCACCGCATTATTTACATGCAGTAAGAGACCACCTAAATAATATCTACCCACATCAATGGATTGGAAGGAATGGACCCACTAAATGGCCTGCGAGATCTCCTGATCTTACAAAAATGGATTTCTTTTTATGGGGATATGTGAAAGAAATAGTTTATACAGAGATACCATCCACAATCCAAAATATGAAGAATAGAATAATACATGCTTTTAGAAGTATCACGCCGGTAATGTTAAGAAACGTACAAAGATCGTTCCAAAGGCGCATCGAAATGTGTGTCCATGCAAATGGGCAACATATGGAGCATTTGTTATAGTTTTTTCTTTTGGTTTATTTGAAAAACCTTGATTTTTTTAAAAAATAATTTTTTAATTGTGTACTTCTTGTAGTTTTTTCTCAATAAATCGAAAGTGCTTACAGATAGCTATAGGGTAGTACATACAAAAAATGTTCGTTATTTAATTCTGCATCACAAAGATACAAAATATACAGGGTGTTTTATTTGAAAAAGTTGTGGATTTTAGCTTTGAAGTTCTCTAAACTTAAAAATTAATTTTGAACACCCTGTACATGGTGGGTCCATTTTCTTTTAAAGAAGAACACCCTACAGCCTCTGCAGCAAATTCCCTACTTAAATTCGTCTTCACAGTTGCGGCCGTGAAAGCGGTAAACTGTTAAGTGGGATAATGTAAAACTGAATTTTTTTGAAAAAAAATTTATAACTTCTAAACCGGTCATTAGATGGCGCTAAAATTTTAGATATGAATAAACCAGCCAAGAGAGGTGTTAATATGCAAAAATATTTGGGGCATTCTATTTAAAAAAAATGACCTTAAGCGTGCCACAAATTTCTGCAACACCCTGTATATTTGAAAATAATTTCTCTAGATGCGCCTCTATCCACTGTTTACATCCATATTAGAACAATTTTTCTAGCTGTTACCGTTTAGGAGCTATCGGACTTCCCCACACTTATTGTCCCACCCGGTATAATGTGCATCCATCAACAACTATATTTTTTATGTTTCTACTGCAACAAGTGAGTTCAAATGGTACTGAAGGACCATCCACTGCCCACTCAAGCTACCAATCAGAACACTAGCACCTCCAATTTAATAAATATTACAATTCTGTATATTGTACGAGGGTCGTTTTTTTCAACCTCAGATAGGCTATAAATAAAAGACAAATGTATATAAAAAGTCATTTAATTACTAGAAGTTCTGTATACTTATGGTTACTTTTCGACATACTCACCATAAAGATTGAGGCATTTGTTGTATCTGTGAATAAGCTTTCTAATACTGTCTTCATAAAATGTTGCCGCCAACGCATTTAAATGAGTCTTGACGTTGTCTTGAAGATCCTTTGGTACTGTCCTACTGTCTAAGTACTGTCCTCCTAGACACGTCTTCAGTTCAGGGAAAAGATGAAAGTCACTCGGTACTAAGTCGGGACTGTATGTCGGATGATCGAAAATGTCCCATTGAAATTGCTCAAGGAGCCGTTGTTGCAACAGCACTGTGTAGACAGGCTTGTCATGGATTGGAACAAATCCCAGAAGTCAGTATTCCTCTTTTCTTGTTTTGAACGTCTCTCCGCAAAGTTTCGTCGTAAAGTTTCACAATAAACTACCGAGAATCTTCAACACAACGTCAAGACTCATTTAAATGCGTTGGCGGCAACATTTTATGAAGACGGTATTGGAAAGCTTGTCCACAGATACAAATGCCTCAATCTTTATGGTATGTCGTAAAGTAGCCATAAGTATACAGAACTTTTAGTAATAAAATGATTTTTTTATATACATTTGTCTTTTATTTATAGCCTATCCGAGGTTGAAAAAAAAACGACCCTAGTATATTGGAAAAGACTTGGGAAGAAATAACCACTCCATACCAGTATTACCATTTTTTTTTAAAGAAAACCTTACATTTCTTTATTAAAAAACAAATTCCCAAAATGTAAATAAAATAAAAGATACGTAGTAACATACTAATGGTCCCAAAATTTTTTATTAACACAATGAAATTTTGCAAATATTACAAAAAAATATTACTTCAAAAAGTTTACTGTGATATTTATTAAAAAGAAACAAAATAATAATAATTTAAAAAATTTATAATTATTTGATATGTTTTAAATGTTAGAATACAAACATAAACATTTGATTTTACTATATGGACAACTTTTTACATTTCTCTGAAACTCATGGGATCTCAACTAAAGAATGAAAGTTAAATAAAATAAAAAATGGAAAAAAATAATTTGTCAAGTATATTTTGAAAAATTGCATTTTTTTCAAAATTGTTACATCCCATACCTGACACATTATTTCTAGCAATAAATGTAGTATACACAGGTGAATAATATACAATCACAAGAAAATATAAGTAATTAAACCATTTATTTTATGAACCGTATTTTCATAATATTTAATTAATATCTCGAACACAGAATATAACCATGATTTTAATTTGAATCTGAGTAATTTGCAGATGCCAATTAACGATAAACACAAAAGAGCGATTAAGTCTTTAATTTCGCGCACTTCACTTCATTCAATAATGTAGAGTCAACAGTCAAATTTAAAAAGATTACACTGAGATTTAACAGAAGCAGAAGTCCATAGTTTGAACACTAGTGCAAGTTTGTTGACTCACCCACTTTTGACCAAATGTAACAATAATACAATCCAGGCTGCCTATAGCTTACTAACTACTAAAGTAGCTAACTTACTTAAAAAGAGATCATACAACTGTTTACGAAAATTGTATGATTTTTGTCTTAATATAATCTACAATATATATTCAAAATGGTAAACAGCTGCAAGACTCGATACACATAATATTGCCTGCACATGGAGGCTTACACGTTAAAATATTATACATCCACCAAAGTGCTAGTAATTGTTTAGCACATGAATGCCAACATATTAAAACCCATACCTAACATACCACTAGCACATATTAAATGCTATTAATTTTTTCTATCGTACTATAACCATTCCTATTTCCGGTGGCATTATACAGCAAATTCCAGATGCCACTTTTTAAATGGAAGATTTATACACAAATCTGTTCTGGAATTAAATTTTTATTGGGGGAAATGAATTCCAGAGAAAAACAGATATTGTGCATCTCCATAAAATACATGTTTTTACAAAGTTTTACATTTATCTGTCAAACCATCGTATGTGGCAATAGCCTAAAATAAATTAAGGCAATATGAGCAAAATAGTTCATATAGCAATGAATTTGAGGGAGGCTACATTTTCATTTATAAGTTTTAATCTTTTTTTGTTGTAATTACAGTTAATTACTATTTATGTAATTTATAAATCTGCTAGTGTAATTATTATGAATACACATGCACATGACCTTTTATAGGGAAGAAAACATTGCTTCAATACACACTTAGTAGGTATAAACAACTGTTAGTAGTGTTACAATAATACTACACAAGATTTGACACAATTTGTAAGCATTTTACTGAATTACACATCTGTGTTTAAGAATGGATTGCATTTTACCACAAGTACAACACAAAACCATTACGGTAAATTGAGATTACCATACAACCAAAGTTTTGTGCGCCTTTATAAATAAATAATACGTAATTAATACAAAAAGTATATAAACTAAACACATTTTAGTACTTAACATACAAGAGAAGTTCTTACTGCACTTTTTTTAACAGAAACCAAAATAAAAGAAATTTAATCCTTAATAACACTTGATTCATCCTTTGTGGAATCCTTTGCTATTTCAGCCGTTTGATTTACTGCAGCAGCCGAACTACTGCTGATTACTGCTTTACTTACAATACTGGAGGTGTTACTAACAATTGTAGAATTGGTTGAATTTGGAGTGGAATTATCACCTAATTTGGAATCTTCTGTCTTATCATTTTGCGTTGTTGAAAGATTGCCAGCTGAAATAAACGAGAAAAATTACATACATTTTTAATAATTAGTACAAGTAGGTTTGGATTATGTTAAAAACTTTAATTTTGACATGATCAAAGTAATCAGAAATATTTTGTTTACAAGCAGTAAATAATAAACTAAAAGTGAAAAGTAGTACAGACAATTAATTGAAAATAAACTTGATTGTGAGAGCAACTGAAAACAACAACAAAACTTGTCTAATCTACCAGGTGGGGCAATAGTGTGGGGAAGTCCGATAGCTCCTAAACGGTAACATCTAGAAAAACCGTTCTAATACGGATGTAAACAGTGGATAGAGGCGCATCTAGAGAAATTATTTTTAAATATACAGGGTGTTGCAGAAAAGTGTGGCACGGTTAAGGTCATTTTTTTTAAATAGAATGCCCCAAATATTTTTGTATATTAACACCTCTCTTGGCAGGTTTATTCATATCTAAAATTTTATCGCCATCTAATGACCGGTTTAGAAGTTATAAATTTTTTTTTGAAAAAAATTGAGTTTTACATTATCCCACTTAACAGTTTACCGCTTTCACGGCCGCAACTGTGAAGACGAATTTAAGTAGGGATTTTGTTGCAGGGGCTTGTAGGGTGCTCTTATTTAAAGAAAATGGACCCACCATGTACAGGGTGTTCAAAATTAATTTTTAAGTTTAGAGAACTTCAAAGCTAAAATCCACAACTTTTTCAAATAAAACACCCTGTATATTTTGTACCTTTGTGATGCAGAATTAAATAACGAACATTTTTTGTATGTACTACCCTATAGCTATCTGTAAGCACTTTCGATTTATTGAGAAAAAACTACAAGTACACAATTAAAAAATTATTTTTTTAAAAAATCAAGGTTTTTCAAATAAACCAAAAGAAAGAAACTGTAACAAAAGCTCCATATGTTGCCCATTTGCATGGACATACATTTCGATGCGCCTTTGGAACGATCTTTGTACGTTTCTTAACATTGCCGGCGTGGTACTTCTAAAAGCATGTATTATTCGATCCTTCATATTTTGGATTGTGGTTGGTGTCTCTGTATAAAAAATTTCTTTCCCATATCCCCATAAAAAGAAATACATTTTTGTAAGATCAGGAGATCTCACAGGCCATTTAGTGGGTCCATTCCTTCCAATCCATTGATGTGGGTAGATATTATTTAGATGGTCTCTTACTAAATGTAAATAATGCGGTGGAGCACCGTCTTGCTGAAGCCACAGCCCATTTCGGATCCTTTGAGGAAGGTTCGCCAATAATTGTGGCAGATAGTTCTCCAAAAAATGAAGATAAATAGCTCCAGTTAATGTACCATCAAAAAAAATGTGGCCCTATTACATGTTCTCCAATAATTCCTCCCCAAACGTTTATGGACCAGCTGTGCTGGTTATCAAGTTGTCTGAAAAAGTGGGGATTTTCTGTAGCACAATAATGGAAACTGTGCCTGTTAACAAATCCATTTTTATGAAACGTTGCCTCATCAGCGAACAAAACATTGTTGAAGAATGTAGCATCGTCTTGCATTTTACCTATGGCCCAATTACAAAACTGTAAACGTTTTAGAAAATCGTCATCAGTTAATTCCTGGTGCATTTGAATGTGATATGCATGAAACTTATTTTTCTTTGAGATTCGACCAACAGAACGTCTACTTATTCCTACAGATGAACTCACTTCTCTCTGACTAACATGAGGATTCTCAATCGTTGCCAGCACAACAGATAACTCATTTTCTTCGTTCACAACATTGCTAATTCGTTCACTTTTTTCATACTGTACATTCCCGGTCCTCACAAATCTATCGAGCAGGTTTTGAAAGCTGTGAACTTTAAGGAGCCTCCGTTCATGATACCGTTGGTGGTAAATTCTACGGGCAAGCAAACAATTTCTTTCCGACTCGCCCAAAACAAAAGTCATGTCTACAAGTTTTTCATTACTAAAATTCATTTTGAAAAACTAAAACACCTACTGGAACTAAAAAATGATGGTCGACAACTACGAGAAATGTACGTTTTGCATATGTGCACAACAATTGCTAGATGCTTTAATGTTTTGTTGAACAAAGACAACAACCAACACACTTGACAACTAAATAAATAATTGTTTTTAATTGTGAACTTCTTGCAGTTTTTTCTCAATAAATCAAAAGTGGTTACAGATAGCTATAGGGTAGTACATACAAAAAATGTTCGTTATTTAATTCTGCATCACAAGGATACAAAATATACAGGGTGTTCCATTTGAAAAAGTTGTGAATTTTAACTTTGAAGTTCTCTAAATTTAAAAATTAATTTTGAACACCCTGTACATGGTGGGTCCATTTTCTTTAAATAAGAGCACCCTACAAGCCCCTGCAACAAAATCCCTACTTAAATTCGTCTTCACAGTTGCGGCCGTGAAAGCGGTAAACTGTTAAGTGGGATAATGTAAAACTCAATTTTTTTGAAAAAAAAATTTATAACTTCTAAACCGGTCATTAGATGGCGATAAAATTTTAGATATGAATAAACCTGCCAAGAGAGGTGTTAAATATGCAAAAAATTTTAAGGGCATTCTATTTAAAAAAATCACCTTAAGCGTGTCCCACTTTTCTGAAACACCCTGTAATTTTAAAATAATTTCTCTAGATACGCCTTTATCCACTGTTTACATCCGTATTACAACGATTTTTCTAGCTGTTACCGTTTAGGAGCTATCGGACTTCCCCACACTATTGCCCCACCCGGTATAACATACTATAACTGTCAAAATTTATTTGAAATGTAAACTAATAATACAGTTAACTAAAGTTCAAATGCACTTTTATAAAATTCTGTGTAGACATTCGTCATATTTTTCAAGGGCTCCTGCAATCAATTTTATTATTAATCTCTCTATATATTTTTACACATTCACCTTATAACTCAAGGGCCCGGTCTTTCCACTATCTTTTAAAGTTGCTGTAACTTTAATTGACACTTAAGTAAAAAAGAGCCTTTTGATCTGCTTTTATCAAATGGAAACTCATACAGTGAATCTATCTGCTTCTAAGTTATAAGCCAGTTGAACCTCATAATAAACATTACATTAGGGTATGCATAATCTATATTGTATCAAAAACCATGAAATTGTTCAATGATTCCAAAGAACTTCTTCAAAGAAGCTCAAATGGGAACTTGTCTGTACTAGACGAATGTTGATAGTTGTGAAAACTCCACTGTCAAGTCAATAATGGATTGATAAAGATGAATATTTGGAACAATGAAGAATTTATAAGAGCTGTTCTACACTTTCCATAATCATAGTACTTCAAATATTTTAGAAAGCATATGTGAACTGGAATGAAGGTGTTGGATAGGATTCCTTATACAAAGAAGTGTTTTCTTTTGAATAAAACTGATTTTTCCAACCGTATGTCCTTATCTTCATTCCAAGTTACATTTTGTGTAATACATATTATCAAAGTTTATTTTATAATTTATTCATATCATTGAGAAAACAAATATTTTATATTTATATAAAGACATATAAATAATATAAATATGTAAAGCAAACCTAACTTACACTATTTTCTATTTTTTCGATTGAACTCTCACTTTCCGAGCTATAACACGGAAATTAAGGGGTAAAAGATTTATAATTTCTATTTAAAAATTTATTTCACTTTCACAAATTCCTGCACATACTTATTCAGTATTATTATTTAGACCTTTAGCTGAATATCAGATCAAATTGAATGAAATGGTTGATCTACTCTTTGGATTTAACTTCCTTTTAAATAACAGACTTTAAAAGTGAATTGAAAGACCAGTCCTTCACTGATGAAATACTTATTGCACTATTATCTATTTAAAAGTAGATTTGGTACGACACAGACTTGAATTTGATAGAAAAAGGAATAAAGAATTTATTTACCTTGAGTGCCATAATAATTACGAGCAGTCAATTTACTGCTCTGATTTGCAGGTCTGTGTTTTGGGTTATTAGAAGCGTTATTGCCCTGAATTGTGCCTACAGCTGGTTGAAATGTCACGGGTCGTTGTATAGGTGCAGGATAACGCTGAGTCTACAAGGAAAAGTACATATATGTAAACATAAAACTCTTATAAAGTAATTCTTTTAAATGCATGTCTTCACGAAAATATCTTCTAGGTGCATTTTAAAGTCTTTACAGAGAAGACTTGATATACAGAGCGATTCAGAGCATTGGTGCAAACTTCTTGGGATTATTAAGGATGAAATTTTGCATAGCAAAAATTAATAAACATGTGTGATTCTCAAGAATTAAAGAAAGAGTTACAGGAAATATTCAATCTCATCGAGGAAAGCTTCTTTCGATGCTGTTGCCTCCACAGTATTAGAAATTATGCAACTACACACCTCAGAAATTTAGAATAAGGTTACCTTTTTGTACTACAAGTTTGTTTAAATAAGAAATCAGTACAAAATAAACAGAAACTATCAGTTGTTATTTGTTTTTTAGTTACAAATTTGATACAAAAGGAAAAAATACCAACATAGCAAAAATAAATGTATTTCTACTTCAACTTAACGAAATTAAAAAGATAATGTAACAAGCAATAAAACAAAAATGACATATCAATAACGAGTATATCCTCCTTAGGCTCTTATGACAGCAACCATTGTGTTTCATACTTCCAAATCTTTCCAGTTGATCTAATGGGTTTAAAGTTTAGGCTTTGTGCAAGTGACTCCATTGTTTCAATTCTAACTGTATCTAGGTATTCAGTGGTTGAGCAGACATGCAATATATCTCGAGAGCATTTATAAACCAGCCCCACATATAATAATAAGTTCTGTACAAGCATTGAAACTTATCCCGTAATTGAACCACCACTATATCTTCTTGTTGGACAAAAATTAAATTACTCATGACGTACACTAGTTCTTCTATAAACAGCAATACGTCTATCTGATGAATAAAGTCTGAATCTAGATGTAGAAAGAGACGAGTACTCCAATAACAGGTTCCAGTATTGGTGCTGGTCGGGCAACTCTATGTTCTCTGGTGAGTTTTGGTGCGGTTGCTGGTGCTCGAGCCTGTATTCAATTTTTCTGAGCCTATTTCTTACTGTTTGAGGTGTCACAGTTGAATAAAGAAATCAGACCTGGCCATCGTTTCTTTTCTACAGCCTTGGCCTGGTCATCTGCCTGTAACATAGGCAGTAGCCTAATGGTAGTTCTTCAGGTGGTAGATCGGTGAATGTTTAATTCAAGAATAATAGCATTAAAACTTTTGCCTTTCCTGTGTACACTAAACAAGTACCTTGTGCGATCAAGAAACAAGAGTATTCAATTCTGCAAATTATTGAAAATGGTCGTTCTACTTGAAATATTTTTTTCATTTTTAATAAAGGTATTTTACCTTTTACTAATTAATAACAACTCCATATACACTCTAGGGAAAAAAAATGCACCACTTCAAAACGCACCAAAAATACCAAAATTTCAAACCGTCATAACTCGGCGGATTTTGGACGAAAATGGATGAACCTTTGAGTGCTAAAAAGTTTAAAGTGTCTAGTTTAAGGGCGTGCGGGCGAATGTTACGTAAAGATCTTTCCGCCCTCGCGACCAACCGCAGAAAAAGTTTTTAATTAAAAAAATGTCAAACTTTAACAGCTTGTACGGCATACCAAAAAAATCGTGAACCCTAACGACCGCCAAGGCATTAAAGTTCAGTCCTTTTTCTGCCAAGTTCTCAAAACTTCGAGTGCATACGATGACTTGGCGCAAAGTTATGAAATTTTGAAATTTACCCTGCATTTTGTCGAGTGTATTTCCTCTTCTGCCAGCGGCATTATTATCGGTTGAGTTTGAATCGAGTGCATACGATGACTTGGCGCAAAGTTATGAAATTTTGAAATTTACCCTGCATTTTGTCGAGTGTATTTCCTCTTCTGCCAGCGGCATTATTATCGGTTGAGTTTGAATCTTTTCTTTTCCAAATTCAAAAATTTTGAAAAAATGTTTAATTAATAAAAACATTTTTTTATTAACGTTAATTTTTTTTAACGTGTAACCGCCGACAACGTTACCCAATGTGCAAGTGCCTAAATGACTCCTCAAAATAATATTAAATTCCTACATTTTTGTAATAACAAACGCAAATTAGACATTTTAGAAGCCTTTGAGATATACAAACACAAACTCAGGGTACCTTTAATGAATGAACAACTTGAACTCAGTAATTCTCCATTACTGGAAGTATTAGATGTTTAATTATGATTTTTATTATTTTTTTTATTATTTTTATCTAGTTACCTATTTTGTATCTACCTTAGCGACGTGTTTGTTTATAATTATATTACCTTTGATAATGACAGCATAGCTGTCGAAACAATATTGTCAGGTATATTTTAATAAAACTGTGAAACTTTTAATAATCTTTATTTATTTCATGATTATGGAGTTCCACAAAATAAGGCTGGAAACAATAAACAAGATTAAAGTTTGACATTTTTTGAATCAAAAACATTTTTTATTCTTTGAGGGATGGCGGGGAGCGGAAAGGCTTAAACAAAACATTCGCTCACACGCCCTTAAACTAGACACTTTAAACTTTTTAGCACTCAAAGGTTCATCCATTTTCGTTCAAAATCCGCCGAGTTATGACGGTTTGAAGTGTTGGTATTTTTGGTGCGTTTTCAAGTGGTGCGTTTTTTTTCCTCTAGTGTAGGATTTAGATTATCACAAACAATTTCTAAGCAATAGAAAACGTTTTCTTGTGTTATATAAGAAAATATAACAATGTTGTGATAATTTTTTTTGAGGTGTGTATGTCTACTGCAAATATGTCATATAGTTTTCGATTGAATTCCGAATGGTTTTCTTTTGTTAAAACATGAATTCTTCAAGTCATAAATACATTTGATAAAATGCTTTCTGGTGCAGTTAAGTTAATTTCCAATTTCAAAGTTTTTTGGTTGAGAATAACAACATTTTTATCTTATAAAAAGAATTTCTATATTTTGGAGGATAAAAATTCAGTTGTTGGGGAAATTGCAAAATTTAAAGCTGATTTTCTGAATAATTTATGTGTCAAAAGTTACTACTGCTGATTAGATAATGTTAGAGAGGTTTGATAACATGGGAAACTTCACATATCTTTTTGAGGGGCAGTTTTTGGGATTTTCATATTTGTAATATATCAGTAATATTTCCAAAAGAATTGGTACATATTTTCAAGTTCTACGTCGAATAAATGCTACAATAATAATAATAGTCCCCCTTCACAGGCCATGAAGGCCCATTGGGGTATAGCAGGGTAGGCTGCTATTCTCAAGCCGTGTGGTGCTCAAGGGTGGTAAAGTGGCTAGCTTTACACCGACCGCTTATTATTACCTCAGGAAATGATTTCCCAGGTACTCATTTTCACAGGCTGAGTCGACCTAGAAGCCTTAGATATTCTTAAAATTCCAATGTATTATTCCTGGGATTCAAACTCAGGACCTTGAGATTGGTAGTCAAGTGCCTTACCCACTGAGCTACCATGGCTTCAAATGCTACAATAAGAGGAATTAGTAGGAACTTCCCTGTAAGTGAGATCGCAAGCGATACTGGTAACACTTTTATTTATTTCTATTAAACAGAATGAGAAGAATGGATAACATTGGGTATGTCCAACACACTGCTGGAAATACATCGCTGCCGCAGCTTTCACAACCGTCTTAGATTTGAAAACCACTACATCGGTATTAAACCGCTTGAAATAATTATCTAATCTTATACTGTCCAACTCTACTAGAACTTCACTGAACATGAGAAAATTATATTGCCAGTTAAGATTAATTAATTAAATGCCAGTTGTTGTACGAAGCATCTCAGTTACAAGGCCCACGATTTTACTTTTTTATCTAAGCAGATGGCATATCCTTGATCAAAAGTTGTGTTAATGGTTTGTAGCATTACTAAGTTATACTTAGGGAAATTATTTTCTGAAAACATGACCACTATAACGGCACTCTATTGTACTTTTCTTCATTCGAATGTGCGTTACAAATTCTTCTTCACTGCATTTTTGTATTGTATCGAAAAAGTCTGTAACTTTGTCCCTGTCTAATTTCCTATTTGAAATTCCTTTGGGTTTTTTGGGACAAGCTTTCCATCTACTAACCTATTTCTTTCTTAGATGCAATAGAAACAAGTGGCTATTTCGAAAATATGCTACCTAAGGCAGCACTCTCATCATCATTGCCAAATGCTAATATGTATTCTAGCTCAATTTAAAATTTTTATTTTTCTTTTCTCTACTGTCCAAATTCATGTTCTGACATTTTGATTATTGACATTCAGTCATCTAATGTTACTAATCTGTGCTTCAAGTGCTTTATATGTATAAAGCGATGATTTATTTTTATTATTATTAAATGATTTTATTGCTACGGAGGTTTTTAAAATCTAAGACGGCCGTGAAAGCTGCTGCAGCATTATATTTTCAGCAGTGTGTTGGACGCACCTACTGGTAGTTTATATTATCTGCTTCTTATTGTTGTGTTTATTTGAAAAATCAGAAGTTCAATAATAATACCAATACAATAAGTAGCATTCATTAAATGCTAGAAATGTCTAAAAAAGTACTAAAACCTAGAACTGCAGAGGAAACTGCTCCTTAATTATTAATTATTGACCATATATCCATTTAACATTTTCTGCTTAGAGTGAGGTCCCCTATACTTATCGAAGTTTGTATCTAGTGCTCTGAATCGCCTGAACATGTTTGTAACTCGACAATAGTAGAAACTTCCCTACATTCACTTTCTTTAGTGTTACTTAAAGAGGAATGTATTACTTCTGTAACGATAGTAATAATGTCTATTTGGGATTTTTGATTGAAATTAGAATTAATAAAGGAAAGAATTAGTAGGAAGCTAAAAATTGGCATACAGTAATGCCCCGACTTACATGAATTCAAGAGTTACGCGGTTTCTTATTTTCCCCTTCCCCTTCACTCTCCACCGCCCATTCACGCCAATTCGCTCGCATTGCACGCAAAACGGCATCGCAATGACATATATGGACGTATTTCACGCGAAGTTTTCGATTTCTACGGATGATGAAACTTAAGATCGGTTTGTTTAAGGATTTGATATCATTTGAAAAATAACTATGTCAAGAACAATCATTTATACAGTGTGTCCACGGAAAAAGTTCACAAGAGAGAAAAAATTATTATTTTTAGTTTTATCGAAAAATGTCATTCTTGATAAAAAGTTTTGCTTGTAAACTAAAAAAATTCATGTTTTATTTTACCTGCTTTATTTTATATTCAATTTTCTGGGAAATCATATGTAATTTTGCACTAAGTTGAAAACTTTAACAATAATCTAGTAGGTAACGTTCATGTGATATTAAGCAATAATTCTTTCAAATTTTCATGCAACAGTAATTGTTTATTTCTAGTCAATAACAAAAATAATAAAGAAAAACTAACATTAAGTAAAAAATGAACACCAACTATTTGACGTAGCCTCCACCAACCTCAAAACATTTCTCCATTCTAATTCGAAATACTTTAATGTGAAAGAATTATTGCTTAATAATGACAAACGTCACCCAGTAGGTTATTGTTAAAGTTTTGAACTTAATGCAAAATTTCATATGGCTTCACAGAAAATTGACTATAAAGTGAAGCAGGTAAAATAAAACGTGAAGCAAAACTTTTTATCAAGTATGACATGTTTTGATACAACTAAAAATAAAAGTTTTTCCCCTCTTGTGAACTCAATTCGTGGACACACTGTATAACACTTTTATACGTCATGTACGAAAACTACAAATTTTTTATTAAAATTTCTAAAAAAAGTCGTGTTTTTGTAGACCTTCAGTCCCAATTAACTAAGATTTATATGGATTTGTATGCAAAATTGTACCCCGAGTTACGCGAATTCGACTTACGCAATCTTTGTCGATCCCACCTATCGCGTAACTTCGGGGTATTACTGTATATGTTTGTTAAGGTGTTCCTTATCATATATAATATTTTTGTTTCTCGAATTTATTGCGTCTCGCCCCCTATATAAATTACATTTTGCACAAGAGCAACACACAAAAATATCAATCTCTCAACTTAGTTCTTTCCCACGCCAACAGCTTCAATTTTCAAAAAACAATGTCTTTCTTGAAGTACAAGATTATGCAAATATTTCCAAATACTAAATTTATATTTCATTTAAAACGTAAATCTAATAGAAATATTAAGTCGATGATGTCTACGCTTTTACTACCAACAACTCAAACATGTTTTACTATGATACACTGACGTCTCACTACTGGTCATCAACATCTGCACAGAAGCTATTGTATTGTCTAGTCAACATTTCTAGATGCATACATGAAATTAAAGTATCTCAAAATTAACACTGAAACAAAATGGTTAGTGTCAGGAGGTCTAAAAGGGAGGTCAGTAACAGTCACTACTAAAAATTGGTGACAAATGGCAGCGGTGTATACGTTATATTTTTTCGTTAATAGTTTCAATAAAAATAGTGTTGGTATTAATACCTGCATATACTGTGTTGAATTTTAATCGAGGACAATAAGTAGAGGTATGAAAAGAGTCTGACAAGTTTTGAATGAGACTGTACTTGTTTTGTCTTAACTGTCACTTCTTAAAAGTATTGTTAGTATTGACAACAATGCACAACTTTTTTTTAGATGACATCCTATCTGCACTACTATCGTAAAAATCCTATAATTCAAAATTAGGAATAATTATTGTGATGCCCAATTTAGTTTTTAGTTCTTGAGCATATTATGCTGTAGTTCTTGCCGATGTGTGTTGGTTTCATCAGGATACAGTTTTGGAATCTCTACTAAAAAATCTCTTTCCAAACCTTTCACATTTTGAGCACACATACGATTCAGGCACCTGTTCTCTTTTTGTGTGACAAATTCGACGTACCACATTACAGTTGTCAACATAAAACCATGCTGCATTCATGGCAACAACAAATTCAGATTTTAAACCTGCTAAATAATTTTCGTACAATTTCCGGCTGTTGGTTTTCCTGTTCTTGATGTGATGTCCTTTAAGGGCGTGACCCTTGTTTTACGACGAAGAGTTTTTTGTTAATCTTCTTTGATTATATAGTCAATAGTTCATTGAGATGTATGAAGTTTTTTAGCAATCTCATTTTGGCTGGGTGGATTTTCTTTCGATGTTAAAATATCAACTCATTTTATCAGGGTGGGAGTTTGTATTGTATGTATAATATAATAATAAAATTTTTATGTAGCATAACTAATACATAAAAACCAAAAACAAGATCTCCACTTGTTTTATGTTAAATCAAGTAAGATTCTCTTAACAGACGCTCAAAAATATTTATATTTGTAGCATTTTGTAAGTTTTGTGGTAGAAAATTATATCTGATTAAACCTTTGACAAATAATGAATTAAATGATACTTTATTTTTTAGTAACATGATATGGATTATTTTCGTCCTAGATACCAACTATGAAAAGCAACTCATATCTCCCAAGGGAGTTTTAACACCATCCATACATGAAATCGGTCATATTCTTTGATGTACAAATGTTCAGACTTCTTCGGAACCAATAACTCACTGGCTTTTTCCGCTTTTATAATCACACTGTGAGGAATAACGCTGCTGCTTTCAGACATTTTTTTTTGTTGATTGAAAAACAAATTCATGCAACTGTAGCAACCATCGTAACAACGGCACAGTCAAACCACCTTTGATATTCACAATTTATTTTAATTTTGAATGTTTTTTTACGTTTTAAGTTGAAAATAAAGAATATGATGTTACTAAAAAATAAAATATTTAATGCACTACGGGAGATATTCTGTTTTTTGCCCTCGGTAGACTTACAGACCGCGGGCCTTCGGCCCTTGGTCTGTAACACGTCAACCTCGGGGGAAAAAACATTCATATCTCCCTTAATGCATAAATATCTATTTTCGAGTACTGCTTGTTATATAAAAGTCAATCCTGTTACTTGTTATATAATTATGCACATTCAACTAACATATCAAAATAATGTGGCATAAGGCCAATTTTAATCTGATGAATAAAAAACCAAAGTACAATATTCACTAAACTGTCTGACATCTAACCACTGTAAAGTCCTATGCAAATCCCTAATCCTAGTATATCGGCGGTTACATCCTAAAATTAATCTCATACCTCGATTTTGCAAAACTTGTAATCTACTTAAAGCCTTCTCATGAAACAAATACAAAATTGTACCACAAAAATAATAGTAAAGTAAGATAATTGTTATTATAAATAATCTTTCTTATACTTAAATCTAAAAAACAACTTGTTCTAACCTAGGACCCGAGATTTTCTTACATAAAAGCATGATCATTAAATTTCAAATTTCTATCAACAATTATACAAAGATACTTTATTCTATCTACCATTTCTATTCCTTTAATTTCAACATTAACTCTCATATTATTTTCAACATAACTTTCATACTGTTCATTTCATCTTTTTAACATTAATTTTTAACTTATTAACTGCTAACCAGTCTGTAACAATTAACAGATCATTATTAATAATCTCAACTAACTTATCAGTATCTTTACCACAAAAGTAAATAACAGTGTTGTCTGCAAAAAAGTGAAACTTGCATTGTTTTATCGAATTACCTAAATCGTTTATATCGAATGTTTTTTTAAATTTGACGTCGAAGGCGGCTATGGGTAGTTGATTGTGAACGGATCTTGATCGTATTAATAAATGTCATTGTCAAAACGTTCAAATCCAACCTCTGTACAATTCACTATAGCTTTATTCACAATCGACTATTCACAGCCTACGTTGACGTCAAATTTAAAAAACACTAGATATATATCACAAACAGCAGTGGTCCCAGTATACTTCCTTGTGGCACTCCTACATTACTAGAAATCTCTGATGACACACTTCTTCCACGCCTAACTTTTTGTTATCTACCTTTTAAATAACTGCTTATCCACTCAACACCTTTTCATGGATACCACATTTTTTAAGTTTATGTAGTAACATTTATTGGTCTATTGCTTCAAACGCTCTCTTCAAGTCCAAAAACACAATCATCATTTTCCATTGCTTCTTTCCAGTCACGCAGCACATATTGAAAAGCTGTTTCGCAGCTGAAGTTCCCCCGAAATCCAGATTGAAAATCTGTTAGAAATCTATTCTCTTCTACAAGGTGCAAATAAACCACTTTTTCTAGTATCTTTTCCAGAGCTGGTAGCGTGTTAACTGGTATGAATTCTTCACATTTAAATGTTTTTGGAGCTTTTCTGATTGGAACTATAGAGTATATCTTGAATTTGTCTGGTACCACTCCACTTAATAGTGATTCATATTGACTATGTGGAAAATCAGTTTCCAAAGTTCATCAAAAAACTCCTTAATAAAAGTAACAGTGATCCAGGCTACCTTTGCTAGACATTCCAAAAACAATCTTCCTTAAATCTTCTTTATCAATAAGTTGAAATTCAGCAATACACTGTTCTCTTTCTCTTAAATTAAAATTTACATTTTTGGTTGATATACTATTTACAATTTCATTAATACTTTCTACAAAATATTTATTAATATAGGCGTCAGTTATATTTAGGGGTTAGCCATTTCTTCCTCCACATTGATTGTAACATTATTAAAAATAATATTTTAATAAGTTTCTCCTGCAGTTTCCTTAATGAACATTTTTAGTGTACGCCACATTAATTTTTCCTCTCCTCTACTTTCACTTTAGTGTTGTAATATAAAAATTTTCATATTAGCGTCCATCTTAGGAAAAAGCTTTCCCCAGAAAAATAAAAGCTTTATTTTTAACTGAATTTGATCTCATGAAGTCAAATAAAAAAATCCAGGCAGTCACTATATTTGTATAGTGATGCACTCCTCTTTATTTTACTTAAAAAATTGTCTTTTAAGTTTGCAGCTTATAATGATATTTATAGTAAAAATCAGTTGCTTTTCGACTGTATTCAAAAGTAAGGCTGCCATCATCAAAACAAAATTCGAACTTTATTATGACAATAAGGGCTCTAGATACAGTGAAAAATCAATTGATTTTGACTGTACTTTTTACATGTAGAAGATATTTTTGTGATGATGTGTAAATTTATTTTAAGGAGCTAGGACATTATTTCTTATATGAAAGACAAAGCTGTAATTTGTAAAATTAAAAAATCCTTTACACCTATTGTTAACTGAATCCTTGTACAGTGTATTTTCAGAGGCTATACAATTGAGGAAACCCTATGACCCTTTTATTTGTTTGCAAGATTCGATAAATGGTACTACTTAGAAAAGAAAATAAAACAATTTTGACAAGTGAAACCAAAACTGAATTAAGGTTGTGCACACCAAAACCGGGTCACTAAAAATTTTAGATAAAATTAATACAGTTGCTTTGAAATTAAATAATAATTTTATTAATTATACATATAAGATACATCTTACAAACTTTAATATTTTTATTTCAATTGGACTGGGCTCCATTGAGCGAAAATCCTGAACTGTAGATACCTCATCAGCTTTTTCTTCAATTTCCCCCTTATTATAGACAATTTGGGGAATTCTACTCCTTTGGTACCACAATACCATTATTTTTCCTGTACCAGTGTTTTCCAGTATTGGAATAGTGCAACGTAGCTAGGCTAGCCAAAATAAAGATTGAGTCAGGTGTTGTATCAAAAAAGGTAAAAGGTGTTTTTGAAGACACCCGGTTCAATATATTTGTTGGTTTACAACATTTATATTTCTTGAGTCCGCATCATATCTCTTGCCAAACCAGAGACATTTTGTTGGAATCTTGTGCCTCTTTTTTGGGCGCTGTATAAAAATCATGGCTAGCCAGTTGTGTAAAGTCAGCTTTACAATAGGTTTCATCGTCCATCACTATACAACTATGTTTATGCAAAATTAGTTTGAGATATTCCTGCTCGGGTGACAATATTATTACAAGGGTGTTGTTACAAGTTATTATTCCCAGGGTGTCTTACAATACATTTTTGAATTTTAGTGAGTCTAGGTGTATTTACTTATTAGTTTCCAAATCTTTTAGCTGACAAGATTTTGGTGTGCACAACCTTTATATACTCATCGCTATTCAACTTAGCCAATATTATAGTATGGTTCGAATATTGTTGAAGCAGGACTAGTAGGAAACCATTTTGACTTAAAATAAGATGACAGACATTTCATAGTTTTTTCAATATTCCTTTTGGCAAGACGCTTACTTTAGTTTATACTTGGGCCGCCGAACAGATATAGTACAAAAAAAATCAAGGCAGTACAGATTGTTCTGATTGGTTTAATGTGAAAGTGAAATTTACAATAAAATATTTTTGCATATGAATTGTTAATTCATTATAAATTATGTCATTTCGAGAAATTCTAGTATAAATAATAAACATACATTTTAAAAAATTGCAGTTTTATTAATTTTTTATTAATTTAATAAAAATGCCATTAAAAGTTCGTGAGTAAGACAGTTTGACAGTAAACGAATTAATATGTTTTTGGTACAATTTATATAAGTGGTATGTTTGATTGCTACCAATAGAAAGGTTTTGTTAAAAAGAGGGGGTAATTGTAGGTGGTTTTAATTACTATACCTGTTCGGTGGCCCGAGTGTAGTAACTTATAATGACAACAACCTCGATATGATTAAACGTCATATTTAAACAAAAAGCAACATAACTTGCGATTGATGGACGTTTTGTAAGCTCTAAAGTTCTAAATAAAAAGTAAGTATAATATTAGGCTTTTAAATAGTATATTGTACAACTAGTGTTACAATGACGATGTTTGTAATACGAGTATAAGTTTGCTTAACGAGCCGCAAGGCGGCGAGTTAACCAATATACGAGTATTACAAAAAGGAATTGTAACACGTGTTTTACATACTACTTTGTCTATTTCATATCCACTGTCATTTTGAAAAAATCACGTAGACAGGAAAAAATTCAAGTTTAAAAAAAGGTGACAGCTTAGTTGTTTCTTCTGATATAAAATAAAAAATGTTTATTGTAATAGAAACAGTAAAACCTTGATTGAGTACATGATTGTCTTATCAAAATAATTATTTATAATAAAAATAAGTATGTTTCATTATTCTCGCTGTTATTTCTGAGCATCATAACATTCAAATTTTCAAAACGGCGCCAGTTAATGAATACTTATTAGTACCTATCACAGACAGACTGACAGACTAGGCTGGCAGCAAAATTTACTTACTGCCAGCCTTACAAATAAAAAAATCACTACTTCCAGTTGCACAAAGTAGCACTTTGTGTAACTGTTTTTCGCAAAAACAGTGTCACAAAGTAACCTTTGTATACGCGAAATAGACAAAAGTCTTTTAAAGTAAGATTTAAACTTGTATCTGGTGACATTAACACTAAAATTAATAACGGTATTTATTTTTAACGTCTTTAGCAGCTGCGCATTACATTCACAACTATCTTCAGGATACTTGTTACAGTAAAATAATAAGCACAAGAAAAATTCCAGATTTAATAAAAACAAAATAGTAGACTGGCGATGGTAGAGCTCGTTTGATGAAAAGGTCATTTGGTAACTTTTGCACTGTACAAATTGAATGAGTACCTGCACTGTACAAATTGAATGAGTACCAGCCATGTTCTTTTGTATGCAATAAAAACCTAAAGTTTGACTAGGGCAGCAATAATACCATTAAGAAATTTAAGTTAAGATCCAAAAATATCAAAGAAAGTCACATAATAGTTATTTATGTATTAAGGGCATAAAGAAGCTTTTATGGCCAGAAGCGTTATTTCTAGCCCGAGGCATCAGCCGAGGGCTAGGAAAAGGCTGTAGGGCCATAAAAGCAATTTATGCCCGAAATGCATACACTATTTTATGCACAGATTGTTTTTATCTCAAATCTATTATTGTGTAAAAAATATAATTAAATGAGTACGTAGGTTACATCAAGCCGCTGTACGTATACTTATGTGCTTATATACGAAGTACGTTACTATAGTTGCTATCTAAAATACTTAATTTCAGCTTATTTTCATTGGTGATAAGTTTACAAATTATATTAAGAACCAATCAAGTTCTACAAATACAGCTCTGACATTTAATTGACGTTTCATTATTGCCCGTCGGATCATAAAGAGGCCCTTGGGGCATAAAGAGACAGTTATGTTTAGATAAATCTAGCAATAATAGTCTAATTATAATGCATCTGTGCATAAAATGAGTTAATAATTGTTTGATTTTTCCTACATCATATTTTAATTTTGGAATTAATGTTAACCAGAAAGAAAGTCACTGTAAGTTGCTATACTTAATTAACTGTGAACAACAGTGAAACTTTTCAGCAATTAATATTAAACTTGATTTTACCAAGTAGTCTGACAAAACAAGGGGTATTGCCAAGTGATTTTAAATATGCTTTTCTTTTTGCCACTGCATACCTTTTTGTATGATATTTATTTATGAAATACAAAAACAAACATAATTATCATATAATAGTGGTCTCATAGATTTTCGTAGAAGTCGGGGACTATAATAAAAACAAAAACAGGAAGAATTATGAGTCAAGAAATCAAGAAATGATCCTTTGAATGGTATTATTTTAAAGTGCTTGACGATATCTTTAAAACGATAAATTAGAATTTTTAAACTTTCCAAGATAACCCTACTTAACTAGCTCATTTCAACTGTCTGATCTGTAAGTCATAGTCCTAAGCTCCAAGCTGGCGGCTCAATAAGAACTGAGGTGTTTTTTGTTTGAAACGAATTTCCGCATCTATCTGAGGCAACTGAAGGGAATATATACAGGACCTGACAGAAAACTTACATAAGATAAAGATTTTGAACATTCTATGAATAACTTTACTCTCTTCAACTACCTAAAAAGTTTTCAGTTTTTAGCAAACAGAAAACTTTACTTGATGCAATACTATAATAGTATGGAGTATAGATCTGTTGTTTAATTGTCTTAATATATGCTTAATATCAGATATTATGATGATAAGAACACTTACATGAACTGTAAATGTGTGTGTACAGTACTCGAAACTGGAAAAAAGATAAAAGTGCTGACAGCAGAGTGAACATGCTGATTAAATTCTTATCCTGTGATGTTGTGGTGTACTATTTATTGATCTACATATTTGCTGTATTTATAGTTTTAACTTTACATTTTACAAGAAATGGCCTTGGATATATACGATATTAAATAACTGAATTACTCTAATTCAACTACTTTTTAAAACACCTAAAAAGTACTTGGTACTTCGCTATTTTTTTAAAATAGTAATTGTAACTGGTAAATGTTGATTTTACAAATAGTTCAATTCCTCTAAGCCACTTCAATTACCTTAAAGCATTTGAACTACAAAACAATATTTTCAATAAATATGTATTGGCATAAGTCAAATACCATGTGTGGTTAGTTGACACCGTTAAAAATATAGTGTATCCATTTACTTCAATTACTTTAAAATTAATGTTCACCAATTACCAATCATTCCATCAACAGTAATAAAATTAAGAAAATATTGATAATGTCATAAAAGCAAACTAGAGACTTTAAAAATGGCTAAAATGTGATAATTTCAGAAATGTCAAAATTGGTGACCAATTTCATGAATTCTGAAGTGCCAATATTGGAAAATATAAAAATAATAGCCCAGGTAATATTTAGCAGAATTTCTAATTCTCAGCCCTTGTTTAAAGCTTTTCTGATTTGAATATAACTTAATACTCGTTACGTTAGGAGGCTTAGTTTCGTAGTAGTTTTTGGAATCATAATAGAGACCGATGAAAACTTAAGATAGTCATTTAGGCGAGCGGATATACAGACACTTTAATATGGTTAACGGATATACAAATAAAAATATTTTCATATAGTTAAGATCACACATTACATTAAAAGAGTCGTCCTAGAACTATACAAGGTGTTACAAATTTAATGTCCAGGATGAAAATATTGATAACTGTAAGAAATCGAGAGTTGGTTAAATTGTAACAAAGTTGTGGAAACAAGAGCTTCCAAGAAAAGTGGAAAATTTTCATTTATTTTAGATTTTTCAAAAAAACTGAAATTTAAAAAAAGTTGATGGTGGGGGCTCAAAGAAGACACATCAGATTTAAAATCTGAATGTACCATGTTGTAGAGGAGATTTCTATCTCTTACTAGTACCAAGATCCAATGCTGAGTATTTAATTTACAACCCTGTATTTTTTTACAAATTTCAGCATCATTATTCGACGAATCAAAACTCCTTGTTTTGTCTTATTTGCTACCTCAATGTTTTATCATTGCAACTGTTATTCAACATATTGATAATATAAACTGTCATTCATTTTTAAAGATCTTTTGTGGTCTCATACATGTCAACATGTTTTTCAGAACTTTACTGAAACAACTATCAATTGTGCAGAATTCATAGTTTTAACTACATTTTACAAGATGAAGCATCTTGTAAGTTCATATTCATAATTTGAACATGATGATTGAGAAATACGATTAAAACAGTTTGTATGGTTTTTAGAGACGTCCTGTGGGTGTTCTTCATAGACCCTAAAATTATAGTGCTATTAAATTAAAATGCAATATGGTGGTGGAGTTTTGTATGTTGAAATTAAAAATAATCTCAAGCCATTGTATTTAGTGTGTGTTTATGCAACCGTTAGTCGTTTAACCTTTCATTTCAATTAAGGATAATTTAAAACTAATTGAGTTTTCTACAAATACAAACGCAAATAGAAATACCATTTATTTATTTATTTATAAATGCATATGTACTTGTCACAATCAATCAATTTAACCTAACACACTGACTTCATTATTTTCAAATGCAATACAATTTAATAGCACTCTATAACCTAGCAGTGTCAACAGTTTTTTTTTTTGAAATTTATTAAAACTTGTTATAAGTAAATTCAGACTCACCATTCATTTTTGACAGGAAGAAATCCTCCCCCCAATATTATTTTATTCTAATTTAATATAAAAAGAAGTTTATTCACTTGGGGAATAGTGCAACAATATTACCAGCTATATACAAATACTTATGCCGGCACCCTCACGGTTGCTGATTGAATTGCCATGCTACTCCTACTAGTTGGATAAACTCCTTTGTATAAAGCACTGACATGTATGGCATACCTCTCTTCATTTTGCATGAATCGTTTAGTATATAACTTAAAAAAATATACGGTCTAAAAATTAAATCTTCCCCCCTATCTTACTTTTAAATCATTGATACATATAATATTGCTGGTGGTAATGAATATAAACTTTTTGTTACACTTATATTGGCTTTTCCTTTAATTACACAATATATTTCTGAAGATTCAGTGATAATAATGACATTTCAAGCTTTTGACCTTCAATTGACAAATCATATAAAAAACCGTAAGTTTTGAGTTTAATACCCTGATGAAGAATTCAAAACAGCTTTCAAGATATACTGTGTAATATATATAGTTTAATACCCCGATGAAGAATTCAAAACAGCTTTCAAAATATACTGTGTAATATATATACAGTGTTGGTAAAAATTCACTTTGGATTTGAATTTCCATGTGAGCAAAGGAAAAATAGCAAACAGCAGTACATCTGTGAAAGATAGATATCATCGCATACTTGCCAAGGTTCACATGTCTGAACAACAAATGCCAAATATATAAATCTTTCACCTAGCAAAAAGGTTACTGTAGCAAATATGAGATAAGTACACATCTATCTTTCTCAGATTATGATTTGCTATTTTTCCTTTGCTCAAACATGAAAATCCAAACCTAAAGCGAAGTTTTACCAACATTGTATGTATATCCAATTACACATGCACATGCATGAAGCATTTGACTGAAAATAACCTAAAAATCTTAAGAAATTTGAATAAAAGTAAAAAGAAAATTTAAAACTTCAAAAAATCTTTCTCTGTGCTTGCAAGACTTACAAATTTCTAGAATTAATTTTGTTTCGAGTCATTTTAACTATAAAAATTTATACTTGTAGTTTTATTTTGTTAAAATATGAGAGAAGTTTGTTGAGACACATTTTTGTAACCTACATTCTCGAGAATGCAATTTTTTATCGCACTCAGAAAGCTTCAAAGGAAGTTAAAATATAATAATAATCTGTGCTATTTACCTGTGCTGCTTGTTGATTTCCTACAGTTTGATATAAATTATATTTATGCTGCGCTGTAGGACTTGGCTGAGGTGGAGGCTGTTTAAGATTTTGTCTTGATTTAGGAGAAGGAATTTGAGGCCCTGTAATCAAAAGATAATATTTTAAGCAAAAAAAAAACAAATCTACCATTGTGATTTGATTCAAGATTTCTTATCTAGTACAAATGAATGACGAAAAGAACAAATTTCTTTACATTTCAAAAATGTAGTTACTGCAGGGGATTTTTTATAGGTTGATCGGGTTAGTTCATGTAAAACTATAGAATTCAGAGTAGGCTATGATTTGACATTTTTGTAATAGTGTATCAAAACATCCTCACCAAAAGTTATTAAAAACAAATATTAGAGTTAAATATGCTTAGAGGTCAAGTATCTGTCATATCGTCGACGTTAATGCATGCTGGCGTAACTGTTTTTTAGTAACTTTACAGGGGCGCTGTTTAAATGCTTATAAAAACTTTATTACAGATGGTATGAACTTAATTCTCTGAAATGTTGTAGCTATACTCTAACGAACAAATGAAGAATCTAGGTCGCCGAAATCACGAGGGCTAACTTGCATACTGCATCGCAAATCACACGGGCAACGTATGTCACTGACATTTTTAACAGCTTAAATAATATGTGTTGCTTGAAATCTGATCTTATATTGTATGTGTTTACCAGGTGGTGATCACGCGGCGACCTAGATTCTTCATTTGTTTGTTAGAGTTATAGTAATGTTACTATAGTACAATCAAAAAATGAAGAAAATAAACAGGAGTGACTCTACAGTTGATTGTGAACGAGCCTTGCTCCCAAATTGTCAAATTTAAAAAGTTTTTCAGCACTCCAATTATTAATAAAATTATTCAACTACAATTAATAAATATTAATTGGAGTTGTGTAAAATCTTTTAAGCAGCAACTAATGTCGTGCACACTTTTGCTATCAGGTTATTTATTAATAGTAGTTTTAATAAAGTTTTAAGGGCCGGCGGTGGACGAGTGGTGTTAGTGCATCACTCGTGTTCCAAGGGTCGTGGGTTCGAATCTCACTTGGGGCGGCTGGATTTTTATAATTGGAAAATTCCGTCACCTCAACTATGGATGTGTGTATTCGTGTTGCATGTTAGATGGGGGGACAGATGACCTTAGATGTTGGTTCCCCCGAAGTGTAGGCATCAAATAAAAAAAAAATAAAGTTTTAAATAGACAGATTGCAATGACTATTTTTTTATTTCAAACTGTCTAAATTTAACAATTTGAGTAAGGCTCGTTCACAATCAACTCCGACTGCTAGTCTGCAGCAGCTAGATTCACTCCGGTTTATTTTCTTCATTTTTTGGTTATAGTATAGTTACAATATTTCAGAGAATTCATCATGCCATCTGTAATAAAGTTTTTATAAGCATTTAAACAGCACTCCTGTAAAGTTGCTAAAAAATAGTTACGCCATTAAGCATAAACGTCGTCGATATATGTATGTGATTACGATACAATTTAAAAAACCTTGAAAGATCTTTTGAATAAAGTTTTTTTTTATTAAACATTTTCTGCATATAATTATGAATTTTTCTTTAACGAATTTCATTGATAAATAGTAATTTATTATATAAGTGTCAAAAGTGAATGTTTATTTTCTGAGAAGTTTGGTACATGATGTGCCAGCAGACCATCTCTTCAAACAAAATAAACTCACTTTTAACACTTATATCATACATTATCTTTTCTACAAACTGTTAAACGGGTTAAATAATGATAAAAATACAAAATTGTACTGCAAAAACTCGGGTGGCTTATAATTATGAGTGAACATCTACCATAACAACCATTGCTGTTATTATCACAATAATTGTTGTTAAGGTAATTTATTTATTGAATTTACCTTTTACACTGGTCCTTACACTGGCGTTACTTTAGACCTCGCTTAAGACACTGGTGGCATAAAATGACACTTTTAACTCTGTCAGCAAATGTCAAAAGTTCTACTTTTAATAGGGTTTGTATAAAAAGTAAATTATCGAATGTTTATGAATATAGTGATTATCTGTCAATCTGAATTTATTATACACTTTAAAAATGAAGTAAAATCATGGCCTATTCTGAATTCTATAGTTGTGAAATGAACTATAAGTTCCTCACTTTATAATCTGTGGTGATTTCTAAATTGTAGTGTTAATGAGTTTCAAAATAGTCACTTATGTTACACAAACAGTATGTCAATTGTTACATTTTTAAAATTGGAAGAATAAAACAGTAAAAAAACTTTAATTATAAATTTAATGATATTTGCAAATGTTAACTTTGTTCTGCCCTACTTAATGTATCAACCTTGGTACAAAAAGCCAGATAAATTTTAGTTTAAATGGATGAGGACAAAAAACAAAACAAGAAATTAAAGATAAGCGTGTAAAACCAAGAGTAAACATTTTGAAAATTCGGTTCTTCAGATGAATATCATTATTGGAAATCCAATAGAAAATGCAAAATTCATTAAAGTTGATAAGGTTTCAAAAGTTCAATTTTGTTTTTAGGCTTTGGTGTTAACACACTTATTTTTTTTTTAGTTTTCATCCTCTTTTCTTATAAACTCGAACGTTTCAATGGGTTTTGTGACAAAGTTGACATTCTACCGTTAATATACTTACATATCAGCAAGAATCGCAATTTTGAAATACATATTAACATTAATTCTGCTAATAATAATAATTTTGAATTCTTATTAAGTCCAGAAGTAATGATAACAGAATAGTATATTCTGTAACGATGTTAGAAGAAATTCGATGCGAGTGGAAGACTCCGAACGCGAGCTGAAAGCGAGCGTGAGGAACCACGAGCATCGAATTTCGATTCTAACCGAGTAACAGACCGTGCTCTATCCAAGACCACAAGAAAATTTAAACTTAGCAGTATTTACAATTTGAAAACAAGCACACTAACCTTAAAAAGTATGACATTTAATGTAAACAATGAAATCAAGGCTAACCGTTTTTTATTATACTGTTACAGAATATTCATTCCATATCTAGTGATGGAATGAAATACATGCAAAACGCATAAGTAGGGTAGTGTTTTAGAATATTTATTCTACAAGAGTTAGAATACAGTACAGTCCCACTATTCCGAACTAATTGGGACCGAACCCGTTCGGTTTAGCGAGAATTCGGAATAGGCGAATTTCATGAATAATATCAACGTATATTGACTTGTTAAGGCATAAATTAAGTGCGGGGACATCTGCTAGTGTCGGCTCTATATAGTGTTGATCGGCTCGTGGTGAACAGGTTCAGTGAAAGTCGGAAGGGATGTTTTTTCACAAACGTCTTTTTAATTTCTCCTGTTTTTAAGTTAAAAAAAAATCCGTATTTTTTCTGAACTCTGTTGTTTGGAATATGCGGGTTTTCAGAATAGCGGGGTTCTACTGTATTAAGTTTTTATTATCAAAATTAATTTCAGAATTTACAAATTCATAGTGGTCGTGGAGAAAAGCTATATTTTGTAAATATTTGACTTATCTAGACCACATCCATCAAAACCACAGACTACTTCAAAATAAACCACTGTACCTACAGTAGTCATTAATCATTACCTAATGATTTGTATAAGAACCTCATCTGCTTTTTTTTTATAAATATTATTTTACAGAATTTTATACAATTTTTTATTTCGTATTTCAAACAATTGTTTATATACCACAATTAGTAATATAAAGTATATCTTGATCTCCGTTGTCAATGATGCCGGAGTTCAAGACGTTCTTGATCTCTGTTGTTGTTGGCAACGTAAATAATTTGATGTTGCATTATAGTCACATGCATGCATGCATGCTGCTTTTTATCTCCTTAGTTACGCGTATGATGACACAGACAAGGCAACTTACTTCTTTATGCAATAAATTCGGATGGATTTTAAAAGGGAGAAATTAGGATTGAAATACGAAATAAAATAAAACAACTTATGCAATACGGAGATCAAGCTTCTTTAAATCCTCGACTATGTTATAACGCCTCGGCTGGCGCCTTGGCGTTATACATCTTGGATTTAAAGTATCGCTTGATCTCCTAATTACATAATATATATAAGATTTGTTTTGATTCAGGTGGTGATCATAGTGAATGTGGTATATGTGCATATATTTCAAAGTGAGTAATTATTGCAGAAATGCTATAATCTTCATTAACAATGGCACATTTCGACATATGTAACATAATTCAGCAGTTCTGGAGGTAAATAAATAAAATATAGGTTATATCACAAATACAAGTACAAAATGAGCTGCTTTACTAGCAGCATAGTCCGAAATCATATTTGCATCAATGAGATAAAACTTAATCATTGAAACTCTCGCTAATATGAAAATAATATTATGATGTTTACATCCAAATCAACTTTGTTGTTCTAATATCATAAGTTATCATATGGAAAAGTTCCATTAGTATAAAACATTAGAAACTAGATAAAACCAGAACATTATTCTTGCAAATATAGTATTGGTTATTTTCAGTACTTCTTGTTTTGGTAATTCAGTACTTTGGCTTTTACACAAACACATGTTATTTTTATAATGATGATGCTGATTAATAATATAAACTTTTTATTAAACTACCTGAATTAAATACAGAAGAAAGGACATCTTGTTGACTACCAGGGCTCTTTATTTGTTGCGGACGTGAGTTTTGGTCTCCAACATGATTATTTACATTTTTCACATATGGTGAACTCTGCAAATTTGTTGAACGATACTGTTGGGCATTCAGTGCGGCAGCCGCAGCAATTTGCATGGGTGATGATAAGAAATGAGAACCAAAGTTTTGTAATCCAGCACTCGTGTGCGTTTGATTAGGTGTACCAAAAACGTTACCCTGCAAACCATATCCTGCTTGATGTTGTTGCAGAGGGGCAGATGGTAGCGTAGAACTGCCAGGTTGTTGGAAAAAACCAGTTTGACCCCCTAAAAATTGTTTTTTCATAATAAATTTCAAGACTGTTAAGAAAACGTTTTCAATCGAAAATATATATAATACATAATGTTAGACAACAAGCTACTATTGAGTGATAATAAAACCAATTCAATAATCCCAGTTTTTTCAAGACAAATCATATCAAATCTAAACATGCAATAAAACAAACACCAACTTAAAAAAAATTAATTTTATTGTACGATAGTATCTACATAAATTAAATTTGAAATCTTACATATCGCGTAACTGTGTATTATCAAATAGTATTAACAAAACATACACAACTGAGTATCTATCATCAAACAAATGTACAAAAGATTATTTAAAAATGATAATAGAAAATTTACACGTAAAAAGTAATAGTCGAACACTACAAGTATACCTACAATTCTAACACTACTTTTATTCTATTTAAAAAATTATAAAAAAAATACATGTAGGTTTACGAGGAAATCAATTATTTTACTACTAATACAATTACAACAGAAGATCATGCATCTTTTTGTACATACTCTATAATATTGCACGACACAACATAAAAAACGATATAACTGTTGACATGTGCAATTTATGATATAAACGTTAATCGACTGGATTAAAGAAAGAGGAGAAAGGACTTTTAAAAGTATTTTGTATACATTAATTAATGATACATATCTAAACAAATTCTTTTTTCAAATGTTTCTAAAGATATACGTATTTTTGATTATTTAATAATTTGCATTGCATGCTCAAGTGATCAACACTTTGATATTGAAATCTTATAAAAGAGTATTACTATGATTGGTGCATTATAAAAACTATAGTTTACATCTACACACAACCTAGCAACATCTTTCAACTACTGATGAAAAAGAGTTAAAAGGAAAGCTTTGGTTTAAAAGGGCACAATTTCTAATTTAACTAATTATAAATACATACTAATAGACTTTGCACTAATAAGGTATTAGAGAAATTAAGGAAATAAACTCAGTAATAAATATAAGGATTATTAAATGATGTGATAATTCTAATAAATATTTTAGCACGACTAAAAGGTTTTTTCAGTGTAAGATAAAAAAGATACATTACTTTTTGAACTTGAACTTACAACAAAAGCAAAAACAAATTAATAAAAATAAAGGTACATAAAAGATTCGGCGAATTATATCTATAACTAATACGAAAAAGTGAGAATTAAAAAGTAAAACATACTTAAAGTTACAAAAACGAATTGAAACCAATTAATAAACAGCAAGCTATAATATTTTGCCACCGTACAAAATGTGCAGCAATTCTGAGTTACATACTGCCAAACACCAAAAGAAAGAAAACAATATAATATACAATTAATACAATATATGGGATAACAAAGAAGCCTCGCCCAAAAGCAAGTTAGTCTAATACCTCCACGATGTATTATAAGCTTTGCCAGTACCTGTTGATCCTGTATAATATGATGAGGAAGGTTGTAATGCAGGTACCACATTATTCTGTAATTGAGCAGTGGGACCTCTCTGCATTACACCTGTACTTGGTAAATAATTTGCTTGCATATTTGGATCATAGGCCATATAAAGCTGTTGCCCCTGTTGAGACTGTTGTTGATATGCTTGACCAGCACCACTTGCTTTTGTTCCTGAAAAGAAACGAAAAAACATAGAAAATCAATCAGATTAATCTCAATGTCTGTCTATTGCCACCCACTTCATAAAATATGGAATAATTTAAATTTTGCAATTGCAACCAGAGACGTGCATTTTAGGTAATCATAAAACCACTATGTCAACGGAGCAATGCAATATAATCTGCAATAGTGCAATCTAACATAAGGGGCGCTTGAAAATGGTGGGTTTGGATTACCCTTACCGCAAAAATATAAAGGAAAATGGGATCTATGAAAAATAAACAACGTTAATTAAAAAAATTGTCAGTGGCATAGCAAGTTTTATATAACAGCTTTCGTATTTGTAAACTATATGTCCTATAGCAGTGGTGGTGAACCTATGAATCGTGGTTCAGACACTGACCCATGAAGGCTTTTTAAATGACCCACGCGTTGATTTTTATAAACATATTTTTTATATCATAAAAGAGAGAACAGACAATCGAAAATATTAAAAAATTAAAGTATAAATATCTAATGCCGAATTTTGCTCTTCATTTGCAAAAATAAAAGTTGTAAAACAAAAAGGAAACTTAAATCTTTTTAAAGGATTTTAAAAGTGAGAACCAAAAAAAAAAAGGGTTAACTGTCAAGTTTTTATGTTAACAAATTTTCGGTGTTTTCAAATTATTGGTACCCTTTTTACCCCCCTTCCAAGTGACCCACGGGCTCGTATTAAAACAAATAATGAACAAAATTAGACCCACTTCTCAAAAAGGTTCGCCATCAATGTCCTATAACTTGTAGCGACGACGCTTATAAAAGATGAGCTAATAAAGGGTTTTTTCAAGCGAGATCACCTAACATGCACATCTCTACAGTACAACCAAATAAATGAAGAAAATAAACCGGAGTGAATCTAGCAGCCGCAGACTAGCAGTAGGAGTTGATTGTGAACGAGCCTTGCTCCCAAATTGTCAAATTTAAAAAAAATTTTGCCACTCCAATTATTAATAAAATTATTAAACTACAATTAATAAATATTAATTGGAGTTGTGAAAAATCTTTTAAGCAGCAACTAATGTCGTGCACACTTCTGCTATCAGAAGGTTATTTATTAATAGTAGTTTAATAATTAATAATAAACTTTGACAGATTGCAATGACTATTTTTTTATTTCAAACTGTCTAAATTTGACAATTTGGGAGCAAGGCTCGTTCACAATCAACTCTGAGTGCTGGTCTGCGGCTACTAGATTCACTTCAGATTTATTTTCTTCATTTTTTGATTATACTCAAGAAGACTATACACAGGGGACCAAACTCCAGTGGAGGTGGTAAGAATTCTTTACACAAAATCCACCATAGGCGGTCCCCCAGAAAGCCAGTGACTAGCATTAGCGACATCTAGCGGCGATTAGTGAAATGTCAGAAAGTTGATGTAAAAGATCCCTCAAACCAATTCTTTAGGTAAATTCAAATTCATTACAAACAGTTTAATAATTCATAATTTTATAATAATAGTTTAAATATTATTGCACTCGAAACTGTTTTGTTTACTAAAATGTTTTGTTATAAAATAAAACAGTGTGTTTTTTGTAAACGATAATACAGGGTGTTTTGAAAAAGATGCCTTTCCCGTTCAAGGGCAATAGAGAAACATGTGTAGAGTAACATCTTACTAACAATTTCCTGAAATGCCCCTTTGAAATGACAACCCCCCTTATAAAAATAATAGGCACGCCACTGTAAATAGTAGATAAAGCTGTATGAAATGAAAATTGTGTCTACTAATACATACTTTTAAATGTCATGGACAAATAAGCCATAAACTAACCCAAGCAGGTAGCAGGATAAATATTTATAAATTCTTCGGAAGATTGTAATCAACACCAAATAGCAGTACGTGCTTTTAAAACGTTTTTAACTATAAATAATAACACTCATTTTGAACATCTGTAATAACTGTTACTGACTCAGATCTTTGAGATTTGTAACTGCAGTATGCAGTTTGTCGTCAACTTTCTTTGTGTTAGGTGTTGGTAAACTTGAGTTTCGATTAATACACGTTTTTTAGAATTAATAACTTGCATTAGGTAGTGTTAAGTGTTTGTTTTAGTGATATGTAAGACAATTAGCCAGGTAAATCAAAAGCCGATAATCCAATCTTTAATGTTTAATATAAAAATGTATCAATACATGGACCGAATTCGACCAGTGTTAACTAATAACTAAAACTTCCCTTTCTTTTAATAATCGTCTTGCCATTACATGGCAGACGTTCAGCATCATTAAGCATTTACGACCCTTAAAAGTTATGTATAAAATCAGAACGTTTCACATGTTTCAGACCAAACATTAGTAAGCGTGAATTAAAAATAACCAATGGTAGAAATATAAAGGGCTTTTTCATTCTCGTATCCCTACAGATAAGTAGTTTATTTAAGTGTATTTAGTTACTGTTTAAATTATGGCAGAACCAAACACGCCTGTTGAATGAACGGAACTTTTCAAATCAACCATTTTTTAAAGTACACTTATACCGCGAGTGCAATTTTGCCAATGGCTATTGGAACGCAAACAGGAAAATCCCCAGTTTGCACAAAATGTTTTACTCGTAAACGGTAAGTTTTACTCATTTTGTTAAAATGACATTCGTAAAATGAAAAACAGGCAATGTTTCCATCACAATTAGGTCAACGAACGTATGTACATTTTATTTACCGACCTTAATAAATGATCAAGTCATCAAGGTAGTGGAGTCACTCGGCAACCACTGCTGAAATTCAATTCTGTTGTTTCTGTAAATTGATACGTACGTAGCGAAGGTCAGATACTATTGTTTGCTTTATCAGTAATTCAGGGTCAACATCTTACAAACAATCCATAGTCGACTCGTGACTTGTAAAAAATACGGAAAAATCCGAAATTTTTTTTAGTTTTTATTTTTATTTTATGAGTTTTGGGGTCTCTATATGGTCACCTTTCACCCCCTTAAAGCATTGCATATTTATCCGGAACACCCTGTATAGGAAATCCAATGGAATTTTATCATCTTCCTCGTAAGTTTGTACCCTTTCAAATGTAAGTAGAAATTTTGGTATCAATCGAAAGAATTCATTTTACGTCAAAAAAATTTAAACTTTATGAAGAAAACCAAAAACTATTTAGAAAAGTACTTAAAAAGCTTATCGATTTACTGCTTTTGGTAATAAGTTATTAAAAAAAGTTGGAAGCTGAATGCCGATTGGTGTAGCGGTTAACGCTTCAGATTCCTAATCAAAAATCGCGAGTTCAAACCCCATCATCGTATACTTTTTTTTTAAATTGTATTGCTTACTAATTATTATTTTTAGAACTTTATTACAACGATTAGTTTTATGCCCTTTTTTCATTTGCCTTTCTGATAGGTAGTTAAAATTGTACAAAAAGTAACGGTAAACCCCCGTAGCAAAAACATCTAACAATAGAAAAAAATTAATAATCGTTGTAATAAAGTTCTAAGAATAATAATTAGTAAGCAATACAATTTAAAAAATAAGTATACGATGATGGGGTTTAAATTTTTGATTAGGAATCTGAAGCGTTAACCGCTACACCAATTGGCGTTCAACTTCCAGATTCTTTTAATAACTTATTACCAAAAGCAGTAAATCAATAAGCTTTTTAAGTCTTTTTCTAAATCGATTTTGGTTTTCTTCATAAAGTTTAATATTTTTTTGACGTAAAATGAATTCTTTCGATTGATACCAAAATTTCTACTTACATTTGCAAGGGTACAAACTTACGAGGAAAATGATAAAATTCCATTGGATTTCCTATAGAGTCAGAGTTTCTGAAGTGGGCCCATCATTTTTTGACATGTTTAAAATAAAAAAACTTATATCATATTTTAATAGTACTATATAAAGTATACTTCGTGGCAAATTTGTTTTTTATTCTCATTATAACAAAAGTTATAAACAAATAAATGTTAGTGCAGTGTTTTATTAGAAAAATTATATCTTAATTCTAGTGCATGATAAATTGGTAATCGTTAATGAAAGTTATAGAGAAAAGTGTACAGTTTCATGCAAAAATTATTTCAATTGCAAATTTTAATTTTAAATTGCAAAAATCACGGTTTTTAATAAACAAATGGAAATATTTGTATGATCTTAACTTGTAAATTAATTTTTAAACATATATGTTGATACTGTATAGTCTAAGGATGCCGAATGTGAAAAAAAATTTGCTAGCAAGCCATTATTAAACAAATAACACGCATTTTTGTCTCGCGGTGTACGGCCCATACCTGCGAATTAGCGCAAAGCGAGGAGCCTCGCGCGCTAGTTCAGATCGCGCATAGAAGTCATTGGTTTCAAATTCAACTTCCATTTGTAATAAAAGTTCTAATTTTGCATAAATTATACTTTATACATAAACAGTGGAATTAATAAATACGTTTATATTAATAAAACTACTTTTTAATAATATCAGCAATTACAATTCGTGTATCACTGGAAAAAAATTTACATTCCAGTTTATCATTATCCATAGGAATATATGAATGATACTGTTGCGTATTTTTTAAGCTTTTTGCTTTAGAGTACCGATTTTCCAAAAATTTTTTTTGTTTACATAATCTTCTTTGTTGCAAAAACCAAAATGAATATTTTGAAAAAAATTCTGTGCCCATTCAAAAAGAAGTGTTTATAAAATTGCTGTCAATGTCCTATATATATAGTATTCTTTGCATTTTATTTGCAATCAATGCAAAAACTGAACATGTCCACGTCTTATATACATTTTTTTCTCTTAGAATACAAAACTTTAAGTAAATTGAACCATGTGATCTTACCTAATAGATACCCTTCTTTCATATCCCAAAAAGTCACGAAAGTCCATGAAAGCAACATTGAGTAATTCAGTTTTTCTTGTTTTTCTCAAAACAAGGTGGTTGGGACATATTCAGTTTCTGCTTTGACCGATTCAATTATGAATTATTAAACTGTTTGTAATGAATTTGAATTTAGCTAAAGAATTGGTTTGAGGGATCTTTTACATCAACTTTCTGACATTTCACTAATCGCCGCTAGATGTCGCTCGTGCTAGCCACTGGCTATAGCCCCTCTATTTCATATAGTAGCGACATCGTGGAGCAAACCTGACATAAACTTTAATAAAGGAAAATTACTATATTCATGGTGTCGCAAAAATTCAATAAAAAGTTGTTCAGAAATTACAATTACGGAAACATATACCACATTAATATGGTCGTTTTTTCAGAACACGACTCTCCATTATCAAATTATAGTTAAAGTGTAAATATTTTTGTGTATGATTATTATTAAACCTAAGATTTATTGTGAGACGAAATGTCAAATCTGGTAATATTCAATGTCACCAACATGGTTCTGGTGCTTTTGCTCCAGCGGCGAAATCAATCGTTGTCGCTACTATTTGAAAATAAAGGGGCTACCACTGGCCTTCTGAGGGACCACCTACGGCGGATTTTGTGTTTCCCACACTTCTGCAGTTTGGTCTCCTGTATATAGTCTTCTTGATTGTACTATAGTAATGGCATTAACGTGCCTGTGCAGAAACTAATGACATTGATATCCTGAAACTATTCATATCGCACACAAATGCATTTAGCAATTGTTTTTTGTTTTTGCAAAGGATGATTGATATTGCCAACTTTCAAGCCTACTTTATTATGCGATATAGTTAGGTTTCCTATGGAGTCAGAAAAAAATAATTTACAATTTTCAAATTATTTTTGACAAAACAATGTAAGTAATGTAAGATTTCTTTTATTCTTTTTTATGCATTATTATTGAATAAACTTAACACCGATTAATTAATTAATTAATGGATTAATGGATTAAGTTATTAAATTTAGTTTAAGCAATTTATTTTTTTGAATCAGCTATAAAAATACATATTGTTGCATAACTGTTAGAGGTGTCAATCCATTTGAAGTGTTATTTTAATAATTGAGAACATAAAAGAGTTTTATATGCAAAAAATCTGCATGTTCAGAGATATAAAATTCTTACTGTAGGTTCCTTCATGGTTAATTTATTTGAAAAGTTACAATCATTATTAACTATTTTACGATAAAAGGACATATATCGAAGTGGAATGTACGTAGAGAACATATGTAATTCAATGCCAAGCTAGAATTTAAAAATGTTGACTTTTAGTTTGACTAGATAAATTCCACTACATAATTAGAATTCAAAATTTAAATACTTACCAATAGCACTAATTTGCTGTGTACTTGGCTTAACGGTTGCAGACATAAGTGAATTGGAAGTGGAAGATATAAGAACAGTAGTTGGATTATTCAGTTGTTGACTTTGACCAAAAGGACCAGTAGCTGGTAAACGATAATTATTTATATTTTGGTATATATCAGGTGGGGCTTGTGCCGTTGGAGGTGGATGAGGTTGGGCTCCTTGCAAGTACATGGACTGCGCCGAATATGGACTAGATGCAGTTTGTCCAAGATTGTAAGGAGTTGGATATTGAGAGTATTGTGATCGACCTTGACCTCCTAAGACTTGTGTCTGATCTAATTGAAAGGCACCGTATAGGCCCGATTGAGCTGCCTGAATCTGTTGTGTTGAATTGAATAAAACGGTAGGCGGTGAAGGAATAGCAGACATTCCATACTGAGTGCTTCCTCCAAGGCTTGGCTGTAACAAATATTAATATTAATTTATAAATACAGAAAGGGCTTGTTATATTGATCTGTTCATCCAAGTTTTTGTACTTTTTGAAGCTTTCTGACTAAACTAAAGTTGGTCGAGAGGCGGTGTCTCGAAAACTATAGGAGCCAAAATGACTTTGACTCTTGACGTCAAACGGCGGGCAATCTCAAAATGTTTCCCCTTCGAATACCGTGCAAAACCGTAAGAAAAAACTTATAGTCGAAAAACTCGAAATTATTGTTTTGTTTTTCGTCCGAGAATTGTGCTTAAGTAATATGGCAGCTCCCAGCCTAATCGGGTTCCTAAGTGGAAACCACTTCTGGAGGTGTTATATGATTGCCTCCTGGATCGTTTGAGCCCATTCCCGTTTTTGACCGCCACTCCCGAAACCCACTCACCAGCATTTTCGGTTATATCTCCGCTCCTTGTCGAGATATCTTGTTCTGGATTTGAACGATGGACCGTCCTATGTGTCTACAACTCGGCTATGGTCTTTGACGCCGCACCCTGCTCTGCAATCGTTTCTCGACGTTCGTTTGGCGAAAAAAGAAAAACTCCAGCCTCTCAGTATACTCGCCGATTTCGGGCCGGTCCCCGTTTTGGTCGTTCGAGATTTGGTATGCGGGAAGCGGATGAGGTACGAAAACCGACTTTTGTTATTATAAAGAATGGATATTTATATGACTATATTACCTCCCAAATTTTAGAGCAAAAATCTAGTAAAAAAAGGGGGGGGTCTTATTTTTAAGTTGTAATCATAAGGTGGCTTAATTAATCTTATACATATTTTAAGTTCTAATGTGACAATTTGTATATTCTTTATATGTAATAATTTTTTGTTGTTATAGATAAAACTATATGCTGATAAACCAAAGTACTTGCAGGGATACATCTTAAATCTATTTAATAAGCCAGCTGTATGCAAATGGCTTCAGAATTTTATAGAATTAAAGGTGCTTTGTTTGATCTTTTTAAGTGAGTATTTTTTCAGGTTTCCTAATCCAGTGTTCAATTAATTCCTTCAAAACTAAATTATCTGATAATTAGTTTATTTTATAATTTTTTAATGAATTTTTACTTTTAATAACATATTAAAATAATTGTTATAACCATTTATTAAAGACTATATTATTTATTTAGAAACAAAAAATACACTGATTCCGAAATTGGCGCACTTGTATTAATTTGTAGCGAGTAAAACTGTGTTCTTGGCGCTCACTGTTCTGGAGTGGCTGGAGTTAACTATTTCTGTTAGGTGAACAATGTATAGTATATTTTAAACAGATATTTAACTAATGTTTTAAGCATAAAAACATGAAAATTGAACAACTGCTTACAAAGTGCTTAATAAAGTACTTTTGTACAAACAACATTTGCTGTAAAATTTGTAACAAAATGTTAAAACAAAATGTATAAAAAATAAATGCACCTGGTAACTCATATGCTGATTAGATGTATATGGTTGAGGCGGTTGGCCAAGGCCTACACCTGCTCCAATTACGGGCTGCATTGGTGGGGGTGACAATGGATGTCCTACTATTCCCGGACCAACCACAGTCGAATGCTGTTGATGCACTGTTGCATGAACAGCCTGTCCGCTAGTAGCTACTTGCTGTGTAGGTTTTACCTAAATAAAATAAAAATGTGTATGATATGATCCATGTTGATTGCAAAAGAAAAAATCAAATTCATACCTTGCAAACATTAGTGGTATTATTAGATGTAGGTTGATTAGGCGACGTTGTATAACCTTCATGGCTGTCGTCAGGAGTGTCTCCACCTTTTCCAAAAGCACTAGATGGATCCAATGAATTAGGATCTGCTCCAAAGGAAGTGGAAAAACTTGAAGTAGAGTCTTCTTGCCCTACAGTATGTTCTATTACTGTGGGCATAGATTCCCATACCTTTTTAACCGATGCAATTTTAAAGTTTAGTGCATCAGCGGTAGACGGGGATATTGTATTATTAGCACTAGTAATGGTGTGCATGGATCGTGGCAAACCCATATTCTTGGAGCCTTTATCTTCCGTCAAACTGGTTATTTCCGACTCAAAAAAATCCAATTTCATATCTGCAGTGTCTTCTTTAGTGAACGTCAGTTGCATCTGAATAGAATCGGACTGTTTATCATTTTTATTTAGCAAGTCTCGTATAGGTTTAGTAAAACTTGGTATTACTGACTGATCAATACTACTTTCATCTAACTTGTTAGTACAAGATTTATCTGATCTTGATGGACGAGCACCAGGAGCAGATTTAAAATTTGTATTTTCAAATATTATTGTATTAACTGGTGGTGTAGTACCATCTAGTACAGTTTTTTCTGGTATATGATTAGATTTCATAACCTGAAATATTTTTTCTTTGTACAATTTCCTAATTTAAAGGAGAATAAAAAAGAAGAAAGAGAAACCTACCTTATCAATGTTGGGGCTATTATTTTGGCTTGTAGACTGTTGAGGCTGTTCTAAAGCTTTAGCAGGGTCAATTCCAACTGTTAACATTCCATCCTGTTCTGTCCGCATATGTGTACTTAAGGGTTTTTCCCAAGCATTAGAAATGCGTCCAGGTGCAGAATTTGATCCATCTTTTAGTCCATACATGTTTATATTATGATTAATTTTATTCATGTCATTTATATCACACATTCCTTGTTGCATTTGTGCTTTTTGTAAACGGTTTGTTTCTCTTTGTTTTGCAAACCGTGGGGGCAATTTATTTTGTTGACGAGATCTTTCAAACTGGTTTTTATTAGTTAGTTGTGGCACTACAGCAGGTGGATTTATCGGTGTGTCCATTAATGAAGGTATACTAGCTATTTGCTGCGGTGTTAATTGTGAAGATGGTCCATTTGGCTTCTTTCGTGGCTCCACTTTATTTTCTTTATCGGGTTTTGTGGATTTTACAATTGGTTTCTCTTCACTTGATTTTTGTCTTTGACCAGTTTTCTTACTTTTAACTTCCTGAAATCCGTCTGAATCACAAACAAGAGAATTCTTTTCTTCAGTGTCTGCATCTAAATTTTCCATTTCATCTGAATTTTCCTTACTTTTAATTGGTTTTTCAGAAGACACTCCTAATGACATGAATTCATTTCCTTTATTATCTTCAGGCTTTGAACCTTCCTTTTTACCATAAGATTTAATAGAACCTGTTGAATTTTGTCGTGTACTAGGATTGTCACTTCGTGAACTGTAATTGCTACGTTTATCATTTGAGAATCTTGGGGGAGGATTATTACGCCGAGTTATATTACCAGAACTGGATGATCGATTTATTCCAGTACTGCTAGAACTTATTGAACTTTTTGATCCAAACTTACGTGATGATTTTGAATCTTTTAAACCACTTTCATCTGAATTATCTGATGTATCGCAATTGTCATTAGTAACACTTTCGTCACTTTTAGTTTTCTTTGAACGTAGAGTACTAGATGCACTTCGTGTTTTATTATAATCAGATCTTTCTTCATTTTTTTTTGTAACACTGAAATCTTTATTTGCAGAGCTACCAATAATACCAGCCGATAAGGCTTGTTGATTTTGTTTAGTTTTCTCATCTGAACTAACATTTTCATTTGCTGGGTCATCATTTGGTTTCTTATCTTTATCTTCATGTTGTCCAAATGGGCTTTTTGATGGAGGAGGTCCATAACCATCAATTCGTTTACTCAAACTTCCTCTACTTCGAAAATTGCTTGCTCCCCTACCGTGCCTAGATGGTTCTCCTCTTGGCACATAATTATCACGTCTACCAGATTCAAATTTACGATCTGAGTTTACAGATTTCTCTAATTTTGTTTCTTTATTTTTTTCATCTTTTTCATATTTTTTAGTAGTTTTGGGACTACGTTGTGATGCTCTTCCTGATCGTTCATCTTTACCACTTTCTGTTGATACAGAAACCTCATCTATTGACACATCAGAATCGGTTCCATGCCATTCACCACCTTTTCCAGAGGACTTCTTTGGACCTCCGCTTCGAGAGCCTCTTCGAGAATCACTTTTTTTCAACCAGGTACTGCGATGGTATACATAACCACCGCTACCACCACCACCCCAACCTTGTCGAGAATCACCTCGGCGACGATTTGAAGAGGAGCCTCTCTTATCATCCTTATCTTTATCTTGAATCATTTTATCACTTTTCTTGGAATCTGCATCATCTTGTTTAATTTCTTCTTTTATTGGCTCTACAGTAGAAGGTGTCTTGCTGGTTTTTTCAATAACCTCCATAAATTTGGGATTTTCTGGTGCAACTGTATTCGGAGATATTGCATCTGCCCATGCTTTAGAAAGTCCTCCAGTTTCTTCATTATCAACCTCCTCTTTAGATTTCTGATCAGCCCAACCATCATCTATATTTTTCTCTGTTACAAGTTCCTCTTTTTTAGTATCATTTCTTTTTTCAGGTATATAACCACGTTTTAGTTGAGTTAAATTCTTTTTTTCTGATTTAAGATCCTCTGCTTCTATTCTTTCCTTAGTAATAGGACCAGGAACTGTTCTTCTATCTTCTCTAAAATGTTCTTTTCGTCTATCATCATAAGTTGGTTCAAAAGGAGTATCAGCCCATGAACCATGATATTCTCTAGGTTCAGAATCTCTAGTAGATTCTCTTGAATGACGTGATTCTCTAGAAGTCCTAGAATCTCTACTGTCGGGTCTTTGTGGTCTTTCAAAGCGATCTTGAAACTTTTCCTCATATTTATCACGATTTCTATTTTCATCATTACTGTGTCGATTATTAACTCCATGTTCATCAAATAAATCTTGCTGAGAATTCCTTTTTTCAGTTTTATTTTCTTTTTCCCATTTATCGTCACTTCTTTCTCTTCGGTAATCAAAATCATGACCTCTGTAATCATGACTTTCTTCATATTTATTTTCAGATTTTGCAGGAGCATCTGAGTACGAACGATATGATCCACGATAACCTTCATCATTCACGGGCCTTCTGTTATCTTTACGTTCTTCTTCCTGTTCTTTGTTTTCAAAATCATCTGCTTCCTGTCTTGCTTTACGAATACTGTTTGAACTCTTATTAAATGTTTGATTTTGCTGCCAACGTACATCATATTGTTCTGTAAACGGTACATTCGAACCTTGAGGTTGTGGACTGGAACTTGCATTATTACGTAACTGTTGCTGTTTTTGAAATCTTGGAGGTAAATTAGACTGAAATTGCTTCGAGAAACTCGGACCACTCTGTTCTCTCATGTCCCTTTCACGGTCTCTATTATTATCACGGTCAGCACTACGAGTTTCTTTACGAACAAAACTTCTGCCTTCAATTTGTGTAAGTTTTCGAAAATCAGATGTATTTTCACGATACTGAGATTTATTTCCAGTATTGTCTACAGGTGTGCGAGAACGACCTTCCTTCTCCCTTTCCCAATCCGGCACTGGGATTGGAACAGGTGTGATGGGTTGTGGTGGAACCACTGATGGATTAATAGTACCTTGACTATCATCAGTTTCCTTATCGTGCTTATTTCTACTCAATTTCTCTTCTAACATCTGCAACTTTTTCTGTGCAGCTTGTTTCGTTTCCAAAAACCTTTTCTCTTCTTCTTCTTTACGTTGCTTAGCCCTTTCTATAACCATTGCAACTTCTTCAGATTGCTGTCGACGACGTTGAACCCAAACTTCGTCTTCTTCATTGGAACGAATACGACCTCCTTGTGATGCAGTCGATGGAGCATTGGACCCTGTTTTAGAAGCACTCCAATTTTTTGTATGTGCCTCTTGTAAATTGTGTTCAGTCTTATCATGTTCCCTATGAAGAGAAATTTGTCGATTCCCTTTTTCTGGCTCCATTTCATCATCACTAAACGCCAGTTTTTGACTGAAATCAATAATGCATGCATAAAACAAATGAATAAATAATATAAGGTTCTGACTGCAAAGCAGCAATATTTTATTTAGTGTTGACGAAATTTATAGGGTGTCCTGTGGAAAGATATCATTCATTCAAGTGCAACAAGTCTTTGACAAGCATTTAATGCAACTGATAGAGGATGTATGTATTAAAATATTTCTTCATAATCCTAAAATTTACTTTTTTAGTATTAACATAGGTCTGCAACAAGAACAACTATTCTATTCTGTTAATGTCAACAATTACTAAATTTTTTTCTTCTAATAAATAGCCAAGTGCTACAAGGTGGAATTTGAATTGGAATAATTCAGTAACTTATTAACTTTTGGTAAAATTTTTTTGCCAAAATCAGGCAAATGTTTTTTTTTTAATTAAAGATATCTCCGATATACTGGGTGGGGCAATAGTGTGGGGAAGTCTGATAGCTCCTAAACGGTAACAGCTAGAAAAATCATTCTAATGCGGATGCAAACAGTGGTAGTCCAGTAAATAGAGATGTGAAGAGTGTATTTTCGTGTTAACAGCTATTTTATTGCACAAACCTATTCAGAATAGTGGGTAGAGCAATATATGTAGTTGCGTACTAAATCGTAGTGACAGCAGAAAAGTTATTAACAATTTAATACGCCATCAACCGAGTTCATCAGGATGATTTCCTACGAAAAAATGTTTAGTATATGATTTGTTTATAATAAATATAGCTATAAAATGGCACCAGTTCGATTGTTATAACTGACATAATTAAGTTGCAAAATCGAAGAAACTTCCAAAATCGCGTATGTTTTTTAAGTTGCCATAAAAACTTAAATAGTCAACCAATATTGATGAAACTTACATTAAGTATAGTTTAGATTATGTACAATAAGCACCCAAAACTTGTTTGCCAGGTATGCAAAACTTTTTGTTTAACAAAGTTTTATAATTCTACTGCGCCTAAAACCTTGGAAGTTTGCAAAAGCTGTTTGAAGCTTTGCATACTACTATTGCAAATGCGCATATATATATATATAGCTTAAGTCATTAGCAATCGAACGCAATTTGTAAAATTCGTTTGCTTTTATTTTTGCAATTTTGATGACGTTTTACATCTCTTCATAGTTTTGCTACGTTTATAAATAATTAGTTTTTTGGTTCGTATACGTGGTCATTTATGAAATATTCCATTGGATTCGAATAGACGGCAAAAAATATGCAATTTAAAAAAGTTCAAGTTTCGATGCTTGGATCCTGCGATTTTTTGCGTAAGTATGCATTAGACTACTATCCATTTTTTTTCTAGAGTCCTCTGACTTTGAAAGCATATTGCTCGGGAACTACTGAACCAAATTAAATATTTTAAAAACGAGCAAGTAGTAAATTCATTTCTACATACAACAGTAGAATATTATATCTCTAACTGGTATGCTTTTGTTTTTATCGGACGATACGCAATAAAAGGTACCCATTTTTAGGGACAATTTCATTGAAGTAAGTTCACTAATTTTTTTCTCAGAAAGTATATGTCATATATTTATGAGATTTTTGTAGGGGTTAGAAAGAAACCTTGCGGTTCTTATGCTATTGATTTTCAGACAAAAAAGCGTTTTATTTAAGATTTATGTGAAAAAATAGCGAACAATGCGTTCTTGTTTATTAATAGAGATAGCGTCAAGATTTTTTCGCTAAATCAACACTTTTTATGTGTAGACATTATTGTTTTTAAGAAAATGTTCCTAATTTTAATAAAAAAAATGCGGAAACAAAAAAACGATTTTTGATGATAAGCGGTTTCGACAAAAAACGGTTTTTTTGTTAAAATTCGAAACATCTTTTTAAAGAAAATAATGTCTACATATGAAAAGTGTGAATTTAGCGAAAAAAATTTGACGCTATCTCCATTAATAAACAAGAACGCATAGTTCGCTATTTTTTCATATATCTCTTAAATAAAACACTTTTTTGTCCGAAAATTAATAGAATAACAACCGCAAGGTTGCTTTCTAACCCCTACAAAAATCTCATAGATATATGAGATATACTTTCTGAGAAAAAAAAAATTTAACTCACTCTCAATGAAATTTTCCCTAAAAATGGGTACCTTTTATTATGTATCGTCTGATAAAAATAAAAGTATATCAGTTACAAATATGATATTCTACTGTTACATGTAGAAATGAATTTACTATTCGCTCGTTTTTAAAATATTTAATTTGCTTCAGTAGTTTTCGATCAATACGGTATCAAAGTCAGAGGACTCTAGAAAAAAAATGGATGGTAAGTAGGCGATTTTTGAGCGCGCATCTCGTTCTATTGCAATAATTTCTATTAGAAATATGCAACTAATAATTTTGGGGAATTGCATACTTATTCTACAAGGTTCACACTGTACACACGATTTTGATTCATTTCAATATGGTAAATAATATATGAGTAGTGCATACTTGCGCAAAAAGTTTAATATCTCAGGATCCAAATCTTATTTAATTATGCCAAAAGGCAAGCTGTAATTATCATAAAATTGTGCTGTTATCAGTGTCTAAAGAGAATCATATGAAATAAGAATTCTTCTGAAACTAATATCCATTCTTAATGTCTGTTTTCATTTTAAATTAAAAATAAACCCACGTATATTATTATCTTACTCCTTTGCGCCAAAATTTAGCATAGCCCACACAATGTAAGTTTAAGATATTTTTTGTTTTGGAGAAAGAAGTTTAGAAAGTTGCCATTTGAAAGGTCTGTAGTGCAGGAGAGTACAGCTACAGAAAGGAATGGTTTTGTTTTTATAGGTTATAGATCTGTAAATAAAGATGCTATAAATTCACAAACCTACAAAAACACATTTTTTTTATGTAACGGTATCTAAAAACAATTGACAAAAGATGGTCTTATGCCCTGTCCTAAAGCTATAAGACAGTGAAAGTTGAAAGGACCCCGCACGTTTCTTATGGAAATTGGCTGAAATTTTGTATGTCGTAGTTTATATCATCCTGATAAAAAGTCTCCATGGCCACGAAACTCTAAAATTAATAGTTTCGGAGTTATAGAGCACGAAAGACAGGAAAAATTCATACTTCAGTTTACGGATTTTTAACACGTACAGCCTCGGTAACGTCATTTTTTGTGTATATTTTTTATTTTTGATTTGCATAGCACAGGTAATTATGTTGTTTTGCTTTTGTGTGAATTATGTTAAATTATACCGAGTGTTCCATTATATCTTGCCCTCTTTATATACCTATGTAATTTTTGAATTAATTGAGATAATGAAATGTGGTGTTCACTAGTATCCTTATTTTTTAAGTTTTTTCTGAGTATCTGTTTTTTTTCTAACTTCCTGTTTAATCGGAAATGACATAGCGTATTTTCGGGGATCAGACAACTTTGTGATTTCACATGGAACGCCCTGTATATTTTTTCATAGTATGAAAGCCCATTGTTTTTCCTTTCCGAAAGTGCAATACCCGTAATGGTTATTACACAGGGTGATGGTTTTATAAGCTCTTAAAATGAATACTACATGTTATTGAAATGCTACAAAAAAAGATGTATTTAACAGCATTACTCCCGAGGTGTTAAGTAGAAGCTATAGCATCTTGGAAAAGCGAATAAATAAATGTATCCAAGTTGATGGACGACATTTTGAACATCTTTTACAACTAACTAATGTTTAGTGATTTGTTTATTTCTTAATTGATTAATGTTTAATAAGTATCCTGTTACCCTTTGTTAGATCGAGTTTTATATGTACATTTTGAATATCAGCAATTGAAGTAACATGTAATTGTGAATAAACTAATTTGACGTTTTCTTTTATTTCCATAGTCTACTTTCTGAATCATTGTATTGTTTCATAGCATTTCAATAACATGCAGTATTCACTTTAAGAACTTATAAAACCATCACCCTGTATAATAACCATGACAAGTCCTTTTGGAACTTTTGGAAAAGGGGGCAATGGGCTTTCCAACTGTGCAAAAATATACAGGGTGTTCCATTTGAAATCACAAAGTTGTCTAATCCCCCAAAAATACACTACGTCGTTTCCGGATAAACCGAAGTGGGTAAAAAACGGATACTCAGGAAAAACTAAGAAGAAAACTGGTAAACACCGCATTTCAGTATCTCAATTAGTTCAAGTAGGTTTATAAAGGGTCAAAATATAATAGGACACCCAGTATAATTTCACACGATGCAAGACAACATAATTACCTATGTTAATTAAAACAAAAGCAAAAAATATAGACAAAAAATGACGTTACCGTGGCTGTACATGTTAAAAATCCATAAACAAAGTATGAGTTTTTCCTGCCTTTCGTGCTCTGTAACTCCGAAACTATTAATTTTAGAGCTTCGTGGCCAGATCAGGCTTTTGATCAGGATGGTTTAAACTACAATATATAAAGATTTCAGCCAATTTGACTGGGATCCAATTTCCATAAGAAATGTGCGGGGTCCTTTCCAAATTTTGCAGTTGATGATTTGCCTGTATTATGAAAAATTCAGTGGAATATTGACGACATGGAGGAACGAATTGATCGATCATTCGCCTACGAAATCTATTCAGAAGCTTTCACAAACAGGTATAACCACTTGTCAGTTAATTCCTAAAAAAGATCTTGACAAACTTCTGTTGTGGTATGTTGTGTGCAGAAGCTCAGGCTACTTGATTATCAGATGCGATTTAATTATTGCTAGTGGTTTCAAAATTACATCAATGTCAATGATGTTCTCAACAAGCCTTTCTCTGGTGAAACAATTGCTTTAGGAAAGATCATAAATCAATTAATTGAAAAACTTTTGATTTCTCAAAAAATTTGCATTTGATTGCTTTATCATGGAGATGAATTAAATATTATGCTTTGACAAGTAGTAAAATTTCCACCTTGATTTCCAGACCTGACAATCCTATTAGTTCATTCTTCCACACATTAAAAATTTAATCTTTAGAAATAATTCGCACATAATAGAAATTACGGAAGCAATCTGGAATGTTTGCGACAAGATTATGCCTCAGCAAAATAAATAAATAACATAAAGCATGACTGGCATTTTGCATTGAAAATGAAACTGAAGGAAATTATTTTGAACATTTACTTCATCTCTCCCAATTTAGCATGCTGTCTAAAACTCTGCAGTAGCGTATATTTAGTTTCAGTGGCTTAAAAAGGTTAGACAACCTTTATTAAATAGTTGATTATTAAATTTAAAAATTAACTGGTCAATCCAAAAAGTTTATGAACCAATCCTGATTTTGTAACTTGACAACTACTTAAAACATTTTTTGGAAAATCTTATAAATAAAATTTTTGGAAAATCTTATAAATAAAATTTTTGGAATATACCAAAAATTGCAATAGCAAGTAGTCAGAACAATAAAAATCGTATAACAAAATAAAAAGACCATGATATTAAAACATAACCTTACACTTTCTTCTTCTATAAATCATTATAGTTAAAGAAAATATCTTTTATTTTCAACATCAAAGTTTGTGTAGTACATCATTTCAAAGTTTACTCCGGGATATTAAGATTCGACTTACTCAGTTCACTTTCTAATACTTCAATAAGACTTGTGCACAGAAGCATTTCCTATATATCTTTCGTCAACACTAAAAACAAACTTTTAACTGTCAAAACTTTTTTATTACTTATAATCAATATCATCGTGAGATGCCCAACCAACATCTCTAGTCATATCATCCATTCGATTTAGTTCCTCCTCCCGTATAATAGGCCTATGACAAATTTCTTCATTTTCTGAACGATTACCTCCTCTGTTGTCTGGCATACGACCTCGACCATTATTATTCATAGATCCAGGGAAATTGGCAATATTAGGACCACCATGTCCATTAGGAGCAAAGTTACCTCTGTACATCTAATAATACAAATCATTAATGAATTGACGGTTAAAAAAGAAATAAACTTACAAATGGAGGTATCAACCCACGAAACTGTGGAGGTAACTGCTGTTGCTGATTTGGGCCTGCCTGGCCCGTAAGCTGTGGTGGGGGTCCCAGCGGGGCCGAGTTGCTCCTTGGGGGACCTGCTTCTGCACCTGGTCGTGATCCACCCTGTATCCAAGATCCTTCCGTTTGCGGTCTCAAACTTGGGCCGGGGCCATACTGAGTGTCTGAGCCAGTACGCTGAGGGGCGCCATCGCCAGCGGATAGGCTGGGGAATTCGTGCTGGAATTGTGGACTCTGATATGGAGGAGGTTGTAAAAGATCTGAACCGCTCATAACCGAACTCCATGACTTGTCTGCGGTAACAGGCGTGGCAGTAGGGGTAACGTGATTTTTGCTGGGAGGGGGAATAGGAGTAGTATTTACTGGTATTGCATTCACAGGTTGTGCAGTCAATTGAACATTGGCAGGGCTTGCATTGGTTGCATTCGAATTGGTTGTAGTTGAAGTCTGAAATGAAAATAATAAGTTGACATATAGCCCCAACATTGAAGCGTCACTAATTATTCAGTGCAACTCCCAGTAGAAATTTAGACAATTCATCTGGATTAAATTACATACGATGACTTGTACTATTGGTTTCATAATGATCTAGGACGTTAAGGCTAATATGATGCTATATTTAGCCTTTTTTTATATAAAAAATAGCATTATATTAGCCTTGCTGCCCTAGATCATTACGAAACCAATAGTACAATAATTATCTAATGGCAATTACATACACAATCATTTCTACCTTTTGGTATTGAAGTATAAAATAAATTAATGATGATAATAATTAGAACTGTAATGTAAAAATAAATTACATATGAATTGCCTTTTCACAGAAATTAAGTTATGATTTTGAAGTTGGTGCCGATAGTGGTGATGATAGTGAAGTATACCTACAAAAATGGGGAATGAAACTATAAATAAAACGCTGCTTGATCTAAACTGGTTCAATAAAGAATTAATAGCTGGTGTCATATGGTCGTCATCTGCTGCATTTAAAAATTGAGGTTATGACTGACACTTTGCTTACGGGTTGGCTTTTCCATTTATTATTAATTTTAATTAATTGTTGTTTGCTGATTATTTTTTTTACTGTTTGTTAGTTGATTATGCTCATCTACTCTAAAGGACGGTCTTGAATGGAAAAACCGTACAGTTCTATAATTCTTACCTAGTGGTTTTATTCTCTTCTTAATGAAATTCACAGAGCAAATTGTTCTTAAATACAAATCAAATACCAAAATACTTGTAAAGATTGAAAATCTACCACCTGCACATGCTCGAGTTAGATGGAAATATGATTTGGAAAAGGAGATGGTCTTGGAATACAAAATCTTGGGAAAAGAAGACGAAGAAATGAATTTTCGTTGCAGTTTCTATTCAATTATGTATATTCAAAAAAGGTTTCCAGCCCGAAATTTCCTCTCTTATTTATAAACAGGTAAGGTAGTCTTCTTGAAGACCTAAACAGAATGTGTTTCTTAAAAATTCATATTGAAGTATGGTCTTAATCTCTTTAACAACCGGTCGTTTTCAATAGGTAAAGGGTTCCAAGAAGATTTTGATAGTTTTTATAATGACAATAGTGCGCTTTCATAATGAATTACTTATAGTGTGTCTTTACTAGATTTTTGAACTTGTTTCATCAGACTTTTATTTACCTATTAAATTTATAAATCAAATGTGTTGTTTAGCTTCCAGATGAAAATAAACAAAATCGTTGTTTTAAACCATTTTTTAATATAGAAAGCGTTCCAATGTAATTATTGCCCCAAACAAATTTCGTGTAAGGTTCGAATTATAGCGGGCTCATGTGACATTTAGAATGCATGCATCCATTGCATTTAAAAAATATTGAAGAAGATATCGCACCTTGTATTTAAAAGCTATGAATAACTTAAAACTTACCGAAAAACAATAGAACACTAAACAGGAAAGGTTTTGGCTTAAAAGAGAGAGAGAAGAATTTTATGATAGGAGAATTTATGTACTGCTGTGCTTTTCATTAACTAATTAGTTATTTTCCAATAGAATCTTCTGGGAGAAAGTGATTAGAGGATTAATTAAAACAACTTTAAAAACAAGTATTTGGATTTTTGTGTAAGGTACCCATGTAAAATTACAATCGGAGATTTTCGGGACTTCCGGAAAAGGAAGTCTCGAGTCCTGGGAATAACAAAATTGCCAAGATCTTTATTTATGAGTGCTTGGACAGTACTAGGTGACATTTTCATCCCTAAACGGATAGCTCCAGCAGTACAAATTTTAGCTTATTGCATTGCAAAACTGACAGAGGATTGTAAGTAGAATTACGGCCTGCATCGCAACTGTACTGCTACTATTGGTTGTTTCTGCTACTATTCTTTTGAACATTGATCCAGTTTCAGTACAGTACGTTTTGTCTCGTACATTGTTTGCCAAAATGGTTTATTCTGTGCAGGAGGAAATTGCTAGTGTCAAAGCTGATGTGCATTCAAGATCCTTACAATATACATCGCGCCATACGATTCAGCATTCTTTAAATTTGAGACCATATTGTATAACATCTGTGCAACAAAATAAAATTGACGATAAACAAATGTAACCTTAGAATTTTTGAGTTCATTTTGAATTGAATTTAGAATTCAACCTCAATTGACTGATGGTGAAAGACCATACTGCTTCTTTCAACAAGACGAAGCAATATGTCACAGTGTCGTAAACAATTTTATTATCTATGCCAGTGACATGTCACACATCTTGCACTTGACTCGCTAGTGCACATTCCGCAAATTTGTCTATTTACAATTTTTCACTGAGAAATGTAAGTATCAAAGACTTTTTGGCATTTTCATTTCTTTATTTCACAAATTCCGGGTGGCTTTAAGTTGATCACCCTGTATAATACTAATGATAATCCTAATAATTTTAAATTTAGAACTGAAGCCAAAACCAAAAATAAATATGGATTCTGGAATCGCTACTCCTTAACTTGAACATGAACCAGAACCCAAATCCTTATATTTTTCTTACCCTATACCAGAACTGCACCAAAATTCAACATGAAATAAATTATTCCAAACTAACACAAGCACTGTTGAGACTAAAAACATATAGTATTAAGAAAATTTATAAATAAGAGAGTTTTAAGAAATAACTTAAATAGTTACCAATACAAATACCAAAACAGGTAAAAACATGAAGGACTCAAGCAACAGGTTTGCAGGTCAAGTAAAAGGGTGCATTGAAAGTATTACAGTAACAGCCTGCATACATGCAGCATATTTCGTCGCCATCAATGCATACTGGCATAACTCTGTTTTAGCAACTTTACAGGGGGAGCTGTTTAAAGTTTATACCAAAGTTTCAATGCTTATAAAAACTTTATTATGGATGATATGAACTTAATTTTCTGAAATGTTGCAACTAGCAGCAGGTAAATTAATGGCATAATGATAATTATTTTTTGCACCAACAAATTTTTTTTATTTAGGGGCAAATACAACATACGCCTGTTTGTCATAATAAATATGCCACTGAAGGAAGATACGCCTAAATAGGAAATATTATGTTTAAAAATAAACAACAACGGTTTTAAAGAATTTATATTATTAATTATTAGTATTTATGGAAATGTAAATAAAAGAGCAAATTAAACTTATACATAATATTTTAATATAAAAACCAAAAACAATAAACAGCTAAAAATTTATTAAATAAAGAATAATGAATGAGTTAGTTTTTAAAAATGTACAAAAATAATTTAAGAAATTAAAATTTTATTGGAAGATACTATCATAATGTATTAACACAGCAAAAAAGAAATCAGAAATCATTATTAAAAATGATAAGTTATTGCATACAGTAAAAACTTAATTTTAAATAAAATATTTTTTTATTCATGAGGTAAAAGAAGTATAAAACTGTTTGTGTTCTGGCTGTCTAATGGGAGGTTTTAGCCCCAAACAGAGAGAATGTATATCTTCATATTTTTTGTTGAAATTTTAATTGGTCCTTGATTGAGCCGAGACAAATTGTCTGATAAGTTACTAATGTTTCTAATGAAAAAGCTAAAAAATGTAGGGACCAACTTCATTAAAACTAAATAGTAAAAATAATACATTATTGTGGTACTTTGCATTATTTGTATATCATAACTATAAGTTACGCACGTAGAACGTTACAAAATTTAAACTTTTTTATAATTTAATTTTTTCACCTTAATTGAATGCCTTATTATACATAAAATTCCCGCGTCTCGATTTATTTTTTCCGAGACTTGAGCCAATTGCATTTACAATTAGATTAGTTATTATGGTGTAATATTTTTAAATTATGAACAATGTATTAAAACTGAGAATTAACTTATGTTCATCTAAGATCTAGATAAACACTTTAGAGATATAATCAAAAATGTGTATGATAAATTTAAAAATGAGAATGGCCGTATAATAGTTATTACAATTACCTGATGGTATTTATGATTCAACAAGAATATATTATGATGTATATACTGTGACGTTACTTTTGTATCGTGCAAATTGTTATTTATTTTTATATATCTCAGATCTCAGGGTCGAATTATTTGATGTTCAATCGTAAAAATTACCTATAAAATTATTTTCTTCTATACCTAAATATGAGACTCCTATTATAACCTTTCAATATGGGATTCTGTTATTGAAAGGTTAAATATTATCAACAAATATTTAAATTTTTTACACTCATGCAGTGGTTAATAATTTTCAACAGATAAAGTTATGAATAATAACCAATGATACATATAACTGAAATGTCAAACCTGACAGTTATCAATAAAAATATTTCTCAAGAAGGAATAAGTACGTATAGCATATATTGTTTATTAGCTCTTTATTGTTATAAACCTTTATTTTAGGATTTAAAAATGGAAAGAAATCTTACCTTTGTCAACTTACATGTAAAATTTTCTTTAGGTAAGTCTTCCTTGTATGGCCATCTAATAGTTTCTTACAATTTTGACATATGTATTTTCTTTCTCCTCTTCCAACAATCACCTCCACTTTCACAACCTATAATTTCCACAATCTACACTTTCTACCTAGAACCGTGATCACCGCCGTAGATTCAGCAGACCTCACACCACCGGAACACTACTGGACTGCCTCATAAACTGCTTTCATGGTTTTCTTCTTATCTAGGACCCGAATTATGACTGCCAGCTCCCCAACACCTCAGTAAGTATCTTCTAATCTCTTTCTTATGATTAAGTTACCTTAATAATTATTTTCTTTTTCAGGAATATGATGACGACTTCAAATCTTCCACACCTTGATGATTAACAAACCCAGCTCAAAGACAGTTTTTTTTAAATTTTATTTTTTTCTATCCATCTACTGTCTCATAATACCCTTTAATTTTGTTTTCAGTATTTAATGCTCTTACTCTTCCTTTATTCAATAAAACACCACACTTTCCTTTTATATGTTTTAATTTAACAAATTTTCTTCTTGGACTTGATCAGTTTACATTTACTAGATACACATTTATTTTATTTTTCTATTATACACCGTGTCCAAGATAAGAATGCACAGCATGGGGGATCTTGAAAACGGTAAAAGATACAGGTTGGCTTAAATTAGGAAAAAGTTGCACTATTTAGAGTTTGTTTACATGCCGATCGCAGAAATCCATGATTGTTTATCGTTTTCGAAATTTTCCAAAGAATGCAATTTTTCGGATTTTCGATTTTTCCAATTTTTGTACTTATTTTAAAAGATATTAAAAAACTAATGACACTTTGTCGTTGTCACTTCAAATCTTCAAATTTTTTATCCGATGTTTCATCTTCGAGAAATCATCATCAACTTAATTTTTTTATATGGCCACAAAAGTAGAAACACCTTGTGGCCTCGGTTATAGCAGCAGTTAACACAATATCCTCAGAAATGTTAGCCAAAGTTTTAAATTCAACTGTACAAAGAGCATACTTGTGTTTAGAAAATAATGGGAACTTATTTGAACACTTGCAATAATCTTTGAATTCTTTTTCCAATGCCTACTAGATTAAGAATCTAAAAAAATATTAAAATTCATTTTTCTCTGTTTTTTGGCTTTAGAAGCTTAATGTGTGATACATCGTTGAGTTTGTAATAAAAAATGCTACCGTATACAAGGTGTTTCTACTTTTATGGCCATATAAAAAAATTAAGTTGATGATTTCTCGAAGATGAAACATCGGATAAAAAATTTGAAGACGCCATTTTGTAGAGCTTAAAAAGTGACAACGACAAAGTGTCATTAGTTTTTTAATATCTTTTAAAATAAATACAAAAATTGGAAAAATCGAAAATCGGAAAAATTGCATTCTTTGGAAAATTTCGAAAACGATAAACAATCATGGATTTCTGCGATCGGCATGTAAACATACTCTAAATAGTGCAACTTTTTCCTAATTTAAGCCAACCTGTATCTTTTACAGTTTTCAAGATCCCCATGCTGTGCATTCTTATCTTGGACACGGTGTATATATAGATTCGAACTTGATCTGATGAACTTGAGAAAGATTAATTGGCAAAACGACACCCCAGAGTGTCTCTAGGAGTAGCTATCTAGCTTGAAAGAGTTACTTTTACTCTTCGTAGAGGTAAGAAAGTGGTCGGAGATCAAAACTGACTTCGACAGGATGGTCGAATACAATAATAAGTAAATATTCTAATCTATAATGATAGAATTATACCATGACTGAAAAAGAACATTTTTAGTTAAAACAAGTGTAGACACACTTTTTAAGTAATTACAATAGAATACGTACTCTATGCAATAATTAAAACGTCTAAGCATTGAAAACAATGACGAAATATGCCTGTTTGTGACAAAGAAATATTTTAATTTAGGAGTTAGGTCGTTATTTTTTAAATAATATCTTCTAATCAGTAAACAATTAGGCTGTAATTGTCTAATATGTTATAGACAATATCAAGATGAAGCGTTGTGTGTCATTATGTAATTTTTGCTATTTTTCGAGATACGCCCCTTTGCATTAATGACGACAAATTGTAGCCTGCATCCAGCAGTACATTTAAATCAATCTTTATTGTTAAATAATAGTTGTAATATGTAATCAATCATTACATTTATATCATTTGTAACATACTATTCAGAGTGTAGTGAATATAGTCAGATAAAATGTATTAGAGACTATTCATTATTACACATATTGGTCTTTCAGTAGCCGAATCTTCTAAAGAAAAAACTAACAAGAACAAAAAGAATCATCATTAGTGTTTATAGTTTAGTGTCTCAATGGCCAACAAAAAGCAAGTCTTCAGTTTTCCAATTTTTGTCCTTGGCAATTGAATTTAAAAAGGCTTCGATTTTCCTATAGTAGTTATTAAACCTTTTTTTTTATTATGTTTATAAATTAGCAATCTGATTTCGTTAGTAGTCGTTAAATTCAATTTAATTCACATATTCAAAACAAAAGCAAAATGTCTACTACCGACGAATTAATTGCAAGACGTGGTACTAGTAAAGCTAAACTCATAAGAATTGCAACATACGTAAAGGGTTTCAAGGCACCCAATAATATAAATCAATTAAAAATGCAGTTTTCATCATACAATATGTAAAGAATTTGGCAATATTCAATTTAAAAATCGAGCCAGTAAATCTAGAAATATCAGCATCAGATGATTGCAATGTATATTAGATATTAATATTTTATGTTTAAGTATGTATATGTATATTAATATTTTAGACAAACATAAATATTCTTTGTTAATCAACCAAGGGCATTCTAGTGATCAACTATGGCCGACTGTTCAACAGTAAATCAAATTAATGTTCAAATAGCACATATATTATTTGTAAAATAATATTCAAAGTGTAGTGAATATAGTAAGATAAATGTACTCAAGACTATTCATTATCGCACATGCACTAACACCAAGTAAACTCAAAACATGAGCGAAAAACACATCTGGACTGCTGAAGGAATGCTTTTTGTAAATAAAAAAAACTAGAATAATGTTTAAATACATAAGTAAATTTCTAATCTATAAAAAAGTAAGTTTAAAAAATGTTACCTAAATTTTAAATACATCTTCTGCAAATTAAAGAAATCAGAGGAAAAGAAAGTGGAAAAATGACTAAATGTATAAAAACATGATTTAGCAGCAAAAAAACCGGCTTTTTAAGTTTTCACTTAAGAAAATCATCTGCTGTAAGCTCAAAAAATTAAACTTGATCCTAAAAACTTGACAAAAGTAACCCAATCCTATCATTTGTTGGTGAAGTTTCACTTTATTCTCTAATAAGAGAGTTACATGTGTAATGTCACCATGTTCTCTTTGTTGTTTTGCATTTGCTTTACTCAAAGTTTCTAATTTTGGCATTTGGGGATTGTAGCACAACCCATAATTCTATTAAGAATCAGTAAGTATTATTTATTTTTGATCGAGGAATTTGGATGGATAGCAGAAATTCCCTCATTCCACATGACACTGATAACTATGATCATTTGGGCGACCCTACTAGAATTTAAGGTAGTACCGTCGTTTTAGAACTACCGATCAGATATTAATAAAATTAAATATATCGATTCATTTTGGTCTAAAAGTGACCCAAAAAAATTTTTGTAAGGCCAGGGTACGTGATAGAAAAGTTATAAGCATTTGAAATATGACTCATTTAACACATAGTCTTATGGGAATATCGTTTTCCAGCACATTTATCCTCAAATTGTATAAAAACTACCGTTCAGAATTATAAAAAAAAAGCGGGAATATAAATTGGTTATCCGCCGAAAATTTTGGGCCCTTGAATGCATTGATTGAGCGATTAAATGTAAAAAATTAACGGTAATCGGTCATGGCTTCGTAGATATGTCAACGTCGCAAAAGAGGTTAGGCGCGCACTTTATTTGAAATTCTATGTGCTGCGTAACGAAGGTTTCGCGTAATTAGAGAAAAGCAAAGAAATAGTTTATACTTAATGATAAATAGTGTTAATTATTTATATATATAATAACAATTTCAAATATTACATATTAATGCATTTATTAACATATTTTGCAGTTTGCTATACGAGACGGCGGAGTCAAGCGAGCCTCCCGATACACACTATCGCGAGCCGCGACGCGACGTTGCGAAGTCTACCTACTCAGGTCTACAAATCTGGGGAAATTCCACCCCCAGTTTTTTTATCGTGCACAACATCATATTCTGTCCAAGTGCCCTAAACCGTCTTATGAAATGAATACTTTATACTATTTTTTCTATTTGCATTATTTGTCATTTGTTATCATTTAAAAAAATAACTTACTTTTAGTTTTAAATAAAGTTTTTTTTTTAAATATAATATAAATACAAAGATTAGTTAAAGTGTCACAAGTTTTATTAGTATCTTAACCTAACAATATTGTTGTGACATTAAATGTCATTATCAAAGGTAGATAAGATTGATAAACAAACACGTTGCTAAGGATACATACATACAGAAAATAGGTAAGTAGATACAATACATACAAAATAGTTCAATAGTGATATCAACTTTAAAATATAAAATGTTACTGGTTCCAGTATTCAAATAAATTTCTTTTGGACACGCAAATAGAAAAAACAGATAACCTAAAATATTGTTTATTTTTGAAAGTACCATAAAATTTATTTTTTAATTTTTCCCTGAACAAAAAAGTTCCTCACTTCAATCAGTAATTCAAGGTTCTTTCCCGATTTTCTCCTGGTTATGCTAATTCCCGGTTTTCAAGGTTTCCAGGTTTGCTAGCCACCCTGGCATGTTTTAATTTTTCTCTGCTATGAAAATTACCAGCCCGGCCCAACTATACCCATAATATTTTACCAGTGCGCGAATTCTGTGAGATTAGTAAATCTCTAAAAGTTAATTAATACATTGATGTAAAGATGGCTTGGTAGTTACTATATTATTTTTTAATTTTATGTATTATTAAATGGTAAACACTGGAATTCTTGGACTTGGAAATTGTTTATTTATATATTATTAGATATTATACAGGGTGTTCCGGATAAATATGCAATGCTTTAAGGGGGTGAAAGGTGGTCATACAGAGACCCCAAAATTCATAAAATGAAAAAAAAAATTTTTTCTGAATTTTTCCGCCTTTTTTTCAAGACACGAGTCGACTATGGATTGTTTTTAAGATTTTAACTATGAATTACTGATAAAGCAAACAATAATCTCACATCTGCATAACTGACCTACGCTACGGGTATCAATTTACAGAAACAACAGACTTGGACTTATTGCCGGGTGACTCACTACCTTGTTGGCTTGATCATTAAGGTCGGTAAATAAAATGTAACATAAGTTCATTGACCTAATTGTGATGCAAGTTTTATTGACTGTTTTTTTATTTTACGAATGCGATTTTAACAAAATAAGCAAAACCTACCGTTTAGATGCAAACAATCTGTATAAAATATTTTTAAATAAATCGTCCTATGATGGATTCGTTAGGCCTATAGCGCACTGGCGATATTTTGCAGGTAATTTTTAATTTGCTAAAATGAGCACTAAAGCAAATTACTGTAAGCACACGGACGATTATAAAGTCATGGCGATTAAAAAATTATGTTTACTTATTTTACTGGCGATGCAATTATCGCCCTGCACAATCCTACAAAATAGAATAACGTGTTTTAAAGACATGTGCGCGCACAGACGGTTATTCGCGCTTGGCTTGTTCAATAAACAGCAATGTTTTCTAGTGTAATTTGAGGTTCAATCAAAACCATTAGTCAATCAAAACTTTCACAACTCATTCTGAAATAATTAAAACATTTTGGACAATGATTCATAAAAGATTAAACTTTTTACAAAATGTGTTATTTAATAGCCCTTCATCAACGTTCGAATGCACCCACAATTGTGGCTTCTTCCTTTTTTTAAATTCTTTCTTCTTCTTCTTCTTTGATCCTTAGCTGGCGGCTGGAGGAGGTTGCCCACGCAACCAGTATGCTGCTGTAGGTGCCGCAGGATTTCGGACTTGTTCTACGATCGCTTTCCACGCTTTCCGGTCCATAGCGGTGGTTCTAGCCTGACTGAGGTCGAGACGCCGGTTCTTCAAATCGTCTTCTACTTGCTTTTTTAAATTAGTGGAGCAACACAAGCAGTTCAATAACAGTCATCTTCAAATGCCGAAAATACCGACGATTTTTCTGCGCCCGTGCGCGAAATCAATTATTGTATACGTAATCGAAACTCAAGTTTACGGCCACCTAACACGAAGAAAGTTGACAACAAACTGCATACTGCATTACAATTTCAAAGATCTGGATCATTAACAGTTGTTTGCACAGATGGTTAGAATGAGTTTATTATCATTTAAGCTAAAAGCATGTACAACTGTTTTGCTTGCAATATTCGAAGAATTTAGTTACCCTGTTATTTTGTTGATGACCTTTAAAAGTATTAATAGGCATAATTTTCATATACTTTTATCTAATACTTGGCAGTGCGGTGCCTATTTTTTTTTTCTAAGAGGGGTTGTCATTTCAAAGCGGCATTTCAGTAAATTGTTGGTGAGATGTTACTCATATGTTTCCCTATTGCCCTTTAACGGGACGGGCACATTTTTCAAAACACCATGTATGTATTTGGAATTATAGCATAACTACTACTGAATATTACTTCCAAGCTAATTTGTCAAGAAATTTGCAAAAGGAAATGTAGAAATACGAGGTTGAATATAAGGTTCTTGCCCATGAAAAAAATTATTGAAAATGAGTCTTAAAAAGATTTATTGAAAAGTATACAAAAAATATTTTGAAAATTTCCAAAACTTACCAAAATAAGATTTAACCTTATATTACATTATAATATTAATATTATTGAATTATGCCAAACACATTTTGGAACAGAACCACCCAATGACACCTCAAAACAACATTAAATTCTTACATTTTTGCAACAACAAACACAAATTAGACATTTTAGAAGCTTTTGAAATATACAGACATAAACGCACAGTACCTTTAATGAATGAACAAACTGAGCTTAGTAATTCTCCTTTATTAGAAGTGTTAGATATTTAGTTTTTGTTATGTATTGTATCTAGTTACCTATTTTCTGTATGTATTTATCCTTAGCAACGTGTTTGTTTATCAATCTTATCTACCTTTGATAATGACACAAAGTGTCGAAACAATATTGTCAGGTTAAGATATTAATAAAACTTGTCAAACTTTAATTAATCTTTGTATTTATATTATATTTCATGATTATATTACTTATTCTAAAATGTTCAAAACTGTCTGTTGATTACTTTGAGACATTTGTACAAAATTAACTTGTAATTTGTACAAAAATTATGAAAACCAAGATATCTAATTTTGATTTTTTAAAAGAGGTGTAACATTTTCCATTGGCACTATTTTCGCTTTGTTCTTTTAGATGCAAGCTAAGGAATTTTAGCGTTTACTGTCTCCAGCCTTACTTTGTGGAACTCCATAATCATGAAATATAATATAAATACAAAGATTAATTAAAGTTTCACAAGTTTTATTAATATCTTAACCTGACAATATTGTTTTGACACTTTGTACATAATATTTTTAACATCACAACCAAGACTAGTAATTACATTACTGAGAAAATTATCAAAAATGCTAAAAGAAAATGGGTCAAAGAAGAAGCAAAGAAATGGTTTAGAATTAGAGATAATTTGCACATTTATATAAAGGTACTCCACACAGAACTTGCACATAAATTACATAATATTCAATTTGACATTTTAGATTTTGATGTTAGAGAAACTGTCAGTCATATTAAATTTCAAAAATACAATACTCAGAAAAAGAAACTACAAAACCTCGCCCAACAAAAACGCTCAATACAAAGTAATTATAATACCCAGAATACGATAAACTTCTATCCACGTTTTATAAACCTATCAGATACACAATTTAATGACAGAGAAACAGAATTTCTTAACAAAGGCTTCAAATTTTGTCCTTTTCCAAAATTCACTAACAAAATTAAAGAAATCTTAGCTGTTGAATGTGAAACTATACTCAGAAAAGATCACAACAATTATGCAAAATTCCAAATCTTGAATCTGATAAAAGAAATATCTTTGAAAAAGGACAAAACACAGAATAAAACATCTAACCTGTCACTACTTCAATCTATCAGACATAAAATTACAGAAAACAATTTAATTTCTGTTAAAGCAGATAAGGGTAACACTAGTGGAATCCTTTTGAAAGATGTTTACACACAAAAGGTTAATGATTTTATTAATAAAGAAAATTTAGATGTTTTAAACAAAGATCCTACCACAAAATTTCAAAAAGAAATAAAACAAGCTTTAGCAAACTGCAATATCTGCTTTAACGAATTAGAAAAACAACAAATCATACATAAAAACCCTCAACTACCAAAGCTATATGGACTGATTAAGACACATAAACACAACATGCCTATACGACCAGTAGTATCATATATCAACGCACCTAATCACACGTTGTCCAAGAAACTCAACCATATTATTAGCATCATAGGATACAAATCGAAATACTCTGTCAAAAATTCATTAGAATTAGTAGAAAAACTACAGAACATACATCTTCCAGCACATTCAAAACTTGTAAGCTTTGACATTTGTAACATGTTTTCAAAGATTCCACCACAAGACTGTATTCCTTTGTTAGATAATTTCCTAGTTAATAGTAATGTAGAATTAGTAAAAAGATTAGAGTTAATTCAATTATTTGATCTTTGTATCAGTCAAAATTATTTCACTTTTAATAATATAATTTATTTACAGAAAGATGGTTTACCTATGGGTAATTCTCTAAGTCCTCTATTAGCTAACATATTTATGGATAATTTGGAAGATCGAATATTTGAATTAGATCTTTCTAAACACATTATTTTTTGGTTTCGTTATGTTGATGACATTTTAGCTTGTTTTGACAGTTCTTTTGAGGTTATCAATGAGTTTTTAATTCTTATTAACAGTCTTCACTCAAACATCACGTTTACACTAGAAACGGAACAAAATAGAGCTATTAATTTTTTTGATTTAACTATTACAATTAATACAAACAATGAATTTGATTTTTCCATATACAGAAAACCCACAAACACAGACGTCACTATACCTAACGATTCATGTCATCATAAAATGCATAAACTAGCGGCTTATAGATCTTTAGTACACCGAGCTTTAACTACTCCAATGAAACAATCACATTTTGATAAAGAAATTTCAATCATCAAACAATTAGCATATGCAAACCATTATAACCATAACATGATTGACACTTTAATTCAACAAAAAGATTATAGGTTAGCTATCAAACGAATATTTCCAATTGACACTCAAATGCAAGACACAAACTACATATCAATACCATACTTTGGCAAGATATCAGAACAAATTGCAACTATACTAAGAAAAACCACCAGTTACAAAATAACCTATAAAACTAACACCAACACCTTTTCATTTTTATTCAATGCTAAAGACAAAACACAAGATATCATGAAATCCGGCATTTACCGTTTGAATTGTTCTTTTTGTAACTCGGTTTATATTGGACAAACACTTAGCAATCTCGACATACGATACAAAGAACACGTACGCTCTTATAGACTTAAACATCCAGAAAAATCGAATTATGCCAAACACATTTTGGAACAGAACCACCCAATGACACCTCAAAACAACATTAAATTCTTACATTTTTGCAACAACAAACACAAATTAGACATTTTAGAAGCTTTTGAAATATACAGACATAAACGCACAGTACCTTTAATGAATGAACAAACTGAGCTTAGTAATTCTCCTTTATTAGAAGTGTTAAGATATTTAATTTTTGTTATGTATTTTATCTAGTTACCTATTTTTTTATGTATTTATCCTTAGCAACGTGTTTGTTTATCAATCTTATCTACCTTTGATAATGACACAAAGTGTCGAAACAATATTGTCAGGTTAAGATATTAATAAAACTTGTGAAACTTTAATTAATCTTTGTATTTATATTATATTTCATAAGGAATTTTGCTAAACTAATCAAATTAAGACATAGGGGCAAAACTTAACATGTAGTGACATGTATTAGTACATTTGTATCATGCTTCGATATAATTGCACAAACACTTGCACTAAATTTGATCTGAACAGAAGTCTGAACTAATTTCTATGGCATTTTTTATTTCACACACGTTTTTGGTATTGAGTGTTGAAATATAATTATAAAATACTATAATAGTCCTTCAATGTATAAAGGACAAAAATAACGGATTTTAGCGAATGGTTGTCTCCCGACGCACAGCACATGGAGATGATCCACACCGAGCACTAAAATCTGAAAATTTCTTTGTGTACAATACTTTTTTCTGTAACTTATAACCGCTATAAATTTATTAAAAAGAGCTTAATAAAATTTACAAATTACACAAATAAAAAAAATTTATTGCTTGTTTAATTATTTACCAATACGCACCTCTTTTTATATTTAACAATTAAAAATTTGTACAAAAGAAGCATTACAAAAGGGAGGCGTCACAGACACCTTTTAAAGGAATTAAAAATATTTGCATAAATGTCCATTGCATGCCTTTATTAAGAATAAATTTAAAATTTCTATTAAATTTCCTAAGTTTTGATATACAGATTATCTGAAAACCATTCTAAACATACAAAAATTATTGAGTGCAACGAGGAAGACATAAACAATATAGGTAGCTGTAGCACAACAAAGATAGAATGCAATCATGGCTAGGTAAATTTTTAAACTAAAAATCCCTCTCCAATAACAAGCAAGCAAATGACATCTGTCATAAATATTTTATCTGTCATTAATAGTATTTTATGCAACAAGTTTATAAAGCATGCCTTTTTTTTACGAGTGGGAAATTTACACACACGAGCGAAGTGAGTGTTGTAAACCCACGAGTAAAAAAAAGACGCTTTATAAACAAGTTTCATACATAATTTTTTTGCAACACCTCTTTGTTAATTAATAAAATTGACCCTTTGTATATATTTTAAATTTCGCGCCGGTTTTGACTTTCAATAGTTAGTAATGCTGTGTATGGTTGTCATGAGAACCTTGTAAAAAACAAACGAACAAATGTGTTTAAAAATCTGTGGCTATAAATTTGCAAAAATAATGCAATTCCGTGTATTAGCAGTGATGATGAAGAAATCATGGGTATTACATTAGAGATTAAGGAGAAAGCTGAAGCTGCAAGTTTGGGATTGTTACCGGCTAACTCACGAAAAATGATCAAATCAAATTAATCAATTTTCATTAATACCAAGTGTCATCGCTACATATCTTCAGCTTCCTAATCCGAAAAGTTATATAGGACATGCATTTAGAAGAGCTTCTGCTTCTCTCCTTGCCAGTACTGGAGCTGATATCTTGAGTATCAAGCGTCACGGCGGATGGAAATCATCCGCCGTAGCAGAAAGTTATATTGAAGAGAATATCGAGATGAAAGCAGGAACTACTAGAAAAATCTTCAGTGGGACAAACATGAATGTAGAGATTCCGAAGTCATCAATCTCATCGGTCCTCTCTCACAATTCTACAGAACGTGAAGGGCAGGTTATTATTGAAAATATATCAAGAACAGGCGTCTACCTCCAACCATAAATATTAATAACATTAATAATAGTAACATCCAATTACATTTTCATTGATTTGTTGATGCTTTGAATTGAATATTAATAAAATATGTTTTTCTAGTGATTGTTTTATTTCATCGTTATTTTTTTATTTTATAGTTATATTTTTATTTCACACTTTTTCATAATGACATATTTTAGACATTAAAAAGTGTTTCAAACTAGTGTTTCATATTGCTTGGTCTGTGAGTGATAAATGGATTAAGAATTTTGGACCAGGTAGAAAGCGTAGAACCAGGGTACGACATTTAGGGATCCCTAATATTAGAAATTTTGAAAAAAAACCATATACGAAGATAAGGAGCCGTTTCAAATCAAGGTAAGTTGCTTTGTTGGGTTTTCCACATCTATCGTCTTAATCCTTCTAGAAACTCGTATATATTAATTTTGATACAGTCCACTTACTTTCGTTGCAAGAACGGGTTTCATTTTGTGTTGTTTCATATTTTCGAAAGCCCGTCATTGACAACCATATCTTCCGAAATCTTGGTCGAAAAGGTAAAGCATCTTTATCCAGCAGCGTGTAGTGCATACGAAACCGTGGAAGCAGTCACTATAAGACGAATACATTGCATCGTGACTGCTTTCACTGTTTCATATACACCGCACGCTGCTGTGACTTTATCAAACATGTTTTCAAACGAACGACTTCAGGGCAAGGAAAGGTTGGATATTTAATTTTAAAAAGACACAATTTGCGTGTGTTAAAAATCTTGGGAGAAAAACTGTTCAATGATTCGCATGCAGTGAAGAAAGAGTTGCAAAGAGGTTAACATGGCTTGACAATGCGCGGTAGAAAATTTGAAACAATTGTGATCCTGGAAGATTTAAAAGAAAAATCATATCTAAAGTATTAAGTTAAAAAACGTGAAACAAACATAAATCACAGCCTTTTTTGATTAACGACATATTAATGCGGAATATTATTTTTTGTGTTTTTAAAACAGTTTTTGCGTATTTTTGTAGTTTTATTTATTTTTAACTCTTAGGGAAAAAGGAAATGTTATTAAAAACTTTTCTTAAAAGATCAGGTGCTATCGAACGGCCGGATTCAACAATTCATTCTTGTAATTCCTCTAAAGTGTGAACTGAAGTTTTAAAGACTGTATTATTAAGCAGTGGGAACAAGAAATAGTCTAAAGGACGCAAATCACAAGACCTAGGTGGGTAACGACCTTCTGATATTAACTTTTTGTCATAAAATTGACTTAAATATGCTAGAGCTTCTCGAGCAACATGGGGTTTAGCATTATCTTGTTGAAAGTACCCATTATTAAGTTCATCATCGTGCAATTGATTGATGAAAGGCTCAAGTAATTGTTTTCGATATCTTTCAGCAGTTATGGTTTCTGAAAAAAATGTTGGCCCAATTATTCGTCTGCGGGACATTCCAACAAAAACACCTATCTTAGGACTATAATATCCTCGTTTCTAGCCCTTCTTCTTCCAGATCGAATTCTATCACTTATATTACCAGTTTCTTCAAATGTGTCCACAGTTCGTTGAACTTACCGAAAAAAATCTCGTTCGATTATGGTGAAGTTGGGAAATCTCTCAGGGAACTCATTTAAACATAAACGAGGCGAATAAACCCAATTACCATTTTACCACGATTTCCATTACTGTAGTATGATTTAATAATAAAAATTTTATGCAGCATCGATCAACATCCGTACGGAAAAATTCCGAAGCCGGCTGTCATAAGCACACTAGTCCCGAGTTTTTGCCGACCGAGAATTCAGGAGAGGTGATTAAGTACATATGTTCATGATAAATGGTTTAAAACGTAGAGACGAGCTTTGAACAAGATTTGTTATTACCTAACTACAATAAAAATAATATTTTTGTACTCATAGCTTTTAAATTCATATTTCCCAGTTTTTCCCGATGCACGGGAACTCAGTTTTCCCGCACTGCGATGCTTTTTACTTTGCAAGAGGAAGTAGGGTAATTTGCTTTGTAAGGTTGGTTATTTCTGTCAAACGTCAAATTTGCAAATGGCCGTCTCGTCACGATATGTGTCATGATTGTGAAATGTAAACAGAAACAAGACATCTCTTCAACAGCAATGTGAGCAATGCAATGAATAAGGAGTTTAATTATCAAAAATAAAGTAAGTAACTATGTAAATAACACAAAATCTTAAATAATGTCACTGCTTTTTCCAGGAGAAGCAGAAGAAAATGAACAATTATTAAAAATTCGAATATTTATGCTGCAATTAGTGCATTCTCTAATTTCCACTCCCGGAACAGGCTCAATGGGCTGGTCTGCCCGTGTTGATGACTGGTCTGGCTGTGCTGAAGAAGATGCCCATGCTGATGACTGGTCTGGCTGTGCTGATGAAGAGAGCAATGATTGAGTCCTGGATTGAGGTGGCGGAATTTTGTTAGCTAGTTCAATTTTGCTGTGTAGGGAATCTTGAATATATGATTCTGCCACCGCAGACGAACGCCATCCTCCATGTTGCTTAATTCCAACCAAGCCTTCGCCATGGTTTGCCAATAACGTTGCAGAACTTCTGCGAAAGCAATGGCCTGTAAATGTCCAAGGGTCGTCCAGTTTCAAGAATTCAGCAATTTTCATCGGAATTTTCCCAATGGTGTTTATTCCGACAGGAGTGTTTATACACTTTCCATTATGATAAGTCAAAAAGAATCGTTGATTATTAGTTTTTCTTATATTGTTATAATTTTTCAGTTTATCAATCCACTGAGGCTGAGTGATGGCAAAAGTTCTAGGAACACCTGTTTTGGTTTCCGGAATAGTTACTACTACCACATTATCTCGGAACTCAATGTCATTTGGCTTCATTTTGCAGAGTTCCTCGCGTCTTAGAGCTCCAGAAATGCCTAGTATTAGTGCTACCTAAATGTAATGTTAAAAATGTCAATAATAAAAATATTTATAATGAGTCGTTATACCTTCATCATCAAATACGAACAATCTGGTGCTTCATCCAAAAATTTTATTATGTGAGCATCAAACAAAACAGCAGATTTTTTAGGTTTGTTATGTTCCGTTGCTCGTTTCAAAAATGCTATCAATTTAGAATATTTCGAAATATCGACATTGTCGTTTACCATTAGACATAATTTTAACATTGAATACACCGACCAAAGGGACTTTTTGCTTGTATGTTGTTCGAAATAAGCCAGTACACAATTTTCACTGAACTTTTTTATGCTTTTTCCTTTGCACCACTCCACAAATTTTTTGTACGTGCTTTCATATCTCGCACGACTTTTTTGAGGCAGCAAATTGGACACTGCCTTGTCGGCCGACTTTCTAACTTCGGGTGGCGTACAACTTTCGTCGGAGTTGTGGTCGGAGTCGCTCATTTTGACCAAATAAATTTCGGGAAGAAAGAAATGTCAGATCTGATTTAAAGTTTTAAAAATCTAGTATGTGGGGCCAGTACTACCAAACATTTAGTTATAAGAAAAAGTAAAAACCTAATGTTAAATTATTTATTTTTGAATTACTTATTTGAGTTTATTCGTTACAAAAACTATTGTACCTAACTTTTTCGTGAAGAAATTTCCCGCATTCGCACTAAATGCAGCACTCCCTTCGGTCGTGCTGCAAACAAAGTGCTCATGCGGGAAATTTATCTTCCCGAATACGTTAGGTAAATAACTATTATAACAACCTCCCTGAAACTTGTTTTCTTAAAACTGTCACGCTAATCATGCACTTTATTAGGGTCATACAATAATAAAATTCATTTGGTTCCTTTTATAATAATAAACAATATTACTTAAATACATTTTTGTCCAATAAACAATATATTCACATAAAAGCAGTTATTTTTATATCATAGCGCAATGATTGTTATTAGAAGAGAATTAATTAGTGTTAAAGTTATTGAAGTGTTTCTAAATAAATTAATATAGTATAGGATGCAAATGCAAACTTTAATAATTTATTGTAAAAATATTTCTTATAATAATGCCCATAGCATGTAAAATAAGGAACATTTAAAGTGTACTAATTTCTAAAATTCCGGAGGAGTAAAAGCACACTGATATGGCTCGCATGGGCTCGGAAAGGATTTTTGCCGATGATTGCTCTCCAAAGCAATCCCTCCCGGCCAGCCGAAGGATGCGAATTGCTGGCCGATCCGGCCGGTTAAGTGTGCGCGCTCGCGTATAAAAGCATGTAACACATTCATCGGCATTTTTCCGATCCGGTGCTGGCAGATTCGGGCCGTATCAGTGTGCTTTATGCTTAAATGTCAAAAATAATAGAAATAAATAATTTCATAGATAGCTTGTTAATTTCATGGCAACCCTGACCAAAAGACTTTTTGATCATATTATACTTCTCTCGCGCTTTGATGTTAAAATAAAACACTATATAAGCAAGTTTGTTATAATAAGTAAATTATCGGTAAAGAGATTTTCCTGTAAATACAGAACACAATTTGAATTTTATTGTTGAAATTCCATGTATTATTGTCAAATTTCCTGGCTTTTCCAGAAAAAATATTTTCCCTGACAATTCCAAGTTTTTCAGGGGTGCAAGAACCCTGTTGTTTGATAAGCATTGCAAAAGCAATCAAATAATGCACTTATCACTCTTCCAAGAGTTTTAAAATCATAAATCAATTTTAATACCGTACCTAATTACGTTATTCTTTTAGAGTAAAAAGCATTCGTTACAAATTTGTTTTAATTAATTCACAGAATATTTGACATCAATATTCACCATTTGACATTTGTGTATCAAGTACACGTTAGCTTGTATAACTAATGCCAAGACAGCAAAAATTTGTATTTGATTATATGGGACACAAAAATTAGCACACAAACGAAAATCTAGTAGGGCAAGCTTTAAGCATTTTTCAGAATTAACTAGGTGCCAAACTGCTTACCCTAATGGGTAAGCTTTAGTAACTAACGCACTCTTAAAACACTGCTGTTTTTACTGCTTGTTGCTTTTGTTGAAATACAAAAAAAGAATTCAAGCTCGGATCCTCACCTCTCTCACATGACGTAGTTCAATAGGGTTTGGATCATCCAGCGCTAGGTAGCGCTATACCGAGACACATGAATGAAAACACAATGCATGTACTTAATATTAAGAAGGATTTTTCAAAGTTTAGAAATTACAAAAAAAGGTTTACACACGAAGACTTTTAGGCATTTAAATATTAGAAAAACAGGAATTTGATCTACGAACTACAGAAACATCCGTGTTGTGTTTATTGGAAGTCCTTCTTTTGTTATAAAATTTATATTTACCAGGAGTTCACTGAATCATTATCAAACTATTTTTACCGATGGTGGGGTAGTTGTAGAAGGAGAACTTGGGTCCTGCTTTCCCCATCCTGCTCCACCCGAAGGTACAAGAGAAACAGCTGCGTCACTTCCAGTATGTTCAGACTTCAAGGAAGGAAGATTAGCGGGTGGTCGGCGAGCTGTGGGAACTTTACCCAAACTTTGCATGCCATGTTTACGCGGTAGTGTATTTTTTTGCTGTTGAGTTTCTAATGGTTCAGTCTAAAAAGTGAGAATCACATATTAATAAAACGAAACAAAAAAGTTTTTCTAATAAAACTTACTGTGTAAACTTTATATAAATTATTGATATCCAGTGACTGAAACTTGGATTTTCCTTTCTCCCCTTTGGAGGCCAGGCCTGGCAAAGTAGACATGCTGTCTGCACGCAACCATTTAGATCTGCAGGACCCAGCGAACGAACCTTATTTCTGTAGAAACATTAAGAATAAATTATTGATAAAACAAATGAGAGTATTATCAACAAATAAATGTGTGGAAGTAAAAGAATAATGTTGTTAATGCAAGAACGAGATAAGTGGTTCTTAATTGTTTGGTTTGTAATAAAATTTTATCAATATAGTGAAATGAATGTGCTCTTATCATCCACGAATTCTAATTTTAATGAGTCACTTGCTTCCCAAATTTGTTGTTGTATACATCATCATATTAACCTATTACTTATAAAAAGTATTATTAGAACAAATTCCAAATTATTCACAGTCACTAAGAAAGTGTAAAACAACAAAACTAAAGAGTTTTGTTTCTAAAAATATTTAAAAAGCTAACAATCACTGTTTTTCATTTGTTAAGAGGTTATGTGACAGATCAACATCAAAAAACAATAGTTCTTATTTATTCATTGCAATTAGTACATTTACTTTTTCGTTTAAACAATAAAAACAATTTTAAATCTAATGGCACACAAAGATTCAAACACTGTCCTACTAACAAATTACTCCATTATAAGCAAATTAAAAATTACTCCTTTTATTTGCATCCATTCATTCGTTAGCCATTGCTATAATTTCTTTATTACTCAATGAAATCCTTTTCAATCTGGCATTTTGTTCCAGCACAAAACTCCCAAAGTGCATCCATTACATTAAATAACAGAACAATGGCATTTCACCCAAAAACTATCATTTGACCTCCTTTCTCACCAAATTAATTCAAAAACAGGACAAATATGCATTTAGAGATATTCTAATTACACGTTCATTACTTTATACACTTATTTATATTTAGAAAAACACTAATTTTCACTGGAATGTTGTTAATACACTTTTCAAGCTAAACCCTTCCACTATCTAATTACTTTAAACAGAGATATTAATCAACCCACTGGGAATTTACCAATACTTTCCATTGCATAAAAACCAAACAAAGCTTTTCTTAAATTATTTCTAATCATTGCAAAATGCTTTCATTTAGTAATATGAAAGATCTAGTGGTCCTTGCAAAAACAACAAAAACTTATCAAAAACAACGCACAAGATCGTTACCCGCCACTTTTGTGTGTATCACAGAAAATTAATTAATCTTCTTTAAATTTTCAAGACATAAAGCCATACGATTCAAATTTCCAAATAATATCACTACAAAAAGTACTACGTAAGCACAAAACATTGAACTTGCCCAACCCCAAGTAGTATCTGCCAAAAAAACTGTCTGTAAATGATGACGTTTCCGGGGTTAAACGTAATTCTATTAATTTAAGAAAGAGTTAAGTGCTTTTTGGGCCTAATAACGGTATATTGTAATAAAAAATAAAGCAAAACTAATGATGTGAACATAACGGTGCATAGTAAAGATTTCCTGTGTACTAAATGAAAACATTGAATTACGAAATTCTACGTCCAGAGTTCAATTAAATAACAAAAAATCACGCTTTACCTTGGTCCGTCCAAATGGGTGAACAGTAAACAACAGGAAATTAATCCGAATAAACTTAAATTAGGACGGATGATCACAGATTTTAATATTATTTCACCACTTTCTAATCTTTTTCACTTAAGTCAAAATGGCGGACGCCGACTACTACAGCAAATTTTTAATCAATAACGTGACGTCACCTTTTATTTGACTCTACGCGCCATCTACTTTCAATAAACTGTATCTTTTTAAGTTTACTCTTTAAACGATTTCTCAGTGGAGATTGCAGAACTTCACAAACAAAATTATTTTTAACCTTGGTACAGGATGACACCAAAACTTTTACATATTTGGTAGAAATTGATCACTAAAAATTAATTAAAGGATATATAGTACTTCCGGTGCATAGTATATATTTATATATTATCCGTCCAGTTAAAGATGAGCCCTTGTCATCGACACTCTGTGTGGTATAAGATTAAAAAATTCCTTGTCTATTTCGCGTATACAAAGGTTACTTTGTGACACTCGAAAAACAGTTACACAAAGTGCTACTTTGTGCAACTGGAAGTAGTGATTTTTTTATTTGTAAGGCTGGCAGTAAGTAAATTTTGCTGCCAGCCTAGTCTGTCAGTCTGTCTGTGATAGGTACTAATAAGTATTCATTAACTGGCGCCGTTTTGAAAATTTGAATGTTATGATGCTCAGAAATAACAGCGAGAATAATGAAACATACTTATTTTTATTATAAATAATTATTTTGATAAGACAATCATGTACTCAATCAAGGTTTTACTGTTTCTATTACAATAAACATTTTTTATCTTATATCAGAAGAAACAAGTAAGCTCTCACCTTTTTTTAAACTTGAATTTTTTCCTGCCTACGTGATTTTTTCAAAATGACAGTGGATGTCATTGTATGCGTTATCAGTTATAACCTTAGAATATAAAACTATAGGAAGGAGCCTAATATTTTACCCTACCAAATAAGACCGGGATAGGGTCTCAATATGGCGGAGTAGGTGTTTCCGCTTTTGTAATATTTCCATTGGCGGTTCGTCAGAAAGGGGTCTTCCGAAATTCTTATCTTTTGGTACAAATGTATTGGAAGTAATACGAATTTTAAATTAATCTCTTGTTTTATTAAAAATTATTTTCTGTACTTAGTTTCTTAAAATGCAAGGAAAATTAATTGTGCCGAAAGAATTTGAATTTGGTTGCTAAATGGTATTACAAATACAAGAACTAAAACTATCTATACCTCTGTTGAATTTATTCTAAGTAGTAGTTTTACTGTAATATCTGCTTGCAAGTTGACTATAATTTCCTTTTTAAATATGTTCTTTAACTGAAGAAATAAAACACATTTTCAGTACACTATTTTATTTTTAAAAATTACAAAAATAGCTAAGTTTTGCTTATTATTTACCTTACAACTCAATAACTACCTTATTTAATAATTAGCGGTTATGCGTTGATAGCACTTTATTTTAGATTATTTAAAAGAAAAACGAAGATAGTTTAATACATTTATTTAATTGATTAAGTTTACAGTTACTTGCTATTAATGTAGTTGTAGTTACTACGACATAAAGATATCGAATTCCTCTAAAATACAGTAGCTGGTGGTATACAGTCTGTTTTTTGTAAACGATAATATAGGAAATCCAATGGAATTTTATCATTTTCGTCGTAAGTTTGTACAATCGAAAGAAGAATTCATTTTACGTCAGAAAAATATTAAACTTTATAAAGAAAACCAAAATCGATTTAGAAAAAGGCTTAAAAAGCTTATTGATTTATTGCTTTTTGTAATAAGCTATTAAAAAAAAGCTGGAAGCTGAACGCCGATTGGTGTAGCGGTTAACGCTTCAGATTCCTAATCCAGAATCGCGAGTTGAAACCCCATCATCTTATACATTTTTTTTTAATTGTATTGATTACTAATTATTATTTTTAGAACTTTATTAGAACGATCATTAATTTTTTTTATTGTTAGATATTTTTGCTACGGGGGTTTACCGTTATTTTTTGTACAATTTTAACTATCCATCAAAAAGGCAAATGAAAAAGGGCATAAAACTAATAATCGTTGTAATAAACTACTAAAAAAATAATTAGTAATCAATACAATTAAAAAAAAAGTATACGATGATGGGGTTTGAACTTGCGATTTTTGATTAGAAATCTGAAGCGTTAACCGCTACACCAATCGGAGTTCAGCTTCCAGCTTTTTTTTAATAGCTTATTACAAAAAGGAATAAATCAATAAGCTTTTTAAGCCTTTTTCTAAATCGATTTTGGTTTTCTTCATAAAGTTTAATATTTTTCTGACGTAAAATGAATTCTTCTTTCGATACCAAAATTTCTACTTACATTTGCAAGGGTACAAACTTACGACGAAAATGATAAAATTCCATTGGATTTCCTATATTATCATTTACAAAAAACACACTGTATATCAATTTTGTTATCAATGACTCTTTATTATAATTTAGTATTTTCGGAAACATGCTCCTAAACCATTAAGATTGAAGTGCATTATAACATTCTTCAAAAACGCCGCTTTTAGTGCATTTAATATTTTACAATGCATACATATTTCAATCTTTGAATTTCAATTGTGGGAATAGCTGTAGAGTTTAGGCGAATCTTTAGCTTTGAGGTGCGATCAAAACAATCTACACTGAAATGCAGAGAGCATAAATGGGTCGATTTTGGCTTCCAATTCTTTTCAAAATTCTTTACGAATTTTGCCCAACATTCCCTTCTATGTTCGTTTTTGGAAAACCTACAAAAATGTAAACAGTTTAATTCACTAATATGTTTAAAACATGTTACACGCCACTGTCTCGAAATGCCCACATAAACTACATAAGCTCAATTTTAAAACATAGTATTTTGAAATACTTACTTGCGAATGTAATTCCCTTCTTTGTATTCGTCTGCGTTTGAGAATAACCACACGAAGCACAACTTACCATTTTAATATATTTTTCTTTCTTTATTAATCCAAATTTACTTGGAGCTTGACAGAACTACAAGATAATTATGTACACTACGTATTAATAGTTTCTAATAGTAACGTTCATGTAAACAATGCAACAATAAACAATGTTATGCAATTTTAAACGTAGGAGGAGTCATAGATAGTCGCTAATGGCGACCAGTATGACGTCATCTCCGTTGCTTTTAAAACGCATTGTTCCAGGTAGTTGTGATCCTTCCTATAGTTTTATATTCTAAGGTTATAACCAACATTACCACATCGAAAATACCCGCGTGTACATTTTCCCATTTCTTTAAAGTAAATTGTAAATTAAGGCGAAATAGAAAAAGTAGTATATAAAACACGTGTTACAATTCCTTTTTGTAATACTCGTATATTGCTTAACTCGCCGCCTCGCGGCTCGTTAAGCAAACTTATACTCGTATTACAAACATCGTCATTGTAACACTAGTTGTACAATATACTATTGTCTATTTCGCGTATACAAAGGTTACTTTGTGACACTGTTTTTGCGAAAAACAGTTACACAAAGTGCTACTTTGTGCAACTGGAAGTAGTGATTTTTTTATTTGTAAGGCTGGCAGTAAGTAGATTTTGCTGCCAGCCAAGATATATATAACATATGGTATGTCAACTCGCCGTCATTTCGTCAACCTTTTTTTAACGCGAGCTAAATTTCTGATAGATGGCGCGACGTGCGAGCATGATTGTCATTCTATAGCAACATAACCTGTAATAATGAATATTTGCTTTTGGCGTATTTTTCGTAATACAAATTAAATAAACTTTTTCATGATGATAGAGGTACAAGATTCTTTGGCACTATTAAAATGCTAAATTGTGACTCTTCTTTATTTAAAACATCTTTGGTAATAAAACTAAATTGAAATTTTATTTTTTACAGCAAACTAAGGTAACATCTTTTTTTATTTTCATTTAACTTAAATAATAAGAATACAAATTGACCTATGCAAACATTTCTTTTGAGAATTGTAATTAAATTCATCAATTATTTTGTAATATTTTACGGAAAGCAGATAAACTGTAAGCATGGATTGATGCAACAGGAGTTTTATTAAACAAGTAAAGACCTTGGTGCCACTATAAAAAAATCTATATGCGAAATTCAAACCTATTAGACGCTCTAAAGATTTCAAGTATTAAAAAAGAGTAGGTATAAATCGAATTATATATAATTAATGCTTAAACATGTTTTTAATTATATGCATTAAGCAGGTTAAGTAAAACTGTTACTGGTAATTAATAGCAATAAAGCACACATCTCAGCATAATTTTTATAGCAACAAGAAGCTAAATAGCAATATAAACATGGTCCACATGTGAAAGGGACAAAAATATTAAATACAACAGCAGAACACAGACTTTTGTACTGAAAAGCAATAGTTTTTTGACTTGATAACAATTATATTATTGTACATCTAACTCTATAACAAACAAGATCAATTACAGCAAAACTATCCATGAAATATTTATATTTCAAAAATTTAATTACAAACATTTATAAAATAACAAATAACAAGGCCATCGATGATGACAACAACGAAGTCAATCATATACCAGACCAATTGTGGTCTGGCAAGGAAAGTGAAGTCGACATCGATCACTATTACAATAAAATCTAAACATAAATGTAATGTATGTAAAGATTGGTTTGACCCTGTAGTACAGACATATTCATATTTTGGAAACAAAATTCTTTCTGGTAACCAAATTTTGAAGTTATTTTAAGAACCTCAGTCACTTCCATGAGAATCCATACAAGACCTTCCATGCAATGTCCCTGGAAAATATGAGGTTTAGATTAAAGCGATTTCATTTTATGATAAATTTAAAAATTACATTTTGACAACTGATTTTCTAAATACCTTATATTGTGATTGAGAAATGCATAACGGCCCTCACTCCATTACCATTAGCCACATACAGAAAGGTGGAATCACTAAAAAGAGCAATTTTAATAGAACAATTAAACATCAAACTATTTACTGGTAAAATTTATCACATGATACGAATGGCGTTTTGCTATCGAAAACAAACCAGAAAAATTAGTTTAGAAATAATAAAGTGTTCATTTATACTTACCTGTATATTTGAGAACGCGCTATCTTTTATTAATTCTGGCTTGTTAATTATAATAAACAGAAACAAAGCTGCATAAGAAACATCAATTAAATTCTCGAACGACAATAATAAAAATATAAATTTTATTATCATTAAAAAAGCTTAATAAATTTTGAAGGTTAACAGATGTGGTTTGGTTTGACACTCACGTTTCACTGTTGCGGCATCTAGCGGCGACTTTCGAACTAATGAACTCGCTTCAATTTTGGGTGAAAAATTTATCATGGCAAGCATAGGAGAGTTGACCTACCAGTGTTTTATATACTTTGCTGCCAGCTTACTCTGTCATGTCATTCTCTCAACGAAGTCCAGTGTCAGACGTAAATGCGTAATAAGCAATAACATAGCTATATTCCGATTTCAAGATTAAAATTAAATTAAAAAACCAAAACGTATATCGCTTGTCGATATTGAGGTAAGTTTAATTGAGTTGAATGATGTACACCTCCATTTCATCATATATTTTTTTCAGTTTTTACCTACTAATGGGAACATAACCAAGGTGTTAGGAAGAATATAGAAAGGAAAGGAATATGCTCGAAAACCAACCCGCGGAAGTATTTCGGGGGAACATTATCCAAAAGAAAAGCACTTTCCCGTGATAGGTACTAAAGGTGAAAAGGTTTCGAAACAGCACAATGCGCAGAAACCGAAATACGTATGAGCGTTCGAAATTCCGTCGCACGCGCATATCTTTCTTAATGCAGTAGCGTCGGTATATTTCCATTCTGTCTTGTTGCGTGTGCTTATATCTCACAATTATCTTTTTGCTACTTAGGTGAGTTGATTTAAGCTCCAACCCCTTCAATTGAAAGTGGTTATTTAAAGATTATAAAGTGTACTTTGAGATTTTCATAACATTTTATGTGCACATATTTTTAACCCCTTTTAATGAACAACATACGCGCCGCTACTGTACTCGCAGGTGACGTTCGCGCAGATCTTGATGAGTCATTGTGATGTTTCGAAACTACGTCAACATGTCAACAAGTATTCATTAACTGGCGCCGTTTTGAAAATTTGAATGTTATGATGCTCAGAAATAACAGCGAGAAGAATGAAACATATTTCATTTTAAGAAGCTTTGAATTAAAACAAAGCGCGGCTAATAGCTGATTTCCTACGAAAATGCGCTGAAAAGCTTGTTGGTTTTCCGGATCAAGTTGATGGTCGTGAATCCCGTGATGTCCCTACTCAAATTTAATTTTCATTGTTTAGATTTAGAGGTTAGGTTAGTTATTTTTTTATTGTTGTATGTTAAGCAATTTTGATGTATTAAAATGTTTATTGTAATAGAAACAGTAAAATCTTGATTGAGTACATGATTGTCTTATCAAAATAATTATTTATAATAAAAATACATTTTTATCTTATATCAGAAGAAACAACTAAGCTGTCACCTTTTTTTAAACTTGAATTTTTTCCTGTCTACGTGATTTTTTCAAAATGACAGTGGATGTCATTGTATGCGTTATCAGTTATTACCATATCGAAAATACCCGCGTGTACATTTTCCCATTTCTTTAAAGTAAATTGTAAATTAAGGCGAAATAGACAAAGTAGTATGTAAAACACGTGTTACAATTCCTTTTTGTAATACTCGTATTACAAACATCGTCATTGTAACACTAGTTGTACAATATACTATAGTCAAATCAGCATCCATAATTTGACAAACTGATATTTACAAATTTGTCATAGTAGGTGATTTTTTGAGGTTAAGGATAAAGCAATGTTGAACGTTTTTAGCTTTTTTTTTTAGATTTAATTATGAAAATCTGTTTTGGTCAAACCAAATATTTGTCATTGTCCTAAAAATGCCACAATTTCTTTTCTGTAATCAAACATTTGGATTAACCAGATTAGTTTTTTGCAAATGCCTAATACTAAACCTTCTTTAGCTTTACACAACTACTATTATATAAAACAAGGAGTCAAAGTCACTTTTACTGATGTTTTATTTAATAGATTAACTCATTTTTAACAGTTGTAGTTTCATTCAAATACATTTTTACACTCACAATAACAGAACTATGCTATTTAGTCTTTTAATCAACATAAATGCTATCAAGAACTTAACTAGAATCAATAATAATACTAATAGATTTCATCGGTCACTGTTGCTGTCCGAGCTGAAATAACTGTTATTAGAAACGTATGAGCAACTCATTAACAGTTATATCCAGATCCCTCTCACGTTCATATCATTCTTTAATCTTTCTTTTGGTGCTTGCAACGCACCTACTTCAAATTTTATAAAAACACTTCTATAATGTTTAAGCCACATTGCAAGAACCTTATCATTCCCATATCCATCTCTACCAATGTGATGATTGTAACATTTCTTCACACGAGCCCATATTAATTCAATAGCGTTAAATCTACAGTGGTATTGTGGCAACAGTAAGGTAAAACTGCATGCCCGTGATTTCATATTAAATCGCCCACTTTTATAACGTTTTCTTTTCTATGCGATTTGGCCACCTTCAGTAAATCTAATCTAAATGAAATTAGATCATGAGGAACGTTATGGTTATTTAACCAATCTATAATTTGTTTTGCACATTCAACCAGGGCAGAATGGTGTAGGGCATTGTTCATACTTATGAGATACTGTTCTTCTAAATTATTAACCCAATTGTCACAAAGCCATTTCTTGAACATTTCTGAATTGATCTACTCATAGTGATCTTGTCTTACCTCTTGTACACAAGATAAAGGAAGTCAATGTCCACCAATTATTTTTTTCTCGAAGCAGTTTAGCAAAATTCAGCAACGACTGCTGAGACTGCAAATACAATGTCTTGCAACAAGACACTTCTTTATTAGTTCTGAAAAGAACTGGTGCTTATTATTAGCCAAATACTACAAAAGTTTCAAAAAGCAATTATACTAAAAATAACCTCAGAAAATGTCTCCTGTGTCAACCAAATCATGTGCTGTGATGTTTGATCTAAGTGACATGTTTATAAACACACACATAATAAAATTGCCTATAATCTTGGCACGTTCTCCCAGAAACTTGCGATACCTTAAAACAATCCTTAAAATTGGTCTACTTTATCTGAAATGACATTAAATCTTTCCAGAATAAACTTTGCCAATACACTATGTACGCATTTTTAATGTTTTGTGGTAATATTTTTATTTAATCTAGTTTATTTATAGGGTTTGGGTTGGCATTATTGTGTTCTACAGAGCCAGTCAGATCCACTTCCTACAACCCATAGAAGTGCTAATGTAATGCTATCCTCGTCATACTCGTAAATAATGAGAGTAAAGCATAACAAAATGTTAAATACGATAACTTCATGTAAAAATGACGCAAGGCTCATCTTTAGCTGGACGGATAATACTATTTTTATATTCCTCTTTGTTCAGAAACAGCAATGATCCTTTATAAATGGAGAATATTTTTATAGTTATGACTGTACGGGATTTACTAAAAAAAAAAGTATTATAATTTATCTTATCAACCCATTATCTTGTTTCCATGCATGTCTAAAATTTTGCGACTTCTTCTGAAGAGACTTGTTACTGCAGTTGACTTGAATGAAATTATTCCAGCTCACCAATTCTGGCTTCCATGAGCTACACTCAAAACAATCCAGCAAACCCATAGAATTGTAAATGAAATACTTAAGGACTCTAGGAAAAAAAACTATGTACAGCCGCTTTTATTGATATAAATCAGACTTTCGAAAGTTTTTTATAAACCCTGGTACAAGGGTTTATTATATAAATTAAAACTTATCACCCCATTCGATTTTCGTGTAAAATGTTGACATTTAGTGAGCTAGTGTTATAAAATTTTTATTACACGTTAATGTCAACAAGAGATGTATGATATGAATGATTTATGAATATTTTACAAACTGGGTGCTAAACAACTTAACACGTAAAAATCAAAGCACGCTGATATATACATGACGTAAGTCACAAATTTTACAAAAAATTAAGTAAAATGAATACTCTTTTAACTTTTAAGTAAAACGTTATGATCGTAGATAAAACGCTGTGATACACGTGTAAAAAGTCTCTTCATTGCACTCATGTCTTAAACACTCGCTCGTACCTCACTCATGTCTTAAACAGTTTGTGCACTTGTATCTTAAATAACTATTATTATAATATTCAAGGTCATGTTTTGTATTATCTTTTTGCATAGTCATTGTAGTCATTTGCATGTTATTTGGATCATTTACATGGATTCAAACACTGTAAAGGTCGAAAATGAACAGATTAAGCTCTACTTACTCTACTCTACTAATTAGCAGTATGTATTTTATATAATAAATTAAACATACTCTTTCTTAGAAAAACAGATTTCAACATTCTTCTCTTCAGAGAATTTTTCACTTCCAAATTGTTCATTTCGGGAGAAACACCCTACACATTACGAAACACATTACGGTGGCCATTATTTTGCAAACATTAGAATTTTTTAAGTCCCTCCCCCTAAATCTCTTTAAAATGTCAGAAAAAGGGCTGTGCAAAATTTCAGCCCATTTGATCAATATTAACCCGTGCCACAGAGAGCTTAAAGTTTTAAATGGGATTTAACATGGGTTTGGTGCACTGCTAGAAATTTTGTGGCATAATCTTTTTATCTTTCTAGGTTTTAACATAAAATATTGTATACTTATGTTTTTGAAGTTGCTTAACACGAATGTGAAGCCAAAAGAATTTTGGCAGTTCCACAGAAATGCTAATTTTAGTGAAGTTGACCGCTTTTTTGACAGCTGTAAACACCGCCAAAAGTTTTTCTGGCAGTTTGAATTTTATCATATTCGTGTTCAGCAGTTTCAGCAACATAAGTATATAAATTTTCAAGTTAAAACATGGAAAGATAAAAAGTTACACCACAAAGTCTCTAGAAATGCACCAAACGCATGTTAAATCCCAATTAAACTTTAACCTCTCGGTGGCACGGGTTAGTATTGACCAAATCGGCTGAAATTTGGCACAGCTCGTTTTTTTGAAATTTTAAAGGGATCTAGGGAGGGGATTTATAAAATTTTTAACTTTTGCAAAATAATGGCCACCCTAATATACATCATGTATTCAAATAAAATGTGTGTGAATAGACAGATGTGTAAAATAAGTACATATTAGTACTGTTACTTTACTTCGTTAACTTTTTATTGTTTGTCAATGGTAATGATGTTCTCTATAGCTATTTATTTTATGAAATAAGTAAATTACAGGTCTCATGGCGAAAGATTGTCGGAGTTAAGGATACATACTTGTCCAAACAGCTTCTCACAGAGGCCCACATTTACTATTTCAAACATGCATTTATATACTTTTAGTATAAATAAAAAACGGCGATTACTTGGTCATACAGTTCTTTCTTATATTATTACTATTAAATTTTTTTAATAAAATAACAGTATACTCCGAACAAACCCGTTATAGTATTTGCAAAAAGTATTATTGTAGCGGCTTAGAAGAAAAGAAATTTTAAGCTTAACAATAATCAATTTAATCGTTATTGTTTACTGGCATAACTCCCGTTGAAAAATCAATGGAGCCGTCTCTGGTCGATTCAGGTATAAATATAGTAAGAAAAGAGATCGATTTACAAAAGTTGAGCTGCTGGTAACACCGCTGCCGGCAATCTGCATGCATACCACTCAGATAATTGCAATTAACCTATGTCTCCATAAAAGCTGTTTAATTTAGAGAATCACTGAATAGATCTTAATGTCGTTTTCACCATTCGATAGTTTCTTTCTTGGAGAATGTTTAGTTCTATAAAGATTGGTCAAAAAGTTTTTCGAGAGCCGAATAATGAGCAAAATGTGAAAGAAATAATCAATAAAATTGGCAAAACAAACACAAAATGTCTTATACTGCAAAAACGGTAACAGATAAAAGCAAACTGTAAGCAAACAAATTGTAGGTAACAAGATTTGTTACCTGGTAGTGATTAAACACGTTTTGGTGCAATTTTTGCTCATTGGTATAAGAGCTGGCATTGCCGCAGCTTATTACCTGGTTACATAAATACTAGACGGAACCAACAACAGTTTCCAAAAAACTAGAAACAAATATCAAACTGGACGGAAGAAACGATGACGACATGCAAAGAAAGAGGACAAGAAAACATTTTGGAGAAAAATGAAGAATGGGAACAAGCCAAGTCAAATAAATTAAAAAATATATATGCAATAGAAGAACTAAAAATCAAAAACACATCTAAAATACCACCACCCGCAGAAAGGATAGAACGAAGACTGAGAAACTTACAAATATACAAGGAACGAAGAGCCACGGGAAAGAAGCAGACAGGATATGGAATTAAGAAAAGCAAGAATAAAAAAAGTAGGAGGAATAATAAAAAGAAAAATGTAGTAAAAATTGGAACGTGGAATGTAAGAACTATGTTAATACCAGGAAAATTGGCCCAAATAACAAAGGAAATGCAAAGATATGATTTAGACCTAATAGCAATCCAAGAAACGAGATGGAAAGAAAAAGGAGAGATTCTCGGGAGAGAAAAAACAAGGGAGGAATGGAATAGGATTCATAGTCGGAAGGAAATTAAAAATGCAATTATAGAATTTATACCAATCAATGGAAGGATAGCTGTACTGAAAATTAAAGGAAAACCGAACAACTTAACAATAATTAACGTATACGCACCAACAGAGGAAGCAGATGAGGAGGAAAAGCAAAAACTATACGAAGAATTAGAAAGGGTGACGGACAGCATCAAGAAGAACGACTTCCTTATGACATTAGGAGATTTTAATGCAATGGTGGGGAAAGAAGAATGTTTCAAAGAAGTCGCAGGAAGATTCACAATTCACGAGAAAACAAATGATAACGGAGTAAAGTTATGCAACTATGCGGCAGCAGAGCACAAGGTTCAAACACAGAAGAGAGCACAAAGAAACATGGCTTATCCCAGGAAGGAATACAGGCAATCAAATAGACCATGTACTAGTTAGAAAGAGACAAGCAGCGAACATACAAGACGTCCGAACATATAGAGGTGCGAATGCAGACACGGACTATATGCTAGTGGTGGCAAAAATGAAGCAGAAGGTAACAAAAAAAGAAAGGAACGAGCACAAGAAGAGATGTTGGGATATAAGAAAACTAAAGGAGGAAGAAATATGAAGAAATACTGGAACAGGAACTAAATCAAAAAGTACACAACACAGAAAACGACGTTGACACAGAATGGGGGAGTATTAAGCTCTGTCTAAAAGAGGCAGCCAAGAAAACAATAGGATACAAGAAAAACAAGAAAGACAAACAATGGTTTGATGAAGAATGTGAGAGAGTGACAAATACGAAAAGAGAGGCCAGATTGAAGTGGATAAGGACAGGGAAAGATGAAGATCATGAAAACTACAGAAAGGTAAAGAAAGAGGCGGACAAAGTATTGAAGAATAAAAAAAGAGAGTGGATAGACCAAAAAATGGAAGAGATAGAGACCAACAGAAATCGAAACAATACCAGAGAAATGTATGAAAGCATAAGAAGGACCCGAAGAAACAACCGAATTAAAAATAGAGGCGTGAAAGATAAAGAAGGGAGACTACAAGTGGAAGAAAAAATAGCAAAAGAAATCTGGAGAGAACATTTCCAGAGTTTAATGTATACAAAAGAAGAAGGAGCAGAACTAGAAGACAAGGGGTACGAAGTAACCGAACAAATAGAGGAAGAACCAAGCTTGGAGGAAGTGCAAGAAACGATTAAAAAGATAAAGAATGGAGAAACTCCTGGGGCGGATGAAGTGAATGGGGAAATGTTGAAATATGGAGGAATAGAACTACACAAAAGATTACACAACATAATAAAAAAATCTGGAGAGAAGAAAAAATGCCAAATGAATGGAGAAGAGGGGTAATCACACCATTATTCAAAAAAGGGGATCCCGAAATATGCAACAACTATAGAGGCATTACTCTTTTAAATACATCCTACAAAGTATTTACAAGCATAATCCAACAACGCCTAAGACAGTACACAGAAAGGGAACTGGGAGATTATCAGTGTGGGTTTAGGCCAGGCAGATCCACGATAGAAGCCATACACATAATGAACCAAATAATAGAAAGCCTATGAATATAACATCGAACTACACCTGCTATTCATAGATTTCCGCAGAGCATTCGATGAAATCAGAAGACCACAAATAATAAAAGACATGCAAGAACTACAAATACCACAAAAATTAATACGACTCACGCAAATGACAATGGAAAACTCAGAAGCAACAATAAAAGTAGGAGAGGAAGAGACAGACTATATTGAGATAAACAAGGGCGTAAGACAAGGGGACGCACTATCGCCAGTGCTATTCAACGTGGCCATAGAAAATATAATAAGAAAAACAGAACACAGAGGAACAAGAAGAAACAAGGAAATACAGATGGTGGCGTATGCTGATGATCTAGTTATTATATCAAGACGAAAAACAAAACTAAATGAAACGTTGGAGATAATAGACAAAGAAGCGAAAAAAAGAGGGCTCTCAATGAACGAAGATAAGACATGGTATATGAAGTGCAAAAGAGGAGACACAGAAGATCAAACACCATACAAGATAGGACAATACGAATTCAAGAAAGTGCAAGCATTAACGTATTTAGGTACCGAGATAAATAATAAAAACAGTAAAGTACAAGACATAAAAGATAGAATCCAAAGCGAACACAAAATGTTCAACATATACAAACCACTGCTAAAAGACTGTAAGATTACAAAAGACACAAAAATAAGAATTTACAGAACTTTAATAAGACGCACAGTTATATACGCAGCAGAAACAATGAGGTTAACAAAGAAGGATGAAGAACAACTAAGAATATATGAAAGAAAGATACTAAGAAGAATTCTGGGCCCAGTGAAAACAGGAGAAGATGAATATAGAGTGAGGATGAACGAAGAAATAGACAGAGAGATAAAAAGTGAGGACATAGTACGAGAAATCAAAGCGCAAAGGATACGATGGCTGGGACATGTAACGAGAGCAAATGAAAATAGAATGATTAAGACAATAACAGAATGGGAACCAGGAATAACAAGACCAAGGGGAAAACCCAAAAATAGATGGAAAAACGAAGTCCTAGAAGATATAAAGAAGATGAATGTGAGGGATTGGAGAGAAAAAATCACAAATAGACAGGAATGGAGGAAGATAGTAGAAAAGGCCATATCAGACCAGAATATTTGACACAAGCTAGGTGTAATAATAAGCACTAATCCAGCTTAATAAAAAGAATTGAAGAGCCCAAAAATAAAGGGCGCCAATGATTCCCAATGGAATTAAGGCAGATATATAGGTATATATTACCTTGTTTATTGTTTCCAGCCTTATTTTGTGGAACTCCATAATCATGAAATAAATAAAGATTATTAAAAGTTTCACAGTTTTATTAAAATATACCTGACAATATTGTTTCGACTTTATCAAAGATAATATAATTATAAACAAACACGTCGCTAAGGTAGATACAAAATAGGTAACTAGATAAAATAATAATAATAATAAAAATTAATAATAAAAATCATAATTAAACATCTAATACTTCCAGTAACGGAGAATTACTGAGCTCAAGTTGTTCATTCATTAAAGGTACCCTGAGTTTGTGTTTGTATATCTCCAAGGCTTCTAAAATGTCTAATTTGCGTTTGTTATTACAAAAATGTAGGAATTTAATATTATTTTGAGGAGTCATTGTGTGATTTTGTTCTAAAAGGTGTTTGGCGTAATTCGATTTTTCAGGATGTTTATTTTTGTAATGACGTACATGTTCTTTATATCTTATGTCAAAATTTCGAAGTGTTTGTCCAATATATACCGAACTACAAAAAGAACAATTTAAACGGAATCTGATTTTGTTTTAACTATTCCACTAACAAAATCAGATTTTAGCAAAGAGATATCAACCATTAAACAACTAGCACATGCAAATCATTATAATCCGAACATGATTGACACTTTAATTAAACAAAAAGATTATAGGTTAGCTATCAAAAGAATATATCCCATTGACAATAAAACAGAAGACACAAATTACATATCTATACCATATTTTGGCAAAATATCAGAAAAAATTGCACATATACTAAGAAAAACCAACAATTATAAAATAACATTTAAAACCAACACTAACACTTTTTCATTTTTATTTAATGCTAAAGACAGAACACATGATATCATGAAATCGGGCATTTACCGTTTAAATTGTTCTTTTTGTAGTTCGGTATATATTGGACAAACACTTCGAAATTTTGACATAAGGTATAAAGAACACATACGTCATTACAAAAATAAACATCCTGAAAAATCATGACTCCTCAAAATAATATTAAATTCCTACATTTTTGTAATAACAAACGCAAATTAGACATTTTAGAAGCCTTTGAGATATACAAACACAAACTCAGGGTACCTTTAATGAATGAACAACTTGAGCTCAGTAATTCTCCGTTACTGGAAGTATTAGATGTTTAATTATGATTTTTATTATTAATTTTTATTATTATTATTATTTTATCTAGTTACCTATTTTGTATCTACCTTAGCGACGTGTTTGTTTATAATTATATTACCTTTGATAATGACAGCATAGCTGTCGAAACAATATTGTCAGGTATATTTTAATAAAACTGTGAAACTTTTAATAATCTTTATTTATTTCATCTTTATTTCATATATTACCTGGTTACAGAACTCGTTATCCAATTGTAATAGACTAGTTTTGGGGTTTATCATCAGGTAACAAAATTTATTATCTACTAGTAATTAAACACATTTTGGTGCAATTTTTGTTTTTTGGTAACAAAATCCTGGCATTGTCGCAGCTTATTCCCTGGTTACAGTTAACTTGTTACCCAACTGTTAAGAATAGGCGAGATTTAGCATTTACCAGGTAACAAGATTTATTACCTGGTGGTTATAAAATACGTTTTAGTGCAATCTTTGTTCTTTGGTAATGAGAACCGGCAGCGCCATGGCTTATTATCTGGTTACAGAGATCATTACCCAGTAGTTAAAAATATGCGAGTTCTAGCATTTACCAGGTAGATAACTAGGTAGATAGGCGTGGGTAATCGTTCCGTAATGAATTCAGAATTAATCCGTAACCACCAATCACACAGAGTTGAGAGCACTAGACCAGTCCAGATGAACGAGAGTTATAGTTACCACACCTGTCATTTTTATCTATCGTTAGGTCGAGTCGGGGTACCCTACTTATTATACAATAGCCTATAGTAATCAAACACTATACAAATAATAACCAAATTTAGAGAAATGTTGGAAAGGAGAGAATGAATGTTTGACTGGCTTATTTATGAATTCATATCTGACTCTGTTTACATCTGTTGCCTTGGATACTAAATCAAGGCATGCTAAATCACTGCAGTACCAAGCACTAAAACAAAAAACTGTAGAACCAGGAAGCATCAAAAGATCAAAACTATCAATTCTGTTCATGTGTTGTATGCATAGTGATGGGTAAATTCCCGAAATTTATTTTTTGGGGAATATTCCTGGGAATGTTCCCACTTTATCGGGAATTTATATTTTTGCTTTAAAAAAGGTCCATCATAGAGAAATTGTTCAAAAAAAAGTTCAATTCACTACACGTCAATGCACATCAAAGATAAATGTACATTAAATGCGTTAACGCTAGAACTGGCCACGTGTTGGTAACAGGTCTTAGCTTGCAAAATTGTATTAAGCGGTGTATGCTTTGATGTGCATTTCACTTACTGGAGTATAAAAAATAAATTTTCATTTTTCAGGAATTTATGGGTGATTATTATAAATTCCAAAAATAAATTCTGCACTATGTATGCATGCTATTCTTCTATTGGTGTTAAACTATAAACTGAACTATAAACTATATGAAAACCTGAAATTTTTTTTTGTGTTGTACCGTGTAATTATTTTTTCGGAAAACTCTTCTCCCTGGAATGTTGTCTTACTCCACCCCTGGATGAAACGCCGGTAATTTCTGATTTACATAAGTAAAATTATAATTATTTTCAGTTGTATTTGGGCACTTGCAAAATTGTGTAATCGGGCAGTACATAGTATGATTCAACATTGAGCACTCATGGTCACACAATATTTCAATTACCACCCTTACCTGAACCTGATTGAATTAATATGGCCTCAAGCATGGCAGACTTTAGTGTAACTGGGCCTGTATTCTTCATTTTCGCATACAAGATGACGTAATTCTTTATTACCTTGTAACATTTGATTGGCAAAGTTGCACCTTATGACGTATATGTATATGTAATTGAAAAATGTCCATCAGCCATTAATAACCTGTTGTTTTCTAGACCACAACTCAAACCTTCTTCGGTTTAGGTGGACTGGGAAATATTAAACTTATACACTGATTTATACCTACTATATAAATAGGTTAGTTTCATAATAAACTTATTCATTCTTATTAATAAAATCTCTTAAATATAAATTTGCATTTTTTATTTATACAATTTTTCAAGGATTAAACACTAATCCAGAGATATTCTTAATTTGCACAGGCACAGGTCTATTATCTACTAAAACTTCTTAAGAAGATAACACTGTGACAGTTATTTGACATTATTCTAACCAAGATTAGAAAAGTCAACTTCTGTTTTGTATGTTTTTGAAATAAATACAATCTAGTGCTCCTTGAGAATATGGTTAAAATTGCAGTGTTGCTTTTTTACAGCTCCTGCCTGGTACACTAAAGTCTGCCATGCCTCTAGTCAAAAATAATTGCTAGAAAAAGTATTACGTATACAAACTAACAAATGTAAGAAAATTAGTGGTTGAAATATTGCAAAACAGCAGAGGACAATGAGAACAAATATTTAGAAAACAAAGTTATTGTAGATATTCAAACTGAAAAACTTATAAACTGAACAGAAAATTCTAACACGGACAATTCTTTCAGTAACAAAAACATGTAGCATAGTAAAATAACTTTTATTCGGAATCATATGGTAATATGTGCATTCCTAACCGCCTCAGAGGGTGGGAAATTAACCATTCCTAACTTACTTTTAATTCCCTCTCTTGGTCAGGAATGTAATCATTCCCTACCTGTTATCCCTCTCTTGGTCAGGAATGTGATCATTCCCGACCTGTTGTAAGTTCGTAGTTTGCTCGGTAGAGGGCGGGTGCATTATTAGGTCAAGTTTGTCACTTCAGTTGTCAGTTGTAAATAATTATTATTTGTTAAAAAATATGATGATTCCGAATAAAATAGTATACAAACCTCGGCGGGACGTTTCCTCCTGTCTCGAGCATTAGCTCACCTCGGGCCTGGGCCCTCGGTGAGCTATCTTAGCTCTCGACAGGAATGAAACACTTCCCGCCTCGGTATGTAATCTACTATTCTTTCAATTTCAAGGCATTTTGTGTGATAGTGTAATTGTAGATTTCATTATCATTAGTTTTATTTATCTATTCTTTAAATTTTATTTTATTATTAACAATCATAAATTCATTTTATCTAAGAAAAATACATTTATTTTTAAAAATAAACTTTATTTGAATTGTAATTTTGTGTTAAGTTTTCACGAACAATGAAATCTACCTGTGTGCTCTGAAACAATCTTTCTCCATGATACCTGCACATCACAAACCGTATTATATAATTTATTAAGTATTAAAATAAATACAATCCTAATACAATGGTTTTTACATTTGGTATGAAATATAATTGTAAAAAGCAACTAAAAATGATATTGCTACAGTGCTATATTTCTCACTTAAATTATACATAAATTATATAAAACAAACACAACTCTTACTAAAAATCAAATACTTTGATATACTTTAAAACGGTTTATTGTGAAATATAGCACAATCAACAATACTGCTTTTTGTAAAAAATCAGTACATTGGTACATTGTTAATTAATAACTAAGGACGTTATGTAGGTGATACATTTGATCTGGATATTCTTGATTGTTGTTCCCTTCGACATTCTTCAACTTGACGTTCTAGCTGCTCTTTTAAAACCAATAATTCTCGAATACGTTGATAAACAGGATCCTAAAAATTTAACATTGGAAATTTACAAGAGCAAAATTCATCTCCAACTTAAATTACCTGAGTTCGCATACTTGGATTCCAACGACAATAATAAGACTTCCAGAGTTTAATATGTCGAATGCTTGCAATTGGTATTAATACTTGTTGTTGATGAGTGTTTGCCCAATAGAGGGGATTGCGATATAAATCAAATTGACTATTAGTATACGACCACAAGGAAACGGTTTGTTCTTTTACTCCTATTTAAGAGAGAACTATTACATAAGCACTTTAATGAGAATAGTTAGTACTTACCTTCTTGAACTCTTTCTCTTTCACTATTGCAAAGGAATGTGCCAAATCTACAACTATACAAATGATCTAAAATAGTTATAAGGAAGTATTCATTAAACTCGAAAGCATTTGGAAACTGTTGAGTAATCTGCCAAACACAGTCAACAAATTGTAGGAAGACAGGTGACCTATCGGCATCAGAGTGATGATCATCTCCATGACCAATTCGCTACAGCATGTAAATCCATATTTTAAAAACTACTTATTTTTTTTAAATATAATTTAACACACCTGCTGAAATTTATGACCAAATGACAACCACTCTTTTTCAACAAGGACTTCAAAACCTTTAATAGTACGGTAATAAGGATCCAACATCAACATGGAGAGTGCAGTGAGTTGAGCAGTTCTATCCCAACCATCTGAGCAGTGTACTAATACTGAAGTTTTGTGGTTCTCCACCTACAAGTTAAATGTAAGTAATCCCCAAGTAGAGTTAGTTCCACAAGAGCATCCAGTCAATTTCTCAAGAGGTATTGGTATATATCTGGGGTGGATAGTACGAGCCGAAACACATATGTATTCGTACCGAAGACGTAGAATAACGATCTTAAAAATAAAACTGCAGGTGCAACAACAATCTTGAGAAACTTTGCAAAAAAAAACAAGTAATTCCTCCACATGCATGGGCATGCTTTCTGTTTTTGGTATTGATGGTAGAAGCAATCTTTCAACAAGATGGTGCCAGCTGTCATACTGCTAAAACAACCACCACATGGCTTGTCAACGATAATATAAATTTTTTATCTTAGCCTTCGCGTAGTCAACCTAAGTCCTATTGAAAATATTCATATGTTATGAAATTTATATAAAAGTTTTTTATATTTATGTTATTTTTATTTTTTTTCTCTGTGTGTGTGTGTACACACACACAAGCGCGCGCACGCGCACACACACAATTGTACATGTTTTATTTCTCAGTACAGAGTCCTTTGAGAAATGAAACTAAATGCTCTTGTGGGAATAAGTGTGTAACATAATTTTTGGTTGCATAAAAAAATGGCATTACATAGATTATTGTTGTACATAATGTGTGAGCAACGGAATTTTGATTCAGAGTTGGTCTTGAAAGAAAGAGATAAACATATCGGTCATGTGAAATTTTGAATCGTATGAATTAGTTTAATTGAACTGTCACTTTTTGAAGAGAGCTGTCAGATTAACTGTTTAAAAAAAATCAGTTTTTAATAATGGCATTCATATTTAATAAAGTACAAAAGAGAAATATGGTAGAAATTCTTTATTATATGTATTATTATTAATGTATTATTTAAAAATTTCTTGATTAAAGATTGTTGAGAGGTCCGAAATTCGAACTAAAATGCTACATGTGCACGCCATTTAAAGTAGGTCTGTCAGTTAGTGACTGAGAGTAGTTCTTAATGATCTGTAGTTCTACCTACTTAAAATTAATATCAGATCGTTGAGGGCAGATGTAACCTAGAATTTCCAAGGCCTTCTCTGAGTCAAAATTCCGTTGCTCACACATTATATTACTAAACATGACATCAAAGTTTATTACCTTATCAACAATTCTTACTGCTCCTGCAAGTATACATTTAATATGTTTTAACCAGTAGGTAGATTCAACGCCTGAGAGCCATCGTGTTTCTTCAATATTGGGGAAACATAACTCTTTTAGTTTTCTTAAGGATTCACGCATTACATGTATGTTATGAATATCAAGAAACACTAACTCAGCATTCTGGTAAGCATCTTCCGATTCATAACTGAAAACATATCAATTCATTAAGCTTACAAACACAGCAAAGAAATATAGGAAATAATATATAGTGAGTCTGCCAAAAAGATGTAGACACACTTTAGATATCGTATATACGTTCTTGAGATATCAAGATTTTCGTTTACATAGAAAACTGCAAGAAGCGTCGTGCACCACGAAACAAATGTGGCTACTGTATTTAAACCAAAAGGAATAAAAATAAATTAATAGTGGCTTCGAACTACCAATACATAGATGTGATAACACACCAAGAATTATCCTGTTCTGAGATGGTCGAGCAACCGGTGCGAGACCACTTGGAAAATTTTTAGGTTATTTGAGTTTCACTACATTTCCCGTTCTGAGCGTCAATTTCTAATTTGTAAAGGTTTTAGTATTTTATATTTACAAGATTTAAAAAAAAATTATTCAAATCGAAGTAGTTTGGACCGGTTCCGACGTAAAAACGAAAGGTTACTCCACTAATCACATGATCACAGATTTACGAGTAGTGCCATCTGTTGAGAAAGCACCATACAGACATATTGTAATTATGTATTGTATGATGATGATAATTCAATTTTCCTTTGAAAACAAAACAATGCACAGATACAACTTGTTTAAGTGTGTATACATTTTTTTGCGGACTCTGTTTATCATTCACAACCTTTTTAGATAATGGTAGTCATGATTTTGTTTTAATAAATTGCATCACACACTGCATTTGCTTTATTATTTTATTTATACAATTAGCCTTAGTGATTTGTTGATGTTATCGGTGCTGCTATATTTGGGGCGTTTATTGAAATGATAAATAGTACTCAAGAAAATAAGAATTTCTTATTTAATTATGAATTAGAAGTAAATAATAACAAGGAAAACAGTTTCATTTATTTTACAAAAACAATTTGATCATCACTACATAAGCAAGGTAAGTCAGAAAAAGTTTTGAAAGACATTCCAGCCAGCACACTGACGTCATAATGTTGCCGTTTTTTCGGCAGTAACGACGTATTATAAATAAATAATTGAATATTGGAAATAACATTTATTATATACTAGTCAAAACATCTCTATATTGTGACCACTTGCTTAATATGACCAGTATTCCTTGGCCCCTGCTAAGATAATATCATTTTAATGAAACTCGTACGTATTGTATTGTACGTCCAAAAAACGTCTATGCACGTCCCATTATATGACGTCTTATGGACATCATCTATTAGCCATATGACGTCGTCAACCAATAATGACTTAAAAATAACGTCATTAGAACCTCAGTGTGCTGGCTGGGATGTTATTTTGTGTCTGTGCTGTCATAAATCAATATTGAGATAAATTACAACATACTCTATAATTATGTACTATTGATTTCATAATAATCTAGGACAGCAAGGCTAATATGATGGCTATGTTTTACTACTATTATTTTATCCTATGCAGTTACACTGAAAAAAAAGGTCATTATGAAACCAATATTGTCGTCTTAAACCCAAAGAGTGTATCTTAAGAATAGTGAATTTTAAGTTTTTATATTTGGGTTAGTACAAATTTAAAAAATAGAAATAATCTTTGTGTTGGCGTTTGATACTCTTCAATGGATCTTAAAGATATTTGAAGTTCACGAGCTTAAAAAAAATTAATATAAAGCAAATACGTAATGCGTACGGACGTTTGTTTGAGATGCGTTGATTGTGCTTAATATAACTCAGTTACGACTCTATAGCTTACGTTTCTCTTGTGTTATGTTTTCTTGTGGAGATACATTTAATTTTATTAAAGCTTTATATGTATAGCACCATGAGATACAGCCATTTTTCTTAGGAAACGAGAACTCCTATGTCATAAGGAGTCTGTAGACAGTAAAATTTAAAATATGAAAAAAATTGAGATACGCCCTTTGGGCTTAGGACAGCAGAATAGTACATAGTACTTTAGAGAGGAGTATGTAGACATAGTTTTGTACTAATTGTCTTCACACAAAATTCTATTTTACTATTGTGAAAAATTCTATTGTGTTTATTCGATGTGGATGTGTATTGTAACATATAGAATAGAAGTTTCCGAAATATCAATTTTTTATCTTTTAAATCCACAATTTAAAATTTAAAATAACTATAAAACAAATTAAAAGATCCATAGATCTAAAATGATTCTTATTTCTCTTTATCACCTTTTTGTGAAGAGGTATTATTATTCCCAGCAAAAGACATACCTTCAAAATTTCTCAGAGCTTTATTTTAAGCTTTGGAGGATTTAAATCGGAAGATGGATTCCTAAGAAATTCCTGTTACCGTTTTCTGTAATCCGACAAGTTAACCAAGTGTATATCAGGAACAGTTTGATGCAGGACAAATAAATTTTACTATGTCTATTCTGTGACATTTAGTTTACTAATTATGCTATTTTCACGTACATTTCTCCGATCTGATTTCGCAGGTTCAATTCTGGTTTTACAAAAATATGCTAACATATAATAATAACTTTATTATTAATAAGTTATAAATCCGTGCTAGTGCTCTAATGTTTTAATAGTCATTTAAGCTACAAGAGATGCAAGGACCTTATAACATTCAAGGAAGATTATTATACAGTGTGTCCACGGATTGAGTTCACAAGAGAGAAAAAAATTTTATTTTTAGTTTTATCAAAAAATGTCATTCTTGATAAAAAATTTTGCTTGTTTTAAGACCCCCAGAAAATTAAAACAAATTCACTTTTTATTTTACCTGCTTCATTTGATAGTCAATTTTCTGTGAAACCATATGAAATTTTGCACTAAGTTCAAAACTTTAACAATAATCTAGCAAGTAAATGAAATACGGAATGGATAGCTAAGGCAGTAGCTGCATCATCGTCTTCACGGTATGCTTTTTTCGCCTTCTTTTTATCTTCAACAGACCCCGTCGTCTCATTGAATTTCTTTATTCATTTTAGCACTTTACAAGGGAAATTCTTTGTTGAAGAGTTAACATTGTGACACAATGACAATTTGAATAAAAGAATTACTGCTTAATAATGACATACACGTCAGCCACTAGATTATTGTTAAAGTTTTGAACTGCAAAATTTCATATGGTTTCACAGAAAATTAACTAAAATGAAGCAGGTAAAATAACCTATGAATTTGTTTTAATTTTCTGGGGTTTTACAACAAGCAAAACTTTTTATCAAGGATGACATTTTTCGATAAAACTAAAAATAAACATTTTTTCTCTCTTGTGAACTCAATCCGTATGTCAAAATGAAACTGAGATCTATAATTTCTTCCGAAAGTATTTTGGTGCTACCAGCAAATATTAATTCCTTTATAAAAGAAAAATTAATTTTTGAAATTTAATGAAATATTTTGTCTATCTTGTTTTTTTGTGTGAATTGTGTAGAACAATGGATAATTGTGGAGTGGATAGCCAAGCAATAAAGAGTCAAATTCTTAAGCAGGCAGCCTGGGTTCGATACCCAAAACTGGTGAAAGGGTATTCTCGTCAACATATAAAGGTCCAGTACACTTTGACGTGCTGCCAGGAGGTACGATAAGCAGTTGGTACCGGCAATCAAGCAACTTTGACAATTAGTCTTATTAATCTATGTATATACATGCAAAAAATTATTTTATCGTTTTTATTAGTATTTGAAATATAAACTATTAAAGTTAAAAATAGTTTAAAAAGATAATTTCTGAAACAACAAAAAAATATATTTTCAAGAATAGTTTTATTTGACTTTTTTTAGATGTTTTTTGTATTAGCTAAGTGCTAAATAAAGAATTATTTAAAAAATAATTTCTAAACTATAAAATAATAAATCTTATCTATTGTTCATTTTAAATTACAAAACATTATATTCTTTTATTACACTACTAATATAGTACTTACCCTCCTCCTTTTGCTTTATTGGCTATAGCATTTGCGCTTGGTCTAGCATCCATTATAAACATTTTATGTGACTGTGCATTAGCATCCATGATTAATTGTATATATCTTTCATCTTCTCTACAACGTTTTCCACTAACCTTTAAAGAAGTATACTTTTTAATATTTTAAGAAGAAGTATTATAAAAACTATCTAGTTATAACAAATATAGCCGAAGAATTAGTAATGTGTTGTCTGGTTTTTTATATTTCTTTCAATACATCTGAGAAAGAGAGATACCATTGCATACTTGCCAAGCTGTTACAATATAGTAACTTTTCTGTAAGGTTGCAGTGGTGCTCCATTTAAAAAATTGCAAACAATGGATTTGAAAATGTCGATATTTAAAACTTTATTTTGATCACGCTGTATAAAAAAATTTACTTCTAACACTTTTGGTCTGCCTCTCTTTTTCTTCCGCGGTAGTTTACATTCCCAGATTCTTTTCACAAGTGCTGTGTTGTTTAGTCTTTGGAGATGTCCCCACCACCCTAGTTGCCGTTGTTCTATGTATTCTTCGACTGATTCTATATTAAGGTCTGCTCTAATTTGTTCATTTCTCATTCTGTCTAGTTTTGTCACTCCCTTGGCTCTTCGTAGGTATTTCATTTCTGTGGCTCTAATCTTACTTTTGTCTTTTACTGATAGTACCCATGATTCGCAGCCATACGTCAGGATAGGCCTGTATATCGATTTGTAAACTTTCATTTTTGTTTGAGGTGACACTTCTTTCTTATTTATAAGACATTTACTCATCGTGTAATATGCTCTGTTTGCCTTTTTAATTCTATTATTTAGTTCTGTATCTTGTCTTCCTTTTTGGTCCAAAATAATCCCTAGGTATTGGAAGCTGTCGACCTGTTCTAGTAGTTCCTTCTCTACTCTGATGTGTATTTCCTTTCTTTCTTCAGTTATAGCCATAACTTTGCTCTTATTTTTATTTAGTCTCATTCCATTTTTGGTTAATACCTTATTCCAAATATTGATGTTTTCTTCTAAATCTTTTTCGCTTCTTGCTATAATTGCGATATCGTCCGCGAAGACGTATTCAGAGACGCTAATTGTTTCCAAGTTTCTGTAACCTAGAAACATTGGTTTAACTAATCCTTGTGTCTTTTGGATCAGTTCGTCCATAAAAGTTATAAATAAAAGTGGGCTTAAACTTCCCCCTTGTCTTACCCCTTCTTTAGTAATAAATTCTTCGGATATCATATTTTTACTTATTACACAATTTCTCGTTATTTTGTACAAACATTTGGTTACTCTAATTAACTTTGGGTCCACCTTCTTTTTATTTAGGATTTCCCATACTTTCGCTCTTGGAACTTTATCAAAAGCCTTCTCCATATCTAAAAATGCTATATATGCTGTTCTATTTCTTGCCAAAGTTCTGTTGATGATCTCTTTTATTGCGAAAACGTGGTCTTGGGTGCATTTATTTTTTCGAAATCCACTTTGGGTGTCTGATAGCGATGGTTCAATTTGTTTTCTTAATCTTTTTTCGATAATTTTTTCGAATATCTTTACTGCTGTACTTAGTAGGGTTATACCTCTGTAATTTCTACAATCTTTGTTGTCACCTTTTTTATGTAATGGTATTATTAATCCCATTTCCCAATCCTTTGGCACTTGTTCCTCTTTCCATACTTTATTACAGATCTTTAGGAGTAATGCTGTCCCTTCTTCTCCCATGTTTTTGACCATTTCGGTTGTAATTTTGTCTCTTCCTGGTGCTTTACCTACTTTAAGTTCTTTGATAGCGTCTATTAGCTCTTCTTTTGATATATCTTGGCCTTCATTTATTTCTATTTGCTCTCCTTGTTGTACCTCTTGCTCTACATCTATTTGCTGTTCTGTTATCGATTCCTCGTTGAGTAAACTTTGGAAATACTGTTTCCAACGTTCCATTATTTCTGTTTCTTTTGTCAATATTTCTCCCGCTTCATTTTTAATTGCTAGACTGTCTACCTTTTTGTCTCCTCTGAGATTTTTTAGGACTCTATAGAACAGTTTCTGGTTGCTTTTTGTATCTCTCTCTAGTTTGTTGCCAAAATCTTCCCATGTTTTTTGTTTTGATTGTTTAACTAAGTTCTTCACTTTTATCCTTTGTTCTTTGTACTGTTCATAACTTCTTTCTGTTTTTTCACTTAAATACTTTCGCTATCTTTCCTTTTTAATCTTTACTTCCTGTTTGATTTCTTCTGTCCACCAGGCTGTTTGTTTCTTATGTTTGCCCTGCTTGTTTACTCCACATACCTCACGTGCTGCTTCGGTAATAACACTTTTAAATACTTTCCACATTTCCTCTATGTCTGTATTTTCTGCTATTTCCATTACTTCTACGAATTTGGCATTTATTTCTTCCTCGTACCTAGATGCTACGGTTTGGTCTTGTAGTCTGTACGATTTTATCACTTCCTGGTATATTTTCCTTTGGCCTACTACTGTGTTGTTTTTAGCTACATCTCCTTCTGTTCTTATTTCTGCTACTAGTAGCAAGTGGTCGCTGTGTATTTCATAACTTCTTTTTACTCTGACATCTCGTATTATCGACCTGTTCTCACGTTCTATCAATACATAATCGATAATTGATCTCTCTCCTCTACTTGGTTGTACTTTTGTGAACTTATGGATGTCTTTGTGTTTAAAGAAAGTATTCGTTATTATTAGGTCGTGCATTATACAGAAATTCAATAGTCTCTTCCCATTATTATTTCTTTTTTCTTCTCCATATTTTCCTATAGTTGTTGTATATTTGTGGTCTCTTATTCCCACTCTTGCATTAAAATCTCCGGCTATAAAAATATTACCTCTAGTTGTTTCCATTGTTTCATTTAGGTCGTCCCAAAACTTTTCTTTGTTTTCTGCCTTTTTGTCTTCGTCAGGTCCATATACTGCTATAACTGTTTTCATGCTTGTTTTGTTTTTGAGCTCTATGGTCATTATTCTTTCTGATACTGCTACCCACTTGTTTATTGTTTCTTTGATGTCTCTGTGGAGTATAAAACCTATTCCCGCGTTTGCTCTTTCCTTTTCGTCTACTCCACTCCATAATAACAGATGCCCGTTGTCCAGCTCTTTCTTCCCTTTTCCTTTTTTCTTTGTTTCTGCTATCACCAATATCTCTAGATTTGCCCTCTCAAATTCCTCACTTAGTTCCATTTCTTTTCCGTTCACACTTCTTACATTCCATGTACCTAATTTAGCACTCTGAGTTCCTGTCTTCCTGTATTTGCCTTCTTTGTTTTCTGTTTTTTTTTGTTTCTACGGTTCTTTCCCATGTTTTCCTCATATTTATTTCCCCCTTCATTTCCGTGTCCATTGCTTTGTTCTTGCATGTTCGTCGTCTTATTTATCCGGCCTTTAATTGTAATCTTTGCTAGTTTTTTGAATTACTAGGTTCAACTCCTTCTCTCTCTATTCGTTTTACTACTTGTTCAGATTTCACATCCCAATCCCAGCACTGTCCATCAATAATCATCTTTCTATATCCAATTTTGACTTTCTTGCCCTCTTCCTTTTTAGTCTTAGCTATCTGCAGCAATTTATCTCTAATTTTTCTATCTTCAACAGTAAGGTCATTTTCTATATATTTTCGTGTTCCCTTCAATTTACTCTTTGCCCTCATTACTTGCATTTTCTCTTCCCAATCATTTAGCTGTGCAATTTTAAGCACCTTTAAATCGGCCCGTAGAAAGTCTTCAACTCCTGTTTTGAGCGCATGTTTATTAAATGCTACTCCTTTAATCACAATATTATTCTTTTTATTCGTCTTTTCTTGGATTTCTAGCTTTTGCTCTAAATTCATCACATTCTTTTCCAATTTATCTATCCTATTTTCGAAATGTTTCTTCTCCTGTTCCCATTGTGTTTCTTTAGCTTGTATTTCCGTCCTTAGTTTTGTGACTTCTTCCTGATTTTTCTGAATCTCCTTCTTTAGTTCTTCTTTACTATTTTCTATGCTTGTATTGACCTCCGTCATTTTCACGTTCATTGCCTCAATTAATTTCTTTATTTCTTCCATCTCTTCTACGGTAGTCTCGCTTTTTTCCCCTTTAGTGACTATGTCGTGTTCTCTGTTGACTGGTTTAGGTTTCTCCGGAGTTCTTTGTGTTTTGCAGCTTCTTTTGAAATTCACTACCTGAGTTTCCCACCTTTCAAATTCCTCCGGTGATTCTACTCTTTTCCTTTTTATAAAATCTGTTAATGTTGATATGCTGGATCGTCGTCTCCTTTCTTCCTTTTGTTGTGAGTCCATTAATTAATATTCCACACTTCACTTCTTCACTTTTTCTAAAACTTTTTTTTTTAAATGCACTTTACTATTAATTTATTTAATAACAGTCAACACTTTTGTTTCAGCACTTCAGTACCACGCGCACTTCTCTATTTTATACGCGGAACAACTTCGTATATGCACGCACCTTAATATTTAATCTCTTCACATATACAGCTGTTGCTTTATCAGTTTGTTTACACTTTTAATAAGTATACTTTTTTAAAAATATTAATGTTTAGGGTCGTATTAAGTTTATTTTTCTACTTGCGATTATGAATCGCGGTCTACCTGATTTTAAAATTTGTTTTCTGTTCGCCGGTTTTTACTATTATTTCCGCGGTGAAGCGGGACCGTATTTTGCGGTTATCGCGCACTTCACATCTGTGAAGTAAAATAATCATTATACCATTTTTAAATTTTACCGACCATTTTGTGACCGGCACTTTGCATCTAGGTCATTTTCTAGCTTTTCGCCATACTACGTTGTTGTTGAAGGAATAACGTTCAAACACTTGACAACTGTTAAGCTGTCAATAACACCCTAACACTCAGGGTCGTTAAAAGAGGTTTCAAGAGACGGTCTTTTTTAACAAGCCGCTTTTCAGACCGCGGAAGCATTAAAGCTTCAAACAGCTTCCTTGGTCGTTATAATTATCTTAACAGATCTTAATACGTAAATAACTATAACATCGCAATTTGCGACTTTAAAAACCCCCTAATACTATTTTTGTCTAAATGTCTGACGTCGGCGGCCATTTTGTAGCCGTCATTTTGCACTTTTGACCAATTTGGGTCCCGAATTCGTAATCTGCGACCCCAAAAAGCTATAAGTACCTAATTTTATTCAATTACAATAAAGATTTGATGAAATTATTTATTTATTAATTAGCCCCTTATGGAAAAACTAATAATTTCTTAATAACAATTAAGCAGGGCATTAGCGGACAAATCCAGCATTTAGACTTTGAAATATAGTCGATTACCTACAATTTTTAAAAAAATCATCAAAATCGGTGCCCAAAAGGCGAATTCCAAGGAACTTTTCTCTAGGAAACCAACTATAGGTAAAATTTTTAACTAGTTAAACTAAAGATCCCTCTCCAATAACAAGCAAAAACATCTGTCAAATATTTTATCTGTCATTAAAAGCATAAAGTGAGGTTAAAATAATTATGTCGATATAATAGTATGGTACTAAATAAATTACTGTTGTCGTAAAATTCTTTCTCCGTGTCGATTAGTGGTTCTTATGGCACCACATCTCTTCTTCACAATTCAATAACATATCGTGATTTTAAACTGCACACTTTGAATACATGAATTAATACAATCAGTAATTTAACCTTACTTTAAGCTTTTAATGACAGATAAAATATCTATGACAGATGGTTTTTGCTTACTTGCTTGATATTGAAAAGAGTTCTTTAGTTTAAAAATTTACATAGTCATGATTGCATTCTATCTTTGTTGTGGTACCCACATTCCCCATATTGTTTACGTCTTCCTTGTTGCACTCATTAATATTGGTATGTTTAGACTAAATGAAAACTTTAACTGTGTTATTTTAGAGTTAGGACACGGATGTCTAAATCTATCTCTTTCTAGGCCAAAACTAAGCTGTCTGAAACAGAGATACCTTTTTTCTCTCTTTTTACTTTAGTGACAACTTTCATCAGCTGTCAGTTATACATTTTAGGTTATGCGTCATGTTTATTTTTATGCACGTAAAATTTTTAATGTGCATATTATCATTTATTTATTGTTTGTAGAGAATTTTTAAATGTACGTACATATATCAATCTTACGACAGTTTTTAAGAAAGTATAATTGTACCGAATTTCAGATTTATATAATTGTCATACTGACAGTTTAATTTATTAAACCAATTTTCATGATCACCAACCTTCTAATAGTTTCAAAATATGAAATGTCACTAGGAAAATTTGACATGCGTGACTTAACTCTAAATAACACACAGCTCAGTTCATATTTAGGAACCCTAGCTTAGACTGGTCATCTGTATAATAAGATAATGTTATTTCTAAAATTTAGTTTCTTTTATGATTTTGGATTTAGGTAATAAATTATCTTAAAACGAAGCCATTCCAAACTACACAAAATGTACCAATAAGAAATCCAAAATTTCAATTTAAAAATTAAATAATTGTGTGTTTAACAAGAAGATTCTAGTCTAAACTTCCTCCTTCCTTAAAATTAAAAAAAAAACATTTTACCTAAAAACATACATTCCTGACATAAGTCAGCAACGTATGTTTTTATACATATCGTTATACTGACTGAATCAAGGTCATTCATAATCTGTTGCAATGTTTTGCCAGTATCATATAGAAACGTACTAAAATGAAGTTAGACAATCTTCATGTTAAGCCTAAATAATAAAACAAATATTAAAAAATTGTTATAAGATGGTATTACCCCAACTAAAGGCTGTGAACAACGTGTGATTGTTGCTTGGGATTCTGTATGTATCCAACTAAGAACTGGAACACGTCCTCTACTCCTAAAACTAGCAACCGTACGGACATCGTCATCAGTAGCTTGCGCTGGAATAGCCCATACAGCTGGATAGCTGTCACATACCTCATAATTTTCATTTATTTTTGTAATCTTCCACATATCATTATTTACACCCTGAAATTAAACTTTCCTATAGTTACATTTTATATGTCACTTATGTTAATGTTAGTTTATATTTTACATGTGAATTAACAGTGATTCCTGAAAACAATACAAATTTTAAGTTCTAACAAAGAACCCCGCACATTCCTTATGGGAAATGGCTCAAGGTCAAATTGTTTCAAATTTTGATATTTTGTAGTTGCTATCATGCTGGTCAAAAGTTCTCGTGGGCACAAAGTCTAAAAGTTGATACTTTTTGAGTTACAAAGCAGAAACTTTTTACCTGGGAGAATTTCAATATCACTTCATTTGTGTTCTTACACCACTTTTGCATATGGAAATATTTCTTTTTTTGGGCACAAAATTCAAAAGTTGATATTTTGGAGTTACAGGGCAAAACTAACAAATAAATTTTGTGTTTACATGGAAGAATTTCAATATCTCTCCATTTGTGTATTCTTTTGCATATGGAAATATATTTTTTTGGGCACAAAATCCAAAAGTTAATATTTTTCAAGTTACAGAGCAAAACTGATAAAAAATATATTTTCATATGCCAAAGTGCATGTAAGAACACACAAATGGAGATATTGAAATTGTACCAGGTAAACAGAAAATTCATTTTTTTGTCAGTTTTTGCTCTGTAACTCAAAAAAGCTCCATATAAGTTTCATCATCCATGATGAAAAAGTAATTTCCACTAGAATAAACAGATTTTTTGTTCAGTTTGCGACAATTTGATTTTGATGTTTCGAATTGTTTTTCTGTCATTTTAGGAACTTTTATGTCTTAGCTTTGATCAAACTACAGCTTTCTTTCTGATCTTAGTCATTAATCCGACCGAAATATTAATTTTTTTAGTAGCATCTCTTACAGACAATTTTGGATTATTTTAAAACAATCTCACTGCCCTTTATCCTGTTGATCGCTTGTAGCTGTAGTTGTTGCCCTATGAGTACCGAAATAAAAAATATTTTAGACAAGACATTGATCATGAACATTGTTACTTTTATTACAAACTGATACAATTCTAAAGCCTTTTTATTTGACTATAACTTACGTCAATAAAGTTAGCACCCCCACTTTGTCAAATTCCAAAAATTTTAGTGCCATAATTGACTAATATGCACTAATTTTGGACCAATTCAAAAAATTTTGTACCAACCCCTATTCATCAGAAATGGAGATTTTAGAGTGGGGGTGCTGACTTGAGCTCAAGCTAGCGCCCCCACCATATAAATATAAATGATAAATCAATTTAAACTGGGCTAAAATTTTGGACTAATTAAAGACTATTCCTTAGCATATACATAATACATTTTGGAAATCAACCCCTAAATTAAAAATTACCCCACATGAATAATACCACAAAATTAAAAATGATGAAATTCAGGAAAACACCACATCATCATTTTGGACTAATTCGGAACTATTCATTGTCGCGTAACGCACTTTTGAAATCAACCCCTAAAATTGGTAAATCGTCCCTTGTGAGTAAAAACCATGCCATCAAATAACAAACCGCGCTAATAAAACCTATAACTTCAGATTGATTAAGGACTACTGATTGACAGATAACTCATTTTTGAAATCAACCCCTAAATTCATAAAATCCCTTTTCCCATAAATAATGTCGCGATTTAAAGATGATAAAAATTTTAAAAATCCTACCATAATTTTGGACTAATTCTGGACCAATATGAAAATTTTAGAGTAGGGGTGCTAACTTGAGCTCTAGCTAGCACCCCCACAATATAAATATAAATGACAAATCAATTTAAACTAGGCTATAATTTTGGACTATTTAAAGACTATTCATTAGCATATAATACATTTTCGAAATCAACGCCTACATAGAAAACTACCCCACATGAATAATATCACAAATATAAAAATGTTGAAATTCAGGGAAAAAACATATCATAATTTTGGACTAATTAAGGACTATTCATTGACGCATAACCCATTTTTGAAATCATCCCCTAAAATTGGTAAATCGTCCCTTGTGAGTAAAACAATAGCAAACTGTGGTGATAAAACCTATAACTTCAGGTTATTCAATTGTCATTTATACTTATATGTTGGGGGTACTAGCTTGAGCTCAAGTCAGCACCCCCACTCTAAAATTTTCTTTTCTGATGGATAGGGGTTGGTCCAAGGCTTTTTGCATTAGTCCAAAATTATGGTAGGGTTTTTTAATTTTTATCAATTTAGGGGTTGATTTCAAAAATGAGTTATCTGACAATCAGTAGTCCTAAATAAACCAGAAGTTATAGGTTTTATTAGCACGGTTTGTTATTTGATTGCGTGGTTTTGCTCACAAGCGACGATTTACCAACTTAGGGGATGATTCCAAAAATGACTTATGTGTCAATGAATAGTCCTTAGTCCAAAATTATGGTAGGGTTTTTTCCCTGAATTTCATCATTTTTAATTTTGTGGTATTATTCATGTGGGGTAGTTCTCTAGGTGTTGATTTAAAAAATGTATTATATGCTAACGAATAGTCTTTAATTATTCCAAAATTATAGCCTAGTTTAAACTGATTTATCATTTATATTTATATCGTGGGGGTGCTAGCTTGAGCTCAAGTCAGCACCTCCACTCTAAAATTTTTATTTCTGTAAAAATTTTTTGCATTGGTCCAAAATTAGTCCATAATTAGTCCAAAATTATGGCACTAAAATTTTTGAAATTTGACAATGTGGAGGGTGCTAACTTTATTAACGTCTATAACTTAGGCAGCCTTATTTATGCAGTGTTTTGCTGAAAGACATGTTTTTGTAAATTTATTAAGACATAAATCCGTTATCATCCCACTTTTATACATTGGATATCAATTAACAGCAGTATAAGCTATTATCTGAAATTTTCTGGAAATTTTTTAAGATGCACTTTTTGAGGAATTCAAAACCAACTTTTTGATTTTTAATTTGAATAGCATTTTTCCCTCAAGCCCTATTGTGTAGTATATCATAAGAAACCCCATGGAAAATGCTGAAAAACGAGACCTTTTTCACTTTTCTAATTCAATTATGTGAGCTGCAAACACAATTTAAAGATACATTGTTCTTACGGTTTTGCATAATTTTTGGAAATTTTACATATGTACCTGTACTGTATTTTCGAAAACGGGTTGACACATCATCATGAAATTTGGTATTTTCTTTTAGATATATGAAGGCAACCACTGCATTCAATCTCATTAAAATCTTGTACTAAAATTGTATTGATTTGACATGGAATTACACAGAAATTAAATATTATGAGTAAATCTTTATATTATTAAAATGTAACCATCGACAGTTTTAATAAGTCCAGAATATCCAAAATTATGCCCATATTAAAAAAAACATTTTTGTTTTCACCTACTCAACTGACTAAACTGTTGGACAATAAAAAGTTCATAGTGCATGCTAGACCTAACTATAATAATCTTTTTTTAAACAAAGTAACCAGTTTTAAGTAGATGAGTAAGGCCGCAGTGTCATTACCACCCACCACTATCGGCTACTACCAATTAAAACAATCCTGTGCAGTCGCACTGAAGAAAGTAGTGACCACCAGTCACGTAAAATTTTAAATTTCACACTTGTTTTAGGTTCATCTTTTGAAGTAGCCATATTGACAACTTAGCAAATTATTATTTCCTATTAAATGAGGTTATGTACATTGGTTTGTTTACTATTGTTGCCTGCTGTTTAATAAAATGATAAACCAAATTATTGGTAAAATATGACATCATCAGGTGAATCAAATAGCAAAGAAGTTATAACATTGTACTACATGAATAAAACATAAAAAATCATGAAATATGTGGGTACGGGAAATTTTTCTTCATGGGGAGCAGTTGCGAGATTCATCAATTAGTGTCCCAGTTTATAAATGACAAAGAGAAATTTTATTTTAAAAAGTTTTCACTACCAATTACCAAAAACAAAAAATCAGTGGACAGGAAATTTAAATTTTTAGTTATCATGTCCAGTAGCACGTGCACATTGTCAAGCGCCGCTGACCACCAACCACTAAAATTCGAACAAGTTGGAAATTTCAAACTGATGGTCACCATTTGACGGCAGTTAAGTAGGTGGCTAACAGTGACTTAGTGGGACCAGAATCATTGGTTAATACAGGTTAAAATTTTAATTGATGGCTGTGGGTGGTTCTTGTTGGCTCAGTAAGATTGCAGCCTAAGTGATAGCATAATAGTGATGGTTAGTTTGAGAGATGATTCTGATAAACCAAATATTTTGCTATAAAACTGCAAATCTTTAAAAACATTAAAATAAAATAGTTTACTCTTATAACCTATTATGAAAAAAGAAAACACATTATACCATTCGTTTCAATTCTGCAATAGGTTCATATACATTCCACCCATTCTCCGGAAACATCTCTGCATACTCAAATGCAAATAATTTAATTTTATGTGAAAGAGGAAAGGCATACTGTTGTAATTTTTCAAAGACGTCTCTTCTTGAATGATTTTCTTGTTTATGAGCAAACCTTAGATTCCGCATATCTTTGCAGAATACTTCAATACCATAAGCATTTTCTCCACGAGATGAAGCTCCACCAACCTTTTCAATGCGTGACACCTACAAGATTCCTTTACGTCAACAAGCATTTTAAAATTTATTCAAATCTTAAAATTTATATCAAAGGAAATGTATTAATAATCATAAATAGATCAAAATTATATTCTAACCACTCCAAGTGGGACATCAACAACATTTGGTGTATCTCTATCCACCGAACGAAAATATAATTTATAATTTGTCACAGTAAGAACTCCTCTGGCAGGACCATAATATGGACATAAATAAGTTACTTCTCGTGCTTGTCCAGAAACCTTTTCACCTGGTAATAGTGGAGGTTCATCTGGTCTTGTTGATACAGCTGATTCGGCATTTGTCGTCTTAAAGAGAAAATACACTTCAGCGTTGAAGAATACATAAATACACTTAAAAAGTTACTTTTGTTACTTTTCTACGTTCTAAAGTAGAAACAACATTTTCAGTAGAGGTTGAACTAGATGAACAATAACTTTTACTAGGAGACGTTTTTCCCCAACTTGTCTAAAATTAATAGAAATATGTTAATTAACTAATTAAAGACAAGTCTGTAAAATAAATTACCGTTTCTTGCTTAGAATTTAATGAACTAGATTTGGAATCAGAATGGAAAGAATCTAAACTTAAATTTTTGTTATAATTTGTATTTTCTCTTTCTAGATTTAGTAATTCTATGCTTCCACGTTTATCCATTTTAACAAATTTTGAATTGATTTACTAATCATATGTTACAATAATAATGTTTTTGTCTGTCTGATTTTCACTAATTCAAGACAACCGCCCACTACAGCTGTACCTAAAGATAACCTCAAATCTTAAAAATTAATAAATGTCACAAATTAAATCATGACGTCATGTTTTTTCGAATATGTTTATTTTGAAATTGATTCTTTTCTAGAAATTAAAATTTATTTTTTAGGCTATTTTCTAAAAGCAAAACATATAAAACACGTCTGATAAAAAGTATTTTATTTATAAAAAAGAATACATTTGTTGATACTTCTATATAGGGTGTTTCAAAAACTGCGATTGCTTGTTTTCTTCTATTTTATTATCCAAAGGCTAGCGTAGAAGAATATTTAAGATCTGCTCTGATATAAAAATACAGACGATAAACCACCATTACTTCTTATTATTTAAAAACATAATTTGAGAGCATGTTTAAATATAGAGAGAGAATATTTTAATAAACAGGATGTTTCATCATGACTAAACTTTTTATCGAGTGATTTTTCTTGCTAAATTCGACACGATTTATGAAGTATCTATGTACATAGACGTCATTATGACCTCCGTGCGTATATTTAATATTAGTGACTTAATATTATTCTTTTCTTTTAAGAAAGAAATTGTATTAATAGTATGTCATATGACCTCCGTGAGTATATTTAATATTAGCGACTTAATATTATTCTTTTCTTTTAAGGAAGAAATTGTATTAATAGTACGTCATATGACCTCCGTGCGTATATTTAATATTAGTGACTTAATGTTATTCTTTTGTTTTAAGGAAGAAATTGTATTAATAGTACATCATATGACCTCCGTGCGTATATTTAATATTAGTGACTTAATATGAAGAAATTGTATTAATAGTACGTCATATGACCTCCGTGCGTATATTTAATATTAGTGACTTAATGTTATTCTTTTCTTTTAAGGAAGAAATTATATTAATAGTATATTTAATTGACTTTTACGTAAATTTCAACATAATTCTTAAAACTTCCTCCCAAGTAGTGCTGAAATAGAAATTCATTTGAAAATTGCGTGCCTCTAATTATTTGTTCATGTCTAAATTAATAGTTCAAAATGATGCTTAATTGCATGTAATAATTACGTACCCCGCGGTATATCTTTGGCACGTTAAAATTAGTACGTAAAAAATCCATCCTTTTCATGTCTTTGTCATTACCATATCCTTTTGGTGAATATGTAATTAATACCTAATTGAACAACACATTTAATTTATAAATCCCCTACACATAGTGTCACTGACAAAACGTTTTAGTACGAGTGCTAGCAGACAAGAAACTGAACGATAATGATCAAAATTTTCGCTGGTGGGAATTACTTTTTTGGTGTTTGGTATGCCAAAATCAATCGTCTGCCGTTTCACAGTGGTAGCATTAACTTGGGGAGTATATTACAAATAGAAGTAGTTGTAAGGATTTGGTGAACGATATTTATCAAAAAGAAATCTTGCATCTTTCGATTCATCTACTTGTACTACCACTAAAAATGGATAGGCAGACGAAAAAATCGGTAGCAACTTCGAGGTAGACGCCGTCGAAATGGCAGGTTCAGGGTAGCTTTTGGTTAAGCTTTTGAGATGAAGAATTTCAAGGGCGGTTGAAAAAAGGAAGGATTTCGAAATACGTATTTATGTAGTAAACACCACTAAACACAAACAAAACAATAACAACGTCCATTTCAGTCTGCCACATGGAAATCTACCAGCAAATCGTTTGACTGGAACTGCTATTTTTGACAGCGTCTGCTCCGAAGTTGCTACCGATTTTGTCATCTGCCAATACATTTTTAGTTGTAGTACAAGTAGATGAATCGAAAGACGCAAGATTTTCTTTGATAAATATCGTTCACCAAATCCTTACAACCACTTCTTTTTGTAATATACTCCCCAAGTTAATGCTACCACTGTGAAACGGCAGACGATTATCGTTCAGTTTCTTGTCTGCTAGCTTTCGTACCATTTAGTCTCATTTTTAGTGCGATGAAAAGAGGTAATGGTATACAGGGTGTAAAAGTTCGATAGGTAAATCTCTGCAGTACAGTATTCAGGCACGTAGCTAGGGGGGGTTTCGTGGGGCCGAACTCCTTTCTCCGAAGCATATAATTATGTGACTAAGTTTTTTACTTTAAAGTTTGTATAAAAGATTTTTTTGTAATATTTCATTTAATATGTTAGCCCCCCCCCCCCACCCCAGAAACATATGACTACGGGCATGACAGTATTTTACGACGAAAACTGAGTTAAAAACTCAAACTCCAACAAAATTTTCTTCTCAGATGGTTCCCTCAAGGGATATGAGCTATTTTAGATTTTTTAAACAGTGTAGATTCATCAATGCTATTTGATCTCGGTCGACTAGGTGTTGATTACATAATGATTAGATTATAGAACACCGTACTGGAGAGGTGTACCTATCAAACCTTAACACTCTATATAGTCTATGATACTCAGGAAAATCTCAGCTTTCCAGTAGTAAAAGATTATTTCAACTTGGCTCAGTAGTTTTGTTTTGTATATTTTTTGTATCGCACGAAAAAGAGCACTTACTTTAATTTTTCATATTTTTTGTCCTGCACTGTAAAAAATGAGTTGAAATTTACCTTGGGAAAGAGTTAACTTTCCTCTCTTATTTGCGGTAGTTTTACTCTAAAATTTAACTTTACCTATACGTTAATAGTTGTTTTACTATTTGTAGTAAAATTTTCTTTAATTGTGTAAAATTACACAAATATAAGTAATTCTAGTACATTTAACTGGTTAAAATCACTATCCATAATGTAAGTTTACATAACTCAGAAAATTTTTCCTTGGAAATGTATTATTACTCAATAACTTGATTCATTTTTAGTGTAATATTAAAGATAAGATGAACTTTAACAAGTATAGAGTAATTTTGCCCTTAATATGTTTTTAACCGATGAGATACTATTTCGCTGATTGCACGTGTTTGTTGATGAGTGGTGACCTTCGTTTCGCGAAAGAATTCAGGAACCCATTATGAACAGTCCAAATTGGGCTTTTGGGGAATGGTCGGAATAGTGTGTACCAATTCTTTTATGATTTCTTGTTACAGGTTTCGCCTTCGGCGAGGCGTACCCTATCGATATCAAACGAAGTGTTCATTGCTCATTAATATTTTGTTTTTCGTTGTAGTGTAGTGCAGATTTATTAAAGGCAAATATTTGTACGTATGACCCAAGGTGGAAAGAATTTTATTTTATAGTAGAAGTTAAAAAATAATAATCGGTAAGTATATGTTAAAATTACAAATTTAAACCACTAAAATAAAAATATTTAATTTAATGTTTTTCTAGGATGAATCAAAATTTGAAGAATTCGAAATAAACTAGCATAACTGTAATTGAGAAAGGTAGTCGTGTAATAATTGTTTATATAATTTATAATTTTTAAATTTTCTAGGAGGAATCGAAACTTTATCTGAATGTCTTTAAGAGACCAAATATTTCCGAAAGCTCCTTAAAAGAAGTTCTGTTAATGTCTTATATTTTATATAAGTACATACGTTCAATAAAAATTACTTTGATTTTATTTTGTTTCATACAATCCATTTACCAATGTAAGTAATATTCAGGGGAACGATTGAATTTGCAAGTACTTTCGCAAGTCATCGTTACATTCAAGAAGTATTTTCACATTTGTATTTTAACCCTGAAAAGTAATATTGCCATAAAATATTAACTTTGTCATGTAACTTTACACAGGTGTTTTAACGTTAAAATGTAAAATTACATTGAGATTGTAATTTTAATCTGTTAATTTACTTAAAAAGGAAACACTACAATGCAAATTTAACCTAATATTGTAATTTCCCACTTCTTATAAAAATTACACTTTGAAGTAAATTTACCCCAAAAAATGGAGGTAACATAGTTGCCTCCATTTTTTAGGGTAAATTCACCGGTAATTTTTTAGAGTGTGCTGTAGTGTACAACAGGCGTTTTCAGAAATTAACGCTAAGCAACCGGTGTTAAACATGCGTCCGTATATTACACCGGGTTCTACCCAACTAGCGATATTACATGAGAATTACGTAAATATCGCATGCCACAAATGCGGGGGGCTAGAAAAATACACAACAGGAAAAATACACAACCGTATTTATACCTAAAATAAAGTTTACAACCAGTATTTTAACACAACCGTATTTTTCCACAACCGTATATTTCCACAACTCGAAATATCACGTTCCGGAAAAATCCACAAAAATATTATTTAGATTCTTTTAACCCTATAAAGGGCAAAAATAATTAACCCAAAAATAAATGTTACAAGGAATAATTTTACACAACCGGAAATTTATACAACCGTACTTTTTCACAACCATCGATTTTATATTCAGTAAAAATCCACAAAAATAATTTCCTACAAATGGATTTTAACACAACCGGAAATTTATACAACCGTACTTTTTCACAACCATCGATTTCATATTCATTAAATACAGACAAAAATAAAATGGTATAACCTAGATTTTTACACATCCGGGAATTTCCACAATTTTACATTACTAGTATTACTACAACTTAAAACTTATTAAATATCGCTTCAAAATCAATCGGTTAAAATGTGTTCCTTTTTACAACTAGTTACAAAATAATAATACTTTGTATAACTTGGCTAACCTTCACAACTAGTAACAAAAAGAATCAGAAATCATTTTAACTCTTCGATCATATAATTATCATAATTAGTGGTATCGGAGTGTTACCTGTGTTAATAAGGCAGGAATCACACTGCTCGACCACGTCGACCGTCCGAGACCGACCGAAATTTCGAACATATATAACTGTATGCGCAACGTCACACTGTTAGACCATCGGCCGTCCACCGTCGACCATGCTCGATCGTCCAGCTTGAAATTCAAACGGGTTGGAATTTTGACCGATTGTGATCGACGATCGCATGCGCGTTATTACTTTGAATTTCCAAACACGTGGGCGTGTTTGCAAAGTTTTGTGTATCAGAACATAACTTATGTATAAAGTTTATAGGCATGGATGTAAAATATTGCGATTTTGTTTTTCTGCAGTTAGTATAATAGCCCATGATGAAATTTGGTTTTATAAGCTACACTAAAACATTCATGAATAGCAGATACAATACAAAAAATCTTCCTTGTTCCCGCTTTAAATACATTTCTAGGGCTCATATTTTTCTTTCTCCTCTTCTTAATCTCCTCAAAATCATATAATTAACAATTACATTTTCGGAATCGCTATCACCACTGCTACTTATTTTGAAAATCTTATTAAAAAATTAATAAAAGTGAGGTTAGGAAGAAAGAATCGCTCGAGGTCGGCCGACCAGTGTGATTTGAATATTTTAATGATCAGCGGTCGACCGATTTTTTTAAGCCGATGGTGGACGGTCGATGCTGGTCGATCGAGCAGTGTGATTCCTACCTAAGGGTTCCGGAAATAAAGATGTTTGAATAGAGACCGGGGTCATAAATGCCGTACTGTAGTGGTTAAAGAATTATATAAAATATAATATTATCAAGGTACAAAGTAACCTAATATAATAGTAATTAATAAATCAATAAGTTCAAACTCACTGTACATTGCGTTCATTTTATATTATATAAAATTTACATTTGTTATATCTCACTACACATGCTCGTTCAATTACATGTAATTAACCTTAAGTTTATTGGATCATATTTTATATTAGTTAAATTCCATGTAATTAGACTTTTGTCTGTTTGGAATAAATAAATAAATAAATAAAATAAATAATTCTTTATAAATATTCTGATAAATATAAATGTAATTTTGCACCATTTGGAATCACCACATGATTATCAAATTATTTACGAATAAGTGTATGTGTTGCAATACAAAAATAAGCTACGAATTTCAGTAATCTCGTTAATTATTTCTATAAGTAATTTAAATCAGTTAAAATATACTGGACGCCTATGATTTAAAGAGCTTTTTGACAATATTAATACTTATCATTTCATCTTTCTTGGCTCCCTGGCTGTACATTATACACTGCAGTATTATACAGTGGCTTGGCTAGCGCTGTATATGTAGGCTTTATATCATGCATTCCACAATGGGCAGGCCCGGATTAACACTGAATCCTACGAAGTTCAGGTTTCAGGCGCCATGTTTTGGGGGCATCAGCGCCAGACACGGTTCGCAGAATTGCAAATTCTTAGAAAGGTCTGGGACTGGAACGACGTAAATTGAAAACCTGAAATTCCTGTTTTTATGATTTTCTATTACAAAATAAAACTTGTTTGAAATGTTTCTATTTAGTTTATTTCTGTTGCTAGCCTGCTCAAGTCTGGTAGCAAGATCTATCCGGAGACAGTAAACAAATTAAATGCAACACTATTAATGGGCGTGCTTAATGACTGATAACGTTTACTTAAGCCTTAGAAAATAAAACTGTAGGAACACATTCATCTACCACATACGACCGTGATGGAGTCCAATATAGCGGATTAGGTGTTTCCGGATTTGTAATGAAATATTTTCATTGGCGGTTCTCACTGTCTCGAAATGCGCACATAAACTACATAACCTCAATTTTAAAACATTGTATTTTAAAATTAATCTTAGAATATAAATTTTATATTTAATATTTTATACAAACGAACACTCACTTATGAAATGTAATTCCCTTCTTCGTATTTGTCGGAGAAAAGCAGATTTAGGTGGTGTAATAGCGGCTAGTGTGACGTCATATCCGTCGCTTTTAAAGCCCATTGCGCCGGGTAGTTACACTTCTTCCTAAAGTTTTATATTGTAAGACTTAAGCACAGAAATGCGGAGTACTATTAATACTCATGTTACGCGGTTGCATGTTTTTTAAAGGAAAGATTCAATTTAAATCATTCGTAGATGCAGAGATGCCAGTTTTTTGATCTAATTTAATTGTGGTATGAAACATTTTCATCGTCGTTTTGGATTTTGGTCGCTAGAACGTATTGTATTCAAAGTAGAAAAAGTGTTGTATTTAAAAAAGGTTCATATTTTTTTAAAATATTTTTCATTATGCAGCGAGTCTCAGGAAAGAATTAACACACAACCGGGTTTTCTTAATAGATTACTTGTACTTATAGTTTTGAATTTCCGGAACGCAGAATCTCTTTACACCTTTACTGAAACTAAAAAGCAAAACTATCCTAGTATAATCTCTATAGCTGTGTAAGTTGACGCCTTTACAAGAAATTCTTTGTGTCAACTTAGAAGCAACAATACTCTTCACTACCTTTTGACTCCCGTCAACATATATTTAATTCATCATAATAAAATGTAATTAATAATTACACAAATAAATATGCTGCTTATGGAATTATTACTTCTCTAAGGAGTATGCCAGAAAGTTTTGCTCGTGGTTTCTTCCTTGCATTATCATGATAGCAGTAGCTACAGAAATAGAAAACGTCATTAATCCCAGAAAAGCCCCGGGATTCGATCTGATCACTGACGTTGTTTTAAAACAACTACCAAAAAAAGCTATATATTCGGGCCGGCGGTGGACGAGTGGTGTCAGTGCATCACTCGTGTTCCAAGGGTCGTGGGTTCGAATCCCACTTGGGGCGACGGGATTTTTCTAATTAAAATATTCCGCCACCTTAACTATGGGTGTGTGTATTCGTGTTGCATGTTAGATGGGGGACAGATGACCTTAGCTGTTGGTTCCCCCGTAGTGTAGGCGTGAAAAAAAGCTATTAAAGATAACACATCTGATGAATACTGTTTTACGGTTGAGGTATGTATCAGGACTATGGGAAGCAGCAGATGTGATAATGATTACAAAAGCTGACAAATCCCCCAGTGAAGTGACTTTCTATCGGCCAATTTCCTTACTCTGGATATTGTTCAAGCATTTTGAGAAGCTAGTACTCAAACACTTTTAAATCAATAATTGAAGAAAAATATTTAATGCCAACTCATCAATTTAGCTTCACAATAATCACGTAATCATAGATTAGATGAAAAAAATCACCTGTGTAATAAAAAAAAATTCTAAGAAAGAAAATTTGCTTTACAAGATTTTAGGATGTAGCACAAGCATTCGATAAGTTATAACATATTTAATGCATTTTTTATAGCAGTTGTTATAGACAAGCTTTTTTACATACATATATGATGCTGATATATCATTTCGCAAAATATGTAAAACTATACGGAGTGATATCATACAACTTGTTACAATCTTTGAAGCTTGCCTTTGGAGATCGAAGAATGATATATAAAATATTGTTGGTATACACATTTTCCATATTAACATCTTGCTAAAACAATAGGAAACGTCCAAAATAACGAAACGATACGGTCAGTTATATTGGTTATACTGAATGTACGGAATATAACGAGTAAACACGGCAACACATGTACGGCTACTTTTGTGTACAGTGTCAATATATTATTTATAAATTCCTAAATTTCTAGAAAGAGGGTATAATATCCGACTGTTCGGAATGCAAATTAGACCACTTGTTAAATTATATATGAAAAATTGAATTCGTTCGTGTTTTGCAGTATTTTTGGATGTGAGATAGGACAAAATGTAACTCATATCGGAGACAGTGCAAATTATTTAACCTTTGTTATAATAAAACAATCGTATTTGTTGTTAGAACATTGTGAAACCAAGTAACGCAATTTCCTTTTATAAGAACCGTATTAGGACATCTTATCCGGACCTTACGAGGACTGAGGTTGTCTCTTTGGGGCCTTCGTGGGGGCCTCATCGGGCTTTCTTAAGTTATTTAATTGTAAAATTAGCTCAGATTGCCCCTTTTGAAATTCACAACGATCTTAATTGGTTCCCCTATGTAGTTTAATCCAGAAAAATACTGTAGCTATCCCGATCGGGTCTTCATGAGGTCTTAATCAAGCTTCCCTAAGTAACTTATCCTTGAAATAAATTGGGGCTGACGTAATCGAGTACTCATAGGAACTTGATCGGGCTTTCCTAATTAGGGCTATCCTCAAATACACCTTATGAGATTTCTAGACTAAGTCGGGTAAATTTCCAATGTCGAGTTGTTTTGAAAATAAAAATCTTTTATGTTTCACTTACATATTATTCTTTGTTTATACCTGTGATACGAACTATATAAACAACTGTATAACAACCAGGGCATTATAAACGAGCGTTATAGTCTATAGCGCCCGCTCGTTGTATCGTATACTTTGCAATCGGGTCCGGCGTTCTATTCATAGTAATTTGTTTGTAATAGTCAATGTTTGCGTACGAGTGTGTTGCAACACAACAAATAACGAGTATTTGCAACGTAGTTTCTGGGCGCGTGATCCGCGAATTCTTTTGTGCCGAATTCTGCAGAAATTTCTTAAATAAAATTAACTTGTTCTTTAGATGACATGAGTGCTATACGGACTTTTTTTGTTTTCATGTTGGTAACAACAAAACATTTGAATTTAAATTGTCATATCTCTGTTTGACTTTTGTAGATTTAGTAAAAGTTGTTACCATCCGACAAACAAACAAAAATCCCTAGCTTTATAAATTACTAGGAGTCTAGCTCCTACGCTTAGTTAGTAGATTTAGTGCTAGAACAGGGTTGGTTCCGACCTCCCCTTGATTGTACTTGTTTTGGAGGACATATACGTCCTCACAATATGTATCAATATGTCAACATGTGTGTTAACCTTTTGTACTCTCTTTATTGTCTTTAGTATATAGTTGTTTTTTACAACTTGTGTTTAATTTCTCTCTACCTCTGACTACGTCCTCCAGTCACGAAAACCCCACGTGACAATCTCCTAAATTAAACAAAATATCGATTTCAGCAAAAACACGTCAATTTATTTTTCGATGGGGACATTTAAATACAGAATTGTCAAAATTTTGCATCTCACACCCTTATCCCCACTCCACCAACTTTTTGACCCCTCCCCCCATTGTGACAGATCATTTTAAAGGGAATGAAAAAGGCGAGGGGTCTCTCACACCCAGAAATTATGTACACCTATTGCCGCTTTACGGCAATAACTGTCTTTATTCCCGTATTCTCACTTGTTATTCCCGTATTTCCGTTTTTATTCCTTTATTCTTGTCTGTATTGCTGTATTCCCGTCTCGATTTCCGTATTGCCGTATTTATTTCCGTATTGCCGTATTTATTTCTGTATTGCTGCATTAATTTTCCTATTGCCGTGTTTATTTACGTATTCCATGCATGATTTTAGTAGTGGGTGTATTTGAATGAAAGGTGTTTATTATTGGTTTTTTTGATAATTTTACAAAAGGTCGTAGCTCCACTAAGAAAAATGTAAACAAAATTCCTCACAAATAAAAAATGATCTGTAAAAAATAGTTTTTTATTCAATCATAATATATGTACATCACATTTTTAAGTGCTGTTAAAGTAACTGCGAACCGAATACGTGAAACGAAGAACATATATATCAGATAGATCGACTCTAAGAAATACAAAAAAAGACACATTGAGATAAACAACAAAAATTTATTTGAAAAGTGAGAATCCCAATGCACGGCAGTAAATAAAATTCAAAAAGAATTCCAGAACTCCAGTAAAATTTACAGGACTATAAAATATAAATTCCGAATCTACTTTCTGAATGTCGTTTTCCTTGGGCTGTATGAAGTTTTCCAAATCTTCTTTCAAGAATTTTTCTTTATCAATATCCAAAATTCGTCCAATGTACCATCGGGTGTCGTAAAACATTACATAATATTTTTCTAATTTCAGCTTTATCTTTCATTTTTTTTTCTTGCATGTTTCCTTCCTCTAAGTCTGATTTTTCTGATTCAAAAAATTCTGATTCTGATGAAACTGAAATTACTTCAAGAGATTCGCTTGATTTCGGTGTAAGTGAACAATCGGTCTCGAGCGTATAGAAATGCATCGGTTACAAATAACTCTTTTAAAAATATAAATAATTAAAAACTCGCAAAACTAAAAATACCTGGCAAATCTACATCATAAAACTTTTAACTTGGAATTGCGCAGATCGGCCCAGTAGAACTCTCAAACGAAGCGTAACAAAAATAAGCCTTGTGTTTTAAATAGGTATAAAGTATTTTAAATTCATGGTATAAAAATCTAAAGAAAATAGAATATCAAAGCGGTCTTGGAGAACTCGTAAAGGAGAGCTATGGCGGCATGCAAGGGTTTGTCTATACATCAGATCAATTCGAATATTAAACACTCGATGATGGATGCTGAAAGACTAGACTGCAAGGGCTGCAGCCACCGACATACCCTAGCTATTCCTAGCATTTGTAATTAATTTATTGTAGCACTTTTAAATACTGCCCGCGTTTAAATACAGAAATTATGAGAATTTAGAGATCTTGTTTAACAAATTTCTTGAACACGTTTATTAGTATTTCAAAAACATGACTGATGAAAAATATGTGTTTGAAATTGGCAGTCAAATATTTCGTTACTGTACATTTTTATGCAAGTTGAAACTGTTACTTCAAACCAAAATTGTTTAGTTACAAGAATTATTAATAAACAAGTAGATGTTAATAGCATTTTGTTGCAAATACTATTTTATACATACGTTTATTGCAGTTTTTATAGTTATGTTCGTAGTGAACTAACCTAAAAATTAAATATTGTCGTTTTAAATTTTCTATAACTTCACAATTTCAGAAAATAATTATTCTTATTCTCTTATCATTCATGTGGTAATCTTAGTACTATTTTATCTATTTTGAATTGATTTTTGTTTACTATTATAACCACTAAAATATAAAATTACAACTGCTAGAAACAGCTACAGCGCATATCGGCGACTTCAACACCTAGATGCTAGTGATAGAAATGGTTTGTCTATTAAGCGCAATTCCAAAGGTTTACACGCTGGGAACTAACAAGAGGGCGCTGCACGTGGATGGCTTTTCTCGAAATAATTTTTTTAATTTTTGGATTTAAAAATTAAAAAATATAAAAAATACTAATGCACACAGTGGAAGCTTCACTGTAAAATAAGAATCACGTAAATCGACCCAGTAGAACTCTCAAACGAACTGGAACAAAAACAGCCTTGTGTTTTAAATCGACTGCAGTCCTTACAGTCTAGCCATAGCCATCACTGAGTGTTTAATATTCGTATTGTTCTGATGTATAGACAAACCCTTGCATGCCGCCATAGTTCTCCTATACGAGTTCTACAAGACCGATTTGCTAATTGTTTTTCATAAACTTTGACACGAAAATAATAATAAGAGTTGAAAGATTAATTATTATTTTTGTGAAAGTTATCACATTTGGTCCTCCAAATTTCAAAAAATACTAAGTTTAAATACCACATATGGGGTATTGCTGAACTCAAAAAAATATATACTTTTCATTTCTAGCAAGAAAATAAGGGGGTTCCATTTAAAATCATCGGCCGTGATACAGTAGCAAACTAAAAAATTAAAATTGATGTCCATAAAATTCGCAGGAAAGAAAATAAAATTCACGTGGTAATACAGAAAATATGAATTTTATTCTATACTTTATTTACACACTGTATAGTATAAAGAAATCCTTTATTCAATTAGCCTTTTAAGGGTAAGTGTCATATCACGATTCTTAGAAACGGTGAATGATTTTCAATGTTCAAACAAAAAACAATTACTTGCCGTCATTATTTTTCCGCGCACACTACAACATATACTCACTTCTTCAGAAGACCACCTAGATTTTTAAACGCGTTTGAGATAAAACGCGTAATGGAAATCGAGAAGAATGGAGCGTGTTATTCCTATTGCCGAGTTTATTTCTCAGTATTGCCACGTATTCCCCATTTATTGCCGCGTATTTTCTATTTATTGTCGCTTATTCCTGCGTATTCCCGTTTATTTCTGTTTATTGCCTCTTATTCCTTTGTATTCCCGTTTATTTCCCATATTGCCCAATATTGCTCATTATTTCCGACTCATAGCAATTTATTCCCGAGAAACTGTACACCTATTGCCGAGAGTGAGAGACCCCTCGGAAAAAGGAATCTTTGGAGCAAAATAATTGAAATCGGCCCATGGATTGCTGAGATACAGAGATAAGTCTTTTAACAACCCATTTTCAATATGATTTAAATTATTTCACATACAAACGTCTCACACGTTTCACATACAGACTGGTGCCAAATTGTGGCAGTTCAGTCATTTACTTACAGACAACTCAAGTATATTATTTTAAAAACTGATCTTGTTATTGAGATACCATCTTTTAGAGCCCCATCCTTCTGAAAATGTAACTGATCATCATTGACCATCATGTTTCCTCATGTTCCATTCATGTTTCATGTTCATAAAGTTGATTTTTTAATTCTTCAGTTATCAGTTATTAGTGGATCCTTTTTTAAACAAAGGTGGTCAATAATGACATTATCTAGAAGTCCCTAGAGATCCCCCAGCTCGAAAGTCCATTGGGAACCTTTGAGAGTTATTGGAGAGACGAATTCGATAACACTACATAACATTCTAAGCTGCTATAAAAGAAGTGTTGGATGAAGAATGGAATAAAATCACAGCCGGAGAAAACCTAAATTAGTTTTAAATATAAAAAAACGTTAGAAGTAATTAAACAAAAAGGATATTCTACAAAATCCTGAAATTAAATTTTATACTTTCTTTCAACATTTATTTAGCATAATTTTCTACTCAGACTCAGACTTTTTTGTTATTTATAAGTTTAGTTAGGTTTTGTTTTAGTTTTTTTTAATATATAATAATTAAAGTTTTAGTACCTCTAGAGTCATTCGTGAAATAATTTTCAATATTATTATAATTTCATTGATTATAAATTATCTGAATCTCTTGCAAGTGCAACTGATATACAAGAATTTTTCCGAGTTGTTATTGTACCAAAGTAGATTTACTAAATTACAATGGAGAAGATTGTTATATGTTTATGTAATGAGCAAACCGTTTTATTCCAATTATTAACGTTTTTAATAATAAATATTTCACTTTTTTCTCAAGTTGCTTTTTATTAAAAATGTTAAATTTCGAATATAAATATGAAATCTTTAGTCAAAAATGTAATTATTCCCTAAAACCATTTCTCACAATTAAAATGTTATTATGGACAATACGATGGGGGCCTCGAATATGGTAAATCTGTGCCTGGATATTATACAATAAATTATTAAAGAAACGTTTTAGTATGATCAGCCTTCATACATTGTTTCTGCTAATATGATTAATTGATTAATATGAACAAAAAACGCAAGTTAAATGCTCGGAGACATGTATACTTAAATAAATACTTATCGTACTCTGTCAACTCCTATTAGTATATATTGTATGTAATTATCAGTTGTGTATGCCTCCAATAACGTTGTCTTCTCATAAGAGTCCATAAGGAATGATGCGTATACCATATGTATGTAAGTAGAAGAATTGAGTGAAACCAAATAATTAATAACATCTTAAATAGTAAATATTGTGTTACTTTATTTATTCATTGTAGTTTTAATTGAAAGATACCATTAAATTTCTATAATAGCTTAATTTTTTCACAACGAAATTTTGTTATTCTTGCTTACATATAATGTGGGTTATTTACAAATTAAAGGTTTGTCAGTAAAAACATTCATTCTTAATCTTTGGAAGTGATAATGGTTTATGTAACAGCGTTTTATTAAGACAGTATGCCCCCAAGAATGGCACTTTTTATCGTTAGAAAATAATATAATTATGATAATTATAAATAATAAAAATAATTAAAAAGACGTAGAAAGTTAAATTATTCACATAATAGCATTTTATTGGATACAACAATCGTTGATTCGGCGATGGCCAGTAATAATAAGGTGATACGTACTGCTGAGTTTGTATTGTTCTTCTTAAAATTATGAAGTCATCGTAAAATACTGCGCCTCTCTAGTTTTGACAGTATCACTTTACAAACTGTTGCTAAAACAAACAATTTGTGACAAAGCATTCTCAAATCGTGCTAAAATGTTTATGATTGTTTGGATTTAATCATAAAATGCAGAAGAAAACGTCTAATATAGCCTAATTACGCTTACAATTTTAATAGACATAAATATTAAACTTTATTTCATAACGAACAAAACTTTTCTGACAATGAGGTATTTAAAATGATTTCCTAAATTCATTCCTATACTATAATAAACAAACGAGCAGGACGCGCGAGGGCATTTGCATTGCAAAAGTATTTTGATTATTTTTAAAATACGTTTAAAGTGCCAAGGAAGAAATAAAAAATAATATCATATAATTTTTTTATAAGTAAATACGTAAATAGGCAGTCAATTGAAATAATTTCAGAGAATTTGTGTATTTATTAGACATCTAATTAGATTTTAATAATGTATAACGATAATGGATATACGAATAAACGGGGTCATTTCATAATAATTAAGAATTTTGCTAATTTTTGAAACAAGCTTTTGGTCGGTCTACATTCCTCAGAAATTTAAACAGGTGTTTTTGAAATGTGATTATAAATTTATGTGTAAAACTATGTTTTAATATTTACATAAATTACCCAAATCATATATAATGCAAGTAACCAATTGTAAAGCTTTTAGTAACAAAATTTTAGTTTCATTTTAATTTGTTGATCTTGTGAAAAATGTATTTTTTAATAAATTTGAAAGCCCATGGTCAAGTGTATACAATAGAACAACTTCTTGAAGATGCACATAGGTAGGTTTCGCCTCTACGCTGTGTTGCCGCTAATATGAACAAAAAATGCATGTTAAATGTAGGGAGGTGTATAATGCTGTAACTTAAGTTAAGACGTATCTCGTATACAGCGAAGGCGCCGCCTAGAGTATAACACGATGTACTAAAATGTATCTATGACTGGGTGAATAGGTATTTTTCGACTCCGACCTAAAATTTGGGAAACGGCATAATAAATGATTTCCAACATTTTAAACTACATATACACGGGGATTCGTTTTCGCCTCCGTTTTTTCCACTTCGCCTCCAAAATCGGAGGCGATCGCTATGAACAGACATATATTCGGAGGCGTATCAGTGCTTTCTGCATGTATATATATATATATATATATATATATATATATATATATATATATATATATATATATATATATATATATATATATATATATCCAGTCTATTAACATGAGTACTTAGTGCAGTGGAATTTGGTTTTAGTCTACAGTCACTTTTGTGTTGAGTTATTCGTTGGCAGAGGCGTTGACTAGTTTGACCAATATACGTCTGATTGCATTGACAACATCTCAACTGATAAATTACATTTGAAAGATTTAAAATTGGTGTTTTACTTTTTAATTTTGTAAATATGTGGTTGATAGTTAAAGGTATACTGTTAGTAATTTTGAATTTATAATTTCTTAAAGCTTTTGTTAATTTCTGGGTCAGTCCGTCGATGTAAGGAAGAGTAACAAAAGGTTGAACGTCTTGTCTGTTATGTTGAGTAGAGTTTTGGGTATTGTTATTGTCATCTTGTATGTGGGAATGAGGTAACAGTGGAGTATTATTATTGTTATAAAGCAGTTTGTTTATTAAACTACTAGGGTACGAATTTTCTTTTAATATACGTGATAGCTTTTTAATATTTTTATTAACAAAATCTGTATGTGATATTTTTTGGATTCTATTTTTCATTCCTAAAATAAAATTTATTTTCATTTTTTTCGTATGTTTTGAATAATAATTGAGATATCTATCTGAATTTGTTTCTTTTTGGTACCAATCTAGTTTTAGAATATTTTCTCTTGTTCTTATTATTTTCGTGTCCAAAAATGCAATTGAATTATCTAACTCTTCTTCTACAATGTAATTTATCAGTTGAGATGTTGTCAATGCAATCAGACGTATATTGGTCAAACTAGTCAACGCCTCTGCCAACGAATAACTCAACACAAAAGTGACTGTAGACTAAAACCAAATTCCACTGCACTAAGTACTCATGTTAATAGACTGGACCACAGAATTGACTATGACAACCCTATTATTTTAGATAACGAAAGACAGCAAAAGAAAAGATTATTTCTGGAAATGTGTTACATTGCTATTGACAAACAAGCTATGAACAATCGAAGTGATATCAGTCACCTGAGCTCAACATATTCCTACTTATTATTCAAATCCAACAAACACAAATAAACACCTCAACTATCTTAGTTTCAAACTTTTTCTAAGATTCTTACATCTTCTGTTTTCTTACTTTTGTTTTTTCATCATTTGACAAAAATTGTTTATTTGTCAATAAATTCAAAAGAGGTCGTTTTTTAACAATCTTAACACACATTTTGTAAGTTAATATTGCCATTCTTAGTTTAATTTATATTTTAATTAATAATTGTTCTTTTTACTAGTCCTTGAAAATGATTTTAAATAAAACCGAAATATTGGAATTGTAAAGTGTTTTATTAAAAAGAAAGGACCGAAATACCCAATATTTCCAATTATATATATATATATATATATATATATATATATATATATATATATATATATATATATATATATATATATATATATATATATATATATATATATGTTACATTTTAAGTTTCCGCGGATATTATATGATACTTCACTACTTTTCCGGGTTTCACTCCGCGTATTCACTATTCGGCTCCTAGAGGAACCAGACAATGGTTGACGACGTTTCGGCAAGATCACACTTGCCATCTTCAGGTCACTTCTAACTTCCTTCTGCTTCGCGTGGTTACAGTCTACATCGTGTAACCACGCGAAGCAGAAGGAAGTTAGAAGTGACCTGAAGATGGCAAGTGTGATCTTGCCGAAACGTCGTCAACCATTGTCTGGTTCCTCTAGGAGCCGAATAGTGAATACGCGGAGTGAAACCCGGAAAAGTAGTGAAGTAATATATATATATATATATATATATATATATATATATATATATATGTTACATTTTAAGTTTCCGCGGATATTATATGATACTTTACCACTTTTCCGGGTTTCACTCCGCGTATTCACTATTCGGCTCCTAGAGGAACCAGACAATGGTTGACGACGTTTCGGAAAGATCACACTTGCCATCTTCAGGTCACTTCTAACTTCCTTCTGCTTCGCGTGGTTACACGATGTAGACTATATATATATATATATATATATATATATATATATATATATATATATATATATATTGATGCCTGTTAAGCTGTCACCTCCGTCATACAGAGGAGACGGCCTGACTTCCGGGTATTCCCGTGGATATATTGCTAAAAATTTGTTATATTTGTGATGAGGGGAACCTCTAGAATCCGAATCTCAAGAAAGGGGAAATTATTTCCCTTGTTTTATTTTGTCATATATAGAGTATACAGAAGATACGAACCGACCTCCAAAATTTATATATAAGAAGATACTTATAGTTCGCTGTTACCTCCAGCAGCGCTGCCAAGTGTTCGGAGGTCAGAAGATACCACCGTTATGTGCAGTTATATATACAGAGCGTTGACTCCACATTCCATAGATGCACATTTCATAAAAAGGTTCTCTTGTGGGTCTCCAGATGTTGAAATCGGGTGGTTTAAATTGCTCGCCGAGGGCATTTTAGTGGCCAGATAACAAAAGAAAACAAGCGAGCATTCTCGATTTACTTATTTTTTATTTTTTGAGTTATAGGAAATTGTCGTTTTGGTATTTCTTATGAATTGTTATTAAAGATATTAAAAAGCAGTTTCGACACTATTAAAGCGTCTTTATGAGTAGCACTGACTAGTTGAATAAGGCTTTTCTAATTATAATCATTGATTTCCGGTTTACTTCATAAAGTTGTATTTTTTAAATGAAAACTTTAGTAATTTGATTAGAAATACTTAGATCGGTGATATATTAGAAAGAAATTTCTTTCTATAATGAATTGAAAATATAACAAAACCAGAAAAAGGGAATTCTTTTGTTATTGTCAATAAAAGTCAATAAGAACGCAACCAGTACCAATATTGCGTATAATTAGTATAGCACATTTTTGAAATTTAGATGTATTAGACATAAATCAGTTATGTAACGTAGTATTTGTATAAATATGATATTCTATAAAGTTTCTTTTAATCTCGGGAATAACGGTTAAATTGAATATGCTTTTATCCAGATTCCATTTCGATTGAAATAAAGGCAGATACTCTTTCAATTTTTACTAAACTCGATAAGAGTTTAATATAAACAAATTAAATATTGTGTTTTTTACAACAAATGCTTGTTGTTTCCGAAGTCACGCACGTATCATGTAGGACCATTGAATTTCCCGTGATTTGATTAACAAAAAGAGTTACCAACTTTATTAACATTAAAACAAATCGAAACACAACAAATTAATCAACATTTTTATAGAATTTTTGCTTAAGACATTTTTTCCAGCATTTGTTGATCTAACGAAATACAGAATACGTATGTTACACTGTTATACATGTACCTACCTCTTGTATTTATGTTTTAACTTATGTTTTAAATAAAGCACTTACTAACGACAAAACATGTACGTTTTATGAAACGTGTACTTTAATTTTGATAACATTGTATAAACCATAGATAAATAGTAGGTATATTGCGTTATCAGAATTAAAAGTGGCAGTTTATTTGACGCTTAATTATGTTAGCATTCGCAGCTCTCCATTTAAAACAAAATACCACTATAAGCTTTTGTTTGAAACAATGTTTATCAATCTTGGCACAACCTCAATATCCGAAAATGGCCCACTGCTAGACTAAAGTAGGGATGATAATTTGATACCAAGCTTGGTCTCAGACATGGAAAGATCAGAGTTACCCAATATTGGTTGTTATTGGCTAAAACCAATTGGTTATGCAATGTTTCGGACAATAAATGACACCGATATCGCAATAAAACTAATGTTAATGTAGTACCAAGGCTGGTAATTGCGAAACAAAGCAACTATTACACAATCCTGTTCCTTTAATGAATGCTAGTGCAAACAAGCAACGAAGTCTACCATTACTGTTTCGCCGTAACTGAATGCAAAGTCGATTTTTGTGTTGGATATAAAATGTTCATTAACAAAATAAATACGAAGAAATCGAAAATTCGTATAAATGATTAATGTCTTAGACTCTCAACACATATTGAGACCGTACAAACCTAACACTTTCATAGTGTACGTCTTCTTGTGCAAATACATATGTACAGTCGGTAAGTCAATATAGTTTACACTTTAGTCTTGCCAGTGTAAGTTTAAGTTCATAAAAATTCAGTAGGTTAGCAACCACTAATCCATCTTTACAATAAACCACATTTACAGAAATTTAGCAAAATATAATATGAATATTGACCCAACCTTAGCCGAAGGGTAAGAAACCAAGATTTTGAATTTTGAAGATTGCTAAAACTGGAGTTAGTTTAGCGAACCTAAGATTCAAAGTTGGCTAAGGTTTTGGGTGATAAGTATGTAACCGGCACTTGATATGTAGAGATTGACTAAAGGTAAGTACTCACAGCAGCGGATCCGCAGGCGGATGTCATACGATTGGTCGGTTTGAGTCAAATCGACTCAATCCGACCAATCGTATGACATCCGCCTGCGGATCCGCTGCTGTGAGTACTTAGCTTTAGACTAGCTAAAGCAAATTAGCGAAATAGTATCTGATATTTGACTTAAGTATATTCTATGGGTAACTGGCATTGACCTAACGGGTGAAAATTGGCTGAAGCTTGGGCAAGTTGTAAGGAATCCTGATTCGGTTTCTGAAAATTGGCTCCGACTTGTACAACGTTTAGTGAACCGAAAATTAGTATCAGGTTGTTGATTAACCCTCGAGTGACAATTAAACAACCGAGACTCAGAATCTGAAAATTGCTTGAAACGTGGGTGAAAATCGGTGCAACACACCGCTGGAAATATAGCGCTGCAGCAGTTTTCACAGCCGTCTTAGATTTAACAATCACCCAAGCAATAATATTGTTTGAAGTACATCATCATTTTATACATATAAAACGCTTAAAAATAAATACATATTAAATATGAGTTAGAGAACCAAGATTCGATATCTGAAAATTCGCCTACACTTGGATCAATGTTTAGAAAACGACATTTGACTGTCCAGTATTCAGCCACGCTGGGGTTTATTCAAAGACCTTTGTTTTAATTTTTTTTCTTCTAATAAAAAATTGTTGGTATTGCTAGACTAAACTTCTAATCATAGAGAGGAGGCACTTTTACCCTAGTGGAAAAAAATAGTATGTTTTATTTGGATTTAAAGTGACTTTGTTTGTTGCTATTTACGAGCGATAAATAACTCCGCCTAAATAATAAATAAATAATAATCTTATCATGTGAACAACTCCGCTATAGGGTAAATACAAGTATTTTACTTAATTGGGCTCGATTCCTATAAGGAATCTAAATAGAATGACTTTAGGAGAGTTCACGCATCCTAGCTGCGATGTGCAAACGGGTTTTCCAAATCAACTATGTAAATTGTTTGACAATTACTTTAATTGTAATCATAATGCATCAATCCTAAATCCAAATATAAAATGCAGGGAAACAAGATTGGGCGATGAAGATTTTTCACCTATCTCTGCAAATGAGACTTGTTTCCAACTCTTCTTATTTCATTATGTCCAGCTGTTAACAAGTGTCCAGTCCTCATACTAAGGTATTCCTTGATCAGTGGCGACATAGATCTGGAGCTCATGTCCATTTCCTTCGCCAACAAACGAATAGGATAGGATGTTAGTATAGGATTTTTTTTACGAATAGAATGTTATAAAAAGAAACATTTTTGATTTATAGTTATTTATGTTATAAATCCGGCAATGAAACTTTACAGAACGAGTTTGATCTCTGAAGGAAGACAGAAGTCGCGTCTGAAATCTTGAAACGATAACTAAGGAGAATCATTTACAGGACCTATAACGTTTTTTTTCATGTGTTGCAATTTTTTCTCTTTGAACGAAAGTTCATTCATCCCCTGCTTTATAATAATCTAGTCATTCTATATAGTAGAGTAAATTTTTGCAAAAAACATGCCTAAGTTCTTATTTTTTACTATCTAAAGATAGAGACTTGAAATCTTCTGTAATGCCTTCAGTACTGGACCAGTATAAAATGTACTATGTTTAAAATGGTGGCACGCCCCCCCTAGTGGTTGAGACCCCCATTTTGTACCCTTAATTTAATAACGCAACCAAATTGAGCGAAATTTATGTTGGGAGGGTTCTTGGAGCCACTGATTATGAATCCAATGAGAAAATTGAAAAATTCAAAATGGCGGTCCTAAAATAACGGCCTTTGAGATTCAGAATGCGATTTACGCCGTTTCTATTGATTTTAGAGAAAAATTCATGTGATTTTGCAAAGGAATACACTATCTCGATTACCTTATTATGTAACCCCTTTGCTCTGCCCTAGTAGTAAAGTCAATTTTTGCATAAGTTCCTATTTTTTACTATCTAAAGATAGAGACTTGAGATCTTTTCTAATGCCTTCAGTACTGAACCAATATAAAATGTAATATGTTTAAAATGGCGGTTTTACCCCTCGGGGGTTGAAACCCCCATTTTACACTCCCTATTTAATAACTCGGGAAGTTTTCCATTAACTTGAGTGAAATTCATGTTGGGGGGGTTTTGGTGTTCCTGATTATGAGTCCAATGAGAAAATTAAGAAATACAAAATGGCGAACTCAAAATGGCGGTATTTGAGATTAAAAATGCGATTTACGCCCGTTTCTATTGATTTTAGAGAAAAATCCAAAGAGTCAAAAAGTGTTTAGAATGTAATCTTGCATAGGAATACACTATTTTGGTTACCTTATTATGTAACCCCCTTCAATCAACCCTAGTGGGCATCTCAGTAGGGGAGAGTGAAGGGGTTACATAATAAGGTAACCGGAATTATGTAATCCTATGCAGAATCACATTCTAAACACTTTCTGGCTTTTCTCATTTTTCTCTAAAATCAATAGGACCGGCGTAAATCGCATTTTTAATCTAAAGTACCGCCATTTTGTGTCCGCCATTTTGAATTTTGTGATTTTCTTATTTGATTCATAATCAGCGACCTCACAGCTCCCTCAAACATAGTTTTTGCTCAACTTGGTTGAAAACTTCCCGAGTTGTTAAATTGGGAGCTTAAAATGGGGATTTCAACCCCCCGAGGGGGCGTGTCCCTATCTTAAACATATTACTTTTGATATTGGTCTAGTACTGAAGGCATTACAAAAGATTTCAAGTCTCTATCTTTAGATAGTAAAAAATAAGAACTTAATGCAGAAATTGACTCTACTACTAGGGCAGAGCGAAGGGGTTACATAATAAGGTAACCAAAATAGCGTAGTCCTTTGCAAAATCACATTATAAACACTTTTTGATTCTTTGAATTTCTCTCTAGAATCAATAGAAATGGTGTACATCGCATTCTCAATATCAAAGGCCGTTATTTTAGAGCCGCCATTTTGGGTCTGCTATTTGAATTTTTGAATTTTCTCATTGGATTCATAATCAGCGACCCCAAGAACACTCCCAACACAACTTTGCTCAATTTGGTTGCGTTATTAAATCAGGGATACAAAATGGGGGTCTCAACCACCAGGGGGGCGTGCCCCCATATTAAACATATTACATTTTATATTGGTCCAGTACTAAAGGCATTAGAAAAGATTTCAAGTCTCTATCTTTAGATAGTAAAAAATAAGAACTTAATGCAAAAATTGACTATACTAATAATAAAAATACGACACTTTATGTTAAACTGACGTTTGTTTAAGCCTTTCAGTACGTAAAGCTTCATGTCAAGATTATGACGTAAGGTTTTATTTTCCGCTACAATATGGAATTTAATAGAAAATATGTTTTAGTCGTAATTATGTAAAAATATAAACAGTTAATATTTTTTATTTCATTTCGTATTTCAAACAATTCTTTATATACCACAATTAGTAATATAAAGTATATCTTGATCTCCGTTGTCAATGATACCGGAGTTCAAGACGTTCTTGATCTCCGTTGTTGTTGGCAACGTAAATAATTTGATGTTGCATTATAGCCACATGCATGCATGCTGCTGCTTTTTATCTCCTTAGTTACGAGTATGATGACACAGACAAGGCAACTTGCTTCTTTATACAATAAATTCGGATGGATTTTAAAAGGGAGAAATTAGGATTGAAATACGAAATAAAATAAAACAACTTATGCAATACGGAGATCAAGCTTCTTTAAATCCTCGAAGATGTTATAACGCCTCGACTGGCGCCTCGGCATTATACATCTTCTTGGATTTAAAATATCGCTTGATCTCCTAATTACATAATATATATTACAAAATGAGTATTTCAGACTTATTCTTTCCTTCATCAAATGTAAACATAGTTAGAATGTCAATGAAAACTTTATTAACCGGGTAATTTGGTGAAGTTTGCAAACTACATACCAAATGTTACATTATTTTGCTTAGTAAAATTATTTTTCTTTGAAAATTTATTAATTGTAATACTAAATCTTTTAAATCTTTCTTAGTGGATGCGAGAATGAATATATCATATGTCATATGACAATTCCTAAAATAATAATCAAATAATAATAATCCAGTAAATCCCAAATGATCATTTTGGAAAAAGATGAATTTTTTATTTATACATAATTATGGCTAAAACGTAATTTCCTATTTAATTTTTTTCATATCTCAAAGAAAGTCGTTTTCAATTCAAAACTTTTTAAATGAAATAGAAATTATTATTTTATTGTTCTTAAGTATCATTAACTATTTAAAAATGACGTACAATTCAAGAGATCCCTTAAATTTTCTGAGTAGTTTACAAATATTTATTTACTATACCCAAAAAGTGTCTGTAAAAATTCAGGTAGCGTGAAATGGCCGAAACTACGCCAGGGGTACTGGTTTCGATGGAATTCTATATACCTGAGTGGTTTAGGTCTTGTACACAACGTTGCCAATGTGTGGAGCCTGCAACGTACCGTACATGATACAAAAAACAACATATACAGGCGGAGGTGACATCGTATGGCAATTATACAACTAACAGCGACGGCAACGCCAGCGATCTACAGCTGAACTAAAAATTTATTTTGTGAGTATAAGTATGACGTTATCACCTCCAGACAAAAATTTGAATTTAGGCTTCTAACACCATCTATATGCTTATACAGTCGAAAACAGGGCAAAACGTTGTGACCTCCGAAAACGGAGGTCACAACGTTATATATGAGGTGACAACGTATGCTGGGTATCTACTTTGGAGGTGACAAGGTACCCTTTATCAATATATATATATATATATATATATATATATATATATATATATATATATATATATATATTTGTCAAACAGCTTATACATACCCGTTTCGCTATATTCTACCGACTTGTCGGACCATTTTCGACGCTCTCAGACCCGGGCTTGGGTCTGGCAACGTTCTCCTATGTTATCGAGGTCTACAGGATAAGGTTTACCTAAAACTGCAATAAAGAAATATACAATTTGGGTTTGGAAAAGTAGGGTCTGTAAAAAGTTTTATACAACCGTAGTTCATCACAATGAACTATAGGGGGCGTCGCGCCTTTCTCAAGTGTATATCGTATATTTTTATACAAGACGCTATCAAACCCGCTATGTTCTACAGACTTCCTAAGCCCTGGATCTGGCAACATTGCCATGGCGCATATGTTAAGCTTTGTTTTATAAACGTTTGGTTATAATAGCTCGCATTTAATATTTGATGGAGAAAAGTGACGTAAGAATTACATTAGCTCGTATGCGAGTTCTTTTCACATTTGTAAATAATCCTCTGGCTGAAAAATTGAAGGTTTTAATATTTATTAATAATAATAATATACTTTATTTATAGCATATAACTAGATAAATTCCATGTAATACATTATAATTTCTTAAATATTAATGTAATTTATTACATATTTTTTACACTGTTTCTTAAATAATGTTAAAGATGTACAGTTTTTTATATTAGCTGGAAGTGAATAATATTCAACTAAACCTTTATGAAACAGATTATTTTCTCCTATATTTGTTGTTACTGTATGAACATAAAAATTATTTCTACTTCTGGTATTATGATCATGAACATCTTCTACGAATAATAATTCATTTAAAATGTGCTCTGGATATATTCGGTTTTTTATTTTAAATATTATTGTCATCGTATTATAAGTATATTTTGCTTAACACTTAACGAAGATGTAACTTGCAACATTCTTCTTATGCTAGTATACCTACTACATTTTAATATTATTTTTAACGCACAATTTTGTTTTTTTTTTTAATTGATAATTTCAGTATTATTTAGGAGGTAAAGTATACTAGCACAATAATTAAAATGGGGAAGTATTATTGTTTTATATAGTTATAATTTAGACCACTTGCTAAGCTTTTGGCTTGTTCTACCCATGAAATTTACTTTTTTTGCAACTTTACTGATAACATAGTTTGAATGACTAGAAAATGTTAAGTGACAATCTATTATTACGTCTAAGTACTTCCGCTCATAAACTTGTTCTATTTTTTGACTATTAATTTGTATTCCCACATGACTAGATGTATCAATTTCGTTAAACTTATTTTTTATTATCATGAATTTTGTTTTATTTATACTTAAAGAAAGACTATTTTTACCTAACCAGTTATATACATTTACTATAATTCATCATTGATGATATTTATTACTTTTTCAACATCATCTCCTATAAAATATATTAAAGTGTCATCTGCAAATAATTGAATGTTACATTTTTTAATTACATTAACAATATCATTTATGTATAGTACAAATAAATCAGGGCCTAATACAGTTCCTTGTGGAACGCCAAAGGTAGTTTTTTTTAGCTGAAGATGTACTATTAAAGTATCTAGTTTTTTTAAATCTGTTTTTGAGATATTCACTAAACCATTTTATAACTATTGGGCCGAACCCATATCTTTTTAATTTCAATTATAATAGATCTCTATTAATAGTCTCAAAAGCATGTCTAAAGTCTAGAAAACTACACCTATCACCTTCTTCTTGTAAATAGCATTTTTCCATTTAGAAAGAACTGATTGTATTGCACTTTCACATGAATTATTTTTCCGAAACCCTGATTGAAAAGGTGTTAACAGTTTGTTCACTTCAATGTAGTCACGAAACTGGATATTTACGATGGTCTCTAATAATTTTTCATAAGTTGGCACCATGTTGATCGGTCTGTATTCTTCACATTTGTTAGTGTTGGTTATCTTCTCAATGGGGATGATATGGGATGTCTTCAAGGTTTCTGGGAAGGATCCACTTTCTAGACTCATTTGAATTAGATGCAAAAATCTCTGTCCTATTACATTGAAAGCTAATTTAAGAATCTTTACTGTAATACCATCAACACTACTATTCTTATTAGGTAAATTGTTTATAATTTTTTTTAACTCCAAAAACTCTATTGGTAAAAATTTTTCGAACTTGCAATGATGTACATTAATGTGGCTTAAATCAGTTTCAATTTGGGTTAAATTTGTTAATGTAATAATTTGTTGTAGGCTGTTAATAAAGTAAATATTGAATTTTTCTGCAATTTGAATTTCCTTTTTTTCTAACTCATTGTCAAAAATAATACCTTCCTTTTTTGTCTGTTATGGCCTCCTTTAATTAATTCTTTAACTGTTTTACACATTTTTTTGTTCATGTTTACGAGTAGATAATATCCTGAACTTTGTAAAATATCAACATTAAACCACGCCCCCAGATGGATTTTGTCGTTTTATTTTCAAAAACTGTTTTGTTATGGACTGGTTGTTAAGTGGGTTAGATAGAATAATAGTTATTTATTATACAAGACGATAAAATTTTACTTTATCTTCGAGAGCGTTTTTTAGCGTCGAGACGTCAGTCGAGACGCTAATTACGCTCAAGAAGATAATGTGATTTTATCGTCGTGTGTAATACAACATTTTTTTCTATAGCAGGACTTCAAGTTCAAGGGAAAAATAACATTTCAAAGAAAATTACAATTTTTGTCACAAAAATCGCAATTGTGTTGCTCCGTTACTATGGATTACTTTGTCAACAAATTTTTCATTCTGCTTTTTGCGTTTTGTACGAAATGTACGGCAAAGATTTAAAAGAAGAGGAAGAAGAAGAAAAACTGCCTTCCGACATCGAAGATGCGGTGTTGGAGGCGATTCCGCCAACACAAGGAGGCGATTTCCGCCAATGCAACAATGAGCATTCGCTCATTGTTGCCTGAAAAATCTAGGAAGATGTATGAGAAGGAATACCAGTCCTTTAAAAAGTGGAAAAGCATCAAGAATATCAATAGTGTGAGTGAAAAAGTGCTTATGGCGTATTTTTCTGAAAAGGCAAAGAAAATGAAGCCATCGTCACTATGGTCGTATTATTCGATGCTGAAGCGTACGTTGTTGGTGAATGAAAATTGTGACATTTCCAAGTAAGTAATGCTTTCGAATGTAATACCATATGATATCATAAAATCTGTACAGATTCGGCAAGTTAACTACTTTACTGAAAAACCTGAGTGGTGGGTACAAAGCTAAAAAGTCCAAAATCTTGGAGCCAGATGACATTATTAAATTTCTGACAGAAGCTCCGGATGACGTTTATTTGTTCATGAAGGTTAGAGTTTTATAATAATAATTATTATTGCTGGTCTATATTTGTGTTTGGAATTGCAGGTTATTGCTGTTTTTGGTGTGCATGGAGCGACTAGGTCCGATGAATTGCACAAGTTAGAAGTGTCAAATGTGGACGACAGAACATCGGTGATAGTCGTTTCATTATTTGATACTAAAACTAAGCAGGATAGGTCTTTTTGTATTACTGACAAAGAATGTGGAGTGAGTTTATTGGAAATTGTGAGAAAGTACATAGCCTTGCGACCCAAAAACGTACCTCACAATAAGTTTTTTGTCAACTACCGACAGAAAAAGTGCACTACGCAACCGGTGGGGATCAACACCATATATAAGATCCCCAAGAAGATTGCGGATTTCCTGAAGCTACCAAATTCAGAAATGTACACGGGGCATTGTTTCCGTCGTTCTGCAGCCACCATGTTGGCAAACTCTGGTGCTGATCTGGTTACACTGAAACGGTTGGGTGGGTGGAAATCGTCATCCGTTGCAGAGACATATATTGAAGAGTCGGTAGGCAGTAAGATTGCTGTATCCAAGCGTATACTTGGTGGACCAGAAAATACATCCAGTACCGCTGTACAATTGTCAAAGCAAACAATTACAAGTTGTGCTGTTCCAAAAATAGATGTTTCTAATAATGTTAATTGTACAATTAAAGTTATTGTTAATAAACCTTCGAATTAATATTAATTCGAAGTTAATAACCCTTCAAATTGATATTAATTCGAAGGGTTATTAACAATAACTTCAATAATTGTACAATTAACATTATTAGAAACATCTATTTTTGGAACATATGTTGAAATGTGTGTAAATCAATTGAATAAAAAAAAGTTAAAACATTTTATCTACCCTTGCTGTTAAAGTGTTACTTTATCTACCCTTGCGGTTAAAGTGCAACTTTATCTACTCAAAAAAGTTGATAAAGAAGTAGTTTAACATCTGCTATAGAAAAAAGCTTATTTAATTGGCGCATGAATATATATCATACAGGATGTTTCACTTAAGATTCGTATCCTCTGAATAGGTGGTAGTACACATAAAATACAACAAAAAAGCTGAAAATCATTAGTGTCAATCTTTCATAATTACCGAAAAAAGAATGGTTTTTGAAAAGTGGGTAGCAGGTCACTGGTCTAAGAATCACATTTGGAGCTGGATTTGCCTATCTGATACATTGACGCAGCTGCTTCTAGGTGATGTCGCAGTTTGTTTTGACTATAATTTCCAGCAGTTCCCAAAAGTTGACATTTTTAGCAAATTTTTGTCGATTTGCGTAAAAACAAAAAGAGTTTTTTGTTCCTATTGATGAATACTATCACACATGCAATTTATACGAAAGTTGAGTAAAACACCCTGTATGTAGACCAACAATTTCTACCAATACATTTGACGGAGCAACTTTAGAACATAACTTATTGCGATCTTGTATTCGTCATCAAGTACTTAGCTAAGAAAAAAAATGTTGAGTTCGCAGTGCAACCTTAGCATCACTTCTGCAAAATTCATGAAGCGATGTTGTTGTTATTGTTCGTTGTAGTATTATGATAATTTTGCAGTAAAAAGAATATCTTTAGTAGAATACCCTGTACTGGACAATTATTTTATAGAAACCAAAATGTATAGGGCATTTCACCTTGTTTTGAAATCTTTATTACTTCGTTTGTACGTCATACTGCATGACGTTTTACCTTTATTTTCTTTCTGCATTTTATAGAGCATTATTTGACTTGTCACTATTCGACTTGGGTCAAGTATACCTGTTTTGTGAAGAATTAAATTTTGCATTCAATGGTGTATTCATTAAACATATCACTAGCACAGAATTCCGTACCTAGCTGTAGCGGGTACGCTACAGCTACCACAAGCACAAAATAACACTAATGTATGTTCTAATAACAACTGTCCTTCAACACAAAATTTTATCCAAATTGCATTTGTGACTTTTTTATTTTGAAGGTCTATAGCTTTGTAACATTTCATTTTTAAACATAGATGTGTTGTGCTTAATGGCCTATTTTGATAAAAGGCATTGACCCTCAGGAATTGGCATCATCTGCTCGAGATATCCTACATGTAAAATGGGTGAAGTCCCATTTAATGTTAAATATCTAGCTACATTTTAAAGCAGGCGTGGAATTAAGTCGTGAACTTAGAATTCCAAAACAATAACCATTCAAGAAAAAAATTACTCGATACGAATATCAATATAAAGAACGAAGTAAGAGAGATCCAAAAACCCTGAAGTACCCTGTACGTTTTAGGTTCACTAAAAAGATTGATTAGTACAAGGTATACCCCTAAAATGTATCTTGCCAATACGAGAATTACCATATGACTAGCCCCAATAATAATGATAATATCGCCTCGTAGATTTTGCTGGAGATGCTGAGATAGAAGAAGACTGAACCAGGGCGTTCGATGCTCAACGAGATTTCCATAGCTATTTCATGATGAACATCAAATCACACAAAGTTATGCTCGAAGCTTCTCGTATAATATGTACCGATACAAATTATTTGTCTTGTGTGACATATGATCGTTTTTCGATTACACAGAAACAAGACAACATGCACAAAGTTTTCTTAGCTTTTTGGTATGAAAGTTAAATAAAATCCTATTTTACCTAACTGGCTCCATTTTGATAAACCTAATAGTTTCTGAAAAAACAGTAAAAATCATCTGGGGGCATGGCTTACCCTCATCAGCTTCTCTGGTTCACCTCTTTTGAGTAGTAACTTTTAAGGGGTTATTTAACATATCACAAAGAAGCCCAATCAAAAATGCAAGGATCTACCTCAATTCCACTCTATTTTTACTAATTTGACTGAACTGTTACCGTGTATTGTGTAATTGTATTCTTGTAAACAAAAATAATCATGTTAAAATAAATGATTTAAAAACAAATTATTGAAAAACAATTATTTGCATAAACCTTATGTATTTTAGAACAAAAGAGGCTCAATGCTTTTTTCTCATATTAATAATAATTTTCAGAGTTACATCGTTTTACGGAAAACGTTAATTTTTCTGCGTTTAAGGTTATTTATGGAATTTACGAACAAATCAACAAGAATAAAGATCACTTATGTGCTAAGCATCTCGAAATCATTACGTCAATCGTAATTTTATCTCTGATACATTCGGCAACGTTGCTGGGTTCGGTAGGGTAGGTAGGCTTGCTTAAAATTATACAAATGGGTCTGTAAACACTGTAATATGTATCGGGTTCAAGAACGACTGTCAAATATCACCAATATCTTTTTTTCATATATTTTTACCCCTCGAGGATCTTAAATATTGCTTATCAGAAATAGATCAATATTATGTAAAACATACACATTTTAAAAATCATAAAATGCGGGTCTACTAACGACCCTACCATATAGCGGGTCCAACAACGTCGATAAAACCAATATATATATATATATAATAAACTTTTTAATAAGGGTATAGGTCAAATTTTATTCTTTTTATTCTATTTTTATTTTCATCGGCCAATATTTCGTAGATGATTATCTACATCATCAGGGCTCTACAAATGACACGTTAAGCAAATTATAAATTAAAAAGAAAAACTTACTTACTAGAAATATAAAGAATAACAAGACTCCACAAAAAGCATAAACCTCAAAAACTACAAAAACATTAACGATAGGTAACAATAAAATATAATATACAAAATTTTGATTTTAATTATACATCAAAAATATATATATATATATATATATATATATATATATATATATATATATATATATATATATATATATATATATATATATATATATATATATATACATACATACATACATACATACATACATATACAAACCGTATGTCTGCTTAAACATCTAATTCATATGGAAAATTTCTCGCTATGCTGGTAGTCGTGCTCTGTAGTTCAGTTGGTAGAGATACCACCTAGACAGTGGAGGGTCCTGGGTTCGAGTCCCAGCAGAGTTGTTGATAAATTTTTCTATATGAATTTGCATTCTAAATATTATTTAATGTAAAATCATTATTCAACTTAACAAAAATTAATTTCAACTAAAAAAAAAAAAAATATATATATATATATATATATATATATATATATAAGGCTCTACTTTAGTCCCCCAAAAGAGGGAGTAAAGTAGCACTTTTACTCCCTGAGGGAGTAAAGTGTTTCCATGACGACAACAACAAGTAAACAACAAAAAAAAGTAAGCGGTTCATGTTAGGATTTATTATCCTGAAACTATGTGATTGTGGCGTTTGCAGAGTTCAATTGTCAGAATGACATTAACGAAATATTCGAAAAAAATTTCAAAATTTTGAATTTTTGCGATTAAGTCCTTTAGGACGTGCAAAAAATAGCGTATATACCACTGGACTAAAGTGCCTTTTAATCCCTCGTGTTTTAAACTCACATTCGGGATTAAAAGATGCACTTTAGTCCCTGGGTATATAATATACTATTGCTTGCCACTTGTCAATAAAGTCAGTTGTGTCAGTGTCAGCAAAATAGTAGCGACGAGGAAAAGCACAAGACGGAGCAAAAGTACAGGGTGATCCAAATTGAGTGAAGATGGTTTGAATTTGGCGCCTTGGGTTTTAGTGTATTTCACGTTGTTAGTGTAGCACTACTGAAATATGTAGCGTCAGATTACAGCGGCAACTCGTCACTTTCCCGTTTACAGCGGTTTATTACAAGTTTATAAGCTATATTATTTTTCAGGCGCCACTGTAAAATAAAAGAAGGATAAAAATATCCGAAAAGTATTCATGTTGCCAACGTGACAATAATTTACCGCGGCGGGAAATTCAAACAGTCCTCAGTCAATTTGGATCACCCTGTATGTTGGTGACGTTAAATTTACGAGATTTGACATTTCGTTTTACACTAAATCTTAGGTTTAATAATCATCATGCACAAAAATATTCATAATTTAACATGAATTTGATAATGGACATTCATGTTATGTAAAAACGATGATATTAATGTAATATACAACTACGAAATTGTAATTTTGAAGGATGTTTAGGAGATATGTCAAAATGGTACGAAACGAACAAAAATTTAGTAGAATTCTCCTCATTTAATACTAAAACTACAGTGAAAATTTCAATCCGATCGACTAAGCCGTTTAAAAGTTATTGCAATTTAAAATAACTGTAATTTTACATGTGCTCTTATGGAGATTCGCTCACATAATAGAATAAAGTCGTTTCAATTACAGGAAAAAAAGCTACCAAACTTCCCAAATTTTTAAATTACGTAACTTGAACTCCATAGAACCGATTTTGCATAGTTTTATAAACATTCACTAAACGGTTGTTGAGAAAAAATTATAAACAAGCTGAAAATCTGGTGTTTACTCGATAAATTAATTGGTGTATAAGAAAATGCGGCAACACTGTACTCAGCTGAGAGCTATAGTTTCCGTCGAGCGCAGTGGCGTGCTGTTAAAAAGGGGCTTGTAAATTACAGCCAGATCCAATATCCACTATGAGCAAATGAGCTTCAATTCTGAAATAGCAATAATGTAAATTGCAAATGATGCCTATAAAGTCTTAATTTGTGTGTTAGTAGTTATAATTACTATAAATAAAATAAAATCATAACTACACATTATTTGTCCTAACCTACTACGTAGTTAGGTAGTATATGGAGTCGCTACTTAGTTATTTACTACAGTTAATTGCTTCCCTTTTGGTTTTTGTAATCATAATTTAGTTAAGACTATAATAAAGTAACACAAGAATAATAGTAAGTTCTATGACCTATTTGATATAGGTAGTAGAAGGTAGTTTCTGTGCTTGCTCTAGCCTTTAACAACAATTACAATAGTTTAGTACAAGTTTAGTTACAATAAACTTGTGGTAAATTAAATAAGTTTATGTGAGTGACGTGTTTCAAAAAAAAATCGTTGGTGCCCATTTCTTGAGTTTTGGAAATTGTATAAATTAATGAATTAATGAGTCAGCTAAATCGGTAAAGTTAAGAAATTGACCCCTACTTATCTGTTGTTCGGAGTCAATATATATTACAATACTTAAAGCTAAGATAGTTGCAGCTGCAGCTTCCTGATTTTTCCGATGAAAGCAATTTGTCCTTTTTGTTATTGTAGTAAGGTGGATCGGAATCCACTGAAGTACCGCCAAACGCGAATTTATAATAAAAAAAGACCATGGAATGCTTTAGACTTGATTTTCTGCTGGATATAAATATTCCTAATACTCATCTGCACTACTACATGACAAAAACACAGATGTATTTTTATAGAATTTATTAGAATTATATAATTATAATACTTATGCTATGCCTAGTTAATACAAGTGTTTAATATAATAGTATAAAAGTTATTTACTTTTAATTAATAATAAGTTCTAAGTTATTCATTTTTAAATTTTAACATGCTTCTAACTCTGTTATGCCAGGACATATCCAGTTTTTTGGTAGTTTCACGATTTCGTGAACTGAAGTTTTTCAATTCGTCCCTTGCTTGCAATTGAGATAAGGTCTCTTCTGGTTCTAACATGTTTATGTACCCCCGTCAGACGTTACAGCACTGACATACAAAACATGTGACATAACCTAGCTTTATCATAACTTAAAATTTAGATACCTATGAAATGATATTTGATTTTCCTTCATATCGTATCTTTTGCACAAAACACATTGTCGCACCACTATTTAAATTAAAATAGTCACAATAACTTAAAAACGAAACACACAGAAAACAAATTAGCCAAGATGGAATATTCGTGTCGCGGCGAGTAAACCACTAAACACTAGGATGGGATTCGGCTACGTTCGGGTACGCATATCGTTTTGTGCTTTGTGTAAACAAACCATGCAGGCTTCAGAAAATACTTAAATAGCTCCATCCATCTGGTTTATAAATCCATGATTTCAATCAACTGCTGACTGATGCCCAAAGCTTTTCTCTTAATTTCTTAATTATGTAAGAGAAAATCAACATTGTTGTCACGTTTTCTATGTTTTATAGAACGTTGAATTATTAATATTAAACATATTTATCATTTAAAATTATAAAGAATAAACAATATATTAGTGTTTTAATTTATACTCGAGCATAATTAATAATTATATGTTCATAATTGATATAGATTTAGCATTGTAACTATCAATTTACTTCGTAATGTGCTGTAAAACGAAGATAATCATGAATTTCTAATTTTCAGTACTTTTGCCTCCGATTGTACCTCCCAAACATCCTTAAACAAGTTTTATTAAAATGACGAAACACTGCATCTGGTGATTTTTTTCTTTATTAAAGTTTGTGCCTGGTTTGCTCCACGATGTCGCTACTATTTGAAATAGAGGGGCTATACGTTTAGTTAATCATTATTATGCGGTCAACACCTAAGACGTGTTTTTTTCGCAATTGGTTCTGGTCTCGGTTCACAGCGGTTGACAGGTGTTTGACAGATTTTTTGACAGCGGTTGCTCTTCGGGTCTGTTTGGTTCGGAAGCACTCGGAGTCATGACGTCAAGTGACGATTTTTCCAGGAACTCAATCGAACGGGTTGGTTCTGAGATCGGTTGCTCTTCATTGTTTACAAACAGTATTCTAACCTTTATTAATAACAATAACTTGCATTTATTAATCTTTTATTATTACGTAGATTTTGAATTCCAAATGCATACTTGACAATAAGTCTATCATAATGTATTCATTTATCATGAAGAAAGACGTCCCCATAAAAGGTGTCATATTACATATCTTAAGTGTCACTTCAACAGAAAAGTAAACTATGATTAGTGTAGGTTTTTTTATACTGTTATGTACAGAGTTGGATAACAATTACATAAAACTATTTTAGGTCTGTTGGTTTACCATGTACCGACTACACTGCCGGTGAGGTACGTGCAAAGTAGAAGGCACTTCAAATACAAATAATAAATGGAAGAGATAAGTGAAACAGCAAAGAATTAATAAGAACAATATAATCTTACCTTCGTACAAACAAATATGAGTTGAAAATACTACAGTGATAAGAGATATTACAGAAGAATTATGCAAAGGGTTGTTGAAGAAAAACATAATTACAGAATGTGTACGTAAAACTGCTAGTTATAATAGATGTCTATAGTTATTTGTCTACCAAGTTTAGAACCATTTGGAGAAAACAATTGTATTTTTTGTTGCAGGCAACTACTATTTAATTACGAACTAAATAATTTCCAACCAGCTGTTGCAAACAGACCCAGCTACTTACAGTAATTGAATCATGAAAACCTACTAGAAACAAAATAGTTGTTTTACTAATAGGGCTAAAAGAGTCCCACGCATTGAAGAAGAGACTGTAATCGAGACAAATATACTGCACATTGTGTGAAAAAGATTAGACTTATGCTCATTATCTAGTTGTAGTTAATTAATGTTATCCACTGTATATTTATGTATATTAGGTTCATTGTTAACATTAATTACTCATGTGTAATAGTTTATATTATATATCATATACTGACTTGGTTTAGTTAAAAGTATACATCCACTGTAGTACAAGATATTGGGATTTTATACCCATTCTATAATAGTGTATAATAAGTAATATTCATTTCATATCTAGTGATTGAATGAAATACATGCAAAATACATAACGGCTAGTGTTTTAGAATATTAACTCGGTAAATACCATAGTGGCTGTGGAGAAATCTTTGTATGTGAGAATAGTTTTAGTATTATGTACTATGGTACTAAAAATGCACTGCTTTGGCAGGATTTTCTACATGTGAAGATATTGTAATAAACATTATGTTCTATTAAATGTACAACTTTTATCCTAAAAATTTACTGTACTGTACATTAAATTTTATTAAATATTAAGAGTTGTTATTTCTATTTGCTGTTCTATAACCATATGTGCAGTAATACGTTATTTTTTCCAAAGGCAAGGCCCTCCCTGAGTAAGTGGTAGAGAGCTTGGCTCTCAATCCAAGGAACGGATCCAAATTTCAATTGGGGTAGGATTCTTAAAAATTCAGTACAATCATATTTGAGCTAAATAGTTATGATGTGGAAGTTATGTAAATGATAGGGTGTGACGGAACATAATTTACTTGTTATATGTAGTAGCCCCATTGCACTGTCATAAAAAGGAAAATGAATTATGTAAATACATATCTTTGTAAAAGTACATTATTCAATATGTATATAATGCCCAATTCATCTAAATACATATCTTCTACGATAAAGTAATATTGTCCTTTTCATAAATGTATATTTCATCTGAGATTATGGTTGAAAGGAAATAAAAAAAACAAAGATTACTTCATTTAATGCTTTTATTTTTGTATGAGGCATATGCATTTTTACAATTTTGTAATTGTTTTATTAGTATCAACATCATGTTTCTAAAATGTAAAAGAATCCCTAATAACCTTCCGTATGTCAGTGTACCCATGTATACAATAATATGACTGTATTACCTAAATATTTTCTATATCAGTATTGTCGTCAATATTGAGCTTGGAAAAATTAAACTCGTATATATGTATAGGTATATCTCAATTTAAATTATTTAATTCAACGTTCCTCTGCTTACATCTACCTACAAAATTCTTTTAAGCAGTCGAATGAAAATAGTGCAATACCAAATTTATGGCATACTCAATTTATGGTTATTATAACTGTAAATGTTAAGAAAAATGTTACAAACAAGCAGTAGCCTGAATGACCCTGCTCTTAAAAAGGTTTTAGCCAGATGTGTATTGTTCAGCAATGGATGAATATAATTACTAGTTTTAAACACCAAGAATGACATGTTTATTATACCTAATATACAAACAGGAAATGACAAAATTCATGGCTATGCTACTCAAAGAAGTACAAATACATCTAATTTTCTCTACTTTAACACATTCAAGAGATATTTATCATCAAAGTTCCAGTTTTGAAAACTATACAAATTTTTAAAATTTGTTACATTTCAACCATAGGTTACACAGTTCTTAACAATACCCTTCTCACAATTATTTCTAATATTGCTAAATTATAGTTGTACTCATACATTACGTGCAATAATTTTTGCTATTATTCTAATAAATTGTATATTAGCTAGTATTGCTCTGTAGCATCCAGTATGTATTTGTAATTTTACAATAGGGCATTTTAATTAAACCACCAAAAGTCTGATGATTATAAAATAATGTATTTCTAACAACTATAAACAAAGGGTTACAGATGGCAATATTAGACAAAATACACTACAATAAAGCAACTTAAATAATATACAGATTACAAACAGGAAATTGGTAATAAAGATAGTTTTATTGTTTATTTTTGTATTGAAAAACTCAGGTAGACTGACTACCCTATGGGAATGAATCACTTACTCTTTTTGAATTGATTTTGCAATATTCAAGCATACATAATTGCTGGCAGGCTGAACTAGAAACTTTTCTTTTACTTTAAAGATGTACAATTTTAGTTTAAAGATTTGATTGTTTTATCTTGATATCGAGTCCAGTTTCTCTTTAAAAGAAAGTTTGGTACACATGCATGATATAAAATTTTCAACCAAGCCTTTTGGCAGAGTTCCACATATTTCAAATCATAAAATGCACTGGTGAATCAGCAGGATATCTTAGAATTGTGTATTTCACTAATTTAAATGGTGAGAATCTCTTGATCCAGTCATGGAGCACCTGCCATTTCATTCAGTTAGAATGTTCAGTAAGCAAAGTTCAGCATCTGTATCGAATGATGTTGATTTCCATTTCTACCATATAACATTCATTGAAAAACGCATATTCCAAAATTACATTGTCCCATTTTTATTTAATCTCATGGTATAAATTCTGCCAGGTAGTTTGAATAGTTTATTATGCTGTAATTAAAACATGCTAGTAATAATAAATACAAGATGAAAACCTCTTTTGGTAATATAATAACTAAAATAATTACCAATTAAGTTCGTATTTCAGTGATTAGTCAGTACCTAATTTACAAAATTAAATCACTTTAAATAATAATTGTTCATCGTAATGATCTCTATTAGAACACTTGGAACTTAGTTTTAACTCAAGCATTTGGATAGGTACACCACAATATTCAATATCAAGCAATTAAACGTGTAACAAAAAATAGTGTGCGTTTGCAAACTTGATTAATTTAGTACGTAAGATGTAGTTTTTTAAATATCATCCAGCAGCTAATTTTGTTATAATAATATTAATATAATATGTTTTGACTGCTATTAATAAGAAAGTAGGATTTTTTAATACTTTGTTTACATGTTGAGGTTATGTTCCATGGAGCAGATGACCTTGGCTAAGGACCAGAATACAACCAAAACTTACCTGCATTTAGAACCTGCTCCCCGAGCAGGTTCTGAATTTGACAGACCAAAAGCAATTAAAATTGAAACCAGGTCGTATGTGACGTCATTGTTTTCCAATAGAACACGGTTGGTTACTGGTTTGACCGACCGGGACCAGAACCAAACCCAAAAAAACACGTCTCTAGTCGATCGAGATCAACTAGCTTTAAAGAACCAACATTGTTGCCGGTTTTAAATATCTAAAAGTGATTATATCTCCTAAAAGATCGATCGGAAAAAAATTAATTAGAGTTTTAACTCAGTTTTCGTCGTAGAATACCGTACTGGGGAGTTTTACCTATCGAATCATTACACCCTGTATTTGGCAAGTCCAAACATTCGGTGCCTTATTTGAAATTTGCAAATACCTCATGTGTAACGCCCACTTAACGAATCGACGATCAGATCACTTGCAAGAACTATCCAAAAATTTATCATGTGTTAAGAAGGCCTCTAGTTAAAATATGAGTAGCTGTTTATAAATAAGATATAAAATTCCGGGTGAAAACCCTTTTGGATATAATTGAATAGAAAGTGCAAGTACAATATAAAGTACAAGTGACGTATCTAACGGTAGTTTCTAACTGATTATTTCCATCACTATAGCAACACAGACAATGGTCCAATGAGAATTTGACTTTTGAACCAATCATTTTTGTTTATCTCGGATAAAAATTCGCTTCCTGTTGTAAGTGATAAAAAATTTTCTTTCCTGTTGTCACATTTGACAGTTCATTTTATCATTTAATGAAAATGACTTCGTCGAGATTTGGAAGTTCATCGGCATCGCAAATTTTTAATAATTGCACTTTTTATAATTGCTTTAATAAATAATAGGATATTGTCGTTGTTTGTTGTTTTTTTTTTGTTCTGGAAATAATCTCAACAAATATAACTCGACCTTGTTTTTTTCGATCGGATAAATTTTTTTATTTATCTACTCAAACTTTTTGTTTTTGATAAATTTACTCATTGAATTGGACATTTTTGTTCAAAGATTAAAACCCTCCAGCTACGCTGTCGGGCTCTAATCAGAACAAAAATGTCCAATTCAAATTCGTAAATTTATCACCAAAAAGTTTTTGTGAAATAAAAAAATTTATCCGATTAAAAAACAAGGTCTTGTTATATTATTACTGATTATTTCATTCTACTTCGTTTTTGACCAATCGCAAGGCTTTATTTTTTGGATTACAGCGATAATTCGATAATTTTTTATTGTCCTTTTCGACTGTTTTTATCTTCGTGACAACGCTGAAAACTAGCGTCACATGTGTCCCATTTTTTACTTTCATGTCAAATACTAATCTTTTTGTTAATAAGTAGATGCTTAAATAAACAACTGTATCATGAAATAATCTTACCGAATTACATGCTCGTGCTTCTGAAATTATCTGTTGTAATACTCAAGTTGATTAAAACGCAACACTCGTGTCATTTTTTAACAAATTTCCCTCCGTTGCACGTCGGGAAATTAAAACGTCAAAAAATGACACTCGTGGTTGCTAATCAACGTTCGTATTACAAATCGATAATTTCGAAGCACTCGTGTAATTACAAGTGATAATCTCCCATTACTTTTATTGATTATTTACAGGTTTCACATTTTTTGTATGTACAGCGACAGAAATAAGTAATGCGTCGCCTCCTATGTCCGCCTATTCAGTATGCAACACACCTTATACATTCAAATAAAAGAAGCTTAACTTTGTATTATTAAAAATAATTAATTTTTAATACATAGATAATATGAAAATTATGTATAAAAACAATAACATGAAAAGGGAATGTAAAATCTGCTAAAAAACAAGAAAAATCAAATTTAAATAAAGAATTATTTTAAGGGCTACTAGAAAGGAAATACTTCAATTTGTGTTTCTAGTTATCCGACTTCGTGGCCTGACGGCTACAACGCCGGTTTAGAGTAAAACGACGGTTGAGCTTCGTATCGAGTCCCGATGCGTCCATAGATTTTTTTTTAATTAAATTTTTGTATGTTAATATTAATCTCCTGATTACATTATTGAATCATACTTTTTCGGACTTTTTATTGGAATTTAGTTTTTAAAAACAGTAAATATCTGGGTATTTCTAAATATAAATTTTGCCAACAAGCAATTTTACAAAACGACCTAAACAAGGGAATCCTTGCCGGCTGGTTCTTCGAACTTACAAATTATATTGCACTCAATAGGTATATTCTATTTATCTCTCTTTAAATAATAGATTTTACAATTAGTTTAGTAGTGACTATATAGAACTTCTATTATTAAAAATAATTAATTTTTAATGCATAGATAATATGAAAATTATGTATAAACAGAATAACATGAAAAAGGAATAAAAAATCTGCAAAAAAAAGAAAAATTTTAAAAGTCACTAAAAAGAAAAGCCTTCCATTTGTGTTTCTAGCAAGTTGCCTTTGTGGCCAGATGGGTATAGCTCGTTTAGGGTAGTAGGCCGATTGAGCGTCCCATCGAATCCCGCTACACCCATAAGTTTTATTTCTTTAATAAATTATATTTTTGTATTATGTCAATATTAATCTGTTGATTACATTATTTAATCAGACTTTTTATTGGCATGCAGTTTATAGAAACAGTAAATATCATTTTAGACTGAGAGTAAGCAATTTTACAAAACAACCTTAACAAAGGAATCGTTGTCGGGTAGTTCTTCTAACTGCAAATTATGTTACTACCTGAGTTTTTGTCAATAAGTGCAAATATAAATGAATGACGTTACTTTTATTACACGTTTCCTGTTTTTATCTTTCTATTTATTTAAAAACTGTTATTTTAGAATTTTTGTTTTGCTTATAGGGTTTGAATTTAAAATATCTTCAGCTAGTGTTAGATAAAAGTGGAAAATTGTATGTTTTTTTATAACAGTGAAATTTATTTTGCTTTACAGTACCGGTAAATAACACATAACACGAGTGTACCCATGAAAACATACACGACATAATGATCACGAATGAATGATTTCGAAAACTAAAATCATTTTTTGAAGTCCGTTTTCCATACGACTACTTGCGTGTTGATGTTTAACGGGGTTGGCACGTTTAAAAACTTTTTTTAACTAGGTATACTTTAAAACATCAAGTAGGCTTTAGAGTTTAGACTATACATAATAATGTTCAATTTGTTTTAACAGTAAGTATAAGAGATAATATCAGATCAAAATGGAGCTTACAGTATTTGTTTTATACATTTCCTGAATCTATACTTAGTCATGAAATTATGTAGTATGCTATTTTGAGTATTCGATAACAGAAGAAAATCAGTATTGGATTTATACGACATATTTATTTATGTAATGAAAAAATCAAGGTATATCGGGTATATAATAACAATAACATTCATACCATACGAGAGTAACATTAAAACATAAGAAAAATAGACAACATATTGATTTTATGAAATATTTGAAACTTGAAATTATATAAAAACAAATCTATTTTAATATGCAAAAGTAATAGATGTTTGGTATTTGTTTGCAAGGGCAAAACATCTTAATATATTTAGAAAAAGAAAATTTGAAAAAGGCAAGAAGAGAGGGCCATTTAAAAGGTTTTACCTGAATATTTTCTGTCATAAATAGATTAAAAGGATTTAACTCAATAGTACTATATATAGCTAGCTCCTGTACGAGTGCCGCCAAAGGGCTTTGTCCATTCATTCTTTGCAATTAGAATAGTGTAATAAGATAATAACGTAATGAGGAATTACAATCACACAAAGAAAAACGTGGAAGAAAATGTCTAGTTTTGTACTGATATATTTATATATAATATTATCACTACTCTGATCCAATTGCATCGAAAATGGAATCTTTGTCTTTTAGTGAAAATACGCATAAGCAATATTATTCTACCGTGCTACTCGGTGCCTGCCAAATATACTTTTCAAAACCATAAATATACTATGACCGCTTAGACTATAAGTACTAAGGCATAAAGCCGGATTAAGCCACAGCTGGTAGAATGAATGGAAACCCTTGAATTAAGACACTACTTCTTACAAATATTTATGTCTTGATAGATTTACAATATTTTTAAAATACAATTTCCGGCAACCCCTTCTTGGGTGCTTTATCGTTTACAGTTACCATAAATTCTTTATCAGTTTTCTGCTGTGCTCCGTAACGACTAGTCGTGTTTCGTTTTGTAATTTTTCCGCAAATATTCAACTATGCCTAGACGTCCAGGTCAGAGAGATTCTGCCCTTGAAGTTCGAGGAAAAATAATAGGTTGGTGGGAAGCTGGCATTTCCAAGAGAGAAATAGCAGAGAGAGCAAATCTATCGGTAAGTAAAATTTGTATAATAATTATACAGTTTTTAGGAACTGAAAACAGAGGGAATTTTTTATGTAGTGTGGTTTAGAGTGTACTTAGGTGGTTAGTTTAAGTCTTAGAACTTTAGAAAGACTTCATTGCAAAATGGGTATGAAAGTTAGACTGCGAGCGAAAGCAAGTGCTTGGATCCTATAAATTTTGCAATTATTATTATTATTATATTAAAAAATGAATAATGAGATAGAGACTTAAAGACACATTTCGCTTTTCTAGATTTCACAAGTAAATAGATGGATCAAAAGGGATCAAGATGAAGCAGCAGAGGATAGACCACTTGCTACCCGCCCGCGAACTGGCCGTCCCCATCTACTATCCCATGAGGAGAAAGTGATAATTTGTAATCATACTCAAGAAATTCCTTTTTCCACTTCTGTTTCAATAAGAGAGACTTTTCGATTGGAATGTTCTCCTAGGACAATACGAAATATTTTACATAAACATGGTGTTCATTGCCGCAAACCGGCTAAAAAGCCTCTAATAACAGCAGAAGTCGCAGCGGTTAGAATCAGGTTTGCCGAAGCCAATTTACGTAGAAATTGGCAAAACGTGATTTTCTCTGACGAGAAAACCTTCTGTTCATCCGAAGATGTACCAAAAGTGTTGTGGAGGCGGAATAATACGTGGTACAATCCAGCTCATGTCCAAACTACAAACAGAAGCGGACGCATTTCATCAGCGTATTGGGGCTGGATGTCACACGCTGGCCCAGGTGAACTGGTAAGGGTCGGGAGAAGGTTTAATGCCGAAGGGTACCTAGAAATTCTCAATGAAGTTATGCTGCCATCCGTAAGGGCCATTTATCCTGAGGGCCCTATACTATTTGTACAGGATAATTCCCCAATACACCGAGCAGCAATTGTTCGGGAGTGGTTTAGAGCCCATCCAGAACTAGAAATCATAGAATGGCCGTCTCGTTCACCAGATCTAAACCCAATCGAGAATCTGTGGGCGGGAGCTGTTAGAAATTGGGAGGCCGCCGACAACATCAGGGTGCGCACTCAATTGCATCATAATATTATGCAAGTGTGGGAGGGCTTTAGGGGCACGGCAGTTTGCCAAAATTTAGTTAATTCTATGCAAACTCGTTTACAAGAGTGCATAGAGAACAACGGTTATTACGTTAGTTATTAAAGTATATATAGTTATTATTACACTTGTATATAGTTAGAATTTTATTAGGTTAAATTATATTTATACTTTTTTTTAATACATTAAGATATTTTGCCCCTTGCAAGCAAATACCAAACGTCTATTATTTTTCCTTATTGAAATAGATTGGTTTTTATAAAGTTTTGCCTATAACTGCTTCAAAAAATTGACATTTATGCATAATTATCTATACGTGAAATAGTCATTTTTTGCATAACTTTCATTTTGTCCTGTTGAGATTAATAAGACTTTAGCAATCTTATGTATTCCAGTGCAAAAGTGTTTTATTTTTACACACATAAGCTTTTTAATTTTTACTTCACGCACTGTTTTGTGTAAACCCAATAAACTATGGTATAACTTACCTGCTTAGCGGCATGCTCACTGTGTGAATACTTTGTTTGCTACAAAATAATTTAAATTTTAAAATTTAATTTTTTAAGGAATTACAGAAACAATATTGTTTATATTTTGTGCGTGAACTTGTTTTTTAGTGCATTAAAGACTTATGTCGTTGATCTGGATTTGGTATGACCTTTTCAAAAACCCTTTTCATACCCTAAGACCTTTTCATACATTAAAAAATACATACTTCACGCACTTAATATAAAAATAACTATTATATAGTCTCAAGTTTCAAATATTTCATAAAATCAATATGTTGTCTATTTTTCTTATGTTTTAATGTTACTCTCGTATGGTATGAATGTTATTGTTATTATATACCCGATATACCTTGATTTTTTCATTACATAAATAAATATGTCGTATAAATCCAATACTGATTTTCTTCTGTTATCGAATACTCAAAATAGCATACTACATAATTTCATGACTAAGTATAGATTCAGGAAATGTATAAAACAAATACTGTAAGCTCCATTTTGATCTGATATTATCTCTTATACTTACTGTTAAAACAAATTGAACATTATTATGTATAGTCTAAACTCTAAAGCCTACTTGATGTTTTAAAGTATACCTAGTTAAAAAAAGTTTTTAAACGTGCCAACCCCGTTAAACATCAACACGCAAGTAGTCGTATGGAAAACGGACTTCAAAAAATGATTTTAGTTTTCGAAATCATTCATTCGTGATCATTATGTCGTGTATGTTTTCATGGGTACACTCGTGTTATGTGTTATTTACCGGTACTGTAAAGCAAAATAAATTTCACTGTTATAAAAAAACATACAATTTTCCACTTTTATCTAACACTAGCTGAAGATATTTTAAATTCAAACCCTATAAGCAAAACAAAAATTCTAAAATAACAGTTTTTAAATAAATAGAAAGATAAAAACAGGAAACGTGTAATAAAAGTAACGTCATTCATTTATATTTGCACTTATTGACAAAAACTCAGGTAGTAACATAATTTGCAGTTAGAAGAACTACCCGACAACGATTCCTTTGTTAAGGTTGTTTTGTAAAATTGCTTACTCTCAGTCTAAAATTATATTTACTGTTTCTATAAACTGCATGCCAATAAAAAGTCTGATTAAATAATGTAATCAACAGATTAATATTGACATAATACAAAAATATAATTTATTAAAGATATAAAACTTATGGGTGTAGCGGGATTCGATGGGACGCTCAATCGGCCTACTACCCTAAACGAGCTATACCCATCTGGCCACAAAGGCAACTTGCTAGAAACACAAATGGAAGGCTTTTCTTTTTAGTGACTTTTAAAATTATTCTTTTTTTTGCAGATTTTTTATTCCTTTTTCATGTTATTCTGTTTATACATAATTTTCATATTATCTATGCATTAAAAATTAATTATTTTTAATAATAGAAGTTCTATATAGTCACTACTAAACTAATTGTAAAATCTATTATTTAAAGAGAGATAAATAGAATATACCTATTGAGTGCAATATAATTTGTAAGTTCGAAGAACCAGCCGGCAAGGATTCCCTTGTTTAGGTCGTTTTGTAAAATTGCTTGTTGGCAAAATTTATATTTAGAAATACCCAGATATTTACTGTTTTTAAAAACTAAATTCCAATAAAAAGTCCGAAAAAGTATGATTCAATAATGTAATCAGGAGATTAATATTAACATACAAAAATTTAATTAAAAAAAAATCTATGGACGCATCGGGACTCGATACGAAGCTCAACCGTCGTTTTACTCTAAACCGGCGTTGTAGCCGTCAGGCCACGAAGTCGGATAACTAGAAACACAAATTGAAGTATTTCCTTTCTAGTAGCCCTTAAAATAATTCTTTATTTAAATTTGATTTTTCTTGTTTTTTAGCAGATTTTACATTCCCTTTTCATGTTATTGTTTTTATACATAATTTTCATATTATCTATGTATTAAAAATTAATTATTTTTAATAATACAAAGTTAAGCTTCTTTTATTTGAATGTATAAGGTGTGTTGCATACTGAATAGGCGGACATAGGAGGCGACGCATTACTTATTTCTGTCGCTGTACTTCAAATGGCTGCTTACTAGATTCTTTAAAAAACTGTAAAAGAACTGTCTTTTTTGATTAATAATTTGTTCAAGAAATTTAAACAAACATAATCTTAATTGTACAAAAGCGCTGGTTTCGGATTTTTTACCTTAAGAGATATAGTTACGTATTACGTCTATATTGCATATATTTCACAAACCCTGTAAGATATAAAACTAAAGCAAAGAAAGCAAGTTAAACATTAGATAGTTGTGAAAAAGTACAAATACCAAAAAGGTTGTATAAATTTCCGGTTGTGTAAAAATCCAGTTGTAGCAAATTCTTTTTGTGAATCTTTACAGAATATGAAATCAATAGTTGTGAAAAAGTACGGTTGTATAAATTTACGGTTGTGTTAAAATCCGGTTGTAGGAAATTATTTTTGTGGATTTTTACTGAATATAAAATCGATGGTTGTGAAAAAGTACCTTTATAGGGTTAAAATAATCTAAATAATATTTTTGTGGATTTTTCCGGAACGTGATATTTCGAGTTGTGGAAATATACGGTTGTGGAAAAATACGGTTGTGTTAAAATACTGGTGGTAAACTTTATTTTAGGTATAAATACGGTTGTGTATTTTTCCTGTTGTGGAAACGTACGCGCCCCCCCACAAATTACTTCAACAGAATTTAAAAAAAAGTACGTAAAAATGTGGTTTTCGCGTGCCATACAAAGGAAATGTCCGCCTTTTTGCATTATTTTTACAAAGGCATTATAATAGTATATTGTGTTAGTGTTGCAAGTGCAGAAAAATGTCAATCTCTAACGCGTGTGGAGAAGTTGCGGCATGAGGCCTTAAAAAAGAATGGCAACTTTGACAAATACCTAATGTCACCTGTTAACTTTGACATGGCGTATTTCAAGTATTTTTTGGAAGCAGTGGTCATTGCACCACAAAGTTCTTTCCAATCAGACTATTAAAAAAAATTCCGTATGGATCCAACTTTATGGCAGACACTGTATGCGAATTCATTTTCCCTTGGTTATTATTTATTAGAACCTATAGATTATGTTAGTCATTATAATGTAAACAAATATTCGCGTTCAAAAATTCACCAACCCGATCATAAACCTGATGCGTTTGATTTCCCTAAACAACGTTCATTTACTGAAACACCTTAAGCTGCGGTTTCCTAGACTGTCCGTTATTGGGCCGAACAGAAGCGAATGCGGAACGTAATAAAAAGCAGAGCGAAAACGTAGTGGAAACCGAATCCGCCGCGATTTCGTGGTAGAGGTGAATCTCCGCATGAAAATGTAAACCCTTACGTCATATTATTAATAACAAGTTAATTCTTGGACTGAATCGCTCGGCGTTTTTCCGCTGGAATCTACATTCGACCAAACAGAACCGGCGACGAAACTGACAAACATAGCTGAACTTTTCGCAACGGATGGCAGCGGACTTTAGGAGACCACCTGCATTTTATTATTTGTGTTTATTTTATATTACAAACATATTTTTCCGCTTCCGAAATATTTTTCGCTTTAGAGTTTCCGTAACAACAATGAAACTGTCCACTTTGCGCTAAAATAAAAATTTCCTTGTGTTATTTTTTATGATTTTTTTCTACTTTTTTGGTTATTTCAAGAAAGCTAAAGAAAGAACTTTGTGTGTAATTTGTGTTCGAAATGACTTTGGTGGTCTCGAATGAGATTTTGACTGGACTACGCCTCGTTAAAAGACTTTCATTCTTGACCACCAAAGTAGCATTTCGCACACTAAATGCACAAATAACTATAAATTCTAAATACACATTTTAACTTCACAAAACGCCAAATGTATATTGATAGCGTTACCACAAATAGAAAATATATGAGTTAAGTAAGATAATATCCACGAACTAAAAATTAACCCTCAAAGGCCGGTAGGTCGGAGTGGGTCAATTTTTCTAAGTGGATAATATCCTTAACTAACGTGTGCCATACAAAGTATTATCCAACACCTGTTTATTTAAATTTAAATATTAAATTTGCAATGTATAGTTAGGGTGGGTTGTACCAGTTTGAGTTAAACCTGGATTAACTCGAATTGTGTATTAAGTTCTACCAACTTAGATCAATATAACCCAGCAGTTGCGATAATTTAACCTTACTACTAATGTCATTTTTTTGCTTTACTGCAAATCTAAAATACTGTTTATTTAATAAGTATGGTTTTACAAGGTGCTGAGGATATAGAGGTACTAACAGATGACGATGGTTTTTAGAATTAATAGATATTCTTTTAAGAGCTCCTCGCATTTTTCGGGAAACGAATAAATCATTTTGAAAAGTGGAATGATTTTAATTTTTAGTAACGATTTTGATTATCAAAAATTGTCGTGAGGTACATTATCATCATCGTTATCATCAATTATAAATTTTTTTTTTCTATATTCCAAGCTTAATCCATTCTGTTTTATCCATTCATGCACTATGGATAGTTCTGCATTCATTGTGTTTACCACTGTCTGAACATCTCCAATGAGGTATAGTAGAGTCATAGAGTGTCATCCGAAAAAAGTTGAATATTACATTTATTCTGATATCTAGTTAGATCATTTATATACACTATAAACAAATTTGGACCCAACACTGTACCTTGTGGGATACCATACCAATTTTCCATAGGCACTGAGGTGTTGTTTCCGTATCTAGTCTCTTGACTTCGCTGATATAAGTAGTTTTTAAACCACTTAAGTACTATATCTTGTACACCATATTTTTTTAATTTTTCCAAAGCATTGTGCGATCTACAGTTTCAAATGTCCTATGGAAGTCTAAAAAAAGCAATGCAACAATCTTCTTATGGCTTAATGCACCTTCCAGTTTATTAACACACACTGTAATGCACTTTCACACGAGCTATTTTTTCTAAATTCTGCCTGATAAATACTTAAAAGTTTATTAGATTCAAAATAGTTTATAAGTTGTTGATTAACTACTACTTCTAATAATTTTTCATAAACTGGTACCGTGTTTATGGGGCGATATTATTCACATCTATTCGTATTTACTTTCTTTTCTATTGGAACCACCCCAGTAAACAAAACTGTGACATTTACTTGTCTGCTATATAAGAATCAAGTAAAATGAGCTATATAAACACATAATTTACATACCCCGCATGTAAATTTGGTGATGTAATATTTGCTAAATATTTCCGATATGAAATGTAATGCTTAATGTAAATCTGGTGTCTTCAGATTTACATATATGCAACATTAATAATGTGATTTATATTTTACATCACACTTTTTACTAGTTAAAAGATATAACTATTTAAACCACTAATTTGTTTGCGAGCTGCGGGGTTGAAAACATTAGTAGTGCGTGCAACATCTGATTGTGCAGACGTGTTAAATCGTGGTCGGCCATTTAGTTTTTTTTATTTAGGTTGAATATAAATATTAAAATACAATAACCAGTTTTATTTCTGTGACGGAAACATTTCGAAAGGGCGATAAACAAAATAAACAGCCGTGACAAATTTAATTTCCAGTGAATTGATATTTTATTATGAAGTAAAACGTATTTTAAAATGGCGATAAGTGATGAAATGAAATCAGAATAACGTGTTTTTTATACAGATCTATTACATTAGCGAAGCATGTATATTATACTCTATTACAATGAAATTTAATTTCTATTACCTGCATGTTTAATAATTCAAACCTTCTCTCTATTCCTACGTATTTATTGTTTATTAAAATGTTTCAAGGAAAAATATATTAGGCCACTGTAAATTAATACCATAAAAAGAGAGATTCGGCAAATTTCAGCAATGTACGCGTCATATCATTTACTAGGAATCAAGAAACTAAATACCAAAACCAAATGGCATTAGTTTGTTAAAAAAAACAGGAATAATCTTACATTAAGCAAGTGCTCTCCATTTTATATCGGAAATATGTATATAGCAAATGTTACATCACCAAATTTACATGTGGGGTACCTATGTAAATGTGTTTATATAGCTCATTTTACTTGATTCTTATATAGCAGACAAGTAAATGTCACAGTTTTGTTTACTGGGCATATTCATGTTTCGATATTGTTGTCAAACTGTATTCTTGCATATTTACTATCTTTGTTTTCACCTACCAATTTCTTAATAGTTTTCCACATATCTATTGAATCATCCTTGTTCATATCTATTTTTGTATTTTAATAATATTCTTTTTGTTTTCTTATTATATCAACTACTTTATTTCTGTTTTATATATTTGTTAAAATTTTCTTCTATTTTTGTGATTGTAACTCTGCGTATAACCGATCCCTTTCTTGCATATGGAACTCTATTTCTTTATGGTGTCCACCACTTTTTTCATCCATTTACTTTTTATATTCGACGAACAAAAAGTTCGTCTCTGAATTCGAGAAGTCTGTCTGTCTGTCGCCTTTTTCCCTGTTGACTTTTTTGAATTTTTCTTTTTGGAATCTTATAGTACATCAAATTCTAAGAAACTTTTGGTTGAAATAGTTTTTTGTATCTCTTCAGGAAAATTTCGGTAAATTTTTGAAAAACGAAAAATTTTGTATTTTTTAAAAATTTACGAAAAAATAAACATTCTTGCAACTTTTTTTTTCTTAACGAAAAATTTTAGGACTTTTAAGGGTTTTTATGACAACTAATGTGTTACGTGAACATTAGTTTTCAAAAATAAATTAGTTTATTAAGTATACAGTTGTTTTTGTTCGTCATGGCAATGCTAGCTCTGCGCATTCTCAACTGGTTTTTTCTGAAAGTGGGGCATGCTTGTTTAATGTATTAGTTATAGCAGTAACTAGTTTATCAGCCATTATATAAGATATCCTCGAAACGTGAGAATATTTTATGAATTGTCGGTTATTGTCTGTCAAATGCAGCTTGGCCGGCGGAATGCGCAGATGGGGAAAAGAAAGAGTCGGTGTCAACAATCCAAAAATAAGACTTTTCAGGTAGAAGGATTAAAACTAACGAGTTTTTGTGAAAAAATCTTAGCGAGTTTTTTTATATATTTTATACTTTTTCATAGAATGTACCGATCTGTACTAGACGAGAACGTTAGGTGAAATGAGCTATCCCTACCCTTATGCCGCAAATATTATGCGCATCCAAACTTTGCCTACCAAGCTGAATTTGAAAAATTGTAATTTGTTGAAACCAGTGGTGGCTCATGGTTTTTTTTAGAGGGTGGGCACAAAAAATAAATTAAAAACCGCAAAAAAAATTACCTTTTATTAAAAGGTAAAGTCCATTCTTTTATTTTTCTTACGGCCAAATAGCTCAATTACTTTGTTGTCGAAATCAGGAATAGACTGGATAAACTGTTTTTCGATTGATAAAACTGCTAGCGCATTAAGTTTATCTTGTAACATGGTGTTTCTTAAAAAAGTCTTTATATGCTTCAAAGTGGAGAAACATCGTTCACATTCACTGGTTGATATTGGCGTCGTGCAAATAATATCAACTAGTTTGTAAGTTTCTGTAAACATTTTACATAGATTATTGTCGGACAGAAACACTAAAAGTGGCATGACACCTTCTATGTGGCACATATCATCTCGTTCGTAAAGTGCTGTAAGTTCAGATTTTAATTTTATATTATCGAAAACAGGATAATTATTTAATTTATTAACAGCTTATTTCTCGTATATGTTTTTATTAAAAACTCTCTTATACGTTCTAGTTTTACTTGTAGATTCATAATTAATTTGTAAATCAGGAGCAGGTCTACCTTCTTGTTTAATTAAACGTTTTTGCTCAAACGGCACTAGATTGTTTTTTAACAGAAACTGAACAGAATTTATTTCTGGATCCGGATCCATTTCTGCTAATAAACAAATAAACACACCACAATCACATTAAATTAAAAGTTCGATTAAAATTAAAAACTAAAAAAACTATTTACTAAAAAACGTATTTTCACTGACCTTTTAATAGTTTCCACAGCTCTTGCAATGGATTCCTTAAGTTTCCTACCCGTTTTACACACAACACATTTTTTATCACTGCGAATGTTTCTTTTTTTATAAATAATAGTTCATATGTAATAGTTTGTCTGTTATAGAATAACTAGTATTAGGTTAAAACAGTAAGAATTTTATGAATTTTTTAAACTGCAATATTGTGCTAATAGTGAGAATGTACTAAAGGGATATGGTAAAAAACATCAGTGCATTAGAATGAGACAGAAGAGTGATGAAAGTAGAGATAGAACAATCGCTGCTCAACGGTGATTTTTATATTGTCGTAATAAATTGGTCATATCTTCGTTATTGTTTGACCAATTTCAAAAAGCGTTGAATGGTGAAATCTTGAACTAACAACAATTATTTTTTCAACTTTTTTGATATCTTGTGTTGATCAAAAGTTATCACAATATAAACACCTTTTTATTTTTGCAGAAATAGAAATACGCATTATAAGGGAGTTAGAAGCTAATGGAGTCTTCTTCCTTTTATCTACTGCTAATCTTTGAGTAAAAATTAGCTGTAACTCGCTTAATGCTTTAGAGATAGTATTTATTTTAATACAACCTGATAACAAATAAAGTATTTTAGATTTGCTGTGTTGGCCACCAACAAATTTGGGGGATTGATATACACCCTAAATAGCATCCGATAACATATTCGATACCTTTTTACCTTTCAATGTACCAAGGACAACAAAATCTGCTTTCAGATTTACTAGATTATATATACACTGTCCAGTCTTTACTTTACGTTCACGTCATAAATATAAAAGTAGTGACGAAAGAGTACTACCACCTGTGCAGATAATAATGTTCAAAATTTAATTTTATGAAGAAAGATTATTTGCTTTATCGAAAATAATAAAATTTCATTTTCATATATTTAGTAATATTTTTATTTATAGAATAAATACAAATAGATTTTTAAACCAAAACGTAATTTAATGAGAAAATACACATTTATTTCAAAACAAAAACAAGATGGTACACCTGTGTATGCGACATGCTGTATTATCAAATTTATTTCTTGTGTTTTCTAAGTTTGGTTTACGATAGTTTGTTATTTTGTATTTACTGTGTTCGATGATTTTTCCCTTTTTCTATTATTTGTTTACTTCAAGATGTCCAAAGTGTTGTGTAACAGATCAAGATTATTAGTTAAGACATTAATAAATTATTTTAAACGGTCCGCTTATTCATTCAATTGCAGTTAGAGAAGTTAGTTTATGTTTTCATTTTTCTGCTAGAAAAACTTAACTGTATAAAATTCTAGAGTTTCTCAAGCACTGAGGATATATCTTAATGTAGTGCCACTCTCCGCACTATACCTCAAGAACGGTTGATCATACAACAAAATGCATGAAATAAAGATTGTAGCTAATTTTATGATCTACAAGTTTTATCAGAACCTTATACGACATATAGAAAACGAGACAATTGCGAAAAACCGATTTTCGTGACCTTTAATATCTTGTTTCAAGGACATGAGATTATAGACTTTTCAGCAAGTCTTCAGAACGTCAAAACAAAGGATCATGCAAAAATACAGCTTCTTTACTTTCATTCTGAGGTTGAATCCTTATTTTACTGGAGTATTAAGTATATGTACAAACCTTCTATACAAAGTAAAAAAATTGTATTAACATTCTCTCTTCTTTTTAACGTTCTCTCCTTTCCTAGAACAGCTTTATAGGTTTATTTTCCAACTTCCAGAAGGACAACAGCTCTATCTTTTTGAAAGATTGTAATTATATCCAATAAACAATGTATCAATACGTGAATTCAAATGAAAAACAAAAAAAAAAGATTTTGTTTCTGATAAATTAGACCAGAATACTATTTATTTGCACATGTTTCTTTGCATTAAATGTAAAACATAAAAATAACAGCTTTATATTATTCATTTACCTAAAAATTAATAAATCTAAACTTACAATGGAAAGTGCATTAAAAAATAATCTCAATAATTTTTAACTTTTATTATATTATTATATGAATAAAACATAGACTACAGTGCATAAAGATATATTTAAGTCTTCATGTACAAGCAATATTACATATTATTCCGTATAATTATAACCCTACAGATTCATGGGAGTTAGCGATACCCACTGAGTGTTTGTGCTATGCGCAACTCAAATGTGCTGCGTACAAACACTGCACTTATACAAGTATGAAAGAAAATAAAGTATAAATAGAGAACAAATATTTAAATCACATATTTAACATTTGCCCCTATCGCCAATCCCTCAATACCACTGCGCAACTACTACAATATATATTGTGTTTAGTATTATATGTCTAACTTCAATTGGATCAGCTTGACCTGTTTGCCACTAATAAAGCTGATATCGATCATTTTCAAATTCTGCTACAAAAATTAAATGAGTAACATAGTTACAGTGATAAACTATAAGCAGTTATCAAAACAAATGAGACATGCAAATATGTACTACAAGTAGGACAACCCCAACTGGTAATATACATCAAATCCGTTAAACGGTTCGGTTATTACTCAGCCGCAACTGGTAAATGGGCCTTTAACCTGCCGCATACATATGATTGGGTACAAAATACGAACAAAACTACGATTGAATGCTACTGCAAAACTTGTATCCCAAACATCACAAAGATAGAAAGCTAATTTTTTTCAGGATAAATGGACTTTAAAAACGCTTATAGTATGAAATTGTATGGATGTAAATAATTACTGGTTCCACTTGTTGGTCAAACCTCCCCAACCCTAAAAAAAATTGAATTAATTAATAATTCATATAAAAAGAATAAATTATTTTTAAACACATACATGTGGTTTATCTTGTAAATCAGTCATATTAGGGCGCGATGTTTCCCATTGTGGCAGTTCCATTTTTAATGGATCGTTTGGAACGAAATCTAAAGGACGCATGGTGGTCATCTGTTGCTGTTGTAAAAGGTAGGTTTGGAATGGTGCTCCACTTGCATAGTTATGCGGATTGTCTAGTGGAACTCCATGCTGTAAAATATAACAATTAAATTAGTATCTTCAAAAATTAATAAAAGGGTACACAGAAAAATGAATTTTCGACAAAGGCAGTTTCATACCATAAACAACTTTGATAGTTCAATTTAATTGTATTTAAAACAAATACGCTTTATGGTTTACGTTTTCTAAAAACTGAAATTGTAAGTTTTGTCAATATATTAAAAGTAGTATACTGCCAACCTAATAAAAAAAAAACACCATCATATTGGTGCATTTGTTGAAGTCTTAATTTTAAAAGCCAAATAATCAACCAGAAAGTTCTCAAGTTTGTAGCACTGAAATAAGTCATGTAGATGATTATTGGTTAATCAGTGGCATTCAAGAGGTAAAATAAATTTCTTACTTTGAAATATTTGTATATCATTACATTTTCTTCTAAACTGTCATAAATGTTAAATGACATTTAAAATAAAACAATTGTTCTAAATTTTTCTAAATATTTCACACATTAAGATTTTTCAAACGCTTTTGTTACATAACTTAGCGAGATCGGTGTATGTGCAGAAGATGTATTTAAATTTTTGGTGTCATAGACATATTTAAAGTTAAAGCACAGATAAAACATATCATTATCAAATCTGATTAGGTAAATATTTTGCAGTATAAAGTATTTTAAGACGCTTGATTGAGAAAGAAAAATGTTCATTATACCAACTCTTTTACAGCAACACCAACTGACTTTCATTTAGGAACTCTAGGGTGTTCTAATACACTCGAGGAAAAAAAAGGCACCACTTGAAAACGCACCAAAAATACCAAAATTTCAAACCATCATAACTCGGCGGATTTTGTACGAAAATGGATGAACCTTTGAGTGCCAAAAAGTTTAAAGTGTCTAGTTTAAGGGCGTGTGAGCGAATGTTTCGTTTAAGCCTTTCCGCTCCCCGCCATCCTCCGAAGAATAAAAAATGTTTTTGATTAAAAAAATGTCTAACTTTAACAGCTTGTACGGTGTACCAAAAAATCGTGAACCGAATCGACCATCAGGGCAATAAAGTTCAGCCCTTTTTCTGTAAAGTTCTCAAAATTTCGAGTGCCTACGATGACTTGGCGTGAAGTTATGGATTTTTGAAATTTACCCTGCATTTTGTTGGGAGTCTTTCGTCTTCTGCCAGTGACATTATTACCGGTTGAGTTTGAACATTTTTTTATTAACTTTAATTTTTTAACGTGTAACCGGCGACATCAGCGTTACCCGATGTGCACCATGAGCAGGTTGCCGGTCAGATTTTGCACATCATGTGTGTCGCATACTAACTCCTACCTCCAAAAGAGCAACAATTCATGCACATTGAATGTCCGTTAATTGCGGCATTGTAATGCTTCGAATAACTTTCTGATACTGATAAATTTCAAAACATTAGTAAAATAAAAATCAAAACATTAATTTAGGTACTTGCACATCGGGTAACATTGTCGGTGGCTACACATTGAAAAAATTAACGTTAATAAAAAAATGTTTTTATTGATTACACATTTTTGAAAATTTTTGAATTTGGAAAAGAAAAGATTCAAACTCAACCGATAATAATGTCGCTGGCAGAAGAGGAAAAACACTCGCAAAATGCAGGGTAAATTTCAAAAATTCATAACATTGCGCCAAGAAATCATAGGCACTCGAAGTTTTGAAAACTTGACAGAAAAAGGACTGAATTTTATTGCCTTGGTGGTCGATAGGATCCACGATTTTCTTGGTATGCCGTACAAGCTGTTAAAGTTTGACATTTTTTGAATCAAAAACATTTTTTATTCTTTGGGCGGTCGCGGAGGGCGGAAAGGCCTTTACGTAATATTCGCTCGCACGCCCTTAAACTAGACACTTTAAACTTTTTAGCACTCAAAGGTTCATTCATTTTCGTCCAAAATTGAAAATCGAGTTATGACGGTTTGAAATTTTGGTGCGTTTTCAAGTGGTGCGTTTTTTCTTTCCTCTAGTGTATAAGAACACAAGATGATGTTGGCATGCCTTTTTCTTAAAATAAAATAATCTTTTCTATTAGATGGATTATCTTTTAAAGTCGTCAAAAGTATCACAATAAAAATCCATTAATTTGAAATTGGCGATGTAATTTTAACAATAAAAGAAAATCCATATTGCAAGCTCTATCAAACTGTCCTTACTTTATCTGTCTATACTGCGATATATAATAATAATAATAATTGTTACAACCCATTACCTGACTAACCAGGCCACATAAACTAAAGTTTGTGCAGGAGGGAAGGGGCCATTAATAGTATTACGCAGGCACATCGTGCGGCTGCAGCCGATTTACATATACTATATCCCAAATCCACATTTGTATTACAGATAAAGAAAAACTGCAGAAAATCCTTAACCAGATTTGCCGGTCCCGGGAGTCGAACCCGGGCCGCTCAGGTGAGAGTCTAGCATACTAGACACTACACTACTGAGGCTAAAAAAGCCAATCTTCAAAATGCTAGGGCTTGTTCATATTTTCAATGAATGTCAACCTACACAGTTTTTATAGATCTGGATGGACTGTAGTGCAAGAATTAAAAATAAGTTTTTAATATGTATACATCATCTAAAAAAAAGGTGTAGTCAAATAACCTATGATTTGTATGATATGCTAATTTTATTGATGCAGGTTTTTCTTGTAAGTGACAAAAGCCAAAGATAAACCAATATTTAAAAGAAAATTTGACCACAAAGATTATACAGTGCAAAGATTTAAGTGTTACCCCCCTATTAACTTTTTTATATGGAATATAAATAGGGAAGTTCAGTAAACATGACAAGACAAACAATGGATTAAAATTGATTCACTGAGTTCACAGTAAGAAAAAATATGGTAGTCAGAAGCATGCAATTTGAGAGAAAAAATATACATACATAAAAAAACATGGCGAGCACTAAACAATGAAACAATTAAACAGATTAACAATGTATTAATGGAAATAAAACACGCCAAGTATATTATGCATTAGAAGACGTGCAGACATTAGAAGCTACAAAGGGGTTGATGCAGATAGTGACCATTATTTAGTGAGAGTAGTACTAAAGCAGACTATAAAAATGGAAGGACAAACCAGAAAAGACAGCAAATATATAATTACAGTAATCTACAAAGTCACGAAATACAAGAGAAATATCAAAGCAACATACAAAGACAACTAAATGACACTGAAATAACTAATAATGTAAAAGAAGAATGGAAAGAAAAATTAATGAGAAAGCAGCAGAAGAAACACTAAAAAAGAAAGAAAAAAAATAATGGTTCGATGAAGAATGCAAACTGGCAGTGGAAAACAGGAAAAAACCTAGGACAGATATAATAAAATCAAATTGAACGACCTAGTTTTTCATAGCGGAGAAAAATTAAAAACATGCCTTCTGCTCAGATAGCAAGTAAAACTTTAGGTCCCGTGTCAATGCGATGTTTGGCACGATAAAAATCCCTACTAGGGGTGGAATTCCCCCAGATTCGGCTAAATTCTAGTAGGGTCGGCTAAATGGTCATAATAAGCGGTGCTATAAGGTACCAAGGATACTCTGCATCCTGATTCCTCGCCCAAAAATAAATAAAATAAAAACAATGAAAAAAATTGAAAATCAGGATATACTATACCTAAACCAAAAAATGAAGGATCTAAACCGAGTGAATCTAGCAGGCGCAGATTAGCAGTCGGAGTTAATTGTGAGCGAGCCTTGTTCCCAAATTGTCAAATTTAGACAGTTTGAAATTAAAAATTGTCATTGCAATCTGTCAAAGTTTTGAAAGGTTTTTCACAACTCCAATTGTTACTTATTAAACTACTATTAATAAATATTAATTGGAGTTGTGAAAAATCTTTTAAGCAGCAACTAATGTCGTACACACTTTTGCTATCAGAATGTTATTTATTAATAGTAGTTTAATAAGTAACAATTGGAGTTGTGAAAAACCTTTCAAAACTTTGACAGATTGCAATGACAATTTTTAATAAGTTTGAGAAAGCGAAAAATCTTATGTATTTGGGAGTGAATATTACTGACAATAGTTATCTTAACAATAAAATTGAAATAAGAGCAAGAATAGCAAGAGGTGCTTGGGGATGTTGTCATCAGTAATTAGCTCAAAAAGTTCATCTCGAAGAACAAAGCTGAGAGTGCACAAGACAGTGCTATGACCAATGATTTGTTTGAACTTCTTTACTGTTATACAGTTTGCTCCTGTTTAACTTCTTTTTTGATCTTCCTTTATTTCTGAAACATAGTGTATTTCGGTTGGGATGGATGTTGTGGCTCTATTGACTAAAGTTTATATACAAACTGAGTCAAAATACAAGGATGGATTGAAAAGCAATGCCTTCTGTAATATGTCTTCCAAATTAGATGGAATAGAATTTTTCTCCTAATGTTATATGATAATCTTGTGTAATAAATATGTTTTGCTGTATTAAGTGTTCGAGATTTGTTAAAAAGCTCTTCTTCTGTAAATAAATCAATGCTTTAAATTCTCTTTTAAAATATATTAAGGTGCCAGTATTATAAGAATATTACGTGAATTTTCATGATTCAACCTTATTTTAGTAATGGGCATTGAGTTGTAGGAAACTGGCAATAACTCCATCCAAAATTGTTTCAAATGATTTTTCCAAAGGTTTCTCTCAACACATTTCTGGTCGCTGAGATAAATACATTCCTTTTTCATGAGAAGTATATTAGTTTTTGGCCATTATTACAACATATCTTGTCACATTCACAATTTCTTTGGTATCCTTGATGGCTCGTTAATTTTATAGCATTTCTTCTTCTCATATTGTTCTATGACTCTGAAAACATTTTCAACCAATTTTGAATGTTTTTTAGTTGGTTTGAATATTCTAAGTTGCCTTAGAAGTTGCTTGTACATTTTACCTTGCTAGTTACATTTACGATTAATTAATAATGGGATCTCTTTTCTATATTTAATTTTGGGTCATTATACCTTTATTAATCCAAGTTATAATCTCGATGTCTTTTTGTTACCTTTCTATAGATTATAGATTTTCTTTAGTAGCTTTATGTATTCTTTGGAGATTTTATGTAAAGCTTTGATGATATACACTCACAATACATTTTTTAAAGTCGATGAATATAATGCAAACTTTAATAATATATTCTGATGATTTTTTTCTTACCTACTTTATTTATAGCGTATATGGTCAATTGCTGACTCTTCTTAAATCCTGATTGTTCCAATGGTTGATATTTGTCCAAGTGGTTGTAGCTTCTCTTCTGTAAAATGTTTGCAAAGATCTTATGTATATTAGATAGTAGTAAATATTAGATAACATGTGATTATAACTTGGAGATCAACATAATCACAGAGAGCAACCACTGTTATGGATAGTTTTCAAATTCAATTAGTTTGTTCAATATATCATCCAAACTTGGGAATTATTCAGTATTCATTTTCTTTATTTTGGACATACTTTTCATTTTGTAGTACTTCATTACTAATATTATTCATATTTCTGTTTAGCGTATGCATGGTGGTATTGCAGAAGTATTTGTTGCATAGCTAATAAAATGTTATTTTGAAATTGCAATACATATATAATTATATTTGTTGTATGCATATATCTTTATACCTATTATCTATCTTGTTTCCATTTTTTAGATTAGTAATTACTTTTCTCCACTGAGAAATTAGTCGATTTTTTTTATATAGTATCTCAAAATAAACTTGTTATTTTGTCAGCTCAACATTATTAAAAATAGTTAATTTTTATTTTGTTTATGGAGATTTCTTGGTTACCTTCTGGTTATCCCCTAAAGATGAGTAGCTACAGTGTTAATATAGGAGAAAAATGCAGTGATCAGTAAGAAGCACTTCAGTACATCTTTGATGATGAGTGCTGTTAACTATTATTTTTTTGCAGTGCTCATAGCTTTATGGTGGTGGATGCACTCAATGTGTTGGAATATCGTCATTTTTTCATGCTTGTTTGCATGCAACTACAATGCTATAAATATTTTCTTGTATTTTTTTACTTAAAGTGTACTTTACTTAGCAGAAGTATCATTTGTGCCATCATTGCTAATGCATACCTAATCAAGATATTAAACACTAATTAACTCCAGAAGATGATTGCTAAATTTTATATTTGGTACGAAATTTTGAGAAACTCTTTTGCTGTAAGATATTTTTCTGAAATTTAAATTCTCGAAAAAACCTCTTATTATACCGGGTGGGGCACTAGTGCGGGGAAGTCCGATAGATCCTCTTGCAGTTTTTTCTCAATAAATCAAAAGTGGTTACAGATAGCTATAGTGATGTACCTACAAAAAATGTTCGTTATTTAATTCTGCATCACAAAGGTACAAAATATACAGGATGTTCCATTTGAAAAAGTTGTAAATTTTATCTTTGAAGTTCTCTAAATTTAAAAATTAATTTTGAACACCCTGTACATGACGAGTCCATTTTTTTTAAATAAGAGCACCCTACAAGCCCCTGCAACAAAATCCCTGCTTAAATTCGTCTTCACAGTTGCAGCCGTGAAAGCGGTAAACTGGACTTCCGCACACTAATGCTTAGTTTAATTTTTATTATTAATTATTAACCGTTTTTATTTGTCTCAATATTAGATGCAGTGATTTTATAGAATAGAGCTCTGTAAAAATAGTAAATTCAAAGAAGCTTTAAAAACACCAATTGTCTTATTCAATACAAACCCTGCGATTTACTATTTCTCAAATGCACATTATCACCGCCTCAACATTATATTTGTTTCAATGCTTTTCCACTATTATTGATCAATTCAAAAACATAAAACTATCAACTTCAGAAACATGTCGTGGTATAAGATTATTTCTAATGTTGATCAAGTGGGATAAATCTTAAAAGTTAAACCTATTTAAAAATGAATTAAAAGCAAATCTTCAGACCCATTCTTCTAGAACAAGTAAAAATAATATAAAAGTGTTACGTACCTGAAAAGTATCTAAAGGATGTGATATATAATCTGCATCAATTTGATTTCTCAGCATAGGATATCGTTCCATATTAGCTGTGCCAGCCCACTGACGACCGACCATCATTTTAGAATCATTTGACATCATCCAGTTGTTGTCCATATTGGGATTTTGAGATTTTCTTGCTCGTTCTGTACCAATAGGTTGAGGTTTGCGATCTTCCACATAATGGGCATCATTCGAATGTAAGGTATGAGATGGTGGAAGATTTGGAGACATTGCAGGTGAACTATTAACTGTGCCGAGTTCAGCACCATTTTCTAATATTTCACCGCCTGCAGCTCTAGCTATACTATGCAGCGTCATGCCTGCCATTCCACTGATCAATTCACTTTGTTGTTGATTAAAAGGCTGTTGCATTTGTAACAATGGCCAGCGACTTTGCGGATTTCCTACTGCAGATCTATGATAACTGCTCATGCCAGATTTATTCATAGCATGAAGGGAACTGTTACTCTGGTTTCCCATTGCATAACCATTGTACATTTGTGGTGGTTGCTTATTAGGCATGGCATGAACTGCAAAATCTGGAGCTTTGGGATTTAGTCGAGACATACTAACTGAGGCAGTACTAATTTGTACTGGCTGCTGTTGTTGTGGTTGGGAATAGTTTAGATGTTGCATGGAACCAGACTGATGGTATGAAGGCAGCAGATGTTGCTGTGAATCATTAGCAGTCATATTTAACATATTAGTGGCAGTAGGTTCTTGATAACAAGAAGATCCCGTTTTATACAGGTTTGTGTCAGAATGAGTAAGATGTTGTATAGAACGTGATGGCAATTCAGTGCTAGAATAGTAATGACTGCTGGACATGTCGTGTTGGTTTGACTGAGAAGCAGGTCTGTTATGCATAATGTTAGTACCAATTGGAGGTAAAGGTTGATTTTTGGGTTGTTCAGGAAAACTCTGATAACTTGAACCTGAAGTCAGTGGCAGACTGGGTGGTGTAGTGCTGTTACTGCTGGTTTTTGACGAAACAGGTGAGCACATCGCATTTCCTCTGTAGCCAGGTGCTTTTGAAGCATCTACCTGCGGAGGAGGATCGTTGTCTACAAATTTTGTTGTAGGTGCTTGTGATGTTGCCCCCCCTGTTACTGCAGCAAAATTAATTGGCTTATGAGATTCACTTTCTTGTCTCCACGTTGGTTGTTGTGCCATGGAATTAAAAAGAGAATATTCTTGAGTAGTGGCTAAACTGCTAGATATCTGTGTTGTTGGTAAAGCTTCAACGTGTGATGACACTGGCATTAGTGTAGGTTGTAGTTGAGACACTGGGCTGTGTGTTTGTCTTATTCCTGTGGAATTGTTATGTTCTATTCCAGAGGACATTGTAGATGATTGAGATGATGTACTATTAAATGGAGGAAACTTGCTAGGTGCCTGGTAATGTTGCATCGTAGGTGGTGCCGATGCTGTTGGAGTTGGACGGTGGTGCTTTGGAGATGACTGGTTGTTCACTGGTTGCATTGATGCTTGAGGAGATGAAGGGCCTGCGTTTGCAGAAGGAACATTTAAGGACTGAGATGTTCTAGTCTTATGACTTTGAAAAGTTTGTGACATAGTAACTGGCTGTAGGTTTGTAGATGTTGTTTCAGTCAATTTAGCAGCAAAAGTTTGCGTGGCTGTTGTGGTTACGACTTTAGTACTAGCTCTTGCAGATGTCATAATTGCTGTCGTATAAGATGCTGTATTCTTTGTATTTGATGGTAATTGTGCAGCAGCATTTCTTTCAGCTTGGGCTACAAGACGAGGAGCTGTGATACGTGGTGTGGTAGTAATTATTGATCCCCTAGATTTCACAACAGCAGTGGATCTTGCAGTTGTTGTGGATGGTGTTGTAACAGTGGCAGTTTTCTGTTGGGCAGTTGTGGTAGTTGTGGTTGATTGAGAAGCACTCAAAGCTTTGACAGCTACCTTTTTTGTCTAAAAGAAAAGCAGATCATAAATAGCAAAATAAAATTAATATAATATTATATAACATACCCCTATCTGAGTTTTATCCCACAAAGTTGTAGTAGTAGAAACTGATTTATTTGTTTTAGGGAGCATTTGTAAAATGTCAACATCAGGATCTTTAATTAGAGTAGCTATCAAAGAATGAGCTTGCTTCGTAGCATCTGCAGATCCTCTGCAACAACAGTAAAAGGGTACTATAAGTATACACAGCAAAGCAAAAAACAACTTTAATACTTACTTTAAAGTAATAATTCTTTCTCCCTGGCCTTTACTTTGTTTTTCTACTTCAATATGAGCTCCTGTAGCACCTCTAATTGCATTTATATTGCTACCTCCCCTGCCGATGACACGTGAGATTGCATTCAAAGGTACAGAAACTTTTTTAATTCCGGAATCACTGGTAGTTACTGTTTGTACAGAAGACTTTCTCACGACTTCCTTCCAACCTTCTTCTCTTTTAGTAGATTGTTTAGGGCTAGTTTTTGAAGTCACAGGTTGTATTTCATTATCATGAAGGCTAAGACAAAACAATTGTAATTAATAATCATCAAGCATAAACATTATAAAGCAACAACTTACTTATGTGATTTTTTATTTCGTGCAGGAACATAAATTTCATTTCCTGTAGCTTCAAAGTCATCTCGTTCAGCGGGATGTCTTGTGGCTTCAAAAATCAAGCCTTTCTTAATATTTTGACTTGATCTATTGGTTTTGACAGATTCATGATTCTTCTCACTTCGTCTTTCTGGTATTTCTTTTATTTCACTTGAAGAACTACTTTTACTAGGTGTAACAGTGGTACTTCCACCACTGGTTCGAGGATCTCGAAAATCACGATCGGTTTTTTTAGAGCTTGAATTAGAGGATGGGGAAGATTTTTTCTTTTTCTTTTCTTTTCGTTTCTCTTTAGTTTTAACATCATTGCTGGAACAACTACCTTGACTATTAGCATCGATACCACTATCACCTTCTTCTTTATCAACTGCTTCGTTATTATGTATGGGTGATTCAGAATCAGTAGTTTCTTGAATATTTTCTAGAACAAAATTTACATTAGCATACTGTTTATAAAAAGTAGTTATATTTTGAACATAGTCTGTGGTGTTAATATAAAGTTGTAAACAATTTATGTTGTAGGTAAAATCCGAGTTAAAATCAAAACCTATTTTGTCTAAACAATCTGTAGCAAATACATGTATGAAAAACTAGAACAGTGTTTTTTAAACTGTGGGTTGCAAGTCCTCGTGGGAGAGAATGGCTTGAAAAATTAGTACTTAAAAACACACGCGATAGCTTTTGCCAGAGATCAAACAACATGAAAGTAAAATTATGTGTACATACAGTCGAACTTCTATATAACAAAGTCGGTAAATCCCGAAAAAAAATTCGTTATAGGGAAATTTCGTTATAAAGAAATATCACCTTTTGTAAATATTATTTTAATGCTTTAATTTTAATATTATCAATAGTCGAGTGATTCCGCAAACTGTAACGACTTTTGTTTAATTAATTGTCTTGATAATGGTGCATTTTTGTCATCAATTAAATGCACCCACTTTAAAACTGTTTCATCTACATCGTCGCAAACATAAGTTCTAGCACGTTTTGCTGTAAGTTCACTAACTGATTTTAAAATTGATTCGCGATTTTTTATTATAATCTATAAACTACTGGCAGGAATTCCAAACTTTGCCGCGATGTCTTTCTTTTTTGTATATAGTTATCGATTTCCCGCAATACGTTGATTTTCTCAGTAATGGTTTAACACTTTCGTTTTGACTTTTTGTACTACAGTGCAGGGCTGTTCACCCACAAAACGGAAGTTAAAATAAAAATTTGCAATGCAAGTTTTTAACCTTATGTAAATGCTAATTGAATTTTAATCTATCTTATCTCCATTTAGCCAAGTAACAATGTGTATAATGCATCCAAGTTGAATCTTTCCTAGAACTCTCATTCAGGTAAATTTCCGGAAATCCCCTGAAAAAGTAAGAATGTAAAGATAAACCAGTTATAGGAGGCCTTTTAATGACAATTTTAACCCTTCTTAGAACTACCATTTAAAAAATTTACAAAATCCTTTTGAAAGGTTTACAGATTTTTAAAAATGTGTGCAGGCTTCTTGGAAGATGGGTTAAATTTATAATCTTTTACTGCTGCTAAGAAAGAAAGATTGATGCATAATACATACCTACATTTACCTGGAAAAATTTATTTTAGTTTGGCCTAAAAAATTCGTTATATAGAAATTTTACTTTGTTATTTAGAGACACTTTTATATGTATTTTTTCTAAAAGGGCAGTGTACAGCACAAAAATTAGTTATATAGAGAAATTCACTATATAGAAGTTCGTAATATGGAAGTTTGACTGTATATTGCTTTCTGTTGCTTCGATCTAAGAACACACAAGCAGATAGCTAGTGGCTAGAACATGGTTACAGAGCATTTCAACCTTTAGAACCAATGCTATAGCATTAAACATAGATTTGATGTTTTTTGTCAAAGAAAATATTGATCTCTTCATCTAAGAGGAATGTGATATTCTAGAATGTAAAATGGTATTATTATTTGGTTTGTTAAAAAACAATTAAGTTGGCGAGCTTGTCAGAATGACAAACAAAATCAATTACTTTTAAAATCTTTTACCTAGTATACTATGGCAAGAATGCGATAAAGATCTATCTTTCTCAGATGAATTGCTATTAGCCGTTTTTTTCTTTGCTCACACATGAAAATTCAAACCAAAAAAGAAATTTTACCAATACTACACTCGAGGAAAAAAAACGCACCACTTGAAAATGCACCAAAAATACCAAAATGGATAAACCTTTGAGTGCTAAAAAGTTTAAGTGTCTAGTTTAAGGGCGTGTGAGCGAATGTTTTGTATAAGCCTTTCCGCTCCCCGCTATCCCCCGAAGAATAAAAAATGTTTTTGATTCAAAAAATGTCAAACTTTAACAGCTTGTACGGTGTACCAAAAAATTCGTGAACCCAATCGACCATCAGGGCAATAAAGTTCAGCCCTTTTTCTGTAAAGTTCTCAAAATTTCGAGTACCTACGATGACTTGGCACGAAGTTATGGATTTTTGAAATTTACCCTGCATTTTGTTGAGAGTCTTTCGTCTTCTGCCAGCGACATTCTTACCGGTTGAGTTTGAACATTTTTCCCAAATTCAAAAATTTTGAAAAATGTTTTTAATTAATAAAAAGATTTTTTTATTAATTTTAATTTTTTAACATGTAAGCGCCTGCATCAGCGTTACCCAATGTGCACCATGAGCAGGTTATCGGTAGGATTTTGTACATGGTGTGTGTGTGTGTGTGTGTGTCACATACTAACTCCTACCTCCAAATGAACAACAATTCATGCACGTTGAATGTCCCTTAATCGTGGCATTGTAACGCTTCGAATAACTTTCTGATACTGATTAATTTCAATTAATTTCAAAACATTAGTAAAATAAAAATCAAAACATTAATCTAGGCACTGCACATTGGGTAACGTTGTCGGTGGTTATACGTTAAAAAAAATGTTTTTATTAATTAAACATTTTTCAAAATTTTTGAATTTGGAAAAGAAAAGATTCAAACTCAACCGATAATAATGTCGCTGGCAGAAGAGGAAAAACACTCGACAAAATGCAGGGTAAATTTCAAAAATTCGTAACATTGCGCCAAAAAATCGTAGGCACTCGAAGTTTTGAAAACTTGACAGAAAAGGACTGAACTTTATTGCCTTGGTGGTCGATAGGGTCCACGATTTTCTTGGTATGCCGTACAAGCTGTTAAAGTTTGATGTATTTTTTTTCCTCGAGTGTATATATTTATTATCTATTTTTCTTGTTGTCATTATGCATTTAATGTTTAGTTTAGATAATATTTTTTTAGAACAGTAAACTAGGTAGTTATTGTATTGTTTTGCACTGATATAAGTACAAATTTATTAAAAAACTTTTTACCAAAGAAGACAATACTAATCTTTTTTACTTGCTTTTATAATGTCAATTTACAGACACAAGTGCACATAAACACTTTTTTCTAAAACTTGTTGATTTGTCTTCAACCTTAAAATGTACTTAATGTAATGAAAAGTCAACATCAAAAATTTTGTGTGATAACAATATCCTTTTGCAATAAAAAAAACGAAATATTTCCATGAGGATTCCACAAAAATATTTCCGATAAATTTCCGCCTTAACCTTGAATAAGAATATGCTTGCACATTTCAATTCTTGTCGTTTGTAACCTCATTTTTAAATGTTGTACACCATCTTTTCACAGTTTTTAATTTTTAATTCAAAACACCAATCATCATTCATCTATCATCAATGATAAACATAAAGTTTCTTATGGAAATTGGATCCTGGTCAAATTGGCTGGAATTGTGATATGTTGAAGTTTATATTAACCTGATCGGAAGTCTCCCTGGCAAATAAGCTCTAAAATTAACAGTTTCGGAGCTACAGAGCACGAAATGTAGAAAGAATTCATACTTTATGGTTTTATAACATGTACAGCCTCGGTAACGTCAATTTTTGTGTATATTTGTTTTGTTCTGATTAACACAGGTAATTATGTTTTGCCCTGTTCCTGTTTAATTGGAAATGACACAATATTTTTGAGGATAGGGCAATTTATGATTTCAAATGGAACACCCTGTATAGTTTTTACTAATGATACTACAAAGTAGACTATGGAAATTAAAAATGGAAAGGAAACATCACTGTAAACGTCAAATTAGTTTATTGTCAATGACATGTTACTTCAATTGCTAATATTCAAAATGTACATATGAAACACGTTCTAACAAAGGGTAACAAGATACTTATTAAACATTAAACAATTAAGAAATAAACAAATCACTAAACATTAGTTAGTTATAAAAGATGTTACGTAACTTCTAAGGGGTAATGCTGTTAAAAACATCTTTTTTCGTAGCATTTCAATAACATGCAATATTTATTTTAAGAGCTTATAAAACCATCACCCTATATAATAGCCATGACAAGTATGGTACTTTCGGAAAGGGGAAACAAAGGGCGTTCCAACTGTGAAAACTATAAACTGGAAGTGAGCAGAAACAGACGGATGCTCAGAAAGAAACTTTAAAAACTAAGAAGAAGACTGGTGAACACCGCATTTTATTATTCACCCAGTATAGTTTTCATGATTCACCTGAAATATAAAACAACATAATTACCTGTGTTAATCAAAACAAAAACAAAAAATGAGGTTACCGAGGCTGTACATGTTAAAAAACCATATACCGAAAGCATGAATTTATCCTACTTTTCGTGCTCTGGAACACCAAATCTGTTAATCCTAGAGCTTTGTTACCATGGAAATTTTCGATCAGGATAATACAAATTACAACATTTCAGGCATTTTGACCGGGATCCAATTTCCGTAAGAAACGTTCAGGGTCTTTTCATGAAGATCGTTAGTGTGCAATATTAGGTTTTATAATTACTTATTATTTGTCTTTTTTTTCATTCTTTCTTGAAATAACTTTTGATTTTTTTTTTAAATAAAAAATCTTGCAATTTTCAGTTATTTATTGATTCACCTAGAAACCTCTTAAACTGCGTTTTAATTTTGTTAATTTTTTTTGTCATTTGCCATTTCAATAAGTTTCCTGAAATATTTCCACAGACAGTTTAAAAAACAAATTTCCAGAAATTTGCCAACATTACACTAAAGTAAGAAATATTTCTATAGGTATGTATTTTTTTTGGTTGGGGGGGCTACAAGTTTTAAAATGTTTCCAAGGGGACCTTGGTTCCTAAAAATCTGAAAAGCACTTTACTAGAATATGAAAATTATTTAGGATTAAACGTGTATACTGTGTATATGTATATGTGTATGCAATTGACTTTTAGTTGTTTAGTTATTTAAACTAAATTATTATTTAATTATCATTGGCTAAAGAATAAACTATTATTATTTAACTATTAAGAACTATCATTTAGGCTATGCAGTTCAATGACAACTAATTTCAATTCTAAAATGGTATGAACAAAAAGTAACTTCATTAAAAACGCCTACGAAATTTAAAAAAAAAGCAAAAGCAGGGTCTGAGTAGTTTATACAGTTAAGTAGGTTCATAGCCATGTTCATACACTTCCATCAGTTCCTTAGCCAATACCAACTCAGGATTATTGTGTGACCAACAGTTTATCTGTAAACTAGAAATTTACTGCCAATTAAAAAAATTAATTAGAAACAATAAATTTCTTATTTGTTTTTCTAAGAGTTAGGAAATTAAAATTTGGAGCACTTTTATATCATGTGACCATGTTCCTAATTCTCTTTGTTCTGTCCTTAGAATTTTTAAATGAACACAGAATTTATATGAACTAATAACGAGCGATTATAAACCCTAGACATCTCAATCTGCTGTGAAACTTAAAATGTATGTGTTTTATTATTCCACAACAATAATTTTCTGAACGTCAAATAAATTACATTAATTCTCAATGTCAGCATAGCATGCTAGCATACTATATAAAATACCTACCTAGGGTGTATCATACGCCCCCCAGTCATTGAAATGTCTTGTCCCTGGGCTTAATTCTTTCCAAATAATGTCAAAAGAGAGCACACCAAAAATTCTTCATTTCCAAATTTATTTAGGTGCACCGCCGTGAGTCAGAATGCGTTATTGTTAATCTATTGTTAATTATCACGTTATAATATGCAAATTACGTAACGTACCAGTGTTAATTTTGCATTACTTATCCGAAGAAAGCTATTTTACTCTAAAGGTCTTCGCAGTTACAATTAACATTTGTTATCTCAAGCAAAATAATAAAAAATTTAACATTTAACAACTGTGGAACATAAAAAATGAAGATCATAATAAAATAATTTATAATTCTAATAGGCCATGATATTTTGTATTTTCTAGAGTATCATCATGGCGACATCAGACAGTGAAGAACAGAGATTAAGAATGTCTGCGGATACTTCGGATCGAAAAGGTTCAATTATTTCAAAGCCGAATGTAGCAACAAGAAATTCTACTCTTGTGTTTGGTCTAGGAAGCGCAACAAAGAATGATGCTGAGATAACCGGGTTTCGACTTCCAACCTGTCAACAGGTTTTACGTTGTATGATATTTCACATACAAAATGAGGGTTCTGAAAAGTGAACAAAATGGAAAAGTGCACAAATTGTTCTTTCCAAAGTATCTGATTTTTATAACAAAGGTAACATTCCCATAATTTCAGAAAGGAGAGCCTGTGAGAAAATTATTGCACTTCTGGATGACAATAATAAACTCAGAGCTATACCAAAGAAGTGGAGATCAAGTCTAGGCAGTGAGAAGAAAATAAAAGCATTGGAACAGAAACTAAATGAGACCTTTCGATTTTGGCCCGCAAATGCTGTAGCAAAAAACGAGGAAGATCGACTATTTCTGGAATCAATGAAGACCAACAGAAGCGCTTCGTTCGGTCCTCCTTGTTCTTGCAAATCAAATCTTGCGCCGTGAAGCTCGCGAAAATGCAGAAGCTGAGTGGTGAGAAAGGGTACAACAAGAAATGGCCACCAACAACAAGACAGTAACGTTAGCCAGAAGTGACAGAGCTGATGAGTCTGGTGATGATATTGCTGAAGCTGGTCCTTCAAGTAGTACTGGACGAAGTACTAGAAGACATCACTGTGTTTTTATTCTGCATGATATCGTGAAGCGACCCAGCTTTGTTGCGTTAGCCACACGTTTGAAAATGACACCGGCACAACAGGCCACCTACACGGAAGCAATTATTAAAGAGGCTTGGGGCGACGCTTATAAAGTTTCAACATCCTACGCCACAGCCTACAGATCTCGGTGAACTGTTGGAAAAGAGATTGCAACGTCTTTAAAAGAAAACTGGGTTCCTCCTAGATTAGTGACTCTGCATTGGGATTCGAATATGATGTCTTCCCTAATGAATCAACACATTAAAGAAGAACGTCATACCGTTGTAGTTGGAGATTGGCACAACATCAAGTTGCTTGGAGTACCAGCTTATGAACTAGGCACAGATACAGCAACTGGTGACATTCTTACTCACCTACCAATAGACCTTCTAAACAAATCGCTGTGCTGACTGTATAGTTAATATGGGGTTTGACACAACATCCATCCACTAACACAGGGTGTTTGACTGCTGCCTGCGTGACTCTTCAGGTAAGCCTTAATCGAGCGTTGCTATGGTCGGCTTGTCGGAAGCATGTTGGAGAAGTTATACTTGCACACGCCTTTAAAGAGCTTGCGATTGAAGTATCCAAGTCGCCTGACATTATCCCCATTACTTGATTCCATGCTAACTATCAGTTACTCCCATATAGCAGTGATCAGCTGCTACCAAGGTTTGATCAGACACAATTTAATCAGAAAGCACTTGATGAGATTGGAAAGTTGAAGGCCGATGTCTTGAAAATCTGTGACCCTAAATTAGCTTTCAAACCTTGCGACTAAGCTGAACAAGACACGCAACCTGAAGTTCTACGAGATGACTATTATCAGTTCATTGAATTGTGTAAGGTTTTCTTAAATGAGGAATTCACAGGAGATCAATTCAACTTTAAACGGCCTGGAGCGCCACATAAGGCCAGGTGGATGGTAAAATTACTGTATGGTATTAAGATTTGTCTATTTGAAGAACATATCAAGAACCTTCAACCGGGCACAATAACTGCTCATCAGCAACTACCTAGGGTGTGAAATTTTATTAACTTCATCACTCTTGTGTACAGCCAGTGGTGGATAACTTGCAGCTCAGCTGTTAATGCCCTATATAATGATCTGAAGCTGTACCAAAACATGCTGCTCTATGAAGCTGTAAACCCAGAAGTCTCCAAGAGTGCCATTCGTGCCTTTAAGAATCATTTGTGGTACCTAACTGCTGAGTTGCTTCCTTTGACACTGTTCAGTAACAAGGTCTCATCTGAGGTCAAACGACAGATTGCAGACAAGTTGTTGCTGTGTTAACCAGACGCTCCATTAATCAAGCCGCAGCACCACTTTCGCATGGGTTTTGGAAAACCATCATTTCCAACACAGGTGACGTTGACATCATCCCTGTCTGATTTCTTTGGGCCATACTCCTGGTTTATATTCCACATTCTTCAACTGGATCCTCAGTTTCTGTCAGAAGATGTGAGCGATTTGGCAATGTCTGCTGCATACCAAACTTCAGCAAAAAACGTGGAAGCCCTCAACGTAGTCAACGACTGTACTGAACGTGGAGTCAAAGCTAACCTCAAATTTTTTGTCGCCTGCTAAGGGGAAGGAGCATTTCCAAAATGTTCTGCAGGTTGTTGAGAAGGAGCGTAAGCAACAATCAAATCTACGAACGCGAAAACTACCATGGTTAAAAAAGAAAAAACAACTGCAGTTTGTAATTTTTCTTGTAATCTCATCTTTGTAATAAGAAATCTTATGATTTACAAGAATCTGAATGATTTTGCCTATTTTCTTGTACAAGAAATTTTTCCTCTAATAAGTTTGAAAATCCAAAAAATTGTGCAAAAATCAGAAATGTTGCTATATTTTAGTTTTTTAAGGCACAGGCCCACCTAAATAACATTAAAATGTCCTGAAACTTTACAGAAATTATTTTTTGAACTAGTGGAACAAAAAATTAACTTGCAGACAAACCCATCCTGTAAAATTAAAAAAAATCGTGGGGCGTATGATGCACCCTAAATTACCTACGTTCTATTTTTCACAGCAACCAAGAGGTCAACAGTTTATAATCACTCGTTATATAAGAAACCTGTGGGTATTTAGATTTTATAGACACCCTTGATACTTTTTAATTATGTAATTTAGGTTTCAATTTTCCTAATATATTTGAAGTCTTCATTTGCAAGAGTTTAAGCTGATCATTTCTAAACTCAAAATTAATGTTAAAATGTAACATAAAAAAAGATTTAGTTATAAATATTAAAACAACCACTATAGAAAAATTACAATTTCTTATTGTAACAAGAGAGAAAAAGAAAGAACCTCTTCTCGAACAACAAATGGAATATTCTACAGCAATCGAGAGGATTACTCATCGCACGAAGCCGGTGAAAGAGACGCGGTTATTCTAGAAATATATAGTAGTTTCTAGCGGGTTCTAGAAGATTTACATGGGGGTATATAATCGACTTCGCGGATAAAAAGAGGCAGTCAACAGCGAGTAATTAGATGGGTATCACGAAATAAATAGTAAATGTAAAGATAAATGTTGTATTAGAAATTCATTATAGTTTGTAAATAAATATTTCTTATTAATAGACGATTTAAACAGCACTTTTGTTATTATTTTAAAAAGAACGTTACATTATCAATATTAGCAATATCATTAATACTAACCTTCATCATCGAACTTATCTGTATCTTCATCTCCAGTCTTCTTATCATCATCTTCATTATATTTTTTATTCTTCTTATTTTCTTCATTTAACCTACGTTTCTCTTCTCGCTTTTCAAGTTTCTTCTTTTTCTTACGTTCTCTACGCCTTGCAGCTGCAGCTTTCTTTGATTCCTCTCGGTTCTTCTCCATATCTAATTCTTCGAGAAGAATGGAGGCATTTTTATTAGCTTTAGCAGCTTGAGTATCTTTGGCCGCTCTAATAATTTGGATACACTCTTGACATTTTTCAAGTAGTTCTTTATCACTAACAGTAGAAATGTATCGTATCATTTCTTGATCACTTGGAAATTGAGTAACATGATTAACCATCCATTTGACTACCTTCACATGACCCTTACGAAAAGCAGCCATTAGACAAGAAACTTTTCTATTATCTTGGGAATCAATGTCAGCATTTAAATTGTATAATAATTCTACCACGCTAAGATGCCCTCCATTTGCTGCTAGCCATAATGGTGAATTTCCTTTTTTATTTTTAACTTCTACAGCAGCTCCTCGACATAGTAATAGCTCTACAAATCGACAATGGCCTTTATCTGCAGCTATCGTTAAAGCGGTATCCCTTGAGGATGGTACTGGAGTGGCGTTTACATCAGCTCCTTTATCTAATAGAACTCTCCCTACTTCAACATAACCTCCACTGGCAGCTTCCATAAGAGGTGTTAAACCCGTCTAAAGAAAATTAATGTAAACTTTTTAAATATAAATTTGAAATTTCAAATACCTTTGCTCGATGTTCCACGTTGGCTTTACGATCTAATAGTAAACTAACTACTTCGTGACGACCTTGGAAACAAGCTAAAGTTAAAGCTGTATTACGATTTGTTTCTATTTGAGCGTTTATATCGCTTCCCATATCTAATAATAATTTAACAGCAGCTGTATGCCCATTCATTGCAGCTAACATAAGAGGAGAAATACCAAGTTTACTACCAGTTCGAGAATTAATTTCGGATCCATTATTGAGAAGTAATTTAATAATATTCACATATCCACCGGAAGCAGCTAAACTAAGAGGTGTATAATCAGACACATTTCTATGTTCTTTGTTGGCTCCTCTATTTAAAAGTAACTCAACTACTTCATATCTTCCACCTGAACAAGCCAAGCTAAGTGGAGTATCCTTGGTCCTTTCTGATTGTGCTTCAATATCGGCACCATGATTTAATAATATATCCACAACTTTTTCGTGTCCAGCAGTAGCAGCAAGAATAAGCGGGGTAAATCCTTTTTTATCACGATGTTCAATATCAGCACCTCTTTTTATAAGTAATTCAACTAGCTCTTCATGCCCACCGGCACAAGCAAGAGTTAAAGCTGTATCGTGGTTACTTTCAGTTTCAGAATCTAAATCCATACAATAATTCACTGGTGGTACAGTACCATTAACGCACTGTTGATTATTAGCATTATATTGGGTTATAGCTGCAACAAAAACAAAAAGTTTTAAAACAATCAATTTTACTATTCAGAAATAGAAGTTACCAGAGTTAGGGTCAATTTGGTAATTCTGATTTTGGTTTTGTTGGAATCCAGCACCTTGCTGTGTTTGATTTTGATTTCTTAATAGTAGCCGACCCTTTTTAACCTTTACGCCTTCTTGTACGGTGATGTTTTTGGCTTGTTTCTTTGTTTCGGAGGTAACAGGTGCAGTTTGAGGGGTTTGAGTTGCGGCTTGTACTTGATGGGTAGTTGACTGTTGCTGATGTGTAGCTAATAGATGTTGATGTTGACTACATGGAACTTGACAGTGATGAGTGGATTGTGCAGCAGTATTAGTTGTTATATGAGAACAAGCAGATTGCACTGGTACACAAGCTGGTTGAACAGATGATACATACTGTTGGGTTGAAGTACCAGCTAAGGTAGCAACGGTATTCGGAACAGTTGCAGTAGTTAAAGTTTCACCTGAACTAGCTGTAAATATTTTTTTTTATTTAGTGTTGCATTATAATATACAAATATTATTAATAAAATACCTAGTTGTTGTTGTACGATGTTCATCCCTGCCTGAAAACCGGCTTGATAAATTGCACCTGTTTGATCTTTGTTGGACATAGTGGCAACCGCTTGTAAATAATGGTCATAAGGATATAATGTGTGTGGAACCTAATAAACAAGAAACATAGTGAAATGATTGAATACGAGTTTATATTAATAGAGAAATAAAAGTATACACACTTGTACCGGTAATTGAGTACCATTAGTTGGTACAAAATATTCCAACCTAGATCCATCAGACTGTGCTGTTAATTCGTGTTGAGCAGCTAATGATGCAATCATCGACTCATCTAAGGTAGTTGCATACGGCTGGACCTACAAAGTATATTTTATTAGTTAATTCATAAAATAATTCAAATGCAACTAAAAATACCTGTAACCCATGTTGAGCAACAACTTGATTTGCAACTTCACTTACATTGTAGGATTCGAGAGTTTGCACGACATCTTCTACAAGGTCCGACGTAAAGTCTTCTTTTTCTACTAAATCTTTACCCTTTTGTTCTATAAATGCTTTTGCAGTTGTTTCTAAAGCTTGATCATATAATTCTAAACGAGTTTTTTGTTGCTAAAATTAAAACAAAATAAATATAGAAAATAAATAGTAATACACCAAGATTTATTACCGGCGACCCTACAAATGCAGCTCTAATGGTATTAATTTGTGGTGAATTATGGAACTGTTGTAATATTGAAGCAGTTAGAAGATTATTTTGGGCCTCATCTTTAAGAACTAAAGACTCCTGTTCTATAGAATCCAAATCTAAGCCTTGTACATTTAATGATTCAGATACATTTAGAGGTTTGTCGGAACTATGTTGTAATTGTGGTTGTTGTAGAGGTTGTTGTTGCTGTTGTTGTTGCTGTTGTTGTAGTGGAACTTTAGTCATGAACACTTGTGGCTGTTGTTGGCCATACAAAGCGGGCTGATATTGTTGTTGTTTACGAAGATTTTTGCCCTCCTTTTTGGAGACTGGTTTTGCTTTTGGTCGATCACTTATAGCAGTATTCTATGTGAAAGAAGAACGAAAATAAAATTTTAAAGAAAGGATACATTTGTGTTAATAAAACAGTACAGTCCTAATACTTATTTGATTCTCTTTTGTACAAAAACCACTGTATTATGACATGGAGGAAAAACATTACAACTGTGTTATGAAATAGTAGCAATAACTTTTCTTCTATAAGTCTATATATTTCTTAAGGTCTACTATAAAGATTTTACATTGTCTTCATAACATTACAGTATGCTATTAAGGTAATGCAAATAAAATTACAAAGTCTGTTTATATTTATAGTGTATTACATTACAAGTCATGAAAGTGAAACTTTGCAGAAGAGGAGGCTTATTGAAGAGTACGAGGATGCGTAGCATCCGAGTATCTCTTTAAAGCCTCCGAGTCAAGCAGAGACACTTTCATGACCAGTGATGTATTATATTTTTTCTGAAATCGTTTTTCAAAACTAAAAATAGATTTAAACTGAAAAAATATATCAACATCAGAGTCGTATGAGAAGTTAATATCCATGACAATGAATCAACAACAAATCAAATAATATTTGTTGTATTTGATTGTTAGTGTTTTTAATTATATTAAATAAACGTTTCATAAGATAAGTGACGATTTCTAATTCAATTGCAGTCTAAAAATGACAGATGAGTCTTGTAAAGTGACAGGAGTCTTGTAAAAATTATGAAAGTGACTAGTCTTTAAAGTGACACTTTCATGACCAACCTGAGTTCTGTCATGACAAGCTTTCTTGACGATTTCAGAAAAAGATATTTTATAATGAATATAGACTTAAGAAATGTTTCAAAATAAATTGTCCTAATTAAATATATAGATGATTTAATTTTTTATCAACTCTTGCCATAAAAACTATCAAATTTTGAGATTGAACATTAGTACAACTGTCAAATTTCGAGGATAGATTCTAAGATTGAGTTAGAAATCTAACCTCCAACATTAGTTGGAACAACTGAAGTGTAATAAACATTTGAATATAGGAGACATTTTCAAATTATAATAATCCAATACTAATAGCAATAAGGCTAGCTGCACACATACAATTTTCAAGATTCATATAAATTTATTAAGTACAGGTTTTGATTTCTGGAAGTTTACCTTCTGCATTGTTGAGTTTTCTTTGTCACAAAAACAAAGAGTCAAAGGAGAGAAACAAAAAATTTCTTGTAACAAAAAAGAATGAAACATAACCATTGGTAGATTTTATGTTTGAAATTCCAATAAAACTAACAATTTATTTTAAAAATCATGAAATTGTTACTAAGGAAACAAAACAGAGATGGCAAGACTCAAAAAATAGTCAGCGTCATTTTTTTCAAATTCTATAATAATTTTTGTTATAAATGCTTAAGTAGAACCATCAAATAGTATTCCAGATTTCTTCCAATAACTTAATGATGAAATTAACAAAACAAAGCCCTCGAACTACTATGCATCCAAGGATTATGTACATAGATCAAAAAGTTTATGCTACACTTCTCTTTGACTTATCAGTTGAAAATTTGAGTTCAGACTAGTCTCTACTCTCTGTATTATTCTATCCTATATGCAGAGCCGTAGCCAGAAATTTATTTCCGGGGGGGTGGTTCTGGGGGAATTTATTTTTGGGGAGAAGCAGAATAGAAAAATAATTTTATTTTGTTGTCATTTTATTAGCATTAATTTTAGATTCGGGGGGGGGGTTCAGATCCCCTAAACCCCCTCCTTGAATACGGCCTTGCCTATACAGTCAAACTTCCACATTACAAACTTCTATATAGCAAATTTCTCTATATAACGAATTTTTGTGCTGTACACTGCCCTTTTAGAAAAAATACATATAAAAGTGTCTCTAAATAACGAAGTAAAATTTCTATATAACGAATTTTTTAGGCCAAACTAAAATAAATTTTTCCAGGTAAATGTATGTATCATGCATCAATATTTCTTTCTTAGCAGCAGTAAAAGATTATAAATTTACCCATCTTCCAAGAAGCCTGCACACATTTTTAAAAACCTGTAATCCTTGCAAAAGAATTTTGTAAATTTGTTTAAATGGAAATTCTAAGAAGGATTAAAATTGTCATTAAAAGGTTTACAACTGCTTTATCTTTACATTCTTACTTTTTCAGGGGATTTCCGAAAAGTTATCTGAATGAGAGTTCTAGAATAGATTAAACTTCGATGCATTATACACATTGTTACTTGTCTTAATGGAGATTCCACCCCTCTAAGAAAAATTAAAATGCAATTATTTACATAAAGTTAAAAACTTGCATTGCAAATTTTTATTTTAACTTTAGTTTTTTGTGAGTGAACAGCTCTACACTAGAGTACAAAAAAAGTCAAATCGAAAGTGTTTAACCATTATTGAGAAAATCAACGTGTTGCGGGAAATTGATAACTGATTGAAATTGACTGAAACTGACTAAATTGATAATACAAAAAAAGATAAACATCGCGGCTCGCGGCAAAGTTTGGAATTCCTGCCGGTAGTTTATCGACTATAATAAAAAATTGCGAATCAATTTTAAAATCAGTTGGTGAACTTACAGCAAAACGTGCTAGAACTTATGTTTACGACGCCGTAGATGAAGCAGTTTTAAAGTGGGTGCATTTAATTTGCGATAAAAATGCACCATTATCACGACAATTAATTAAACACAAGGTATTACAGTTTGCGGAATCACTCGAATTAAAACGAAAGCATTAAAATAATATTTACAAAAGGTGATATTTTTTTATAACGAAATTTCCCTATAGCGAATTGTTTTTCAGGGTTTACCGACTTCGTTATATAGAAGTTCGACTGTATGTATATATCATGCAATTTATATTTGAATTATTTTTCTGTAATAGAAAATGCATGGGTTGAAATAAACTTTTCGATCTGTGTATGGAAGCAATTTTATGAATTTAATATGGAATAAGGCTTGAATAAAAGCTAGATGGAAGTGATCAAAGTAATATAGAACAGTTCAGCGAAATGATTGGAAGAAAGCTATTTATTATCGAAGTTACAGAGTTATACATATTCAATAGCAAGATTAAATAAAAGGAGAAATGTAGATCCTTTTCACTAATTGTGTGAATATCAGAAAATTAAAAATGTTTATAATGAAGATTCACATTGTTTTACATAAAATTTTCCAGAGTCTGCAGAAAAAATCTTTATATAGTAGCTTATGAACTTTGTTAGTAGAGAAAAAGAGCATCATGTTGTCAACTAACAATGCAGTACAACCCACCGAACATTTTGAATATAACTATTTATTTACAAAGATAGAGCAAGGATATAATAAGACAGTCAAAGTAAATTTCTGATATCAAATACCTCTGACAGATGCTTGTCTTAAGGCAAACAGTTGATGTGCTCTTTAAAAATGTCTTTCTTTAAGCATTTTTGGTTTAGGTTATTTAAAAAGTTGATAGCTAAAAGACCACTGCATATCACTAAAGATAGGCTGTTCCTGATTCCAAAGGAAAGATACAAAAATTGTCCACTGGGCTCAACTAAAATGTGAACATTGGTAGAAAATGCATCTGAATAATAGACCTTAACACAAAGCCCAACAAAATTTCAAGCTAGAGATACAAAGCTAGAGATATTAAAATCTGTCTGGATGAAAATATAAAGGCCATTTTTTTAAAAAACACAATGCAGTTCTTCCTTTCCATGTATACACTGCCGATCACGGAAGTTCGGACACTAAAAATCTATAGAATGAATAATAACAAAAAATTCTGCGCATCAAAACTTTGGCTATTTAAATATTGGTAAATGCTAAACCTTTTCAAGATTGAAATAAATAAAGATTAGTAAAAGTTTCACAGTTTTATTAAAATATAACCTGACAATATTGTTTCGACAGCTATGCTGTCATTATCAAAGGTAATATAATTATAAACAAACACGTCGCTAAGGTAGATACAAAAATAGGTAACTAGATAAAATAATAATAATAATCAGAATTAAATATCTAATACTTCCAGTAACGGAGAATTACTGAGCTCAAGTTGTTCATTCATTAAAGGTACCCTGAGTTTGTGTTTGTATATCTCAAAGGCTTCTAAAATGTCTAATTTGCGTTTGTTATTACAAAAATGTAGGAATTTAATATTATTTTGAGGAGTCATTGTGTGATTTTGTTCTAAAAGGTGTTTGGCGTAATAGGGCCTTTCGTTACAGAAATATTAGTGGCGCATGCGCCGCGCGAAAGTGAATTTTATGAATGTTTGCAGAAATGTGGCAACATTGGCGATTGCGATTAACTGACAACTGTCAAACGTATTAGGTTAAATGGTGAAAACGGTGAAAATAATAAAAATAATATTGCACTTGCTCTTGCACATGCATTAGTAATTCGCTATTCTCGGCAGTTACATAAGAAAAATGTGCATTAGTAATGTTTAATAAGAAGCAACAATTTTATACTAACCTCACAATCAGTTCGTTTTTATTTCCCCTTGTACAAACATTTCTACACTTTAAAAACCGTTGAAGCTGCAATCTTGTCAGTTCTGATGGTCTCTTATTTCACAATGAAGCACCAGGCACGTCATTTTCATTTAAAGTAACACTATAAAAAGGCAAGGAAGTAGCCATCTTTTTGTTGTTGTGTTTGTTTCAAATGACAGTTGACGATGTCCTGCTGGACAATGTTGCCAGATCATTTTTTTGACTCAAACGTGCTCTATGAACCGTTTAGGTAACTATGCAGTTTCAACAACTGAGCATGAGCACTCATTGCTACGAAAGGCCCTATTAGATTTTTTTTTTGAACAAAATCACACAATGACTCCTCAAAATAATATTAAATTCCTACATTTTTGTAATAACAAACGCAAATTAGACATTTTAGAAGCCTTTGAGATATACAAACACAAACTCAGGGTACCTTTAATGAATGAACAACTTGAGCTCAGTAATTCTCCGTTACTGGAAGTATTAGATATTTAATTCTGATTATTATTATTATTTTATCTAGTTACCTATTTTTGTATCTACCTTAGCGACGTGTTTGTTTATAATTATATTACCTTTGATAATGACAGCATAGCTGTCGAAACAATATTGTCAGGTTATATTTTAATAAAACTGTAAAACTTTTACTAATCTTTATTTATTTCATGATTATGGAATTCCACAAAGTAAGGCTGGAAACAATAAACTTTTCAAGATTATTCAATATTCTTTTAGAAATACTTTGCAAGTATTACTATTTTTACAACATCTGTAGGTAAAATTCTAAAAATTGCAGTATTATTAGAAGACTATTGTTCATGCCTGAATGCACGGGCGGTAAACCAGTACGTTCTGGGAATTTTCTAAAACAGGTAGAATCAAGTAGAAGATTAACGGCACCAGAAATTACGTCAGAATTGAATAAAACTCGTACAGAAAAAGTGTGTTAGTACTGTAAAGCGACGGTTGCAAGAAGCAAACTTACATTCGCATGCAGGGATCCAGAAACCATTGCTACGTCATGGAAATAAGCAAAAAAGGCTGCAGTGGGCAAAAGCCCATAAAAATTGGACTTTATAAGCTTGGTAGAAAGTTTTATGGACCGATGAGATTTTAGGTTTGATGCTGTAGATGTTCACGAAATTGAAAAAATTTTATATAGTATTAAAAGCAATGCCTTAGGATTAAATGGCATTACTACACATATGCTAAAACCTTGCATGCCATATTGTAAGAATGAATTATGCCATATTGTCAACTTCTCGTTGTGGCAAGTACCAATAATTTACAAATCAACTAAGGTAATACCATTGCAGAAAAGAGAAAATTCTAGGGAACTAACAAATCTACGTACCCATTAGTACCCTACCATCGGCATCAAAAATCCTCGAAAAAATAGTCCATAGTCAGGCTAGTCAAAATAATATTCTTTTAGATGTAGTAAGGATTTCGAAACGCCTATGGCAGTGGCACAGCATTGGTAAAAATAAATGATGATATTTTAACAGCTTGTGACAACAATCTTATAACCATAATAGTCTTATTATGTCCAACGCTTTTGATAGTGTGGACTATAAGTTGCTTCAATTCAAACTTCACTATTGTGGTTTTAGGGGGAACTCTGCCGTACGGTTTCGAGTCTGCCTTTTCGAAAGAAATCAATGTACAGAACTTAATAATGAACAAGGACCAATGCTGTAACAATCTTTGATCATTCAACAAGAGATGCCTCAAGGATCCTTCGTGGGGCCTCTTCTATTTAATATCTTTGTGGTCGACTTAAGGTGTACCCAAAAAACGTGTGTTGCTGTTTTCATAAATATAATAATGTGATAACTTTGGTTTTAAATTTCTAGGAAAGTTAAATATTGGTTTACCTAACTTTTTTTGGAAAACGATGTTAATTAATTAAATTATTTCACATGTTTTAATAGAAAAATTAATTTTAGAGAAACTGTACATTCAAAGTTAACCAAAAAAATACCACTTAAGTTTCATAATATTTGAACTATTTTCCCTAGATTTTAAGAAAATCGTATGTCTAGGAACTAAATTATTACCTGCTTTTTGCAAAAAGAAAACCAGGTTTTTTGGCAAAAAGCAGTTTTTTTGGCAATAATTTAGCTTGATAGGCAAATCGGATGTCCAAATGTCCTGAACCTACTTCATGGCCAGAACTTTGGAAAATCCTACAAAGAGAGTGAATTGAGATTCCTTCTCAGAAGAGAAGGAATGATGCAACAGCAACAAAAACAAAGAAAGCAGGCTCTCAGCCAAAAACGTTTACTTCTAACAAAGTTAAAACTGGCACTACATACGCACAGATGACACAAAATAACACGATAGAAGTCGACCCTTCTACATCCAAGACTGAATCAACTATGGTGCAGATGCTGCATAACATGATAAAGACACTTGATCGAGTCAATAACAGACTTGATAAACTAGAAGCCAAAAACGTTGGTACTGCCTCAAAGAATAAATAATTATATGGATCGACACGACCTACGGATTGCAACATGGAATGCCAATGGCATCCTGAACAAAAAAAATGAGTTAGAGGTCTTTCTTAACTCTCAGAATATAGACATTTGTCTCATATCAGAGACCCATATGACAACCCATTCTTATCTTAAGATAAGAGGCTACAAAAGCTATCACACTATCCATCCTGACAATCAAGCACATGGAGGCAGTGCGATCATCATAAAGGAATCCATAAGCCACTACGAAGAATGCCACTTACAATGCATAGACATGCAACTTACCATGGTGGGCATGAAGTCCACTAAACAAAAGCTGATGTTAGGAGCAGTATACTGTCCACCCAGACACAATCTTAAGAAAGATGACTATAAAAATCTCCTACAACATCCGGGTGAAAGATTCATTGTGGGAGGAGATTTTAACGCCAAACATACTGACTGGGGAGCAAGACTAACTACGACTAAAGGCAGAGAATTAAGAAAAGCTGTCCAAGAAACAGGATGCAACTATCATTCCACAGGTAAGCCTACCTACTGGCCCACTGATATTAACAAAATCCCTGACCTGCTAGATTTCTCCATCTCAAGAAAAGTATCCCCCAATTTTACTGAGCTTGAAGAAAACTTTGACCTGAATTCTGATCACTCAGCAATAATTATGACGTTGAGTGAAACGATAATTAAAAAGAATGCCCGACCCACACTGGTTAACAAAACCACTGATTGGGACAGTTTTAGATTTGATTTACAAAGAAACATTAACCTAAATGTTAGTTTGAAAACCACTGAAGAATTTCAACTAGAAACTGAAAACTTTACCAAACTCATTCAGGCAGCGGCACACAATAACACAATAGAAATCAACTATATAACAAAAGGAGTAAATTATCCAATAGAAATCAGAGAACTAGTCAAAGAGAAAAGAAGAGCTAGGAGAAGATGGCAACAGTCGAGAGATCCTTCAGACAAAGCCATTCTAAATAACAAAACACAACTGCTCAAAAGAGAAATACAGAGGATTAAAGAAGAATCAATTAATTCCTACTTGGAAAATTCAACCGCAACCGAACAGACAAATTACTCTCTTTGGAAAACAACTAAAAAGATCAGGAGACCTATAGCTTCGATTCCTCCAATCAGAAGAGATAATGGCCCATGGGCCCGAGAAAACAAGCAAAAGGCTGATCTGTTTGCGGAACATCTGGCTGAGATATTTACCCCTAACCAAGTCTATATGGACAATACTTTGGCCAATATAAGCAAACCAACATCAGAAAACATTACCTTAGTTACCCCAAATGAAGTAGCGAAGAAAATAAAAACAAACCTAAACCCGAAAAAAGCACCTGGTCTTGATCTGATCACTGGGGAAATCTTAAAACAATTGCCTAGAAAAGGTATAGTCATGTCACATACCTCTTCAATGCAGCCTTTAGACTGAAATCTGTTCCAGACAGCTGGAAAGTTGCGGAAGTAATAATGCTGCCAAAACCAGGTAAGCCGCCTAATGAGGCCAAGTCATACAGGCCCATATCCTTGCTGCCAATTATCTCAAAATTATTTGAAAAACTACTACTCAAAAGGATGAAACCACTAATTGAAAATAATAAACTAATTCCGGATTTTCAATTTGGCTTCAGACAAAAACACTCAACTATAGATCAGGTGCATCGCATTACTGACGTAATAGAGCGCGCTCTTGAAGAAAAGCAAATCTGCTCAGCTGTTTTTCTAGATGTAGCTCAGGCCTTCGACAAAGTATGGCACGAAGGCCTGATATACAAACTAAACAAAATGCTACCAAAGCAATATGTAGAGATAATAACATCTTATATCTCAAACCGACTTTTCAGAATTAAACAGGAAGATGATTATTTTGACCTGAAAGAAATAAAAGCGTGTGTGTCACAGGGTAGTGTCCTCGGTCCTATCCTATTTCTGTTATACACGAGTGATATACCAAAATTGGATGGAATCACAGTAGCAACATTCGCAGACGACACTGCAATCCTTGCAGTAGAGAAGGAGCAAGATATATCCATTGAGAAATTACAAGCAGCTAGCAACACAATACTTGATTGGACCAAACAATGGAAGATTAAGCTAAATGAAGTCAAATCTACCCATGTTAGCTTCACAAACAAAAGGTTGGTAAATCCTCTGCCCTTAGAGATTAATGGTACTATTGTGCCCTATGAGAACAACGCCAAATACCTAGGCATGACTAGACACCAAACTCCGGTGGAAAGAGCATGTAAAAAAGATAAGAAAAGAACTGGGACTCAAATACAAACAGCTTTATTGGCTTCTTGGAAGAAACTCCAAACGGTCAGTACATAATAAGATCTTACTCTACAATCAGATCCTAAAACCGGTATGGTTATATGGCATCAAGCTCTGGGGCTGTACCAAAGATAGTAACATAAAAACCATACAAACATTCCAGAACAAGGTGTTACGCAACATGGTAGACGCTCCATGGTACATACGTAACTCTGATTTGCACCGAGACCTCAACATCCCAATGGTCAAGGAAGAGATCAAAAGGTTTGCTGGCAAACACGAAGCCAGGCTCCTCCTACACGAAAACGCAGAAGCTATTCAGCTATTGGACAACCAACATATTGTTCGAAGACTGAAGAGGACCAAACCATTCGAGCTTGTGTAGTGCAGTGAAAAGCAGAGCATAGTGCGAGTTTAATAGTGGCTAAAAAAACTAAAGGACATCGTCGGATGAACTCTAGTTTAGGTATTTAATTAGTTTAGTTTCAAGAAGTATCAGAAAAAAATTAATGGTTGGTCTTATAGACCAGTTTTAATAGACAGACACCATAAGTGTGTATGAGGGGTAAAAAAAACATGTTTTAATAGAAAAATTAATTTTAGAGAAACTGTACATTCAAAGTTAACCAAAAAAATACCACTTAAGTTTCATAATATTTGAACTACTTTCCCTAGATTTTAAGAAAATCGTATGTCTAGGAACTAAATTATTACCTGCTTTTTGCAAAAAGAAAAACCAGGTTTTTTGGCAAAAAGCAGTTTTTTTGGCAATAATTTAGCTTGATAGGCAAATCGGATGTCCAAATGTCCTGAACCTACTTCACGGCCAGAACTTTGGAAAATCCTACAAAGAGAGTGAATTGAGATTCTAGCAGACGTTCTTCAAAAATTAATAAAGTGGATACCCAGAATAGTCCAAGCGGTCATCTCTACGATAGGTGGTTCTTTTTAATAGACAGAAAGTATAATCTTGTTGGCAAAAATAATTTGTCTGTGTATTCTGTTGTTTGCATCCATGTAATAAATAAATGTTTGTTTAGATTTTTTTTCCTATTAATTCTGGTATTATAATAAATATTTTCTTACAACAAGCTTTTTCATTATTCTTAAACCTGTCCGAACTTCTGGGAATGGCAGCTAATAGAATTGAACTTTACAATGAATTTTGTAATGTGGGGGTTTAAAGGATGCTGTGGAAGTGTATTAATACCGTTTGAAATAATTCCCAGAAGATGCTCCTTTACTGCATGTGCGTTCAAGTGTGAACAATAACTTTTAAATACATACATACATAATCTTTAACTTCTTCTCTAATCTTCGGTGTCCAAGATAACTTTTAAATACTAGGGCAATTTACACCTTTTACCTGCATATGTCGTAAAAACAGTAATACTTTTAAAACATCTATAAAATTACGTAGGTAATCCTTTTCTGTACAAAATATTTTGTTATTATTCATTTTATGAACTTTAACTAAGTGTCCGAACTTCCGTGAGCGGCAGTGCATATCTTGATGGAAAGTCTTATAAGAAGTTACGATTGTTAAAGCCTTCTGCAATTTTCAATACTTTATAAAATTAGATTTCTTAATGTTTTTGCTTGTTCCACCTTGAGTAAATAATTAATAAAACAAATTAATCACCAGCTGCAAGTTATCTATCTTCAGCTTGATTCTAAAATCTTGTATCTCATATTGTCATAGTTTTACAAGAGGCTATATTAATTGTTTTTGAAAAAATAATAACTCAAGCATTACTCTATCATAAATTTCTAAAAGTATTGAACCACAAATAAATAAGATGGAAATATCAGAAATAAAAATTTAAAGCTTTTCTTAATACATTTTTGACATGTGACTTCCTAACATCCGATTTCATGAAAAATTCCAATTAACAGGGTTTTAAAATTAAGGTGATAATATGTACGTATGTGCAGATACTGTGGGTTGACTGACAGTTTGCTAGGCAACTGCATGGAGGATGCAGGAATTAGACAATGTTTAATCATCCGACTAGAAATTATATGTGCACAGGTAGCCTAGTAGTAATTTTAAAATTAATAAATAATAATGTAGTTAAAATAGCATTAATAAAAAGGTCTAAAAGAAACCTTGTTTTTATTAAAAATGTCTTCAATGAAACACTTATAATATTTAATAATTTTGATACCATCCAGAACTATTAGAGATCTGGATTATATAAATAAATGAATTACTGTTAACCAAAAACTACATATATAAATTACCATAAATTACAGATGAACAAAATGCTCTCAATGTTTAAATTACTCGCTTTCAGCATTTGTTTAAAGATGACAATTATTCTTTGTGTTCGTACCTGACTCACTTCTGCATGAGAGCTAACAGTTTGGAATTTTATAGGTTGAGAAACAACACTAGAAGTGGCAGTGGATAATGGGACAGCTACAGAACTTGGTAATGGTGCAAAATAATATGCAGATGGGGCTTGACTGGTTGTAAAATTTCCTGCAGCAGAATCACCACTAACAGCCAACTTGAGAGGCATTCCTGGTGATTGAAGACAGGCAGCTCCTGTATAAAAAGCGTTGTGGACTTGAAGATTACTGCCTGGAAACACAGAACTTGACATGGCAGTACCTAAACCTGCAATAAGAAAAAGAAAGTATTAATCATTAAATCGATAAAATGAACAAATTTTTTATTTTTCTTAGTATAAACATATTTATTTACCTTGCTGTTGCTGCACAGCAATATCTAAGTTCAACATGTGTGGCAGTGGAGTACTCGCAGCATTTGTAGGACATTGATCTTGAGGAATTGCAAACTGCGATAGTAAAAGATGGTTACGAGCTTGTTGTTTTCCATGTAAATCTCGTTCCACTTGCTGTAATATATAAATTCTCTCTTGTTTTTTGTAATTTGGTTCTATTTTAATCTACTTGATTGAATGTCAAGCAATCAGAACAAATTATCAGATTGGTTGCATACTAAAGCAACAATCTTCTTCAACTACTCTTAATAATGAACTATGCCTTTGTTTTTCATCTGATAAAGTGGATGCAACACCGATCTTAATAATAGTATTTCTTCAAGTAGAATTTAAATAAAATATTGTATCATAAACAATTAAAATATGATGGTATTATGTTACTTTACCATTTAAAGTATGTTTAATATTTTTAGCTTGCATATTCCATTTTATTTTTATTACAAAATTCTTAGGCATTTCCCGTCTTTTACCTTCTTATTTAAGCATAAGCAAGCGCTGATTAAATATGAGATAAGTAAAAGAATACAGAGTGTTTTATCAATAAACAACTCTAATAAATTATACAGTAGACTGATGGCAAATCCTTCAAATTTAATCCGTCCATTTATGAGACACTCAAACAAGTTATGGTTTGTTTAAGTTGGAGACACTGCCAAAAATCTAATTTGTTCTTTCAACTATCAAACTTTGACAACTCATGTTGCTAATTGTGTACCGGTCCTTAGCCTACCAGTAATTCCACAAAGAATAGCAACTTATTATTCTAAAAGACTTTTAATAGAATGAAATTGTAAATTTTTGCAAAACTTACTTAGCAAAATAGTTATTTATGGTACTAGTGAGTTAGGTATTATTCACAAACGAAAAATTGACCCATGAAGTCTGAATTGGTTAATTTTTCTGAGAGGATAATATGCTTAACTCTCAGCTATCATACAACATCTAATCCAACACCTCTTTACATTACATAAAAAACATAATTCATTGAAGATTTTGCACATTAGAAAGGTGTTAATTCAGTATGATAGATGTAATAGTAGGTGGCTGTGAAAATAAAAAATTGTTGATAGTTTCACATTTCTTGGTTTTGTTTGACGTTTGTTCTTTTAGATTAAAAGTAGCTTATTTTAAATAGCTACTTTTTATAATTATTAATAATTGAAAAATTGATGTTTCTATTACTATCCAAGTTTTAAATAAATAGTTATAAAATATCCAACCTGCAGTGATAAAAAAACATGTTTCCAGTGAAACGAAATACTTTCTTTGAAGAAACGAGTTTTTAAAAAATAGCCCACGTTGCACCTAGCAACATGGGTTATAATATAACAAAAGAGTAAACAATTACTTTCCTTATTTAAAATGACCAATATAAACATGGTATTTATAAAAGGTGTTAGGTTAAAAAGAACATAACACAAAACTAACACAAAACTATAACAATGGAATATGACAGAAAATTAAAACATATTTCTATTTAACCTCCAAGAAATATAAAGGCTTCTTAGATCAACAAGTCTTATTTTATAATTTATAGCTGACAGTTTATATATTATTCAATTGAGTTCTATTAAATACAGAGTGTTCGACATAAAACTTCACACACATTTTCTGATATATGTCCTATTTCATTAGTAAAATGTTAGTAACATTTTGATTTTAGAAAACCATTTACAATATCATTCAGAAATTTAGATTAAAATCACTTATATAGAATTTGATGCAACAAACTTAATAGACTTTAAAAATACAACTTGACAATTAAACTACACTTGACATTAATAGGTTATAGAATTGTAAATGTTCAAAAATTCAAGGCCTTCTTTGCTAACTAAAGTGAATGAACTATACAATATTGAGTGTATTTAATGATACCAATGATTTTTTCAATAGTTTCAATAGTTTTCATGGTACTATTCTTACTCTTATGGTAAGAATAGTACCATGAAAACTATTGGACTATTAATGTTTCAACAGCTGTGTCCTGAATGACAAAATATAATTAATGCATCAAAACTATAAATTTCACTTTTCACTAATTCAGTTACTTTTCGAAAGCATTGTGATATTACACTTATCTCCTTGGCTGTATGCACGGATACCTTTGCAACTTTGTTACATGTTATACTCGTTCAAAACGATCTCAAAGTATTTGGAGATCGGCAAAACTGAATATATGGTGGGATTCTACTTATCGTGGGTTTTTGAATGTAACATGTACCAAATTTCAAAGGTATTCACGTATAGTATTGGAAAACCTTCGTCTAGCAAAGGAAGCAAAGGGAAAATTAGCGAATAGCAATACATCTGAGAAAGATAGATATTATGGCATACTTGCCAAATCTTAAAATATACTAACTTTTTTGTAAAGTTGGTGCTATAGCTAAGAATTTTTAAATATAATTGAGGTTGGTCATTTTGACACAATAACCTAAATTGTTTGTAACGTTTTCAAATCGACAATATTTGTACACTTAGTAACTAAAGATAAACAATGGATAATTGCGCTGCAGTATTAAAAATACTTTATTCTTAAACAAAATGAACAATTATTTTAAACAGTAGAATGAATTTAACTATTTAATAAAATAAACAATTTAGGTTATTGTGACAAAATGACAAACGTCAATAATATACAAATTATTAGCTATATCACCAACCTTACAAAAAAGTTACTATGGTTTAAGACTTGACAAGTATGCCATAATATCTATCTTTTTCAGATGTATTGCTATTCGCTATTTTTCCTTTGCTCACACATGAAAATCCAATCCCTAGATGAAGTTTCTCCAATAATGTATACGACCAAGAAACTAGAATAAATGGTATTGTTATTATTATAGTCTTCCACTGAAATAAGAAAATAAAAACTTAACTTACTGTTAACGGAAAAATTGATTTTATTTGTTGTTAATGTTATTTCAATTTGTTGTCACTGTATTGATATTAGGTTAAAAATGATTTAAATTTATTTTAAACTTTATACATATGTGTGTAATTACAAAATAGAAATTAATCTGTCAACGAGTTACAAATTGAAATATTATTTAATAGAACATGTTATAACTGCTTTTTTCTTTTACTTTTCAAATGCCTACAGTTTTTTATTAAATGGAAAAGTCTTTCTTAGACACTTTAAGGGTAGTTTTAGTTTATTGTGATGTTTATCATTCAGAAAAAACATACGAAACAAGTTTCCACATTACTTTCAATTTCAATTCCCCATTCCTACTCTAATATTTTTATAAATTTCCTGTTAAATTTCCTTCGCTTTCTCAATCATAATAAGGTTCTTTAAGAAAGGTATTTTTTTTAATTTTTGCAATTTCTCAATAATCTCTGAAAATGGGAGTTAGATGATCTACAGATTCAGTGTTTAAACAGAGCGTTGTTTAAATCGTTTACTGCAAACAGCATTTTGTCTAGTGATGGCCAAGAACATTTTTAGAGAACAGTAATTACTATTCACACATAGTTTGGAAACACTATTGTAATTAGGAATAATTGAGACACCCATTTGAAATGTTAAAAATATTTCAGTAAAAACCTGTTGAATAGAAATTTACTTACATACGAGGTGTGTAAATTAAGTAATGAGACCGTACCTCAGGGGCTCACATCTTGTGAGTACGGGAATTGGCAAACCCGAGGTTCCCGAGCTGGGCCTGTCTATACTTCAACTAGTCTTACGGACAGACCCCGCTCTTTTATCTTTCCAATTTGGTCTCTCTTGACCAACTCTTGTTTTTCCGATCGCTGTTGCTATTAGAGTACTCGAGGGCCAGGGATCTCTATTTTTCCGAACTTTCGACTGAAATTAGCGCAACGACCGTAGCAGGATTTTGGATATGAGCAGGTTATGATATGGACTAGATGCTATGAGCTGGCGCTACGGGGTGTAGCTTCCTGGAAGTCAAGCCTCCGTAGGTCCCCGGCCTGGCAGGCGCCTTGGCGGGTACCTGCGTCGTCGGAGGCGTGGGATCCCTGAAAGCTTCGTGTGTAGGGGACTGGAGCCCCCGGAAGTTGAACTATCCTTCCACAGGGGCATATCCTGGTGCAGCGGGTGAACTCGCTGGCAGAGGCGGTGATCCCGACTCTGTGGGTACACCCCACCAGGGCAGCCCGTCAAGGTTAGGGAAAGTAAAATAAAATGAGTAAAGATTTAAAAAACTGCAATGTAGTAGAGATAGAAAATGAGGAGATAAATTGGGATAAGTTTAAGGAAGAGATGGAAAAGCAATCGGCTTATAATATAGGTGACTTTGAGGCATTCCAGACGGTAATACAAGAAAATTCACCCCTCACAATAAGCTCAATGGAAGCGAGCAGCTCACCAGAAGAGGCACAGAACATTAAAAAAAAAAGACTGGAACACCACAGAGGAATATATTAGAAACGCAAGCAGAAACAGAAGTCTCTGAAATAGACCCATTTAGGAGGAGAGACTCAATCCGTAGGACACCACCAGAGTGTAGGGAGTGCCATAAATATGGAGAGGACAGGGACATAGAAGGCAGGAAGAATGAAGCAAAAACAGATGCTTCACAAGACAGTCAGGATGAAGGAGAGAGTGAAGGAAGAGGGCTGAGTAATCTAGACAATGTAAAAAAGAGAAAACGCACAGGAACCCAAATAATAAAAGGTAAACAGTGCATGCAGGAAACCAGAAAAATGGAAAACTACATACAAGCAATAATAAGCGAAATAGAAAGATTAGCAAAAGAAGTAAAAGAAAATATCAACACCAAGAGAGAAATAAAAGAAACATCCGCAAGGCTAAGCTACATCACGGAGAAGATTAAGACAGAAAATATCCTTGAGCAACTCAAGAAAGCGCAGATAGCATCAGAGAGGGATGAAGCTATTCTCAAAAATGACACCCAAACGGAAGGTACCACACAGAATACAGAGTGTGGGTACAAAGAGTTAGAAAGCAGCGAAGAAAAGAGTAAGAAAGCTACAGCCAAAATGAGAGACATTGGAATACAAACAGAAGAAACCACAAAGACAAACAGGCAACAAAGTTATAAGGAAAAGGAGGAAATAGAGGAAATCTTGAACAATGAAAAGATAGATCTCTACAACTTAACCAAAGCGATCAAGTCTAAATGGCCTGATACGCTATATAAAAAGACAGTTTTGATACCAGGTAGTATAATGAAGACAGAAAAGGAAAAAAACATAGTCGTGGTCACAGACGTGGAAACTTTAAACAAAAACCCACTTATAAAAAAGATTATGAATGTGCAACCTCAAGTAGAAAAGTTAGTAAGGGAAGAGCTCCTAGAACCGGGAAAGGTGATATATACTAAAAATAGGTCGCAGATGATAACGGAAAATGTTCTGCAATGTGAAGACTGGGAACAATATATGTTCTTAATAGGAACAGAAGAGAAATCAACAGAGGAGGGAAACATAAAGCAAATATATAAGGCGCTAAGAAAAACTAAAGAGATTTGTCAAAGCAAAGGAATAAGAAATCTGACATATACAATAACAAATGTAGAAATGGAAAAGTATACCAGAAGACTACTAGAGTATATCTATAGAGAAGAGACGCAGGAAGCCCCTATAGAAATATACAGTACAAATGGTAGAAAAGAAAAAGATGAGAAGACTAATGACAAACATATTGGGCTGCAGAAAGGGGAGAAACCTCAGCAAACCGAGTGGCAACAACAGAAGAAAAAAGGATGGAACTCACGGAAAGAAACAATTATAGTGAAACCAAAAGAACAAGGCCTGACATACTCGGAAATCGTCCGTGAAATGAAGAAGAAAATCGACATAGAGCAAGTTGGTGTACGAATAAACAACATAAAGAAAGCAGAAGATGGCAGCATCCAGCTCAGCATAACAGGGGAAAAAGGAAATGGTGAAAACCTGAAGAAGGCGGTAGAAGATAACTTAGAAAATCTGGTAATTGCTGAACTAATTACCAGAAAACGAAATGTTATAATTATTGACATAGATGACACGACCACATTAGAAGATGTTAAGGGTGCAGTTGAAAAAGAAATGGGAAGCGAATATCTGAAAGGTATTAAAATGGAAATTAAGATGACGCAGAAACCAAATAAAAAGGGCCTACAGTATGCTGTAGTTACACTACCACTGGCAGTAGCAAACCTACTGCTATCCAAACAGAGAATTAAAAGAGGATGGACCCGGTGTAGAATAGTTGAGAGATTGGCGCCAATTAAATGCTACAGATGCCAGGGATTCGGACACTATGCTGAAAAGTGCCAGAATAAGGAAGAAAGAAAAGGTATATTCCTAAAATGCGGGGAAATGGGACACATAGTCAAGGAATGTGCAAATGAGATGTTCTGCTATGTCTGCAAAACTAAAGGACACAGGGCAGATGGAATGAACTGTCCTGTGTATAAGAAATTAATGGTAGAGTTGAGGAAGGGAAAGAAAATACCAAAACCAAAACATGAAAATACTACAAATCAATGTTGACAGGGGAAGGGCGGCAATGGATCTACTGAACAAGACAGTAGTGGACAAGAAAGTCGATATATATATCGTAGCTGAACCAAATAAAAAACTGACAAAGGGAGGTCCATGGTTTATTGACCAAAATTGCGATGCAGCAATAAGAATATATAACCACAACATAAAGGCTCTAAAATGGGGTAAAAAAGAGAAAGGTTTTACATGGATTGAAACAGAGGACTATATCATATACTCTTGCTATTGTTCACCAAACATAGATATAGACGAATATGGATACTTTCTACAGAAGTTAGGAGACAGTATTAAAAATCACCAAAAAGAGGTAATAGTAGCAGGAGATTTCAATGCGAAAACCCCATTATGGGGATCACCGCGTGAGGATAGAAGAGGCAGAATATTGGTAGAGTGGATGGCAGAAATATCCCTGACAGTAATTAACCAGGGTAACACTCCAACTTTTGTCAGAGGAAATAGTAGAACCCATATAGATCTAACCCTGTGCACAGAAAACCTTGCAAACAAGTTCCAAAATTGGCAAGTACTGGAGGAGGAAACTTTGAGTCTCCATCAAAATATCATATATAACATAGACATGCCCAGTAATACAATTCCCAGGCGAAATGCAGGATGGAAAATTAATGCAGCACGACTACCTGAATTTGCAGTAAACCTAAGGCAGGAACTGCAGAACATAGAACTATTCGATGAAAACACTAGCAATAAAGCAATACAAAATGCTTTAAACAAGACCTTCCCAAAGAAGATAAAAGGCAAGACAAATAGAAGGGTGCACTGGTGGAATGAAACCCTAACCGAACTACGAAAAAACTGTCTAGCAGCAAAAAGAAAAGTGACGCGAGGAAACAGAAGCAGAAATTTAACGGAAGAGGAAAAACAGATTTTAAAAGGAGAATATGCAGATAAGAGAACAAGGCTGCGAAAGGCGATAATACAGGCTAAAGAAGAATCGTGGAGAAAAGTATGTGCAGAAATAGATCAAAATGTATGGGGAGATGGGTACAAAATAGTTAGGAAAAAATTTAACCTACTGCCACGCATTACCCTAAAGGACGAAAGGCAAAAGGAGATTGCCGAAGGGCTGTTCCCAAGGCAAGAAGTGACAAAATGGGAGCACATCCAAGTCATGGAAGAGGAGGTACGCCCATATACAATTGAAGATATTAAAACGACTCTTAACCGCATTAAAATAAATAAGGCACCGGGGCCAGACCTGTTCCCACCAGAAATAGTAAAGATGACAATATCTATGTGCCAAGAAGAGTTCCTGGGATTCATGAACAGATTAATCAAGAAAGGCACCTTCCCTGAAATATGGAAACAGGCAAAATTAATTTTGATTGAGAAACAAAAGTCACAGGATGAAGAGATTAAGTATAGACCAATCAGTTTGTTAAATGTGATTGCCAAATTCTTTGAACACCTAATAGCGCAGAGATTGTTGGAGGAGGTGGATGACAAACTATCACCAAACCAATACGGTTTCAGGAAAAACAGATCCACTATAGATGCAATGAAAAGAGTGACTGATGTGGTAGAAGAAGTAAAAGAAGTGGCATACCAAAACAGGAAGATCTGTATACTAGTGACCATCGACATCAAAAATGCTTTCAACTCAGCGCCTTGGAGGGGAATAATGGATGCCCTGCAAAAGATGAATGTTAGCCCATACCTTAGAAAAATAATAGGAAGTTATCTATCAAATAGGAAAATACTCATTGGAGACAAAGAGGAGCTAGAAGTGACCTGTGGGGTGCCACAAGGATCAGTCCTGGGCCCTTTGCTATGGAACATCTATTATGATGAAATATTAAAAATAGAAATGCCCCCAGAAGTGACAGTATTGTGTTTTGCTGACGATACGGCACTAGTAATAACGGTGAAAACAGAAGAGATGGCTACGGCACGTGCAAATACGTCATTGCTTAGGATAAAGACAGCGATTGAAGGTAAGCAGCTGGAAATAGCAGACCATAAAACTGAAGTCCTTATTCTATATGGTAGAAGGAAAACAAAAGAAATTACACTGGAATTAGAAGATGTCCAAGTCAAATCAAGTAAGACCATAAAATATCTAGGGGTGCATTTCGATCGCAACACGGAAATGAAAGCACACATCATAAACACGGCTATTACAGCAGAAAAAGCCATCCTAGCATTGCTGAGACTCATGCCAAACATCAAAGGACCTACAGCTAGTAAGAGAAGGATACTATGTTCGGTAGGACACTCCATAATATTATATGGAGCTCCAATATGGGGAAAGAACATAAGAACACAAAAATATAAAGACATTCTTACGAGACTGCAAAGAAGGATGGCAATCAGAATATCCAGTGCATACCGTACGGTCTCTACCGAGGCAATCTTAGTGATAGCGGGCCTGCTACCAATGGAGCTGCAGGTAAAACAAAGAATGCAAATGTATGGAGTAGAGAAGGAAGGTAGAGAAGAGATCAAGACAAATGCCCTACAAGAATGGCAGACACAATGGATAAGCAACACTGGAAAAGGAAGATGGACTAAAATCCTGATTAGAAATATAGAGAGATGGATATCAAGAAAACATGGTGAAGTAGACTATTATCTAACCCAATTTTTAAGTGGCCACGGATGCTTTGGGACCTACTTAAAGAAATTCAAACTAAGTGAAAGTGATCTATGTCGTTATTGCAATAACATGGACTCGCCAGAACACACATTCTTTGAATGCGATAAATGGACAAGAGAAAGAATGCACCTTAATACAGAATTAGGAGAAGAATTAAATATAGACACCATAACTGACAAAATGCTGGATAGCCTCAGAAATTGGGATGCAATACACAAATATATAAGAAACATCATGTCAACTAAGGAAAGAGATGAGAGAAATGAGGAACAGGAAACTAGATAAAAAGATGAAAAATGGAAACATTCACCAACACTGAAGTAATACAATGTGGTTCCGGTGCTGGTTAAGAGGAAAGGAGGAGGGGTTTTAGTTGGTAGGTCCTCCCTGAGAAGGGAGGGAATCCAACACTTCCCAGTAGTGCGGGCTATGGGAGTCTATGAAGATTTCCCCTCCTCCACGAAAGAAAAAAAAAAAAAAAAAAAGTAATGCGACCGGCAACGTAGCGTTCCATCTGGCGACACTTGGGACGTGAGACTTGGAGGAGCGGCAGGCGAACATGTGATACGCCTTTTAGTACGAGTTTGAACTCGCTAAAGTCATTTGGTTGTCCGCGGCGATTTTTTTCGTGAAACAGTTTTTTCTAGTGCGTCCTAAAAATGAGTGACATCAATTTCGAGCAATGGTGTGTTATCAAGTTTTGCTTCAGACTTGGGCATATAGTGCAACGGAAACTTTTGCAAAAGTTCAGCAGGCCTACAGAGACAGTGTTTTGTCAAGGGCCCAGGTTTTTCGGTGGTTTAAGGCATTTTCAGAAGGAAGAGAGTCGATTGAAGCTGAACCACAAAGCGGAAGGTCTTCATCTTCAAGAACCGATGAAAATGTCAACAGAATCCGGGATCTTGTGCGTTCAGATCGTCGGTTGACAGTCAGAATGATCGGGGAAGAGTTGAATTTGACTCACACCACCGTTCATCAGATTCGTGTGAGACCAAACATCAAGAACAACTGGGTGTTGCATCACGGTAATGCGCCTTGTCACACAGCAATTTCAATAAACGAGTTTGGCCACTAAAAACATTCCTGTGGCTCCTCAGCCTCCTTATTCGCGAGTCCTTGTGACTTTTTCATCTTCCCGAGATTGAAAAATCAACTCATTTTGGGACACTCAAAAACATTTAAACGGCTGTAACCAACCAGCTGAAGGCTATTACAGTATCCGAGTTCCAGCACTGCTACGAGGATTGGAAGAACCGTCTCCAGCACTGTGTGGCTTCCCAAGGAAGTTATTTTGAGGGAGACAATATTGAATTGTAATTCTATTCGAATAAAAAAATTTAAAAAATCAGTCTCATTACTTAACTTACACACCTCTACAAATTGTGTTATCTTGAGTATAATACTTGCAATTCGTAAAATTCCAATGATTATTACATGTTTGCAATAATGAGAGTATTTCTAGGAAAGATAATAAAGTAAGGATAGTGATAAAATTCTGATACTTGCAAAAACGAACACTTTTCTGCAAATATTCGCCACAGAAAGTTGATTATCTTTGAAAATTATTTGGTGTTTTGGTGGTGCAATTTTATACAAAAAAAACTGTCAAAATGAAAGAAACAGTTAACTATTGAGCAACGTGCAACGATTTGTATTTTGAGCAAGGAAGGATACTCTGTATGAGAAAAAGCCAAAAGAATTAATTGTATTTTAATTATAGGTGTACATTATGAAAGCCCGGGCCGGCCCTGAGCAACCACTAGTACAGAAGATTGTTACATTGTAACCACAGCTAAGCCTAATCGAAGACATGTGGTACCAGAATCACTAATCTAGTAAATAGACATTGTGGAAAAAGAACTTTCAGAGTAAAACAGACTGGTTGCAGTGGGATTAAGAAGGCGCATGGCAGTATAAAAAACATTCTTAGAAGCAGTTCATAAACAGAAACGTCTAGCTTAGGCATGTAAGGAGGATGTTTGTGAATCTAAGACTAGAAGAAAAGGTAGTGGTGCCTACTATGAAGTGTGGGGATGGTTCTGTAATGATTTGGGTTTGTTTTGTTAGAACTGTTGTCGGAGAGCTTATGAAGATTTCAGGAATAATAAAAAAAAGATTACTTGAATATTTTACAACATGCCATACCATCAAGAACTTGAATACTTTGCCAATAATTTACGTTCCAGCAAGGTACTAAACATTCAGCTAAGATTTGTAAAGAATTTCTAACTAATAAAGAAGGTGAAGAAGCATTGAAAATAATGACTTGGTCTCCACAGAGTGCAGACCCCTCCATGATAAACTAGTCCCAAAAGCAAAATACTACCACAAAACACAGCACAGCTATGGGCTTGCTTACATTAGGCACGGCAACAAATCAACACTCAGTATTTAAAAAAATTCGAGAACCTTTGAACTTAATGTGTACAAGCTACACATATGTAACTCTTACCATTGCTGTATGCGTATGGCAAATGCTAGATGCTTTATGTTTACTCTCTATCTGTGGTTGCCGTTAAGAACAACAATGTCCTATACCACGCACAAGTACCTATGTATTTACTTCGGTGGCTTGGCAAATGTTAATTATAATTAACATTTATACAACAACAACCTAAATCGTAGTATTTATTTTTTCCATTTTAGGAGAAGTTCTAACTTGCTGAAATGCTATTGCTTTTTAACTTATCTTCCTGGATACCTCTATGCTTGTGTTTCTAAAATGTATTATCCATATGTATTATGCATAAATGGATTACGGATATTTCAGATAAAAACTATGACATAATTTGTTAGAATAATGTCTCATGTCTATGGCCTTCTAGAAGTTTAAAATACTTACTTGACTTTCAATCTAGATTATTTGTTACATTACTTTGTCAAATTTAATTCTTGTGATAAAGACCTAATATTTAGAAATATGTAATATATATTCATGAGCACAACCAATTACTTTAATGTTATTAATATAGTACACTAATTTCGGAAAGTAGGCAACACAAAGTAGTGCCACTTGCAGTGGCGATGCACTACTGCTTGACATACCTGAAATTTTTTAAAAGTAGTTAAAAAATGTCATTGTACAATGATGAAGATAAGTTTTAAAGGTTCATGTAGGCTAGCAGGTAAATAATAAAGTGTCTCATCAAAATACTGCTATTTCTCTAATTTAGTTGCAGTTTAGCATAATTATTTAAATTCAAGATATTGCATTGAAAATCGAGAACACTAATTACCTAATTTGTAAAACAATTACAGTATGTGTATAGAACGTGATGCTTAAAAAATGTTGCCTGTGTATTTGGCAATAACACATATATGGAGTTTCCGATATTAATAACATTAAAGTATTGGTGAACCACTCAATTGCTCCTATTTAGATGTGTAAGTAATACATCTAAACAAATGCAAAAACAAAAGTAATAATAAGAAAAAATACTTACATGCAATTCCTCAAGTATTTGTTGTTTTTGCGTATTTCCTTCATCGGTTAAAGGAGGTGTGGTACTAGTTTGTTGTTTCTTTCGGTTTTTAATAAAATCGATAATACTACCACCAGCAGTGGGATCTTCATTAAGGAACTCAGAATCTTCTAATTCACTTAAAGGTAGGGGCTGCGATCGCAGTGTCATTGATGAAACTTCACTAGAACTTAATGAACGTAATGCTCCTTGAGAAATTTCACTAGAATTTAAATTTCCTTCGAGCGGCACAGAATTAGAAGTAGATCGATTTTTAGGTATAGCTGATTTACGATTGGTTATTTTCCCCTGCTGTGCATCAGTCGGACGAGTCGGTGATGGAACTGCCAGTTGTTTATTTAGAGTTTCTGTACATTGATTTTGGCTACTATCTTCTTGTGGTATGATTCGAACTGCTTCGGGTACCTCTTGGAGGACTGCCGATGAAAATTCTGAAATAAATTCAATCATAATCTACAGACAAAAGATAAGAAATAGTTAATTACCTGGAGAGGCGAGGGTAGATGGTGGTTGAAAGAAATTGACGGGTTGAGGCATATTTGGTGGTAGGGTGCCTGCTGGCAATGGTGAATCACGACTACTAACTTGTCCTGGTAGCATTGTCGCAGCAGCACCCATCATGGAATGAGGATAATCTAATAACATTTGCACTACTTGTGTATGGCCTCCTTTTGCTGCTTCTATTAACATGGTGGAATTATCCTAAATGTAAAAAAGGGTACCATTAATACTAACAGATTTAATTGTATTTTTGTTTTACATACTTTTAGTTTATGATTAGGATCGGCTCGATGTGCAAGTAGAAGTTCCACAACTGCAATATGTCCACCAGCACAAGCTAACGATAATGGTGTATGATCATTATTTGTAGTTTGTCTGTTTACATCTGCACCTTTGGAAATAAGGAACTGTACGGTACACAAATGTCCAGCCCGACATGCCTTCATTAGAGGAGTTCGACCACCTTCTGATTCATGTTCCTGAATTTTAATAATATTATAAACATCCAATTCAAGAATTCTGCCATTCTACATACCAGATCAGCTCCAAATTGTAAGAGGAGATCCGCAACATCAGTATGACCGTTTTCACAGGCATATGTAAGAGCTGTATCCCCTGTCTGTGTTTGTGCACGAACATTGGCATGATTTTCCAAAAGATATTTAACCAATTCTAAATGACCCTCTTGTGCTGCTTCCATAAGGGGGGTTGAGGCTCCTAATTCTATATCAGCACCAGCTTTTATAAGAAAGTCTGCTACTTCACTAAAACCTCCACAACATGCCAACGTAAGTGCCGTTTCCTGTGTTTCATCGGTTTGTGCATTTATATTTGCACCTGAAATTAAATATTGGGTTGTTACAGCTTGTTGTATTTAATAATCCTTGTTGTCACTTGTAATGTCAGTAAAAATATAGAAGATGCTGATTATTAAATTAGGACAACAAGAAGTTGGAATAATTACTTCTTTCTAGCATTTTGGTAAAAGAGAATTGATAGATTGTTTATAAGGTAACCTTTGTGAATTAAAACTATTTTTGAATGAAACATGTCAATATGACAGCACATCTCAAGGCAATAAGGTTCAATTATTCTTTGAATTGTCAATGATTGTCAAATTTCAAAACATAGTGAGACCAGAAAGTAATGAAAGATGATTTGTTTTATTTATAATAAATAAAACAAATTGCAAAATACAATTTTACAGGTACATATCAGCAAAGTGTATTCGTATTCTGCATTGTGATAATTATTCAATTTATCATCTTTGGTAATGAGCCAATGTTTAAGGGTTAATCATTATTATATCCTAAAATAATGGATTACCCCTTGCCTATTTGTTTCCTTACAGTATCAACTGACAATGGCTGGTAGGATGCGAGGATTAATGCAAATTTATTAGAGAAATGAAGCTTACAAATTTAAGTTTTATTTGTGACAAACAATATTACTTAAGCAACACTCGTCTCCTCACAGTAATCTAATCTTGCATTAAATTGTCAATTACTCAACAAAGCAGTACATGTGGAGCGGTGTTAACTTAGTCCGTAATTTTATGCTTTAATTCTTCCATTATTAGCAACAAGCAATGTAACAAGCTGTATACCTTGCTCTTTAGGTAGCCCCATTACAAAATAATCTGCTGGAGTCAAATCAAGTTTCCTTGCTGATTAGTTAATGTCACCTCTGCAGCTGACTTTTGTGGCATAATTGATGAAAGAGCTTCCACTGCATAGTTTGTTACATATACATCCCTAGTAGGATACTGCCTGCTTTCTTGATAAAGTCTTAGCCGTGCATATCAGAACTCAGACAGACCAAACAACAACGTTGCATAAAAATCATCTTGCTCTCGCTCTATCAAAGCGAGAGTGTCTACATGTAGACTAATATAACAATCTAATATAACATCAAAAAAAAGTTGCATCATTCAAATATCTAAAAATAATATGTTAAATAAGAAAGTTAAAATAAAAAAAGAAGAAATGCTACAAATGTTGTAAGTAGTATCGTTTGGAGTTTTCAATCATGCCTTCATAAAGTAGCGAAAATATCAAGAAATCAATGACAAGGTTATGAATACGACATTCGACATCAACAATTTTGTGCTTTAGTGGAGAAACAATAAGGGGAAACAATAATAATAATAATAAGGGGACAGCTAGAGGTAAATCTTTTAATTCATAAAGTAGATTATCTTCATAGATTGCACATACCCTACCATTGTGGTGAATGGAAGAAGAAACAATTCCTTGAGTGACAGGAAATAAACAAGCTCATAAAACAGTGAAAATTAGAATAACCTGGTAATAAAAAACTACAACATACTCGTATACAATGAGACAAAACCAAAAAATTGTCATAAAACACAAAACAGTGTAGAAAAGAACAGAAAATTAAAAGAATTAACCTTGATACTAAGAAGCAACAAGAAGACGACGTTAAACTATTAGTAAAATGAGGCTTGGTGGAAAATCTCTATTTGACAAATGAAGTAAGTTGTCCGGTGTCCGAAAAAGGTCCGTACAACTTTGAAGCCCAATAGAATATTGCTTGTACAGGGTGGTGCAGACCACCCGTACACCCCTTTTAAAATGCGGGGATAAAAAATTTTAAGTGATCTTACTAATATCTATGTGCTCTTTCGAATGACCCCTAGAATGGAACCCCCCTGATTACCGCTTGTAGGGGATAAGGGGGGCAACTTTGAAAATTCAAATGGGAACCCCTAAATTTTATTGCATATTTAAATTCTACTCATTAAAATATGAATAATTTATTTAAAACAATTTTTATCTTGGCTGTAATCGCAAAGACCGACTTTTTGCATTTTCCGGCATCTCTGGCATATTTACAGGTGCAAATAACAGTTTTTCATATTTTTTACTATTTTTTACTAAATAGTGATGAAAAAACTTTGCTAATGTGTACATGAGAAAAAATTTTATGTTACAATGAAAAACGCAAATTCTCTACCTAAGGTGTTTTCGAAAAACGGATTTTTTTTCTAACTTTGTACGCTTGTACGTGATAACAATATTTTTTGCCTTAGATGTTATTAGAATTTGTGTTCCATTCTAACAACATTTTCCAAGATTCTACTGGGGAAGATGGTTTTACTTCAAAACATGTCACATCACAGTGCATTACAAAAATCTGCCGACGAGAATTTCACTTTGTAATTCACTATTAAGTTTTGGTTATCTTTCATTTAGCATATAGCAATGAATGATGAAATATAGATATCTCATCCACTCAGGCCATAAAGTAAGAATAATTTAGATGAATAAAATTTTAAATTGTGAAATAAAAATTATTTATTTGAACAGTTGATTTTCAACAATTACATACTATTTAAATAGAATAGCGAAGTAAAGAATTGTAGCAAGTTATTTTCTGTTAAAATTAAATATTAAATTAGTACGATTTAAATATTATTTTGCCATATGCAGAGCAGATTACAATTTAGAATGTTTTATCGATCATTTTTATTAATTACATATATGTTTAAAATAAATATTAGATAAAGATTTAAAAGATTAAGCAATATCTAAATAAGTAGACATTAAGGTTAAAAAACGATCTAAAAATTTCAGAAAAAAAGTCTGTTTGTCGAAAACACCTTAGGGAGAGAATTTCCGTTTTTCATCGTAATGTAAAGTTTTTTCTCATGAAAGTACACAAGCTTTTTCATCACTATTTAGTAAAAAATATGAAAAACTGCTATAGTAGAAACTCTTTAATCCGAACCTATAAATGCAAGGCTAATTCGTATTAACGAGAAATTCGGATTACTGGATGTACGAATTTAAACGTTGCTTTATGCCATGGTACTTTATTGTAAAGGACTTAACTTATGTAATTTACTAATTTTATTACAAACCTCACATGCACATATCCACTCTGCGGCTTGGTGTGTCTGACGCCTCGACACCGAAAGGTATATGAGGTTAAAGATTATGTATGTATTACAAAACTTTTATTTCTAATTAAAAAAATTAATAATTTCTTTGTTTTAAGTTTTCTCTTTCTCCTTTTATAGCGATGTGCTCTCATTTCATAATCTTAGTTTTGTTTTTCGTGGATTTTACATTTGCACTGTTCGTTCGGCGTATCTTTTAGCAAAAAAACATTAGGTGGACGTAGTGAACAAAATTTAGAAAAGCAAATTTTCATATGCGGATGTTCTTGCTGGAATATAGAAAAAGCTTCTCGTAAAAACAGGGTCAAATAGTGTTTTTGCATCGTTATCTACTGTCCACTTTTCCATACAGCTACACAATCTGTAATGCCAGGGCAGATATAAACAATATCCGGACGGCAATAAAAATCTTTCACCACCTTTTCTTCTGGAATATCTTCTAAAGTTGTGTCCTTGGGCTTTTCGTCTATCACTTTCAAGCCGATACGTTCTGCTACACGTTTCACGACACATTTTTGTTTTTGTAAGTCCGAGGGCAGGCTTTTCATACATTTTAAAATGGCTTTGGAGTAAGTTTGTTGACATCTGTATGAATAATATGAGACAGAACTTGTGGCTTGGTCGTTTTGTAAAAAATTCCACGTTTTATTTTCCGTTCCCGCCGCTTTTCTATCCTTTTTCTTACTTTAAAATCTTCTAATTCCATTTTACTCATAGCTTGCTTTTTCTTCTTTCTGTATTCTTTAACTCGTTCATTTTCCTTTCTACGAAGGTCAGGGTCCTCCGGTTTTTTTTTGTGTCTATATTTCCTGGACTTTTTAGCACTGCTTGTCTCAGCAGAACTTTCCATAATTACAAACTTAAAACGCACAATAATACTTCTCACTGTACTCTTGAATTGCGTGTTCATGAAAATATTTAATTTACCGGTCGCGTACTCGACAGCTAATTAACGGAAGATAAGTTGCAGATATGAACGTAAACAAAACTGGAAAGTGACAAGCGAACGAGAAACATAAACACTGTTTACAATAAATACCATAAAAAGTTTCAATTACCCACTTCCCAATGAAATCAAAAATACTAATGTTAAGGTAGCGCACTCGACATTCAAGATGGTCGGTAACAAAAAATGTAAATAAAATAAAAGCAAGTTGCTGCCTGTGTGAAATCACACTTAATATAACCTTGATAATGTTCTTAACAATTCATTATCATCAGACACTCAATATAATTGCCATCTGCAGTTAAATTGTGGTGTAAACTAGGGTAATTTTTGCGGCTTTTTGAAAAGATAGGTACAACACTTCAGTAATGATTCGCTCATGTAAGACAGTGATGAGAAAATCTTGATATAAATGCAGTGTTTGATCGTTAAAGGTTCAAAGTATTCCTCAGACAAACTAAAAAATTGCTAGATCGTAATTTGAAACATCGACATTTTTTACAGTTTCTTGTAGAATCCTCCTTGACCATATCTGACAAATGAGAACTAGCCTCATTGGAAAATATGAATTGTTTTAAGACGGAGGCCAGCAAGATTTTTCATATACGGGCCAAAAAAAACATTGTAATTTACTTTCTTCTTCTTCACTGGTTTGGTGTACAAAATAGTAAAATACAGTGCGTCGCTACCAGCTGCATACATTATCATAAAACAAAAATATATCTTTGCTATTTATGTCATTCAAATATTACAGAAAATTCTTGATAGTGAATGGCTTGGCACGGGCCACATAAAATTGCTATGTGGCTTGCAGGTCATAATTTACCAAACCATGTTCTAAGCTCTGAAGCACAGTGACTGCAAACTTGTTATGGGCAACTATTTCATCGTGTGTGACTTCTTGTATGATTTGTAAGGATACAGCTTGAAATAGTTCTGTAACACATGATGCCGTTAAGTGAGGCCAGTGGCATAGCCACGAGGGGGGGATATGGGGGATATATCCCTCCCAAAAGGTTAAAAACTTAAAAAAAGTAGATGAAATATTTGACGGACTGACCAAAAAACCACAGCGTCTAGATTTTGTTTTGTAATATTTTTTGTTGAATAAAGACTAGTATTCTAAAAATATTGTTTTTTATTCAGTATTCTTTAATGTTTGCACTTTTTCCCATAAAATCTATTAAAAAGCCGAAATAAACAGTTACCATAGGTATACGTTAAGAGCCAAGCCCGCCGATTTTGTTTTATTATTGTATATCTCTTCCCAAGGGCCAACTCTGGCTATGCCACGGAGTGAGGCATCTATAATTCAAGTGCTACTCTTCTTATTAACTTGTGTAGAGTGCGAAGGAATGACTGTCGCACTCTTTCCATATTTGCATCTGACATTCTAGATCATCCACAACCTTTCTTATATACAACACTTCCATTAGTCGTAAACTTTTCATACCAAGTTCAATAGATTGGTCCTGATAGTAATGCTCAGTTATACTGTGTTCGAAATCTCTGTTGAACTGATATGATCTACTTTGTTTTAATATATCACTGAACTCATTGTGCCTTCTCTTCTGCATTCATTTCGATTGAGGAAAAAACCGCCACATATAAAACTTTTTGATTTTTCACTTTCAAATAAAATCTTCTTTGCACTTCTGTGATATAAAGTTAAATTGTAATTACTGTTAAAATTGCAAAAATCTCTTGGACACCGTACATATACACATCTGCGCACCAGGCTGTTTTATTTGTAAGAATTAAGCAAAATTTTCATATACAGTACAACCCGGATTATCCGAGTCGCGATTATCCGAGGTCCGCAATAACCGAGCAGACTAGAGATTTATATTATCCGAGGTGCCGGGATCGGCGCTCCGCATTATCCAAGTTTATACAAATTTGTCACGTAAAATTTTCGGGGAATCACACTCGTGCATCGGGAACTCCCTGTAAACTCTGTTTGCATCTCTAAATTGCTGTTCAGTCTTAATTAGTCTTCCTTTATTGGTGGTTGTTAATCTCGTTTATTCTATTTAAAATTTTTATTATGGAGAAACGAAAAAGAGTTGTAGTTACAATAGACGACAGATTAAAAGCCATTAGAAGATTAGACGCCGGTGAAACAATTAAATCCGTAGCCCGTAGTTATGGAGTAGGTGAAGTAACTGTGGGAGACTGGAATAGAAATCGGGCCAAAATTGAGGAATGGTGTATTAACCAAGCTTATTCGTCGACAGGGAGAAAATCAATGAAACTTGGTGGATATGAACAAGTTAACGAGATATTATTTACGTGGTTCAATCAACAAAGACTGAAAGGGGTGCCACTTTCGGGACCTATGTTACAGCAAAAGGCAATATTAATTAGTAAGCAATTTCCAGACTTAGATCAGTTTACTGCTAGTTCTGGATGGCTTGAACGATGGAAAAAACGATATGGTGTACGACAATTAACGGTATGCGGGGAAAAACTGTCCGCTGATACATCGTCAATTGAAAAATTTAGGCAGGATTTCAAAAAACAAATCGAAGACAGTGGTTACACACGTGATCAAATATATAACTGTGACGAGAGTGGTCTCAACTATAAGATGCTTCCTTCAAAAACTTTGGCATCTCAAGAGGAAAAATCCGCTCCGGGGCATAAACGAAGTAAGGAAAGAGTTACCATAATGGCATGTTCCAATGCATCTGGCAGACATAAAATCCCACTGATGGTAATTGGAAAGTCTAAACGTCCGAGAGCTTTAAAAGACATTTCACCTAAAGCCCTACCAGTTTACTACAAGAGTCAAAAAAGCGCGTGGATGGATGCAAACTTATTTACGATCTGGTTTACAGAAGAGTTTGTGCCATCGGTTACCAAGTTTTTAAAAAGAAAAGGTCTTCCTATTAAAGCAATTTTGTTAATGGATAATGCGCCCTCTCACCCTGGAGAAGGACTTCATGCGGGCGAAATTATTGTCAAGTTTTTCCCTCCGAACGTAACAAGTATAATGCAGCCAATGGATCAAGGCGTCCTCGAGAATATAAAAAAAAATTATAGGCGTTTGTTCCTTGTTCATCTCTTACAACATACAGAAAAAGAAGATTTGACAAGTGGTTTGCGGAAGATTACATTAAAGGATGTTATATATTGGGTCAGTCAAGCTTGGGATTCTGTGCGTGATTCCACTATTCAGAAATCTTGGTCAAAAGTTATTGACTTTGAAAAGTTTGATGACAGTGAGGATGATATTCCATTAGATAAATTAGCTTCTAAATTAAAAAACCGCAAAGAAATGCTTTCATGTTCTGTCAGTGAAGAAGAAGAAGAAGATGAAAAAAGTTTGTTTGAGTTAATGCAAACCTTAGAGGGTTGTGAAAACGTCACAGAAGAAGATGTTGAACAATGGGTTGCAGTAGATGATTTAGAAAAAGAATTCAGTATTGAAGAATTATCAGCGGCTTTTCAGGATACCCAAAAACCGGACTATGATGATGATGATGATGAAGATATGGATGAATGTGTGGTCGATGACCAGCGTGTTTCTCACCAAGAAGGGTTTGCTGCGTTAGATAAAGCATTGCTATATGTAGAACAGCAAGCTGAAGCAACACCAGGAGATCTGCTTTATTTTAAACGCTGGAAGGACATGGCAGCAAGGAAACGAAAATCAAATTTTAGGCAGGAGCGAATAGATAGTTACTTTCCTGTTTTGTAATACATATTTAATTGAATTTGTTAATAAATCGTTTCAAATAAATATATTTTTTTATCACTGTATACAAAAAAAATTATTACGGATTATCCGAGTTTTCAGTTTTCCGAGGAGGGGTCCCCCCACGTTACCTCGGATAATCCGGGTTGTACTGTATCTGCATTTTTCTTGTCCTGTATAATTAGTAATGTTGCAAAGAAACAGCATACATAAGAGTTTAGCTTTAATCCTAACTTAGTAAAATCCATGATACTTTTGATTCAATATTCCTAAAATTAATGGTCTATCTAAGCCTTAAGATGCACTGTTTTTAAGAAAACGTTTTCAACTCTACTTTAAAAATATCATTCTCTGATAATTTATGTTCATTCTCTGAAAAGTTTTTAAAGCTCGAAATGTATTACTAAAGAAACTACAAACTGTAAGTTAAGATTAAAATATTGAATTGTAAGAGACATACATAATGCAACATAAGAAAACTAAATCTTACAAGTTAAAATATTTAGGTTAACGAACTTTCTTTAATAAATACCTTGACTTAGGAGCAGTGCAACCATTTCTTCATGTCCTTCTCTGGCTGCTTCCATGAGTGGTGTATACCCTTCATCGTTAACTTCTTCAATATTTGCCCCCCTTTCAATTAATAACATAGCTAAATCTACATGACCACCACATGCAGCTAATGTTAGTGGTGATTCAAAACTATCTGTTGGCATGTTTACTTGTGCACCCGAGTCTAAAAGCAGTCTTGCCACTTCCACATGCCCATCCATGGAAGCTTCCATTAAAGCAGTGTGCATTTCATCAGTCTTATGTTCCTGATCAGCACCAGCTTCAAGAAGAAATCGAACCATATCTAAATGACCTTTATAACAAGCTAAAGTAAGAGCAGATTCTTTAAATTCGTTGGAATGGGTGTTGATGCCAGCGCCATGCATCAAGAGAATTTTTGCTAATTCTACATGACCGGCACTGGCAGCCTCCATTAACGGTGTATGTCCATTTTCATTATGATCTTCTACGTTAGCACCATGCTCCAGTAAAAACTTCACTACTTCTGCATGACCACCTGCAGAGCCATACATAAGAGGGGTATTACCTGAAAAATCATACATATTAGTTACAATAAATTGAGAATAAATTCAATTACAAATCTACACAATTTCTTTTTGTTAGGTGATCTACTATATTATTTTTCTCCAACCGCACGAATATGACACTATAACATCAAATTATTTTGTATAAAAAGTAAACCATATAGGAACTAGTACTCGTTACCATAGCAATTGTACAAAAAGTAATCACTTTTTGTACAATACAAAAATTAGTTTGAGGTTATGTATGAACTATTTTCCGCGGTGTTCTAAAAGATTTTCTTTTATAGCATTAATGCGAGGTAATAAGTAGAAATTTTCATTTAAATAATAATCATTTATCTTTTCTGACAATATTAAAATATTAAATTAATTAAAGACATAAAAAAACAAAAACACATTCGACGTTTCTATCAAAATTTTAGTTGCTGCTTGGAACGACATCACAAAAACAAAAACCAATCCTAACCTCTAATTATTTGACGGTAAACACATATATCTTATACAACGCTCGTCGAAATTTCTTCGAATTTTCGACGAAATGGGAGTGAAATTATACATTTGTAAATATTTCTTAATGATACTAACTCTTAATATTCAAATTGCCACTTTTTACACATATTAGAATTGCAGTAAATAAAAAGTAGTTTATCGTCATGTTGTTTATTCTAAACAGTCTTCTTACGAAGTTTGCGAGTTAAAAATAAGCAGTTGGAGAAAAAATAGTATGTTTAATTCGTACAAAAAAATGCGTTTTTGGGACTATAAGGTTGCCAGACTCCGCTAACGCGTCGTCCGGCAACTTTCTTATTCGTCCCAAAAACATGCATTTTTTGTACTAATGAAACAAATAACTATATTGCTAGATTTGAATATACCTGATGATGACTGAGCATTGACATCTGCTCCATGTGCTACAAGCAAACGAACAATATCTAGGTGACCAGAAGAAGCAGCTTCCATTAAAGGGGTGCATTCTCCCTTAATACCTCTATCTTCAACGTTAGCATGCATTGCTAATAAAACCTGTGATAAAATTTTATTTTATTGATAGTACAGTTTTACTATTTTATTAAGTTTCTACATGCAATGCATTTATGCATTTTAGAAAATTAAGCTAAACAATAAATAAGGAAAGTAATAAAAGTGTAACGTACCTGTGCTAACTCCAAGTATCCTGCGTTACAAGCCAAAGATAATAGACTCTCCCCGTCTTCAGATGTTTCATGTACAGATCGACCTTCGCCTAGTAGTCTGCGAACTGTTCGAACATCACCATCCACTGTAGCCTCCACTATAGAAGTCTTTTCGGGCTGAGTGCGTGGATTATCTGTACGCATACGAGTTAGTGCGGCCGCTGCCTCGTCTAAAGCACACGATACACTAGAGGTTAGCCGTCTCAGTACTTCTGGATCAGCTAATTTTCCATCCTTTGTTGTTAAAGGGTCAAAACCTTTAAATATGAAAATTTTCGGTTGCTTTTTTTGTAAATGATCTTTTACAAAGCAATTGAGAAATTTAGGCATTTGAATAAATCAATAGTTCTAATATCATCAAAAGACATCTCATTATGGCCAAAATAAAAACTCAACAACTCATTTATTTTTAGTATGTTACTGTTTATTAAAAAATCAAAGTTTTTTATTATTAATAAGTTTCGGTTAGAACAATGAATGAGAATGTTATAAAAGCTTTATTGTAGTTCATTTAATTTTATTAAAAATAATTATAATACCTAACACTAGCAATGGAATATTTAAACCTAATGTGATAACTTAGCTGCGCTATAAATTAGGTATTCTGGCAGCAATATTATAAATTTTAAACCTTATCTATATTATTTGGCATAAATCATACCTGCCGCTTGCAGTAAGACTTCAAAACGAGCTTGTGTTTCAGAATCTACAGAACGATCTTCGTCCGGGCTTAATAGGAATTTGGCAGCTTCTACTTGAGGATCTTCCTCGAACTCTTGATCTATCACAAACGACTCCACCTGAAAAAAGACATCCACTTAGATTTTTCTCAAATTCTTTTTTGAATGATACTTTAATATTATCAATATCAAATTAATTATTAAACCTTTAAATCTCTTTAAAAAGAATTAATCCTGTTGTTGGCCTACAAGTATATTTGGTCAAATAGATGAAATAGAAGAAATCAATACTGCCAAATATGATTTTTACTATATTGAAACTTATAATAAAATTTGTTAAAAATTCAAATACTTAAAAGTTTAATACATTTTGATATTAAATATAAACAAACTACATATTATAATGCTAGATAATGATTGATAAAACTTTATTCATAATTTTCTGTGAACATCAGCATTGATTTATTTTATAATTTGTTAAGTTATGGATAATAACCTTTAAATTAATCCAAATAATTCTGCTTTAATTTCACTTTTACTTTCTTTTCTTATTTATAAATTATGTAAGTTTATAGCAAAGTCACTAAATTAAAAATCTCAACAGGTCTGTGGTTAAATAATTAGAAAATACTTGCATTAATTAATTCATTGTGGGTATATCAAATTTTCTCAGACGTATGTTAGATAATTTGTATCTACCTATAATAGAGTTTACTGAATTTGCAACACATACTATTGTTTGTAACGTGTTACAACTGGGAATTTGTACTAACTTTTTTTGAGTTGTAATTAATCACAGATCAGGGTTTCCAATTTCCAAATAATAATTTCAAAGAGTGTGCTGTTGGTAATTACTGCAAAACAAAAATAAGTAATCTCTCAAATTTATTATAGGCAAGTAATATTGCTATGCGAACAAGAAAGAGTATAAAAGGAAGTGGTATTAAATAGATATTCGAATATATTTTTCTTATTTAATAGCATAGTTTTTTTACCTTGTTCCCTATATTTTTCGTGATAATTTGTATGATCTTCGGTATTGTTTCTTGTTCGGATGGGCATTATTACATAATAAGAAATTTGAGAAATCATTTATTTTTGTTTGCACAAATTAACAACCATAGCACACTTTTTCAAATTATTATTTGAAAATTGAAAACCCTGATCTGTGATTAATTACAATCCAACGCAAGATTTAGAAATTTTCAACTAGTTACTAAATATAAACCAAAGAATAAAGTTTCAAAAACAATGAAATTAATGGCAGAAGATGAATATTTTGAAGTTCAATTGCTTGTCTCGCAAAACATTAAAATTGAACTCTGGCCAACAGCTCTGTTATAATAAAAGCAAGAAAGTTTTGTTTTAAAGAAAAGTGAGATTTGTTTTGTTACTTTTAAGATTTATCAAATACTATCTCCTGATATAAGGATATAACTGACTACTAACAAAATTTAATATTACCCTCAATTGTTACACAGAGTATATTATATTATTTCGTTATTATGCATGCCACTGTATTAACATATGAAAAAAAGGTAGAATACAATAACTTAAAGGTTTGCAATGAACTTCCAAACATTTCCATTTTCTAATGACAAAGAGCTAAATTAAAACAAAACCTCCTTACAGGTACAGTAAAATCTTGGTTTGCGAGTAACTTGGTCTGCAAGTATTTTGCAAAACGAGAAAAGTTTTTTACAAATTTTAAGTTGATAAACGAGCGAAGTCTTGCAATACAAGTAATACGTGTACACTTTGTCGCCAAGTGTCCCGTGATCTGCGCGATTATACTGTTTACTATAGCATTGTGGCCACGTTTGTCTGCCTAAAGCATTTTTTAAATTTTGGGTCCAAAAACCTATTGTATTTTTCTATCATTTTTATACAAATACTAAATAGGTGTAAAATGAATAAATCTGCGTTACCATTATTTCATATGGGGAAATTCACTTTGATATGCGAGTGCTTAGATACTACTTTACATTAAAAATTTAAAACAATCATTTTGGTACAAAAACTTTTCTGCTAGATGATATCTAGCTTTAAAGATAAAAAGATTTTGATTTATTTATATTACTTATGTAGTTTCCTCTCTCCCATCAGTCTATGAGTCTTTTAATTTAATTTATGTAGTAAACACTTAATAAAGACATTATTATTATCAATAAAAAATATAGTAAAACAAATTCCACCACAAAATGAGATCATTAATAGCTTATCTAATGCTGGTAATAGAAAAACCTAATTTATCTCATTTTATTTTATAATTTATGTCTTAATCCTGCTTATAGTCTTAGAACTAATCATGTCACATGGTCGTCCTGTCTATCTAGAGCAAATTAAATGAGAAAAAGTCCCTAGAGTAGCGAGTTTTTTGTAAGTTTAATTACTAAAAATAATATTTAACTTGTCAAGTTTGGCATTGTAGTTACCAAAGGAACAATTTATCACTAATTCAGTTTTATGGGTCTTATTGTACTACCTTTTCTGTCCATAGTGGTAGTGGCAGATTTAGCACTTAAAAGGCCCCAGGCGCAATACAATTTTGAGGCCCCCCTCTAAATATTTTCGGTTTGGTTGTGCAATTCTTTCATACATATTTTAACTAATGTTTAAATGAAAAATGACACAACTACTATCCCTCCTAAATCTAAGATTAATACCCAAAAACAACAAATCTCCAAACCAAAGCGGTAACAAAATAGTTAAATCGTACACCGCACGGCGACCGATATGATATGAATTTATGGTACCACTGTAACCTACAGGCAGGTGTGGTAGAGCCTCTCCTAAAACACTTACCCGCTCTTACTGCGTAAACAAGTCTATTAGGTTTGTTCCCATAGCAGGCCAGTGAAGATAGATAATAAACTGGCTGTGCTTTGAAATAATTTGTGGAAAGCCGAAAAATGGTTTAATCTCTTTATTTATTTGTAAATAGAAGAATTTGAAGTTTGCACCAATTACCTATGTGAGCTTTACTTAGCCGGAGTATAACAAAAATCTCAAAATTTTCGGACTTTCTTCCATTATTTTTGCAAATAACTGAGAAATTCCGTGGAAGATTTAGCTCTCTTATAAATTAAAGTACATAAAATCTGCTTCGAATGAACACCTCAAATGTAAAATTAAGTGAACTAGTGTAGAAGGTATTCGAAAAAAAAAAATGGCTTCTTCTATATTTTCGCTAAAAGTCACAAATTTCTGAGTTTTCACCTCAGTTTAGTAGTAATCATAAATCTATTTAGTAATAAAAGAGGAAACTCAGACAACGTTTTCTATTCCCCAACATAATTTACTATATACATAATAATAATAATTCTAAATGACTAATGAAGTTAAAGACAATATATTGTTTTTACACGCCTTCAGTGGATGCGACTCTATGTCTGCATTCATTAGGCAGGGTAAAATAAAATTTGCAAAGCTTCTTGGAAAAAAAGGTGACCTACTACAGGCTTCACAGGTCTTCAAAAACTACCGTGCTCTGCAGATGAAGTAGTTTGCTGCTGAAAAGAAATTCATTACAGCTTTGTATGCTGGCTCCTCTCAGTGACACTACATTCACAAAATCTCGAGTGCAGAGCCGTTTCTACTTGGCTGTTTTTCCTCCAACTGAAGAAGCTGCTCGTTAGCATTCTTTGAGGGCATTTCTTCAGATACATCAAGTCTTCACCAATTTGAGGCGAATGCTGGGTTGGTGCAGTACATCGTGCACCAATGCACCAGAAGAAGACGAGCCAAGTTTTGATGAGAGATGGATGTAGCTGCTAATGAAGACATCGTTGATGATGATGACTACGAACTTGAACTGGAGGGGGCTATAGCTACCTACCCCACAACCCCAAACGTGCTAAATGGAAATAAAGACTACATTTCCTTCTACACACACTATTTTTATAGATGAATTTCAGTTTTCTATAATTTTCACTTAAACTTATTGTCGTTTCAATATATGTTTGCATTACAATTTATTTGCCATTCTTTCTTCATTTTAAATCCCCTTCATTTTGTGTTCAATCTATAGGAACCTGCTCACTGTTGGAGAAGAGAAGCGTTTACCAGGGGCGGAATCAACGTTGCTTGGATGGCCTGCAGGAATTTTCAGGGAAGCATTGTGAGTCTTGTAGTTCACCTTATAATTCACACCATTTGCCAAATTCGGTACTTGAAGTAATAATTAGATTTTGAATTTGATGCTCTACAACTTTTATAATAGAGCTCTGTTTTTCATTTGTCCTAGATTAGTAAACTGAGGTGGAAACGCAGAAATGTTTACCGAAAGTATATACTAGGTTGTGACAAAAGTTTCCAATACTTTTTGGCTCTTCTTCACCACCAAAGAAAGAGAGACCAGGACCGCGACAAAATTGGTAAATTAAATTAAGAAACACTATGTTTTTAATTTGAATCCAGGACGTCCTGTGATTTTCGCACTAGAAATTTTAGTATAATTCAGTATTAACGATTTTTGATATATCTTTGAGGGTGGTGTTGCTATTAAGGGTGCAGTCCAATAATCGTGATTAGGAGCGTTCTAGAGCCTGTAATTATACTACAAGAAACTTCGATATATATCAAAATTTTTGGTTTTGATGTCTTCGGTGGTGCTTTTGCTACAAGGGGTGCAGTCTAAAAATCGGATGATTAGGCACGTTGTAGAGCCTATAAATAGCATGTAATTATCGCGCAAGAAATTTCGATATATGTCGATATTAACGATTTTTGATATGTCTTCGAGGGTGGTATTGCTATTAGGGTGCAGCCTAAAAATCGTGATTAGGCGCATTGAAGAGCCCATAATTCATTCATAAGTATAACGCAAAGTTAGAGAAAAAAAAATTATTTTTCGATTTTACGAAAGGGTAGTTCCGATGCAATTGAGATTTGCATATTCTGAGACCAAGTAGGTATGTCTAACTACCTTAAGGAAAAAGTGGGCGCTAGCTTAACGTTAAGCTAGCACCCCCACACTTGAATTTGGTTTTTCTTGGAATTGGGAAGAGCCCAAAAATTATTTTTGGCGAGATTCGAGAGTCCATAAAAAGTCCGTAATTATCACGTAAGTTTAAAAAAAAATCTTGTGGTTGGGGTGCCAGCTTCACATACCTGAACAAGATAGGTGCAGAAAGAAGCTTCTGGTATGTATAATACAAGGCTAAATATATTAGTGTTTTCTCCAGGAAATTCACAAGAATATCGTTAGCAACATACAGATCGTTGCGATCGTTTTAAGAAAATACAAAATAAAGTAATAGATACCTAATATATTTAATTGCTTATGCACAGCAGGCTAATACTAATAGAACACTTTTAATATATGCATATACTTGTACAAGAAATAACTTTATTAGATTCGGAAATATAATTTAACGTATCCATAACAGGTTAGTAAATCGTCTGTTTTTTAAAGCAATTTGAGTTTAAGCTTCTACCTTCTAAAGAAACATTAGCCGCTATAGAATCTCAGTAGTTAACATTTCTTATGCTTCATTTTTATATACTCCAAACAGTACCCTTCTACATCTCCTATGCATAATTAATCAGAAATACAATTACAAAAATGAAATATTAGGTTGACCTAAAACGAGAATTAACCATATATAACATCAAGCTTCTTTCATTTATAAGATCCAATAATTGAGTTTTTACTTGCACAACCATATAAACCAAGACAAATCAATGGATTAGATATATCAAGATTTATTTATAAGAATGAAAGGGTAGCGATAATGGCCTGCCCCCAATACCCCAACATTGCAATGTTAAGCCATTTTTAGATATGTTACGACTTATGCAATCATACCATTATACACTGTGTTTCACTTTACACTTTGACACCTATACATTTTTGCTATTTATAATCGAACCAATTCCAAATTTGTATGAGGTACAGAACCCTTTAAAAGATTAGTATGGAATTAGAAACCTCACCTATTATAAACCACCAGCCTACTATGATCAAAGATAAATGCAAATAATCAAAAAAACATAGCAGGCAGGCCCTGTTGTTCACTTGGAAACCCTATAACCAAATTTTGGTTAAGAAATCTTGAAAAATAATTGTTTGAAATTGCATTAGTAGGATTGAATTAAAATTATTTTATTTTTGTTTAACAGAGTGCCTTGGAAATTAAAAACAAAAATTTCCTTGGGACGGGCTAATAAATATAGATGGCGTTGTACAACATCAAAATGGCTTCGAATTGTGGTAGCTGATGACGTAGTCTTTAGCAGTTGTTTTTGCTGTGTTGTATTTTAATGGTCATTGTAATTATGACAGATACATACGAATTTAATATTCATGTTAATATTTACATTTATGTTAATTAAGGTAAACGCTAGATATGCATTATTTAATTAGTGCTTTGTGAAAAGTCGCAGGATAATTAAATAATATGTAGGTAAACTTCTAATCTGAATAAAAATCAAAGTTAGAATGCAATTAAATAATGGTATCAAAGTAACATATGTTTTTAAAATAAAATATTTATATTTTGTAATATTTCAGGTAAAATGGAATGCATAGATTCCTCTCAATAATATGTCTACTGTACTGATGATTATACAATATACATATTGCAACATAGCCACCACATTCTACCGCAAAATTTCTTTTAACAAAAACCGCAAGAGTGCAGATCGATCTTTTGCATGTCCTACTTAAATGTGCTAAAAGTGCATAATTTGTTTAAATCTTAGTAAGTTGTGCTGGTATTTTATTTAACAAAATGGTTTTGAAAAATTCTTATTAGTCGTTGGAAAAGGAGAAATAACTCGTTTGTTTAGAGAGGCAGCTCAGGAGTTGGATAAGAAACATCCACATTAGAACGTATGTTTTAAAAGTTGCAAATATAAACAATTTATTAATGCTTCTGGAGTAGACAAAATTGTGTTACCAATTTCCATGGCAGTCTTTTTAAACAAAAATAAAATAATTTCAATTCAGTTCTAATAAAAACAATTATTAAAATTTCTTAACCAAAATTTGATTTTTCCAAGTGGTTCAGAACAAATGTTATGATTAAAAAAGGTCTACTACAGTTTTTCGAATATTTCCATTTATTTTGATCGTGGTAGGCTGATGTATTATAATAAATAGAGTTTCTGATTACACACAAATCTCTGTTTAAAGGGCTCTATACCTAATAAAATTTGGAAATTATTCGATTATAAGTAACAAAGATACAGGGTGTCGAGCTGTAAATTAAAATACTACATACTATATGAAAATCTTCAAGGTACTTTAATGCGCTATTCACAAAACACTGCGACTAAGATGGAAAAGATAACATTTTTTCCAGCTTGGTTACATCGTCTTACAAAAATTCTCGTCTTCTTCCTAAAGATTTGAAATTTGCTTTCATCCATCCAAAGAATGTTCGACGATTCTTCCGTAATCCACTCTCGGTATCTCTGTACCATCATGCAAGTTTGCTTCTTGTAAATGATGGTTTACCGTACTTATTGATATTTTGTATTCAAGACTGCACTTGAACTCGGTGTCTATTTGGGATACTGTCAATATTATTAGAGCAAGTTGTCAATCTGAGTACGTTTTTCAGCACTTAGAGGCTTCCCTGGCAGCATTATTACAAAACTAGCTTAACTAAGGGTTCAATAGCTGAAGAAAAACTAAAGATATGACAAGAAGGTAAGGATGCAACAATATCGGTGACTAACTAACTCATCAATCAAATTTAACTAAATAGTTGGGACAACCCACCCACCTTTACAGCCACACCCTATCATCTGTGGGAAGTTTCCAACATTTTTTAATGTTCTTATAATAAAGATAGTCTTATTATGAATAAGGATATACTACACTGGTGTATAAAACCTACATTATTTTATAAACTAAAATCGATTATAAATTGTACATACACATCCCACCGTACATTAATCAACAATAAAAAATAGTCTTACTGAACTTTATTTTTCTATACAGCTATTTTGTGAAAAAATATTTATGTGATCGAATTTCCGGGAAGGGCAGTTTACTACCAATTTTATAAGACAGTCTATTGTTGCAGCAGTTGTTTTGTCCGTTGACACAAGGAATGAGTATTACTGTATTCGAAAAAGAAGCGGAGTGATCACGCAAAAACTGCATGATAGGGGTGGAGTTAACACAAGCCCTTATCACGCTGCACAAAATTTATGTTTGATGCCTATGCATATCATTGAACTCCCATTTATGTCAATTAAGTCAAACATGTTTTTTACACACTTCAGTAAAAGTTGACAAAGTAGCCATAGCATATTTAATTGATAACTTTATTAAAATTATATTATCTATTAACAATATGGCAGCATTAATTTTATTGAATAACATCTTTTTAATTCAAAAAGTCAACAGCTTCGGTGGATGAGGGGTTTGTATGTTTACTTCAAAATGTGTTAAATATAAGTCGTTTCCCTTTAAATGTAGGGTGTTTTAAAACTATGGTAAGTCCCTCAATAAAAGCATATCTCTTACACTTTATATTCATCTACCCACACTATAGAGATGGGGTCAGACATCAGACATCAAGTATATTTTTCGATCTTTAGTTCTGTACTCTTAATTGTACGCAAATATTGTATGTTATCTTACTGAAAATTTAAATTTTTAAATAATATATGAACTAAGCTTAGAAAACTTAAGCTGTCAAAACAATATTGTCAGGTTATAATTTAATAAATACTATGAAACTTTTTATTAATCTTTATTTATTTCATAATGTCATCCATCCTCTTAAAACTTGTTATATCTTCGTTCTCTTGAACTGCTCTATGAATATCAAAAGATGATATTTTATCTTCACAAAAAAAACTATTAAAAAAACTATGAAAAAATTATTTGGGGAATTAAGTTCATGTCGTGTTCATCCACGTTATTATTAAGAAATTTTCTTCCAATAGACTTTTTTATGTGTCATAGATTATAAGCAAGCATTCGTCAAAATAAAAAGACCACAGATTTACGAGGCTATACAAGAATTAGGATTTAGTAGAGCTAATAGCACTGGTAAGGATTAGGGTTCCTAAATATGAACTGAACTGTGTGTTATTTAGCGTTAAGTCACGCTTGTCAAATTTTTCTAGTGACATTTCATATTTTGAAGATATTTAACAGAAGGTTGGCAATCATGAAAATTGGTTTAATAAATTAAACTGTCAGTATGACATTTATATAAATCTGAAATTTGGTACAATTAATACTTTATTAAAAACTGTCGTAAAATTGATATATATACTATAGTAGTTTTAAAAATTCTCTACGAACAATAAATAAATGATAATGTGCACATTAAAAAATTTTACATGCATAAAAATAAACATGACAGCATAACCTAAAATTTATACCTGACAGCTGCTGAATGTTGTCACTAAAGTAAAAAGAGAGAAAAGAAGTATCTCTATTTCAGACAGCTTAGTTTTGGCCTAGAAAGAGATAGATTTTGACATCCGTGTCCTAACTCTAAAATAACACAGTTGAAATTTTCATTTAGGAACTCTAGTAAGGATGACCTTACAAAATACAAAGTTTAAGATACGATTTAAAGGATGGGAATCGAGAACAGTGGAATGCAATGTAGGTTTAAAACAGGGAGACCTGTTCTCTACAACGCTGTTCAACATAGTGCTGGAAAACGTGCTTAGGAAAGGAGAGCTAAATACAGAAAAAAATATACTTAAGGACTCCGTGCAATGTTTAGCATATGCCGATGATGTAGTGTTATTTGCAAAAACGAAGGAAGAGCTCAAAATAGTGTTCAAAAAGATGTTTAGAGCTACAAGCGCTAAAAGTGGGGTGGGTGATAAATGAAGAGAAATCAAAATATATGATCTTAGGGAATAGGAAGCAGGAGGAAACATAAAATCTCACAGTTAGAGCACTAGATACGAACAAGCAGTACATTCTGAGCATAACAAATCAAGTGGTGTATTTGGGGGCAGAGATTACAAGTAAGGGTAAATACAAGTGACATACAGAGAAGAATAACAGCGGGTTCGAGATGTGTCGGGGCTTTAAAGAACATACTAAGTGATAAAAACATATCAAGAAGTACGAAAGTGCGTATATACAAAACAGTTATATATATATATATAGAAACTGAGCTCTTTGCGTAAATAGATATGGAAAACCAAACGCGGCTATTATGTACAATATTAATTTTGTAAAACACTACAATTACCTAATTATAATCTTAATATGCACCACTACATTATGCCATTGACAGATACTATGATAATACATTTACATAGATGACTATGCCTACGTATGTATTTCTCTATTTGGGTTCACTCTACACTACTTTTTCTACTTTGCATCAATGATTTTATAGAAATTTGGCAATTCTGGCTATTAAAAGTGTTGCATTACAATCTAGAGATTTTTGTGTGTGATATAATATAGTAATGCTATAAATGACCTTGTGAACACTATCGACGCTGTCAAATTTGTGAATTTCAAATGTGTTTATATACAGTAGAAAACATGTTACCAAACGTACAAAGCAAATAGTTTCCAAAGACAATTTAATAATAGCCAATAGCCTCTATTATTAAACCGTGTTCAGAACAACAATAGACCTATTGTTAATGGAAAGTTGAAAAAATTATTTTCCTCTATCACAATATTATTACTATTCAATTAATATGTTATTTGATTTCCAAGTTATTATTTATCATTGCAATTTAATATTGCATTTAAGTATTAAATAAAGGCGAAATATACTTTGGTTAATGTAAACATTTACCAGGTATGAGTCGAATGACAATTGCTGCAATTATTATAATTATTACTTAAAATTGTTATTTGATCTTAAAATCTAACTTTACAAAATTGAAGGAGTTATTGTTGCTTTATAAAGTTCAACTCGTGTATAACATTTGTGATACTGCTAGCAATCACAATACCAATCACAAAACAACCAGTTGGACGACATAACATTTACAGTCAAGTCATTAATTATTTGTCCACTTAAGATCTTCAAACATGTTTAATACTACAAGAGTTTTTATCCCTTAGACAAGCTAGCAGAAAAGAAAATTTTATTTGATTTTTCAACTCAGTAATCAATATAAGGCCCATGTCATCTCAAAACAGGCAGGTGGTGCCAGTCAAAGTCACCAATTACGATGAAATTTTAGTATGTAATTCTTTGTTAAAAATAAAAGGACTCCTATTTTTTTGTTTGGCCCAAAAAATTCTGGATCAAGTGAAGTTAAATGACATAATTGCTTTGCAGCTTGATTTATTAATTTGTTCACTTGATTTAGAGAAATAAAAATTACTATGCAAATCTACGTAAGTAATGGCACGCACAGTTTATCCGTTCACGGGTAATTGAAATTTTTTACTGAACCAGTAAGATAATGCAACTGGTATTTATGGAAAAGATAGTTCAAGTGTATCAAAACACAATATTAAAATTCCGGATTTTTTGAAGGTGGCTTTTTTGAGATGCAAGAGGTGAAAGTTGACCCTTTTCAAAAATGGTTGTTTACCATAATTTCTTTCTTCCGGTACATGGTAGAAACATAATTAAGCTATAAAAATTTGGAGAAAAAAATTACCTTTTAGGTAAATCCAAGTGGATTAAAATATACCTATTAGCTTCCGAAATATTTAAAAAATCAGTTTTAAACCAAAAATTTTTTTCCCGATCGTACCTTTAACTTTGATGACACGTAACTTGATCTAGAATTTAGTGTGGGTGCAAAGTTTTGCATACATATTATTTACATTATGGTTACATCTCTTGGTGTTCAAAGATTACAAATTAAATGCTAATAGGTTATACAGCATTTAAAAGTTAAAAAATTTAAGTTTAATACTAAAAAAAATTTTGCAATAGCACAGCACAAGTATAGAAAATATTCAGAATCAAAGTTTATATATATATACCTACTTTCCAGCTTAAAAAACATTTGATAAAATATTTCTTTAAAAAAATGCAAACATATTGCATAAAACAAGTCCACCAAAATGTCACAATAATGCTTGTTAGCATTTGATTTTTAAGGTGTTTTTTTGGAAATTCACTCAGGGGGCCTAGGTTGTTAAAAAGCTTTCGTATGTTATACTAGATTACAATATTAGAAAATTAGTTCAGGTAAGCCACACACAAGGCAAAAATATTTGTTATAACTATCATTGCATTTATTTAACAAGAAATGTATATTTTTACTTGATATGAACCAAATAAATAAAAACAGTGATTAATATTATACGCAAATTAATTTTCCTTAGTTATCATTTATTTGAATTTATAGGTTATGCTATTAGCATTCAAAAATTCACCAACCCGACCATAAACCTGATTGGTTTGATTTTCCTAACCAGGGTTAATTTCCAAAAACACCTTTAGTGTCTGAAGTGTTCTGATGTACTACCTATCCTATTATTTCACTCTCTTTTGATACAATTTTCTATTTAACTGTAAGAAGGTGAAAACAAAGAGTAAACAAGAAAAAATGATGTGCAGACCATGGATAAAAAGACTTGCAAATGATTTGTTTGGAAAGTGTCACTTTATAGTAAAATATATGGCTTTTGAGATGGAGATATGGAAGAAATAGCCTGAAAAGACAGAATAAAAAATGAGAAAGTGTGAAGAATCAAAAAACTAAGCAAATTGAAACAATAGCAAATTGAAACAATAGCAAATGAAAACGGGAATTGGACATTGTTCTAGAAAAGATTATCCGATAAAAAGAATTGAAAGAATTGTATGTGGATGCAGATCAAAGAAAAAGCTGTGGATACAGAAGGATGAAGACTAGCCATGAGCAGACCTGCCAATCAAAAGAATGGCATGATGATGATTCATCTAACCAACTATTGAACCTATTTTTTTTATTTGCATTTTATGAATTAAGTGCACCATACTACATGTAATTAACTGAAGGGTGGGCAGGAATATTGTATGTAACAGAAAGGTTGAACAACAACACTAACTGTACAACATTGTTATTGTTAATGGAAATTCATGCTTTAAAAACTAGCACTAGCATCTAGTAGCAGTGGGTGCATACGTCAAACCTGGGGCACTCGCAGTGCAACACATGATGATATACTTCTTTAATGTGTGTGTGCGAGTATGATAGCGATATACCAGTTTGTCGTGTGCCCGAATTTGAGGCATGCACCCACCGCCACTGCTAGCATCTGTTTAAGAATATTTTATATTGGTTTGACGCCAACACCTTCCTTCAATAGGGATATACTAATGTTGTTTTACGGAATATACCAAATTTCAGCAAAATGTTACATACAACATTGTTACGGCCAACCCTTCCACTATACATTAGAATAATGTCATATAATACCATAATTTTAAAAGCAATGCAGTACAGTTTTTCACATGTCTACCTTCAAGGATAATATTGTTTTATTTAAATAGCAATAATAAAAAGTGTCTGATTTTCATCTCCTCTGCAAAAGTAAATGAACCTTATAAAATTGTTGTTAAGGAGTCCTTTAGTAACATAAAAAAATAATTATATGTATAGCAACGAACTGGAGGGAACATTTATAGAATGATAGACATAACACTGTGAGGAGGTGCTGTTGGAAGAAACATATAAAGAATCATTAATTATCTATGTATTTTTATTGGTATTTGTTCTACGAATAAAAACAAATTATTTTTTTAAGAAATAAAAATCCAAGAAACATGAAAAAGCCTTCGTCGATGTTCACATGATAATTGCTTTAGGAGTATTTTAGCAAAAATCACTAAAAGCAGAATTCTATAATTCTTATTCGTTTAATCAAAAATTTTTCCATTGGTTTATTGCTACAACTATTTGTGCGTTAGGAGGGAGTTAGAAGAGAATAAAAATCTGACTTTTTTTAACATTGCTTTTTGTAGATTGAATAAAAGTTGTTAATTTTAGTTGAAAATCTCTTTATGCATATCATTATTTATGTTTCAAAAATTCTATTAAAGTTTGAATATTGTAACATAAAATATGAAAATATTTCTTAATGCAATAAAATGAAGAAAAAATATCGTTAATTACTGAATTTTTAATAATTGAACTGTATAAACATATATAGTGAATTCATCCGGTCAACAACATTGTATGTATTTCACTGTTTCGTTCTAAAAAAATTTATCAAACAATAATTTCATGCCAAATACCTATTAATCGATTAATTGTGTAACTCATTGACATTGAATAAAGAATATTACTTCTTTATCTTACCTGTTGCTTTCTAGCAGTCTTTCCTTTTCTATAATACGCTGCTCTTAATAATACATTTCTTTTTCTAATACAAACATATTTTGTTTTTGATCAAGTAGTCTTATAAGAGGAACATACTTCACAACCAAACAAAAATAGATAAACAATTCAAAATATCATTGTGAAGGTGAACAGAAAATGTCCATAGAATAACATTTACTTCAAAAGTTATTATTGGAAAGAACATACGCTTAAATGTATTTTGGTAAGACGATTTTATTTACTTTCTAGAAAATCTTTGAGAATATGTAATGCCATATTAAACTGATCAGGGGGATTTAGGGAATGAAGTTTTTTAGTTAGGTTAGGTTATGATCAGGCATGTATAAATTGTTATGGCCATAATCCAATAAAATGTTCTCGCTATAGGGTGAAGAATTGATCAAATTGTTTTAACTTATTACATAAGCTTGGTTTAAAAAAAAATTATACTACAAGCATGATCAAAAATAATCTTCATAAAGATTATCTGTGAGTGATTGCTCTCCTTTAAAATAATACACCAATCAGATCGACATCATCACAGCAACCCCTTATGTAAGATTTCAATGATCATATCGAACAACTACTTATCAACAACAAATACACTTACAGAGGCAATGATTCGTAATAAGTTTAATTCCAAATTGGAACAAAATTTAGAAACAAAACCACATAACGTACACAAATGCATTTAAAATAATTACAATCGTTAACCTTGCAAAGGTGATATCAAGTAGTGTTTGCAATTTATATGAGTAAGGTTTAATCAGTTTAACAAAACATTTTAAACAAATGTGTATTAGCTTCTTGTTCCTTCTGAAATTTGTCAATTATTAATCATTAATCATATATTCTATTATTCCAAACAAATGATTCATTACGTTATGTACGTATATCAAACGATGCTAAAACGTATTTTTTATACATTTAATAAAAATAATTATTCTGTATTTCACACAAAATCATAATGCTATAAGTTTAGAAATCCAACAGAAATCTTGAAATACGTAATTTATTTTTAATCAACTGATTGAATACAACTCAACTATTTTTGTAATGAAATATAAAAAATAATTCAATAGATTCAATAATTGCTTTTTCTTTAAAAAACGTACCTTCTCACGTCTTTTTCCTTCTGCAATGTCCTTTAGTGTATAAAATTTACCGCGTGTTCCAGTTTTGTAATCATAATTGCAAAAAATAAACTTCCCCATGTTGTACAATTACAATAAACATCGACGAAGAAATCAGGATATAGTAAACACCGAAAGAAGTAGTCTAATAACGATTATAAAGAAAATTACAAATGACTGTCAGATGGCGTTCCGCCGCGTTTGTTTCGCGCAAGTACTACTTTCTGGTCACTTTAAACTGTGTAATCTTAGTTTGATGCATATTCTAGAATCACTCTAAAAAACATACAAAAAAATATTTTTTCTTTTTCACGCTGATTTTGGTCTCTTCAAAAGTTCAAAATAGACCTAGCTCTTTTCAATACTGTTTTAGGGGTTTTTTATTTCTTAATTTTGAGAGTGGTGAAATGTGAAGGTTATTTATGGTTATTTTGACACATGACATAATCTTATAATCATAACAATGCCATCTAGATATTTACTCCAGGCCTTCAGGTAGAATCTGTGACGTCACGGTAAAGGGGTATAAACCTTTACGAGTTATTTAAAATTTCAAGCTTTTTAACAAATACGATATTTTATCATTCTTATCTGCGTTTGTAAAAGAGTAAGAAAGTACAGTGGACCCATGAAGATCAGCTGGTAGCACAAAACAACATATGGTGGGCATATTATTAAGTTTTTGCTTCTTTAAGTTCTTAAAATTTTAATATTTCTCAAATATTTTTACATGACATTTACCCCTTTACTGTGACGCCACAGCAAAAAACAATTGCTGCCTTAAGGCCTGGAGTAAATATTTAGATGGCAATGATCATAACATCGATTTCAGTATTGCCAACAGAAATATATAACCAAAAAAATCAAATAAAAAAATACTAGAAAAAATTTGTATCGCGAGTACTTTTTGTCGCACTCAGCCATTTGCAGCCCACTGTTAGTTGGCCAACAAATCTAGTCTTGGTGCGGCAAAAAGCTTGCAGGTGACATTTTTTTAAATATAGAATTTCAGTTTTATAATGAAAAATCAAAAATTGACTAATGATCACAACGTACAATCAAAATACTTTAATATTATTAATACCGGAAACTTATTTCGAAAAATGGGAGACAAAATTTAATAGCGCCCCTTGCGGTGTGGTGTGCAAATAAACCTGACATTTCTCAAATATTGGGAAAGTAATTAAAAAATCGTCATTGTAATGAAAGATTGAATAGTTTAGATAAATTGTAAAATTTTATATATTTTAGCATAACAGTATTAAACCATCGTTTAACATAAATAGTGCTATTTTTTAATTAGATGCAGGATTCTCACCGAAAAACCATTTGTTAGTTGCACACCCATCTGCGAAGATGGCGCCACAAAAATGTCGCCTGTTTTCATATGGTAAAGTATATGGAGTTTCCGGTATTAATAATATTAAAGTATTTGGTACAATGGTTAACATCTAGTTGTTTGTCTTTTTTAAGAACCAAAACATTTTGATATCTCTCTGACATCCTATCAGTACTGCTTTTTTCATGCAGTTTAATTATCTTCATCATTGAAATTATAAGTAATAATAACACAGAAACTTGCAATATGTGTAATCACTAGTACATTACACATATTGTATAGATGAATCTATGAATGACAATTCCATTTTACTGGCATTTCAAAAATTATAAAATATAAATATTTTACTTAAGATTATTACCAAAATATTAAAAAATCTATGACAATTACAATCACCAACTACTAGTGAGAATGCGCAGAGCTAGCATTGCGATGAACAAAAACAACTGTATACTTAATAAATTAATTTATTTTTGAAAACTAATGTTGACGTAACACATTAGTTGTCATAAAAACTTTAATTCTAAGCCTAAAATTTTTCGTAAAAAAAAAGTTGCTAAAAATGTTTATTTTTTCGTAAATTTTTAAAAAATACAAAATTTTTCATTTTTCAAAAATTTACCGAAATTTTCGGTGGTCATTTTGACCACTTTCCCGAAGAGATACAAAAAATGTTTCAACCAAAAGTTTCTTAGAATTTGATGTACTATAAGATTCCAAAAATAAAAATTCAAAAAAGTCAACAGGGAAAAAGGCGACAGACAGACCGACAGACAGACTTCACGAATTCAGAGACGAACTTTTTGTCGAAAATGCAACTCAGCAAAGACTACCTCATCAACTACCACATATTGAAATAATTTCGATGTTGTATAACGCCATCTGTATTTATCAGCGCGTCCCAGTATACCAATTAAGTGCCAGATGAGATAGTTAAAGAAGGAGAAAATATCAACCCTAATTTCTTTAATTATTTTTTAAAATGTTACAAAAGCTTCCTTCGACTTTTTGTATTAATAAATATAGATGGCGATTGGCGTTGCGCAACATCAAAATGTCTTCGAATTAGTTGATGACGTAGTTCTTAGTAACTATTGTTTTTGCCGTGTTGTATTTTAATGGTGATTCTAATTTTGACAGGTTAAATTTAATATTCGTGTTAATTTTTATGATAATTTTAAGTAGAATGTTTAGATTTTATAATTTTTGAAATGTCAGTAAAATAAAATTGTTCAGAGATTCCTCTCAATAATATATGTTTACTGTACTGGTGATTATACATATTGCAACAGAGCTACCGCATAATTTGTTTTAACAAAAAACCGCGAGAGTGCAGAGCAACCTTTGGCGCTTCCCAATAACTAACAGACATGCATAAAGATGACGCAAGTATAGAGTGTCCCAGATGCGATTCGCAAGAGGAAAAGCTTTTTTATTATTGATTTTTTTTTATTTCACGCCTACACTACGGGGGAGCCAACTGCTAAGGTCATCTGTCCCCCATCTAACATGCAACACGAATACACACACCCATAGTTGAGGTGGCGGAATTTTCTAATTAGAAAAATCCCGTCGCTCCAAGTGGGATTCGAACCCACGACCCTTGGAACACGAGTGATACACTGACACCACTCATCTACCGCCGGCCCTTATTATTGATTTTAAATGCACTTTGCTTTATTCAAAACTACTAAAAAGTATAACAAAATTTCAATATTGCTTATAATAAAGTAGAGGATCAAGAAAAAAATGCATTATTTTTTAGGAAAAAGACGTCTCCAATATTTCACTCCTATATCATGATGTAACAATCAAGTAGCAATATTAGTAATGTTGAGAAATAGCATTGCCTTATTTTCATATAACTTGTTCAGTCCAGGTAATGTGAGTTTTTGAAAAATATTGGAACAGTCGTTTTGTCCGTAATAATGCATACCTATTATTCTAGATTTTCTACTTTACTATAAGTAATATTGAAATTCTGTTGTAGTTTTTAGTAGTTTTGAATCAATCAACTATTTTTAAAAAGAATGAGTTTTTGTCATAAAATCAATAATAAAAAAAGTTTTTAGTCTTGTGAACGCATCTGGTGACACATTGTATACTTGCGTTGCTGCGCACTTTGGACTGTGTTAGTTTAATGCGTTTAGAAAAGTTTTCCTCTTATGATCTGGGGGCACACTGTATAATACAAGAACTCCGAGTGATTATAAACTGCCGACATCTCGGTTGCTGTGAAAAATAGAACGTAGGTATTTTATATAGTAGAGTCACTACATCTAGTGACCTACACCGAGAAAAATAGATAGTTATAGTAAGTCTAACTATGTTGACGCTAAATATATTTATACTTACTATAACTATCTATATACTTATTTCTTACATTCTCAGTGTAGAACGCGGTCGATCAGAGTACCGCAAAATGCCGCCATATTGGGACAAAAGAAGCTCGAAATTGTTCATTTTTGTATTGCATTTAATCAAATCCACGTTTACTTTAAAAGGTTTTTCTAATTCTGAAAGATCAAACCTCTAATATGTTAAATACGTAAAACGTGGTTTAAATTTGTCCATTATTAAAGAACACACTTCAATTAACAATAAACAAGCCCCAATTCACAATTTAAATTCACAAACAAATTAACAATAATGTTATGTTTTCCTATTAACAACATTGAAAATTGAACAAAATTTGCTTGAATGCTCGATAGCATGGTGACCCTACAAAACATAAATTAATGCTTGCTACTACAAAGGCAATTTATGTCAGCCGTATACAAGACATTTGTGTTTCAAACCATGAAGGCCGTGTAAGGTAATCAGAATTCAATGCATTAAGATAAAAAAAGCTTCGACAATCAACGTGCGAATTTGTGTTTATACGTTGATAGTACCTCACAGGAATTGGAACGCATCTGTAAATATAGATGACGTGCAGCACGGGCTTCAACAAAAAAAAACAAACAACACAGCAAAAGCCTGTTGAATTGAATAAGCTGCATGGGGTTATTACGTTCGTTCCAAATTAGACACTGATAAATAAATGATAAGACAAACGGTAATGCCCTATGTCAACGACTCCCAATTGTACAGCTGTCACTTGGCAAATGTTATTTTTTGTAGGTTCCCTAGAACCATGTCGGGCTTTAGCTTACTTTTCGATAATCTATTTTAAATTGGGAAAGCCATAATAACATCGTGGAGGTTATTTAATGTTGAGATATCTTAATAAAAGATTCAAGATGCGATAGGTGATGATCTATCCGACCAATGCGACGCATCTTTTAGTTGTTACATAACCTCCGAACTGTCTATGACATCCTACCGAAAAACTAGTTTTGATAAAATTCTGCTAGAGCGTATGTCAATCTCAGGCGTGTCCTAATAACATTTTTCAGATCACCAATAGTTTCCATTATATAAGTACGCTAAATAAATAGTTCTTATACATTTTATATACAGTTACAAATATACATTTTATATACAAATTAAAAAAAAGTTATGTGATCATTGAAAAAATGACATTTACATAAATAAAACATAGTTTTATTATTCAATAGTCACTGTGATAACATTTTGATAACACTAATTAAGCCCGAAATGCATACGTTAGTTTATGTCCGGTCTAAGACTGCGTAAACAAGGGTGCTATTATTCTAGCGGACTCTAAATAGTTTTATGTCCGGTCGGGCAATTATGACCTTTTTAGTCTTTAGTGCGTAAGTTGCTAAATTAGAGCTCTAGGGCTCTAAAAATTTTTAGCGCCCGCTAGAAAAATATCTACCGTTGTTTACGCCGTCTCCATAGTAATAACAGTAATTATATACCATTGCACCTACCTACTTGAAGTTTTATCGCTGCACCTACCTACTAGAAGTTTCGCACTTTTCAAATTATTTTTATATTATAATTAAATATTAATTTAAACTTAGACTGGACATAAACTATCGTATGTATTTCGGGCTTAATTAGTGTTTTAGAGCCCTTTATCGTCTTAGCGCCTTCGGCTTTCGCCTCAGGTGCTACCTGACTCTGCGGGCTCTAACACAATCAATTAAGCCCTTAATACATAATATACTATTATGCACAGATGCATTATAATTAGACTATTATTGCTAGATTCATCTAAACATAACCGTCTCTTTATGGCCCAAGGGCCTCTTTATGGTCCGATGGACAATAAAGAAACGTCAATTAAATGTCAGAGATGTTTTTTTGTAGAACTTAATAGGTTCTTAATATAATTGGTAAACTTATCGCCAATGAAAATAAGCTGAAATTAAATATTATGAAATAGTAACTATAGTAACGTATTTCGTATAAGCACATAAGTATACGCACAGCGGCTTGATGTACCTACGTACTTATTTAACTATATTTTTACACAATAATAGATTTGAGATAAAAACTTAATCTGTGCATAAAATAGTGTATGTATAGCGGGCATAACTTGCTTTTATGCACAGATGCATTATAATTAGACTATTATTGCAAGACTCATCTAAACATAAACGTTTTTTTATGGCCCAAGGGCCTCTTTATGGTCATACGGACAATAACGAAAAGTCAATTCAAGAAGTTTTTTTTGTAGAACTTGATTGGTTCTTAATATAATTTGTAAACTTATCACCAATGAAAATAAACTGAAATTAAATATTTTGGAATAGTAACTATAGTAACGAACTTCGTGTAATCACATAAGTATACGCACAGCTGCTTGATGTACCTACGTACTCATTTAATTATATTTTTACACAATAATAGATTTGACATTAAAAACTTAATCTGTGCATAAAATAGTGTATGTATGGCGGGCATAACTTGCTTTTAGGGCCCTATAGCCTTTTCCCAGCCCTCGGCTGACGCCTCGGGTTAGAAATAACGCTTCTTGCCATAAAAGCTTCATTATGCCCTTAACACATAAATAACTATTATGGCTCTACAGCCTTTTCCTAGCCCTCGGCTGACGCCTCGGGCTAGAAATAACACTTCTGGCCATAAAAGCTTCTTTATACCCTTAATACATAAATAACTATTACAGCACTAGATCTCTAATTTAACAATTTACGCTCTAAAAATATGCCCATAAACCGGTCAAAATCGCCAGACCGGACATGAAATATAAAAAGTTAATAGTTTGCTTGTTAAGCAATAGATGTAGGGATGTTATTTCTTACTTGTAATCATTTATAGAAACATGTAATAAAAGTAATCTGATCAGGAAAACTAATCTAATAGTGTGTAAACATAAGGCATATTGGATTACAATATTAATTATCTTCTGTGTACTTATGAACTGTTTGAGAATTTTTTCGGCAGACTTTTGCATTTTTTGTTATGCACGCGTTCCAAAGTAAAATTAACATTTTTAAGAAAGGGCAAGTCATTGCAGAGATCTAAAGTCAACTTATCAATTGATTTCTGTATAGTATCAATATTCTTATACTTTAGAAATTAACTGCTAGGTTGACTTTTTACCACTGCAATGGCCTTTGACCTTGTTTTTAAAATGTTAATTTTACTTTAGAACTGTGCATAACATAAAAAACGTAAAAGTCGCAGAAAAAGCACATTTAATTTTGGTTTCATTATGAGGTGTATCTTTGGTATTTTTTGGCCTCAGAGATGTCCTTCTAAAAAAGCATATTTAATATGCTTTAGCTTTTAACAGTACACATTTATTAAGACATAATAAAAGTTTTAAAAATTCCATTTTAATTTAGAACACGTGCATGACTTACGAAAAGAAAATGCAAAAGATCTACCGGAACAGAACACTTTAGTTTCTGTTGATCTTTGACCTCAAATCAGAAAATATTCCTCTAGAACTAGAGAAACAATTAAGTTTTCGTCACATCAAGATTGGATAAATAATTTTGAAGTTGTATCAAAAACTATTGTAACATTCTTTTTCAAATAATAATACAAGTGCTGTTTAAATCGTCTATTCACAAACAAATATTTATTTCTATACACTAATGAATACACTATAAATTAACGCTATAATTATAAACCATTAAAAACTATTATTTACAGACTATGAATTTCTAATACAACATTTATATTCACTATTTATTTTGTAATACACAGTTAATGACTTGCTGTTGACTGCCTCTCTTTTATCCGCCATCCGCTTTTATATCTTCATATAAACGCACCAGAAATCGCTGGAACCTTCTATGTATTCTTAGAAAATGCTAGAATAAACCACGTCTGATTTACATGCTTGTGCGATGCGTCATTTTCTCGAAGGCGACAGAACACACCACCTGTCGCTCGAAAAGAGGTTCGTTCCTTTTCTCTCCCGTTACACTGCCCCCCTCTTCAAGTCTGTTCTGTCCCAGAACAGGTTTTATGCTCTGGTTCCTGTAGAACGGGTCATGACGATATCGACAGTCTTCACCTCGACTACACGTTCCATTACGGTAGAAATAACAGTCTACACTCTTCGTTGGCCTTAATGCGGGCTGTGGGTCAAAACTGCAGACGAAGATCTTGACGTCCGTACCTCTAAAGACAACTTCCAGCATGTTTCTAACGATTCTCCAATCCAGCTGGTCTCGCCCACAGCCGAGTTTGGGAACTGCCAATTTGTTAATTCCCCTGGTAAGCAACTCGATTCTCAAATTCCATAGTGCCCTCCACAAGTCGGCGTAACTCGGTTTCTGGTAGTAAAACTGCTTGGTTACCAAGTAGTAAATGGATCGGTCATGATCAGGCAAGCGTAAGGATTTACCAACAGAGGGATTTTGTTCTCGAAGTTCATTCAGCCGTCCAAATTTATTTCTAAACACTACTGCGATCCCCCTGGACATACGGAGATCCGCGGAGACACAGTGGGCAATGGAATAATCACCAGGGACCCGGAAGAGATCTTGTTGCATCTCAGTCGTGACTCCGAATCGCGCTTTTCTAGTTCCAGAGAACGCAGCCATAAATTCTCTAAAGGTTGGCTGATCATCTTCAGGCCTTACGATTTTGATAGCCACCTCGGCCTCATCTTTCCGATCCGGGACTGCGTCACTATTTCCCTCACAGTGCGCCAGACGATTGGAGTGTACCACCTTTGGTTTCCCCCTTGGCAATTTCTGGATGCGATAAATCAAGTCATTTATTCGTTTCTTCACCTGGTATGGACCCTCCCAATTTCGCTGTAACTTTGGAGAATAGCCACGACGCCTTTGCGGGTTGTATAACCAGACAAGCTCTCCAGGTTGAAACCCTCCTTCTTGGGCTCTCACATCGTACGTAGCCTTCATCCGGTCACTCGCGATTCGACTATTATTTCGGGTTCGGTCGTGAATATCCTCCAACTTCTTCTTTAAGTTGATGACATAATCATTTCCAGCTACCTCCTGCTCTATAGGTGGAGACCCAAATTCCAGATCACACGGTAACCGTAACTCGCGTCCAAACATTACAGACGCTGGTGACTGACCGGTTGTTTCGTGGACCGATGCACGATAAGCCATCAGGAACAGATGCAGGTATTGGTCCCAGTCTCGTTGATGATCGGAGACGACCTTGGCCAAATATTTGCCCATTGTCCGATTCATGCGTTCTACCATTCCATCGGACTGCGGATGTAACGGTGTGGTCCGAGTCTTGCGAATGCCCAACAATCGACAGACTTCTCCAAAGAGTACAGACTCGAAATTACGGCCTTGATCCGAATGCAGCTCCATGGGCACTCCGAAACGACTGAAGAACTCTTTGACTAGTACGTCAGCAACAGTCGCAGCTTCCTGGTTTGGTAGGGCATATGCTTCTGGCCATTTGGTAAAATAGTCCATTGCCACTAAGATGTATTTATTCCCATCGTCAGTTTCGGGAAATGGTCCGGCAATGTCTATAGCTATTCTCTCCAGAGGACTACCCACATTGTACTGCCTCATGGGTGCTCTTCGTTTCCCCAAGGGTCCGTTGCCAGTGGCACATAGTTCACATTTCCGGCACCACTCCTTCACGTCTTCTTTACAGTTGACCCAATAAAAACGCTCCCTAACTTTCTCCAAGGTCTTTTTCACACCGAAGTGTCCTCCGGAGGCACCGTCATGGAGATGTCGCAATACTGTAGCCACTCGGCTTCTTGGAACCACGAACTGAGACCTAATGGTGGTGCCATCTTCACTCTCCAGTACTCGCTTCAGGAGATCGTCTTCCACCTTCAAAGACTCCCATTGGGCCCAATATGCTTTGAGCGTTCTGTTGAAAGGGCTGACGGCCTCCCAGGCAGGCCTTTCTCCCACGCGCTTCCATTCCAGTACCATTTTTAGTTCGGGATCAGCCTCCTGCTGTCGTTGCAATTCTTCCGGCAACCAATTGTCGTTGACGATGGTAGTCCTTAATACTTGGCAAACCCTCTCTTCCAAACGAGAGCAATGACGGCAATCCGTTGGACAGGGTCTTCTTGAAAGAGCATCGGCATTTCGATGACTAGTGCCCGCTCGATGTTCGGTGTCAAAGTCGTATCCTTGTAATCGTTCGATCCACCTTGCGACCTGGCCTTCAGGATTACGGAATTGTAGAAGCCATTTCAACGCTGCATGGTCCGTCCTCAATAAAAACTTCCGTCCGTACAAGTATTTGTAAAAGTGCTCAACGGACTTCACGACGGCCAATAGTTCTTTTCTGGTCACACAATAATTCTTTTCGGCTTTAGACAAAACCTTACTAAAATAGCCGATGACCTTTTCTTGTCCATCCTGTATCTGAGAAAGTACACCCCCAATGGCCAGATTACTTGCATCTGTGTCAAGTATGAATTTCCCTTCTGTCCGTGGATAGCTCAATATTGGTGCGGTTGTCAGGGCACGCTTCAGCTGTTGGAAAGCTGTTTCACACTCTCCGCTCCAAACATACTCGCGCCCATCTTCAGTTAACCTTGTCAGAGGTTTCGCTATATTGGCAAACCCAGGAACGAAACGCCTGTAGTAGGTACATAACCCAAGAAAACTACGAACTTGGTGTTTATCTTTCGGTGTTGGCCACTCTTGAACTGCACGAATCTTATCGGGGTCGGCTGCCACTCCATTTTGTGATACGACGTGCCCGAGATATTTCACTTCCTTTCTGAATATGTGGCACTTTTTCGGACTCAGTTTCAGATTGACTCCACGTAGTCTTCGGAACACTTCCTCTAGATTTTTCAAATGTTCGTTGAATGATTTTCCGACTACAATCACATCATCCAGGTATACCAGGCAGGTCTTCCACGACAGCCCTCTCAGGATGGTCTCCATTAAACGCTCAAAGGTGGCCGGAGCGTTACATAAACCAAAAGGCATAACCGTAAACTGCCATAGTCCGGAACCAATAGTGAACGCGGTCTTCTCCCGGTCTTCAGGTTCCATTTCAACTTGCCAATAACCACTCTTCAAGTCCAAAGTCGAAAACCATCGTGAACCAGACAGGGTTCTAACGTGTCGTCGATGCGTGGTAAGGGATAGCTGTCTTTCTTGGTCACGTCATTAAGCTGCCGATAGTCCACACAAAATCTCGTTGACCCGTCCTTCTTACTGACCAGGACCACCGGTGATGCCCATGGACTGCTGGATGGCTCGATGACCCCTTGTTCTTCCATATCAGTAATAATCTTTTCGGCTTCTGCTCGCCTTGCTAGAGGTAGACGCCTCGGCTGCTGACGGACAGGCATAGAGTTGCCTGTATTGATTTTATGTTTTACTATATTTGTTCGTCCCTTCTGGCTATCGTCAAGAGCGAAGATATCTTGGTATCGGTGAACCAAACCCTGTACCTCTTTCACTTCTGTTCTGTTAAGGTCTTCGCACGAACTAGTAACCATGCCCACTAATTTTCCACCATGGTCTTTGGGCGCTGGTTTTGGAACATCAGCCATACACCTGGCTACTCGGAATACTGGCACACACTGTCCCACAAGGGTACTCTTCTTCAATGTCACCGGATCCACATTAACGTTCATAATTCTCACCGGTACTCTCTTTTCAACCTTGATCAGCGCTTTTCCCACCAGTATGCCACTATGGATCTTCTTATCACAAACAGGCTCCATCATTCGCACACACCCTACCCGAAGATCTCCATCCAAACCCGCCTCGACAACCATCTCGCTTTGACCCGGCAATATCACATCTTCAGTCAACAAAACCCTTACAACCGGATCTTCTCGTGGGTGCAAAGGAAGTTCTTCGTTACCGACCTTCAAAACACCCTCTTTCAAATCCAACGTAAAACCAAATTTTCTCAGGAGGTCCATTCCCAAGATGAAGTCATCAGTGATATCGGCTGCCAGCACCTCATGATCACATTCTTCACTTCCAATGCCAATCTTCATCTTCACCACTCCGCGTGTTGGTATCACTTCACCTGTTGCTGTACGGAGTTGAGTAGTTGTCGGTAACAATTTAATACTTGATTGTAGAACATCAGGGCGTACGATGGATTTTGTCGCCCCCGTATCAATAAGTAGTGGAACAGTAATAGGTGGACCAAGGTATCTTTCCATCGAACGTGGGTGGCTTTACTTTTATCCCTACGGCAGGAACCTTTTCTTCTTTAAATTGTTTCTTTATTTCATTAAACGGCCACTCAGAAGTTGAGGGAAACCGTAGTTGCCTCATTCTATCTTCCAGCATTTCGATCATATCGTCTTTCTTAGTTGTTGGTGGTAATTGCATTTGGGCTATTTTCTCTTCTACCATCTTTATTACCCTATCTTGTTCCGCCAATCTACTTTCCAATAGTCCTAACGCACTGGCATTCTCCAAAAATTCTTCGAAAACTTTATCTTCCAACGCTTTGACATTTTCCAACAATTCTCCTTTCAGCATTTTAACATTTTCTTCCAGTGCTTTAGCATTTTCAAGTAATTCTTGTTTTAAAATTCTAGAATTCTCTTCGGACTTTTCCAGTAGTTCTTCTTTTAGCATTCTAACATTTTCTTCGGACTTTCTAGAATTTTCTTCGGCTTTTCTAGAACTTTCTTCCATTTTACTTAACAACAAACTAGTATCAATTGCGGGTCCAGGTATTTCGAAGAGGAAACTTTCAGGATCTTCTTGCTGTTCTATAAGCCATTCTTTTAGCCGATTTATTAACACGTTTTTAAGGCCAGTTGTTTCCAAATCTCGTTCTTCCAGTTCATGTTTCAAGTCTATTACTTTCAGATCTTTCAACAATTTCATCGCCATCTTAATTGTTTGTTGAAATTATTTTTAACACTAAAAATTTAATCTCACAGCACTTTATTTAATTATTACGCGATTTTATTTATTTTAAAACCTCACACCTGTAACACCACTGTAACATTCTTTTTCAAATAATAATACAAGTGCTGTTTAAATCGTCTATTCACAAACAAATATTTATTTCTATACACTAATGAATACACTATAAATTAACGCTATAATTATAAACCATTAAAAACTATTATTTACAGACTATGAATTTCTAATACAACATTTATATTCACTATTTATTTTGTAATACACAGTTAATGACTTGCTGTTGACTGCCTCTCTTTTATCCGCCATCCGCTTTTATATCTTCATATAAACGCACCAGAAATCGCTGGAACCTTCTATGTATTCTTAGAAAATGCTAGAATAAACCACGTCTGATTTACATGCTTGTGCGATGCGTCATTTTCTCGAAGGCGACAGAACACACCACCTGTCGCTCGAAAAGAGGTTCGTTCCTTTTCTCTCCCGTTACACTATTTTCAGAATTATCACAATTCTTGAACTTTACCGCTTTGTATTCCTTAAACAAAAACGTAGATACATAATATTTTGCATGCAACCTATTCTCAAGTATTAAAAAAAAATCAAATTGAAAATTAATTTAGCAAACCAACATTCCTTATGTTTATTACGTTATAGGAAAAGTTTCTCATCAAAAGATCGCATTTGATTGTAGTGGTTGGTTGGTAGCAATGTCTATGCTGGGAATTACAGGGTTCTGGATTAGGAGACAAGCTTAATTAAATTTTACAGAGCTATTTGCAGTTAATAAATCCTTAATAAAATCAGTATTTATGTTGTAGGTAATAACGGTATTAACAATAAAAAATCGATTAGTAAGATAATAATAAAAACCACTATCAGTGGTCTGTAACTATTAATCGTAAACACTTCTTAATTTTAGTAATGGTACCGTTTAGTGAAAGCATTTTAGCCAATAGACAAGTTAGCAAGCAATGTCCAGGTTTGACGGCAATCAACTTAGGCGTTATTTTATTGATGAAATTGAAGGTAGTCCAAGTAATATATCATTTCAAAAAGTAAGCCACTGCACTAAAATTGATTATTCTTGAAATTTCTCTAACGCACGCACTTCCTTCCTATTCCATTTCCCGCCTTGATACCATGTACTCATTTTATTAAAACATTCTCGCGAAAAATTCTATTGTATTTATTTTGATAACAATATATCAATGAAACTAGTTTAATAAATTCAAGAATATGATTGATATGGACATTTTAGGTTATATTTACCCCAGTCGTTAAAATATTTTATACAGAAAATTAATATTAAAATTCTGTTGATTAATCTTATTTTTATGTTGAAGATGGTGTTTTGTGGATTGAATAGTGTATCAAATAGTCGAATAGGTGCAGTTGCTTGTCGCCCATTAAAATTATGATCTTAATGGCAATTTGCAATTTATAATTATCATTTAGGAAATAGCGTTTACTGTCTCAAGCCTTACTTTGTGGAACTCCATAATCATGAAATATAATATAAATACAAAGATTAGTTAAAGTTTCACAAGTTTTATTAATATCTTAACCTGACAATATTGTTTCGACACTTTATGTCGTTATCGCTTGATAATGACATAAAGTGTCGAAACAATATTGTCAGGTTAAGATATTAATAAAACTTGTGAAACTTTAACTAATCTTTGTATTTATATTATATTTAATTTATGAAATACTTATGCGGAAAGCTTATATTCAGTTTTTAAAAAATACTGTCTTCGTAAATACGAAATTGATTTAACGAAAATGGCGAAATTTAATGTAGCGCAACTTTTGAGCTAATGAATGCGGCATTTTTTGTTCTGGCTTACAGAAATGGAAAGCATGTTTTGTATTTTCAAAATACATTTTATATACGTAGTAGTATATGGTAATGCTTAACACAACTAACGGTAGGTATGGTCAGAAAGTCAACAGCATTTCCTCAAGGTAAGTATCGATTTAATGTGAGACACAGTTCATTCTTGTTCGTGGCTCGCAAAAAGCTCGTTTTATACATAATTTTACATAACATATTTTTTTCTAACTTCAGGAAAGCAAGAAATTAACCACCTACTTACTACTAGTTAGATCTGCAGCAACTATAACCAACGTGAGTAAAACAAAATACGTATGAAGACTAGCAAGGTAGGAAAAATAGATAACGGATCACTCACAAGAGATTCGACATTGCATTGAAAAAGTTTTCATCAAAATGATTGCGCTTGGCTTTTCAAAAGCCAATTACTGTTCGTAATACAAATTTGAGGAGACTTTGCGATGGTATGTATTCTTGGATCTTCTATATGGAGTAGAATCATGAACCTCGTCGGAAGCAATAAGTAAAAACCTGGATACATCCGAAATGTGACTATAGCAAATATTTTTCAGAATTTCAGAGACTGTAATTCTCAAGGAATTGAAGTGCAATTAAATTGAAATTAATTGCATACAAGTACCGAGAGAAGTTATGTATTATTATAATTTAAAATAATTATTAACTAAGTTTTCTTGAGACAAGAACACGCGAAAAAGATCCCAAAATAATAATAATAATAATAATAGTACATATACGTACGTCCCCATAACAATACAATAAGTAAAACTGACAATGAAAAAGTAAAATGTAGCACACGACATTTACTTTTTTCTTTTACTTCCAAGATGATATAATTATCAGTTTCGTACGATTTAAGCACTAACTACTTCTAAGCAATGCAAAAAGAACCAACAAAAAACCTTTTTTAAGCGATATGGAATGTATATATAAGATTTAACTATTCACAGGTCAATAACCTTGCTTTTCAACTGTAACAATGTACAGCAACATTATTATAACCGAATAAAGGGGGGTCCCTTCTAGATTTCTCATGATTAAACTCGGAACTTCATTTTATTTCAGAAGAGTTAATAGTGCATCATTTTTTCTTCATATTCCTCGTATCTTAATGCGTGCTCCTGAAGTGCATGCATTACACCACTTAATCGAAAAATCAATAACCGACTTTACAACGTATTGTTAAAATACGTATCCGTATTATCGTTAAAATTTATTATTATAGAAATAGTAAAGTAGTAGTTGCTAAATGGAAATTTAGTATAAGTCAGCATGTATTACACACTGTTTCTGTGATTTCCGGGTAATGGAAAGATATTACATTTTGAATCTAAAAACACACAACTCTCAGAATTCATTATGTTCATACTTTCAAGCAGAAAATTCACTGTACAATAATAGACAAATGCTTTTGGTTTAAGTTCTTCGTGGAAAATTTTAGCGAGATGCCATGCAATTTATTAATAATGGATATAGTTACAGCAAGAGATCGAATATTCCAGAAACGTCATGAATCCGTTGCATATTTTACGATAATTTGTTTATTACAATAACAAAGTATTGCATAACAGAATAACAGAGAAAGAATGCAAGTAATTTACCCTGAAAAACTTTTTCCGTTTATTCGTTATTTAGAAATTCAAAATGTTATGTTAGATATTTTACATAGATTCAGTTGACCTTCACAGTTGATTTCTGAAAGTACCTTGTGTGACCCCGTTCGAATCTCGGGTTTATGGTAGAGAATTTGTGCGGGGCACTAGGGCCATCGGGCTTTTCGAGTGGATTGGCAAGGTAAATTTATTCTTTTAATTTATCAGGAGTGTGTCAGTTTGAATATCTTAAATCATACTATGTAACTAGTTCACCATAACAAGTTAAAAACGCCCATGTGAAAACTTCCCGCGAGGACATCATGATGAGTACATAAACTAAATCCGTAAAAGGTACATCTACACGATAAGCCTTTATAATGATGCCCGAACCATGACCTTTGGTCAATTCTTTCAATACGATATTATGCTTTACATAAAAAGGATTAATGCTCTTATAAATTTAGGATAATTGTGTAACAAACATACCGTTCTTCTGCTTTTCAGAATAAAACGATTGATTTTTAATATCTCATGAACGCAGATATAGTAATAGACATATCAATTGTACGTACAACTGACAAAGGGGAGGCTAGAATACATAACTAATTGACTAAATAATAGATGCCACCATGCTCGTCTCGCCACAACTAACCTAATATTTTAACTAACACCCCTTCACTCGTGTGCATCTTTTAAAAACGAATTAACACGTTTAGTCAACTAACGTAATCAGTCGATTTGATTCGGAGTAACACTAAAGTACACGAATTTTCCTTTAAAAATTAAATTACGTTGCTTAAGCTAAGGAATATATTTTAATACCCTAATACTTATTTCCGGTTTAAAACAATAACATACAAAGTTTTGCACAGCATTCATTTAATATAAAGAAACTGATTACTATAATTTTCCTTGGTTAGATGATTACCTCCCATAGTTGACCTTGGATAACATGATTGTTCATTACATTTTGGTTCTGTATTGGTTTGCATTTATTATTCTCTTCCAAACTGTATAAGTGTACATTAAAAGTAAACTGACCATACACGTCTCCGACCACGTCGCGAATGTCATCCTAGCATGACAACCGGGATGTGGTCGGAGGCGTTAGTGTATGGTCAGTTTAAAACTGTGTTTGCTAGTGCTGTGTAGAGGAGTTGACTTTTCAAATTAAACATATACACGATCTGAAACGCTTCGAGCTTAAATATAATTTTTCAGTTCATGTCTTAGAATCGTTGGGAGTGAGGTGGTGGATGTTATGAAAGAAAATAAAAACAAATATTAAAAAAATCCGATTGTGGTATATATTTTTTTTCTTAATAAACACCTACATGGTGTTCGAGATATTAAAACTAGTCACAAATGACTAACCAATAATTTGAATCTGATAAATCTTAATAACTAAACATTTATAAGCTAGAGTTTATCCAATGATGTTCTTTAGTTTGTACTGGCTGCGCAAAATACACTTATACTACTCACTCGCGCACAATGCTCTGCTTTTATACAAAACACTACACAAGGTCAAACGGTTTGGTCCTTTTCAGTCTTCGGACAAGATGTTGGTTATCCAGTAGCTGAAAGGCTTCTGCGTTGACGTGATGGTATAGTCTGGCCTGATGTTTGCCAGCGAACCTTTTTATCTCTTCTCGAATCATTGGGATGCCAAGATCACGATGGAGGTCCTGGTTGCGTATGTACCATGGAGCATTTACCATGTTACGCAGCACTTTGTTTTGGAAGGTCTGAATTAGTTTTATGTTGGAATCTTTGGCACAACCCCAGAGTTGAATTCCATAAAGCCAAATAGGTTTTAAAATCTGATTATAAATAAGAATTTTATTGTGCAATGACAGCTTGGAATTTCTACCAAGGAGCCGATAGTATTCTTTGTATTTCATACCAAGTTCAGACCGTTTCTTCTTAACATGTTCCTTCCAGCGTAGCTTAGCATCGAAGTTCATACCAAGGTACTTAGCGTTGTTTGCATGAGGTACAATGTTACCGTTGATATTAAGCGCAGGGGGGGTCCGTCAACCTTTTATTGGTGAAGTAGACATGGATAGATTTAAGTTCATTTAGTTTTATTTTCCATTTTATTGTCCAATCAAGAATTCTGTTACTAGCATTTTGCAGCTTAGCGGTAGAGGTTTCAGAATTGTGTCCAACTGCAAGCAAAGCCGTGTCGTCAGCAAATGTTGCGGTAGTCACATCTCTTGTTTCTGGCAAGTCACTGGTGTAAAGGAGGTAAAGTAATGGTCCCAGGACGCTTCCCTGTGGTACACCTGCACTTATTTCTTTGAGATCTGAATATTCGTCTTCTTGTTTGATGCGAAATAGTCTGTCTGATATGTATGATGATAAAACTTCAACATATTGTTTCGGTAGCATTCTTTTTAATTTATGGAGTAGACCATCGTGCCAGACCTTGTCGAAAGCCTGGGCAACATCGAGGAAGACAGCCGAGCATACTAATTTTTCTTCAAGAGTTCTCTCAATAACATCAGTAATTCGATGCACTTGATCGATGGTGGAGTGTTTCTGGCGGAATCCAAACTGAAAATCTGGGATTAAACTATTGTTTTCTATTATAGGCCGCAGTCTTTTCAATAGTAGTTTTTCGAACAGTTTCGAGATAATTGGAAGTAGAGAAATAGGTCTATATGATTTGACATCATTTACTGGTTTACAAGGTTTTCGTAACATAATTACTTCTGCCACTTTCCAGATAGCAGGAACGTATCTGAGACGAAATGCTGCATTGAAGAGATAAGTAAGCATCACTATTCCTTTCTTCGGCAGTTGTTTAAAGATTTCTCCAGTAACGAGATCAAAACCAGGGGCTTTTTTAGGATTCAGATTAGTTTTAATTTCATTGGCCAGTTCTTTCGGCGTAACCAACATTATTTCTTCTGAAACTGGATCAAATGTGTCCTCAAGTAATACATCTGACTGGATTTGATTTGGTTTAAAGATATTGGCTAAGTGATCAGCAAACACATCAGCTTTTTGTTTATTACTACGAGCCCATGATCCATCTTCCTTCCTAATTGGTGGAATAGATGAAACAGGTCTTCTAATTCTTTTGGTGGCTTTCCATAAGGAATAGTCCGTGGTTTCATCTGCAGACAAGTCTATGAGATATCTTCTTATGGAGTCCTCTTTCAACTTCTGAATCTCTCTTTTAAGCCTCTGAGTTTTATTATTTAAAATAGTTTTATCCAACGGGTTTCTTGAATGCTGCCATTTTCTTCTAGCCTTTCTTTTATCTTTGACCAATTCTCTAATCTCCAGTGGGTAATTATTCCCTTTGGTGACATATGTAATTTCTTTGGTGTTGCTAGTCGCCGCCGATTGAATGATTCGGAGGAACTTCTCAGCTTCATTATCCAATTGGTCCTTGGACTTTAGATTGACATTCAAGTTGATAAGATTATCAAGGTCAATTTTGAAGCTTTCCCAATCAGTAGTTCTATTAACTAATCTTGGCTGGGTTTCTTTTTTGATTATTCTTTCACTGAGTGTTAAAATAACTGCCGAATGATCAGAGTTTAGGTCGAAGTTTTCCTGTACATCAACAAAGTTTGGTGACACTTTTCTTGTAATAAAAAAATCTAGCACGTCAGGTATTCTATTTAAGTCTGTAGGCCAATAGGTGGGTTTGCCTGTAGAATGAAAATTGCAACTTGTTTCACCTATTGCCAGTCTAAGTTCTTTACCTTTGGTTGTGGTCAGGCGAGATCCCCAATCTACATTTTTAGCGTTATAGTCTCCTCCCAATATGAATCTCTCACCCATATGATGTATAAGTTCAAGATATTCCGGTCGTTTAAGGTTATATTTGGGTGGACAGTATACGGAACCCAAATTAAATTTTTGTTTGGTTGATTTGATGCCTACTACAGTAAGTTGTATTTCTTCAGATTGAAGGTGACGTTCTTCATAATGATTAATATTGTTTTTAATTAAGATTGCACTACCTCCTTTAGCTTGGTTTCTTGGATGTATGCATTGATAGCATTGATATCCACTAAATTTGAGGTATGACTGATTAGTACAATGTGTTTCTGAAATTAAGCATACATCAATGTTCTGATTGATAAGGAATACTTCTAATTCATGTTTACGATTTAGAATGCCATTGGCATTCCAGAGTCCAATTCGTAGGTCAGTTATATCCATGAATTATTTCTTTTTGGGGATAGCACCAGTGGCTCTGGCTTCTAATCGGTCTAGTCTAACAGCAAACTGATTAAACATATCCATCAATTGTTTCATCATCTGCTGCATGGAACCATGTTCTTCATATGTGGTCGAAGATTGAGGATTTGAGGGTTGGACCTTACGAGTTTGAAGAGCATTAGCATATGAAATCTCATTAGATACTTTCTTAGTGCTAAATGTTCTGGGTTGCGGTTTTTTCTGCATTTGTTGCATCTTCCGTTCTTGTAATTATTTTGCAATAACACATCCTCAGTAGCTCGCTGGATGAGCTTCAGCACAATTTGAGCATTTAGCTGGGATACTTCTAGGCTTAGAACAATCAGCTGTGAGGTGACCACCAGCGTATTTGACGCAGACAGGACTTCTTTGGCAGTATTTCGGAGTGTGACCAAATCTTTGGCACTTTTTACATTGAGGTACTAACTTGTTGGCTTTCAACGCTTCGATTTTGACTTTCATGTTAGCCAAATACCGTATTTCAAATATTTTTTTGATGTCCTCCGTTTTATCGAAGGTTATAACGAACAACGGTAGCTTAATATGTTCAACCCTGTCATTCTCCTTAACTTTTTTAATTTATTTTCTACGGAGATTACTTTGAAACCTCTCTCTTTTAATTCAGTTGATATTTCTTTCGAATCGCAAGATGGATGCAAGTTTCTGACCATAATCCTAATCGGCCTTTCTTGCTTATTTTCGTATGAATGCCATTGTTGATTAGTTTCATTCATCATTGTTGTCAATTCACGATATTCTGTTTCGTTATTGACGTTAATTTTGACTTGGTTATTGTTGCATTATAAGTTAGGTTTCTTGTTTGGAGCTTTTGTTTGATTTCCTGATAGTTCTCTACATTGCTTACTACTACCGGGGGAGGTTTCTGCACTTTCAGTGCGTTGGTTTTATTTTTGACTGGACTATCCTTGTTTTGTTCAGGAGAAGAAACGGCTTTACGTTTTTGTTTTTAAGTAATAACCACGCAGTTTCTCTATTTACAATTCCTTCTTCTTCGTCAGAATTGATTGGGCTGTAAGATATCTTTTTTGATTGAACTAATGCTAATTGCTCTTTTAAAATTTTTATTTCGTTCAAGGCTTTCTTTAACTCCTTTTCAAGGTAAGAAATTTTTTCTAGGTCAGTTGAACTTGTAGTTGCTATTTCCATATCGGAATTTTCTGTTCTTGCATAATTTTGTTGATATAATAATTGCATTTGCTCGTTGTTAACCGGTAGCGGTTCATTAACATCGAGAAAGGGAATTCCTTGTGGAGGTATTGTTACATTATTTGTTACATTATGTTGATGTTGTTGCTGTACATTTTGAAGCTGTTTAGTGGGAGATCTTATAATCTTCCCGCTTTTTGAAAAAGGATTTGATGGCATTTTTTTTTCAATTTTTATAATTGCTTTTTACTTACGTTACGTGTTATTATACTTAATAAACAAACACGACGTCATGTTTTCTGAACTACTTTTAGTTGCACTATCAGCACTTCACTGTTATATTGTTAACAAAGCAGGTCGCGGAGCTAGGAAGCCGTACTTCCTTACTCATCGATAGTCAACAATAAACTCCGATTGTGGTATATGAATATATTTTCTCTCAATATGTTTTATCCCATCTTTATTATGTCATTAAAAATCGGGACTGTCGCGCCAAAAGACACACTTGTGGTTCTTATTCTTATAGGACTCTTTTATTTGTATAACTATCGATTGTCTAAAAACTTTTATGGTCAACTCATCTTTAAAATGATTTATCTGTCTTATATGAAAAACCAGCATTGTCCAGATTACTTTACCATAAAATCCAAGGCTGCTTAGTGGCCATTTTTTATAAATCCTAGCAGTGGTATTCAACCTTTATTAAGATACATGCGAGCTACTTTTTGATATCAAGCGATTTTGCGATCTACTCTCCGTAAAAGTTTATATTTATTATAATTAATAATATTTATATTATTTATATATAGCTGTATTTTATACTTATGAAATTTTAACACCAGATCGACTGCAGTCATGCAAATGCCCTAAACTATCCGATGTACATACGATTTTGAGAGATACAATAGTGTTGCATCATATCAGTGCAACTCATTTTATTTTTTTATTCATTTTAGCAAAGTTATTGTTCATTTTAAGATGTACTTTAACAAGTATAGTGTAATTTTGTCTTTAATATGTTTTTAACCGTTGAGATAAAGGATGTTATTTCGCTGATTTCATTTGCCTGCTGGTGAAATGTGACCTTTGTTTCATGAAAGAATTCAGGAATCAATTACGAACAGTCCAAATTTGACTTTTGGGGAGTGTTGTGTACCATTTCTTTTATATGATTTCTTGTGAAAGATTGAGCAATCGGCGAGGCGTACCCCATCGATATCCAAGGAAGTGTTCAATGTTCATTAATATTTTGTTTTTCGTTAGTAGTATAATGCAGATTTAAGCATAAAGCACACTGATCCGGCCGGAATCAGCCAGCATCGAATCGGAAAAATGCCGATGAATGTGGCCAGCAATTTGCATCCTTCGGCAGGCCGGGAGGTATTGCCCTGGAGAGCAATCATCTGCAAAAAACCTTTCCGAGCCGATGCGAGCCGGGTCAGTGTGCTTATCACCTCCGGAAATTTAGAAGTTAGTACTATTTAAATAATCTTTATTTTATATGCAGTGGGCATTATTATAAGAAATATTTTTACAATAAATTATTAAAGTTTGCATTTGCAACCTATACTATATTATGAAATAAATAAAGATTAGTAAAAGTTTCACAGTTTTATTAAAATACAACCTGACAATATTGTTTCGACAGCTATGCTGTCATTATCAAAGGTAATATAATTATAAACAAATACGTCGCTAAGGTAGATACAAAAATAGGTAACTAGATAAAATAATAATAATAATCAGAATTAAATATCTAATACTTCCAGTAACGGAGAATTACTGAGCTCAAGTTGTTCATTCATTAAAGGTACCCTGAGTTTGTGTTTGTATATCTCAAAGGCTTCTAAAATGTCTAATTTGCGTTTGTTATTACAAAAATGTAGGAATTTAATATTATTTTGAGGAGTCATTGTGTGATTTTGTTCTAAAAGGTGTTTGGCGTAATTCGATTTTTCAGGATGTTTATTTTTGTAATGACGTACGTGTTCTTTATATCTTATGTCAAAATTTCGAAGTGTTTGTCGAACTACAAAAAGAACAATTTAAACGGTAAATGTCCGATTTCATGTGTTCTGTCTACGGGGGACTCAACTGAGGAGACGAATCGGCAATGGGCGTTCCAAACATTTGCGTACCCAATGGCCTGTATTTTAAAAAATTTTCGTTAGAGGGCGCTTCGGTCCTTGACAACGCTCAGACCACGCTGGCCATTGTTGACAGTTCGCTGGAGTGCCATATGGGTCGCAATGTTTCATAAAAATTAGCCAGATTTGCGATAAAATTTGCGATAAATCGCATAATCTGTCAACACTGTCAGCGTTGTCCAGAATCGTAGCGCCATCTAGAAGTAACGTTCAAACTTGAATTAACGTTCAAGGTCGGGGACGCTTTATTTGACTCGTTTCGTCTCCTCAGTTGAGTCCCCCGTAGTTCTGTCTTTAGCATTAAATAAAAATGAAAATGTGTTAGTGTTTATTTATTTAATTAATTTATTAATAAAGAAGATTTAGAAACTTTAAACAAAAACCCAACCACAAAATTCCAAAAAGAAATAAAACAAGGTTTAGAAAACTGCAATATCTGCTTTTCAGAATTAGAAAAGCAACAAATCATTCATAAAAACCCACAACCACCTAAACTATATGGACTAGTCAAAACACATAAACAGAATATTCCAATAAGACCAGTTGTATCATACATCAATGCACCTAATCACATTTTATCCAAAAAACTGAACCAGATTATTAACACGATAGGTTACAAATCGAAATACTCTGTTAGAAATTCATTAGAATTAGTAGATAAGCTGCAAAACATACATCTTCCACCACATTCAAAACTTGTTAGTTTTGATATGTTCTCCAGAATACCCCCACAAGAATGTATTCCTTTATTAGATAGTTTCTTGATCAATAGTAATATAGAATTAGTTAAAAGGTTAGAGTTAATTCAATTATTTGACCTTTGTATAAGTCAAAATTATTTCACTTTTAATAACATAATTTATTTACAAAAGGATGGTTTACCTATGGGTAATTCTCTAAGTCCTCTATTAGCTATTTATGGACAAGTTTGAAGATCGAATATTTGAATTAAACCTCTCTAAACACATTATCTTCTGGTTTCGTTATGTTGATGACATCTTTAGCTTGTTTTGACAGTTCTTTTGAGGTTATCAATGAATTTTTAATTCTTATTAACAGTATCCACCCTAACATAAAATTTACATAAGAAACAGAACAAAACAGGGCTATAAACTTTCTAGACTTAAATATCAAGATTAACGCAGACGATCTATTTGAATTTTCCATATACAGAAAACCAACACAAACAGACATAACAATACCAAATGAATCTTGTTACCATAATACACATAAAATAGCAGTCTACAAATCATTAGTACACAGGGCTTTAACTATTCCACTAACAAAATCAGATTTTAGCAAAGAGATATCAACCATTAAACAACTAGCACATGCAAATCATTACAATCCGAACATGATTAACACTTTAATTAAACAAAAAGATTATAGGTTAGCTATCAAAAGAATATATCCCATTGACAATCAAACAGAAGACACAAATTACATACTATCTATACCATAGTTTGGCAAAATATCAAAAAAAATTGCACATATACTAAGAAAAACCAACAACTATAAAATAACATTTAAAACCAACACTAACACTTTTTCATTTTTATTTAATGCTAAAGACAGAACACATGATATCATGAAATCGGGCATTTACCGTTTAAATTGTTCTTTTTGTAGTTCGGTATATATTGGCCAAACACTTCGAAATTTTGACATAAGATATAAAGAACACGTACGTCATTACAAAAATAAACATCCTGAAAAATCGAAATACGCCAAACACCTTTTAGAACAAAATCACACAATGACTCCTCAAAATAATATCAAATTCCTACATTTTTGTAATAACAAACGCAAATTAGACATTTTAGAATAGAAGCCTTTGAGATATACAAACACAAACTCAGGGTACCTTTAATGAATGAACAACTTGAGCTCAGTAATTCTCCGTTACTGGAAGTATTAGATATTTAATTCTGATTATTATTATTTTATCTAGTTACCTATTTTTGTATCTACCTTAGCGACGTGTTTGTTTATAATTATATTACCTTTGATAATGACAGCATAGCTGTCGAAACAATATTGTCAGGTTGTATTTTAATAAAACTGTGAAACTTTTACTAATCTTTATTTATTTCATGATTATGGAGTTCCACAAAGTAAGGCTGGAAACAATAAACAAAAAAATATACTATATTAATTCATTTAGAAACACTTCAATGACTTTAACACTAATTAATCTTAATTCGCTTCTAATAACAATCAATGTGCTATATGACATAAAAATAACTGCTTTTATGTTAATATATTATTGTTTATTAAACAAAAATGTATTTAAGTAATATTGTTTATTAATATAAAACGAACCAAATTAATTTTATTATTGTACGACCCTAATAAAGTTGATCAGTGTGACAGTTTTAAGAAAACAAGTTTTAGGGAGGTGTTATCAATATTTTTATTTTAGTTAGGTAATAACAAATCTTGTTCAAATCTCGTGTCTATGTTTTAATAGTTATTTATGGTACAAGTGAGTTAAGTAAGATATTATCCACGAACGAAAAATTTACCCTCGAGGGCCGGCAGGCCCGAGAGGGTTAATTTTTCTGATTGGATAATATCCTTAACTCACGCGTGCCATACAAAATTTTATCCAACACCTATTTATTTAAGTTTAAACATCGAATTTGCAATGTATAGTTAGTCTGTAGTTTTGACGGTAATACTCTAGCACGATGACTGGATTTTAATAATATAAAGTAACGTAAGCTGGTGATTGGTTGTTATCTTTGAAAGAGTGAGTTTTTTAAAAATAACCCACGTTGCTAGGGGCAACGTAGGTTATAATGTAACATAAGAGTAAACAATCACTTTCCTTATTAGGTGTTGGATAAACAATATTAATAAACCGTTTATCATGAATATATGTACTTAATCGCTTCTCTATTGCGATGAAATTATTAACTTTGGCATGTAACTTTACACAGATTTTGTAACGTTAAAATGTAAAATTACACTAAGATTGTAATCTTAATCGGAAAATTTATTTAAAAAGACAACATTACAATGCAAATTTACCCTAATATTGAAATTTCCCACTTCCCTCTATAAAAATTACATTTTGAAGTAAATTTACGCCAAAAAATGGAGGTAACATACTTGCCTCCATTTTTTAGTGTAAATTTACCGATTCTCGTTTTAGAGTGTAGTTACTATTTATAGGTGTAGCTTGCTATGTAATTTTCAAGAAATACATAAATTGATATAGGTATGTTAAAAATGCTTCCACATTCTCAGTTCGTAGTGTATGTAGTCATAAAAGTTTCAATAAGATTTCTCCTTTAAAAAGGTATGATAGGTATATCATGCAAATTATAATCACATAGATCCATGTTAAACTTGTTAGGTTAGATCGAATAAGGTTTATATCGCGGTAAATGAGTTAAATGAATTTATAACATTTATGTACTGTACGAAGCAAGCAATAGCATTAATTCCTTTAACTCCTTACAGGGATTTAAACTTTTACTCGTTTAACAAAGTTTATCAAAACATTTCTGCATGTAAAATGTAGTATAGGTTCTTATACTTCTGATGCTTTTTGGGTTTTGAAGAATAATGCAGTAGTTATGAAGAAAAATGAAAAATAGCAGTGTATAGTAAGGTTGAAAGTCGCGGAGCCAACAGCACTCGTGCGTGCTTAGAGACGTGTGACGCGGCACTAGCCGCCGCTGAAGTAGAAAAGGTTAGATTCATTATCAAATATCACTGTCTGACGAGTAACTGTATTCTATAGAAATATTTTTGTAAAGGTAGTACCAGTAGTAACGAGTAGTACGTACAAAAAGGGTACAAAATCTCGAAATTATCATCCAAATGATTCCTTTTCAGAAAAAAAACATTCCTATTGAAAACTAATTTTTACTTAAAACATAATTTAAACTGTAAAATTATATTCTGGCAAGTCTAAAATTTAAATTAGTCAATAAAAAAATGTTACTTATTTTCACCAACAAGATTAAGATTCTAGAACATCAACTTTAAGTAAACATTGCCATTATAAATTAAACAGTAAATTAATAATGTATAATTTAAATATTTTATTTCATTAAATTTCTAGAAATTTTTTAATTCTAAACTATTTATACTATATATTTACAGAAAATAATAAATAAAAATATCTCTGCGGTTTATAGAAAGTTTTCTACAAGCGTCGACCTCAAGGTAAGAGTATTACGTAGGCATCCCACAGCATTCATAGAGCACTTACTATATTTTATCAATTAAAGGGTGCTCCCACACAAACAGTATCGCCCCTGCTGTATGTCTCGAAAACAGCTATACGGACCAAAACGGATGAAAAAATCTAATTAACAATAATAAAATAACACAAGAAAGGAAGCCAATTTGCTGCTTGTGAAACAAAATTGTAATAAACAAGCGGAGGATTTTTAAAATATGATTTGATGTGAGAAAATTAGTTCCTTTATATAACAACATAAAGTTAATTATCGTTGTTAGTTTTGTATGTTTAAAAGAGATAGGTAACAAACACAAACAGTTATGTAAGTAATAACTTTGAAACCGATATAGTGAAGTAGCGGAAGCTACCTGAGAGCGGAGAATTATTTTAGATTTCTAGAAAGGGTGTGGTCGGACCACGCCCATTAGGTATTTCTGATCTGCTAGATTTTCATGCAAAATTTGGTGAAAATTAAGTATAACAAGAGTTATTGTGCTAACGTATATAACTACACGTGGCAATTAAAAACCATAAAGTAGCTTACTTATAATAAACTGTTGCTTATTTACACTGGAGATCTGCAAACGATTGCCTCTGTGGTAATACCTTGTGCCTGTAATAAACTTGCGTATTAGATTATTACTTTAAAGCAATAATCAAAATAAATCTATTATTTGTACTCGACTGTCTATTTTTAACGTATCATTTTTAAAGAACTAACTTATTGGCATTAGAGCTGGCGAACGAGGCGAACATGGATCTTTACTTACTAATGAATCACTACAAAGACCTTCCATATAAAGAATGCATTATAGTCTGATGAGCTTTGTGAGCTGTCTTGTTAAAAAGACATTCCACAACTGTCATGAAGTTGCTGGCTATAAAATTAATTTCTTATATATTCGTACAGAAGAATTAAATAAAAGATGGAGTCAATTATTCACTTCCTTTAGATATATCAAACCAAACTCAAATTTCGATGGGATTTGAACCGTTTTCTTTTTTGCATTTTTTTAAGTTTACGTAGTAACTTATCAGTAAAAAAGCTTTTGGTTTTGGTTTAATTAGGGTTTACAAACTAAAAACTAGTATTCTATCACCAAGAAAGCGTTGTAACCCTATTCTACCACCTCGTTCGTTACAGTAATCGGAGGTGGCCGTAACAACACAAAGTAATATTATGGTATAAACGAGGACAGAAAAATACGTACCTCATTAGACTTAGCAAAAAAAATTACTGCAGAAGTTTTTTTACATAACTGTATAGTACCCTTTTTTGATAAGATATAAGAAAGAAATTAATGAGAAACAATGGTTTACAATAATTACAAATTAGGTCAAGGTATGGCTTTTCATATTTTTATAATTTTTGCAATTTTTGTATTATAACTTACCGTCTATGACTGATTCTAAATCAAATTATATCAGAATATTATATCAACTTCTGGCACTTGAATGAATCCAGAGTTTCTTATTTTTGTTTAATGTTGAAAGCTTGTTTGTTTAGCTGGTACTTTTATTATTATTAGATTACATACCTAAAAACATTTTTTTAAGTACCATTTTTCAGAGTGACCATCTGAAAACCACTGCAAGCAAAAGAAGATGAAATATCTTAGAATATCTCTTACGTAAGTGTATGTTCAAGATCTAGACGGTAACTAATACTGCATGCACATTTGTTTAGAAAAGGTGGAAGAAGCATTGAGCATGAGAGACTATAAGATTTTTCTTATTTTTATATTATACAACAAATGTGTTTAATATTTTGTATGACACTTTAGTCAGAATTTGTGCGCACTTCCTAACCGTGATATTGAATCTCGGGAGAATGTTCCCATTTTTGTAGTACAACAAAATGCTGTTGCTATTATTCCAAAATTAAAACTGATAGTTCTACAATAATTTATTAAAATCATCAATTGTCCGTAGTAGTAGTACTAAGAGGCTACACATATATTTCCCTTGAAAGGACATATCACAAATAGGAACTACTTATAAAAAATAAAAATAGTAGTATGTTGCTTTGAAACAAATTAATGATAGTTCAATTGTTTTATTATCCTTGCATATGTTACATCTGCAGCTATAAATACATTTTCTATCACCACCTGACATATTCGTCTTTGCGTCATTCCAATAATAATAAAACATTGACTTCCAAATTTCTATTTCATTGCAGATTCTTCCAGAGTTTATTCTAAATAAATCTTGCAGTGTCAAATAAAAGTTTCACGACTTGCTAGCGTCATAAAATTGATATAATTGTTCTATTGATTATATTTATAGGACTGAATAGTAATAGATGGAACTGTGCGCAATATTTAGAACAATGACGGTATTTATGCGCTTCCGCATATGTCATAAACCTGGAAAAAAATTAATTGTATTATAGTTCATAATTACATCGAACTCTTTTTCCTTGCGAACTTGTCAACCATAATATCACATTATCACCCTACAACATCTTTATTTGCTGTATATTTTAATTTAGTGAATCAGTCAGACATAAATTGAAATTTTGCCAATTTAAAAAAAAGAAAAATTTAATCCCACCGGAAGATACATATTTTAAAATAGAAGAGAAAGTTATTCACCGGACATTCATTCTGACAAAACAATAGTTCATTTATTGTTTTTTATTGCCATTTTACAGTTAAGACTTCTCAATATCATTTTTGCGCAAACTTTTTAAAATCATTTATATTGTTGGAAGTGTGTGGTATTCAAACATTTTCATTCATATTTCAATTGAAAGAAAAATGGTATTTTTCCCATATTTTCTTATAATACTTTCATTGTAAAAACAAACTAAGGCAAGAAATCTTACAAACGCCAATAATTACAATGAAATATGGATCATCGACCCACAGTTCTAATTGATAACTGTTAAAACTGCTTTAGTGCTTTGGCAGATTTTAAGATACCAGGACTCATCATTATTATCACTTCAATCAGGTTTTGATAGATAAAATGTGATTAGACTATCTTGTCTCGGAATGATCATAAAATAAATATATTGATCACCAAAAACCTTGGGAATTAGCACTTGACAGTCAATATTCTTTCGTTAGATTAAAAAACAACAATAATTAATGCTAATAATTACCTAACACAATTAATTTTAATAAATTAAACAAACAAAAGTATGCCCAAAAGAAAATATTTATTTGGACTTTCTTTTGTTGTATTTTCCTTGCTGGGATTATCTCTGTTTTATTAATCAATCATGGGAATGAGATTACGTAATCACGTAATCTTATTAAGTAATTACGAGATGTCTGGAGTTTTTTCTCTTTATAATCATAAGAAATAAATAAAAAATAATTACTAAAAGTTGTAAATATGATGTAAATAGTTACTTGTCGAACTAGAGGGAAAAGCGGTCTATTTAGTGAGGCATTTAAGCGAGAATAAAAAGCGCTTTTCTCTCGTGTTAGACGCAATAATATTTTTTCACGATATGTCCCAAAAAGATTGTCTCCACACTATAAATTTTCTAATCTTTAACTTTAAAAATAAACTTGATCTACAAATATACAATAAATTGTATATTTGTAATACAAATTCTTGCTTTGGTTTTGAATACCTACTGAGTTGATTAATTTGTGTCATCCATTTAAACAAATTTCATGTGATCGAAAATTGTTTTACGTGGACTATGAATGCTAGAGCGTATGCCATTCTGTAGAGAGAAACCTCCAAACTGCTGTGTATTTGTACACATTGTAGGCCCTGCTTCAGCGAATAATCCAAATAATCAAAATATACTAAAATGATTGTGACTGTGATGTGTGTACTAAACTTGCTTTTGCTTGAATACGTATTTAACTCGAAACAGAAAATGCACAAACGTTTGGAAACAGTATCAACTGCTGATAACACCAAGAAAATATGAACACTCGTAGTATAAGTAGAAAATTTAAAAAATGCAGTTTTTTAGGAAAAACGACCAAGGACCATTCAATCTTACATTATAGTGATTAATATCTGGTTAATACTTAGAGCTTGGAAAACTACCCTGAAGTCTTCGAATTCGTTCCAAGTACTAGTGAATGAGTAAGATATCCACGAACGAAGAATTATTATTTTAGGATTTCTCCTATTGGGATAATACCCTTAACACGCGTGTACCATGCAACATTTTATCCAATACCTTATTGTACCAGGTGATTTTTTAAATTTCTGATCTAGAAAGCCATGACATAATTTTAAAACAAAAGATGCGGAAAACGTAGGGCGTAGTTTGAATCGTTCGATTTGTCACAACTGTCAGATTTCAAAAATGTTGACATAAACATAACCTACTCCAGTGTTGTTCTCGCTTTTGCCGTCTTTTGTGCTTCACTGTTTCCTCGTGTTTTGAATTCCGTTTCGCCAGTTATTATCTCGGTTATTATCAAAAATCAGTCTTTTTCAAGACTAACCTTTCGTTTGTGATTGAACGCTTAGTTTTCAACGTTATTTTGGAGTGTTTTTCATCACAACAAAATGGTGTTCACACAGGAACAAAAAACATTTTCAAAGAACCAGTACACACAATTGATGACTTGAAACAAAGAATCAGACAAGAATGTGCAAGGATTTCACCAGAAGTGCTTATTAGAGTGTTCGAGAATATGAAGCGCCGAGTTAATTTGTGTATAGATGCTGAAGGTCAACATTTCCAACAGTTGTTGTAAATTTTGAATAAATATTGTGTTAACAATGTAAATTGTTATAATTGTGAATAAATCTTGCTATTTCTTAAATCCAAGGAATAAAAATTGAAGCGAGTTGTAACCATAACCTAAACTTCTCAAGTCAATAATCACATCGAAATTGCACTTAAACTCGCAATAAAATGCACACTTTGGTAAAAGCATGTTTCGCAAATGATCACTGTTTAAATATTTATCAATTTGTTTAATAAATGTAAAAGTAAGTAGTCAATTTGTCACATAAATGACATTTGGAATAGCAGTGTGATCAACGCTACGCCCTACGTTTCGGTGACCTTCGATACGGCGTAAAAATCACGACTTACTAGATCAGAAATTTAAAAAATCACCCGGTATTTCATAAAAACATTTATTGACATTTCTTGGTTTTAAGATGAAAAATAATTTGTGTTTAACGTTTCTTCTTTTAGATTAAAAATAGTATATTTTAAATAACTGCCTTCTATAATTAATAACTGAAAATATATGATAAAAAATACGTATGTGTTTGTAGAATGAAACAAAAGCCTTTATTTCCACTTTCTATGTAAATGATATTGTATAGGCATTTATGGTTTACTATCCAAGAAGCAATTTAGATTTTATTATATACTACAAGATATCTATAAAGCATTTTTCTAGGACTATTTATAAATTTGTATAATCTATAAACGTTTCATTAATAGTATATTGTGCCTAAGGGCAGCAGACAACTAAGGGCTGCAAATGCTTTTCTGTCCGAGTGACATAAAAAGGTTTTCGCCTACATGCTATTATACTTTAAAATGGAACTCTAAATTTTAAACAGTAACCCAATTTGCCTTAAATTAAAATAAACTTGTTAGAGAAATGTGATGGAGTGAATGAAAACGAAAATAACGCCAATTTTTTTAATGTGTAGTCCTTCGCTGATTCAGCGGTACTGTCCAGCCTAGACCTCTGGAGCACGTGTTTATGCGCATTGCGCAGTAACGCAAGACGCGTGTGGTCGAGTTCAAGTTATTTAAAAGAGGGGTGCGCGGTTTGTATGTCATGTGGGTGTTTTTGCTGTTGTAATTTTAAGCAATAATAATAAAATAATTCTATATCACCTATTTATTAACAAAATATTACACAACACTAAAGTAACAAAAAGACTAAATAATAGCTAATAATAATAAAGTTTTAATTATTGAAAAAATTCATTACATCTATATTCATTTAGTAGCAATATAGAGGTTATGTATTTGACATAAGAGGACAGAAAAGAAGCCTTAAATGCCCTAAAAACAGGACATTTAGAAAGCAATTTCTGATCAGGTAGGCGAAAAACATATTTAAAACAATAATAAACGTGAAAAGGCACAAATAGAAAACGGCTTACGTGCCAGTTTATAAAAATACTTAAAACTTTTAGGTTTTAACACATGGTTTGAGCTGAGTTTCAGAGACTATGTAAAGCATATTATAAAACCTCAATTGGTTTTTAGTAAATAGTACTTTAAAACCCTAATAGGTCCAAAACTACTTTCTGTAGACCATTTTGTTTCAACATTGCAAGTACAAGTATTTAATAACTCTATTTATACTTTCTTAAAAAAAAATAGCCCTAGAGATGTGCTATTATGAAGCATGATAGTCTTGGAATAAATTATACCTATCGTGATTTTTATGTTGCGATTGATGTTAATTTTGGTGTAGAACTCCTCAGGAGAGAGAGAGTTAAAGATTCCAACAACAAGTTTGTTGTAGAATATGGGCAGATAGTCCCTTAAAATTCACACCTCCTAACGACGTTTCAAAAAATACAATTATATTGCATAGTTGTTTTGGATAGATAAAAATAAGTAAAGTAGTAGCAAGCAGTTTGTATTAATTCGGAGTTGATGTATTGTTGTTAAAATACCCCAATTTATATATTTTTTTCATTTATCTTCTTATTCTTGTGAACATTGTCCAATATGGCTGACTGTTCCACATCAGATAACTCAGAAGAACAATGTCGTCTTTACTTATAAAACCTAAAAGCTGCATACAATTCGATCTATATTTCATTTTATCTTAAAATGGCCACCAAGTGCCCTATTGCTCTTAATGTGATCCTCTAAAATGCACACTGAATCTAATTCCTCTTATTAAATTCATTAATATCAGCAAGTTTTAAAAGAGTCTACCATAAAACTAGCTTTAAAACTTTCTAGCACTGAAAAACATGCTTTAAAACCTATAGGGTTTATGGAAGCGGGTTCAGAATAACATAGCCTAGAAACACAAAATGGCAATGACATTGCTTCATATATTGTAGGCGTAAACTACTTAATCTAAGTCAAAAAGTTCTAAAGAAAACAAGAAAGGAGTCTCTTACACTTAAAGAAGACTTAAATGGTTAAGTACTATTGATTTCATAATGCTCTAGGATAGCAAGGCTAATATGATGCTAGTTTTTATGATTTTATTCTATACATTTGCACTAAAAAAAAGAATAAGATCATTATGAAATCAATATAATAATAATAGTCGTTAGAATCCAATCATCGAGCTAGAGTATCAAATCTATTAACTATGTAGACTAAACTAAATATACATTGCAAATTCAATATTTGAACTTAAATAAAGGGGTGTTGGATAAAATGTTGCATCGCACACGTGAGTTAATGATATTATCCACTATTATCCACAAAAATAGCCCAATCGGGCGTCCCAGCAGTCCTAGTGGATCAGTTTTTCGTTGGTGGATAATATCTTACTTAACTCACTTGTACCATAAATAACTATTTTTTGAAAAAGTGAGTTTCTTTCAACAATTTTTTTCATATATAATATAACAAGTCTAATTTTTTCCGACAAAATTTGTCATTTCAGATATGAGTAGCTTTCGCAACGCAAACTACACGAGTCGACGCAGGAGACGAGTGTAATTTTCCAAAAGCAAAAGCTACGAATGTCTTAAATGCTAAATTTTGCAAGAAAAAATTAGACCACGAGTTGAATTCGGCTTGACAATCCATCGAGCAAATTTTTATTTAGCGTGTATAGTTAATATTAATTTAATTAAATTTGACATTTCATTTTGACATACATTTTTTCACTAAGAAAAAACCACTAGTGGTTTTTTCATAAATAATATCACAAGTGGTCTGATTTTTTCCGACAAAATTTGTCGTTTCAGATATGAGTAGCTTTGCAACGAAAATTACACGAGTCGACGCAGGAGACGAGTGTAATTTTCCAAAAGCAAAAGCTACGAATGTCTTAAACGATAAATTTTGCAAGAAGATATTAGACCACGAGTTGTATTCGGCATGATAATCCACCGAGCAAATTTTTATTTAGCGTGTGTAGTTAATATTAATTTAATTAAATTTGACATTTCATTTTGACAAGTGGTTTTTTCTTAGTGAAAAAACCACTAGTGGTTTTTTCACTATAAAACTAATTTCATTGGTCCCAATATGAAAAATTCTGTAATTTGATTGGTTAAAAATTTTCGAGTTGGATTGTCACTATAAAACTAATTTCATTGGTCCCAATTTGAAAAATTCTGTAATTTGATTGGTTAAAAATTTTCGAGTTGGATTGTCAAAAATAACCCTCGTTGCTAGGGGAAACGTTTGTTATAGTGTGACAAACGAGTAGATAATCACTTTCCTAATTTAAAATGATCACAGTAAACATGATGTTTATAAAGGTGTTGGATAAAAGAAATTAAGACTTATTTAGATTAGTCGTTTTGTCCGCTTTATTATAAGTAATGCTGTAATTGTTATAATTATTGTTAATGGTTTTAAAATAAGCAAAAGCTTTTACTCTTGTGTAAGCATCTAGTAACACATTTTCTACCGTTATCAAGTCCCCATTTTCGATAAAATCCTGTATGAAAAAAGGTTTTCTATTAGGTTTGAACTTTAACTCAAAATCTTGTATTCTGGTATCTGCAGCACATTGGAAAAACGAGAATTATAAAAAGTATGAAGATTGACGGCTTATTTTTGCAGGCATCTATTATGTTTACATTTTTGCATTTCCAAAAGTTACTTTGCTTATAGTAATTTCTAACAGCAACTACGGTGAACATATACCTTTGTAATCCTCAATTTGAGAAGCTTTCTAACTAAATTAGTGGGTCTGATTCAAGAAATTCAATTTTACGCAGAATATCAAATTGGGTCTAGATTAGATCACATTAATTATAGACAAAGGAGAATGGTAATTATTTTAGTACAGAAGAAATTTATTCCAGAATCTACAAATATTTCTTAATTTTTCTAAACACGTTCATTTTCAACTATTATTGCTTCAAAAATATAAAATTAACAATACCTTGGTTTAACTTTGTTGTCTAATATTCATTCTAAGCTTTAAAAGTAATATACTAATTGATGTTTAAGTCAATAGTCCAGATGGGAAGCAATGCCGGTAATAATAAGAATACCTTCCATTTTATGCATTCAATTCGGTATTAGCTCTACAATCTGCCTGCTTTTATGAAGTCTCCGCTAATTCTCGTGACTCTTGAAAGTTTCATTCCGGCTTTAGATTGATCTTTTGCTCATGTTTACTTACTCGTTTAGTGTAGAATTTCGCTTGTTCGTTCACTTCTAACCCCGTTAAAATGTCACAACGTGTCAGTAATTATAAGTAAAGCGGCTGAAAAAGAAAGAAAAAAAGTTAAGATAAACTTGGGTTTCTTTGGGAGCTCTTTTATATTTTTAAAATAGAAAATGTTAGAAGGAACGTTAATTTCCAAATGTTAGCTCACTTCAAAAACTTGTGTAAGAAAAGTAAAATAATGGAAACGTTACTATTGGGAGGGGGGTTGAAATAAGTTTATGAAGGTGTAAGACAGATTAAAACAGTTAAAAAGCGTTCTTCTAACTACTGAAAAAATTGAGTAACCTGCATAAGACGAACTACTGAAAAAGACATCTGTAGTATATCATGAAAATAATATTTGTACCAGAAGTTGTGTGTAGCATTTTCGAAAATAACACAATCAATGTAGTGCATAATGAAAGGAAATAAATTAGAGAAAAAGAGAGAAACCGCATTGATAAGATAGCCTTGGTTTAATAAATTCTGAACATCTCTAGAAACTAAAAATGACTATATTAAATGATTAATCGAAATGTTGAAAGGGTTTTCTGTTATCATGGAAATTGTAGTACTATTTGGTAAATTATTTACTCTTGTTTTGCCAAAATAAACAAACTTTACAAATTCTGGATCTGCAGTGTTTTTAATTATATGGTTCTTTTTGCCAGATCCATTGTGGCATTGGTTAGCTTTGACAAGAAAATTTCTTAGAAGAAATGTAAACGGTTCATGTTTCCTGGATGTTTTACTAAAGAGTCCACCATGAACTACTAAGAACATAGAATAATACCAAAACAGCCAACACATGTACTCCTATGACTAATTCCGAGATAATGTCTTTTAGGTTATTCTGAACGTCTAAACAAAAAAATTATTGGCTTTATATCTAGCATAAAACTGTCATCAATCAGCTACAGGCAGTGCTACTTTGCATTCACTCGATTCTTACATATTTTTGGTCAACTAATCGTAGTTGCAGGAACCACAAATGTTTATATGTGCAAGGACAAAATTATGTTTAGTGGGGTAGACACCCTGTATGTTCGTATCTAAATAATAACTTTGGTGCCCATGGATGTTGTGTCTGCGTGTCTGGGAGTCAGACTGGTGGGAAGTTATATCATAGGAGGGTGTCATGTAGGTGTAAAAAACAATCTGCTAGCTGTAAAATATATTACCAATCGCTACCCACAGGATGACTGATTTATATTAGTGGATGTGATTTTAACAGAATACAGTAGTGTTTAATGCAGAATCTGACAATATCTATCATTTTTCTCTTCCGTTAATAACAGGTCAAGAAACAATAGTATCTAATTACGCGTTTATTTGATATCAATTCAAACTCTTGCTGTAATTATATATTAAATCAAATGTGTAGAACGATGTCATCGTTTGTTAGTGTACATATTATCATGTGGTCGTATAGTCTATTTTATATACTACATGTTATTACACCATTATAAATGTAATTTCTGTTGTGTTTATGCGCGGGTGAATAAGCAATAATATTTTCTAGTAAAATGCAAGTCCGCCAGAAGTTAATTGACAGTGGTAAACTGCGCGTGTGGTTATGTGCGTGAACTTTAAACCAAATAATGGAACATAACATGACTATATTGGCGCTCTTTCTACAGGCAATAAAACTCCCTCATTGTCCCTTTCTTATCGTTATTTAGGTGGGTTATTGTATTTATTTAGCAAAAATGATATAAATGTAATTTGAATATGAAAGCTGGTGACAAATAACGAAATAATCTGTTGCAACGCATTGCAGATATTGCTGTTCATAAGGAATTTGACAGGAAATTAGGCTTAATCAGACTTAAATATGTGTATTCACATTTGAAGACTATTCAGGTAGGAATTAAATTAAATTAAAGTGGGAAAATAAATACATATTATACTACTATCGAATGCAAAAGTTCTGAGCCCTGAGTTTGAGTGCGCATAGCAACGAAAATAACCACTCAAATTAATTCAAACAAAAACAGTTAGATAGACAATTTATTTTTGTATAAGATAGTACATTTGTAAAATTATCATTTTTGGTTTTGAAATTTTCGCAAATTATGTTAAAAAAGTGCGTTTTTTGGCAGTTAAAGTAAAGGTAAGTTAAGATAAAGCGTGTCTTTAATACTCAATATTTTAATAATTTCTGTACATAATTGAATGTAAATTTTATATGGAAATAGTTGATAGTGTTGTAGGTATGTGGAAATCTTTGCAATTTGATACCTGTATTATTTCTCAAGTTATTCTTTGAAATAAAAGATAATGCATTCAGGTGCCTTAATCAAAATATTTTTTTACAAAAGATAGTATTTTGTTAATAAAACAACAAATATGACAAGAAATCTTGAAATTATTCACGAATTAATTAATAAATAATTCTTTAAAAATTGTTTTAAAAATATTCATGAATTAATTAAATAAATAAATCTTCAAAAAAATATTTATTAATTAATTCGTAAATATTTTCAAAATTTCTTAACGAAATTGTTATTTTATTAAAAAAATGGTATCATTTATAAAAAAAAATATCTTGATTATTAAGGCACCAGAACACCAGAATGTATTACCCTCTATTTCAAGGAATAACTTGAAAAATATTACAAATGTCAAATTTAAAAAAATCACCACATACATACAAGACTATCAACTACTTACGTATAAAATTACATTCAATTATGTTAAGTAGTTATTGAAATATTAATTATTAAAAACACGCTTTACGTCAAAACTCCCAAAAAAACGGAGTCTTTAAACATAATTTGCAAAAATTCAAAAAACAAAAATCAGATAATTTTACAAATTTACTATTTTATACAAGGATAAATTGTCTATGTAACTCTTTTATAAATTATACACTTCATATTAACTAACTTATTTATTCAAAAAATATTATGACATGGTTCTAATCATAATATATTAGAACCATGTCTACAAGGGAACTACTGAGGCACTTTGATGCCTGTGGTGTAGAGTCCACAGAAGGGCATTTTGAATATTTGCTTTAAGTTTAAGTAAGTTCATACAATTTATAACAAATATTTTTAAACCCCTAAATGCACATTAGATAATTAAGTGCGGCATACTGACTGTATGCAGATTGAAGTAGAGAATACATTTCCGCGAAACAAAACAGAGTGCAATTTGAAAAATTAATCAACTTGGCTTGATCTCTTAAACGTTGCTATGCAACCAGCGTTTAAGGATGTTTTCTGAAGGACCATTTTAAGTCATTCACAGTAGTTTTTGGTTGAGTTCTTTATCTTTTCAAATAGGGAAGATATTGCGTCTAAAGAACATTTTGGGACACCCTGTATAATAAAATACGAAATGTATAGTCACTTACTTAAAAATTTAACTTTAGAGTAAATAAAAACTAATTTTTTTCATTCATTACTTGATTTTGATATTTTGAAATAATAGCAGAGATAGGTAGCGAAAGGAACTACTAGTTGTAAGATTCTTCTAAAACACCATCAAATCAGGAATTCTTGTCTATCAGATTAATTGAATAAATTTATTCTAAGATTTTTTATGCTTGATGCAGTAGTATAAAGGTATGCTGATGAACACCAATTGGAGCCAATTAATTAGATAGAGAAAACATTTTATCATCACGTCAATGTTGATGCAATAAATTACCCACCAAAGAATCCTCAGAGCTTAACTACAAAATAGTGGTATTTAAAGTTATTTAAAAAATCGACTTGGACAGAGATGGATGAAGAAGCTTTTTTAATTAACTAATTACGTAATCGTAAAAATCGATATCCTTAGATTTAATTGTATTCTATTTTGGAATCCCAAATAAATACATACTGGTACAAAGGCAAACGTATGTATATACTATCAATACAGAATTTACTTGAATTCTTTTCAAAAAGAAATTGTGCATCGATGAACTGAATGGTATTTTAATTCTAACTTAAACTTTAGTAAGCACTAGTTACTCATGCAAAATATTCACCACCATATTTGAATTTTAATTGGTTATGCAAGCAATGTTAGTATAATTAACTCGGTAACATTTTAAGCATCGCATATACGGTAGGAAAACTTATAATGCAAACGATACCTTTCTTCAAACTTATTTTAAGTATAGCTAAATGCATTATACTCATTTTCTCAAAAAATAAGAAAAGGGGGTATTGAACATCTGAGTTTCGAAAAATAAAAAACGAATCGGTAGAAAAGAACTGGAATGAAATGAGAAAGAAAACAGTTAATATCACCTTTCATGACATCATGACTGGTATTAATCATGTATTACTCGGGTTTAGTAGAATTACTTTCCATTGTTGTGGTCTTAGGGGTTTTAGTAAGGAAATTACTGATATTAGCCTTATTACAGATATTAGATTTTGATATTTAGATTAGATACTGTTTAATGGTATTAGTAAAATTGCCATATTTCTTGAATAAGCCTCTGATATTTCTTGAATTACTTTCATATTAGTGGATTATTGGTTACTGTTGTTATTAAGGCCGTTACTGATGAATTCAATTGTTACTACTCAGGTATTAATCCTGAAATTAAAGGTGCTAGTGTAAGTGTAGAATTCGTTGTTAATTAACTCTGGTATGAACAGAATTATTAGTGTATATTACTATGGTGTTAGTACTATTACTTTGGTATTAGTTAGCGGTAAAATTACTGGTATCAGCCTTGGGATTAGCGTGCAAGTATTACTTAGATGTTACTGGTAATAAATACTCTGACATTGTTGGTAATATTATGTTAATACAATGGTATTGGTAGAATAAACATGAGATTACTGAACTTAAGAGTCCAAGATTTTTCATTTAGTTGTTTGGGACTGAAGAGTGCATCTAATAATATCCTAAAAATAGTATTTCCTTATTCTACTTTAACTGGAAGTAGGTAAGGTACAAAAGATGTTGCAACTTCCTCAATCACCACATTGCTTCCACTTCTTACTCTTTTTACCTTCAAGCATGCAATCTTTTAGTGTTTATTCGAAAAGAGAATTATTGAGAAACCATAACATGATAATAATAATAATTTATTTGCAACAGAATTATAAACAAGTATAGTACATAGTAACAGATGCAAATATAAAGGAAATAATTAATACCAAAAAAAGGTTGAAATGACCATGCTAGTAAGATACACCTGTACATCAGTCGAGAGTTCACAAACATAATAAATATATGCATAGTTGTAAGAATATCAAACACTTCTTAAAAATATAAGCAACATACATCACAAATCCAAACAATAGATTTAGTTATACACTTATATATGTTACGGTTAAAGAAGTAAATACGGAAAATCACGTAAATGGCCGGCTATTTTGGACGTTTACTTCAATGGCCGGCCAGTGAAGTTAATGACGTTAGTTATATGAAGTTAATCAAGTTAGTTAAAGACGTCTCATACGATTTACTACATTGGCCGGAACGGGTAACGTTAGGTCAGTGTATTAAACCGGACAATGTCGTTACTGACCGGCCTATCTCGAAAATTGCATAGAAGCATATTTACCAGATATCTAATAAACTTCAACTAGCACATAACCTAACAACTAATCTGCAGCTTAATTATTAATTGAGCGACCTTAATTACGAATGGTCAAGCCGCATGTAAGGTTAGGTTAGCGTTAGTTTAAAGTTTTAGGTTATGAAACTGGGCGACCATTAAGACATTCACCGGTTTACTACATTGATCGTAACATTGTGTCTTTATGTTCAACATTTCCTGCTTTTTATATGGCCATTGACGATAATAACCGGACAATGTTATTTTCAGTATTAAAATTAAACAACATTATCCACGTCCATTAGATATTTACGTCAATGACCGGTTTTCAACGTGTTTAACCAACCTAAATGAACTATTTGTTAGTTAATAATATAATGTGTTAATTAAGAAGTATTTGTACTTGGGATTTAATCCTGTAAATACTTTACATTAAATAAATAAATGACGATAATGGCCGGTTATTAACGACAATGACCAGTTTACCACATTAACCGTAACATATACAATATGAATTTACAGTTATACAAAAGATATTTCTGTGTTTATTTCCTTGAATCTATTAAAATGCGAAAAGATTTCCTTCGATAGAATTTTTCAGTATTGAGACATATTCGTGAAGTATTTAACAGTGGTACGATATTCAATGTTAGTATGAATATTCCTATTTCATTTAATAGTAGTAACCTGATCCTTAATTGACTATAAGATTCATTTTATCAGCAAAAGTTATTAACAATAACATTTTTATGCAACGAGAAAAATCCGCGTTTCTAAGCTACTAAAACACTAAAACCAAAATTCTTCGTCAAATCTCTGTATAAGGGAATAAAGATTAAGAAGAAATAAATATTTTTTATCAAACATGATATTCTTATAAATAATAGGAACAATTCTGCGCGTCGTGCTCGGCTAACGCCTCAGAGAACAATCTTACAAAAAGTACAATTTTAGTGGCTTGGTATCCAAATAACTGAAAAATCAAGAATTTTAGTTATTACCATTAAATGTCATAGGAAAAATCATATTAACATCGAATATCGCACCACTGATAAATACGTGCTCCACTTCACGAATTTGAACTATTCTTTTAATATTATTGAGATGACTGCTATACATGTATGCGCGGCGCAATATAGCTAATGCTCCTTTTTGCGTTACCGGTCTATTTCTATTTGTTTTCGGCTTTGATAAATGGCAACACAGTACTAAGTACTAAATTATGTTAAAATACAATCGCATGAAAAAACTACACAATCGAGATAAAAAGACCTCCTAAAAGAGACCTTGAAACTTATTTAAAGAAAAATTGTGTTGACAAGACATGGACTCGTGGACAAGACTAGTGCTGTTTATTGTTTTCAATCGACATTTCACGCATTTCAGTTTTACGTTATTTTCCAACTCTCGATTTTGAATGTTTCGCGTTTCGTATCAAAGTAAAATTACAGTAAGAATTCAGCTCTTACTGAAACTACAGGTTAGACTGTTGTTGTTTTTAAAACACGTAACCTGAAACTGTCATACATAAAGTATCAAAAAGAAAATTATAATTGATAGTGGTACTGCCGTCATAGATTTTTCTCGATCAAAATAAAATATTGGCATTTTGTTGTTTAGTCACTATAGAAAAAAACAACTACATAATTTATGAAAATTCTGATTGATTCTTATGTCTTTTTACATAAATTTTTATTTTTAAATAGTGTCGTTAGCAGACGAAATATGTGACAGTCATTCATGGTTAAGGGCTTACAACAAATTTCGAAAATTAGAAAAAACTCAGTTATAAGGTAATTTAGGCCAGGAAAATTAGACTTAAACTTCTCTCAAAAATTCCCAATAAGCCGGATTTTCGTATACAGCTTGATTTTAAGGTTGTAAACAAGCTTCAAAAGTTCTAATAGACATAGCGCGCGCAAAATTCTTTATAAGGGGGAGGGAAGAGGGAAAATGGTTATAATGAAAATTGTTGTAAAATGTGCTACAAAAAAGGTACTACGAGTTTTCTTCGTATAACTAATCGTTTTGGCAAAAAATGTACTTATGCAAAAAATGCACTACTTTCCATATCACTGCGGAGGTAGAGTACTAAGCGCGTTTTTTAATGTGGTATCTTTATTAGGCCTAATCCACATATTATTTGAAATGTCGAATAGTTATTTCTCCACGACCACTATGGAATTTGTAAATTCTGAAATTAATTTTGATAATAGAAACTTATTATTCTAACTCGACCCTTCGGGTCTTGTTTTTCCATCTTTTTCTCTATTCGTTATAAAGCACTTACCGGTCTCGTATCGTAATATACTATATGTTGCCTAGGAACCAGTAAGTTAGGAAATAGCTCTAGTTTGGTACGTACGTATGTATTACGTTTAAATTCGGTTATAGTTTATTACAATACCAGACCGGCAAGTGTTTTGTAACAGATAGAGAAAAAGTTTTAAATATCTGTTGTAAGCACTTAACAATGAGTACCGGGATAATTTTTTGCGCTAACGACACTGTTTAAAATAAATAAAAATGCATTTATAATGAATTCTGGTTTATTTGACTTCGACGTTGGCTGTTAAACGTTCATTGTGGACTTACGACAAAATAAACTAATCTTACTTTTGTAATGTCAAATTCTAAGTGTTAGCTGTTACCAAATTACAAAAGTAAGGTAAGGATTACGTTTTTGAACAGTTTCCAATGGACTTAAAAAGGGGTTTTCTAATCTCTCCCCATCCAATAATTCCATAACTCTTCAGATGAGATTTAACTAGGGAAGAATACATCGTTTTTAGTTTGTTCAGAAGTATCTACCTGCATTGGTAACATTTCTAATATAACAGAGACAAGTTAAGGGAGGGAGGCTAAGGGGTTTCAATCCCACTATATAAAAGGCATAATATTGATAGTATAATATTAATAATTATTTAAAAAAAAAATCGGAAATATTATTAAACGATTAGCAGCCCTGTTATTATGTTTGATCTAGTTGCTGTAGTTAAATACTGTAAGTAACAGTTGTCAGATGTGGTGTTCTATTTAGTTACATGAGTTTCTGTAATACTATAATGTTACCATCAGGAACTATGAAGTTCTGTGAGACTATAAAAGCACAAAGGTATTTAACAGATGACGTCATTTCTATATACTCATTATTTGGTGTTTCTAAACTGTTATAAAGTGGTAAGAATCATTCAAAAGACACAAAGAGCAAGATTTTTGTTTTGGTGAAATTAACAGTAATTAAATTAACATAGATTGTCTTTGAACCATTCTGCTGCACTCCCCAGGTATAATTAAATTTTATTCCTTGTTTGTTTCCTTCATTTTAAATATTCAGCTCCTTCGCCCTTAGTACTCATCGTCAACTCACTACTAAAATCACTACTCACTGTAAAAGTCACTGATGCTGATAAGAAATCAAAAATTAACAATGGTAGGTGCTAGATTTGTTAGATGTTTGATTTATAATCGAAATACCTAATTATTTTCTATTTACTCCACTTTATGAACTCACAGTTGGTCAATCTTTTCTATAATTCGAACACATCTTTTTCTCTATTTTACTGCAGTCGCATAATTTTCATTACAATTTCTTTATTTTTACACGTAAGATGAAAACTAAACCTAATTTTGTTCTTGTAAAATATCAAGTGTGGAAAAATGTAATTTGACTACAATCAAATTCATATCCATTATAGTCGTGGTGATCTTGCAAGAGAGGTGTCATATGAAGAAGGTTTTTTGACATTTTACAATCGATCTCAACCTATACTTCAACCATAAATACATGAAATAGTCATTTTCGTAATCACACCGGAATAAACAAATTCGACCCGAGGTGAGATAAGATAAGAGTGCAAATTTCACGTTGCTAAGAATTCAGTGACGTACGTTAGAACCAACAGAATTTCATTGCTTCATTCACATTTATTTTTAATTAAAAAGGGGTTCGTTGCGTTAATGAATCTTTCTAGCTCATTTATTGCTTATTTTATCATTTAGATTAGAGCGTGGACTTCGCGTAATTCTAGATGCATTTTACATTTTCGCCCACGTGTTTGTGATGACTCATTTAATGTATTTATGGTTGAAGTATAGAATCTAGATTATTAAAGTTAATATTAATTTTGATTCCTATTTGGTGCACAAATGAGTCGGAGATCATGCTCCTTCCGATTCTGATCCTGTTAATCAAGTGAACTACAACTATACCTACAATGTTGAGTTCTTTTTAAAAGAAAACTGAAAACGGAATTGTTATAGTTTTTGAAAAAGTCTTACACTACTAAGATAATACTCAATTATAAGAACGCTACTGTACATACATGGCAAGTACAGTAACTTAATTTTGAGTTTTAAAATTGATTATGAGATCTACATTCAAAACAATGTGAATAAACAATGTGTAATATATTATTCAAATAGTATCCACAGATTACAATGTGTCAATGAAAGTGATGCTATTTAAAGTGGTTGTTCTTCCGTACAACAACTTGTGAAAAACGTTAGCACAAACTTTTCGTTAATTATTGCTGATCGGATTTAAGCAATTAAGTATTCTCTAGTAAATTCATAAATATCTTTACTAAATCGGATATTAATGTTTCTTTGCCCCCTTGGTTTGTTTATTCATGTATTCTAATTTACAAATTCCGTAATTTGTTTAAAACATAACAATTATCATCTTTTAAAATAGCTTCTGTAAGAGTAATGTTAGCGCTAGTGTAAAAATCTGCATAAGTATGTGAAACAACGATGGAGAAAGTTACATTTATTAAACGGATGTGAAGTAAAATATGCTATCGTCATTCTTGGATTTAACCAGTTCTTAACTCAAAGTACACTTTTGCTATTTTCTGAACAAAGAATAGTGTTTTTCAATTAATGCAATTTTTCATAGTGGGGTATGTAAATGTTCATAATGGATCACGTTCAGCGTGTGATTGGATATTGATGGTTGGTAACTTGAAAAGTAATATGCAAAGAAAATCTACATTAAAACCTATCGATATTCTACGTCACCTAAAGTGTTCAATAAATGATGCATAATAAAAATTATCGATGGTAACGTTTTATATTAGTTACAATAGTACTACAGAATGATTTCATTTAAAATAATAATGTGGGATGCGTTTGTCTAGAAGTAAAAATAAATTTATGTAGGTGAATTTCAAAATCTAGACAAGTACCATAGAATTTAATTTTAGTTATATTAAAATAATATTTGAAAAAGTCTTTTCTAAAAAATATTATTTTGAGTAGGTAATAAAGTATTTTTTTGAAAAAGTCTTCTCATATTTGAGTAAAAAGACTAATCAAAAACGTCAAAATAAAAAATTAATTGTATTATTTTCACTAAGTTAAAAGAAAGAAATCTTGTCCATATATTTGAATCATACGGTCAGCATTAACTAAGAACTAATACACTTTTTCTTTGATTTTGAATATTGTCGCACTATTCACTTTTTATTAAAAATAAATTTTTGCACATAAAAAATAACTATAGCCAGGGTCCAAAAATTTCAACAGGAGTATTTTCATCTGTCGCGTACCATTCTCTATTTTTATATTTTACCTCGAACTGAACTTTCTTTAATACTTGTTATTTTAGTAATCTCACGCTTTCGCCTTTAATATAGAAAAAATAATCCTTAAGTCTGCAAGTCGTTGGTTGCTTCATTCTATAACGTCAATTTATGTATAATACCTCGTATACCTTGTTTAATATAAAATCCTCGGATAACCAATCGAATCCTGTAGACTTGCGTGCTACAATGTAGTTGAGAAGATTCAGAAATGGGACAATCATTGGAAAGGACCGTCAAAACCAACACGAAACAACAGCACTTTAAATGGATTTAATCCAATTCAAATAAAATATGCGTAGGAAAATTTTGTTCTCACAATTATCGAGGCGTGACGCAGCGTTAATTTTTAATTCACTATTATTAAAAACTGTTGGTATATAAATCGCATGTATACTCGTTGTCATCGTATCGTACTAACACTAAACTTTTACCGCTTTACCGGGACGACTAATTACATTCAACTGATATCAAAAATAGCTCGACTCAAAGCGAACCTTCAAAATGACATCGTCCTCACGGCGCACAGCAGGCCAGACGAACGAAATTGCAGCTGTTTACGAAAATCAATCTAAATAGATTTTATTGCAGAGAATGTTTCAGAGTGACTATGGTTCTAATCAACAAGCTTTCAAAGCATACTCTGAATCATTATTTAAATTTAGTACAAAATCAAAAATTTTAAATTGCATCCTTGAAAGAAAGGTTATATTGAAATAATAAAAACTGAAATAAAATTACTAGAAGGCATTCTTTCTTTATTAAAATGTATATTGAACTATTATATTCATAAAACATGAATGTGATGAACAACCTTAACATAAAACCTTTTCTCAAATACCAGCTCTATTTCATGGCATGGATACTAATTATGCACAGCTGACTGAATGGAAAAGCTCGTCTTTGAACTGATAGAAAGGCTTCGACGAAGCTGAATTATACACCACGTTAGCAACGCCAAGGTGACGTTTAAATCAAATGATGTTTCACATTAACACAAGAATTTAAAACCATCTTCAATAAACCAATTTAATGGTTTATAATAGGCAATTTGTTTGATTTTCTCAAAGAACCATAGGAGGCAAGAAATTCCACTAACTATGTAACTGCTTTACGGAAGTTTTTCTCAAAACAATACCTCTTAACTTTTATCTTGCTTAATTACCTACATACTTTATTTCTTTTCACACACGTACAGGGTTACTGATTATATATTGACTATCCCTCGACTATTTTTGTCATTATTGAAGATAAAAAAAGTTTCGTATAAAAGTTGTATTGTACCTATACATTGTTAAAACGTTATCAAAAAATAATTGCATGCACTGATCACGTTATACAGAATATACAATCCATAAATATTTTTAAATAATTGCATTTTCGAATAGTAGTAGGTTTTTCCTATATATAATGTTGCATAAGGTCTATCACTAATACTTTTTGACGTATTTGACCTTAGAAAAGCAAAAAGCTCTATTGTAGTGGTAGACTATGCTTTCCAAAATGTGACTGAACTGAAAGAACTTTTCATTAAAATCCATTTTGATTAAAGAAATGTCAAGAAAAGTAACAAATTATGTATTTCTATAAATAACCTACCTTTTATTTTCCGCTTAATCACAGTATGACAAGCATAGTCTGCTTTTCCAGCAGGGATATTTTGAATTTTTAAAGTAAAATATGTCAAAAAGTATCAATATCAATAGTATACTATAACGCCGGACAATCTGTCCTCAGTGATGCCAGAAACGGATCGTCGGCAACATATTCGGCTTTACTCGACGACCGAATGTCTCTTTTCCGCTCATATTTCCTGTTTGTTGTATAATTTATACCCAAACGCGCAAAATCTTAGATTTCAAGGCATATTTTACTAGCATTAATAACGTTTTAACACCTGTTTCTTCTATTAGACAAAGTAACAGTGTGCCAAAGTAACATGTTGAACTTTGAAAATGGCTGGAAGAAAAGAAGATATAATATGGCAGTTTTATATTAAAAATGGATGAAAGCAATTTGTAAAATTTGCAAAAGAGAAATTCAAGGGAAAATACAAAGACTTAAAGCACATCATGAAAGATGTAAGAAACAATAAGTACCAATAAATAATGAAAGTAGTTCTATAACAGGTAAATATGTCTAAACGATTTGTGAGAGTAGTTAAGTCCGACAAGATATATTTTTGTTGTTTTTATAGTTTCTTTTTGTTTAATTTAATATTTTCAACCTGTGCTAGGGAGTTTTGCCAGTACTTCATCTGCTTTGGTTTACGCGTAAAATCATGACAGGTCTCCACCAACAATGACAGTAACATCTGAATTAGTCCAAAAAAAAGAGTAAATCAGAAAATCAGTGTACTATGATTGAATTTGTAATGCTTACATCTACCACTGAGAAACAAAAGATTGACAAACAAGTAGCTGCTTATACCCAGCCGTCACGAAAAACTATAGCGACAACTCTTCTAGATGAAATTGATGATGAAGAAAAAGTAAAATGTTTTTCTTCGCTCTCAGGACAGTGCGTGTGAATATGTTGATTGACGGATGGCCAAATGTCCACAACGAACCAGTAATATGTCCACAACGAACCAGTAATATGTGCAACAACAACAACTGAAGGTGGATGAGTATTTCCCTATGAAACTATTAATACCACAGGAAAACCTCATAATTCGGAATATTTGGCAGAAATATGCGGTGACGTAATATCTTCATGTGAAATAAAATACCAGTACACTGTGGGGTCTTTTGTTACAGACAATGCAGCAAATATGACCCGCATGAGAAAAACTGTGGAAGAAAACACTGACTCAAACTCAAAAGTTATAACCTATGGTTGTTCTGCGTATATTTTGAACTTGCTCTGTAAAGATTTAGAAATCAAGAACATTAAAGAACATGTAGTTCAAATAGTCAAGTATTTTCGTAATAATCATCAGGCTAAAGCAAAATTCAAACAAGCAAGGGGCAAGACATTAGTATTTCCAAGTGATGTGCGATGGAATAGTGTTGCCGCCGATTGCTTAGAGATGTATGTCACTCAATGGGACATAATTACTGAAAATCTACGAGGAATACAAGAAAGAGATTGATGTTACAATTTTCCAAAAGGTTGCCAACATTGGTCTTAAACGCAGTGCAGACTAATATTTAAAAGTTTTAAAACCGATATCGCTTGCTCTTGATAACTTGCAGAGAAAAGATGCTTCTCTTGTAGATGCTGTAGAACCATGGAAACATTTACAATATATCTTCGAGGATGAGCTAGAATTATCACTACAACAAAATCAAGAATCTCAACATCGATATGAGCTGGCATTAACACCATACCATTTAATAGGCTATATGCTGGACCCATCTAAGCAAAAATACAAGTTAACAGCCGATGAAAAGGTCCTGGCTCTTGAAACTTCTCTTGAGATTCGAAAGTAGTTTATTATAGTCTTTCAAGTTCACTGATAAGACCGAGTCCAAAATCCTCAATGCATGGACCTTTAATATTTGTAGGTAGTCCACTTTTAGCGTTTACATTACCTATAACTAGTTTGTAGTCTTTTTTCTAATGCTATAGCTTGTGAGATACCGTCAAAGAGTTTATCTATTTCGTCATCGGGTGTCGAGCCCGTAGGGGCTTATACCTGAATTATTTAGATACTATATAGCTACGTTAATTTCAGTACTATATAAATGACTCTGTGTGATATGGACATCATTTTGGTAATTAAGTGTTTACGTTTTTATGAACCATGATTGCTATTCCCCCTATGTGTGGGTCAAGTTCTTTATTGTTTTGATATAAAAGATGCCCTGACTTTAAAGTTGTACACTATTCTTCGGGTAGTCTAGTCTCACATAAGACGTACGATATTCAAATTTATGTCCGACAATTTTTCTTCCAATTCTTGTAAATGACCATTTGATCTCATTGTTCGGATGTTATATGTGGCGACGTACAATTTGTATGGTGGCTTTCTCTTGGTTGGGAATTTATTAAGTTAATTTAAATCGTGATGTAATTAAAAAATCAGCCGATTTAAATCATGATTTTTATCACATTTAAATCAATTGATTTAAATCAGACCAACCATGATAATGGATGATGAAGACTTACTTCACATTTTTTTAACCATTGTGGTTAGCAACCGGGGTATGTACAGGACAAAAATATTATCTTAATGAACATCAAAAATTAGTCGTTATTAATAATAAAGAGAATAAAGAGATTCAATTGTCTTAACTATATTTGCTGTTTGCAGTCGGTGGATACCCAAACTTTTTACATCGAACTGGGCATAAATAGTTTTAGAGATATGAAACATACTATTTAGTGTGATTTTTCCATTCTACATTCATAAATAGGTCGCAACATATCAAAACTTTGCACCCCCTGCTCCAAACATGTAATTCTTCAAAATGATTAGAGAGAGCTTAGCTTGCATGTCTTTGGTTCTTAGTCTGATTAGAACTTAAAAGTACTTTTTTGTACATCTGTAAATCTGAACTAAAAGTTTTATTTTTAGTTTTTTTTCCTTGAATGCATTCTAATGTAATATTTCGTAATTTACATGCCAGCACAATAATATCACTTTATCAATATCATGACGCACACCTTTATAAAATCTACATTTTTATTGTAATTTCAAATACCATGTAGGTATAAGCATTTCGTGGTTAGGTAAATAAGTAAAGGATACGTCCACGTTTTTACGGTATTGATAATTTCCGTGAACCTACGTTAATCACGTTCTAGATATATAACTTCAAAAAAGTATTTTTTTTACATTGCTTTAAGTGATTATTTCATACAATTATATTTTGATTTTATTTTGTATTCAGGTTGACTAAATAATTCAAAGGGAATGGAATTGTGGACTATATCAGAAGTCCCTTAAGGTAGCGGTATTTGATCAGTCGTTTATTTGAAGTTGTATATCTGTTTACTTATATTTGACTTGTCGTTAATTTTACTATTGACTTGTGATTGTTTCTCATAGCTCTTCGGACCTCTTAGATTTATTATAATTTTACATTTTATTCAATGTTTTGGTCTACTTTGTTTTCAGTACATAAAGATACTTATAAAAATGAGTTACCATGTAATATTTAATGAAAACTGAATATTTAAATACCTATATCCACCATAAAGATTATTTGGGTTAAGTATCTGATAATCTTGCTGATGTTCCTTTACGTACTAATTCATAAATATCATTCTTATCAAAAATTTACTTTTTTAAATTTATCAAAAATGCCACTTTTATTTGACGAATTACTATTTGGTAATGTCTTGGTAATATTTTAATATTCTAATCAATAATATATATAATAGCAGTTCGAAACTGTTTTATAGTAAAGCTTAAAAATAAATCGGGTTTCGAAGGAACAAAGAAGCAACTGGAATTTATTTTATCTATTTTAATCAGATAATCCCTAAAGTTAGAATTAGAACAAGAATTTTATATGTTCAGTTGATAATTATTTTAATCCCCTTCATATTCAAGTTATTTTGTAAGACAATTAGATCTAGACTTTTTAATATTGGATTATGTTCCAACCATATTAGCATCATTAAATTTTAAAATACATATTTCTGAAAAACACGATTTCATCAGTACTTCGCAAGCAGCAGTATCTGAGATCGGAACTTTGATTGAGTAGTTGTTACGTTACTACAACTAAATTTATGACTATTACTTCAATTCGGATTATCTTAGTAATTATGTAGTTGTTTCTACTATTTATTGGAACTATGTAGTTCCATTACTTCTGAGTAACTTTTAAAGTATGTGGAACGGTATTGCCACTTAGTACAATTACTTTAAAGTCGTTGCTCACTTCAAAGAGGTATTATGATTGTAGCAGTAACTTGCCTGAAGCTACTTTAAAGTTTTTAAAACTTAAAAGTAGTACTGACAGTTCCTGCCGCTTGTCTGAAACCATTGCTTAACTCTTTAAAGTAACGTAGTATTGAAAGTAAAACATACGTTTTTGCTACCCAGGAGAATCACTTTAAAGTGATTTCTCGTAAACTACTCCATCTCCATATTTACTTGTAAAATGTTGGTCATTAATCAATTTGCAACTTGTTCTGATTGTTAATAGATGTTTTACTACATAACCTTCAATAAAAATAACAAATTGGTGCCAAAGTGTGCCTTAGGTATAATATAAAAATGGTTCCTATCATGTGTATCAACTATATGTGTATAAGTATTTTTGTCATATTTTATTAAAAACATTTTTTAAGAAAAAATATATTTGAAGAAAGCGCGTTGTTATTTATCATCTATCTCGATCTATCTATCATTATCACATTTAACAGAAAAGTTGCAATGGTTTATAATTTTGGTATACTGGAATGACAAAATAAGCAAACATTTGATCGCTCTTTGTATTATTACGTAGGTATTACAAATACAATAGTAATCTATTTTGTGACATGATCGCAGCATTAGTGTAGTAAATGATAGCATGTTTATTAAGTTGCAAGAATAAGAGAGATCAACCACGCGACACGATGTGTCAAAGAGAAAAGAAGCTCCACGAAAGTAGCAATTACTACGCCCCCACGTTCCCGCTACGTAACCGAAACGTAGCTGGACGAGTTCCAGAGAGGCCACTGCAACGTATCTGCTACCTAAAAATTGTTCCCCATTTTTGTTCCAAGTGGTACGTAATAAAAACGTAGCAACAACTTGCATTGTGTTCAGATTACAGTTTTCAAACAAATTATGATAATTTTAATTCACTTATATTCAGTTACTATACAAATTGAGATATTATGAGACTATTATCTCGTTCATATGTTGCCTGAAGATAAATGCAGAAAAGTGAATTCAAAGCATTTAACAATAAAGGACTTTAATAAGAGTTTTGTTTGTAATTAAAGCAAAATCTTTAATTGTTCTGATTATTAGATATATGTACATTGGAACAACATTTGGTGTTTATTAGTTCAAGTATTTTAATACAAAATGAAAGGAAAACAAGATTGTATTGCCAAAAATCACAACCGAATGAGTGTAAAAAGGCCTGCACGATTTACAGATTTACATTTATAGAAAATGTTATTTAGAATAACAAATATTTTACCTTCAATAATCTAAAAATTAAAATAATGTTGGTTACTAAGCCAATACTCGAACAATTGATAATAGTTCTTATAGTATAGGTAATCATCTGTATTACCTTAATAAAAATAGGGTAACTGTGGTAGGTGATACTCATTAGATTGCAAGAACTAGCCAACAAGTATTTCAGGAGGTCACTACTGCTTATTACAGGCATCATAAATTTTCAAAAAAAATCACTATCAAAACAAAAATAACCTACAGATAATATTTTACACCGGCTCATATACGTTCTATATTTAAAATGATGTTTCAGAATCCGCAGAATTTGCAACCAAGCAGTGACATTTAGTGTACTACGTATGTTTAACCAACACTAAATATAACTACCACATGAATAAAGAAAAGTCCAAACTTTTTTCTCAATTTTTTTTAACAATTCCAACAGGTGAGTCGTAAAACAGCCAAAAAGAATTTCAATTAACATGCCTTCTTATTTATGTGCACATTTTTTATTGAGTTTTCATAAATTGAAAGGAGGGTCCTTAAAATTCTATTGTTTCTAGATTTCTTGAAAAGGTAATTAAACCTTTTTAGTAAATCACGTTTCTGCTTTATTGGTTTATGTTGCATCTTTTGTTATTTCAGTGAAGACTCAATTAAATTGCACTGATAACTGATTTTTCGTTTTATGGGAACTATAAACAATGAAAAGATAGGCATCAGGTAGGAAGAGATCGAAAAGAAATCAACAAATGTCAACAGCCAAATTGACATGCAAGTTCAAATAAGACTATTTTTATTAAATTGTTAATAACAAGGAAGAAATGCATGGAGAATCGAATCGAATTCTAACCTTAAGTACTAAGGTTAGAATATTATAGAAAAGGAAGGACTACTAAAAGAAACAGGTAGGGTTAAGATGTAACAACAATCTTTATTCCCAGTCATTGCTACAGTTGATTAATTTAAAACTAAACAAAAAATGGAAATATCTGTTATCGAAATAAAAGAAGGATATAAAAAGAAGTACCATTGATTTACTGAATTATTAATTATAAAATTATTCATTACCTGTTTAGAAATCTTTGTTTGTATAAATATTTATATTAAATTCATTTGATCAATAACATTCTATTGAACTGTTTTATTAAAAAAAAAGTTATTACAGAATAATTTGATGCGGAATATATATTAATTGATTCATTGTGCCAGTCAAGAACTTTGAATAAAGATTATTATTCCCTTTTTATCTACGTGTTGCATTTAGTGTCTTTCCTTTTTTATAATACGTGATCCTTAGTTTTAGGTACTATAAGTATGGCGGTTTATTCAAGACTTTTCGATTAAAATATATGATATATCGGTTGAAAACGCATGGGCTTGGTATAGGTATATAAAAGCGTTCATAAATATTGAAAAACGATGCGATAAAAAAGGAGAATATTATATTATAATATACTATTATATTCTATTGTTTCACAATTTTGAACGTTTTTAAATCCCTATACCAAGCCCATGCGTTTCCAACAGGTATATATTATATGTACATTGGAATCGCTCAGTAAACGTATCAATTACAAGCCATACATACAAGAGCCCATATAATGTTTTCATCGTCTGATCTAAGTTCAAACAATTTAAATTTTAAAGCTAGGGCCGTATTACGAGCCTCGATCAAAAGTGTCTCTAACTAAAGTTGTGCTTACGATCAACAAGAATAGAGATAGCTTTATGTAATTCTAATAGGTGGGAAAAGATTAGAATTGGCGACTATGATAATTAAACATGCTGTTAATTTAATAGTATTTTTGTTATTATTTCTCAAACGATAAACTTTTTCTTTAAGAATGACAACGGCAAAACAATTTATAAAAGCTGAAAGTTCAACTCTTTTAATTATTAACAATTGGTTGTGGTTGCTCTTCTACGCAGACCGAATAAAATGAACAAAATCATTGTTTATCCGTTGTTTTATCCATGCATAACATTGTCGGTGTTTTTCCTTCACTCAGCGCTTCCGATGTTTGGAATCAACCTTCATAATACATCATTGAATCGTCAATCCCCCACTTGCTTTCGAGCACTCATTCATTTTTATGTTTATTTATTTGCCATGGTCCAATATGTCCAACAGAAGATTAATGGTATCTCCTAAGGCAGATTGTGCACAAATTGGCTGCCTTTGTTTTTTTAAAGGTAAGTACGGTACATTCTCGGTGCTACTGCTCTAATCTGTGGTAATGAATGCTACACTAATCAAGTAATTTCTTTAACAGTAGGTTCATGAAAGCCTTTTTTGTCTGAAAAGTTCCGATACAATCAGATATTAGCGAGGAAGCAATAATTTTAGTTGCAATTTCCCATATAGGAAATAACAAAGGGCACGCGCTTGGCTCAGGCTTGGGACGATGCTTATCAACTCTGGTACAAACCTGAAATCCAAGACTGGCCCATGGCTGGTATAAAATCGGGATGATAACTTCGTGCCGAGCTTGTTAATCAGTCATGGCCCTAGATTGGTGATACATCTAGGCCCAATAGTGAAAACCAATATAGTGCCGACGCTAATGCTGAGTCTTGGCCCAAGGTATATAACCAATATTGGGCCACTCTTAATATTAATGTGCTATCAAGGCTGACAATCATTGATAGTGTAGGTTCGGAATCCAACGGTAGCTCCGGGTTATTACTGACCTTTGAGTATGAGACCAACCTAATATTTAATATTGTACTATAACTTATTAAGACTTGTATGAAATAACTTTGATGAAGAAAACAAAGTAACACAAACATTCTAAATTATTACCAATTATTTTAATTCGTTCAATTATTAGTACCTAACATAACAACGTAACTTTACTAATTGTGACACAAGAACAAGGCTGAGACTGATTTTATACGAAATTAATAATATTTTAGGTGTTTAACAAATAAATTTAAAAAAAGTGACTTAAAAAATTGTTTTCAAGCATACAAGTTTAATTTTTACTACAAAAGATTGTATTTATTTTTATTAGGGTAGTTTTGTTTTTAAATAAACACTTTTTATTTCATATACATTATTTTATTAATAATATTACAAAACGGTTAAACGTAACATCACTCATGGTAGGCGGATGAACACTGACTAATAAGTCGGTAAAGGCTTCCCCTTGCAGCTGCCGCGTTACTGACTTTTCATGTCTGTGCTTGTTTCGAAGAAACGAAGGGCGCAAAAATTTCTGAATTTATATTTAGTAATAATAATTATAATCTATGTAGGTATTTTAGTTTAACTTTTCTCATATTTTTCTCTTAATTAATTACTAGCTGATATAATAAAGACAGAAAATTTCACAAGCTTGATTTGGTAGAATATGTGAAGATTGGCCCAAACTTGGTTCAAGGGTAAGAAACCAAGTCTAAAAACACTAGCAATTTGGGGCTTGGGCAAACAGTAACAAACCGAGACTAGGGCGCTGAAAGTTGGCTCTGACTTGGGCAGAGATTAGAGAGCCCAGCATTGATACATAGGCGTTGGTTGACCCTTGGGCCACGATAAAGCAGCCGAGGCGTGGGATGTGAAGGTTGGCCTAGGCTTCGACCAATGTTGAAATAACGGCATTTGGTTATCCAATATTCAGCCAAGCTGGGGCCTATTGTCAAGACTGGCAGTTCCTACATGGGTTGGTATCCTAAGTCGTAGAAAGTCAAGAACGTGAAAAGCCGTAACTTAATACGTGAAAAATAGAGCGGGAATTACTAGAAACGATAGTAATGACACATGGTTATTATCGTTTCATTTTTAATAAGATTAATACACTTCAACAAATCATACAATCAAAATTATCCATTCTGTTTAAACTGTCACCAATAAGATGACATTTTCAGCGGTAAAAAGCAATGTAGCTTTTTAGAGCTTCTAGCTCGTAGCTTGAAGAAAATAGCTGTCATATAGTAGTTCTACAGAGGGTACACCTTGCAACTTTGCTTCAATGCAAACGCCAAACTAATTATCTTGGCTTGTGAAAATTTCTTTGTTGTTTGTAAAATGTTTGTGAAATCATGTTGTACCAGAATAGTTATTTATGTACCAAGGGCGTTAGAATGATGATAATGCCAAGAGGGTGACGATGTTCCAGTCCGAGGGCCTGAAGGGCCCGAGGGATGAAGTCGTCCGATGGGCATTATCATCTAGTAACGCTCGTGGTGCATACAACATTTTATTTTTTTCACTCATTTGTTTGATAAACTCGGGCTTCGCCCTCGTTAATCAAAACTGCAAATTCGTGAAAAAAGTATGACTTTAATAGCTAATCGTACAATATACTATTTTCACTGTACAAGTAGGAAATTAATTTTATTCACAATCATATTGCAATATGTACATTTCATATGTTGTAAAAACCTTGGAAAGTAAGCTATTGCTATAGCAACACCAAAGTGGTTAACAATTTCCTTTACATGTCTGTAAAACTGACATGTAAAGTTATGGCCAATTTTGTTTTCTGAATAATTTAAAACAGGACGCTTTATCCGATTTAAATTTAAGTTTTTATATAGTTATTTACGATACGAGTGCGGGAACACAATGTTCCCGCGTGAACGCAGTTTTGAAGCTCGAGCGACCGAAGGGAGCGAGGGCCTTCATATGCGTGAACGCGGGAACATTGTTCACGCAAGAGAATTGTACAATACTTTTTGAAACGAACGTAGTCATTGTTATAAATGTCAAATAAAATTTTTATCTGATTTCACAACTTTTATTTAAAAAAATAAACCAAAGCAAGTCATGACTGCAATTGACAAATGTGACAGATTGTTTTTCGGCAGAAATTTTGCAGTAAAAAAGGTATTTAAATTTTGCAAGGGTTGGCAGTTGGCACCACTGAGTGTTTCCCGGTTTACTTAACCGGGAAACAAGTGTTCCCGGTTGACTAGACAGTGCGTTTAACACTGCTTTCTAGATAGTGAGTTCAAAAAATATATTTAACGCTAAAAACATATTTTTTCTTTAATATTAGTTTTATTTTTATTTTTCCATATTTTATATTTAATAATTACAATGGAATTAATTAGTTTCTAATTTTAAAATACTGAGCGCATACATCGCTATCTAGCGGCGAAGAATGAAACCTTACTTAAAATTTCTTTTGGTCGATAGATGGCTCTGATTGAAATTATGACAGTTTATAAAAAATTTATTTTAAAATTTAAAATTACTTTTTATTTTGATTATCTTAAGTCTAATTATTGTGAATAAAATAGTATACATGTTTCGTTGGTAAAGTTTCCACGCCTCGCGTTATTGTTTGACCTCGACGTACCGTCTCGGTCAAACAATTATCGCTTGGCTTGTAAAGATATCCTTTACCAACTCAACATGTAATATACTATTAATTTATAATTGTTGGCGTTGCCAAGGACGTTGTTTATATTTATAAAACTAGGAATGTTTATATTTGTCGAATGGCAACAACTTTTACTAAATTAGCAAAAGTCAAACAGAGATGAAATTTTAAATTCAAATGTTTTTGATGTTGTTTTTTACCAATTAGACAAAATAGTCCTGATAGCACATGTCAATTGGATCTAAGAACATTCGTGGATCACGCGCCCAAAAACTACATTGCAAATACACTTTTATTTGTTGTGTCGCGACACACTCGTACGATATAGTTGTTGGCCTAATGATCCAAAATAATATTAAACGCCGGCGCTCCGATAGCGGGCGTTATAGGCTATAACGTCCGCTTATAATACCCTGGTTGTTATAGCGTTGTTTATGTAGTTCGTATCACAGGTATAAGCAACAAATAATATGCAAACGAAACATAATATTTATTTACATTACAAGCTGCGAAAGTTTACTTTTAGGTATGAGGTGTTTTTGAATGGCCGAGGCGAAACGTAAGCGTAGTCGAGGCTACTTAAAAACTCTGAGCACCTGAAAGGAATTTCGCAGCGTGTAATGTATTAATTTCTTCATTCTCCCATTGACATTTAACCACCGCAAAAGAAGAAATTATAATGAAATAAAATGATTCATTGATTATAATAAAATTATATTATAAGGGGTTGTCAACATTACCTTGGTAACAATACTGTTCTATTTGAAAACATCATTTTATGACATTTGTCAAATGAACAATTGAACATGTTATGCAAATCGACAATGAAGTAAGGGTACGAAAGTTTTTCATACCTAGCAACCGCCTCGCAACTGATCATCTAGCATGTTTTACTTTCGCTTTCAATTGCCTTATCAAGATAGAACGTTAGAATTACGATAGAAGTTACAATTTTGTAAAGGGGAGAATGAAATGATTTTATTTTTAACTCAATTCCAGGTTTGTTGCCAACTGAAAATGGAAACCCTGCAACCAACATCATTAGACATCATTAGACAAAATTGCTCCAGCTTCGTTGTTGCGATTTATTTATTATTTAGTTATTTCCGAGGTTATTTCCATGGCAACAAAACTGTTTACCTACGAAAAAAGTATAAAATGTCTAATAATGCCCACATCAGTTAACTCTATTACTTTAGGTTGTAGGCTTCAAATGCTTATAATATAAAGTTTCGACTGTTTCCTTTTAGGAGGGAACCGCTATTACAGTTGCACGTACAGTGCCGCCCATTTGAAAGTGCACGACTCTTTATATGTAATATTCCAAAATGACATCGTGTAAGTCAGGATTATATGGGCTATGTGTTTATAACAGCTGCAGAGGAATGAAAGGTTTATTATTATTTTCAAATACTTGTTTAATAGTAGATTACTTACCGAGGCGGGAAGTAGAACATTAGAATGTCTTCCCGCCGAGGTATGTATACTATTTTATTCACAATCGTACATAATTATGTTCTTACATTGATACCTTATACTTGATATATGAGGACACAACACCAGCGTTTTTATTCAGGTGGCGATAAAATGACAATTGCTGCAACAATTGTCAAAGTAAATTCGTGTCACTACTAAACCAAATTTAATTACATTGCTCCTAATTGCAATTTACACGATTTAAAATGCCTGATAGTGAAACTGATGTAAGTTGCACACCACCGGAATAGCGAGAAGTTGCTAAAACAGTGACTGACTGTTTGTTACCTGCTAAAAGTAAAGATAGATACGAAAACTTCTGCCATCTGTTGAGAATATTTAGAATGAGGAAAAGGTAAGTAATGGATATTACTAACCAAGAGAACTCATTACTAACCAAGAGAACTTATTATTGACTCTGATATATAATAAACTACTTTCTAACTTTTTAAACGTCAGTAATGAACACATTATGTATCGATTGTGAATAAAATAATTTATTTATCAGCTTAGAGTAAGTTATAGAAAGTATAACCGAGATAAATCGGGTCTATCGTGCACTTTCAAATGGGCGGCAGTGTACATGTGATCTATGGGAATTGCTAAATATTTTTGAAAACAATGATCATTCCGTAAAAGCAATATGCTGATCTTGAAACACAATACAAACATTACGCTATAGGCCTACTTTAAAATCCAATGCGGCCTATTCTTTCTCTAGTGATAAAGAATTACTACATCAAATTCGTGGGTTTCTACTGGAAATGCATTGTCTAAGATTCTTAGAGACGATTAAACAGTTCCGTGTTAGATATAACATGTTCAAAATGATTCACACATTTGTTGGCAGACACGAGCAAAAATCAGCTGATGTCTTCAATTTTATTTTTATTTAAATTAAACGTCTGGAATCTCGCAACGCGAACGGAATAAATAATCAGTTTTTCAGTAAAACTGTATTTATGGAACGGGTCCGTCCCTTTCTAATTAATAGAACGAGTTTCTATTAATGTTATTTTACCATGTTTGAAAGACAATTTAAACGACCTTACACCTACAACGAACAAAAGAAATATTCGCAATTAATAGAATGCATTTTAGAAATGGCAATGTTCCGGATTTATAAATACGTTATCGTTGGACAAAAGAACAATGCATAATTATCGTACACTAGTTAAAAGGCCTTCACTTAGCTGTGTGGTCCTTTTAAAGTACTATTTTGGGGAAAATCTTGAAAATTGTACGGTTTCCTTGAAAATTGTAATATTTAAAAACAAGAATTGTTTTTATGTATACCATACAAAAGCTATTATGCAAATATTTTCCGGTTTTGTAGAAGAGTAATTTATTAACGGGGCGAATACATTTTTGACTGGAGAAATTTCAGGAATTCCTTTAGTAAAAAAGAAAACAAATAATGCTGTAGATGCAGACATTAAAAACTTGCCGGTTATTAAAGAAAATTTATTTTTGGAAACCATCTGATGCGCTTGTGGATGTACGCTATAGTTATTTTTAACATTTCTGTTATAAATAGTTGAAAATGTGCCCTTTTAACGTATCGTGTTTTCATTTATTTTGTGGTTTGATTTTCTTTGTGCTAAAACTATGAAAAATAGTTACTTAAATACCTATTCCGACTTAACCAAGTTTCTATAATAATTATAGCAAGTCAGTGCAATCCTGCAAGTCTGTCATTGTTACTGAAATGTCCAATGGATGTGTTAACTTCTAGTTTAGAAGACATACCCCGTCCTTCAAACCCAGACATGTCTTGTGGTAGCCGACTTTTTGTTTGATAAAGGATCCAGGTAGTAAATGCTCTTACAATAGCCTTTTAAGGAAATGTTTTGGATTCCTAAGGAATTATACATCCTTGTCATAATCAAATTTCTGCAATGACTAATTTGGAAGATGCAGAGTACCGAGTGTATACATAAATTAACACGCACTTGATATAAAGCAATAAAAGATATTTTAATAGTTAATTACTATAAAATATTTATTTCTGCCTTTCACAGGAATGTAGATTTTGTAGGGAAGAGGTTCAAGTATCAACGAGTTTAATATGCAGGACATTCACGAATGCACCGACTTGCTGTAAGTAGTTCAATATTATATTTTATGACTATAGTTACAACTTTTAGTTGCGAACTTTTTACGACACATTACGAAATGCGATCGCAAAACAGGAACGTTTCCATTTTTTTAATTTTCAGGTTATGATTGATGCAGGTTATAATTAAATACTATGTACGTAAAAAACAAATCTAACACTAAAAAATAATAAGATTATAAACGATTAATACGTAAAATGACTTTTTCTCAAAACCTTTCTATAACATCCAATAAATATAAACTACTTATACTAAGGGGTTTCTGGAGAGGCGACAAAAATCGTGACACTCCCTAATAGAACAAAAAAGAAGATAGGCAACCAATGTTACAGTCCAACAAAATAGTAATTCCAGTAATAGTGCATTCCATTATACTTATGTAAACAATTTACTAATAATTTAAAAAACGGTAGAATAATTAATACCCAACTATCTAAATTGCATGTCTTGATTTCTAGCATTCATTATAAATTAAAAAAATTAAATTAAAAAAATGTGAAATTTAAAAATATATTTTTTATACTAATAAAATAACATTCAATATTAGTAACTTTACCATCATTACAATTTGAATTTAATAAAAGGGAAAATACGTTATGGAATAAGAATTTTGATCAAAAATAAATCAAATAGGAAAGAAATGAAGGAATCATTCTTTGTACACTTCTTTCTTACAATTAGTTTTGTACCTATACCTGCTCTTGGGGGTGCATGAGTAAAGACGCCATAAATCAGTACAATAAAATATTACCGACTTTCCAAGAACTATATGGCTTTTGCAAAAGCAGTAGCTGTAAAAGGATTTGGAAATTTTTCTTGTAGTACCCTTGGAGTACCCTTTTCATTGTATCATAATTATATCATAACGTAATATATTCCCGTAGCGTACGTGATATTTCAGTACATTGTACTGAATACAATATAATGTACTATGTAAATATAATACTATATAATTAAATATAATTATATACTAATATAAATGTACTTAAATATTATACAATATAATTAAATATTTAAAAATATGATGCCCAAATAGCTTGGGTAAACTATATAAGAAACAAGATGATGTATAAACGTATTTATTTATATTTTTTAAATATTGCTGTTGTGGATTTCTGAAATCCCATTGTGTTTAAAATTGCAATTGCCATTGCCTGTGGACATCTGGAAATACTTGAGAATTTACCAAGAAGTTATAAGCTGCTTGTAAAATCTGTTGTATTGAAAGAAATGCATAGCGTTTTCAGAAATTTACCGGTTTGTCGTTTCATTTATAAAGGCCGTAATATTTTTTTAAATACATTTGAAATATTAGAAATATTGAAATCCTAGGAGTCGCCAGAGAAATCTAAGAGAGGTTTACATGACGTAGTACTTACGTGTGAGTTAGTCCATAATTATCCGCGCATTTATCAAACCCTATTGGATTGTTTCTTTTTTCACAGTGAAAACACTTATGCCTGCAATTTACATCAAGGAATGTCCGATTATCCATCCAAGATGACCAAGATAAAATGAAGGGATATCAGGAGTATCAAGAAATTTGCAAAATTAATATTATTTATTTTAATTAGCCGTTTATAATATTCTGTATTATTCATATTTATTTTAATTAGCTGTTTATAATATTCTGTATTATTCTTATTTTTATGGTAACTTAATTTAAATATCTTTGTACACTATTGATCCGTTTTTACTTTTTTGTTTCAGTTGCTACTCAGAGCCTGCTATCGTTTTATTGAAGTTTTCTTTTACAAGAGGTTCAATTTTTCTTGTTTCCATTTTTTACAGTTTAATATTATTATTTTTTTATACTTATCATACCTTAATTTCTATTATTATTATTGTTACTATCATTATTATTACCACCTGTTATTAGTTATAACTTATAGTACATCACAGGTTTTTTTATAGCTACACGTCAGCTCGCGTTCCTTTTCTAAATACATATTACTACTTATTACTCTTATTTATTTACTATTTTTTATCATATCCTACCTTATCGGTCTTTTACAAAAGTCTTACTCACGTGAAGATTTTTTCCCGGCACCTGCTTAGAAAGTTGATTTTTCCAGTCTCATTTGGGACTGGAAAAACTGTCTTTCCCAGTCTCAGACTGAGAAACTATTTCCCAGTCTCAAAATCTGAAAGTTTACTGCAAAGGAGTTTAAACCTTATATTTATTGTTTATTAATGTTTACATTCACATTACATTGACAAGAAGAAAAATTTATGTAACAGGGAACACTTATTGAACTGTCCGATGCATTAGTAACATTGTTAAAATTAATGGGCAAATTTTCCGTTGAAATATTTTTCAAACCGGACACAGACTCTTCTTTATTTCGACCGCAGTTCTGAATAGTAACGGCGGTGTTAATCTTATTCTGCAAAGAGTTTTCTAAATAACTCTCGGCAACACTATCACTTTTCCATGCGCCATGTCTTTTTAGTTCTGTCATTCCAGCTCCTCCGTCGACTAAAAGAGTAGCTGAGGATCTGCGAAATGCATGTCCTGTATAGTCCTTTGGATTTGATAATCCAAGAAACATGGCCATTCTGGACGGAACTGCTCCTAATGTGTGGTGACCCACAGGTTGGGTGGTACATTTTCCATTTTTATAATATACGAATAGTCTTCGATGTGGAGTATTACACGGACGCAGTGCAACGTATTTCCGGTAAAGATTTAAGTTAATGTTGTTATCGCCACCGACAACAACAAAAGTTCGTTCAGCATAGGTTTTCGAACTTGATACGTGTACAACAAGAATTGTATCCTTGTCTTCAACGTCATCAATAGACATTTTGACCAATTCATCCACTCGACATCCACCGGCAACAGCGATTATAAGAACGGTCTAAAATTATTATCAATAATTAATCACATAGGTATGAATAAAAAAAGATGAATTACCTTCATAAGCAGAAAATCGTTGTCTGGAGCTTGCAACAAGAAATTGTCTATTTCGTTTCTATTGAATATACGGGACTTTTTGGCTTTGTAGCCTACGACCTTTCTCTTCAAAAATGCGATGACTTTAGCAAACTTACTAATGTCAATGTTTTCGTGAACCATCAACGTTAATTTGAGCATTGAATATCGGCTCCAAAGTGTGGATGATTTGACCGTGTTTCCCATTTCAACAAAGTAAGCAAGCATTACCTCCTCTTTTATACGTTTTGCATTGTTTTTCTTGCACCAGTTTGTGAACTCGACATAGATCTTCATATATCTTTCCTTGGATTTCTTAGGCAACAACTCCAGTGTGGCAGTATTAGCGGCCTCAACAATATTAGCCTGAATGTTTTCATCGTCACTTTCCATTACTTTTTTTCTAAATTATTGTAATTTAACCGACTGACGTTTTTCGATTTTTGTTATGTTTAGATGGTTGCTATAGAAATTTTAACCAAGTACCTATCTTAATTTTTCGATATATTTTTTTAATCAGTTATCTGGAACTACATCATTCTGATATTGAAGACAATGGCAGGTGCCGGGAAAATTTAATACACGTCTCACTTGTAAAGTGCCTTTCCCAGTCTCGCTGACTTTCAGGGCTCTGCCTCCGGCGTCGCCCCGAAATTTGTCAGCTCGCCTGGGAAAGTAGCACTTTCCAAGCTCCTCGTGTAAATAACTATTTCCTGTGAGCGCGGGGTAAATATAGTGATCTTATTAGTTGACGATCACTACATTACTCCGGGCAACGAAAAAACAAACAACTTCTTGAGACAACATAGAAAAATAAACACGTTTTATCAAGTCTTGTATTTTATTTCTTTTGACATTTTAATATAACGAAGTATTGCAATGAATTGTATGGTTATATACTTTATTAGTTACACAAACGACGAAAAGTTACTTTGACCAGCTACTGACTTATAAAACTGACAGCTGACTTGTAATTGTACTTGTTTTACAAGTTAGTAGAATTACATATATTTATAGACCAATTGTCATAATAACATCTACGTCTACGCACACTTCCACGGCTCATAAATTATTAAAAAAGTGTCACATTTTGTTGTCATTGTTAGGACTAAAAAAGAGCAGGTTTTATAGATAAAATAAATGTTGTGTGTTGTTTACGAATGAATAACAAATGATAATGATATGTATAGATTGAATAAAAATAAACATTTAATAAAAGTTTTCAAAAATATTTTAGATATGCTAATTACTTTTCCAGAAAACTCAAAATTTCTACTTATTCAACCCTTATTACCTGCATAATCCTTTCTACCTGTACTTGGGCAGTTAGAATGCTCTTTGTTCTCATATTCTAAAATTCCACGCTGGTGTCCTAAACATAACTTTTGAATTAAATATGAGCTTTTTCAATTGTCAGTAATAGCCATTATGTACTTTAAATTACAAACAAGTAACTTTTTTAATAAAATCCCATGATTTCAGAAAAAGGCAGGAGGGCGGTCGAAATAGTATACATAATATAGCAGGAAATGTCTTTACCGGAATCTACCTGTCGACCTCGTACACTCTGGTGCTGTACAGCGGTTATTGACTATTTTATAACAAAACTGATATTTGTAATCCAAAGCCTAGAAACGGTAAAATTAATATTCTTAAAAATAAGGCAATACAAATCATATTCAAATCCCAAATTTAATACCAGATTTAATACCTAATACGTACAAATTATATAATATTTACAGGGAAGCAATAATATGAACTAATAATATGAAAATATTTAGTTACCAAATCAAGACACAATCAAGCACTAAATACAATTAAAATACCATTAATAAATATAAATATTACTGATGCAACAATCTGTATATAGTATTAATTATCTCTCAACAGTCCATAAAGTTGCTAATAGATGCATTATAACAGTAATGAAAAAGGGGGGATTTTCAAAGCATTTAAAAATAGTTGTTGGTTTAGGTTTTAGCCATCTTGAAATAGTATATCAAATATTCAAATTCCTAATAGACACTGCAACTATAGTTGCCTATGGTATTCGCAACTGCTAGCACAAATGCATGCAAACTGTTGCATCACTGTTGAAGAAATATTTAAAATTTAATCGACAATTAAAATTTTATAAAACTTCTCTCTTCATAAAATCAATGTAAAATCATATACAGTGCGCGTCTAAAGTCCGTTCCCCCCCTACTAATTTTTGAACCACCTAGTATATCGCAACGAAATTTGGAGGGCTTAAACGGGAGATAAGATCCTAATTTTTTATACATTTCGAAATAAATTAAATTTAGAAGTAAAGTGTATTAGAGAAAAATGTTAAGAATTATGAGCAGATTTCGAAAACGGAATAATATACAGGGTGTTCTATTTAAAAAAGTAATTCAAGAGGGCGCTCAGCCGCCATTTTGAAACTTTTAGCTGTAATTTTTCCATAAAAAATTAGGTTCTTATCTCCTGTTTAAGACCTGCAAATTTCGTTGCGATATATCAGGTGGTTCAAAAATTAGCAGGGGGGGACGGACTTTAGACGCGCACTGTATAAATGATGTACAATAAATAAATCTGTCATTTTGTTGTTAAATCTCAAGGTATTGTTAATAATTATTAAAGCTAATATAATTTATTTTTAGGTATATGAAACTAAAATATACATAAACTTTATGAAGTGTCATTTGTATCGTACACCTTTATCGAATAATGCTGCGAGAACATTTCCAAATTACAAATGGAAGCTAAAATTCAAAACCTAAATTTGATCAATTTTTGGAAATTTTCGTCTGTTAAGTGTGTGGCCTAGACCCTATCCAGAGGGCCCTTAAGAGAAAGGAGGTATTAGCGAAAATTTTAACTATACAGTACAGAAGCCCAAAAGTTACTGTGCAAATTAAATACCAAGTTACAGTTCACCCCACAGCAGATGTTAGGAACGTCCCCCTCACTGAATCTAAAGACATGTTTTATCTTATATTCCAGCACGTAACTTTTGATGTTGATGTATTTTTCAAAAAATGTTACTTTTAACGTCGATCACATATAATTCTATTGTCACTTTTTTCTAGATAGTTTCCCAGTGCAAGCTAGACATGCCAGTGACAGTGTTGCGACAAATTAAATCATGTATGATCTAAAGATTCTAAAGCAATCGATTTAATTTAAAAAAATGACCCAAAAGTGTTTACGAACACTCTTAATTAAACAAAGTTTTAAACCGAAAACTCCCATGAACAGTAACAATATGCGTATATTATATATACTACTACAACTATACCTCAACAAACAAATGAAAAATCTGGGTCATAGAAATCACGAGGGCGGAAATGTAAAACGTATCGCGAATCACGCGGTTATCACTCGATATTCGCGTGGTTGACTCGAGTAATTTAACTGATAAGAGAAACATCAGGTGTGGAATAATTCAGTAGCGTCGGAAACTGATTTTATTTTAGACGAGCTAACGTAATGCTTAACGTATATTCCATTATAATTGACTATACGTATAAAATAGGGAAAATGAAATCAATTTACACTATCATAATAATTATTATTATCGACGTTAATTTCACCTAATAATGATAGTAAAATTTATGTTCATCCTTATTAAATTGATTTTATCTTCCCTATTTTTTGCTAATTACTTTTCTTTAAATTACGCATTACCCTACGACAGTTAAAACGTAATGAAGTTTTTAATTACAACCCGTTATTAGGGTGTGTGTAAACGAAATGTTAAAAAGTACAATCCAAACGTACGCTGTTGACTTTTTTTTAACAGCCCTGGTAACATAAGATGCTGCTTACACTCTTATGTTGATCACGCGTTGACTCAGATTCTTCATTTGTTTGTTGAGGTATAATTAAAAATATTTTTTAACTTCTAATTGAAACGTAAATAAACAGACATACATTAATACCGTATTCCATTTAACATCGTAATAATTCAGCTTCTTTTTTATGAAATAAATAAAACTGATTAAAAAAAAGGTTCACAAATTTATTTTAGTCGACCTGACAATTGTTTCCACAGCTAAACTGTCATTATCTAAGGTAATAAAAATGTAAACAAACACGTCGCTAAGATAAATAGATAACTAAATATCTAACACGCGTTTATTATTGCAAGATGTAAGAATTTGATATTATTTTGGGGGGTGATTGTGTGATTCTGTTCTAAAAGGTGTTTGGCGTAATTTTTCTAGATGTTTATTTCTATAACAACGCACTGCTCTTTATATCTTGTATATCCAAATTTCAAAATGTTTACTCAATATATATCGAACTACAAAATTCAAACGGTAAATCTCCGATTTCATGATATCGTGTTCTGTCTTTAGCATTAAATACAAATGGAAAAGTGTTAGTGTTGGTTTTAAAGGCGATTTTATAATATTGTTGGTTTCGCTTAGTATATGGGCAACTTTTTCTGATATTTTGCCAAAATATGGTATAGATATGCAATTTCTGTCTTTTGTTTCATTGTCATGGGATATATTCTTTCGATAGCTAACATATAATCTTTTTATTTAACTGATATATTCTTTTGCCTCTTTGTTAAGATCTGACTGAGTGAGTGTAATAGTTAAAGCTTTGTGTATTACATATCTGTAAACTGCTGGTATATGTTCTTTGTGATGACAGGATTGATTTGGGATAGTTATGTCTGTATGTGTGAAAATTCAAATAGTTAGATTGCGTGCGTTAATCTTAATAGTAAAGTCCAAAAAATTAACAGCTCGTTTAGTTCTGTTTCCAATGTACAATTATTGTTTTGCGGCAGTCCATTAATAAGAATTGAAAATTCATTGATAACCTCAAAATAACTGTCAAAACAAGCTAAAATGTCTTCAAAATAACGAAACCAAAAGATAATGAGCCGTATTCGCATCTCACTATTAAATTAACAGCATGTTTATTACCATGGTGACCAATTCTAATCTTTTCCCATCTATTAGAATTAGATAATACTATCTCTATTCTTGTTGATCTTAAACAAAACTTTAGTTAGAGACACCTTTAATTGAGGCTCGTAATAGGGCCCAATGTGTTTAGAAAGGTTTAATTTCAAATATTTGATTTAAATTTTCTATAAAAGTGATAGCTAAGAGAGGTCTGAGTGAATTTCCCATTGGTAAACCATTTTTTTAATTGGATAATGACAACTTAGCTGTCGAAACAATTGTCAGGTAGATTAAAATAAATTTGTGAAACTTGTTACTATTATAATCAATTTTATTTATTTCAGGATTATGGAGTTGCACCAAATAAATCTACAAACATTTTTTTTAATACAGTATGCTTTACGGCTTTTTCAGTTGCAAAATGTGGAATATACCAGCAAAAATTCTTTGCAAGTATGCATTAAATTATTAGTGCATGTGCATAAATAAAGAAAAATAAGAAAATAGATAAAAGTTTTATGTAAAATTAATAAAAAAAAATCGATTTCTTTTTCATTTTTTAGAAAAATCGTGATTCTTATCAACCCCGCCAGTATGGGTGGGCGTGTATCAGTTTTTTTGTGTGCTGTGTACACACCACCTAAGCATAATATATATCTTAAGGGAACCATGTACTTGTTTTATTTTTTTTTGCTATTCCAAATATCAAATTATTCAGTTCATGATAAGAAAGGGCGATTTTTCCAGCCATTAAACAATGCCGATTTCTAAATTCCGTAGGATGAAATTAGATTTGTTATACTTGTTCCATACCTTTACCTTCCTTCCCACTATAATTATGGGCAATTATTTTTGAATACTAATTTAGTTCTACAGGCAATAGTTATTGGTTACGAAAGTTTATTTAAAAAATTTCACTAAAATCCCATCATTATCAATGAAACCGTTATGCAGATATTTAGTTTTCTCTTTACTTTTTGGTTATCAATAATATGATTTTTTTTAGAATTAAAGCAACGATTGGTATACAATAGAGGTTTTTATCATTTCTAAATAATAGTAGTAATAATAATTAACTATGCGGGTAGTTTACTTAAATGCATGGAGGTGCTTCAGTTTGTACAACTCAGGTATGGTATTATATAAAATTAAGTTAAAAAAGAGTAATGTATTTTTAGAAGTGTAATTTTCTTAATGTTTTACCCTAAAATAAAAAATATATTCTGACGAAACGCTTTTCGTCTAGAGCAATTTCAGAAAAGTAGTTTTAAAGAAAAGAAGAAGATTAAAATTGGATTAGTATGTCTAGACGCGTTGCTTATGCTTCATTCCTTTAACAAAATTCATTTTATTGAGTCAAGTTTTCATTTAGTGATAGGTCACCAACTTAACTTTCCTGTTTGACGTTACAGATTAATTAAAAACAAATAAGTATTAAAAAGCAAGGAAAGAAAAATATCGAATGATGTAAAATTAAACCAAATACAAGTAAGGAAATTGAAAAACATCAATATCAACACTCGGCATATGGAAATGATAACTGTTCTATTATTAAAGTAGTTACATGTTTTCCAATTAAGATAAAAAACAAATAATTACTTGAGAACTAATTATACAAAAATGACAAATTAGATATGTTTTTAATAATTATTATTTAAAATGACACGAAATATAATTATTTGTACAATTTTCTGTACTGCCCTATTTTTTCAATTTGAGCATGTTAATGACATTTAAAAATTAACTTTTTTATGCTGACAAATTTTTACAAAAACTAATTAAATGTTAAAATAATAATGATGATATTTATGGTATCTAACTGAACTTACTTTCTAGAAGATATTATACGCTACGAATAAAAATCGATCGAAACCAATACCTTTTATCATTGTAAGCATCTAGAAAGGAAGTATTACCTCCCTATGGAAAACAATCTTTTAAACTTAACTGAAGAAAAATAATCTAGTTGATCATTAACAACAGCTTAGGGTTTTATATACAGTGTGTAGAATTGCTTCACGCACAATACAGTTTTACGTGCATTTTTGTCAAACCTCAATATTATCTCCCCTAATTATTTTACAATAAAGATATTAAGGAATGGTATAAAGACAAAAATTACGAATGAAATGAAGCTTTTGGTTACGGATTGCATCTGATTGTAACCGGAAAAAGTAAAAAATAGTAGACTTCCGTTTATGCAAAAATCAGTTATGCCTTGGAAACATTTTAGAAACAAAGGAAAATATTAGGCTTTTAAGAACAAATGATTTTAGTTGGTTACTGGAGGTCAAACAAATGTTTGAGACACACTGTATATAGTTTAAAACTTATTGGACTTTTTAGAAATCAGTTTTGTACATCAATAATTTAAAAATTCAAGTTTTACTTTAGCCTAGATTTTATGTCATATTAAATACGATTTAGGGTAGCAGTTGAGGTTATATTTCTTCTCCAGCTACTAGTTTGACAGCATTCTTAAAAGCCTAATTTGCTACCTAAATGTCATTTTTAAGGTTATATTGTCTGTCAAGCAGTGAAATCCAACCTTAAAAATGACATTTAGGTACCAAATATTTTCCCTTCATAGTCCCAATCTTTCCAAGTCATAAATGATTTTTGTATAACGCTTATTCCGCGGTTACGTACCGTGACGCGTTCCGACGCATTTTTATGATTAGCGAATCCCCAGAAATGATTTTTAAGCAACTACACTTTTGATTTGATGCATTTTTTTGCTTTTAATAAAAATAAACGTGCGTTACGTACAAATGACAAAATGGAGACATGAAATACTAGGTAATTATAAATTTTGCAATGGTTCTACGAACGATTCATAAAAAACTTACGAGTTGATTAATTATAGAATTTTAGAGAAAACATATTGAGAAAACCATACTTCTCCTATCTATTAAACTAGGCATTTAAAACTCATTACGTATGTAATTCAACTGATCTAGTACAGTTAAGGTCTGGATAATATATATTTTTTAAAATATAGAAACCTCAAAAATTTGTTTTAAACTATTTCAATTTTCTGAATGGAACTCGCAGTATGTGGATGCCAGACCACTGACTGATGCATATGCATACTCCAATCTGGACCTTACCAAAGCAGAGTAGTTTTAATGTTTTTATATTATTCAAGAGCCTCCATTCTCTTACAATTAAACCAAACATTTTATAAAATTGTGATACCATTTGTTCAAAAGGAATGTTTAAAATTTAATTTGTTACCATACGCACACCCAGATCCATGGTCTGTGTAACTCTATTTAGTTTTTCATCATTATTGTTATACTCAAATATAACTGGAGCTTTCTTCCTTAAAAATGACATAATATGACATTTTTTAATATTAATGGTAATTTGTTGCTAACACTCCATTCATACAAAGTTTCGATATCTTCTTGAAGGCTATAGGAATCAGAAATATGATTAATCTTTTTTATTATTTTTTATTATACGCAAATGCTGGCAGGTCATTGATGAATAGTAGTGATCCCAGAGTGGAACCCGGGGGAATTCCGGAGTTAGTCTCATATCTGCCTGATATTGCATACCGTCATAGTCAACTTTATCAATTGCTTTCTGAAAGTCCGTATCTACCTAGCTGTTCTCTTTTATAGAGCTCCATATACCTATAACGTGAAGACTAGCAGGTTAGAGACCGTAGACCCGATTTGTTGAAAATCCGTGCTGATTATGATGCGAAAGCGGTCGGAAATGTTTAAGTATGTCGCATGTATTATTGCAGTTTATTGTATGTGATATTAACATTATTAGATCAACTCTTATCTGTAACAAAAATGTAGGAAAGTCAGTCACAACGCTGACCACTAAGAGTAGGCGTTCTTTGCTTTGTCTGACCCACGCTAATGACCTGAAGAAAGGCAATTGCTAAAACAGACTAAACGCATAAAGACAAAAAAACAATGGGCGAAAAGGGTTACTTTCCATAATATAATAAAAATGAATTTATCGAACCTTCGGTATTTTCAATAGTGTGAATCAGAAAATCCATTCTCTTCTCAAAGCGACTAAAAAATAGAGCTGAACATGTAATAAGTAATAACCTGAGTTGTTGTAGCTTGTATGTGTACAAATTATAACAAAACTTTTGCAAAGATAAATAACAATCATAGAGAACGAGACTGGGACCAGTCACCATAGCAACATCAATATTATGTACAGAAATTATCATATTTTACGCCATTTTTCAAGGATTTTTCATTTTCTCAAACGCCACACTCAACTTTTAGTATTGTTCGATATCCCTCTATACGTTAATATTAAAAAAGAGAGTTTATTGTAGATTTCAACAACAGCCTTGACTTCTCTTTTACCGCGATGCGACAAAAAATTTAATTGGGCGATACGTGTAATAATAAAGAACATGTAGGGGCGGCGTTGGTGGTGGTTGAAGCAGGTATTTGTGCAACTTTTCCAGGTTCAACGATGAGATCGAAAACACTTTTCGAAAACATGTGGGTGGTTTATTTTTATTATTATTGTTTTTTTGATATGATGATACATCCCATGTCACGGAAGAGATTCTGGTTTAATTAAAAAATAAAAGTTAAATATATTTACATTTTTAGCTCTAATGAAAAAGTTGGGAATATTGGCAATTAGTTCAGTATGTATGTATAAACAAGGTTCAATAGTCCAATCTGAATCAAATAAACCAATGATAAACCATTGATATGTATTTAATTAAGAGTCACGATGTATTTCTTTAATTAATATGCATGTGTAAAATTATTTTTTTTATATATGTATGCATTAACAAATGTTAAACAGAATTAAACAGAAATTAATGAGTAGTTTACTTTTCTGCAAACCCAATTAAATTTTAAAAATGGCCTAATTAATAGAACAACTATTGTAAATAGACAGACCTAAAATTAAGTAAAGTATTACCACTATACAAATTCCCGTAATTATAAACACGTTCTCCTTTTATGTGCAATTTTCCATATAAACAATATTACCCATAATTATTTTTCATTAATCGGTTTGTGAACCGTATCCACACTGCAAATGTTTGAAAGTATAACAACCATTTTTAAAAAGCTCTTTCCCTTTTGATTGTGGCTGATTTCATAGAAAACGGCGTTACACTGTTAGTAATACTGCATTATTTATACTGTCCTGGAAAAAATCCAAGCAAAAGTGGCCTAGTCACGCTACCGATCTATTATAACATTGCTAACAGCTTCTATAATATGTAGTATATAAAGAAAAGGTTAGAGTTTTAAATTTTGCATCGTCTTATTATGAAAAAAAGAGTTAAATCGATTCAATTGCGTGTTTCTAATAGATATAGACAGATCGTTGTAATTTCGTAATTACGTTTCTTTTGAGAGGTCGAGATTTTCATCCTAGAGATAGAAACGGATATTATTGAAAACAAACAAAAACAACACCTAAAATGGCGTCTTTCAAAAAATCTCTATTATTAATTCACCAAATTTTTATTGTTGATCCTTGGTCCTTGGAATATTACATGAATTTTAGATTTTGTATATCAGTTAATGCGCATTAATTAGGTTATGTCGCATACATAGTCTCGCCAAGAAATTCCCGATATAGCATTATGAATTCAGAATAAAATTTAACAAAAAATTAAAATTTAATAAAATAATGGATTTATCCATTCTTAAATAGTTTTAGAAAAAGTGCCATGAAGATAGTTCAGGAATGCTATTCATATTCCAACTAACCTAAAAAGTTACAAATAAAATATCTTTATAGGTATTTCATTTCTTAAAGAATTTGTTCCTAAATAACGATCAAAATAATTTATATGACAAATAATTTGCCGAAAATCTACTAATAGCGGTTGGTCATTATCTTAGTGTAGAAAAAGGTAGTCAGTTTTTGTGTTGATTCTCGTAAATTAAATAGCGCAACGACACGTCGTTTGGTCCATTCTCTTGGTTTGCCATATCTAGTTGGAAAGAAATGGTTGCCAATTATAGCGTTTCTTATTTTTCCAGTCTCCGCGGCAACCTACTATAATTTGTACTCAATAAACACTTTCAATTCTTCTCTTGGGTTAGAGAAGATGGGAACATCCACATATCGACATAATTTACTTTTTATAACAAATATCAGAATAGAATATGTATCAAATGATCAGAGAGGCATATAACTAAGAATTTTACTTCAGTAAGTACAGAAGTACTATTATAGGTCGTCCATAGTCAAGATCCTGCTTCTCCATCAGAGGGACATGGATTCAAATCTCAGTTGACTGATAGTTGATTCAGATCTCAGCGACTGAATATTAAAAATTTACTACAATTGTATTTGAGCGCATTAAGATAAGGTATTAAAGTTGCAAGAGTGATAATGTAAGAGTGTAAATGTACAAACTACAATAACTAAATTACCTCTGTTACACCCCCATAAAGAGTTCCTGTGTAAACCCGGCACTGCAAATGCAATAAGAATAATTCCCTTTTTACCGCATTTGTAGCGCCAGGTTTCCATTTTATGCATGCAAGATATGTAAAAAGGCCACCCGAAAATCTTTATAGGCAATAAGATTTTCGAGGAAAAAAAATGTGATTTAAGGGGCCAAGCTTTTGCCCTGAGTCCCGCAACCTACTATACTTTGTACCCAATAAAGACTTCTTCAATATTTCTCTTGGGTTAGAGAACATGGGGACATCTCCCCGATAAGTAAGGTATATAGGTCCTCCGTGGTCGAGATCCTGCTTCTCAATCAGAGGGCCATGGATTCAAATCTTAGTTGCGACTGAATTTTAAAATTTAGTACAATCGTATTTGGCGCATTAAGATAAGGTATGAAAGTTACAAGAGTGATAAAGTATGGGAGAGCGTAAATGCACAATCTACAATAGCTAAATTATCTCCGTTACACCCCCCCATAAAGCGTTCATGTGTAAACTGCACTGCAAATGCGGTCAGAACCATTCCCTTTTGCCGCATTTCTAGTGCCGGGTTTCCAATATATGCAATATATGTAAATGCAATATCCAAGATATGTAAAAAGGCCACACGAAAATCTTTATAAGCAATAAGATTTCGGAGGAGAAAAATTGTGATTTAAGGGGCAAATTTTTTGCCCAGAGTCCCGCAAATATCCACATTAGCCCTGAACTCCTTTGGGTCTTGGGTTCCAAACCGAAAGTAAATATGCGTATTTTAAGTCGCGAAGGCAGTAGTCGCTCTTGAGTGGGCATCGGAAGATTCCTTTCCACGAATACCAAAACACTGCTCCGTATTTGAGTACACTGCAAACGTATTTTATGTAATTTTAGTTTAAGTGTTGATGATTGTCAAACAAATCTATTTTTGTTAAGAGCGCTCTCTACACGCCGTATCAGCAAATTACATCACATCGTTAAAAATTAAGATAGAAAGATGAGGTTTTTAACAAAATGTTTTAAAAAATTTTCTTCATGTGGCAAAATATCTAAAAAAAATTTTAATTAGATTTCTGATTTTTATTTTGCTTATTTTTAAGTATTTCTGGCTTTAGGACATTTTGCCACATGCAGGTATTCATCTTATAATTTTCAAGCGAAAAATTTTTTTGTGCATTTTTATGATTTTATTTTCCAATTCGGGCTCCTCTTGCCGTTGGGCCCTAGGCACGCGCCTAATAGTAAAATAGGCCCTGGTCGCATTACCTGTTGAAAGACCATTCCAGTTTTTAAAGCATGTGTACTAAGATTGACAACACAAATACTTTATTTTAGCATTAAATGTGTGACAGAAGTTGTGTACAAAAATATAAAAGTATTATTAAAGAATGTCAAGAAATAAGAAATGTCGATTTTAAGATTGAAATCTTTTAGTGTTATCAACACAAAAAACTATAATGCCGAATATTTATGGCCATTTGCACTAGCTTCTGTTAATCCTAATCGAAGATTAATTACCATATCCATAATAATTAGGGCTAGCGCGCACTATGAACTTTTTTTCGTCCAACAGTTTAGTCGACCGAGTGAGATATGTTGCAACATACGGAGATGCGCACATTTACTCAACTTTCCTGTTGAATCTTGTCACAAACCAGAATACGACTGAACTGTAGGCCGACACACCTGGATTTGAATATCTCTGTGCGCACTAGATGATTAGATAGGCACGGAACTTCGCTTGGAAACTCTTTACTGTGTTTAAAAATCTCTGCGTACATTGTGGCACAATGTGACTGGACCAAAAATTTATTTATTGCTTATAGAAGGTCCAATAATTTTTAATACTTCGTCAAAACTTGTGATACTCATTCTATGGAATCCCAAAAATCTCAAATCCTCGTAGAGTTTTTGAAACTGACCCTTCAGTAAGCGTTTGCAGGTTATTGGATGAACTCAATATCTTCTGTTTTGATTTTCTCGGTGTCTAATAACTAACACCGCGAAGGAAACTACCTCTACCAAATTCATTTTGAGAATGGAATACATGACACGACACAACAGTTCAGTTCGTATGCGCGCTCAACTCGGACAAGAAACAGTTTCGTTCGTTAATGCGCCCAGATTCTACTTTTGTCGACCGAACTATCGAAACTGTTGAACAATTCAGTTCATAGTTCGTGCTAGCCCTTAAACCAAGTTAATTTAATTTGACAAATATACAGAAGTCAGTAAGAAAAATCTCGTGTATCACGTGCTGAGAAACTACTTTGCAAGTACCCGTATTTGTACAAACCACACACATAGTGTGCCCCCAGATGCGGTACACAAGAGAAAAAACTTTTTTATTATTGATTTTATAACAAAAATAACAAATAATTTTATAACATATTCTATAAAAATTTTTGCTTGATTCAAAACTACTAAAAAGTATAACGGAATTTCTATATTACTTATAATAAAATAAAAATTTAAGAAAATGCATTTTTTCTAAGGAAAAAACGACCAATGTAAGTCTTATATTTTTTATCATGATGTCTTGCTTGAATCAATGCAGTAACAATCATCACAATAATTTGATTTTTTTAACCTGGAGCTTATTACAACTTAAATTATATATTAAAAGGTTTTTTCATAATTTTTCTGTTTTGCTTTTTCTATTTTTTCAATATTTTATGGTAATCTGAAAGAACGATTAGCATTTGAATTCAATAAGGAGAGTACTGCCACCTAATTACCTAAAGTACATATGCATACTCGTATTAAAAATTGGTCAAAATTTCAAATTCGCGATACGACATCCACTAATAAAATAGTTAGCATAACTATCAAGTTAAAAGAGTTACTGAAATTTATCGAATGATATTCAATTGCAGATTGTACTACCACCACTTGTAAAAGAGCTAGTCACGTGGTTGCGCTGTTGCCGATGTAACACTGACGACCTTACATGCGAACAAAGAAATTTAAACGTTACGCGTCTTCAGCATTCGATAATTTAAAGAGGAAGAAAGATGCATAATACAGCAAACGTCTTTTCTTAATTATTGAGTTTGTGGGTTCTGAGGGGTGTATTGGTGGCTTTTCAGGCCTTGATCAGCTGAGCTACAGCGCTCTTAATACTGTATAATGTACTATTTTTGGTAAATAAATCTTAGCTGTATCTCTACGATCTCGTTTGCAACCATTTTCTACCCCTTTATGTCACTGGTAAATTTACTTATGACGAGGCGGCTGTTTGTTGAATCGACGGTGGGATTCACGTTGCACTTCACTTGAACAATGGGGATTGTGAACAATAATAACCAACAGCGGCGCTGTGTGACATTGAATGAAACTTCTAAGCGGGCTTTCAAAACTTTGAACCTTACTCTACTCAATGTGCAGAATGTTCTTTTTGAATAACCCTGTATAATGAGGCCAGGTTTAGTTTTATGTAATTTCTTATTTAATAAAATCTTTCGTAAGCGCCAGAACTACAGGGTCTCTCTGAAATTAGGAAAAGTTACACTAAGAATTGGGTGTAAGAGCGACAACAACGACTACAGATACAATTAATTTATCATACTCTTACCAATCAGAGTAAAGAAAAACAAGTGTGTTATGAGTTCTTTTAGGTATTATATAAAAAGAGACCCCGTAGGTTTCATTCAACTCGGACAACTCGACGGTTACTTAACCATCAGTACTCTTAATTATTTCCTTTAGAGCGATAAATGTTAACTGCAGGAAACAGTCTATGTTGTCACTTGCACAAACTCATAAAGTTCATCTTACAATCGGCAATGCGAACGAGATGAATAAAAAATAATTTCCTGATAATAAACACCCACGAGTCTTAATTAAAATCGATGTAAATAAGAAGAAAATTCCAACCAATCATATATAAAGTAAAAAATGTCTCTAACAATACTACAAGACATCAATTACATGATCGCATGGAGCAGAATATAATGGTAGAAACAATGAAAAGCAACAAAAACTAACAAGGGATCGATTTAATCGACATTTATTTAATTGATTATGTAATTGTAATGAAAGAAATGTATACCCACAGAACAAGCCACTTGAGAGTAATTTTTGGTTTCGTTCGCGGTGATATTTTTGAAGGTGTGGTTTTCCGAATTCTCAAAATAGTAACTGTTTTATGCAGACCTCCCAATTTTCTACAGAATCAAGTATAATAAAAAATAATAAATAATCTTTTACCCCTTATACCTTGCGATGTCGTGGTGCCGGACACTCCGAGCCGCAGAGTGGATATGTGGATGTGAGATGAGGCAGAAGCAAAAAAAATAATTAATATAATTCTCCTGTTCGTTATTGATGCAATGCGTATAAGAATGCAGTTTGATTTCTCGGATAAAAAATGATTTTATTAATGATATGGTATGCTAAAATCGAGGAGTAAACTGCAGTGAGAATCTGATGCACAAGTTCTGAAATTCCGTGTATTTTTATAATTTGTGAATTCCATGTATTAATGTGAAAATATTCTTTGTGGAATCTAGTGTATTCTGTATTATATGTAACCTTATCCATTCTGATGTGAATTCTGTAATCCTGCGGTTTTGTGTTATCTGGTATACGAATTTCCATCTGCTTTTATCTGCGATTTATTTATTCTCAGCGAAAAGCTGGCGCAAAAGCTCACTGAAATCCTGTATAATCTGCAACTTCTCTGTAGTCAACGTGAAATATGTGAATTCTGCGCAATCAATGTGAAATCTGTATAGTCTTTGTGAAATCTGGTGTACAAATTTACATCTGTGTTGACCGTGTGGTAAATAGCAGCGAGAATCTGCTGCACCAGCTTCCTAAAATCCTCTATAATCAGTGAATTCCCTATAATAAATGTGAGAGCTTGAAGTAATCATTATGTGGACTGTGTATCCAGGGTATAACGGGGGGTAGCCCGTAGCGAGAATCTCGTGTACAAGCTCTGTGAAATCTCCAGGTCTATAAAGCTACATACTATACTAGGCTTAGCATTGTCAGACAAACTCTGGACGCGTTATTTAACAAACATCTCCGACTTACCCTCTCCCGACTTAACTAATCCCAGACTTACCTGCGTATGGAGTCCTTCTTTTGGTATTACATCAACGTCACAATCTCACTAGTCCACGACTTCACATTAGAAGGGGATTGAGTGTACACGCTTTAGTACAAGTTTTAAACTCGAAAAAACTTTAATACTATTGAAGCAGTAAATTTAAATATGAGTAGTAAAATAGTGCTGTGCATTATTTTTTGATACAAAGAATTTTCGTAGCTCTATTCCAGTATTACTGTCAAGCCTAGCAACGTTTTTTCTGGAAAATGGCTGAAGCAGTAAATTTTCTTTTGGACAGTAAAATAGCAGTTAATAAGCTTTAAATAACTGCATATAGAATGTTGTTGTATGCTACATTTGATTAAGCTACAGTGTTAAAATAGCCGAGGGGTCAACCACTACTGGAAATCACTGTACACTTTGCTGGGAATACTTTGGAAATACCTGGGAATACTTGGGAATATCTGGAAATACTTGGGAATACATGGGAATACTTGGAAATACCTAGGAATACATGGCAGTACCTGGAAATACCTAGGATTATTTTGGGAATACTTGATATTATGCTTCTATACATTAATATAAATATTCCATGACGTCAAGAAACATCGGTACTTCCCCTACGTCTTTAACTTTTTTTTATTTATAATTTATAACCGAGTTTGGGCTAAACTAATTTGTCGTGATTGAGTTTACTTAATACATTTTTAATAGAATTTCGAAGATGATGATGAAGATTTAATATATACATATATAACACCGGTAATATATCCAACACAACTCAAATTGCATTTAGTGACGAAATAAAAAAATGATGAACAGTTATTCATTCTAAATTCCTATGACACAAATTTAAAAGATTTTACGGGAATTAAATCATGTAATGATAAATCACATTTAGCAGTGTTACTGAACAATAAACAACAATGACGGCTAAAAAGTATACACTTTGCTGTTTTTTTCTAATAAAAAGCTCATTTATCGGCTGACAGAGTAATACGAGTTAGAGCTGCACAAAAATAAATCAAAAACCCAAAAAAACTTGAGATCTCTACGCCAAAGAAAATAATTAAGAAGAAATGACCATTAGAAACTGAAACCTGTGTTTTTAAAGGATGTGATCCTTTTTGCATCCAGAGGCACAATTTTATAAATATTCAAAAAGTACAAAATACTCTAAAAGTTATAAGTATTACTATAAAAGTTACTGTTATTTGTTGTACATTGCTTACACTCAGCTAAAGATGAATTTACTGAAACTGCAAAAGCATGCGTAGAAGGGGCCATAAGTGGTTTTATAAATGCCTTTCCGCCTTGTCCGAGGAAAAGCCTTTTCCTCGAGACAAATAATTAGTGGGAAAGTCCTTTGGCTGCATTTTCTGATCAAATATAAACGATAACAACAAATTGGTTATTGATCAAAATCTAGAAAGTTGTTATAAAGATTTTGCTAATGCCTATTCGTCTAGATCAGTGGTTCCTAAACTTTTTTCTATGGCACCTCTTTTTTGGAATCACCCTTACACCCCCCCCCCCCGATAATTAACAGGTTAATTTTTATCCAGGTATAAGATTTTTCTGTACGCTCTCATTACCTCTTTAATGTTACTTCACACCCCCCAGTCTGCAAACACTGGTCTAGATAGATAACTAAAACTTGCTAGTTTGATTGCAAGAAATTGTTTGGAGTATTAGAAGGGTTTAAATAGTGATTAAAGAAAAAACTTCTATCAAGGTTTGAAAGATTGTGTGAAAGATACGTTCTATGGATATTTCAATGAGAAAAATTAAGTGGACTAGAATAAATATTCTAAACATTATATCGAGTGTTTTTTTAAATTTGACGTCGAAGGCGGCTATGGGTAGTTGATTGTGAACGGATGTTGATCGTATTAATAAATGTCAGTGTCGAAACGTTCAAATCCAACCTCTGTTTTCTTTTTTCTGGGTTATTCACAATCGACTATTCACAGCCTACGTTGACGTCAAATTTAAAAAACACTAGATACTATTATTGTATTATTTTATGTTCAACTATAATGCAAATAGAAAAATGCAATAAAAAATAGTAAAAATACTAAATTGTGATATAAATTAATGTATTGTAAGGAATGAGTGATACGTAGGTATAATCTGTAATCTCTTTAAACTTGGTAGTAGAGAATAATTTTTTTCTATTAAAAATATTGTTTTGTTAAAATTTTATTTCAATTACATTACTTTGACACAAGGTCTATTTAGTGTCCCAATATTGTCCCCGCATTTGCCATACTTTAAGTAAACATTTAAGTCATCTCACAGTTTATATCAAAATAATCTGATTTTCTATGTTCTATTTTTCGATAATTTGGAATTACCTGGGTATACTTGGTAATACCTTGGAATACTTCGTAATACCTGGGAATACTTGGAAATACCTGGAAATACTTGGAAATATTTGGGAATACTTGGAAATACCTGGGAATACTTGGAAATACCTGATGTTTTTTGAAAGTATTCTCAGACTCTGGAAATCACTGTACGTGATTGGGGAGTGGTTGACCCCTCGAAAATAGCATACTTTTTTTCTGGAAAATAGTAGAAGTAGCAAATTTTCTTTTTGCACAGTAAAAAAGCTTTAAATAATTGTGTACAAAAATGTGTTGTGTGCTACATTTGATTGAGCTTCAATGTTAAGCTAGCATACAACGCTTTATCTGGAAAATGACTGATGTAGCAAATTTTCTTTTTGCACAGAGAATTAGCTTTAAATAATTGTATAGAAAAAGTTTTTTTACTACATTTTTTTGGAAAATGGTTAAAGCAAATTTTCTTTTTGCGCAGTAAATAATAGTATACACAACATTTTGTTGTGTGTCACTTTTGAATTGCAGCTTTATAGACCTGAAATCTTCGCGTTATCTATGTAATACCTATTATCTGTGAAATCTATGTAATCCTGTGGTTTTATGTAATCTAGTAATTTCTACCTCCGGTTTATCCCTCGGTTAAAATGGTAAGATGAATTAATAAAATCAGTTAGAAAGAGAAAGTTGCCTTTTATCAATAAACACAATGTCAATTTTATGTGATTTACATCATAACAAGCGTGAGTTATTCAAATCTCTATCCATGGCTTTTATTACGGAATTATCTTTTTTTTCTAGAACAATACATTTATTTCTGTATTTATAATGTACGATTGCAATAAATAATGTCAGCAAACACTTTTGATTGATTTTTTTAGATTAATACCGCTGCAGTAGCAGAGATAAGAATAAATATACAAGACGATATCAGTCAATATAATCATCAAACTAGTATTTACATTATACACAAATCTATGTTGAACATTTTGATATCAATATTACCTACTGGTACTGGCAAAATCTTATTTTAAACATTACTTTAAATTAAAACTTGCTAAATTAATAGTACAGTAATAAGATTTTCGTGTTTCCTAGTTAATGGTATCAACTTCGAATTAAAACTCTTACGAAATTTGTAATTTCAAAATTGAAACATGCAATACTTGCAATATACATGGATATTAAAATCTAGGTCGGGTTTAGATTTATTTAGCCAAAGATAATTGTCATTAGTGCCTTGATGGTTTAATATGGCTCTTATTATCATCGTACCATGTGACGACATCTAAAATATTTCATTTCTTTAATTTATTTACTTATCTATCTCAAACAAAAATGTATAGCAGTAATCTGTAGGAAAACATAATTTTCACGTATTTGTGAGTAAAACGGGAGCTTAATTTTCTCAATATTTTCATTAATATAAAAACAAAAGTAATTCATTGTTTGGATATAATTAATTGGCATCTAAAAACTTAATTTGAATTGTAAAATCCTTTCTTATTTGTATACGAGTATATATTAACAAGTGATTGTAAACACTGCTAGAAAAAAAGTGGTTAGATTATTTTATTCGTCCTTCCGTTCCTGACAAGGCTAAATTTTTGTAAATTAGTATTACAAAAACCACCACGAGAGGAGCATGACTATTTTTTTCAATTACTCCCTCAATTACAACGTCCATTAACTTACTAATTATAAAAATGGAGAAAAGTAATACTCTTTTATAATTTAGAAGTTATTATTTACGGAATAGATTAATCGTAAATCGTTTTAGTTAAACAGTATGAGGGTGGTTAACCGTGTATATTTGATAAAAAGTGCTTTCTACTAACCAACTGACTAATATTGATTTTCTGAAACAAACTAAAAGTAGAAAAACCAGCTTTTTTAATTTGAATTGCGCATCCTGAGTATAATAAAACTTTATTCCAAGAATTTCATGATTCTATAAAAATATCTCTCAGATAATATAATTAATGAATAAGTAACAAGACATGCATGAATGTAAAAACAGTAAAGGAATGAAATCTGACACCTATGGAATTCCATGGTGTAGTAATATTAGTTGAAGCGTATTGAATACATTTTTAATTGTAAGTCTAAAAACTAGTCTAGTCATAATTCTGTCAATACAGATTTCTACTTTGGCATTTTCTGCCTCTTGTATTGTCTAAACAACAAATATTGCATACCCTACACTATGTCGTGTTTATATCGACATCCAATTAGTGTAAGAGGTAAAATATAGTGTTAATGTTATGTTATATTAATAATGTATTATTGTTTCCATGGTTTTAGATTCCTGTAATTAAGTAACAGAAACGCCATCAATGTTCACTATCTCGCTTAATCACTCTGTGTAGTGCGTAAATTGGAAATTTTTATTCTTATAAATGAATTTCAAATCTTGTTGCTCTTTCCGGCAAACATCCACCCTTAATGGTCTTGTCTTAGAGCACTCGCTATAACGTAACATTACATCCAATTAATAAAACCGGTCTGTCGATTTCGGTACAATGCGTGAAGATAAGAGTTGAGGTTAAAAAGGTTGCAACTATACTACAGCATTTCTACTTGCTACAATTGGAATTTATAGTACAACTATCTAATAACAACCACAAACATAATTAAGCACTGCCAATCTGAATTTTCTACTTGATTGTCTCTGAAGCGTCATCGAAAATAGGTTCTATTTATTCATCTTCAACATGGCTCTCTAGAATCTAGAGCGTTTCCCAACCGCCGGTCCGCAGAGGAATAACTGTGTTTTTCAAAATACAAAATCAAAAATTTAAAAGAATTTTTTTAGTGTTATCCAGGAGTTAACGTAGGGTCAAATGGTTTATCGAAGTCGACCAAGAGTAAACTCTGAGTAAATTTATACTGAACCGGCGCTGTATACATACATACGTGATATAGTACTATAAGTAAGCTCTCACACAATGAGGCAATGTGCAACTAGCAACTAGAACCTGACAATAAGCAACAGACAATATTGACCTCCTCTCACACTGCAGCAATTGATTCCTTTTAGTTTGTGTACCAATCTCAAACAATCATGTCATCCTCTAACAACTCTGGATATGCGATTTTAATTTGGTGGCATTTAAGGAACATAAATTTAATAGCAACGAAGAAATTAGCGAAACTTCGAATTTATTATTATTATTATTATCGAACAGATTATTTAAAAACAGTATAAGTTGTAACAACCATCCGAACTTATTAAGTGCTAGATGAAGAATAATCCAATTGCGCCAGCCTTGCAGGCAAAAATTTCTAACAACTTCCAATAACAATAATAAATATTTTTCTTTTTATACTAAATATATTCACATTTCTTATTTAGACCGTCTTTAATTACATCAACCATTGACCTCATAACCTTGACTTATATTTCGGCCACAGTCAAAAAACTAATAATTCCAGTAAATAATAAAAAAGTAATAATTTACCAGAATTCCTAATATACTAATAGCATAAATAATAGTTAGTTATACACATATTTATGTCTTTGTTTTTAACAAATGCTCGATCGTCATGTCTGTTGTATAAATATTTTTTTAAGTTTGTATGAAAGAATTCTACTCTCTATTTATAATGATAGTGCAAGTATTGTTCTATATTGACATGATAATATCGGCATTCGAAATGCAGTGCATATCGCCGGCAACAAATATTAACGCAACCGGCAACGTTTTTGTAGAAGCGATAACAAGTTGCTCCAATGTGAGACTTCTGATTAAATTCAATGTAAACAAACCGATGGCGATAATATTGCGTGTTTCCAATTGCTAGTTGCTGATTGCTTCAGTGTGAGAGCCGCCTAACGCGTCTCCGTACCTATGCGGTAGGGTAGTAATAGGTAATAAGGAGGATCTCCCATTTTGGAATTTTTAAGCGGGTTCAGCTCGCACAGGTCTAGGCATATCGGATCCGAAAGAATTTTTGTCACAATCAAAATCCGGGTTTCACAAGGCCGCAAAACTTGCTGCGATCTGGATCGGTTTTGTGTGTCGATGCGTTGGGCAGTTTCCGTCTCAGATTTGAAGTCTCGACCGTCTCCCGTAAACCGTTTAAGCGGAGCCGGCAAAAAAAGTGTCCCCTGCCTTATGGTAGGTCGGAGCAAGCAAAAAGCTGACCGCGGAATCTTTGCCAGCGTAGTACCTCAGCCCTTTCTACTGGAAAAGTTTTTTTTGCCTATACTCTTCCGGGGGCGGGAGCTAGAGGTGACATGGGATTTTTGGGGACGATCGAACATGTGTTGGTGACATTCGATGTCACGCGGCCTGCTATGAGCGGTGCATCTATTGGTTTTTCCGTATCTATAGCCCACTCCGCTCGAGGGGGGCTTCGCCCGTTTTAGAATAGCGGTATCTCAGAAACTATAGGAGACTAAACGACTATCTTGGTGTCAAACAATGGGCAATCTCAAAATGTTTGTCTTCAAATGCTATGTAAAACCATAAGAAAAAAGTTACAGCCGAAACACTCGAAGTTTTTTTATTTGTTTTTCACCCGAGAATCTGCTAAAGTAATATTGCCGCCACCAGCCTAATCGGGCTCGTAGAAGCCAGTTTTGGAGGTCTTATATGATTGCCTCCTGGGTCGTTTGAGTTTATTCTCGGCCACTCGTTCCCATTTTTGACCGCCGCTCTCCAAACCAACTCGCCATCGTTTTGGTTATATCTCCGCTCCCTGTCGAGATATCTCGTTCTGGTTTTGAGCGATGGACCACCCTATGCGTGTCGGACCCGGTTTTGGTCTGCGGCGCCGCACCTCACCCTGCCATCGTTTCTCGACGTTCTTTAGGCGTTTAGAAGAGAAAACCCCGGCCTCTCGGTACCCGCCGATTTCGGGTCGGTCCCCATTTTGGTCGTTCGTTTTGTCGCAAAAATGTCGCATCTGTTTAAATGTCAATAAAAAATGCTGCATTATAGTAATCGATACTGATGAAAAAAGCGAGGATTAAGGAAAGTAACGAGTTTTCTACTTCTGCGCTTAAACCATGCATTAGCAAAATATACAGACGACAAGAGTTCATACTATCTGCTTCTTTCTATTTACATTTCTTGAAAAGCGCATTGCTGTCAGAAACCAGTTCTTTAGATTGAGAACTGGCCTTAAAAGATCGTTCCATAAATAAAGGATATATAAAAAAATAGCTTTTCGTAACTTGTATTATTTTCCAAAGCTCGCGAGTTATAAGAAACCAGGGGGTGACCACGATGCATATTCTGAAAACAAGTTTGGGCTATAAAAGAGAAAAGACTCACAAGAAAGTTGAAGGTAGTAGGTTATCTTAGAAGAATGCAGTTTCAATAACAAAACGCATTCTTGATAAGGCTTTGACTTGGGTTTTGGGCCAGAGACTTTTCTAATAATTAAAACCAACAATTTTGTACAAAAATGTAACTTACAATTGAGGGATCTACTTTCACATTTTGCAGAAAACACAAAAAATTTACATAAATCAAAACATAAATTATTGTAAGATCAATCTCTTGGAATGAAAATGAATGGGATATTGTACATTGAGCTGCATATAAGGTACAGGCATGATATAAAAATATGTTTAAAATAGAGAATGTACATTTTGAAACCAAACCCCTCAATTAGTAACTGTGTCTTGTATTCAACTTCAATAATCGTAGCTTTATCTTGATACTAATTTTTGAATTAATTAAAGCTGTTAATACGGTATGGTTATAACATTACTAAAATTACCCTTTAATTCGAAGATTACACCCACTATTATGATGATTTCCAAAATAGATATCATATTACATGAAACTACGCTCTTTCTAATAATATTAATTTTCAACAATTACTTTTACTTATTATAAATAAAAAGCAAATTCTGAAATGTTTAAAATTAGGACTAGTGAGTCATTTCGTCGGTTATAACATTGCCATTGCAATTTTTAAAAACATTAATACATAACGATATTAAAATTTCTATAGGATTACCATCGGGGAGAAGAGGCTGTACAGGTCATTCCATTTTGCTAAACTTGTCCAGATAGTGTATAGGCGATTGCGATTTTTGGGGTCGTTATTAACTTGCAATAACCATGTGACACTGGTATTGCCAAATCACTTTCTCAGCCAACCCGTTATGATATATTTGTACCATTCTCGAAGAGTTTAAGATTTTCGTAAAAACGCATAGGTTATCAATTCAATTCACTTGGAGTGTGTTGAGAACAGTTTCTCCATGAAATATCCAAGCTTTCGTCAAGACGTGCAAACTAGACAAAAGCCAGTAAACAGTACTCGTAGCTTTAGCCACTGCATAGAGATCTGAATTTCGTTAAAAGTATCATTCGCTGAAAGACTGGTCGTCTGCACAGGAGTCAGGCCGTCCATCCATCCACTTATAATATAACGAGCTTGTTCGGGGTTTATATGCTACTGAGTGGTCCTGATAGCTAGCACCACTACGCGGTGCAACTTTTAGTTTAAGCGAAGAAAAAAACTTGACATAAAAGCAGCTTTCTTTTGCTATGAAAACAATTTCAAGGTTCATGCCATATGATTTATTATATGAATTAAGTGAATTTAATTTTTAAAGGTTCGAAGAACCGGCTGTGTTCGCTATAATTGACAATAATGATGATCGGGATCCACTATTAGTGTATGTTTTTTCCTATTTCCAGCTTATATTGTACAAAAATACAACGACCACGTCTTATCATACACACTGTATGTTGTAGGAGTAGAAACAAGCGCTGTTAAATATTGTTTTCCTTCACATTTTAACATAATTTATTATAATACCTATTTTTTGATACTAGATCATTTTCCTTCCTACGCCATCAAGATAGTAAATGTTGATAGTGCTGACCTGCTTACGCTATCTACCCAACTAAATTACAAAAAAATACACACTAATGTAGTAATAATACCCTACTGAGAATTCGCTACTCTACGTTCGATAAATCAATAAATTATTCTAAAATGACATTGGAAAAATGTAAACAATATGTATGTATGAATAATTCGCATAATAGAAAACGCAAACATGACGTTGTATTAAAAATTTATTATATACCTACCATCCTGCCAACAAAAACGCCAAAGAATATCAGTCAATGACACTAATTATAATATGAACAAATTTAATCTTGTTTGAATCGACAGCTCCGTTCGTTTAGTATAATTATACAATTCGTCGGTCCTTCACTTCATTTATCGAAATAATCCAATGGAAACCAAATTTACATATTCACTTCGTTTAGGTCTGGACGGTTTCCGGAGCAGCAGAATGTCGTCCAGACTTTGAAATAAGCACTTTCATAACATAATCCCTTCTGTGACTATATTACTATAGGAGGGTTGTGCATACAGATGCCTATATTTTATTTTGATGCCGAACTCATTTCAATCTACGAAATTGTGAATTTTGTCAAGGGAGAGAGGAAACAGATGAGGAATCTTCCCTTGCATCTTGAGAAATAAAGAAATAAGAGGATAATCTATTGTTTTTACATGAGAAAATATAAATTTATTTATGTAAATGGGTAAAGAAAAAAAGCATTGTCTCTTTTCATTCTAAATGTCAACATGTAATGTTTGTTTTTTGGTCGCATAAACATTAATAATACCATATGCTGTCATTTTAGGCCTTGAGTTTGTAAACATCAATATTTTTTTTCACTCTTTTTCTAATCCTATTCATCGTTCGGCAAACTATATACATATTAATAGTTCTTTTTTTAAACAGATGATTTGTTACTACGCACTATACTCCATAATGGACATATTAATCAAAACGTAATTCAGTTGAAGTTGAGGGTTGACCTACCGGAGCAAACTGAAATAACTACAAGACATCGTGTAACTATAGACGACGAGTGGTTGTAATCTCTCAATTTAATGTTTACTCTTTTCATTTAGTTCAACATTAAAGGTTCCAGTATGGTATGGGACCTAAGACCTCGCACCTAGAACTAGCGGTTTCAATAACAATTCCCTGTTATACTTTTTGACGACTTAAGTTTCAAAGACACCATGTTTTTTTAACATGCTCACATTTGCTGTCTATTTTTATCTATGACGTTGATCTATGCACTTTCACCTTGCGACTCTCCACTTCCCAAGATAATTTAAAGTAAAAAACTTAAGATCTTCATCTTAATAGGCTTGGTACGCTTTGGCTAGATAAACAAAACTCCTTTTCCACCTTCATAACTAATGTTTAAGACTTTCAAAGCTACCAGTACAGAGCACAACAGAGTATACGAAAAACAAATACAGTCAAATGTCAGTTTTAAGGGTGTTAATATACAGGGTGATTCAGAAATAACTGATATCCTTTAAATGGTAGGTAGAGGGGAGGCAGTAGAGCTAATTTACCTTGACAAGTATAGGCCAGAAACGAATAGTTTTCAAGAAAATGAATTTTAAAGTGTAATGAATTTTGGATCCAAAAGGATCCAAGGTCAGGACGGATCCAAAAATTCAATAAAACTTTAAAATTAATTTTCTAGAAAACTTCGTTTTTGACCTATACTTGTCAAGGTAAATTATCTCTACTGCCTCAATAATGAAGATAGTTCGAGTCAGATGTGTGAAAACGTTAAGAATTCTGGTCAAAACTATTTTGCCTCAAACCTTTCGTGTACGTAATTATAAGCGTTTTATACATCAAATATACTTTTGTAAACCATAAAAGGAACTTTTAAGTAAATTATTTTTTCTTGGGAAGCTTAGAAAATGTGGGAAAGATTCTTGTTATTCAACTGTTGATTTGTACTACATTCTTGTAGTAAGAGCGAAAATTGCGCTTACTTCTTTAATTTGATCTATAGAAATAAATCCACAGTCAGATCTCCAACAAACACAGATGAAATTAGGTACTTTTGTATAGTAAACTTCTGCTATGGTTTGTACCATAGAAAGGATCTACCGATGTTCAGTTTTGTTTTATTTATATTTTAGAATTTACTTTTCTGTACATGCATTTTTGATACATTTTTAGTCTAAATCATTCTAAATTCTGATAGGTCTTACAATGTATAGGAAGTAAATAGAAAAGAAAAATAACAATAACAGCAACAAACGATAAGTTCAGTTGCACTGTAGTAGTGAGTGACAATGATATGCATGAGAACGAATTTACAAAGTTTATTTCAGCATTAAAGTAATAGCAATAATTTCTTTATCAGTAATTAAATGCAGCTTACTATCTAAACTTTTTGGACTGTGATATATTTGGATTAAAAGATATAAACACAGTAATATCACACAAGTAGTCGAACTCGTGGTAGTGATAGTGATGATAGGATATAGCAACGTGAATAGGAATATTGGTTGGAAATTTCGAATGAGGATTTAAAACAATATGGCAAAATCGTTTGATACAGGCATAACATGGATTATACAAAGATATACATATATTTAATCCCAAATATTTAGACATTGGCATCAGACCAAAAGATGAAGAAGCAAGAAAATTGTTATACGGAGATATGTATAAATGGCTAACTAAATTTTTAAGATATAGATTACTAATTATAGGGCCAGTCTTTCCATCTTCCTATAAATTTATCAAGTGAGTAATTGTCATGGTTAGAATTCTTTCTGCAATCGTATCTATGACAATTAACTGCCAAATAAAGTTATAAGCAGATGGAATGGTTGGTCATTATGTTAATAATGATTTTTTTAAGTTATATCTTTTAGTACAAAATTTGCTTGGTTTTAGTTTCTTTAAATAAATATTTTGCACACTGTATTTCTACAATTAGTTTAGTATTCCTCTATTAATTATTTGAGTACTATAATGTATATTATTTAACTGTTTAAAATATGTTTTGAGCAGAATGGTTAAAAGTAGTTAAAATCATCATATTTGTAATCCCTTCAACACTGTTAGCTATGCCACTGCTGTCGATCAATCAGTTAATCAGGAATACCTCAGATACTTCCTATAGCACTACATGGAGCTTTAAACTATTTACATATGAATCCACTTCCAAAAATTAGTCAACCACAGAGTATTAAGGATTCGAGGCCTATTAGTATTTTTCCTGTACTGTCGAAAGGTTTTGAAAAAATCATATCTCTACAAATTAGTAGACATCTTTCTAAACACAACATTCTTCCTGATACTCAATCAAGTTTTAGGCCAGGGTATAGTTGTACTACAGCGCTACTTGATGTAATAGATATCTTAACTTCTACTGATAATAATAAAATGACTGCTGTTATAATGTTGGATTATCCAAAGACTTTCGACACTATAATTCACATTATTTTTTTGGCAGTGCTACATTTTATGCTACATGGTTTTGATGGTAAAGCAATTACTCTTATTGGAAATTATTTATGAATCGGAAGCAACAAATTATTTTGAATAACCAATCATCCACATCTCTTCCAGTTTTAACCGGAGTACCGCAAGGGTCTATTCTTGGCCCACTTTTACATACAATATACACTTGTAATTTTGGTAGTTCATTGCAATTCGGTAAGTATAATTTTTATGCTGATGACACTCAATTGCATTTTAGTTTTCTTTATAATGACGAAAGATTCCTTCTCTGTTATTAGAGTGAAAGATGCTTGCATCCAGAGTTCTGACATTGCAAAGAATCTTGGATCAACTACAGACTGTAATCTAAGATTTAAGAATCACATTTCAAATTCTGTAAAAAAAGCCTTTATGAACTTAAAATTAATTTAAGTCAATTAAAGTCAACGGACTTTATTGGAGAAGTACACTAAAATATTGCTTTGTGAAAGACTAGTGCTATCCCAGTTCAACTACTGCGACTCTGTATATGGGCCCTGTATTGACAAGCACGGATTAAAAAAAAATTCAATTCATACAAATATATTGTTTAAGATTAATATTCGGAATCAGAAAATTTGAATCTGATCTATAGATCATTGGATCAAGCAGAAGTCTTACGTCATAATTTGTTACCAACGTAAATTCGTAACTATTCCAATACTTTCACGCCTAAGAAATGTAAATTATGTTGGTATTACGATTACTACGTTTATATGCATCTTCCAAACGAAAACAATTGTCCATTGTTGTGTATTTTTTACCTTGTTCTTTTACCATGCCAAAATCATTTAGTTTACAATCGAAAAACTTGATAGCCTCTTTAATTAACTATTTTCAGAAAGAGCGTGATAATTCTGAGTCTTTATTACGTTTAACTGCAACACGAGAAGTGAGTCTTAAAATAGAATATTTTTATATCTACAATTCGTTTTGTGATCTGTTTCTAAAAAGTAATATCTGTAAAGGGTAGCTACAGAAAAAGAGCAATTACTGACTTAGACAATAACCAAAGATTCGCATTACGAGATGCTGACATATTTGAAAAGAGTCAGTATCCTTCATTAATTCTATACATGTAACAATGTATTAGTGGCTTTAGCAATTTTTTGCTTCTAGAAATACCGGTTAATTTGGATTCAATTTTGAAATACATAGGCATGATTGCAATAATCGTTACAAGCCTCGAAATACCTTTCAGGAATTATATCATGTTGTTTTACGTTGTTTAAGTATAAATAAGAAGAGGCCAAACAAATTTAGAAGGTATTATAGTGTACCAATGAAGAAAATGGTTTTGTCTTGATAAAGAAAGTTATGTTAGTTAGTTAAAAATTAGGTTTTCTATGGCTGAAGTATATTTACACACCATTTCACAAACACTCCTAACCTAACCTATTTTTGAAAATGAAATGTCAGAAATTATTGGCATTTTCATCCTAACATGTTTACAAAGTAAATCACGTGACTAATGACGTAAGACTTCTGGTTGACCGAATGGTCTATAGTACATTAATTGAGGGAGATTGGCTTAATATGAATAATAGAAGAATTTCACATGCAAGGTGTGTATTTCATAAAATGACAACTACCAAAATACCTTCTTATCTTTATAATAAAATCAAATACTCTGTTAATGTTCATAATTTTAATCTAATAAATAAGAAATTAATTGTCATTCCTTTGCATAAATTACATGCTTTTTAAAAATCTTTTAAATATATTGCAAAAACTTATAACACAACACTGTTGTAGTTTATCACAACACAATATATACCGGTGTCTCTAACCACACATTGTATTTGAGTAATTGCCAATACGTATTTCGGTAACGATGTTACCTTTTTCTCGGCATAAAACCGTCTGTTTTCGGTAACATCGTTACCGAAATACGTATTGGCAATTAGTCAAATACAATGTGTGGTTAGGAGACACCGTTATATATAGTGTTATAAAATATAACCTGATAAATTTAAAAATACGAAATTATGTGTTTTCAGAGCACATCTCCGTCATTTCTTGATGGACAGACAATAATAAATAGGAATATAGAATCTGGGATTAAGTGGAAGACCAGTACGTCAACTATGTTGACAACACTGAACTTCGCCCCTTTTGACACTTTTCTTTTGTTTTCTAGATAATCTGTGACGGTATTTGTTGGTTTTTAGTGTTCAATAAATGACTTCATTATTATTATTAATCCTGAAGTCATTGTTACAATATTGTTCGGCCAATAACATTCCTGAAGTTCTCTAACTGAAATAACGCGAAAAAACATAGAAAATGTATTTTGAAGAGCAGTGATAGTAAAAGTAATCTAGCATCTGGTAATAGTATATTATGTTATTAGGATTAAAAGTGGTGCAGATAGCAGCAAATGCGAGCAAATACAAAAATTGCGAGTAAAACAAAATCACTTTTAATTTGGATGGCACACACTATTTTTTCTCCAACCAAGAAAAATACATATTATGAAAAGTACAAAATATTTAATAATCGACACAACTTGTTGAAATAACGTTATAGAGTTACCGGCTTTTTAATTGATTTGATATAGAATATACTTTTTCTCCTAGGATTAAAAATGTAACCTAGCAACAAACACATTTTTATATTAGTAACAAGAACGTCGACTTTAATAACAAACGACTTTTAAGAGTGTTTGAGAAAAACTAATTTTTAGTGTAAGGATATCAAAGCATTCGAATAGGTGAAGTCACTTGACTAGTTTTCTAGTCAATTATAAGGTAATTGTTAGTTTTAATTCGTAAATATTCATTCTTTAATCAAGTTTAATGAGGAAATGTTATTCAATAAGCATCACATGCGTGGATTGTAATGCGCCACAATAATATTCTGTAGTATTTGAACTATTTACAAACAATGGCGATAGCACATATCAAACGAACTATTGTAAATAAGCTAATCGAGACTATAGACCCTTTGAAACAAACAAACAATAAATACATGTACTTATTATCACAGCGAAAAAGTATAATAATAAGCACTAATGACTTTATAAAAAGAACAATATTTGTATAATTAGTGTAGATCCTATCTATCCAATGAATAAAGCACTTCGTTCACCTTCAGCAATACCTTCAAGCAGTATCATTATTACATAAAAAATAATATTATGTCTACAGTTTATAGACAAACAAAGCAAGTAATAAAAGAAGGGCATTGGAAATCAATATCTACATTTTTATACATACTATAGACAGACCTCTGAAAATCACAAATGATCAATAATTCTTTCAGCATATTCCCTTCTAAATAGTTTTTATTTTAATAAAAGTTATCTGAAATGATGGTTGTATATCAGTATATTATTGTTTATTATAAACAAATAAGATGAGATAGAACCTTGCTCGACGAAAAGCTATTAGTAAATTAGTAGAGCTCAATTTATTGGCAGACAATTATAAACCAAATACACGTGCAGTGTTATCAAGGAAAAGATAAAGTGCGTCATTTTTATTTCTACCTACTTTTTAAAAGATTATTAAATACTATAGTGGGGAAATTTACATCTCAGTTCTTCTTTTTATTTACTTTTAACTAATTTGCATAAAATTGTGAACTTGCAACTTTTTCGATTGATATACCATGGTAATCAGTGCGATTTATGGAAATCTGCTTACTACTACTTAACATACCGTAACTTCAGTGCGTCTAGAATAAACAAAAACAAGTACTGCGTCTAAAATAAACAAAAAAACAGTTCCTGTCAGAATCATTTATTGCATTATTTTTTCTTTATTTGGTGTTGCGTTTTTGGTCTTTATAAAATCATTCGCTTCGTCTTCTGTTTCACAAGCAGGTACCTACAATAAACTTTTAATATCTAATAACAAATGAGTTATGACATCTATACGACGTTCTATACCAAAATATTTCATTGTCAACTTCAGGCTGAATTCAACGGATTACAGGATTTTTTTAAGATTGCTTTCATCTATCAGACAACGTACAGGCCATCAAACGATTTTAAATATCGAAAGGGTAAGGTCAACTATAAGTGGCGGAAGCTATTTTCTAAATTACTTACATATAAAAGTTCGTAGCTCCCTTCACATTACTGGCAAACAGTAATTATTTTTCAAACGCTTTTGTTGCAATTTGAATTTCTCTATAACCAAGCAAAATGAATTATTCGCGAAAACGATTTTCTTTTTTTTTTATTATGTAACGATATTAAAACAAAAGCGCTTCATGCTTAGTTTATATTTTTATATAAGACTAACCAGTGCCAATATGATCTAAAATAGTTAATTTTAGTTTTTAGATAATTTTATGCAACTTTCATTCTAGTGCTTTTTAGAATTTAATAACCAGCAAAAACATAACCTCTGTTGTTTGTGAACAAACCTACTGAAGTAGAATAGCACCTGTTTGAAAGCGGATATTTGAAAATATAACGGAACTCTTTTAACAGAGTAGTACAAATCTATGTTTTACTTTAACAAAGACTAAATAGGTATTAGCAAAAACCATTACCATATCACAATACACACGCAGAAAACAAGAATAAGAAAAACAGAGTAAGTAACAAATGAATAACTGTTTAAATTAATATAAAATTTCCTCTCGACTTTAATAAGCTGAAACGTCAAACTTATTTTTTTTATTATATAGAGCATCACCTCAATTAGTTCACACAACGAAATGAACTCACGTCAGTTAAAATACAACTATTTTATTTACAAAATCCATCATTTAATAATGAAAAACGGACACCGAACGTCTTTTGTTTTATTAAAGCTTCTGTTTCTCATTACTCACCGAGATATACATAGAACGTACTCGCAAAAACAAAAATTGCCAAACAAAAACGTGATAATAAAATTCACAAAACTTAAATAAATAAATAATAAAGATGATTTCGTCATAACTTTCCGGACTCTTTTGATAAATTCCACCGTGGTTAATCAGTGTATCAGAAAGTTTTGCTGGTTGCCATGAAGTGGGCCACGAACTTTTCTATTAGTGCCCAGTAATTTTATGATCGGTATGAAAAAAATGAATAGAAATTACAACGCAGTAAATAAATTAAATGTTCGGGAACAGAGTTTATTGGTCGTTATGATGACACATAGCTCAACCACTGGTGTTGACCCTACGTAGCACTCGTTCATACACACACGGGCTGATAGTAACGGGAAGGCCAACACGTACACACATTAAACTTTTTAATGTATATAAATACTAGTTTCACAATAGACAAATTCCGTCCATTATTGACAAGGCTAGAACCAAAATTACGGACACGGCAGGGCCGAAGGGCGAGTATTGTACGGTATGCGAGTGCCACAAGATGTCTCTCAGAAATTCACATTATTCAGGCCTCAAGGCAAATACCACGGAAAACAAGGGAACATCGGCATAAAACAATTGCTCACCTCTGAAACGCTATCTTCTTCACTTTCTGAAGTATCGGACATAAATCGTCTGCGTTCTGAATATGTATCTGTCTCCGATTTTGCAGGGCTAGAGTTGGATGAATGGGGAGTCGACGACGAGTTCCCTATGTCGTGATGATTAACACTAACTTTTTCTATTTTTGGATTATCTGTCGTAGATCTTTGTGCTACATTCTGCATTTTTGCATTTCATGAAAATAAACGGGGGTATATTTGTTTTTTAAAAAACTTATTAAACTGCACTACACGTAAAAATTACAATACACTCGTTACATTACCGTCACCGCCGCCATTTTCAACTATGGCGAACGCAAAAAACCAAGTTCCGTATAACTGCGCAATGAACTACTACAGACATCTACATGTGGTATGTGGTATTCTCAACACAAATAATATCGACAAAATAGGCAGCGCCAACTTTATTTCCTCATTTAATAATTCAAACTTCCTTTTTTTTAGTTAAAGTGGAACGGATGTTTTTCTATTTTTGCTAATTTCTTCATTAACAGGACGTCTTATGTTTATTATCTTTAAAAATGATATGTAATTAAGTAGAATAGGTACTTCAAAACTTTAATACTTCACATTCTAATATATAGAGCTAATAGGTCGATTACTTCTAAGAAGTACCTAATTAATTATCGATTACCTTCTACAAAAGTAATCCAGTTACTATGCAATCGGGTTGCTTATTAAGAGTAATTAACTACTGAAATCTAGTACTTAAATGAAAATTCAATTACTTTTTAAATTACTATTGACTTTTTATGTTTCAAATAGTAAAGTACTAAGTACTAATTACGAGGCCCGGCTGACAAACTCACAGCTTAAGTCATTAAAACTATCTTGCTCTCAAAATGACTTTCTACGGCTGCCTTCACTTCACTTTTATCAGAAAATTATATCGCCCCCGTAACTCTTTTTTCAAATTCGAAAAAGAAAATAATCACTAGGGTATAGGTCCGGACTGAATCGGGTGCGTTCGATTTCCACGAACCTTATGCCTTTCAGGGCCTGTCTTGCAATATGTACACTTGTACAGTATGTACAGATGAGAGTTCTGCAGAAACAGAGCCCTTCGCGTAACTTCCCCCCCCCCCGTCTTCTTTAATTAGGGGTTTACGAACTAGAATCAGCAAATTCGCATAATACTAATTCATTGAAGTTCCCTTAGGTAGGTAATCTACCAATAAAATCCCTTTTAGGTAGGTAATCTATCAATAAAATCCCTTCGTTATCTCAAAATACGCAGCATACCCAAGCAGCATCTATGTAAGTAGCAGTAAAAGATATTTCTACTATTTATTGGAACTATGTAGTTCCATTATTTCTGAGTAATGTTTAAAGTTTGTGGGACTATATTACCACTTATTATAATTATTTTAAAGCAGTTGCAACTTCAAAGTCGTATTATGATTGTAGCAGTAACTTGCTCGTAGCTACTTTAAAGTTTTTAAAACTTTAGACACTAACAGCTGGTAATCGCTTCCCTGTCCTGCTGGAATTGTTTGCAGGATGTTCAACGCGTCTCCACGCAAAGCCACAGTTAAAGAAACGGCCTTTTCCTTGCCTGTCCATCCGTTGGCCCCAGCGGCTGCCTCAAATTGTTTATAGTAGGAGGACCAAGATATCTTTCCATCGAACGTGGGTGGTTTCACATTTATCCCTGCGGCAGGGCCCCTTTCTTCCTTAATTTGTTTCTTTACTTCATCAAACGGCCACTCAGACTTTGGGGAAAACCGTAGTTGGGTCATTCTATCTTCGAGCACTTTAGTTGTTACTTCTAGCGACTGCCGACTACCTCGGTTCTGTCAAAATGAAGTCTGACTGGTTTTTTGAGAAACTACATATATTCAATAAATTAACACTGTACCAGATTTCAGCTTTTTCAAATCACTTCTTTACATTGACCTCATTTTGAAGACATGCGACCACCGCATTGGTGCTGATGCAACGCGTCGATCATTACGCTGTCTGACGACTGATTTCCAGTTTTTTATTACATAAACTGCTTAGTCATCAATTTTCAGCTTTTAGAAAACACTTAGATGACACTGCTTCTTTTTTTTTATTTGACGCCTACACTACGGGGGAACCAACATCTAAGGTCATTTGTCCCCCATCTAACATGCAACACGAATACACACATCCATAGTTGAGGTGACGGAATTTTCCAATTAGAAAAATCCCGCCGCCCCAAGTGATATTCGAACCCACGACCCTTGGAACACGAGTGATGCACTAACACCACTCGTCCACCGCCGGCCCTGACACTGCTTCTTGTTACAACTTTCAAACTGCGCTGACACCGACTGCCCTCATATCCGAGTTTCTTTTGTGTAGGATATTTATTTACGCCCTAAATATAAGCTAATATTAAAATATTAGCCTTTACAAAACTCTTACACTTTTTGGTCGTCAGTTCTTGGGCTATATATTTCTCAGTTGTTGGTGGTAGTTGGATTTGGGTTATTTTCTCTTCTACCATTTTTATTATCCTATCTGGTTCCGCCAATTTACCCTCAAACATTCTTAACGCGCTGGCATTCTCAAAAAATTCTTCGAAAACTTTTTCTTCCAACGCTTTGACATTTTCCAGCAATTCTTCTTTAAGTATTCTGGGATTTCCCAGTAGTTATTCCTTTAGCATTCTAGAATTTTCCTCGGCCTTTTTTCCAGCAGTTCTGCCTTTAGCCTTCTAGAATTTTCTTCGGATTTTTGGAGTAATACTTCCTTTACCATTCTAGAATTTTCTTCGTACTTTCTAGAACTTTCCAGTAATTCTTCCTTTAACATTCTAGAATTTTCTTCCATTTTACTTAACAACACGTTAGTATTATTTGCGGGTCCAGGTATTTCAAAGCGGAAAGTTTCGGCGTCCTCGTTATGTTCTAGAAACCATTCTTTTAGCCGATTTATTAAAACAACTTTCTTTCCATTAATATCCAAGTCTCTTTCTTCAAGTTCCCTTTTTAAGTCTATTACTTTGAGTTCATTTAACAATTTCGTCGCCATTCTGATTATTCGTTGGGATTGTGTTTAGCACTAAAAGTTTATTCTCACAGCACTTTATTTATTACGCAATTTTATTTATTTTTTTTACATCCCGACACTTGACAACACTGTAACGTTCTTTTTAAAAACATAACAAAAATGCTGTTTAATCGTCTATTAACAAGAGAAATATTATTTACATTCACTAATTTAATCTTAACTAATTATTTAACACTATAATTATAAACTGTTAACGAACTTAAATGCTAGATATTTAAAAACTTATTTAAAGACTATTTATTTATTATTACAACATTTATTAAACATTTATTTATTCACTAATATTTGGCTACTAATTACACAAAGAACATTTATTCAATTAACCGGTTGAACACTAATTGATTCTCTTCTATCCGCGACGACGATTTATATCTCCCATATAAACGTTCTAGAAAACGTTGGAACATACTCGTGTATTCAGTAGGTCACCGACGGACGACCAAAAAAAACACTTATCGCGACGAGCGTGTAACTTGAAAAGTCTAAACCTTTTCAACACTGCTTCCAAATCACTGTCATGGTGCTCAAAGATGTCTGACAACACTAGAATGTCATCCACATACACAAACACGGCAATGTCTTTTAGTCCAGCGCGAAATTGTAATTATAAACTGTTAACGAACTTAAATGCTAGATATTTAAAAACTTATTTAAAGACTATTTATTTATTATTACAACATTTACTAAACATGTATTTATTCACTAATATTTGGCTACTAATTACACAAAGAACATTTATTCAATTCACCGGTTGGACACTAATTGATTCTCTTCTATCCGCGACGACGGGGATTTATATCTCCCATATAAACGTTCTAAAAAACGTTGGAACATACTCGTGTATTGTACCAGGACCCGTCGAGGTGTCATATATCTCGAATCTTCTAGTATGTTCTTGGCGGCGTACAGGGGTTTTCCCATTCGTTACAATAGTAATCCATTTTGTGACACGATCGCAGCATTAGTATGTAAAAAAGGATGTTTGTTAAGTTAAAAGAGCAAGAGAGAGCAATCACACGACACGTTGTGTCAAAGAGAAAAGAAGTTTCACGAAAGTAGCAATTACTACGTCGCCACGTTCCCGCTACGTAGCCTAAACGTAACCGAACCGTAGCTGGACACGTTTCACAGAGGTTACTGCAACTGTTACGTATTTGCCACACAAAAATTGTTCCTCATTTTGGTTCCAGGTACGTACCAATTACGTGCTTGTGACTAGTGGCAAAAAATCTAATAGTTCCACCGGTAGTTGCTGGTCGCATACGCCATTGCTATACGCAACGCGCAATAGGTTTATTCATATTTAAATGTTGGTAAAGAATTTCACCAACACGTTCATTGCTAATTTACAGTTCTTCAGTTCTCTGCTACAATTTTATTTTTCGGTCGCCCAGTGCCATTTTCTAAATTTTTTCAATGCTTTCTACAGTCACTCTCACTATACTGTAGTCTTCGCAGGACCACCGGCCTTTTTTAAATAAGTGTGATCCCTTTTTTATAGGAAGGGCCGGACTCTACATAAACAGTTGATACTTCATTAAAAATCACCTTCGGTGTTTTCCCCTTTTTCACAAGGTACTTATTACAGCACGATGCTCAAGATTTTATGATTTCTTAGATTCACTTGACACTTGTTTACGCTTTATTAACTGTTGTATCACTTGATGAAGTCAAGTTATCAACGTGAATTTCTGCCTTGCAAAGCAGGGCAGTAGCTGTTATAGGCTCGTTATGCCTCTTCAGCCCTGTGGAGTAGAAACATGGTATGTTTAGAGCGATACTTTTGTGGTTCCGAAACTCCCAAATGCATGGAAACCCGCCGAGGTCAGCAAAGGCGATGATAGTCACGGGTGAAGGCGTCGGCTGGCTGGTTGACTAGTTACAGCTAAGAAGGAAACAGCATGAGGAGACCATCGCTCCCCAAAGGGAGACGGCGGCCAAGAACTTCACCCCCCGCGAATCTACGCCGCTCTGTGGAGGGGGTCTCCTAGAACACCTGAAACAAAAACAGAAAACGGCAATAAATATAGGTAGGGATTAAAGTAGTAGTAAGATGTAACAATAAATGTTGTGAGCTATAGCGTTGTAGCATGGAATTGATTTAGAATTAGAATAGTGATTTGAGTTAAGATAAATCAAAATTTATAAATCCATGTCCGAGCATAAAGAAAATTAGAGAGCCATAGTTTAGACTTTTTAAATGAAATGAAAATTACACATTTCGCACAGTCTAGTAACAATGAAAATAACTCATTGCTCACAATCTCCAAACTGAACGGAAATCACTAAATCTCATCGCACGATCAGTAGTTCTATTAAAACGCCATAGATGTCAGAACATGCAATATTATAATATTATTCATTATTTGAAATATAAAAGTTATAAATTTTAGATAATGGTTAATTTATTTTGTTTAATTAATGTTTTACATTAAATTATATTTTAAGTGCAAATATATCTAGAAAAATTATCAATCCGGAGGGGTATCAAACACTGGACCGTCTGCTTGCTCAGACAAATCTCCTACCGTTTATCTAGCGAGCAATTTACTATAATTTAGTTATTATTACTATATAAAGTTATTAAAAAATTGTTATTAAATTAACGTAAAAAAAATTAATTTTTTACATTATTACATTGTTAATATAATATTATTCATTATAATTGCTAAATTATAACAAAAACAATGGAAGCTTTTATAATTTGCTACATAATTAACAAGTACAAGCGCGATGGGTAAACTTAAACTCTCTTTCCTTGTCACACACAATACCAGCAAAGCCAGAATATGTTTACATTTCGCTGCAAAAGGGTTAATTGACAAATGAATTGATTATTTATAAAAAAATTACTTTTGAAAACGAGTGCATACGTATAATTGTTTAGCTGTATTAAATAGTAGATTGACCGAAATTACCATTGTCTTTAAAAATTTAGTATTTACTTTTGTCTGTATTACCATACGCGCAAGTTTAATGAGCCTAATTTAAAATAGTACTCTAAATAATTATACTTTTTGCTGTACGGAATTGATACGTTGATTAAATGTTAAAAATTTAAATAAACGATAACCATAATTTTATAAAAATATTTTTGTTAGCATTGGTTTTTATTTTTAATAAATTCTTAAGGGAAGCATTGCTTTCATGGACCGCACGCCACTGATTTTCTCATTTACAAAAAACTGAGTTCAAATAATTTCGGTTGCGGTCTTATTTAGACTGTTATAAGACAAACTTCTGATTTGATGTGGACTACCCTCATGTGTATCAAAATTGATACTTTACAGTATTTTTTTATTGTTGTTTATTGGTGTCTAGATAATTATTCGAATAAATAAATATTCAAAAGCCAGCCTCGGTGGATTAGTGGTTTGCATGTTTGCTTCGTAATCCAAGGATCGCAGGTTGGATCCCCGGCCGAGCTGGTAATTTTTCATAGCGGAGAAAAATTAAAAACATGCCTTCTTCTCGGATAGGAAGTAAAACTGTAGGTCCCGTGTCAATGCGATGTTTGGCACGTTAATAAATCCCTACTGGGGGTGGAATTCCCCCAGATTCTATCTCGATCATTTGTCATATGATCATCATTTGGCCGACCCTACTAGAATTTGATCATAGCAATCGGTGCTATGAGGTACGAAGGATGCTCCGCCATCCTGATTCCTCGCCCAAAAACAAACAAATATGCAAAACTTTCATTTCGGGTATAAATTTATTCGTGAATAACACATTATTCGTGCTCCTGTTTCGAGTATCAAGTTTCGAAAAATGTTAAATAATTTTCACTGATAGGTTCTTGATTTTCTGTTTTCGCTTTACAGGTTGGGCACTTGGGTAGCATACGATGCTTTTTGTTTTATCTAGCAACCTTTCAGGCTGTTCCTTTTCTCTTTTTAACTTTTTGCATTCAGTTTTTGTATGACCAAGATTCTTACAAAACTTACAATGGAGCCTTTGTGTGGAATGGACTCGTTCTTTGCTTTCGGAATTCGCAGTTTTCCTTCCTCCGATAAAGTATTTGGCGGCAATTTAGCCAATAACGCCCTCGCGTTGCAGACAAACACGTCTGAAGTTACTTCTCCTTGTTCGCGGGCAAGCAATTCCCGATAAATCTTGTGCGGGGGCTTCTTAGGGCCGAAAGTGTGACGCAATTTTCTCATGACGCTATTCCAAACTGTCACCGTGTCCTTGACACCCTAATACTACGTGGCAGCAATATCAATCAAAAGCATTGGCAATTCCTTCAACGTGTTTGAATCTGAAAATATTCATGCATTCTTTGTACGTACCGGAAGCATCCAAAAATGCTTCTATATTAGCATCAGTCTTCCCATCAAAACGTGATGTGCACTTGGCAAAAGTACCTCGTGGAGTAGTTGGTGGAATGTTCTGCTGGCCTGTGCCAGGAGTCGATGAAACTATCCTGTTCATTGATTGCAAGAGCGTATTAAACTGTTCGCTTGACACCATGACTGGTGTGGGGTCTGCGGATTTTCTTGATTTTCCGGGTCACTCACATTTTTATCCGTAACACGATTTTCTTGAAGATCCCTACTGTATGCTCTTGTATGGGATCTGCGTGACATAACCTTACCTCGTCAATGTACACCTTGGCTTCCAGAGCGTCTTAGCAACACTTGTTTTTACTACGCGATTCCTACGCGAGAACGCGACGTTGTTCGTTCGAACTGATTCAAATCACTGTTTTAAGCAACTGTTCCACACACTTCGGTAGAGTAATGTATTATTTATTTTTTATATAATGACATACATAAAACTTCATTAAACAAAACAAGCCTTAGCCTAATTTTCAGTTTAACAATACAGTCACTGTAAAAACAACAACACAGAGCTTAATGTTAAATTCAAGATACTTAAGGATTCTTTTACAAAAATTAATTAAAAGAACTAAACTGACAGAACTTTATTATAGTACTTTTTACACGCACAGTACAGCCAACATGTCGAAAAACAAAATATCCCTTAGTGTGAGCAGAATTGGCGGGTAATTTAAACATCCAACACCTCCCCTCAATTCTGCAAGTACTTGCATACTAGATTACATATTATTCATATTATCTTTAAAAACAAAAATAAATCAAGATAGTACAGTAGTACATACATACATATTATCAATACTCAAACTGAAATACAATTAAAATATAAGACTGAACAATTCTAACACAAATTCAAATTATTTCTGTGAAAATTAAATTTTGTTCTATTTAGAGCTTTTGTAAAGATATCAGCAGTCTGATTTTTAGAATTTATATATTTTATTTTTACTTCATTTTTATTTACTAAGTCTTTTATAAAGTGAAATTTAGTGTCTATATGCTTAGTTCTTTTTGTTACAAAAGTACTAGCAATTTTAATAATTGATTGGTTGTCCTCAAAAACTACTATTTGCAAAGAATCTAAACACAATATTTCTTTAATTAAATTTACCAAAAATTTACTTTCGCAAATACAATCACAAAGACTTATATACTCTTCCTGTGTACTTGAAATAGTAACATCTGATTGTCATTTCGATTTCCAACAAACAATTTTTTTATTAAGCCTAACCATAAATCCGGAAATACTTTTTCGGTCCGACTCATTAGCAAAATCGGCATCTACAAAAGAATCAACTGTAATTTCTGACTCATTAGACTTTTTAAAATTTAGAGTAAGATCTTTGATGTATTTGAAGTATTTTAAAACGGCTTTTAACTGATACCAAATTTGTTTACTGTAATTGTTTTGAAATCTGCTAAACAAATTTACCGCATAGCAAATATCTGGCCTAGAGCCAAGCATTATATACATTAGATTTCCTAACAATTCCTTGTATGGCACATCATCGTTATACAAATCACTATTTACATTTTCAATTTTCCATACTTTAGGAATTACAGGTATACTACTAGGTTTGCATTCAGTCATTCCGAATTTTGAGATAACTTTGTCAATTAAATGTTTTTGCGATACAGTGATACAATGATCTTTAATTTCTATTTCTAATCCTAAAAATCTAATTGTTTTATACGTACTTTTGATTAAACTCATTTTAAAATATTTAGAAAGATTACTTATTATTTTAGTTAAATTTTCAAAATTATCAGACATTAAAATCAAATCATCAACCCAAATTAATATAAAAATGTTATCTTTAAAATGAATGCATGGATCTACCATTGACCTTGTAAATTCAAGACCAACCAGATGTTCATTCAGACGATCATTCCAACACTTCGGCGACTGGGGCAGTCCGTACAAGGATTTCTTCAATTTACATACATAACCGGGTGGACAGTTCTGAAGACCTTTTAGAGGATACATATACACTGGGTTTTTTAGGTTGCCGTATAAAAAAGCAGTTTTTACATCCAGCTGAACAATGTGTAAATTTTCTTCTGCAGCGATAGCTAGTAGCGTTCGGAGTGATACCATCCTTGCCACGGGAGCATAGACTTCTTCACCTATGGTATTTACTTGAAAACCTCGTGCAACTAGACGGGTTTTCTTTTCAGATTCTTCAGATTGCTTTATTCTGAATACCCTCCTTGAATCGATAACTTTTTTATTTTTAGGTTTTGGAACTAATTCCCACGTATTATTTTCTTCTAATGATTGAAGTTCTTGCTGGATAGCCTTTTCCCATCCATTGCCTTGTTGTATAGCTTCTTCAAAAGTGGTCGGAGTATCTGTATTGCTCTCTGGAGCAGACTGTAAATATCTCAGACAAGTAACAAAAAAAAATTAAATCTTTTACCCGTGTTACGTTAGCAATAAATTTCATCCATAAATTTTTTTTTAGTTTTCCAATTATATTTTTTAATCCGTAAACCGCTTTATCAAACACACAGAACAAATGGAAAAACTATAAATTATCTCAATAAACTAGTAAAAAAAGCAAGTAATCTACTCAATGAACATGCTATATGTAATACTTTAATGCCCCGTAAAAGCGTCATGGAAACCATGTTTGCCAACTTCTACGGAAAATTTCTTATCACTGCCATAAAGTACACTAAATCTCCTCAAACATATGTGAAAATTACGAGGAAGTTATTTTTTGCAGCTTGGAAAAATCACTTTGCAACTGAATGACTAGACCGTTCGCGTAATACAACATGACCACAAACATTGTCTATGGATGGAGTGTTTGCCAATTTTTATGGAAGTTTTTATATCACAACTTAAAGTACACTAAATTTCCTCAAACATATGTGAAAATCACGGGGAAGTTATTTTTTGTAACTTGGAAAAATGATTTTGAAATTGAATGACTAGATCCTTAGCGTAATACAACATGAGTACAAACATTGTCTATGGATGGCATGTTTGCCAATTTAAATGGCAGTTTTTTTTATCACAACCTTAAAGCACACTAGATTTCCTCAAACATATGTGAAAATTACGAGGAAGTTATTTTTTGTAGCTTGGAAAAATCACTTTGAATCTGAATGACTAGACCGTTTGCGTAATACATGACCACAAATTTTTTATTAATTCCTCAAAACTTACAGTAATGCAGATACGGCGACCTTTATCCTTAACAGGGCAGAATAGTAAAATATAATATAAGTAATATTAATAAGTTATTAAAGATTTTTGATTAGGTGATCATTACGGTTTTAGCAATATCTCATGGTTTTTGCTGTGGAGTGGTTTGTTATTAGTTTTTATTTTCTTTTCGTTGACTAGTAGAATTTAATTTTTGTAATAGGTATAAGATTTTCGCTTTTTAGTTTTTGCTTAAGATTAATCTCAAATTTATGTTTGAGTTTTAAATGTTACATAGTATTTGTTTTTTGTTATATATAGGTTTAGAATTGTATTAGTTTCTTATGGCCATACTTAAGATTCAATTTTTTTTATTTGTTGTATAGCACAAAAAATCAACAACACTTGCATAGTATGCATTAGACCAGGGGTCTCCAATCTTTTTAGCCTAAGGGCCACATTGACTCCTCCACTAAGTCCCAAGGGCCAAGACCTAGCTAGCTCATCATACCAACATACTGTAGTTTTGCATTACGCGCAAATTCTTGTATTGGGACTAGTCGGTGAGTGAGATATCTATAGCGAAGGGCGCGGGGGTGGACTCCGCTCCGTTCACAATTTCGGTTGGTACTTACGGGCAAGTGTCAAGGAAATTTCATTGCGGCGGAGGTAGCCCATGCGCGTGCTGTGCGTTATGTATTGTTACGACTACTTACGACCATGCTTAATGTATAGTAGTGACATCTTGCGGAGAGGAGAGAAGTTAAGTGCAGCACGTGGCAAAGCTACCAAGGTTCGTAAATGTCTAAGCAAGCTTAAAAACATAGGTCATCTCATACGCTTCCACTATGCAGTAGCTCGAAAATGGCGGAACATGTTAATTAACATGAAAACAGGAATAATCGACAACTCGACTTGTTTTAGTTGGGTACTAAGCGTTAATTCGACGTTTTAGAAAGCCATGCGCCTCATATGACGATCGTGTTAGCTTCGATAGCAGCCGCACTGCAACTTTTACTAAGCGCAAAAATTGCAGCATTGCTATGACCTGTATATTTCAAAGCTAGCTTTGCATCTACGGACATTGGCAAAGCTACAGTAGTACAGCGCCATCTTGTGGGGAGGGGCGGAATTACGCAAAAACGTCAATTATGCTTGGTTAGTCGAAGTATACAACGCCATCTTGTAACGAGTAGCAGAGCTTAAGCATGTTCTGGAAAAGTTCTGCTGCGTGATCGCTTGTCTGGAAGATTAAAGTTCTTTCGAGAGTTTTTGAATATGTTCTTCGCACCGAGGACACAACATTAATCACAACATAACAGTATCAGGTCCTTTCAACGTGATGCTGACCTGATATCCAGATATTGAAGCAACTGGAAATGTAGTTCGAAAACCGTATACACTCGAAGAAGTTTTTGTACTACGTTGGTATTATACAATTAAATATGAAATGATATCTTCAAAACATGACACACCTACTATAATAAACTCGTTACAAGAATTTCGATATTTCTGTATAAAAAATAATTTAGATTGGCCAGTTTTTAATTCAGATTTCAGTTTAGCAATTACAAATGCCATATGCGAAGCATGGATTCTAATGACGTTGCAAAATTATTCTTACATATTATACGATTCTATATATGTTTCTCTCAAAAATGTGGACAAAATACCTTTTGTAAAAGAAGACATAATTATGTGCTTATGATGTATTACGCGAGCGATCTAGTCATTCAGTTTCAAAATGATTTTTCCAAGCTAGCAAAAATAACTTCCTCGTAATTTTCACATATGCTTGAGGAAATTTAATGTACTTTAAGGCTGTGATAAAAAAACTGACATAAAATTGGCAAACATGCCATCCATAGACAATGTTTGTACTCATGTTGTATTACGCTAAGGATCTAGTCATTCAATTTCAAAATGATTTTTCCAAGTTACAAAAAATAGCTTCCTCGTAATTTTCACATATGTTTGAGAAAATTTAGTGTACTTTAAGGCTGTGATAAAGAAACTGCCATTAAAATTGGCAAACATGCAATCCATAGACAATGATTGTGCTCATGTTGTATTAGGCGAAGGATCTAGTCATTCAATTTCAAAATGATTTTTCCAAGTTACAAAAAATAAGTTCCTCGTAATTTTCACATGTTTGAGGAAATCTAGTGTACTTTAAGGTTGTGATAAAACAACTTCCATAAAAATTGGCAAACACGCCATCCATAGACAATGTTTGTGGTCATGTTGTATTACGCGAACGGTCTAGTCATTCAGCTTCAAAATGATTTTTCCAAGTTACAAAAAATAACTTCCTCGTAATTTTCACATATGTTTGAGGAAATCTAGTATACTTTAAGGCTGTGATAAAGAAACTGCCATTAAAATTGGCAAACATGCCATCCATAGACAATGTTTGTGCTCATGCTGTATTACGCGATGGATCTAGTCATTAAATTTCAAAATGATTTTTCCAAGTTACAAAAAATAACTTCCTCGTAATTTTCACATATGTTTGAGGAAATTTAGTGTACTCTAAGGTTGTGATAAAACAACTTCCATAAAAATTGGCATACACGCCATCCATAGACAATGTTTGTGGTCATGTTGTATTACGCGAACGGTCTAGTCATTCAGTTTCAAAATGATTTTTCGAAGTTACAAAAAATAACTTCCTCGTAATTTTCACATATGTTTGAGGAAATCTAGTATACTTTAAGGCTGTGATAAAGAAACTGCCATTAAAATTGGCAAACATGCCATCCATAGACAATGTTTGTGCTCATGTTGTATTACGCGAAGGATCTAGTCATTCAATTTCAAAATGATTTTTCCAAGTTACAAAAAATAACTTCCTCGTAATTTTCACATATGTTTGAGGAAATTTAGTGTACTTTAAGATTCTGATAAAAAAACTGCCATAAAAATTGGCAAACACGCCATCCATAGACAATGCTTGTGGTCATGTTGTATTACGCGAACGGTCTAGTCATTCAGTTTCAAAGTGATTTTTCCAAGCTACAAAAAATAACTTCCTCGTAATTTTCACATATGCTTGAGGAAATTTAGTGTACTTTAAGGGTGTGATAAAAAAACTGCCATAAAAATTGGCAAACACGCCATCCATAGACAATGTTTGTGGTCATGTTGTATTACGCGAACGGTCTAGTCATTCAGTTTCAAAGTGATTTTTCCAAGCTACAAAAAATAACTTCCTCGTAATTTTCACATATGTTTGAGGAGATTTAGTGTACTTTATGGCAGTGATAAGAAATTTTCCGTAGAAGTTGGCAAACATGGTTTCCATGACGCTTTTACGGGGCATTAAAGTATTACATATAGCATGTTCATTGAGTAGATTACTTGCTTTTTTTACTAGTTTATTGAGACAATTTATAGTTTTTCCATTTGTTCTGTGTGTTTGATAAAGCGGTTAACGGATTTAAAAAAAATAATTGGGAAACTAAACAAAAAAATTATGGATGAAATTTATTGCTAACGTAACACGGGTAAATCTTTTAGGTGTTCGTTTTACTCGATCACTTCTTCTAATATCAAACTGAGTTTCAGGAGACATGAATACTTGTTCATTAATAGTTTCATTTTGTATTTTATCGTGATCAGCCTGATAATCAGTGGAAGTTGATTGCGTGTTATCATCATAGTTTATTTCTTCACCAGAATCTGAATAGGGACATACTATTGATTGTGTCTTTTTTTCATTGAAAACTACACTTTTTGCTGTTACTATTTTTTTATGCACGCTATCCCATAAGCGATATCCATTCGGAGTGTATCCAACCATGATAAGTGTTCTACTCCTAACGTCAAGCTTTCCATGTCTTTCTTCTAATGGGATATGAGCATACGCTATACTTCCAAAGACTTTCATTTTACTCAGGTCATTGTTTCTGTCGTACCATATTTCTGCAGGTACACTTTTATTTTTACTTTGAGCTTACTAGAGCATTTGTAGGTAGGCGATTTATAATATAATTCGAAGTTAAAATGGCCTCTTGCCACATTTCTTTATTCATATTCGAATCAAAAATAAGACATCGAGCCATGTTCAGGAGTTTTCTGTTGAATCGTTCTGAGACCCCATTTTGTTCACTATTTCTTGGAATGTTATATTTTAGTTGTATTCCTTGTTTTCGACAAAAGTTAACAAGTTCGGTTGATTTATATTCTCCGCCACAATCTACTCTGAATCGTGACATTTTTAATGAAAATTTTGCTGACACCATAGCTTCATATTCCCTGAACTTTTCAAAAACTTCACTCCTTTGCCTGATTAAATACACACAAGTAAATCTTGACTAATGGTCTATAAAAGACACATAGTATTTCATTTCATTATACGTTGCTGGGTTGAATGGCCCCGAAACCGACGAATATCCCATTCTTCTGTGTTGCAGATCACTGTTTTCTTCTTTGGTTATTAAAGCAGTACCTCCAAAATTTATTACATAAACATTACCAAATCCTTCGCCTTGAAACGTAAATATTTTAACACCAAAAAATGCCCACATTGGCAAATCCCATTGAAACACTAGAAAATCAAACAAAGCTCCGCGATGGGCGACATTGAAACGTTCGTTATTTTCGTCAACTAAAGTTACTTTATATTCTTACTCAAACTGTACAATTCAAACATAAAAAATACGCCGCACGATGGACGTCTAATAATAACTCATAAAAAACTTCAAATTATTTAATACTTACTGCATAACTCAAAGATTGCACGGACTGTTGAGATCTCTATTATGCAAATTTAAATACAGGTGTGAGTGTTAACCCCAAAAGCTTCTAATTAGATAATGGAAATCAGGAACAAAATAAAAACATGTTGAGCGCCACCAAATTGATAACAAAATCTAGGAATCTCAATTAGGAAATATTCCTCATTTAAAATTGACGTTAGATCAATCAAAAACATATCAATCGATACTACTGAATTTTAATAAAAAGAAAAACAAAACATCAGCAATTTGTTGGGCCAAACCAGTGGCGTGCGGTGAGAATTAGGGAAGCAACGACGATTTTAATTATAATACACCTAGGTACAGGCGCGGATTAACGGGGAGGGAATAATCCCCCCCCAATTTAGAAATAAGTTTACATAGAATAGAAACAAATAATGTTTGTTTAATTATTATTTATTAAAACAATTATTTTTCCAAAGATTTCCCCCTCAAAATACTTCTCTGGATCCGCCCCTGCTAGGTACAATAAAAAACAGTGTTATAATTATTAAGCTTAAAAGTTTTTCAAAGAAGCACTTTTACACTTTATATTTATGGAATTTGTTGACTATCATTCTTTATTTAAAAAAAAACTACTACTACGTATCAATTTTCCGGTCTTTCTTAGCAAAATACCGGTACAGGTTTTAATCTTTGCTGTTAAATTTGAAAGATCTGGTTTTGATCTGCCTTTCTTAATAATTTGTAATTTCTCTCCAAAACTGTATGCGAAAAATTCCTTATTAATAATTTACAAACTGAACAAAAAATCGTCCCTATTCGGCTATATCGAAGGTACTCGAACCTTTCACCGAAGCAGTTGAATTTGCAGTCGTGACGATAATGCAATTTTAAATTTGTATACAGGCAAACTAAATAGAACTATTTGTCTTTAAAAATCCAACTTATAAATTAAAATAATAAAATGCGACAAAATACAGTCTCATTCGCAGGTTTACATTACTTAAGTAACACTAAATCGAACAAATAACCAAATTATAATAAATAAACATTTGGGAACGAAGCACAATAAAAATAACGACCAAATAATGTGAACAGCATTTGTAAGCAGTACTTATATGAAGTGTATGTATCACATTTGAATCGGTATTACCTTGCAACCTTGCAACCGTGCAAGTTTAATGAGCCTAATTTAAAACAGTACTCTAAATAATTATACTTTTTGCTGTACAGAGTTGATATTGAGCTTTAATTTGATAAATATTTCAATTTAAATAAACGATAACCATAATTTTACAAAAGTATTTTTGCTTAGTCAGTCTTAGTGGTCATTGCTTCCATGGACCGCACGCCACTGGGCCAAACCATATCATACGATACATTAATTTGAAATCTGTATATTAAAACATAAAAAGAAAATGTTGAAATAACAACAAAATTAAAAAATACAAAGTTATCATTATCAAAAGTTATCATACAAAAAGTAATTTAAATTTCGGGATCCCAAATAGACATTACAAAAAAACTTAGTTAAAAAATATAATACCTTACATTTTCGATAATCTAACAAAGTTCAAGATTTCTTACTCAAATAACTTCGAACACTAGAAGCACAATATTGACTTTAACTTAATTTTCACAACCAAACTGCTGATATGAAAAAACAATGCAGGAACAATCTTCTGAATTCTGAATCACATTTATTTTATTTTAACGACAAACTTCAATATACGAAAATTTCCAAAAATTTATAATTCTTTATTAGCACTTCTGCACTTTCATAACTGGAAGGATAATTATATTAACTTGAATGCTGCTTGAGGATGGTTATTTTAATTTGTAAATTTAACTGAAATTACTGAATAAATCTCTTCACAATTCTTTCATTAGGATCCGGTAAACTGAATTATTTGCGTTAAATCCATTTGCATTTAAAAACTTGAAACGGCAACTTGAAGCAAGTAGGCTTCCTATACGGTACGATAATACACAAAACTGCGTTAACACAAATAATTATTACTTGTCAAACTGTAACATTAAACACACCGAAAATCATAATAATTTAGCCGCGGGTCTTTCTCTTTTCACGAAGAAGGCACAGGCCTCCCCCGCGTGGCAAACGCCACCTTGCTTGGTTGTGTCTTTAACTTTTTTTCTTAAACTTACTTCGACTGACTGTAAACTAAAAACTATTTCGCGGTGGTATTGATTTTTGAGGAGGGCGAAACTTTAAACAATCCAATAGAAAAGTGGCGGGATATTCATTAGCCAATAAAATATGTTTACGTCATTCTCTTCTAGCAAAATCTCGAAGGATCTTGAGGGGATTCCCTTTTGAATCTATACACACAAAACTGAAGCCAATAACACACAGATGGTGTCTAGACGACCCATTGAAAATTCCTTTTAGCGGTAAATTATTTACTAAAGAAATTGTAACTCGGTACATTTTAACACTGCAAAAGCGGTGCTCTTAAAAGGGAATCTGCAGAATTTTCTAGACACAAATTTTATCGATCTGGGAATGTTTCTTTAAGAGTGATCCTTGATATTTTAACGGACTTATTTTATACAGAATACCAACGTATTTTTAAATCAAGAAGAAATATACAATAATATGCAGGACTGCACTAAGGGTTTTTATCAATTATGCAAACAAAATTGCATTTTTCGGAAGTTAAAAAAATGAACCGTTACAACCTTTCCTAACTTCCTGCCCATTAGAGTCTTGCACTGTTACAACACTATTTCCAAATAACACTTTCATTCCGGTTTTATCCATCTCTTTAACAGACAGTAAGTTGTAATCGAGATCATTACATAAAAGAACATCTTTTAGATTTACTATGAGACCGTTTTCTGTAACAAGTTTCAAGTTTCCACGTTTGATTGCTTTGATGTCTTTACCTCTTTTAGCCACACAAATTAAAAAATCTACACTTTCACATTCAGTTAAATAGGATTTCATTTTAATTGTACAAAGATGGTTTGTACAACCAGAATCGATTACAAAAAATGACTTTCTTGTTTTAAAAGTAATGGCAAAGCAGAATTTTCTTGTTTACTTTGTTCTTCTTCATTCTTTAGCCTTTGATTAGATTGGCCAACATTGTTTTCACACAAAAAAGAAATTTCTCTTTCAGCTTCTTGAGATTTTTCTAAAACTTCTGATGCAATATTTACTTTCTTACTATTTCCATTAAAACTATTATTATTACTGTTGGTGGGGCTGGGACAATTTTTTCTCATATGTCCTCTCTGATTACATCCATGGCATTTAAAAGGGAACGGCTCATATGTTTTATTATTATTATTACTACGATTATCATAATATTTATTGTATCTACTTACTGATTGATTTTCATAATCTCGACGATCTGGGGGCTTATTGTTATACTTTCCGTTATACTCCGTTATACATGTAATTCTCGATGGTGACTGATCATAAGCAATATCAACTGCAGTTGTGACAACTTGATATGAATTTGGCAACGACGCTAATAGTTGAGACACGATTTTTTCTTCATCCATTGTAGCACCACTATATTTTAGTTCAATTATTTTTCTTTCAAAATCTTCAAGGTATGCAGACAAACTCCCACTTCTGTGCCTCATTTCAGCTAGTTCTCGCTTCAGCTCAACTTGAGCAGCCAGCCGCTTTCTTATATAAGTATTTTCCAGGGCTTCAAACATTTGTCTTGCTGTTTTTTTATTCTGAATAACTGACAAAATACTATCGTCTAACCATCTTATGATTATGTCTCTTGTTTTTAAATCTTTATTTTCAAAATCAAATTGGGAAGTTGAAGCATTCTTTACCCCAATTGTTTCCAAGAGATCATTTTGCTCCAGATGAAGCTTAATTCTGAATGACCAATTTGAGAATCCTTTTCCATCAGATGGTTTTATTGAAAGTGTGTTGTTATTTAACTGATGCTATCGCCATTTCCAGCAAGAGATCTAGTGACTTAAATAAATAAATATATGTTTATTCTGCAATTGTGTAATTTACAAAAAAATAAAAAATAAAAAAAGAAATTAGCAGAATGATTAAGTAACAAAACTTATTAGTTTTACATAAAACTATCACTAAAGAGAAAAAAAAATTACAATAATCACAATAACCAGCTGCAAGACAACTATAAATATAATAACAACAAACAGTTTCTTATTTATAAGATTATGTCAATCACAACAATGCAGAACCTCAAGGTGAGGGTTCAGTTTACTACTGGTCTTCCACCCACACCTTGCATTGCAATAAAAAAGAATTTTTTGTTTGTGGTTGTAGAATTATATTAATAGAAATACGAATATCTAGGTATTCATACATCGCATGAAGACTCAAAGATTAAAAAAATATATATAGTAAACAGGAACTCAGTAATAAAAGGAAATCGAAGAAGAGGATAGCGTTAGAATCGCAAGATTGTTAACTAGTTAGGCGTTAGCTGTATATAATAATGCAGTACTCAACTATTGCTGTTTTTGCAGTAAATACAAAAAAAGTCTCCTTTTGAAAGAATTAACTGAAAGCGATTTTAGAGATGGCGGAATGCCATTATAAATCTTTGAAATGTTATAAGTAAAAGACCTTTCAAAAAGAGTCATTCTATGGTTTGGTATTGTCAGTGAACCTCGATGACGAAGGTTTAGGCTATGAACATCGGTCCTGAATCTAATCTTGTTATATAAATAGGGTGGTTGCTTTTCGACAATTACTTTATGAAAGAATGTTGCACTTTGTAGATAGCGTCTATTTTTCATAGAAAGCCATTGAGCATCTGATAACTTATGTGAAATATGATCATATTTAGGAATACCATAAATAAATCTCAAACAAGCAAACTTCCAAAGCGTGTGCAAATTCCACAACAACACTTAGTACTATCACTCACGAATTCCAACCACTTACAAATTCCGCAGTAGTTTAATTAACTAGGGTAAATGCACCGGTTGTCGGCCACTTTCAGTAATTTCTGACTTTGTTTTGGTGTCTCAAAATTATTTTTTAATATTACGATCACTTTGTACCAACACTGCAATTCTTTAACCCTGATAATTTAATAAAAATTATGTGAAATGTTTTGAAAGAGTTTTAGTTACCCTTTAAAGAGAACATTTATAAAAATGTCACTTTTGCCAGTATTGGGCCCTCATGCGCCAATTACCGGCCGAAGCTGATCCAGTTTTCGACAGATAGGCCGAACGAACCCGGGTACCTGGGCACCACTATATATAACTTTGTTTTCAGGAACAATTTTTGGGTTAGGGTAATAGGAATAAAAATGATTCTTAAGTTAGAAAAATAAACAATACCTATATTATGTAAACCATACAAAATGAAATTATGCTTCGCTTGGGTTCAAAAATAAAAACGTACATAAAACTCAGTGTTTTTTGTTAGGAACAGTTGAATAAACTTCTTAGTTGCATACACTTCACATAAAAGTAAATTAGGTAGGTTCCTCCCTACTCTTCTTTGGTATAAAAATAAAATAAATTAAAAGTCTTACTAATGACTATTTATAAGTAAATAAACCCATTCCTTATTTGCACAAATCGCATTTAAACTTCTTTGATGCAGCGACTTCATAATTTAAATCAAGAAAATCGGTGCTTTGGAAATGGTACCAGCTAGTGCAGTAATCACATCCAATATTTTTTTCAAGATCGTCATCTGTGTCACTGATAAGATCGTCTTCACATAAGGCACATTTTTCTCTCTGTTTCTCAATTGTTGTGATAGTTTCGTAAACATTCTCCTTGTTCTTTAGTGTTTGCTTTCCACCCTTTCTCCCACACCTTTTCTTTTTCTCATTATTTCTCACTGTTTGTTTCTGTCCTTTATTGGCTTGCCTTTGCTCTTTCTTCAATTTTGCTGTTTCAATTTTTTTATTTTTTTCTTGTTCTTTCTTTCTTCAAATAGTAGCTTCGCCAGGCTTGACACGATATAGCACTAGGTAACTTTACCGTTGAAGTTTTAGTTTCTGTTTTTTTCAAGACTTTTGGAAAAGATAAATGAACCTCAAAGGGGTCGACATTTTTTTCTAATGATTCATTTGTCGGAAAAATTGCCTTTAGAACTCCTTCCTCGTGATCTGTATTTTCATCTCTAGTCTTCTCAGTGTCGGTGGTCAATGTTTGATTACAGAGGTCTTTACACTTTTCTTTCTCATTTCCTTCTCTATTTTCTGTTGATTTGTCATCAAGATCAAGTAGCATTTGTTTTGTTTCTTCTACTGTTTCGCAGGTCATAGACTTTTCTTCGCTTTTTCTTTCTCTATTTTCTTTTGACTGGTTATCAAGTTGTTTTGATCCTTCTTCTCCTGTTGCTTTATCATCACCAAGTTTCTCTTTTGTTCTTGCTACCGTCTCACCATTAAGTGCCTTCTCTATTGTTTCATTTATGCTATTCTCTTCTGGTTCTTCTATTATATTATCGCTCGGAATTCCAATTTCTGGGTCCGATAAAAGTAGATGCTGAACACTATTTTCTGATTCCATAGCCTCCTGAGATACATCCGGACTATGTAAAATAACATTCTGGAGAGGCAAGATTGTCACGGAGTCTAAAGGAATAGTGGTGCCAACTGTAACTTCCTGGAGTTTCGGTCGCAACTCATTGATTTCATTATAAATAACTTGAACGTTGACACCAAAAGAATATAACTTTACTTCAATTGTTTTATAATCTTTTCAGCAAGTTCCAAATCGGTTATCTTGATATCATCACTAGATGCTTCTGGGGTGGGATCGTCAAGTTTCTGTAGTAATTGTTTCTCTAAAGTGTTTATTACACATTTTGTGTAATCTACATTATCAGGATTTAGAGGAAATAACCCGCATTTGAGAAATCCATTTTTTATCTGATCTGTAGTATTAGTTTCTTGTAATGTTGCTTCAAAAAGAGTGCAGAAATTGAGTTTCGTGACCGAGGAGTTAACATTCTCTGAAATTTTTCCTTTGAGTCGGTTTTGTATATTTGTTCTAGGAACCCCGAACTGACGACTTGCTTCTCTGACACTCATGTTGCTTTCCTGTATTTCGAAAAGTAATTTTTAAGAGGTTGCTTCCTCACTTTTTCGTGTTTTTTCCATCTGTAAAGGAAAACAGAAAGATAAGTTCAAGTCTGTTTTATAATGCGGGCGAAAAAAGGCTCTTTGTCGGCCATCTGAAGTTCATGGATTTTAAATGAGCGGGCGAAAACTGGTATAAGCCTACCTATTTTCGGCCTACGTTTTTTTATGTCTGATTGACCGGCCACCTAATTAACAAAATATCTTGGGAGATAAACTAACAACTTACTAACGAAATCAAAGCTAAACATGCATACTTATGCTATTTTGATATAAAAAGTGCATACTTTTAACGAAGAACAATCTACTTACTATTTTCCAGTAAAGCCTCCACTGCAATTTCTTAACTTTTACCAACACTTTCCAAACCTTCACTTGATGGTCATTTTATGAAATTAAGTTTTAGTTCCAACTATTGCAACTGCCTCATAAGAATTGGTGTGGATGTAGGCAAAAGGTGGCCGAAAAGGGGTATAAAGTTTATTTGGTGAGAAAATAGAAGGTTACTCTATTTTCAACATTTTAATGTAAAAGTGGCCGACAAAAGGTGGTGGCCGATTAACCGGCGCATTCACCCTAATAAAATTAATTCAAACATATCTGGGCCCACAACCTGTTAAATTCAAGATACTTAATATTACTTTTTAAACGCACAGTACAGCCAACATACGGAAAAACAAAACAAAATGTCCCTTAGTATCAGCAGAATGGGTGGGTAATTTAAACATCCAACATCTCTTTCCGCGCGAGAGAACCTTCCACTTCCAACTACCGATTCAGACTAACTACCGCGTCACTCCGTTCGCACCGGACACCCCCTTCTCGACGGATTGACTCGACCTATCCCGAACACAGCTTCGTGCTACAAAACACGATTTTTAGGGTTTTTTGACTAAGTGCTGATAGAACTGTAAATGCATTATTCGATCTAATATAGCTAATCCATAGATAAAATATACTTATAGATAAGAAAGTCACTGTATATATTTCGTTCAAATGAACCGCTCCATCTCGTGGGTCTAGTCACGAACTACATTAATTTTAAATGCAGTCTTCTGTTTTATACTGTAATATTCCTTGTATACGTTATTTAGTGTAAGTTTACGTTCATGTCATTACTAATTTATGACGTCAGACTATGCTCCGTTGCCATATAGAATTGGATATTCCTTGTTTGATCCAACACCTTTGCTGCATATTTTCAGTGTACATTTTTAAAAAGATTATTCTCTTATGAACAATATTACTTTTTTCATCACCATCCAACCCCCCCACCATCCCTTATCTTGGATGGTCATTCTTATAGTATACGAATCCAATTTGTCGTAAGGTAATGGATAAATAACTTCTACTTCCTTCATACATGAATTTGGATTTCAATTTTTTTGACAAACTATTAAGTGATACTTGCTCTCCTGTATCCAAATGTAGTATATCAATTGAAGAGCACAGCCACACACATAACGTCAGGTACTTACTGTTCTTATATATGTATTTCATAAATTTCATTGCTAATATTTGCCTCTACGGAGGATCAATCTCTGTAGTTTGTTTTCGATTTTGTTTCATCTTTGGACTGGAAACTGGAAACAGTCTTAAGATATATTCTCAGTGTTTGAGAAACTCTCTAAAATTCTATTCAGTTAATGTAACTGTAAATACAAAATAGGTAACAAACTATTGTAAACCGAACTTAGAAATAAATTTGACAATACAGCGTGTTGCTTACACAGGTGTACCAACCTGTTTTTCTGTTGCAATAAATGTGTATTTTCTCATTAAATTAACAAATTGCGTTTTGGTTTAAAAACCTATTTGTATTTATTCTATAAATAAATGTATTACTAAATATTAATTACTAAATTAAATTTTATTATTTTCGATAAAGCAAATTCTTCATAAAATTCAATTTTGAAAATTGTTATTTGCACAGTTGGTTGTACTCTTAAGTCTACTACTTTTATATCTATGACGTGAACGTAAACTTAGACTAAACGGTGTATAAAATATAAATTTATTTTATTAAAATGAAAATGTCAATATAATACATTCCTTTTAATAAAATAAATTTAAATTTTACAAGGAATATAATAGAACAAAACAGAAAACTGCTTTTAATATGTTAATAAATTACTATGATTGATACCATAGTTTTGTTTAAGCTTACCTTACCTATTACTGAAACGACATAAGGGTGGCAAGTTACATACCTACATTAAAGATATGGCTTCACACCTAATATCCTTGCTGGACGTGGATACGCAAATAATACTACAAATAATAAAGGACTGTATTCTTGTTTGTACTTAAAATAGAATGTCGATCGGAACAAAACGCACCATGTACTTATAAAACATGTATTGAATTAGATACAATGCAAATAATAATTAGGGGTCTATTCTGTAAGCATTGAGCGAACCGTTCACGAGCGGTTATCGTTGTTTGAAAGGTTTTTCGCTCTAAAGCTATTCTGTAAGCAAACAACCACCGTTATGCACTCGTTAGTGAACAGCGCATGCTTTGAGATCCAACCTTTCACGAACGGTGGCAGATTAGTCGACGTTAGCCAACGTTCGTGTTTATTTTTATAATTATAAAAGAAATTTTATATGTGAAATTGTTGTATTAATTTTATCAGAGTATGTTAAAATGCAAAGTAATTTATTTAATCTAATTGTAAATGAATTTGAAAGAATAAATATATGACGCTAATTAATCTAACCTCAAAAACTTTGTTGAGATGAATCAAGAATTATTAATAGCCGCTTATTAGGAGATAGTAGCAATTATATACTTTGAATAAATTGTTATTTCAGGTAGCACCTACCTCACCAGAGGTGGTCTTAGATGAAAAACCACCTGTAATAAAAATTACAAAAGGATTCTTATTATTAAAAATAATCTCTTAAGAAGGTATAATAATAGTGATAGAATATATCTCAATGAAATGCGAGAAGAAAGATTTACTATTGCAGGTTGATAATTTTACTATTGTTGAGGTATTTTAAACATTTTCAGGAATTTATAAAATTTTCTTACTACATTTGAATAGGGTTCTAAAAAAATAAAAATAATTATAGGTACTCATATTTTTAAATTCTTGAAGTAATTGAGAATTAGTAAACAGTATCTACACTACCTATTAAACTATGTAATTAATTTATGTGTTTCTTTTGTATTTTTTCAATTATGGGTATGCAATTAAAGTTGGTAAGTTTAGTTAAAACCTATATTTCAATCTTCGCCAGGGTTAGATCAACTTTAACATACAACCACTTTAAGTTGTCAATTAATGTATTAAGATTATTATATTAATGCTAATAAACTCCTAACGAAAATCCAAAACGGATCGAAATATACGTTTAAACTAAACTAACTTTAATTGCATACCCAAAAGTGAAACAACACATTAAATAAATAATTAATAAATAAATATTAGTTGTAATTAATTTATTTCATAAAAACCAATTCAAAAAAAAGGACTAACTCATACTTTTAATATTATTAATAATAACTATACAAATAGTACTGTGTTCTCTTCAGCGGGGGTCTTTCTTTTAGGTGTTCTCTTGCACCTAAAATGTACGTTTACTCGCAATTCCTCCAAGAACGATGTATTGTTGCCTTCTCAACTCTTTTGAAATCAATTCAAAACTGCGACATTTTTACAAAATTGGCGCGTTCTCCAGAAATAATAAATATGGCATGCGCAATATATACTTAAAAGGTGAAACTGTATCTATATTAACGGCAAAGATGTATTACCTTTTTAGAAAACGTTAGACAGTCGTTGAGAGTGCGCATAGCTCAACGGTTGGTGTTACAGAATAACCTATCTATCGATTCTCGTTGAAGCTGCCGCTGAGGAAGTCGCTAACGATCGCCGTAACGAACGGCGCCATTCGTGAACGGTTAGTTACAGAATAGACCCCTTAATAAAATGATTGGCGAAGGATCTTCCAAGATAGTCTCAACTAGAGTTCCTCAATGAAAACTTTAACTGTGTTAGTAGAGGGAGATGTCCGGTTCTGGGACCACATCTCCACACCTCGGGTAGGCAACCATGTATACATGCGAGCATATACGTTAATGTATAGTTATTACCATAGAGGGGATGCGATTATTTACGATATAATGCATAACATTATATATTAATTACATAAATCTAATTACCTTAATTAAATTTATTAAATTATTTGTTCTAATTAAAAACGCTTAACGTTATTATCAAAGATTGAAATTAAAAATAACAAAATCAAAGAATTTCGGGTAGTCAACCATATATACATATGAGCTTAATATATAGTTATCATTCGAAATCAGCTACCATTCTCATACAGGTGCGTACAAGAGAAAAATATGAAAGAGGGTTTGAATTAAATGCTATTGTTACGTTCTTTTTAAAATAATAACAAAAGTGCTGGTTAAATCGTTTATTAATAAGAAATATTTATTTACAGACTATGAATTTCTAATACAACATTTATCTTTACATTCACTATTTATTTTGTGATACACAGTTAATGACTTGCTGTTGACTGCCTATTTTTATCGGCGAAGTCGGTTATATACCCTCCTACAAACGTACTAGAAGCCGCTAGAAACTACTATATATTTCTAGAATAAACGCGTCTCGTTCACATGCTTGGTGCGATGAGTCATTCTCTCGAATGCCGTAGAATATTCCATTTGTTGTTCGAGAAGAGGTTCTTTCTTTTTCTCTCTTGTTACACTGCCCCCCTCTTCAAGTCTGTTCTGTCCCAGAATAAGTTTATTCCCTGGTTTCTGTAGAAAGGGTCGTGACGATATCGACAGTCTTCACCTCGACTACACGTTCCATTACGGTAGAAGTAACAGTCTACACTCTTCGTTGGCCTTAATGCGGGCTGTGGATCAAAACTGCAGACGAAGATCTTGACGTCCGTACCTCTAAAGACAACCTCCAACATGTTTCTAACGATTCTCCAATCCAGCTGGTCCCGCCCACAGCCGAGTTTGGGAACTGCTAATTTGTTAATACCCCTGGTAAGCAACTCGATCCTCAAGTTCCATAATGCCCTCCACAAGTCGGCGTAACTCGGTTTCTGGTAGTAAAACTGCTTGGTTACCAAGTAGTAAATGGATCGGTCATGATCAGGCAAGCGTAAGGATTTCCCAACAGAGGGATTTTGTTCTCGAAGTTCATTCAACCGTCCAAATTTATTTCTAAACACTACTGCGATCCCCCTGGACATACGGAGATCCTCGGAGACACAGTGGGCAATGGAATAATCACCAGGGACCCGGAAGAGATCTTGTTGCATCTCAGTCGTGACTCCTAATCGCGCTTTTCTAGTTCCAGAAAACGCAGCCATAAATTCTCTGAAGGTTGGCTGATCATCTCCAGGCCTTACGGTATTGATAGCCACCTCAGCCTCATCTTTCCGATCCGGGACTGCGTCATTATTTCCCTCATAGTGCGCCAGACGATTGGAGTGTATCACCTTTGGTTTCCCTCTTGGCAATTTCTGGATGCGATAAATCAAGTCATTTATTCGTTTCTTCACCTGGTATGGGCCCTCCCAATTCCGCTGTAACTTTGGAGAATAGCCACGACGTCTTTGCGGGTTGTATAACCAGACAAGCTCTCCAGGTTGAAACCCTCCTTCTTGGGCTCTCACATCGTACGTAGCCTTCATCCGGTCACTCGCGATTCGACTATTGTTTCGGGTTCGATCGTGAATATCCTCCAACTTCTTCTTTAAGTTGATGACATAATCATTGCCGGCTACCTCCTGCTCTATAGGTGGAGACCCAAATTCCAAATCACACGGTAACCGTAACTCGCGTTCAAACATCACAGACGCTGGTGACTGACCGGTTGTTTCGTGGACCGATGCACGATAAGCCATCAGGAACAGATGCAGGTATTGGTCCCAGTCTCGTTGATGATCGGAGACAACCTTGGCCAAATATTTGCCCATTGTCCGATTCATGCGTTCTACCATTCCATCGGACTGCGGATGTAACGGTGTGGTCCGAGTCTTGCGAATGCCCAACAATCGACAGACTTCTCCAAAGAGTACAGACTCAAAATTGCGGCCTTGATCCGAATGCAGCTCCATTGGCACTCCGAAGCGACTGAAGAACTCTTTGACTAGTACGTCAGCAACAGTCGCAGCTTCCTGGTTTGGTAGGGCATATGCTTCTGGCCATTTGGTAAAATAGTCCATTGCCACTAAGATGTATTTATTCCCATCGTCGGTTTCGGGAAATGGTCCGGCAATATCTATGGCTATTCTTTCCAGAGGACTACCCACATTGTACTGCCTCATAGGTGCTCTTCGCTTCCCCAAGGGTCCGTTACCCGTGGCACATAGTTCGCATTTACGGCACCACTCTTTCACGTCTTCTTTACAATTGACCCAGTAAAAACGCTCTCTAACTTTCTCCAAAGTCTTCTTCACACCGAAGTGTCCTCCTGAGGCACCGTCATGGAGATGTCGCAATACTGTAGCCACTCGGCTTCTTGGAACCACGAACTGAGACCTAATGGTGGTGCCATCTTCACTCTCCAGTACTCGCTTCAGGAGATCGTCTTCCACCTTCAAGGACTCCCATTGGGCCCAATATGCTTTAAGCGTTCTGTTGAAAGGGCTGACGGCCTCCTAGGCAGGCCTTTCTCCCACGCGCTTCCATTCCAGTACCATTTTTAGTTCGGGATCAGCCTTCTGCTGTCGTTGCAATTCTTCCGGCAACCAATTGTCGTTGACGATGGTAGTTCTTAATACTTGGCAAACCCTCTCTTCCAAGCGAGAGCAATGACGGCAATCCGTTGGACAGGGTCTTCTTGAAAGAGCATCGGCATTTCGATGACTAGTGCCCGCTCGATGTTCTGTGTCAAAGTCGTATCCTTGTAGTCGCTCGATCCACCTTGCGACCTGGCCTTCAGGATTACGGAATTGTAGAAGCCATTTCAACGCTGCATGGTTCGTCCTCAATAAAAACTTCCGTCCGTACAAGTATTTGTAGAAGTGCTCAACGGACTTCACGACGGCCAATAGTTCTTTTCTGGTCACACAATAATTCCTTTCGGCTTTCGACAAAACCTTACTAAAATAGCCGATGACCTTTTCTTGTCCATCCTGTACCTGAGAAAGTACACCCCCAATGGCCAGATTACTTGCATCTGTGTCAAGTATGAATTTCCCTTCTGTCCGTGGATAGCTCAATATTGGTGCTGTTGTCAAGGCACGCTTCAACTGTTGGAAAGCCGTTTCGCACTCTCCGCTCCAAACATACTCGCGCCCATCTTCAGTTAACCTTGTTAGAGGCTTCGCTATATTGGCAAACCCAGGAACGAAACGCCTGTAGTAGGTACACAATCCAAGAAAACTACGAACTTGGTGTTTATCTTTTGGGGTTGGCCACTCTTGGACTGCACGGATTTTATCGGGGTCAGCTGCCACTCCATTTTGTGATACGACATGCCCGAGATATTTCACCTCCCTCCGGAATATGTGGCACTTTTTCGGACTCAATTTCAGATTAGCTGTACACAGTCTCCGGAACACTTCCTCCAGATTTTTCAGATGTTCACTGAATGATCTTCCAACTACGATCACGTCATCCAGATAGACCAGGCAAGTCTTCCACGACAGCCCCCTCAGGATGGTCTCCATTAGACGCTCAAAGGTGGCCGGAGCGTTACATAGACCGAATGGCATAACTGTAAACTGCCATAGTCCGGAACCAATAGTGAACGCAGTCTTCTCTCGGTCTTCAGGTTCCATTTCAACTTGCCAATAACCACTCTTTAAGTCCAAAGTCGAAAACCATCGTGAACCAGACAGGGTATCTAACGTGTCGTCGATGCGTGGTAAGGGATAGCTGTCTTTCTTGGTCACGTTATTGAGCTGCCGATAGTCCACACAAAATCTCGTTGACCCGTCCTTCTTACTGACCAGGACCACCGGTGATGCCCATGGACTGCTGGATGGCTCGATGACCCCTTGTTCTTCCATATCGGTAATAATCTTCTCGGCTTCTGCTCGCCTTGCTGGAGGTAGACGCCTCGGCTGCTGACGGACAGGCATAGAGTTGCCTGTATTGATTTTATGTTTTACTATATCTGTTCGTCCCTTCTGGCTATCGTCAAGAGCGAAGATATCTTGGTATCGGTGAACCAAACCCTGTACCTCTTTCACTTCCGTTCTGTTAAGGTCTTCGCACGAACTAGTAACCATACCCACTAATTTACCACCATGGTCTTTGGGCGCTGGTTTTGGAACATCAGCCATACACCTGGCTACTCGGAATACTGGCACACACTGTCCCACAAGGGTACTCTTCTTCAATGTCACCGGATCCACATTAACGTTCATAATTCTCACCGGTACTATCTTTCCAACCTTGATCAGCGCTTTTCCCACCAGTATGCCACTATGGATCTTCTTATCACAGACAGGCTCCATCATTCGCACACATCCTACCCGAAGATCTCCATCCAAACCTGCCTCGACAACCATCTCGCTTTGACCCGGCAATATCACATCTTCAGTCAGCAAAACCCTTACAACCGGATCTTCTCGTGGGTGCAACGGAAGTTCTTCGTTACCGACCTTCAAAACACCCTCTTTCAAATCCAACGTAAAACCAAATTTTCTCAGGAGGTCCATTCCCAAGATGAAGTCATCAGTGATATCGGCTACCAGCACCTCATGTTCACGTTCTTCACTTCCAATGCCAATCTTCATCTTCACCACTCCGCGTGTTGGTATTACTTCACCTGTTGCTGTACGGAGTTGAGTAGTTGTCGGTAACAATTTAATATTTGATTGTAGAACATCAGGGCGTACGATGGATTTTGTCGCTCCCATATCAATAAGTAGTGGAACAGTTCGGTTAGCAATCTTTCCATCTACAAACAAACTGCCGTTACTATTCTTTGATGTTACGGCATGGATCGTGATCTCCGGGGCATCTTTACTCGCAGTCAACGTTCGCCCCCTCTTGTCAACCCCTTTTAACTTTTCCGACGGTTGTACTTTTCTTATTTTGGGACAACGGCGTTCTACATGTCCTTGTTCGCCGCAATTCCAACAACGAGGCCCTCGAACTTCTTGATGATTCTTCTTACGGCTTTCTTCCTTCCGAAGAACTCTCAGTACTAACTCCTCTAGGTGATCCTTAGAACCTTCTTCTTCTTCCACAACGCTCGAACACGCCCGTGACCTCGGGACGCTTGTTTTGCAGCTTCAAATTCTAAGGCGTGAGCAAGCGCATCATCAGTTGTTCTTGGTCGTGCCAGCCTCAATGATTGTTGTGTTTCCCCGTCTCTTAACCCATCACTGAAGGTCTGCACAGCCAGTTGTCCCAGAAATGAATAGGGTGCCGTAGGGTACGCCAATCGGACAAGCCGCGCAACATCGGCTTCAAACTCCTGCAGGCTTTCTCCATTCTTCTGGATACGATTCTTCACTTGCGCGTGATACACTTGTTGAAGATGCGCGTCTCCATATCTCATCTCCAATCTAGACACTAACAATTGGTAATCATTTTCCTGTCCTGCTGGGATTGTTTGCAGGACGTTCAACGCGTCTCCACGCAAAGCCACAGTTAAAGAAACGGCCTTTTCCTTGCCTGTCCATCCGTTGGCCCCAGCGGCCGCCTCAAATTGTTTGTAGTAGGTGGACCAAGGTATCTTTCCATCGAACGTGGGTGGTTTTACTTTTATCCCTACGGCAGGAACCTTTTCTTCTTTAAATTGTTTCTTTACTTCATGAAACGGCCACTCAGAAGTTGAGGGAAACCGTAGTTGCCTCATTCTATCTTCCAGCATTTCGGTCATATCGTCTTCCTTAGTTGTTGGTGGTAATTGCATTTGGTATATTTTGTCTTCTACCATCTTTATTACCCTATCATGTTCCGCCAATCTACCTTCCAACAGTCCTAACGCGCTGGCATTCTCAAAAAATTCTTCGAAAACTTTGTCTTCCAACGCTTTGACATTTTCCAGCAATTCTTCTTTAAGCCTTCTAGAACTTTCTTCAGACTTTTCTAGTAATTCTTCTTTAAGCGTTCTAGAGTTTTCCAGTAAATCTTCTTTAAGCATTTTAGAATTTTCAAAAACTCTTTCTTCCAGTGCTTTAGTATTTTTAAGTAATTCTTCTTTTAAAATTCTAGAATTCTCTTCGGACTTTCTAGCATTTTCTTCCATTTTACTTAATAACAAATTAGTATCAATTGCGGGTCCAGGTATTTCAAAGAGGAAACTTTCAGGGTCTTCTTGCTGCTCCAAAAGCCATTCTCTTAGCCGATTTATTAACACACTTTTAAGGCCCGTTGTGTCTAAATCTCGTTCTTCAAGTTCGTGGTTTAAGTCTATTACTTTGAGATCTTTTAATAGTTTCATCACCATTTTAATTGTTTGTTGAAATTATGTTTTAACACCAAAAATTTTATTCTCACAGCACTTTAATTAATTATTACGCGATTTTATTTATTTTAAAACTCCACACCTGACAACACTGTTACGTTCTTTTTAAAATAATAACAAAAGTGCTGGTTAAATCGTTTATTAATAAGAAATATTTATTTACAGACTATGAATTTCTAATACAACATTTATCTTTACATTCACTATTTATTTTGTGATACACAGTTAATGACTTGCTGTTGACTGCCTCTTTTTATCGGCGAAGTCGGTTATATACCCTCCTACAAACGTACTAGAAGCCGCTAGAAACTACTATATATTTCTAGAATAAACGCGTCTCGCTCACATGCTTGGTGCGATGAGTCATTCTCTCGAATGCCGTAGAATATTCCATTTGTTGTTCGAGAAGAGGTTCTTTCTTTTTCTCTCTTGTTACACTATAAATCAGGTCAGGGGTAAATATATCCTAATACTCACCCTGCTTCTACGTTTATGAATCATTTTCATTCCCTTTCTTTATTATTAACATATTACTTTTGATTAACATACGCGGACCAGCGTATACCACGAATACAGGTCAACTCTACATATCACATTATGATTGATGCAGTCACCCGGGGATCATAAAGATTTTATATTGATCTAATTAATTAAATTAATTTAATTCACGATATCATTTGCATATCTCATCTCTCATACTAAGATCCTTCTTAAATGATGTATGCTTTCAAGGATGCCTCAGACATCGTTAAACTTGATTTCATCGAAAGGTTACTGTCAATCACCTGTCGGATTAGCGCGGATCAGCATGCGATACTACCACATATACAGATCAACTCTACATATTATGATTGTTTACATAACTCATCTCTCATTTGTACATTTTTGCTAATTAAATTAATTCACCGTATCATATGCATATCTCATCCCAATAATAATTAATTAACATTTATATTGATAATGAATTCGAATAAATTCCTGAAGACACTCTAAATAGAATACGACTAACAAGGCCCGCATTTAACCGCTATTTTTTCTCTTTTTAGGTTTAACTACATGTAGTACACTCTAACTTTTGTAATATCTTTCAACTACAGACATTTCTAAAATATAAATCTATTAGTCATAACATTTAAAATGTGTAACATAATTAATATGTAAAAACTTGTCATTTCTCATTATTGATTTCACCTCAGTTCTCAGAAGCGGATCTATAAGGATTATCTGTACGCCAACAAGAAACCTCGAGTAAAATGTATTGTTTTATCAATCAAGCCCGACAAATATTTCTTATCATAACATACCATTATGTTCAAAACAATGCAAATATAATTACTTTCAATATAGTCACTTGTTTAGTATTACATATTTCTTCGGAATGAATGCGGATTACATCCTTATCTCATTATCTCTTTAACACAACATATTAAACTGTTAACTAAATATCATAAATGAATATATTCCATATTGAAACCTGTTATGTAATATAAAAATCCTATCTTATTATTCAGCTTGCAGATATTCCCTAATTAGACATCTCTCAAATGTATTGTTTCATACAACGACCGACAAACATTTATTAACCGATTAGCTTCCTTTAAAATTTCTTGAAAGGTGTCCATTATGTTTAAAACAACTATAATTTATTTATTTATAGAGAAAAGGAATATTGCGTAATGCTTTTGTAAATTCAAAACATATTTCAGTAAATATTTATAATTGCTATAGATACATTAAACAGTTTACTTTAACCCTCAGTATTATTATTAATGTTTGAATTACGTACACGTTAATTAATAACCCGGTTTTTCATAGAAGAACATTCCTTAAATATGTGTAGTATATGCAGGTTTGAGATTATTCATGATCCTTTCCAATATTATCGGTTTTACAAAGATGAATCTTTATCAATTATAAATATCTATTATTATTAACTTGATAGAGTCAACATCTAACTTCGGTTTTATAGAATTAAAACGTTTAAATATTGATATTTTAAAATTGTCTTGCGTTTCACGTTTATTACGATAACAATTATTCTGCATCGTTAGGTTCTACACGGATTAACCCTGAGTCAGTTTCAACTTGGATGAAAACATATATTTATCGTTAATGTTTAAATTAAAAACGTATTTGCTAGCTTGATACGTGTACAGGAATAATAGTGTAAAAGTGATTATGAATATTTATACGCGATTGTTTAATTGATTTAATGAAAACCTTATATGGTTATATGTAGTAGGATGATGCGGTATAAAAAAAAATCTATAGTGAATTATTTAAGCATCTATATTAATTCTCGAGAAGCTATTAACCCGACATGATCATTATGAAAGCAAATATAATTACTTTCAATATAGTCACATGTTTAGTTAAAAATTTATTTAAAATTTACAGCAAAGGAATTTTAAGCAGCAGATTTCTTAAAACATTGCTAGCTTGATACGTGTACTGGAATAATAATGTAAAAAGTGTTTATAAATATTTATATGCGATTGTTTAATTGATTTAATGAAAACCTTATACGGTTATATGTAATAGGAATTAACTACATATCATAAATGATTATATTCGATATTGAAACCCGTTATGTAATATAAAAATCCTATCTTATTATTCAGCTTGCAGATTTTCCCTAATTAGACATCTCTCAAATGTATTGTTTCATACAACGACCGACAAACATTTATTAACCGATTAGCTTCCTTTTGAAATTTCTTGAAAGGTGTCCATTATGTTTAAAACAACTATAATTTATTTATTTATAGAGAAAAGGAATATTGCGTAATGCTTTTGTAAATTCAAAACATATTTCAGTAAATATTTATAATTGCTATAGATACATTAAACAGTTTACTTCAACCCTCAGTATTATTATTAATGTTTGAATTACGTACACGTTAATTAATAATCCGGTTTTTCGTAAAAGAACATTCCTTAAATATGTGTAGTATATGCAGGTTTGAGATTATTCATGATCCTTTCCAATATTATCGGTTTTACAAAGATGAATCTTTATCAATTATAAATATCTATTATTATTAACTTGATAGAGTCAACATCTAACTTCGGTTTTATAGAATTACAACGTTTAAATATTGATATTTTAAAATTGTCTTGCGTTTCACGTTTATTACGATAACAATTATTCTGCATCGTTAGGTTCTACACGGATTAACCCTGAGTCAGTTTCAACTTGGATGAAAACATATATTTATCGTTAATGTTTAAATTAAAAACGTATTTGCTAGCTTGATACGTGTACAGGAATAATAGTGTAAAAGTGATTATGAATATTTATACGCGATTGTTTAATTGATTTAATGAAAACCTTATATGGTTATATGTAGTAGGATGATGCGGTATAAGAACATCTATAGTGAATTATTTAAGCATCTATATTAATTCATGAGAAGCTATTAACCCGACATGATCATTATGAAAGCAAATATAATTACTTTCAATATAGTCACATGTTTAGTTAAAAATTTATTTAAAATTTACAGCAAAGGAATTTTAAGCAGCAGATTTCTTAAAACATTGCTAGCTTGATACGTGTACTGGAATAATAATGTAAAAAGTGTTTAGAAATATTTATATGCGATTGTTTAATTGATTTAATGAAAACCTTATACGGTTATATGTACATAAACGCGTTGTTAGTGTAAGCTATTAAAAAGATAGTAGCCATATTGAAATTAATATCAAGTCTAGCGTTTTACAAGAAACGGTTATTATCTAATTGCTATCATACACGGATTAAACTAAACTATATATTAAGAAATATTAATTACGGCTTTTATAGCATCTTACAGGAAAAAAGATTACATTCAATCAAGATTATAACATATATTATTAACTAGATATCATAAACAAATATATTATTATTATACCGAAGGTAGAGTAAAGTCATGAGGATATCCATCGTTTGACTAATGTCTATTTATTAAAACAAATAAGTTATGAAATGAAGCAGAGAGTCTATTCAATGTACAATGCTAATACTTTTATGATTTTTCTAACCTATAGATCTGCAGTTAAAAACTCAAGCCTGCTAAATGCTCACAATTCACTTACCCTATCATCATCATATCGTACAATACAAACATTCCATATTATTATTAAAATTTTATAAATAAAACGATAAAACAAAATTATAGTTTTTCACCTATTTCTATGTTAACCGTATTCATCTTATATGAAAGCACGTACGGTAGCAAGATCTAGAATGCTCCTACCCCCTCAGAAGTGAAAGGCTTCAACAACTTCAGATCAGCAAACTGAAAAACTTGATAGAGTTAGCATCTAACTCAGAATGTCATACAGAGCTATCAACTAAATCCTATACAAGTATTCTAACTAGACAATAAAGGTTTACTGAGATTATATACCTTATAATATAGCAATAGAATTTTTCTAAATTTTATTCTTTAAGTTTTATTTAAATAAATTTTAGGATTCAAAAGCATTTTCCTATTATTATTAATGTATATAGACCGTAGCTACATCGAAGTCGCATGAGTTGTTACCGACTCTTTAACAAGCATATGCTACAATTCTCTAATTTTCTAGTTTCTAGACATAATGTAGTTTTGAATAGATTTTAGCCTTTTCGTTATATCTACTACCTTGTAAACTGTTTCTACATATGTGTTCTTATTGTTTATACATCATATAGACATTCGTCGCCATATTTAAACGTTGTTTTACAATATATCATACATTTTCAATAGCTTCGAAATACGCAGATATGTAATAATATACTATATACTCTTGTAGGATATTCATCGTATCTATAGTAAACTCGTATGATTAATAATAATCTGTAACCATTTTCGATACCTTCGAAATATAAGTCTATAACATATGTTTGTAATACGTCTTTATAACTTTGAAACACAGGGTAGTTACCTCTTGCAATATCTACATTTATGAGAACCCTGAAGACAACCCGGAGAAATGAATCATATAAATATTTTACTTTTTATTGAAACGACAACTTTGCATACTAATATATGAAAATAATATAATGTATATCGCCTGATAAATAAAATTGAAATTATTCTTATTCTTTTACAATGAAATGTGTTTTGAAAAACACGAAGAAACGTTATGTATATTAATGCAGGAGTTCTGTTAACGCATTCGTTATTTAGAGATTCACTTATAAGTACACTATCTCTTTAGCTGATTCAATAAAAATCTCGTTATTTTTAAAATTCCTAACAAGGGTTCAGGGTTATTTATCTGTTTTAGAATATTCAAAGACAATATATGTATAAATTATCGTGAGACTCCTGCTCTATATAAAACGCCATATATAAAATTAGAGATAAAAATTTATCCTGTGTATTGGTGAAAACTCAAATATTCACGGAAATATAACAATCGGTACATATGACGATACTAATCAGTCTGACGCGGAATATATATTTTATATTATACAAATCAAAGACAATATATGTATAAATTATCGTGAGACTCCTGCTCTATATAAAACGCCATATATAAAATTAGAGATAAAAATTTATCCTGTGTATTGGTGAAAAAATTGGTGAAAGTTAAAAAACAAGCAGCATCATCCTCTTCAGATACAGATGAGGAAGAAGAAGAATCTAATAAAACTCAGGATCTCCCTACTCATTACGGTATGTTAATAGCTAACGCTGTCGGAAACAAAAATATAGATAGAACTAGATTCGGTATTAGATATAAAATTGATCAAGACGCGTGGACATTTGCATCTTCCCCTGTGACTATGCGTGATACAAACATCATAATTAAAAACAAAGTTTTCGAAGTAACACCCAGTCTGTTTGACTTACTCACGTTTAGAGAATTAGAATCTACACCATCGCAAGATGATATCAATAATTATATGCAGATAATAGCCCTTACTAATGCGCATAAGAAATCCTATAGACCACACGGTAAACTAACAGCTGTTAAACATTGGAAGTATGATTATATAATTAAACCGAACTTACCCAGAATCAAAGGTTTAGGCATTAGACTATAATCACCATCGTCAAATTTAAAAAAATTAAGCGATTGCAAAGTCGAATACGTCTACTGGAATAAGACTAACGAGCTAGTCGACAGGCTACGATTGTTATAAGCTGTAAATAAAGCCGGTAACAGTAGTTCTCTGAATGAAAACGAAATAATTTCAATTATTTCCGAGTTAAAAGAAGAAGGTATTATAGAATAAAAGATTTCATCGCGGTTGTAAGTAGTCAGTTCGTTACCATTATCATTCGCAGTATGACTGCTACTATAGATTTGTTCGGACGTTCAATAGTTGGAGATGCTGTAACAGTTCCAGGTCCTCCCGGGGTAGGATTTAAGCTAACAGAAGATCATAATTTCGATTTAGAAAACAAAAGAATTACAAACGCAGGCCACTCTATTAATGATTCAGATCTGGTAACAAAGAAACATGCTTTAATACTATAAAATAAAACTATTGACTGTAAGAAACGAAGATTAATCAATTTAGCGTGGCCTGCGTTTGTAATTCTTTTGTTTTCTAAATCGAAATTGTGATCTTCTGTTAGCTTAAATCCTACCCCGGGAGAACCTGGAACTGTTACAGCATCTCCAACTATTGAACGTCCGAACAAATCTATAGTAGCATTCATACTGCGAATGATAATGGTAACGAACTGACTACTTACAACCGCGATGAAATCTTTTATTCTATAATACCTTCTTCTTTTAACTCGGAAATAATTGAAATTATTTCGTTTTCATTCAGAGAACTACTGTTACCGGCTTCATTTACAGCATATAATAATCGTAGCCTGTCGACTAGCTGGTTAGTCTTATTCCAGTAGACGTATTCGACTTTGCAATCGCTTAATTTTTTAAAATTTGACGATGGTGATTATATTCTAATGCCTAAACCTTTGATTCTGGGTAAGTTCGCTTTAATTATATAATCATACTTCCAATGTTTAACAGCTGTTAGTTTACCGTGTGGTCTATAGGATTTCTTATGCGCATTAGTAAGGGATATTATCTGCATATAATTATTGATATCATCTTGCGATGGTGTAGACTCTAATTCTCTAAACGTGAGTAAGTCAAACAGACTGGATGTTGCTTCGAAAACGTTGTTTTTAATTATGATGTTTGTATCACGCATAGTCACAGGGGAAGATGCAAATGTCCACGCGTCTTGATCAATTTTATATCTAATACCGAATCTAGTTCTATCTATATTTTTGTTTCCGACAGCGTTAGCTATTAACATACCGTAATGAGTAGGGAGATCCTGAGTTTTATTAGATTCTTCTTCTTCTTCCTCATCTGTATCTGAAGAGGATGATGCTGCTTGTTTTTTAACTTTCAAACAGGGGAATGTAACTAGCAGTAGTAGTAGTAGTAGCAGCAGATGGTTGTGTTTTAATTTTCAATATGGGAACGTTAACTGATTCGGCAATAGTTTCCAAAGGAGATATAACCTGTTTATGAGTATCACGATAAATACGTTCTGCTTCTGCTCTATCACGACGAAACCTCACCCTTCTCCCTTCACCCTTCACCCTTCACCCTTCACCCTTAACCCTTCATGCTTCAACCTTAACCCTTAACCTTAGCCCTTAACCCTTCGGTCAGGGATCGTTAATCTCTCGCACTAACCTTATATTAGGGTATGAACCCTCTAGAGGCCGAATACAGGCGTATATATTCTGTATATTACCTCTTAGTTAACATAGTATTTTATAAAATAATTAGATATAGTTATATTTACTATCTATTCTTTTAAACTGCTGTTATACTTACCTTGTTTACTTTATAGTCGGGTATGTAGTACCATTATTAGTGTATACGAAATGTACTATTTTAATAGATATTATATATAAGTTATGTATTATGTTTTAAGTAGCGTCGAAACTACTCGTATCAATAAACGTTCTTGTATGAAAGTATGTTGTTTTGTACTTACTCTGCTCCCTACGTTCTGTCTTAAAAAATGTATTCGTAGGCATTAACCTAATCTAACCTAAATTATATTCGTATGCTCTAACCTGTGATGTAATAAAAAGCAATAAGTTTTAAAGACATTTATTATATTATATTTATTATACATTATATCCAGATGTAATAAATTTAAGTCTATCATCTAAATCAAGGTCGTTCTGTAAATCTACAATAGTTTTCTTAGTAAACTTATAAACTAATTCATTCAAAAATAAATCATCTTTATATCTACAAGAAGAATTTAACACTTAATAAAATATTATTGTCTACAAGCGTTGTTCTAACTTTTATAGCTGCGTCCAGGACTTCTTCGGCAAAACATTCGTAATTGCGATGCATAGTTTTAATACTATCAATCTTTTTTCCATAAAAGGTTTTCATCGTGTATAATCTCCCTAGACTTAGTTGGAAATGTAAAGTTCAAAACTTTGATTATTTTTTGAGCTATTATACCTATTCTTTTCTCTCCGTTTGTATAATATAAAATATATATTCCGCGTCAGACTGATTAGTATCGTCATATGTACCGATTGTTATATTTCCGTGAATATTTGAGTTTTCACCAATACATAGGATAAATTTTTATCTCTAATTTTATATATGGCGTTTTATATAGAGCAGGAGTCTCACGATAATTTATACATATATTGTCTTTGATTTGTATAATATAAAATATATATTCCGCGTCAGACTGATTAGTATCGTCATATGTACCGATTGTTATATTTTCGTGAATATTTGAGTTTTCACCAATACACAGGATAAATTTTTATCTCTAATTTTATATATGGCGTTTTATATAGAGCAGGAGTCTCACGATAATTTATACATATATTGTCTTTGATTTGTATAATATAAAATATATATTCCGCGTCAGACTGATTAGTATCGTCATATGTACCGATTGTTATATTTTCGTGAATATTTGAGTTTTCACCAATACACAGGATAAATTTTTATCTCTAATTTTATATATGGCGTTTTATATAGAGCAGGAGTCTCACGATAATGTATACATATATTGTCTTTGAATATTCTAAAACAGATAAATAACCCTGAACCCTTGTTAGGAATTTTAAAAATAACGAGATTTTTATTGAATCAGCTAAAGAGATAGTGTACTTATAAGTGAATCTCTAAATAACGAATGCGTTAACAGAACTCCTGCATTAATATACATAACGTTTCTTCGTGTTTTTCAAAACACATTTCATTGTAAAAGAATAAGAATAATCTCAATTTTATTTATCAGGCGATATACATTATATTATTTTCATATATTAGTATGCAAAGTTGTCGTTTCAATAAAAAGTAAAATATTTATATGATTCATTTCTCAGGGTTAAGTCTTCAGGGTTCTCATAAATGTAGATATTGCAAGAGGTAACTACCCTGTGTTTCAAAGTTATAAAGACGTATTACAAACATATGTTATAAACTTATATTTCGAAGGTATCGAAAATGGTTACAGATTATTATTAATCATACGAGTTTACTATAGATACGATGAATATCCTACAAGAGTATATAGTATATTATTACATATCTGCGTATTTCGAAGCTATTGAAAATGTATGGTATATTGTAAAACAACGTTTAAATATGGCGACGAATGTCTATATGATGTATAAACAATAAGAACACATATGTAGAAACAGTTTACAAGGTAGTAGATATAACGAAAAGGCTAAAATCTGTTCAAAACTACATTATGTCTAGAAACTAGAAAATTAGAGAATTGTAGCATATGCTTGTTAAAGAGTCGGTAACAACTCATGCGACTTCGATGTAGCTACGGTCTATATACATTAATAATAATAGGAAAATGCTTTTGAATCCTAAAATTTATTTAAATAAAACTTAAAGAATAAAATTTAGAAAAATTCTATTGCTATATTATAAGGTATATAATCTCAGTAAACCTTTATTGTCTAGTTAGAATACTTGTATAGAATTTAGTTGATAGCTCTGTATGACATTCTGAGTTAGATGCTAACTCTATCAAGTTTTTCAGTTTGCTGATCTGAAGTTGTTGAAGCCTTTCACTTCTGAGGGGGTAGGAGCATTCTAGATCTTGCTACCGTACGTGCTTTCATATAAGATGAATACGGTTAACATAGAAATAGGTGAAAAACTATAATTTTGTTTTATCGTTTTATTTATAAAATTTTAATAATAATATGGAATGTTTGTATTGTACGATATGATGATGATAGGGTAAGTGAATTGTGAGCATTTAGCAGGCTTGAGTTTTTAACTGCAGATCTATAGGTTAGAAAAATCATAAAAGTATTAGCATTGTACATTGAATAGACTCCCTGCTTCATTTCATAACTTATTTGTTTTAATAAATAGACATTAGTCAAACGATGGATATCCTCATGTCTTTACTCTACCTTCGGTATAATATATAATATATTTATTTATGATATCTAGTTAATAATATGTTATAATCTTGATTGAATGTAATCTTTTTTCCTGTAAGATGCTATAAAAGCCGTAATTAATATTTCTTAATATATAGTTTAGTTTAATCCGTGTATGATAGCAATTAGATGATAACCGTTTCTTGTAAAACGCTAGACTTGATATTAATTTCAATATAATATGGCTACTATCTTTTTAATAGCTTACACTAACAACGCGTTTATGTACAAATAACCGTATAAGGTTTTCATTAAATCAATTAAACAATCGCATATAAATACTTCTAAACACTTTTTACATTATTATTCCAGTACACGTATCAAGCTAGCAATGTTTTAAGAAATCTGCTGCTTAAAATTCCTTTGCTGTAAATTTTAAATAAATTTTTAACTAAACATGTGACTATATTGAAAGTAATTATATTTGCTTTCATAATGATCATGTCGGGTTAATAGCTTCTCCAGAATTAATATAGATGCTTAAATAATTCACTATAGATTTTCTTATACCGCATCATCCTACTACATATAACCATATAAGGTTTTCATTAAATCAATTAAACAATCGCGTATAAATATTCATAATCACTTTTACACTATTATTCCTGTACACGTATCAAGCTAGCAAATACGTTTTTAATTTAAACATTAACGATAAATATATGTTTTCATCCAAGTTGAAACTGACTCAGGGTTAATCCGTGTAGAACCTAACGATGCAGAATAATTGTTATCGTAATAAACGTGAAACGCAAGACAATTTTAAAATATCAATATTTAAACGTTGTAATTCTATAAAACCGAAGTTAGATGTTGACTCTATCAAGTTAATAATAATAGATATTTATAATTGATAAAGATTCATCTTTGTAAAACCGATAATATTGGAAAGGATCATGAATAATCTCAAACCTGCATATACTACACATATTTAAGGAATGTTCTATGAAAAACCGGGTTATTAATTAACGTGTACGTAATTCAAACATTAATAATAATACTGAGGGTTGAAGTAAACTGTTTAATGTATCTATAGCAATTATAAATATTTACTGAAATATGTTTTGAATTTACAAAAGCATTACGCAATATTCCTTTTCTCTATAAATAAATAAATTATAGTTGTTTTAAACATAATGGACACCTGTCAAGAAATTCCAAAAGGAAGCTAATCGGTTAATAAATGTTTGTCGGTCGTTGTATGAAACAATACATTTGAGGGATGTCTAATTAGGGAAAATCTGCAAGCTGAATAATAAGATAAGGATTTTTATATTACATAACGGGTTTCAATATGGAATATAATCATTTATGATATGTAGTTAATTCCTATTACATATAACCGTATAAGGTTTTCATTAAATCAATTAAACAATCGCATATAAATATTTATAAACACTTTTTACATTATTATTCCAGTACATGTATCAAGCTAGCAATGTTTTAAGAAATCTGCTGCTTAAAATTCCTTTGCTGTAAATTTTAAATAAATTTTTAACTAAACATGTGACTATATTGAAAGTAATTATATTTGCTTTCATAATGATCATGTCGGGTTAATAGCTTCTCATGAATTAATATAGATGCTTAAATAATTCACTATAGATGTTCTTATACCGCATCATCCTACTACATATAACCATATAAGGTTTTCATTAAATCAATTAAACAATCGCGTATAAATATTCATAATCACTTTTACACTATTATTCCTGTACACGTATCAAGCTAGCAAATACGTTTTTAATTTAAACATTAACGATAAATATATGTTTTCATCCAAGTTGAAACTGACTCAGGGTTAATCCGTGTAGAACCTAACGATGCAGAATAATTGTTATCGTAATAAACGTGAAACGCAAGACAATTTTAAAATATCAATATTTAAACGTTGTAATTCTATAAAACCGAAGTTAGATGTTGACTCTATCAAGTTAATAATAATAGATATTTATAATTGATAAAGATTCATCTTTGTAAAACCGATAATATTGGAAAGGATCATGAATAATCTCAAACCTGCATATACTACACATATTTAAGGAATGTTCTTCTACGAAAAACCGGGTTATTAATTAACGTGTACGTAATTCAAACATTAATAATAATAATACTGAGGGTTGAAGTAAACTGTTTAATGTATCTATAGCAATTATAAATATTTACTGAAATATGTTTTGAATTTACAAAAGCATTACGCAATATTCCTTTTCTCTATAAATAAATAAATTATAGTTGTTTTAAACATAATGGACACCTTTCAAGAAATTTCAAAAGGAAGCTAATCGGTTAATAAATGTTTGTCGGTCGTTGTATGAAACAATACATTTGAGGGATGTCTAATTAGAGAAAATCTGCAAGCTGAATAATAAGATAGGATTTTTATATTACATAACGGGTTTCAATATGGAATATAATCATTTATAATATGTAGTTAATTCCTATTACATATAACGGTATAAGATTTTCATTAAATCAATTAAACAATCGCATATAAATATTTATAAACACTTTTTACATTATTATTCCAGTACATGTATCAAGCTAGCAATGTTTTAAGAAATCTGCTGCTTAAAATTCCTTTGCTGTAAATTTTAAATAAATTTTTAACTAAACATGTGACTATATTGAAAGTAATTATATTTGCTTTCATAATGATCATGTCGGGTTAATAGCTTCTCGAGAATTAATATAGATGCTTAAATAATTCACTATAGATTTTCTTATACCGCATCATCCTACTACATATAACCATATAAGGTTTTCATTAAATCAATTAAAAAATCGCGTATAAATATTCATAATCACTTTTACACTATTATTCCTGTACACGTATCAAGCTAGCAAATACGTTTTTAATTTAAACATTAACGATAAATATATGTTTTCATCCAAGTTGAAACTGACTCAGGGTTAATCCGTGTAGAACCTAACGATGCAGAATAATTGTTATCGTAATAAACGTGAAACGCAAGACAATTTTAAAATATCAATATTTAAACGTTGTAATTCTATAAAACCGAAGTTAGATGTTGACTCTATCAAGTTAATAATAATAGATATTTATAATTGATAAAGATTCATCTTTGTAAAACCGATAATATTGGAAAGGATCATGAATAATCTCAAACCTGCATATACTACACATATTTAAGGAATGTTCTTCTATGAAAAACCGGGTTATTAATTAACGTGTACGTAATTCAAACATTAATAATAATACTGAGGGTTGAAGTAAACTGTTTAATGTATCTATAGCAATTATAAATATTTACTGAAATATGTTTTGAATTTACAAAAGCATTACGCAATATTCCTTTTCTCTATAAATAAATAAATTATAGTTGTTTTAAACATAATGGACACCTGTCAAGAAATTTCAAAAGGAAGCTAATCGGTTAATAAATGTTTGTCGGTCGTTGTATGAAACAATACATTTGAGAGATGTCTAATTAGGGAAAATCTGCAAGCTGAATAATAAGATAAGGATTTTTATATTACATAACGGGTTTCAATATGGAATATAATCATTTATGATATGTAGTTAATTCCTATTACATGTAACCGTATAAGGTTTTCATTAAATCAATTAAACAATCGCATATAAATATTTCTAAACACTTTTTACATTATTATTCCAGTACACGTATCAAGCTAGCAATGTTTTAAGAAATCTGCTGCTTAAAATTCCTTTGCTGTAAATTTTAAATAAATTTTTAACTAAACATGTGACTATATTGAAAGTAATTATATTTGCTTTCATAATGATCATGTCGGGTTAATAGCTTCTCGAGAATTAATATAGATGCTTAAATAATTCACTATAGATTTTCTTATACCGCATCATCCTACTACATATAACCATATAAGGTTTTCATTAAATCAATTAAACAATCGCGTATAAATATTCATAATCACTTTTACACTATTATTCCTGTACACGTATCAAGCTAGCAAATACGTTTTTAATTTAAACATTAACGATAAATATATGTTTTCATCCAAGTTGAAACTGACTCAGGGTTAATCCGTGTAGAACCTAACGATGCAGAATAATTGTTATCGTAATAAACGTGAAACGCAAGACAATTTTAAAATATCAATATTTAAACGTTATAATTCTATAAAACCGAAGTTAGATGTTGACTCTATCAAGTTAATAATAATAGATATTTATAATTGATAAAGATTCATCTTTGTAAAACCGATAATATTGGAAAGGATCATGAATAATCTCAAACCTGCATATACTATACATATTTAAGGAATGTTCTTCTATGAAAAACCCGGTTATTAATTAACGTGTACGTAATTCAAACATTAATACTAATACTGAGGGTTGAAGTAAACTGTTTAATGTATCTATAGCAATTATAAATATTTACTGAAATATGTTTTGAATTTACAAAAGCATTACGCAATATTCCTTTCCTCTATAAATAAATAAATTATAGTTGTTTTAAACATAATGGACACCTTTCAAGAAATTTCAAAGGAAGCTAATCGGTTAATAAATGTTTGTCGGTCGTTGTATGAAACAATACATTTGAGAGATGTCTAATTAGGGAAAATCTGCAAGCTGAATAATAAGATAGGATTTTTATATTACATAACAGGTTTCAATATGGAATATATTCATTTATGATATTTAGTTAACAGTTTAATATATTGTGTTAAAGAGATAATGAGATAAGGATGTAATCAGCATTCATTCCGAAGAAATATGTAATACTAAACAAGTGACTATATTGAAAGTAATTATATTTGCATTGTTTTGAACATAATGGTATGTTATGATAAGAAATATTTGACGGGCTTGATTGATGAAACAATACATTTTACTCGAGGTTTCTTGTTGGCGTACAGATAATCCTTATAGATCCGCTTCTGAGAACTGAGGTGAAATCAATAATGAGAAATGACAAGTTTTTACATATTAATTATGTTACACATTTTAAATGTTATGACTAATAGATTTATATTTTAGAAATGTCTGTAGTTGAAAGATATTACAAAAGTTAGAGTGTACTACATGTAGTTAAACCTAAAAAGAGAAAAAATAGCGGTTAAATGCGGACCTTGTTAGTCGTATTCTATTTAGAGTGTCTTCAGGAATTTATTCGAATTCATTATCAATATAAATGTTAATTAATTATTATTGGGATGAGATATGCATATGAAACGGTGAATTAATTTAATTAGCAAAAATGTACAAATGAGAGATGAGTTATGTAAACAATCATAATATGTAGAGTTGATCTGTATATGTGGTAATATCGCATGCTGATCCGCGCTAATCCGACAGGTGATTGACAGTAACCTTTCGATGAAATCACGTTTAACGATGTCTGAGGCATCCTTGAAAGCATACATCATTTAAGAAGGATCTTAGTATGAGAGATGAGATATGCAAATGATACCGTGAATTAAATTAATTTAATTAATTAGGGGCCGGTATTATAAAACTTTTTACTTCCTAGATAAAATTTACTTTGAGAGTAAATTCATTTGTTCTGTCAATTTCATATGCAAATTGACAGAATAAATTAATTTACTCTCAAAGTAAATTTTATCTAGGAAGTAAAAAGTTTTATAATACCGGCCCTAGATCAATATAAAATCGTTATGATCCCCGGGTGACTGCATCAATCATAATGTGATATGTAGAGTTGACCTGTATTCGTGGTATACGCTGGTCCGCGTATGTTAATCAAAAGTAATATGTTAATAATAAAGAAAGGGAATGAAAATGATTCATAAACGTAGAAGCAGGGTGAGTATTAGGATATATTTACCCCTGACCTGATTTATAGCATTTAATTCAAACCCTCTTTCATATTTTTCTCTTGTACGCACCTGTATGAGAATGGTAGCTGATTTCGAATGATAACTATATATTAAGCTCATATGTATATATGGTTGACTACCCGAAATTCTTTGATTTTGTTATTTTTAATTTCAATCTTTGATAATAACGTTAAGCGTTTTTAATTAGAACAAATAATTTAATAAATTTAATTAGGGTAATTAGATTTATGTAATTAATATATAATGTTATGCATTATATCGTAAATAATCGCATCCCCTCTATGGTAATAACTATACATTAACGTATATGCTCGCATGTATACATGGTTGCCTACCCGAGGTGTGGAGATGTGGTCCCAGAACCGGCCATCTCCCTCTACTTGTGTTATTTTAGAGTTAGGACACGGATGTCAAAACTAAGCTGTCTGAAACAGAGATACTTTTTTTCTGCCTTTTTACTTTAGTGACAACATTCAGCAGCTATCAGTTATAAATTTTAGGTTATACTGTAATGTTTATTTTTATGCATGTAAAATTTCTTAATGTGCACATCATCATTTATTTACTGTTTGTAGAGAATTTTTAAAACTACTATAGTACATATATCAATTTTTCGACAGCTTTTAATAAAGTATTAATTGTATCGAATTTCAGATTTATATAACTGTCACACTGACAGTTTAATTTATTAAACCAATTTTCATGATTACCAACCTTCTAATAAATAGTTTCAAAATATGAAATGTCACTAGGAAAATTTGACATGCGTGTCTTAACTCTAAATAACACAGAGCTCAGTTCATATTTAGGAACCCTAGTCTCAACTAGGTGGGGTGATAATGCAAATTGCTACAATAATACAATTTGGTAATATGAACTTCTGATCGCGCATAAGCAATGGCCGACTTACCAAAAGAGCGTTTACCATAAAAAGGGACACTTCAAATTCCTTTAAAGTAGGTTGCAGCTCCAAACGATTTTGTCAATGTAAGTTGGCGAAGGTTACAACAATTGGACAACCATTCCTGAATTAAAATACCATAAATTGCGGTCACAGAAAGTCTTCTTGCGCCGTTGAGGTTCGCAGGTAAATGTTCAAAGAGATATATGTCCATGATCAACGTACTTTTTGATATACTCGGTGATATCAAGGGTTTTTATTAGGTTTGACTTGACGTGCCATCAAAATTTGTAATGACTAACGCTCTCTTGGATCGCGCGATTTTGAATTATTTTATATACATGAAGACGGAACAATTACATTATAACACTATGGCTAACACTATATTTTTCAAATATCAACCACGCTTTCAAGTTTAAATGCACAAAAGCAATTAAGAGACCCTTTCTCTAGGCCTAGGCTATAACACAATTATAAGATTTATAAAAGTCCATCTGCTTATAGTGTCTTAGGGGATTGTAGAGAAATCTCATAATAAACCAATAACTACAAATTACTTTTTTATATTTGCGTGTTCTAATGGCTTTATTAGGACACGCATTTTGCGTGTCCTAAAAAAATGAAATTTTTTAGGATACTGGAAACAGTAACATTTTATTTTTTAAAGTTGATATCACTGTTAGACAGCTGTTCTTAGAATGTCAAAGTTATGTTATTTACGCAGTGAACTCTTATAACTGGAATGCAACGCTTGCGAAACTAGTATTGCAGGCTACATAAATGCCCCGAATAATAATTAGTCTTAATAAGGGCGTAACAGTTTTTACTTTATTATTAACTAAATTCTAAATTTTGATACTGACATCGAAACGATGCATTGTGTTGTGTATCTGCAATTAATAGCTCACGATAAACCTAACGTAATAAAATTAAATTTTATAAAATTATACATATATCTTTACCTTATAAGTTATAATATCCAAAAGATCCAATGAATAATTATTTTGGTTAACAAAAATCATTCTTTGCTGAAAATACGATCGCATTTATACCTCATTAATTTCTTTAACAAACAAGGTATTTATTCTATGAAATGAAATATAATTATTCTTATTTCATCCAAGTTTTTAATTCATTAAGTAGCAATTATTTATGTTACAAATATATTGGCATACATTCTACTTTGAATTTATAATAATTTTCAACAGTACGTATAATACACCTGGCAAATTTGAACGAGGTCCTGCTGCTTAGCGTATGAGAAAAGAGTGGGAATTTCTACGTCGCGCGTATTACCTAAAGTTAAGCAAGGTTATATAAAAAACAAAATTGCATAATTTCTAGTGTTGCCAACTGCTATGCTACTTACCAAAATATCCCTAACAAATTTTATTTAAAACTAAGTATTTTTATTAATTATTTAACGAACTAACGCAAATAGAAAAAAATAGTATAAAGTATTTGTTTCATAACACGTTTTAGCGCACTTGTCCTCGGACGCGTGCGCTAAAAACGTGTCTTATGAAACTAATACTTTAATATACTATTCTTTGATGCTAGAACACTTCTATTTCTCTTTTAAATAAAACTTTTTAGTCACAAATAGAAATGAAATATAATCAAATTAAAAGATTAATTCAAAGTTTCACAAGTTTTATTAATTTATCTTAACCTGACAATATTGTTTCAACATTAAAATATCATTATCAAAGGTAGATAAGATTGATAAACAAACACGTTGCTAAGGATAAATACATACAGAAAATAGGTAACTAGATACAATACAGACAAAAACTAAATATCTAACACTTCTAATAAAGGAGAATTACTAAGCTCAGTTTGTTCATTCATTAAAGGTACTGTGCGTTTATGTTTGTATATTTCAAAAGCTTCTAAAATGTCTAATTTGTGTTTGTTGTTGCAAAAATGTAAGAATTTAATGTTGTTTTGAGGTGTCATTGGGTGGTTCTGTTCCACAATGTGTTTGGCATAATGCGATTTTTCTGGATGCTTAAGTCTATAAGAGCGTACGTGTTCTTTGTATCTTATGTCGAAATTTCTAAGTGTTTGTCCAATATAAACCGAGTTACAAAAAGAACAATTCAAACGGTAAATGCCGGATTTCAAAATGTTCATCTAAAGCTTGGATCCCATCACTCGTATAGTTGGCAAATACACAAATGTTTGTGAATTCGACAAACATACTACAAGTGAACATTTGTGTAACCGCTCCCACTACTTGTATATTTGACAAACATTTGTACTTGAAGATATACATTTTTAAATAATATAAACTCATGTTCAAAATTAACGCACCACTCAAATAAAACCATATAATATTTTTAATTTTTTTCAAAATTATTTATTTTGTAACATAATCAAGAAACAATTGAACTGAAAACTACTTTGTAGTGACATAACGTTACTAGGTTATGTTCAGAAAAGATCAATTTTTAATGTACAAAATATATCAGAAACATTGAGTGGTGCGTTAATTTTGAACATGAGTTTATTTGTCAAATAATAAAAGTCTTTGGTGTGTGTTATATTTACCGACAACCGACGGGAAATGACATTATTGACGAATGTTTGTCAAATACACGAATAATGGGATCCAGCCTTAACACCGTTCCCACTATTTGGCAAATATCCACGAATGATGAATGTTTGTCAAATACACGAGTAATGGGATCCAGACTTAAGAAAAATACACGACAAGGATTGCACCAAAAACCGTTAGAGAAGTCTGCGATATACGTGGCCAAAAATTTGTTAAACTTTTCCCATCAGATCTTTTAGATTAAACGGCTGTTACTGTAAATATTCATACAAGGTTCGATCACACATACACTTCGTAATTTCTTTTCTTCTATTAACAGAGATAATATTAGTTTTAACTAGGTATTTAATATTAATGTAAATGTAATAATTGTTTTGGCTAAACATGTATTAATTTATATCCATAAAAAGATCAATTTTTACAGTAGATTTAAAATAGGTATTTTCTATAGGCTATCGACAAGTAAATTTAAAAACTGGCGCCATTATTTTGTGTTGACTTTGGCGGCAGCCAAGATGAGGTGTTGTGTGAGGCTCTCGTATCTTTTTAGTCAGTTTTCTTTATTTTTTAATATAATTACGTTATTTTCTTGTTTTTGTTTGTCCAAATTATCGTAGTTTTCTTGTCTTTTGCTTTATAAAGCGGGAACCGGCGTCAAAAAAAATACGTCATCGGGAAGTCATCTATAGCAGCAGAACCATTCACCTACCGCAACCATTGGGTCGCGAAAGTTTAAAAATGGGTCACATAATTATTTATTTTTATTATATCATTTAGGTTATAAGAAATTAGGTCCTGTAATTTTAAGTGTAATTTTAGGTCCTTTCTCCCTCTCGTATATCTAATAGTTTGATTGATATTTTTGAGTCGCTAGATAAAAAAAGGTTGCCGAAGACTGATCTATAGTATGTTAGAGAAACAATGGTCGGCCGCGGCCAATTCTGATAGGTTGTACTTTAGAATAGAACTTTTCGGGCTAAATCTAACACCAAATGAAAGTTAAGACTGCATATTTAAATATTACTGTCGGTCAGCTCGTAATCTAATATTTTGTCAGTCCGACTGAATTTATCATTAAATAAGCATAAGTCATATTTTATTTTATATTCGGTTACGGAATTAATTTTAGTGTCTATAGCCTTTCTGCCTAGAAATTCGACATTGATATGAGTTATAGAAAAAGCAAAAAATCCATATTCAGTATTTACATATTGCTGTGTTATCAGCAGTCAAAAATTTTGAATAGGTAATTTGGGTTGCCTATCTTTCAGGCGTTCATAAAACAATTTTTTTTAAATTTGAGAAAATTGAGTAATTTTGTTATTTAATAAGTAAGGAATACACTCTACATCACTTGGTGATAATAAAAAGTGGATCTTAATTGGATTTTTCACTTACAATTGAAAATTTATTTAGACAAGCTACGATTTACATGTAGATAGATCGGTTGACTTGGTTTTTCATATTTGAAGCCATCGTAAGGTGTATTTTCACCTGGAAATTTTAAAAGGATTAATTGGAAAGGTGTATGCAAGTAATCACCACAATACTTACAGTTTTTATTCTTAAATTTCAAGTAAACCCCAAGTTGGTTTAACGATGCAACAAATTTCAGCATAATTGCATAATTTTCATTAATCTTTGAACTTGCAGCCAAAATGTTTTGCTGTAATTTTGATAATTAGATTCTACTGTAGCTTTAGCAATAGTAGTTTCAAGTGAAACAAGTTTTGTAAAGAAGATCTCAGCCGTTGTAGTTCAAAATTTGAACGATTTAACATGTTTTGCTATAATGGTAAAATATTGTTTATATTAAGGATTTTGGTGTCAAAGTGAATGTAAATAGTAGTTAATAGAATCTTAGGTTTAAGTTTATGTTTGGAAAAGGATGTAAAAAGGTATGAAAATGTTTTTATGTTTCACTTCCATATTATTTGTTGTTTATACCTGTGATACGAACTACATAAACAACTCCATCACAACCAGGGCATTATAAGCGAGCGTTATAATTCATAACGCCCGCTCATGGTTTACTTTACAATCGGAGCCGGCGTTACCTTCAATAGTAATTTGGATTATTAGATCAGAAACTATATGTTTGCGTACGAGTATGTTCCAACACAACCAATAACGAGTATTTGCGCGTAGTTTATGGGTGCGTGATCCACGAATTCTTTTGTGCCGACTTAAATTGCCGAAAAAAATTTCTTAGCTAAAATTAACCTATTTTTTAGATGACATTAGTGCTATTAGGGTTTTTTGTTTTTATGTTGGTAACAACAAAAAACATTTGAATTTAAATTGTCATTTATGTGTTTGACTTTTACAAACTTAGTAAAAGTTGTTACCATCCGACAAACTTAGTTAAAAACTTAGTTAGACAAGCTTAGTTTTTGGACTATTTTGAGATCTGCAATATTAAAATTGCAATAAAATTGGACGACGGTACAAAATAGTATATTATTATATGAGCAATTATGATAGCCATAATTCACGATAATGACAATTGAGCCTACGAGCCGCAGGCGAGTGGCTCAAGTCATTTGAGTGAATTATGGCCATAATTGCGAATGTAATACTATACTTTTTCTATTCCTATCATCAGATAACTTCGATATAAATTTCACAACTTTATTATTAATAAAAATCAATTTACATTAATAACAATTAAACAGTTAATGTGAACTTATTCTATATTATTGTTTATTTGATGCATTATTGGGGTAAAAATGAATTGTGAAATTGTTGCAGTTTGTGATATTCAAAGATGGCGTTACTACGTCCAACTTTACATTTTTATTGGTAGTGTTACAACTGGAGTTAGCTTGAACCGATTGCAAAATTTTTTGGGCGGTATCCATTTTGTTCTTCAGTGAATCGTCGATGTAACCTTCTGCCACCATAGTCGACTTCCAACCCCCGTGACGTTTCAAGGCCGTGATGTCGCCTCCTGCATCTACCAGTAAAGTGGCAGAAGACCTCCGGAATGAATGACCAGTATACATTTCCGGGTTGGGAAGCCTTAAAAAGGTGGCAATTGCTTTCCCCATCGCAGAAAACTTATTAATTCCTATTTTTTGATTTGTGCATTTTCCTTTTTGAAAATTCAAAAACAAAGAGGGACACTCAATGCCAGTTGGACGTAATAAGACATATTTTTTGACGATGTTATAAAACTCTCCTGTGATGGTAAACTTGCGAACCACTTTAGTTTTTGTATTGGGCACATTCACTAACATGGTTGATGTGAGATCTTGCAGATCCCCAAGTTTCATTTCCTTTAATTCGTTACAGCGACAGGCCCCCATAATGCCCATTATTAACGCCACCTAAAGTAAAAAAAAATGCAATTAATAACATTATTACTGATAAGAAGTACTTGTAATTCTTACTTTGGTTGCAAGATATTTGTTATCATTGGCATTTGCGATAAAATCATTTATTTCTTCTGGAGTGAATGTTTTGGCCTTCTTTGGCTGGTAACCATCAGACTTGCGTTTAAGAAATGCTCTCAATTTTCCATAACTTTCCAGTTTGACATTATGATGTATTTCGAGTGTACTTCGTAACATCGAATACTGTGTCCAAAGCGAGGACGACTTATATTTTTCTGATAACTTTGCAAAGTATGCTAATAGCACGTTCTCCGAAAAAGAACCAATTTCTTTGTCACTGCGCCAATCCATGAAGGCTTTATAAGTGGCTTCATACATTTTTGCGGATTTCGTCGGCAACAGGTTTTCAGTTGTTACTTTTGCTGCTTCCACAATTTCTGGCGGAGTACAAGTTTCGTTTTCTGCGTTATTGTCCATTTTTAACACAAAATAAAGAATCAACTCAAAATTTGATAAAAAAATTAAACAATTCTGACATTACTTTGTTGAATCGGTTGTCAAGTGACAACGCCGCAGAAGGGTTGATAGTGGGCGATTTCAAATGGAACAGCGAGCATTATGAATCTCTAAGCTTTTGATTGGTTGGGAACAGAGAATTATAGCCTCATAATTACCGCTAGTGCATTGTAGCCACTATAATTACCGAAAAAAATGCTAATTATTGCAATATAATTGAATAGGAGTAGAAAAACTTTATTTTTTTATAGTATATAAGTAATTATTACAATATAAAAAAAACATATACAACATTACTTGGTAGCATCTTTTCCAACATGAAACTGACAGTTATGAAAAGTCCCTGAAAACGAAACAGCTCCAACACGAAACTTTTGCGATTTTTTAACGATCTTCTCCTCACCTTCACCCACGGCTAATATAGCTTCTCCAGTAGTAGACTGAACATGAACATCCACGAAATTATCCTCAACGATCGTTCCCTTAATTTCCACACTCGACGAGGATTCTCATTTACCTTCTGCAGATGTACCCACAGAACTTGAAATCATACGAGCTATTCGGTTTTTTGAAGTCATATTCTCTGCTACATATCTCTCTGCAACAGTCGAACTCTTCCATTTACCATGCATCTTCAACGTTTCAAATGTAGCACCTGCCTCAACCAAAAGCGTTATATATTAGCGTAGATATTTTGCAATTACTGACGGTACACTTCCTAAGGTATGTTTTCCAACTGGCTGTCCTGTACAGCGATTATTCCTGTATGTCAAAAAAAATCTACGTTCCTTCAGTCCCGTCGGTCTCAATGCTGCATATTGCCGAACTAATTTCAAAGCACCTATTTCTTCCTCTTCCACAATGGTAAAACCCTTACATTCTCCTGTCTTGGTTTTTAAAACTTTTACAATTATAACACACCCTTCATCTTGTATATCGTTGATAGTCATATTAACCATTTCATCCCTTCTCAAAGCACCAAAAACACCCATAACCAGAACTACCTGTAATTACGCGTTTACGTAACAATACGCAACATAAATAAATCTTAGCCTATTACCCTATGTAGAAGATATGTTTCATTAGGCGCATCTTTTATAAACGTCAAGACCTGATCTCCTGTCAAAGCCCTAGACTTTTTTGGAATATATCCTTTTGACTTTTGTTTCAGAAATGAAATCAAGCGACTATAGTAGAAAATGTCAACGTTGTCATTAACAATTGAAGTCGAATTTAATATGGAATATTTTGTCCACAACGAGTTGGGACTATATTTGTCAGCCTGTAACGGAGGAACAAAATAAACAAACATATTGTAGGGAAGTCATTAAATAGTAAAACACGATAATAACATACCAATTCCTGAAAGTAGGCCAACATTACCGTCTCGTTTACCATTTTAATCCCACTTTTCAACCTCCAGTTAACAAAAATTTGAAATTATTTTTCATAATTTACTCTAGATTTTGTTGGCAATAAATTTTCAGTGGCCCTTTTTGCTTTTTCCAAAATATCTTTCGGAACATCAAACTTTTCCTCCATCATTGTCACCGAATAAAACGCATGTATGAAGTCGACGCTACTTTCAACTGTTTCAAAACAAATAGAGAAACAACGATCTTAGCAACATCAAGGTTACTATTTTTACGCGTTTATCATAATTATTATTAGATAAATTAATAAATATTATACAACAAGTGAATTAAATCATTGTTTATTTGCGAGAAGAATGTTTCGATCAAATAAACTGGTTTAATTCACGTGTTTTATATATTTTTTTATTCAATTTTGACGAAATGTATCTACCAAGAAAATTAAAATCACACTGAACGGTCTAGAGAAATCATGGGTAAGTTTGGCATTGTAACTCTTTTTGCTCCAAAAGCTCTATTGTCATAGTTACAATTATTTGCAATAATGGATACTATGGAAACCGAGCTTTTCGAGTTAAATAGATCTGAATGCCGAACTTACCCCATGTAGGTAGGTTGCGAATTAAATTTCCATGAGAACGAGTTGTTTAATTTTTCTCAAAAGTGCGAGAATTGTCAAGTGTATGTAAAAATATTCAAAAAATGGCCGGAATCTGTGATGATAAAGAGGAAAACCAGGTTTTTGTGCCTGAATTGGTCATTCAAGAAGCCTCACAAGCTATAAATAAAATGGTGCCAGCAAAATCTAAACAATTATACGAAAAAGAGTATGCGAATTTTTGTGAATGGAGGAAGCGGAAGGATGCAAGGGGAGTAGACGAAAGAATAATTTTAGCTTATATTTCTGAACGATCCAAAAATGCGAATTCTTCGTCCTTGTGGGCATATTACTCTCAATCGAAGAAAATGTTATCCGTGAAAGAAAATATTGACATAAGCAGGTTTGTGAAGCTGATTTTTTTATGAGTTTTGAACTATTAGATAACTGTTGTAGATTTCATCAGGTGTCTGCTTTTCTAAAACAACAATCTGTAGGGCACAGACCAAAGAAATCTAAGGTGTTCACATTCGAAGAAATGGAAAGGTTCTTGGATACTGCTTCCGATGATGAATATTTGCTGCAAAAAGTCGTTCTAATTGTGGGAGTTTTTGGAGGCTGTAGAGTTGGTGAATTGGTTGCTATGTCAGTTGATCATGTTGATGACAGAGGCAACGTAATTGTGATCAATATTCCTGACACGAAGACTTATAAGCCCAGAACATTTACTATCATCAATGGAAGTAACTCTATTTGTGCAATTGACGTTTTCCGGAAGTACAGAAAATTACGACCTGACAGTATTTTACACAAACGGTTGTTCATCAATTACAAAAACAAAAAATGCACAGTACAACCTGTAGGAATAAATACTATTTCAAAATTTCCCGAAAAAATTGCACGATTTCTTGGTCTCCAAAATCCACAAGAATATACCGGCCATAGCGTTTGACGTTCGAGTGCAACTTTACTGGCAGACTCTGGGGCTGATTTAACAGTTGTAAAGAGACATGGCGGTTGGCGTTCAAATAGTGTTGTAGAAGGATACATAGAAGATTCCCTTAATAATAAAATTGAAATTTCAAGGAAAATCATAAACCATTCAACAATCATTCAGGAGAGATCGTCCTCAAACTCGGAAGCATGTACTTCCGCGTCAACATCAATCATTCAGGAGAGACCGCATTCAAATTCGGAAGCATGTACTTCCGTATCAACATCAGTGTCAAATCAAGATATAAATTTGCCCATTAATAGTGCATATGGTGTACATTTCAGTGGTGTCAGTAATTGTAATTGTTCTTCGTTAAAGGTTTTTTATTTCTCTAGTGAAATAATTTTTAACTCACTAGTGAATTAAAACGGTTTTAATTCACTAGTGAATAATAGACTGCTTATAAGGGTTACTATGGAGTTTATAATGTCACTTTATACTGTCAAAATTGAATAAAACTAATTATACATAATCTTGTGAAACATAAAGTTTGTATGCACCACGAGCGTTACTAGATGATAATACCCATCGGGCGACTTCCAGCCCTCGGGCCCTTCAGGCCCTCGGGTAGGAACATCGTCGCCCTCCTTGCATTATCATCATTCTAACGCCCTTGGTACATAAATAACTATTATTTGAATTTTTATCAAACCATGATTGTAAGGATATCCAAGATGGTTGTCATTCAAATACTGCAGTTTTAATTGCTTTGTCATAGGCATATTATATATCAAAAGAAAGGAAAATTTGTCATCTTTCCGTTTATAACATTTAAGTAAATTTTCTTTAAAGAATGTGGTTAAGAAATTTTATTTCAAATCGATGTTCGATTGTTTTCTGGTGAGATATTGATTTTCTAGTTCCAAACTAAAAAAATCAATAATGATGTTCAATTGTTTCTCAAATACTATAAAAAGACCACCAAAGTTTGGGCACTAGCTTTTCGATTTTGATACGAAGCAGAAGCCATGACAGTTGGCATAATAATTTGAGGTTATGTGTTAAATCTTACGTCAATTCAAACGTCAAAAAGTGAGGTTATGTCAAATGTCACTAAAATTTAAATTATTTTTTATTAAGTCAATTTTAAGTTTGAATAACAAGTAACATTTGAATAAACTATTAAAGTGGAAGTGAATTAATTAAAGTGTCGTGAACGTTTAGTAGATTAAATGGTTTAAAGATTAGTGAGAAAATATATGGAATCTTATTTTAAATGGGAATGAGGTTGGGCAATTAACCAAATGTATAGAATGTACTCACGTTATGGAACATTCATGTATCATCTTTATAAAATAATAATTATATTCAAGCTGCACAAATAAAAATTCAATTTGGAGATTGGTTTGATAAGTCAGCTTGTCAACATATAACCAGGTAACTTCACCAATAATTACAGGAAACTGCTATACAACTTTGTGTGTCTTTTAAATTTTGTGTAGTGCGAAATTTTTTGAATTTAAAAGAAATTTTTAATTTCAAACTTCAACTTTAAATTTTTCATTCGTTTATTTCTTTAGTTATTAAATAGTAGTTTAAGGGCCGATCTATTCACCTCCTTTTAAATTTATCTGGAAGTTAGTTGCTATAGTTACAATTGTTCCCACAATGGTATCCATGACAACTAACTAGCAGATAAATTTACAAGGAGGTGAATAGATCGGCCCTAAGATTGTTGGTTTAATCAATTAAAAATTAAATAGGATAAAGCGAATTAGATTGTCTCTTAATTCTTAATTCATTAAAGCCATTTGACACTAATATTTATTCAATTTTGTTTCATGTTTATGTAATCTTAGTTGTTTATAATTATTCTCGTATCTCTCCAGGTAATTTAAGTTTAATTTGATTTTTTTTGTGTGTTAATAAATAAAATTCTTCATTTAAATGTTTTTCAAAAGAAATTTATTTGTGTTTTGTTTTTCTTTATTTTGTGTGCCCTAAATAGTGTTTTACAGAAAGAATATGAACAATATTTTATTACTTTATCAAAGAGCGACCCGCCTGAATATTTTTCTCATGCTATTTTTCCTGAGTTTGTCTTTGGTTTGTTAAATCAATGCCGGTGCAGAATTTTATTTTCATTATAAAGGCAAGTGGTGTTTGTTTTGGTATAACTTTTCAGTTTGCCTTCAGTTTTTTAAACAAATTTGATAGTGGTCTTTTAGAAATAAATTAATCTGTGATCAAGTGTTGTAAAGTGTTATCCGAATAAAATTTTTATAGCGCCCAAATAAGACAGTTTCCATTTTTCATAAATTAAATTAACAGCATATCATAGCAATATGTATACACTACCATACGTGAATTATTTTTAATTCTGAATCATTAAATATTAGGTTAAGGTATGAAAGTTGTATGAGTGAAAAGTATGGGGGAGCGTAATGTACTTGCTACAATGACTCCATTACCTCCGTTGCACTCCCATAAGAGTTTGTGTGTAACCCCCCCACCACCGATACAGTGAGATCCAAATTGAGTGAAGACGGTTTGAATTTTGCGCCTTAGGTTTTAGTGTATTTCACGTTGTTAGTGTAGCAGTATTGAAATGTGTTGTGTCAAATTACAGAGTCAACTCGTCAGTTTCTCGTTTACATCGTTGTACTTTGCTACGTTATTCGGGTTTTCATTAAATTTTTGCTTTATTTCGCTTGTTTTCTTGTTTTACAAAACAGCTTTTTTCAGAACTACGGTTCTATTATCAAGTAAGCTTATTAAGCTTTAAAATTAACAAAGTTTAAAAGCTATATTATTTTTGTGACGCCGCTGTAAAATTAAAGAAGCAGAGAAGTATTCATGTTGCCAATGTGACAATAACTTAACGTGGCGGTAAATTCAAACTGTCCTCATTCAATTTGGATTACCCTGTATAATCATATACCACATACGACCGGGATGAGGTCTCAATATGGTGGAGTAGGTGTTTCCGGTTTTGTAATAATATATTTCCATTGACGGTTCTCACTGTCTCGAAATGAGCTCATAAACTACATAACCTCAATTTTAAAACATAGTATTTTGAAATTAATCTTGGAATATAAATTTTATATTTAATATTTTAAACAAACCGATACTTATGAAATCTAATTCCCTTCTTCGTATTTGTCGGAGTTTGAGAGAAAAGCAGATTTAGGTGGTGTCTAATGTCGGCCAGTGTGACGTCATATCCGTCGCATTTAAAGCTCATTGAACCGAGTAGCTATATGTTCCTTTCTACAGTTTTATACTCTAAGGTGCAAATAAATTATTAGCAAACTTTAAGATACTACAACACGATGCAATACTTAAAAGCGCACCTTTCATGAAATGCTTACATTTCAAGACACAACAATTAGGTGAACTTATGGCACAGTTTACGAAATTAAGATGAATTGTTCTTTCGCGGGCAGCATTAATTTAGTGAACTCATTGTATTTCGAAAACTAAGCATTGTATTAAAACGTTACTTTATAAAAATTTGTATTAAACGTTTTTACACTTCTGATGGTTTTTGATGCAATGCAGTTATTTGCAGGGAGAAAATATAAAACAATTGCATTGTACTGTTAGGATGATAGTGGCAAAACTGTGCTGAACAAGTTCTACTTTAAAAACATTCCGCCCTCCCTGTGTACACTTCCAATCCGCCACTGATGATCGACCAGCATCTTGGAGTAAAAAAAATAAGCATTCATCGGTGATTCGCTTAGAAAATAGTCTACATAATCCATGAGACAGCTGAAGATTAAAATATATTCGACGTGTCCGAGCACTGGCATTTCGCAAATTTTCACCTTTTCGAAAAAAGATATTATTCTAGACTTTTGGTTCGCGCTGTATATTTTTATTCTAATAATTAGTTCTCTTGACTTGCAATCCTGTGAGAAAGAACTACTATGGTAGTTCAAATACCTCATAATTCTGACAGCACGTAGCACTTGACGTTGACAGTAGTACCGCATGCAACTTATATTTCGTCGTTTTGCAAGTTTTACTGATGTAACATTTATCATTTTGATAAATATTAGTGATAAGCTGATAAGCTTTTGAAACGTGTGCCAGATACATCCATCAACTAATTTGATTTTCGTAATTTATTAAAAATGCCTACTGTAGGACTTAAACGAGATATTTTATTTAAAGCACTGGGAAAGACTTACAGTAAGTTATTAACAACACTATTATTATAGTTGTAGTAGTAATAACATATTTAAATTTAATTTTTAAATAAATTTTGCAGCCGATGATGAATTCCAAGCTTTATGTTTTGAATTTGGACTTGAACTAGATGAAGTGGTAAGTTTAACAAAATGTAAAGAATTTAAAAGAATGTATTATATTAATAATTCTCAGACAACAGAGAAACAAATGATAACTAAGGAGCAGGGAGAAGGTGCTGAATCTTCTGTCGGTGCATCTGAAGATATTATTTACAGAATTGATGTTCCAGCAAATAGGTATGATTTGTTGTGTTTTGAAGGTATAGCTCGAGGATTGCTTGTTTTTCAAGGAAAGTAAGTTGAAAACATTATTGTATTTTTCTTGTTTCTCATTCTTTAAAATTTCTACTTTTAGGATAGCTCTCCCAATTTATAAAGCTATTCAGCCAGCCGATGGTGTAGTACAAAAGCTTATAATTAAACCTAGTACTGCAAAAATAAGACCCTATGCGGTAGCTGCTGTTTTACGTAATATGTACTTTACTCAGGAATCTTACAACAGTTTCATAGATTTGCAAGATAAATTGCATCAGAATATTTGTCGTAAAAGGAGTCTTGTTGCTATAGGAACGCATGATTTAGATACAATTGAGGGACCTTTTATTTATGATGCTAGACCACCCAGTGAAATTAAATTTGTTCCTCTTAATCAAGAGCATGAGTCTACGGCTGTTGAACTAATGGAATTGTATTCTGTAAGTTTTAAGTTACAGTACTAGAATTTATAGTACCTAATATTTTGAGAATTCTGTAGTGGATAATCGTGCATAAGAGTAGTATACATAAATGTGTAATTAGTGGTAAATGGTAAGTAATAGATTTCTATTTTTTTAACATGAAAAATATACAAATATTCAGTCTTAAATCAGCACGAAATTGTGGTAGATAGGGTGAAACTTCATATCTCATTATAGTTAATCTGGTTATTGTCTTAAGGAATTTGGCAAATGAAAAGTATTGTAGCAAGTAGATTAATTTTTTCATTAGTATTTGGTTATTACAATTTGCGCAAACCTAGAAAATAATCCAAAAAGTGCCAGTTATTTTACATATTGTTAACATGGTGGCATATTTTACCTATACAAACGATGAATATGCCAATAGAACAGTCGATACCATTATTTTGCTGTATATAAAACTTCAAATTGTGAAGATGCACGGACACCAATCTTAGACAAATTAAATTCTGGATATGATGATAATGGCAAAGAAATTGCTGCTACGATTTACAGGGTGAACAGCCAGGCAGTCATTTGAGGTGTCGGTCATGGATTCACTAGTATCTGAGACTAGCCCTGTATGACGGGACTGGGCAGTCTATGTCGGGCATGACTAGTATCTGAAACTTGCTTGGATGCAAACGACACAGCGCTCACCTGTAGAACTGGCTGTTGTCTACTCACTCCTACGTTTGTCTTTTCGTATCTGGTTTTCTACTGAACATTGTCCCTAGGTATGAAAAACTCTTAGCTTCTTCAAAATTGTATATTTTACCATCTTCATTTCTTAATTTTAAATTCCCTCATTCCCAAATCTTTATCTGTCCATGCCATAAATTTTCTTTTTTGATCATTACCAATCCCATTGTCTTTGCTGCTTTCTGTAATCTACCCGCTACCACCTGAAGTTCTTGCTTACTTCTTGCTAATAATACAATGTTGTCTGCAAAAGTAATGCTCTGATGACGTTTATTGTAAACCAAACGAGACCTATTAATATTGGCTGCTCTTATGGCCTTTTCCAACATGCAGTTGAACAGAAGAGATGATAATGGGTCACCTTGCCGTACTCCTTCTTTCACTTTGAATTCTTCTGTCATTTTATCTCTTATTTTAACTTTGTTTTCCGTTTTATTAAACAGACTCTGCAATGAAGAGGGCAAAACAGCCACTTGTATCATCTTTGAGTGTGAAGCTCTTGCCCAATGGAGGAGGCATGCACTCCTGGGATGGGCCTATTCTTGAGAAATTCTAATAAGAGAAAACTTGGTAAAAAGATTACTAAACCTGATTGCGGTTACAAGACTTTTTGCCTAACAAGTGACATGATCAGCCAACTAATAAGGCTACAGTGTCAGGGGCACCCAATCCTCTTTCATTGGTCACCATTCAATCAAACAATCAAATCTAGACAAACAACGGGTACCATGAGATTTCTCATATGAAAATTATGTGAAAACAGTCGGCACTGTGCATGTCCAAATTTCTGACTTCCACAGAGTAATCAATCACGGTTCCTCGGATACCGGATTTCATAGAAATTGACAGCGAAACAATTTTTGAAGGGTCCTGAAACTGATTTAGGACCAGCCGATAGAAATTTCGAAAAACTAACAGATCAACTACTACGGTCAATTGCTAAAAACCCCCAAATATCTATTTTCAATACACCTGAATAAATTTTATTTTTCTGTCCACTAGAATAGCATGGTTTCTTTTTAGCGCCATAGATCCGGACCCCTTTTTAAATTTTTCAGGTTTATAATTTTTCATATCATTCCCGAGTGCCCAGAATACTTTATGACGAATTTCCATTTTTTAGGTCACCGGAAAGTATTGAAAAATCTCTGGAAAGACAGACAGACAGATAGATATACGTTATTTAGTGTAAGTTTACATTCACGTCATTACTAAATTATGATGTCAGACCATGCGCTGTTGCCATATGGAATTGGATATTCCTTGTTTGGTCCAACACCTCTGCTGCATATTTTCAATGTACGTTTTTAAAAGAATTATTCTCTTATGAACAATATGACTTGGTTCATCCTCCCCCATCATCCCTTGTCTTGGATGGTCATTCTTATAGTATACGAATCCAATTTGTCGTAAGACAATGGATAAAGAACTTCTACTTCCTTCATACATGAACTCGGATTTCAATTTTTCTGACAAAATATTAAGTGATAGATGTTCTTCTGTAACCAAATGTGGTTCATAAATTTCATTGCGAATATTTGCTTCTACAGAGGATCAATGTCTGTAGTTTGTTTTCGATTTTGTTTCATCATCGTTTCCTCTTTGGGCTGGAGACTTCTTCCGCAAATGAAATATTGGAAGCAGTCTTAAGATATATTCTCAGTGCTTGAGAAACTCTCTAAAATTGTATACAGTTAAATCTTTTTTACAGAAAAATAAAAACATAAACTAACTTTTCTAACTGCAATTGAATATGTGATTGAATGCAATGAATGAAGTGGAGCGTTGAAAATAATTTTATTTCATACTGTGTCACATTTGTCAGTTTTACGTCAAACTTTTCAGTCCAGAACATGCGATTTAACAGTCTAAAAACTGTAATAGTATATTACATGTTGAGTTGGTAAAGGATATCTTTACAAGCCAAGCGATAATTGTTTGACCGAGACGGTACGTCAAGGTCAAACAATATCGCGAGGCGTGGAAACTTTACCAACGAAACATGTATACTATTTTATTCACAATAATTAAAAAAATTTTAGTCTAGTATGACTGTAAAAAACTTTACCGGACGCAAATACAATCAATCAACTGGACAATGTTTTAGTACGTAATCAGTTATTATGGATACTCGTTCTTCATAGATGTCCATATTTTGCATTCGGAAATTTATTTTATATAATCTTTTTTTAAATTAAACCAATATTACAATAATTACAGTATGAAATAAAACGCATTACGTCATACGTCCTGGAAATGGTCTTACAGTCTCGTTTCGATGTTCTGGACTCGGCTCCTTCGTCGCCTTGTCCGTAACCTTACTCGACTGTAAAATTCCATTTCCAGGACTTATAATGTAAATTACTATATTAATGTCTTAACTAATAATCTTGATCTTTTACACAACACTTTAGACATCTTGAAGTAAACAAATAATAAAAACAGGGAAAATTATCAAACATAAAATAACAAACAATCGTAAACCAAATTCAGAAAGCACATCTGAAATAAATTTGACAATACAGCATGTTGCATACACAGGTGTACCAACTTGGAATGAAACAAACGTTTAATAAAATAAACGTTTAAACCATCAAAAATTAAACGTTTACACGTTTCATCGCTTAAACGCTTCCCGGAAAGATTTATGAAACCATTTCTCTATAATCCTATGATTTGATTTTTAATTTATACGCGCCATAAAGCAGACGACTCACGTTAGTTTACGTCTACCACCACTAATAAAAACTGTTAAGAGAATATACGGAAAGACTCCGGCGGGATATATCGCAAAGTGCGTCTGAAATAAGCTGTCGCAAGACATAAATAAACTTGAAGTTAGCTGACCCTTGAAGCTTCATTTACGATGATGCGCGTTTGCGTACCGTGTGCGCTTCACTCTCTCTCTTACGGTCTCAGCATAATATGGAATGAAAAATGATACTGATGAATATTAAATACACCACAATTAAATCAGACTCGTCACTCGCTATTTAAACGTAACACAGCCTAGTTTAAAAGACGTGTTTGCCCTAAAAAGGGCAATTACAAAATAAATTTAACAAAATAAATAAACGTTAACGAGAACTGCGATTGCATATACGTGTTTCCGCATGTAGGTAAAGTAGCTTAAGCGTTAAAGTGAACAGGTACGCGCAGACCAATAGCATCGCTTATGGTTGTTTACGTCCTTGCGACAGCTTATTTCAGACGCAAAGCAATAGCAAATTCAGTAAAATACAAAAATAAATATAATAAACTGTTTTTTTGCGTACAATAAAGTCGCTACTTTTCATCATCTACGATGATGCGTGTTTTGATTGGATTATTACTTTAATCAAGTACCGTCTCGGGTTGAACGTCGAACGGAAAATCGCCGCGGACAAAGCTTATTGTTGCCTTTTAGCTCTAATGAGATTATGAGATTATTGTTTGCCGTATAATATTGATGTTCCGTTGAAAATACTTTCACATACACATACGCGTTTATGTGAAACGCGAACTATGAAGACGAAGAGGAAGAAATTTATAGTGAAGATGAGGAAGCACAGAAGAACGACAAAGACACTCAAGAAAAACCAGATACTGAAGCCAGTTTTAGAATGAGTTCTTCTATTGCGACTCATCATGCACCATCATTTTCTATGAGCTTTGATGGCACCAGTGCGTATCCAATCGAGAAATGGATTTCAGATGTTGAAGACATGGCTACAATCTTAGGCTGGACGGAACTTCACAAATTTGTATTTGCCAGAAAATCACTAACTGGATTAGCGAAACTGTTTGTGCAGAGTGAGGAAAATGTTAGATCATTTGCTAGCCTGAAGCAATGTTTATTGAAAGAATATTCTGCAAAGCTAACAAGTGCACAAATTCACCGTATGTTATCAAAGAGAAAGAAGGAGAAGAATGAGTCTGTAGAAGAGTACTTCCTAAAAATGAAGGAACTGGCAAATCGGGGAAGGATAGAAGATGAATCATTATTTCAATACGTAATTGATGGTATAACAGATGACGTATGCAACAAAATGATTCTCTTTGGTGCAACCAACATTACAGAGTTCAAGAAAAAATTAAAAGTGTATGTCAATATGAAGTCAAAATCGGAAGTATGACATCAACCAAGCAATGTAAGAACGCCTGTTTACTCGGAGAGAAAACCAAATAATAATGAAGAACCAAGAGAAACCGGAAGTAAACAAAAAAGATGTTACAACTGCGGACAGATTGGACACATATCGAAAGATTGTGTTCATCGGGAGAAAGGGTTGAAATGCTTTTCCTGTCAGAAGTATGGTCATAAGGCAACAGAATGTATAGAGCGAGTAACAAGAGAAGTAAAGAAGAGTTCAGTATTGTTGTCTGAAATGAGGTCAACCGGAGTGTATACGACCGTTCGTTTTGATAAACATGTTGTTGAAGCGCTAATTGACACAGGCAGTTCAGTGAGCTTGATAAAAGCCAGCGAATATTTAAAAATCCAGCAATCACCATTGCAGAATGAGACAATTAAGCTAAATGGACTTGGTGGGAGTGAAGTGCAGACTTTAGGAAAATTCACGACCACAATTGAAATCAATGGTTTAGAATGCGAGATTTCAATGCATGTAGTAACCGATACTATGATGCCTCCTCAAATGATTGTAGGAAGAGATTTTATGAAGAATTACGAAATAAATATTAGTAGAGGAGAGGTCAAATCGATAGAAAAAATAAAAGAAGAACTTCAAAATGATGAAGATAATTTTGGTATACTTATGCATATTGAAGAATATGAAGTTGAAGAAGTAAACACAGAAAATAGACTATACAAGGAAGAGATTAAGCAATTGATCCAAGGATACAGTCCAGAGAAGACGCCTAAAAGTACAAGCATCAATATGAAGATAATTCTTACAGATGATGAACCAATTTACCAAAGAGCTCGAAGATTGGCTGCTACCGAATTGGAAGAAGTGAATAAAGTGATTGACGAATGGATAAACAATGGTGTTATCCAACCGAGTTCATCCGACTATGCTAGTCCCATAGTTCCAGTGAAGAAGAAGAACGGATCGTTACGAGTATGTGTCGATTATAGACGTTTGAATCGAAAGACTATCAAAGATCGGTACCCGCTTCCAATAATTGACGATCAGCTAGATAAGTTAAGAAATGCTAAAGTATTTACTACTATGGATTTACGTAATGGATTCCATCATGTGCCAGTGGATAAAGATAGTGTGAAATATACGTCTTTTGTTACACCTAGAGGACAGTTTGAATTTTTGCATATGCCGTTTGGTTTAAGTAATGCGCCTGCGGTATTCCAATGCTACATCAATAGAGTATTCGACGACTTGAGAAGCCAAAATATAGTATTAACCTACATGGATGATTTAATCATACCAGCCGAAAATGACGAAGAAGCCCTAACTAGAATTAGGATTGTTTTTGAAAGAGCTGCAGAATACGGTTTAGAGTTTAATTGGAATAAGTGCCACTTCCTAGTGCACAAGATCGAGTATCTTGGATATCGAATAGCAGACAACACTATCAAACCATCAGCTTCTAAAATCAAGTCGATCAAGGATTTTCCGAAACCTACTTCGACGAAAGATGTTCACAGTTTTTTAGGACTTTCGGGAACATTTCGCAAATTCATCCCAGATTATGCTAAAATTGCACGACCATTGAGTGAACTTTTAATAAAAGACAGAAAATTCAAGTTCGATGTGCATGAAGAAACAGCATTTAATACATTGAAAGGTCTACTGTCAGAGGAACCAGTGTTGAAGATTTACAGCCCAGAGTTGTATACCAAACTCCACACAGACGCTAGTCAGTTTGGATATGGGGCCATACTGATGCAAAGAGATCCGGAAGATCAGAAGATGCATCCTGTACATTATATGAGTTACAAAACCAACGACACTGAAATGCGTTATCACAGTTACGAGTTAGAAGTTTTAGTAGTGATAAAAGCCCTTCAAAAATTTAGAGTTTATCTTATAGGGCTGGAATTCAAAATAGTGACAGATTGTGCGGCTTTTCAGATGACTATGTCAAAAAAAAGAAGTTGCAGCGAAGATTTGGAGATGGGCATCCTATATGGAACAACTATACCTTACAACTGGAGAAGTAATTTCAAAGTTAGACCAACAAAGACTAATTTTTGGAAATCCTAAAAGAGTTATTGCCGATAGGGGAATGGCATTTACGTCGAACGCTTTCAAAGACTACTGCAAGAAAGAAGATATCGAACTATGTCATATCACTACAAGAGTCGCACGTGGAAATGGACAAGTTGAACGTGTCAACAGAACAGTTATTCCAGTGTTGACAAAGATGTCAAGCGAAAAGGGTGAAGATTGGTATAAATTTGTATCGAGATTGCAATTAACCCTAAACAGTACCTACCATAGATCGATAGACTCTATACCAGCAAAGTTATTCTTTGGAGTCAATATAAGGCAACCTGAAGATATTAGACTAGCAGAAGCAATTCAAGAAGAATATATCAACGTATACAAAGAAGGAAGAGAACTGGAGAGACAAGACGCAAAAGCCCAAATTTTAAAAGTCCAACAAGAAAACTCCAAAAACTGTGATCGTAGAAGGAAAAAACCGAAGAAATACAAAGAAGGTGACCTCGTTGCAATACAAAGAACACAATTTACCAACCTTGGTAAATTACGTCAGAAGTATCTAGGTCCATATAAAATAATTAAAGTTAAAAGAAACGATCGATAGGATGTTGAGAAAGTTGGAACTTCCGAGGGACCAAAACGAACTGCGACTGCAGCAGACTTTATGAAGAAGTGGTGTACTTCAGAAGACGACGTACCAGAAGAAGATGATGAAGAAGAAAATTCCGAGGGCGGAATTCTGTCAGAAATGGCCGAGATGTAGGGATGAAAGGAGAAGAAGAGACAAGGTGTGTGGTGATAGTGGACGCTTGCCTAAAAGTAGGGCAGTTGGGGAAAAGAAGAAGGTGCGCGGACGGCCGTGAATGAGGGTGATTTTCGGTGACGCGAGTTAACGACGGTATGACGTTTGTACGACGTAAAGACGACGCGTGTGGAAGATTTGCTTAAAAGACGTAAAGACTATTGTACTAATTCTTATTATCTAACCTGTTAATCTTTTATTTCGTTTTATCATAATCCATAATTGTTAACATCAAATAAATAATAGTTAAAATTCAAATTGGTAACTACCTTTTATTTTAAAACACCTTTACCTTTTGAATTAATAACCTATATACATATAGTTTTTATAATATGAATACATCAGTATGTCAATGCATTAACTGTTTTAATAATTCTTCCATAAAAGTAATAAGGCGTAAAACGAGTTGTAGAAACATTTCCATTCATAATTCTTTTAAATTGAACTACACTAAAAAATATTTTTCTATTAGCGTGTCCAAAAGAGATTTATTTTAAGTAATATTTTATTTTTTAAAGTTAATGTCACTGTTGAACTGTTGTTTTTAAAATGTCAAACTTATATTTACGGTGTTAATTTGAAAAACAAATGCAGAATTAGAATTTTCAATGTCGCCATCTGCCAAACCACTTAACGAAATATCTCTAGCAAATTTTATTTAAAACTAACGTAAGTTATTTTTTTGAAATTATCACAAATAGAGAAAATAATATAAAGTATTCATTTCATAAGACATTTTAGCACACCTGTCCTTTAGAAAACTCCCCCTATGCAGGTTGTTTTCTAAACTTGGATGCGTGCGCTGTAAATGTGTTTGTCTTATGAAAGTAATACTTTAACATAATATTTTCTTTTTATTATAAATTATCATAACAATTTATGATGTCTAAAGAGTATCCTAAATCTTACTATCTGTAAATTTTACTGTTTTGTGTAATTCTCGTTGCCTGTATGTACGAGACCCGCAATTAAATTTCCGTAAATTAGCTTTGAATGTTTTGAATTATCCGAGATAATTCCCAGGATTAAATAGACAACTTGATATTTATAATTATTCTATTATTATTTCAGAAACATTATACTTTTATTAACAAGCATCTGGATACGCATTAAGAAAGTACTAATGTTGCGAGAAATACTTCAACTTTGATAGTAAAGCTTAAAACTGGAAATAACAATTTGGTAAATGTAAAACCATGTGTACACCCTTGCACCTACATGGTGTTCCAGATAAGTATGCAATGCTTTGAGGGGATGAAAGGTGACCATATAGAGACCCCAAAACTCATAAAATAAAAATTAAAAATTAAAAAAAAATTCGGATTTTTCCGTATTTTTTGCAAGACACGAGTCGACTATGGATTGTTTGTAAGATTTTAATCATGAATTACTAATAAAGCAAATAATGATCTCACATCTGCACTACTAAATTAATAACTGACCTCCGCTACGTACATATCAACTTACAGAAACAACAGAATTAAATTTCAGCAGCGGTTGCCGAGTGACTCACTACCTTGATGACTTGATTGTTTATTAAGGTCGGTAAATAAAATCTAACTTACGTTCATTGACTGATGCAAATTTCATTGCCTGTATTTTACGAATGTCATTTTAACAAAATGAGTAAAACCTACCGTTTAGATGCAAACAATTTTTATAACATGTGTTCAACTAAATCGCCGTTTGTCTGTACACACAAGTTTATGTTAGCAAACATATCGGCATTTGCGCGAATTTATTCTGAGGCGATTTCAATGCGGGCGCGTAGCTCTTCCTCGGTATTCAGTTCTGTCCTGTACCCTAACGTTTTAAAATATCCCCAAATACAAAGATCGGGGAGAGTGAAGTCCAGTGATCTAACAGGCCAGGCGATGGGTCTTTCACGTCCTATCCACCGGTTAGGGTATTCGTTATTCAAAAACTCCCGTACCTTGGTGCTCAATAGTGGGAGTCCGTCGAACACTTCATTGTCTAGAAAATGTAGGTACCAGTCCCCGGTTAATCGTTGGGGCAGAATAAAAGGTCTTATTAAACGATTCTGATCAATTCCCGCCCACACATTTACCGCGAAACGCCTGGAAATATATGTCTTCGGACAGCATGAGGATTCTCGTCAGCCCAAATGTGGCTGTTGTGTGAATTAAAAACCCCCGCCCGAGTAAAACAGCATTAGTCTGTCCACAGTACATTTTGTGCAAACTGGGGATTTTCCTGTTTGCGTTCCAATAGCCATTGGCAAAATTGCACTCGCGGTATATGATCTGCAGGTTCTAGTGAGTGTACTTTTTGAAAATGGTTGATTTGAAAAGTTCCGTTCATTCAGCAGGCGTGTTTGGTTCTGCCATAATTTAAACAGTAACTACAATTAATTAAACTACTTAACACTAACAAACACTTAACACTACCTCACTCAAGTTATTAATTCTAAAACGTGTATTAATACATAATCGAAACTCAAGTTTACCGCCACCTTAACACAAAGAAAGTTGACGACAAACTGCAGATTACAAATTCTAAAGATCTGAGTTATTAACAGTTATTTACAGATGGTCAGAATGAATGTTTGTTATTATTTAGCTAAAACGTTTTAAAAGCACGTACTTACTATTTTGTTTTGGTTACGATTTTCGAAGAATTTATTTACTCGGCTGCCTGCTTGGGTTTATTATGGTTATTTTGTTGATGACCTTTAAAAGTATGTACTCGAGGGGTCAACCACTCTTACAAAAAATTTTGTACATGTATTGCCGAAATCCAAGATTTCCTCGCAGGATTGCCTTCGCAATCTCTGATTTCCAAGGATTGCGTTCACAATCTCTACATTTCCAAGGATTTCTTTCGCGATGCCTATGATTTCCGAGGATTGCGGAATGATTTCTAGAATGCGATTGCTTCTTCATTAATGTGGTAATGTTTGAAAAGCGATTTTCAATGTCATTGCTAAAGATTAGAACAAAATCGATAGTATTTGTACTCGTCATTTTTTACAAGAACAGTACTATTAATTAAAATGTGTTTGTTAGGTAAATTCATTTATAAATATATTACGAAGGACATTACTTCACAAATAAAATGCTTCATTTAGGAACTATATACGATTATTAATTTTAACGTTACATAAGTATAAAAAGATTTTTAGAGTTTTAACTCCTTCTAAGACTTTTATACTCTTTTTTCAATACCCATTTTGCCACGGCTTTTTAAACGAAATGGACTATTGTCTATTACTACATACATATAATTTCTCCAAAAATAAAACAATTTTGAGGAAAAAAAAACTTTTTTCTTTAAAAAATTCCCTACTGTTCTGTTAACCGTCTTTTCGATTATCCTTCAATCCTTCATGGATAATCGAGTCCTACTGTAATTCGATAGGCCTATAAAGGAAAAATATACTTTTACAATCTGTACATCCTCTTCTTTTGGCCAAATATTAATACTCGTCTAGTTTAGATTTTAAAAATTTTATTTTAAATGTTTGATCATCTAAAACTTGCACTGATGTACCATGCGCCCGATGTACCATGTGTCACATGCACTGTCTGCCATAAAGTTGGATCCATATTGGAAAGTTCTTAATATTCTGATTGGAAAAAGACATTGCGAACCTGTCACAGTTGACAGGTGACATTTTTATATTTAATCAATTTCTAATAATCTCGAAACAGATGGCACACGTTTTAAACAATCGTTCATTTAAACATTTTAATCATGGTACAATAGTATATTATTATACGAGTTGTATAAGATGGTCTCTTGTAGCACGAGTTGTTTGGGACATGACGAGAGAAACGAGGAGTGTTCCAAAGGAATGAGTGCTACAATACGTCTATAAAACAAGTATAATATACTATTTTTTATACTTTGCGTCATTAGTTTGATAGAAATTGTAAATTCAAGCTATTAAAAACATTGCATTACAGCATTACAATCTAGTGATTTTTGCGTTTAACATGTGGTAAAGCTATAACATGACTTTTCACGTTTTGTGAGGTTAGAATGTGTCAAAATTAAATGTGTTTATATATAATATAAAACAAATGTTACCAATCTTACAAAACAAATAAGACCCCAGAAACGATGTTATAATAGCCTCTATTATGAAATCGTTTTCCGTGTCACAATGAGCCCATTGCGAACGTAAAGTACAAAAAATTAAAGATTTTGGGGTTACAAATTAGTCTTTAATTAGTACTAATGACAGCTTAGGAAATTTTCATTTTTATGAAAGTTGATTGCCAGTCTTGATATGTGAATAGCGGCCATAGAGTTGTAGTTACGAAAAAAGTTTTTGTGGTACAAATTTGTCCTTAATTAGTAGTTAATTATGGATTTATTATTATTTTTTTTGTTTGAAGTGGGGGTGCTAGCTTTAGCCCAAGCTAGCACTCTCAATTTTGAAATGCGAATTGTGTCTTAAATGGTTTTAGCCACAAAAAAAATTAGTTCTTTTTGGTACTTTGTCTTTAATTAGCACTAAATTATAGGCGGGTTTTTCGTTTTGCTTGAAGTGGGAGTGTTAGCATTATTGACGTATTCACTTACCGATTCTCAAAATGCCGCTTCTGGCAAAAATGCTGATAATAAGTAGGAATAACTATCGAATTTCCTGCAAATTAATGATGGCACCTCTTCTACTATATTCGATTTCGACGACTGCTATGATGATTGCAGGATTGCAAAAGATTTCGCTGATTGCCAATAAAGACTGCGAGATTTCTGATGATTTTCTTGTGATTGCTAAGGATTGCGTGCGATTGCCGCCAAAATGTACATGTATTGCGGCGAGTGGTTGACCCCTCATATGTACTATTTAATAGGCATAATTTTCATACACTTTTATCCAAGGAGTCTTTAATATAGAGGATTGCCGGATGAGCGTATATTTTCTCCCAGAGCGGCGACAGCCGTGACGTCATCGCGGACCGCATCAATGCCTCGCATCCCATAGTTTTAGTAAAAATGAATTAAACGCGTAAGATTTAGTGTTCTAAAATAACTTGTAATTCATAAATCGATGATATTTAACTAGATACGTATCACGGTATTTAACTGGTTAATTATCTAAATATTTACCATGTTAAATAACACGTTATTTATAGTTATTAAGTCGAATTTAAGGCAGAAAATCATAATTAAACTTAAAAAAGCTGTTTTCTCATTTATTTGACTATTTAATAATAACATTTAATATTAACAACAAATAAAAACAGAGAAATACAAACTAAAATAAATATTCTCAATTTAAAAGTAATAAAAAATATTGTAGACAAAGAAAAAACTGATAACCATCTATATCTACATATTCGACTAAAATACTGGTCAAATATTAAAAATATGTAAAAAAAATTATTGTGAAATATTACAAAAACATTTCATATATGTATAGCATACCTAAATAACATTCCTGAAAATATCCAACAGTTAAGTAACGATATTTATCATGTGTTAAATATCCGACTTGAAACATTATTTGAAATAAAGTCATGTGAAAAGTTTAATAAGATTTATTATAATATAAAACATTTTTTATATAACAAACAGATTTTTTTTTCCCAATTTCACTCTTCTTCTCGTTTTTCTCGTTTTTTAATTTTCAAAACTAATTTTTTGACAACTAAACAACCTTTTCGTAGATCACCACCAGTATGATACATTTCAAAAAACTTGTTCCATTTACTAATTGTTTTTAAAAAATCTGATGAAGGTTTAATAAGTCCCCCAAAAGATAATTGCTGTACCCACGACGGTAAAGCATATGAATTATCGGTCCTGATCTTATAGGTATAATCCCCTAGTTGAGGATGTGTATCTTTAAATTTCTTGGCAATATAACCCGCAATGTATTCTATTGCATCATTTGTTGTTTCTGGAGAATCTGAGCTAGAACTGCATGAAGCTCCTGACGAAAATGAACTTCCACTGCTGCTGCCAGCACTGTTCTCTTGACTAGGTATCATCGAAATATTTTCATCTGGTGGTACCTGAATAGAAATGTGGGCTTTTTCCAAAACCTGAGCCACCATATATTCTTCAGGAATCCTTTCGTTTGTGTTAACCTTAAATGCACAATAAAAATTGATTTAGAAAAAATAAATAAATAAAATACCTGCGCCTCCAAAATTCCTGGATTCTTTCCAAGAATAATCATTCGTATACGTTTTAGGGCTTCTAATGCCGACGGGTGTTCATTAGGGCCTCTACACCGAATTTGAAAAAAAAAATTCTCTAAACAATCTTGATTCAGTTTGTGAGTACACAGGTAATGCACCTCTTCAAATTCAGTTTTCATGTCGTGAAGTAAAGATTTCAACGAGTGTATTGACATTATTATTCCTTTTTGAAATATTTGGAGCGAAGTTTTCCCTTCTGCTCTCATGTTTAAGATCAAATTCTTGACTGTATCTAAATGCTGCTCTTGTTGATTCAGATTAATGCCAAATGGAGCTTTCATTGGGTCGGGATCAGGTGATCTACTTACAAAGCTATTAAAAATATCAAACCATGAGTTCATGTCACTTATAAATTTGCCAAGATCTTCAGCCAATTTTTCATCTGAACAGGGTTTATATCGTAGTAAAGCCTCAGCTGTATTTCGTGACAACAATTCTGCTGCAAGCCTAACATTTTGTCGTTGACTTTTTTCAACGGTAATGTGTTTCTCACTAATCTTGTAACATGAATTAACTTCGTTGTTTGTTAATTCAATTAAGGATTGAAGAGGTTTTTTAGATATTACTTTTTCTCCGAGAACAAATCCTTTATCTAAAAGCCAGTTGCGCAGAAGCTTCAACAAGTGTGGAGCATCAGCGAAAACATAAATATTTTTTCTGGTCTGTGGATGTTCAAAAGAAGTCTTATTTATGTCGATGGATAGATTTTTCCAAAGGCCGACATTGCTACCTCCACAATCACTGACAATTGCTACACACTCGTATGAAATTTCATGAAGTTTTGTAATGATATCCAACAAGATATCTTTTGTCATTTTTTGATCAAATCCTATATAAATAGGCTGCTTCCAATTCGAGAATAGTCCTCTAACCATGCAGACTTGCATTTGATTATGCGGACCTAACACCTCATCTTCAGCAATATCATATTCATAAACTGATTTAATTTTCACCTCATCAAACATAACCACAACCGTCTTTTCCATTACTGTCATGCTTTCTCCTGCTACCTTTAAGAAAGTGAGCACATCGTGTAAAACACCTTCTTTGATATCAATTTTGGATGCCCACTTTCTTAGTGTAGACAACGCAGGTAGCGGAAAATTTAGTTTACTTCTTAGAAATAAATAGCATTTCTTACTAAAATAACGAAGTGTGAAAGCAATTGCAATTTCATCAGTGCTCCAATTTACTCGTTTCTTTTTCTTCAAAAGAATATCAATCTGATTCTGTGTCAATATTTTTTTCAATATGTTTACAGCCTCCACATTTGGCAAATAATTTTTTGTTTTTATTGTCTTTGCCTTGTAGTACTGTAACTGCTTTCTTTGCAGATTTAGTTTACGTTTTAAAATCTTCATTTCTCGTTGTAACCGCTGGTGACTTTTTAATAATTTGTCGTATTTAACATTTGTGTCAGCTTGTTCTTTAACATCACTAGCAAGGGAATCATTAAAATTGGCTGTCAAATTTGAATTATCTGTTTGCGAAACTTCGTCGATAATCTGTTTTATGTCTTCCCTGACTTGTCGTTCCTCTTCCACCTTTTTCTTTCTTAAATATCTTTCCTCTCTGGCAGAAATTGCTTCTTTTGAATTATTTGGAAGCTTCAAAGTTGGGACAGCACTCTTCTTTAGAAGTTTTCTTGGAGGCAAACCTGACAATAAATATTATTGACATTCATAATTCCAGTTGATTACAATATGTAATTACCTAATATTTCGTTCCTCATATCACGTTCATAATTATTTTGCGTAAAATGAATAGAACAAATTTGGCTCGTATTAGGATTCCACATATCTGCTCGCTTACAACGTCTTATCCACTCTTTTCTAATAGTAGTAGCCACAAAATCATTTTCTTTTGGAAAGTTATGATACACAATTTCGGGATTTTTTTCTTTTGTTACAACACGACTATTGTTACACCCATACACAGCACAACGACGTCCAGGCATTGCTATTTGCAATTTAATACCGTAATGAAACTTTTATTGAAAATTGCAATAGTACGTCCGGAAGCCAACCAGACTTTGAAAGAAAGACCGGCACAGCGCGGTCCGCGATGACGTCAGCCGTGTCATCGGCCGCGGTCGCGAGCTGACAACATTGAAGGTATAGGGATCGAACCATCCTATGTATTATAGGATCCTTGACTTTTATCTACTACTTTGCAGTGGCGTGCCTATTATTTTTATAAGGGGTGTTGTCATTTTAATGGGGCATTTCAGTAAATTGCTAGTAAGATGACACATTTTCCAAAACACCCTGTATTTATCCTGTAGCTGTTACAAATTCTATTTCTAAGTTCTTGATGTATCATCATTGTTAGTATTATCAATATTGTTTTTTTCTTGCAGAGCCATGCACAACTTAAACAGTATTTGCCCATTATCAGAGACAGCCCAGTGTATCCAGTTATAGAGGACAGCAAAGGTAGAGTACTTTCGATGCCACCTATTATTAACGGAAATCACACAAAAATTACTCTCAACACAAAAAATGTTTTCATTGAATGTACTGCAACTGACTTAACAAAGGTATTATCATATTATCTAATCTTCAGTAGTGAAAAATAAAAAAAAATGTTGTAGGCAAAAGTAGTATTAGATACATTAGTAACTATGTTTAGTGAATATTGCAAGCAAAAATTCACTGCCGAATACTGTGAAGTAGAACAACCAGATGGTACTATAAATCGTTATCCTGAATTACCATACAGAGATGAAGTAGTAAACATCGCTAAAACTAATACAGTCATTGGAATTAGGTAAAATTTCCAGGTTCAATGGTTATAATTATTTTAAAAAACATGTTATTTAATAGTGAGGGAGGAAAAGGTATTGCAAATCTTCTATCGAAAATGTGTCTTAAGTCAAAGTTATCTTCATCTGGTAAAGGAGTAAAGGCAACAATTCCACCAACTAGGCATGACGTAATACACCCATGTGATATATATGAAGATGTAGCTATTGCTTATGGTTATAACAAAATTGTTCGTACTTTACCTAAGACAAACACTATTAGTCAACAATTGCCCATAAACAAACTTTCAGACTTACTAAGGGAACCTATTGCACAAGCTGGATTCACAGAAGCTTTAACCTTTTCATTGGTATGTTTCTGTATGATATTGCAAACTATTTTTATAAATTAGAGTCTTAATTTAGTGTTCAAGGGATGATATTTCTACAAAGTTGGGTGTGTCTATTAAAGATGTTCCAGCAGTACATGTTTCTAATCCTAAAACATTAGAATTCCAAGTTTGCCGCACACTTTTATTACCTGGTCTATTAAAAACCTTAGCTGCTAATAAGAAAATGCCTCTACCGCTTAAACTGTTCGAGATTTCTGATGTTGTTTTAAAAGATCAAAAAGCAGGTTTGTTAAAACTAGATTTATTTAATATTTGTTATTTATTAACAAAAGTATATTTTTTTAGAAGTTGGAGCTCGAAATGAGAGACGAATTTGTGCTGTAAATTGCAACAAAACTGGAGGATTTGAGATCGTACATGGATTGTTAGATAGAATAATGATGTTACTTGAGGTCCCATGGAATCCTCAGAAAGGAGATACTGGTTATTATCTACGTGCTGCAACTGGTAGAATGCAAACATATGATGTTTGCTTTAATATATTTATTAATGATTAATTGACATTACAGATGCAGCTTATTTCCCACAAAGATGTGCAGAAGTTATTTGCAATAGTAATGTAATTGGCAAGATTGGAGTATTACATCCTGATGTTCTTACAAATTTCGAACTAACAAATCCTTGTTCATGTTTGGAAATAACTATAGAACCATTCATTTAATTGCCAGTTCTGTAGTATATTTATGTAATGTGTATACTACTAAATTAGTGAGCAATTTTAAATTATTTTTAAAATTTGTTAAGCAATTTCTGCAATTTTCAGTTGTATAAGTTCAATAAAAAATAAAAATATGAAGTTTTGTTTTCTTTGTAATAATTGTAATTGTACAAACAACAATTATAAATAGAGTAAGTAAATGTATTGGTTTTCATTCTAATCAAAATTATGACGCAATTGCTATACATTAACTAAAGCTTTCGTCCAAGGCATTTTTGAACAAATTTCTATTAACTTGATGTACAACAAATGTTAACTAACGGGCAAATTCAATGCACAGCTTACTGTACTTGACAGGTATGTCATTTTGAAATGTAGGCAAATAGATGCTGCGGCAGTACTACAATAACCTTGAAATATTAAGATGCACGCATAAGCTGCATCTTAATATTTCAAGGCATGCATAAGCTGCATACTAACAAATTCTTTAATATTATTAATACCGAAAACTTATTTTGAAAAATTAAAGACATTTAATAGCACCTCTTGCGGTGTGGTATGCAAATAAACCTGACATTTCTAAAATATTTTGAAAATAATTAAAAACTCGTCATTGTAATGAAGATTGAATAGTTTAGATAAATTGTAAAAGTTTATATATTTTAGCATAACAGTAATAAACCATTGTTTAACAGAAATACTGCTTTTTTTTAATTAGATGCAGTTTTCTCACCGAAAAACCCTTTGTTAGTTGCACATCCATCTGTGGAGATGGCACTTCAAATATCCCCTATTTTCATTGGTAAAGTATATGGAGTTTCCGGTATTAATAATATTAAAGTATTTTATATTAATAAAGACAGAAAAATACAGTGCGCGATCATGGTGTAGTGGACTACACTGTATCAAGTGTTCAACCATTTGACTATTCTTGAATTTGATGTTTGCTGTACTTCTCTGCAGTTTATAAAGTTTAGCTATTTTGTACAACTCAAATCTTAAGTTTCTCCACAATTTATTTTTTTAATTTAAAACATTATCTGACAAAGCAACCTTTGACAGTCATTATATCAGGGATAAGTCTTAAAAGCTTTTTGAGAAACAAAATTGATGAAGATTTGTTACGTATTTTATATTTATCTGATGTTTTCAGACGGCTAAAAGGCAAGTTACATATGGTTCAGTCTATCGAGCAGTTTTGCCAGATATGCCAATCAATTTATAGATAATAGAATGCCACACTATATATTATAACAAATTACATATTTTGTAGCTCTGAATCATATATCTGAAAATCAGTTTTGGTTGTTGTATCAAAAACTCGTTTGTAAATTATTTCCTACTTAATTATTGATTCTATATTTTAAATGGTATCTCCTAACCACACATAGTATTTGATTAATGCCAATATGTATTTGGGTAACGATGCTATCTTTTTATCAGCTTATGGTAGTGTAATGTCTAGCGTGCCGGACTTTCACCCAAGCGGCCCGCGATCGACTCCCGGCGCCGGCAGATCTGGTTAAGGTATTCTGCAGTTTTCCTTAGCTGTGACACAAATGTGGGATTTGCGCTGTTCTATCTGTAAGTCGGCTGCAGCCGCATATTGCGCCTACATAATAATAATAATCGCCCCCTCCCTCCCGCACAAGCTTATAGCTTCTGGGGCCTTGGTTTAGGTTATGGGTTGTAGTAGTTATTATTATTATTATTATTATAGTTGTCTAATCCAAGATTCTAAACATTTATAATCACCCTCTCTTCTATAGGTGGATTTAGAGGGTCAATCATAACTAGGGTTGCCAGATCCTTTTGATTCTTGTGTATGAGATAATCTTAAAATATATGAGATTTTTTGTATGAAGTAAAAACAAACATGGAAAATTTTTTTATTAATATAAAAAATTATACAGTGTATTTTGAAGAATTTCTTGCTGCTAAACATTTTTCTGTCTTGTGCTACACTTAAGTAAAAATCTTTACAATTCATATTATAATTAATAGTGTAGTTAAAAGTTTGGCTCTCATCAACTTTGTAGAAGCCCTATTGCGAACGTCACTCCATTTGTTTCCCATGATAGAAAAGAGTTCGTAGATTTCGTTAATTGTTTAGAACAAGAATTACTTAAATGAAAGAAAGTCTAATAATATATGATTTTTTCTCATATATTTAATGTTTGGTATGAGGTATGAGAATTCGTTGAAATATATGCGACTCATACCAAATATATGAGAGCTGGCAACTCTACATAACCATGCGAATCTAACACAAACATGCAGCTTAAAATATATTTATTTTCAAAACATAAAGGAATAAAAGAAAGAATTGTCCCTAAATAATTTTATTGATACCATGTGTTCCTAATCCTAACCAAGGGGTTGCTTGACCCAACAAACAGTGTAAAGATTCTGGTGGTTTTAAATTTTCTTTTCCTTTCTATTCATACATTTTTTTAGAACTTCAAGTGAAAATTAACGTCATTATTTGAAAAGAATGGTTTGGATACCACGTTAAAAGAATTCCCTTCCTCACAGATGAAAATATACAGGGTGGGGTTAAAGTATGGAATATTAAAAAAAAAACGCGAACTCAACCGGTTTTTTTGAAAACAATGAAACGCGTAGATTTTGTTTTTTAAAAATACACATTAATATGTGCGATTCACCTTCCGACTGATTTGTTTCTAAGTTATGACGTCATCACAAAAAAATCTAAATGACAATATAGATTTTAATAGTGGAATCCGATAGTGATTTTTCTTCCCTTTATGATCATGCAAATAAATCATAAGGTTGCACAACAAAAATTCTGAGAAAAATCGAGCTGAACTTTGGAAATGTTAGTTATGACGTCATCACAAAAAATTTAAATGACAATATAGATGTTTAGTAGTGGAATACGATAGTGATTTCTCTTCCATTCATGATCTCTTAGAAAATACTCTAAAAATAAAATAACATCCTAAATTAAACTTACGTTGGAAATACAAATAATGGTCCTTACAGTACAATACTAGAGTTTCTTAGAAAACCTTCACAGGTAGCAGTTGGTTTTAGATGTGTGGTCCCTTTTAATGCTCTTAAATCCCTGTTCAATAAATATATTAAATATACATTATTTTGTTTTATTATTCGAATTAATTTTTAAAATTTTCAATTAGTTTTTTGTGCGTAAATTAATTAAAAAGAAAAATTATGCTCCAAAAAGAATAAACTTAGGGATTTAAACCGATGACCTGTTGCACAGCGAGATGGTGTTTTGCCATTGAGCTACACCGGCTTTGCATTTATGATTGTCTTATCTACCTCTTCTTGTGATTACATCTTGTGTTTTTTTGGTTTTTAATATTAATAAATAAAATTAGGATCTTATTTAATTAAAAGCATGTTTTGTTATAGAATCACCTATAAGCACCTGCAAACTAAACAAGAAAAATCAAACTTACAAACGCTATTTTGCGGATTTAATTTGAAAAGAAATAATCTAAAAGTATAATATTAGGTATAGATTATTTCTATAATAATTGTCTAATTCATTGTAGTTATTTTTTTATAATTTGAGTATTTGTATGACTAATTCTTGTTCCTAATTCAAATAAAACCGGCGAATTAAAGAGATTTGAAAATAAATTTAAAAATATTTCAGTTTTAAGTTTAAGTTCGGTCCTAACATATTTAGGCAACCCAACAATCACCTGTGCTCGCAGCTGATTTTCAAAGTACCTATACTCTGCCTATACGACTCTCATTTAATTTGTCTTTCATTTTACATGGTGTCCAGGAATGGATTCACCTTTTCAAACTCAAACAACTTTGCAACTATGTAAGATAATGGGGTCGGCTTAACTGCGTTCGGTAATGGACTGATGCGGATTGTTAGTAGCAAATACTTTAATATTATTAATACCGGAAACTTATTTCGAAAAATGGGAGACAAAATTTAATAGCGCCCCTTGTGCAAATAAACCTGACATTTCTCAAATATTGGGAAAGTAATTAAAAAATCGTCATTGTAATAAAAGATTGAATAGTTTAGATAAATTGTAAAATTTTATATATTTTAGCATAACAGTAGTAAACCATCGTTTAACATAAATAGTGCTATTTTTTAATTAGATGCAGGATTCTCACCGAAAAACCATTTGTTAGGTAGGAATCACACTGCTCGATCGACCAGCATCGACCGTCCACCAGCGGCTTAAAGAAATCGGTCGACCGCTGATCATTAAAATATTCAAATCACACTGGTCGGCCGATCTCGAGCGGTTTTTCTTCCTAACCTCACTTTTATTAATTTTCTAATAAAATTTTCAAAATGAGTAGCAGTGATGATAGCGCTTCCGAAAATGTAATTGTTAATTATATGATTTTGGGGAGATTAAGAAGAGGAGAAAGAAAAATATGAGCCCGAGAAATGTATTTAAAGCGGGAACAAGGAGCATTTTTTGTATTGTATCCGGTATTCATCAATGTTTTAATGCAGCTTATAAAACCAAATTTCATCATGGGCTATTATACTAACTGCAGAAAAACAAACTTTATACATAATATGTTCTGATACACAAAACTTTGCAAACACGCCCACGTGTTTGGAAATGCAAAGTAATAATGCGCATGCGATCGTCGACCACAATCGGTCAAAATTCCAACCCGTTTGAATTTCAAGCTGGACGATCGAGCATGGTCGACGGTAGACGGCCGATGGTCTAACAGTGTGATGTTGCGCATACAGTTATATGTGTTCGAAATTTCGGTCGGTTTCGGACGGTCGACGTGGTCGAGCAGTGTGACTCCTGCCTTAGTTGCACACCCATCTGCGAAGATGGCGCCACAAAAATGTCGCCTGCATAGATAATATAATAATATACTACGTATATAGAATGCAAACTCCAAGCATTGTTCGATGAATAATTCGTGCGCCATCTGTATTTTTGGGGCTAAGTATCTTAAATGCATTTTACCTGTACGGTTTCATCTTTAAGAATTTAAATTATTTTTTCCTTTTGGCTTAGAAAGAAATTCAAGTAATTATTAATTTAAATTAATTTATTCTTACATCGTAACAAATACCTACATTTTTCTTGATTGGTTAAATAGTTCAGATTGTATTTACAATTTCTACTACATGTGCCTTATTATTGTTGTTTAAACCAACTATCTTGCAAACAATGCTATCTTTTAAACTAGCTTTATGACTACAAGAAAATGTACCTGATTTTTTTACAAAACGTATAATAAATTGTCTATTGATTGTTTGTTTTAACTTGTTAACATTCTGATATAACTTTTTTTGCTTTTGGACACTGTTTTGTTTTTGGTTGGCCTGACTTAAAATTTGAAATTGTATCCTTGGAACATGCGGTGTCTTCGAAATTGATGTATGGCTTTCCAGCAATGCTTTATAACATCTTTAAATTCTTCCTGCGCTACAATAATAAAATTGTAATTAATTTATTTAAAGAAATTCGACGAAACATTTACTCGGTCTGCTTTACAAGTTATCAGCATTAAATACCTTACCTTTAGAACAGGCACTATTAACTAATTTTCCGGTGCTAGTTATACCTATCACAAATATGGTAATTGTTAATTTTCTTCTCAATTAGTTTTTCAATGTAAGAGTGTTGACAAAAGTTCTTCCATTTAAAAAATGTCGTCAGGTCCTTTGTAGAATTTAAAAATCGATGGCAAATAAATTTTGTAGCGAAAACTTAAAACGGCACAATTATATTTTGGAGTATTTCATTTTTTGAGAAATGTCAGTTTCAATTTTAAAACAAAAAAACTGAATTTATAGGATACAGCTCACGTGATTATATTATACAGTGCTATTAAATTAAAATGTAATATGCGTACTATATTGCAAAAGCAAATTAAAATAATCATTTCAAATGCAATCAACAATACGCAAGCCCTGAAAATGCTCTAGTCGTTTAACCTTTCATTTCAATTACACTGTACAGATATTATATGTAAACAGCATTGATACGGTTTGTCACTAAGTTATAGAGCAAGCTGTAGGTCTAGTAGGTCCATGGCCAGTTGCATCGGGTCTTGGTTTTATTAATGGAGATGGTCATGGTAGACCGCATTACAGGTGCCATCTGTATTTTTGGTGCTAAGCTCATAAAATTTTGATTGTATTCAGTTTGCATTCTATATACGTAGTATATTATTATATTATCTATGGTCGCCTGTTTTCGTATGGTAAAGTCTACGAGCAAATAGAAACAGGAGAGAACATTGCATTATATTCCACGCGACGGAACTGCTAGAAAAAGTGGTTTATAAGAGTGAGTGAGAGAGGGTACGAGTGAGTGAGAGAGGGTACCGGCACCCGATGAATATCGATCGATTGTATACGTCAACAACCCCGACCTGACACGGACAATATCGAACGTCGTACGTCAACAACCCCGACCTGCTCAACGTGGTTTATATAATGGCCGACTTCCGTCGCGTCGGTTCCTTACCCCCGACCATTGAAATGTTCTCTCCTGTTTCTATTTGCTCGTAGGGTAAAGTATATGGAGTTTCCGGTATTAATAATATTAAAGTATTTGTTAGTAACAATGGAGCATTGGCCAGGTAAGCATCGTGCGTTCTTTATCGGGGCTTACTTTATTAAGGCTAACGATTCTTACACGCTGGCAAGATGAGGTTTCTGTAATCACTTCAATATTAGGCGGGTAGCGGATGCCCCTAGTAGAAATGTGTAAGCTGGGCGTGTTGCTGTTGTTCAAAATTCAAGCAGATCAATTCATAAACACGCTTAATAACTGAAAATCATCAGTACACACAATTTTGAAGAGAGATTTGAAGACATTGAGCTTGACGACCACGTGGTATTTGATATATTGCTGACGATGTTTAAACCTCTGCACCCATGATTTTACCACATTTTTACTAGGGACATCTGCCACCCAACCCGCCTAATATTGAAGTGATTACAAAAGCTTTGTCTTGCAAGCCTGTAAGAATCGTTGGCCTTAAAGATAAAACCCTCGCCTGACCAATGCTCACCTTTACATGGTTGCCAAGTTATTTTGTTGCTAAGTGAATTTGAAAAGGGAAATATATTCCTGGACACTCTGGATATATAGTAACTGTTCGGTTTTAACCACTTCCTAAATAGAAAACGCCGTTATTCTTCTATTCTCAAGAAGTCAGAATTTATAAAGTAAAATACGAAATTTAAATTTTAGATTTGAGTACTCTACCACGCGACATTTTGTTTTTTGTTACGAAAATTTGATTTCTAGCATTCCGAATTTTTTAAATTTTAATTTCTTTTTTCTAATGATGTTGTACCTAAGCCCTATAAAAGTGTAAACGTGGCTTTGGATCCCTATTGTAAACGTGTTTTACTGCCGCAAATCGTCAGTCGTTGACTACTTCATTCTACTTTGTTAACATCCTGTACATTGGATTAATTATAAGATTTTTGGTGTGGTGGCAAATGGCAACCTTGTATTGTTGTATTTAGATAAACATAACCTAGAATCTTGTAAGAGTTGTGTGTGGTTAATGTTTCTTACACTAGTTTAAAACCTTTTTGTGCAATTATATTTCGAATATTATTTCCAAGATGAGTGATGAACCACAATATGATTCCTCTTTGGGAGGAACTCAAGAACTGGATTCCAAATTAAATCTATTGCATTTTGCATCAGCTCGAGCCAAGGAAATACAAGCAATGAAAGCATCACTGCAAGAAACAAGGAGCACAAAATTAGCGTTTCAGCGTTTACCTAAACACATGAGAAGAAGAGTAATGTCACATAATGCTAAACGTTTACCGAGACGATTAAGAGAAATTCACATGAAACAACTTCAAAAATCAGGGATAACAACACAAATTAAAAAAAGCACTCGGAGATATAGAAGGAGGCCTAGTAATCTTTTAAATGAATTTTTACGTAGACAAAGAACGAAAATGTGGTTGGAAACTCATATTTGGCATGCAAAACGTTTCCATATGACTGATAAGTGGGGTTATAAACTTGCAGATAGGCCATGCGATAAAGCATTTAGAGCATGTTACCGTGCAAGTACAAAACATTGCCTTGTTCAAGACTTATCTTATTTTGCTTGTGTAGAAATTATTGGACCACGTGACATTTTAGTGGATCATTTTAAGACGATATGTGATTTTAATACAGGTTTAAGCATTGGTGCTAAAGCATTTATTCATGGTAATAGAGAAGGTGAAGTCACATTATTTAGTAAACAGTCAGGCATAAACAAAGCTATAGGAACAGTATATTTTAACTGGAGACCAGCTATTCAAGATGAGATAACATTAGAGTATACTTTGTGGATGTGGATTCATGCGGCTTATTATTCTGAAGCACTAGATCTCTTAATTAAATGTTTTAATTTAGAAGTTTGTGATAAAGAAGTAGGGATGTATTTGAATCAAACATTGAAAGTATCTATAAGAGAATTAAAAGGTAGTTTAAACAGATTTCGATTGACAGGTCCCTTATCTACTGCAATATTAAGAAACACATTAAAAACATTACCTGCAGCAGAGATCAATTCTTCTCGGTTTAAAAGTTACTTAAATAATCCTATAAATTTAGAAATTTACACAAAACAGTGTGATTATTGGAAAGATATAGAAAATCTATCTGCTTCTGAACTTCCTTCACATATTATTTTATGTTTAACTGTGAGTGATCCCCGACACAATTTACCTAAGACTAAAGAAAAAGCACTTTTAGAGCCATTAGACATAAAAAATTCTGAGTTACCTGAAAAAATAGCATATGGACCAATATGGGATACAAATATAAGAAATGAAGTTAAAGAAAATAAAATTTCAAATGCAAAATTTGCAGACCTTAGATCTCGGCTGTTAATTCCTGGAAGTGATGTAGAAGAAGCTAAAGAAGTAGTTCCTATTATGTTAATTCAAAGGCCAGGGGATCAAAATAAGTATGTTGGTGAGTATTTAAAGAAAATATTTCCATAAGTTTTTTGGTAGGTTGAGTTTTTATAAAAATTAAGATTTTATAGCTATGTAATTTTTATACATAATAAAAACTTTGTATAAATGAAGCCAAATAGCTTAAAGCGTGTTTTCCACCAGCACGAATAACATTATCCGAGGGGAATTTCACTACCTTGTGAAATGTGCGACATCTCACAAATTCAAAAATATTTCTGATATTTTCAAAGATTTCGAAAGTTAATTGCAAAATTTTAAAACAGTTTAAAAATGCAGAGATTAAAAATATGTTTCAGGTCGTTCTCAGAATTATTGCCCCCCCCCCATTTCTCAAACATGAGGGGTAGTTAATTTTTCTTAGGAGTCTTAGCAGAGTCTATGAGCAAGGACAAGAGATCACATGCATGCCGAAACACACACACAAAAGCGACACTGTTAGCGACATGCAACTTCATGCATTATATCTTAGAATATAAAACTGTAGGAAGGAGCATAATCATCTACCACATACGACCGAGATGGGGTCTCAATATGGAAAAGTAGGTGTTTCCGGTTTTGTAATGAGATATTGTAAATGCGCATATAATCTACATAACCTGAACTTTAAAACATAGTATTTTGAAATTAATCTTAGAATACAAATTTTATATCTAATATTTTAAACAAACGAATCCTTACTTATGAAATGCAATTCCCTTCTTTATATGTGTCGGAGTTTGAGTGAAAAGCAGATTAAGATGATGTCTAATGGCAGCCAGTCTGACGTCATATCCGTCGCTTTTAAAGCTCATTGTGCCGAGTAGTTACGCTCCTTCCTACTGTTTTATATTCTAAGCATTATATGCAAATGTGAAACGGAATGATTAATTGGTGGTGGCTGAACAGTTCACTTTGTCGACCGTGGACATTTTACCGGAAAATCCGGATTTTACCGGTGGAAATTACACCGACAGTGGACACTATGCCAATTGGCGTTTTTAGCCACTTTGCCAACTGTGGACCGTATACCAATTGGCGTTTTTAGACACTTTGCCTACTGTGGATCCTATGCCAACTCTTAAAATAAATTTTGCTAGTAGACAATTTGCCGGCCATGGACACTATGTCGAAAACAATCGGTGGACACTTTGCCAACCATGGACACTACGCCGATCTAAAGGATGGCCCTAACCTAAAGGTTAGGGCCATATTGAAAACGTTTTCTTAAAGGGTTGAGATATGATAGTGAGACAAAATAGTGCCTTGATATAGCTATAGCTTACTAATGTAAGTATGATAAATGAGAAACCACAGATGATATCCTTGGATGGCTTTTATTTATTGATAAATATCTTTGCTCGTATGAATTTAAGAAAGAAAAACTAAATAAATACTACTACATATGCTGCCCTGATAAGATCAAAGGCGGTAACTGTAAAACTGCAATTTATAAATATACTATATAGAACTTCAACGTGTGCTAAGAAAAAGTATGGTATATTTTTGAATTAATGTTTTGCAGTTACCGCCTTTGAGCTTAGCAGGACAGTGTGGTATGCAATGTGTCAAACACATAAGAAAATATATTTTTTGCACTCCGTAGACTAAAAGTGCCATTGTAATCTTCCGTTTGAAAGACTAAACTGTCACTTTTAATCCCGGAGGGATTAAAAGTAAAACAAACAAATGTTAATTTAACATCAAAGTAGGCCATTGTGAACATACCGCAAAACATGTTAACCTTACTTTTGTAATGTCAAAGAGTTATCAGCTGTCACACATTTGCTACAAGATTACAAAAGTAAGGTTAGGTGTTTTTGCGGCATGTTCACAATTAACGTTTCTGGAGGGATTAAATGTAAACAAACAAATGTTACTATGCCAACTAGTTTATTCAAGATACTAGTTTAACCAAATTCAAAATGAGTTAATTATTGTACTGTAATATGTACATGATATTGGCAATTATATAGGCAATAGCAGTCTTCAGGTTTATGAAATAATGTGGAAGCTGTCAGATTTAACCTTTACTTCTTTGAGTACAATCTGGATGTCAGGTAGTTCATAGGCGTACAGCAGAGGAGTGCGTAGTGACGTTTCAGTATTTTTGCAATTCGAGTTCTGTTTTCGAAATTCGCCCATTTTCATAATTACTATATACAATATGTTCAGTTAGAAGCTGCATTGAATATAAATTTTAACTAATTATTACCTAAAGTTATTATATTACTTATTTCGGCAATTTCTTGTTTCACGAGAGCCCTAATTTAAAGGCATTTAACTATGCAGTTGCTGGCGCCGCGCTAATGAGAATCATAACAGCAGGCAGGTTTTTTAGTTTGAAGTAATTCTATCAATTTAAATTTACACAGAATTCTATAAACTTTACCAAAAAGTAATTTACATAGTACATTGTACATAGTGAAGAATAAATCAATCTTCTATATACAGTAGAACTTGTAAATCTGACCACCTGTTTAAACTGACCCTCTGGTCATATTGACCACTTTTTTTTCAGTCCCTGCAAAAATCCCATTACTTTAATGTAATTTATACTGTATAAACTGACCACTTCTCTTTTGTGACCATTGACCACTTCTCTTTTGTGACCATTCACCATTTCTCTTTTGTGACCATTGACCACATTTACCTCAAATATTTGTTTAAAAATGTTTATGTAATGTGACCATTAGCCAAGGGATTACTTAAAACAGTTATAACTAATCTTCTAGAAGTTTAAGTAGGCATGTAAATTGCATTCAAAGAATTTCTAACAATGCATCATAATCCCTTAATAGTGACCAGTTGGGTTCAGGTATTTCCAAGTTTTAAGACTTTATTTTTGCTTCTGAGAAATTCATTACCTGCAAACTTAGTTAGTATTATTAGTAACCCTTGGATAGTGTTAAAATTGTTTTATAAAATCAGTCTTGTTTCATCTGTTGATTGAAACCATTGTGTTAATACTGTTAATTAGTGCGATCAAGATGACTTCAAAAAAAGTTTACAAAGAACTAAATTTGCTAGAAAAACAAAAGGTGTTAGAGTTTTTAGAAAACCACAGTGAAATAAATCGATTAACTTTAAATTGTTTTTTAAAAATGCGCAATGTAAATGCAAGACTTTCTGGACCAATGTTACAAGAAGTAGCACTAAAATTTGCTCAGCAGTCATATTTGCCTAATTTAAAGCATCGTCGGGTTGGCTCGAATCATTTAAGAAACGAAACATTTCCCAGAAGAGTTTAGTTGGCGATGCAAATGAAATTGATCCCGCAACAGTAAGTTATTTTCTTATTCGTTTTACAGAATTTGCAAAGGGCTTTATATCAGAGGATATTTTTAATGCTGACGAGTGTGGGCTATTTTGGGCAAATTGTAGTGTATAAAGAATTCACACAAGTGACCACCTGCTTAAATTGGCCATTTTGGGTCAGTCCCAAAGGTGATCACTTTAGGCAGTTTCTACTGTAATAAAATGCTAGCGTGTCGTCTTTTTTCTGCTTAAAATTTGTACGATATCGAATTTTATTTTATTATTGAATCGTCTGGCAATATGCTAGACTTAGCATTTCCAATCGGTTTTGTAATTGCAGTTACCTTTATTTAACAACTATACAATTAAATTGTCCATTTTTAACTTTCTTTTTCATATATCTTTAACTAAATGTATTATGCAAAACGAAAAATAGTGTATATACCAAGGACCTAAGTGCCTTTTAATCCCTCAGGTGATTGTTGCCCGAGACGTAGTTGAGGGCAACAAACTGCACCCTCGGGATTAAAAGAGGCACTTGAGTCCCTTGGTATATTTACACAGATTCAGTGCAGACCATAAGCTTGGAATCACTTGAAATTTTTCTTGTAATCGTGTAATACTTTTTTGAGTAGTGTGAAAATATTGGAATGTAAGTGTACTTTATTAAATAATCAATGCCAAAATGACCACTTTTTGGGAGGCAATATAATCAATTTAAAAAATTGCTACGCTATGAATTAATACATTCTGTCTGCCAGTCTGTGTTTGAAATTTACTATCCGTCCACCGAAAGATGAGTTTTGCGTCATTTTTGCAAGAAATTATCACAGAAAGCATTTTGTTGTACTTTACTCTCGTTATCTACGAGTATGACGAGGATAGCATTACATTAGCACTTCTCTGGGTCATTGGAAGTTGATTTGACTAGCTCTGTAGAGTGTAAAACACGGTGTGGCCAACCTTACAAATAAATTCCTAGATCAAATTACGATATTGTCACAAAACAGTAAAAATAACTACATATATTGGCAAAATTATCATGGAAAAATTTAATGTCGTCACTACAGATAAAGTTGATCAATTTAGGGATTCTTTAAGGTATTTCACAGATTTCTGAAAGAAAATGCTAAAATTATAGGCAATGCTGTATGCGGTTATGAACATGAAATGAAATAGCTCTATAATTTTCACATTTACTCTTCTTTCCTTTTTTGTATAAAGAGGTAATTAAATTTTTTTCCCAATCCTTAGGTATTTTGTTGTTTGTCAAAGCTTTTCTAAATATTAGTTCTATCCATTTTATCATTTCCTGTCCTCCACATTTGATTAATTCTGGTGTTATTTCATCCCCCCCTGCTGCTTTTCCTATTTTCAGTTTTGAGTACCAGTATTATTTCTTCTAGCGATATTTCATTTTTGGGCTGTTCTGTGTGCATAGTTTCTTCTTTTTTCTCGATTTCATGTTGGTTTTTATCTTTCTGGAATTTCTCTTCATAGAATCTGCTCCACACTTCTAATATTTCCTCTATTTCAGTTTTGAGTTCTGTATTGTGATCTTCTATGTTCCATATTTGCTCGTGTCTCTTGTTCTTCAGTGCTCTAATTGTTTTCTACAACCTGCTTTTGTTTCTGCCATATTCTCTTTCCACTTCTTTTCCAAAATGCTCCCAGGTTTTATTTTTTGCTTTTTTCACTTCCGGGCTTCATCTTTTTTTGTATGTATTTTGTTTTGTCTTCTATTTTTTACATACAAGTGGTATAATACAAGCAAAGATATTTGCAAACCAACATAGAGAGTACCACGTCTTGTTTTTGCTATAGATAAAGGAAAAGGGATTTTTGCACTCTAATAATGCATTCATGAAGCTATGTCTCACCCACAGTAAACAACAGTATATTATAGGAAGGTAGTATTTTAAGCAAAGACAACCACACTATAATCTCTTATTTTTACTATGTGTTTACTATGAATTACATTTTAATTGTTTAATCATAAGAGTTTCTTACAGGTTATAATAGTGGTTGGGATCTAATAGTGCCATCAGGTTGGGGTAATACATTCTGGATGTCTTTAATAATGTGGGGTGGAAGAGCAGGTGGTCTACGAGAATTTAACAATGTAAGATTCGAAAGTGGACAAATTTCATTTATACAACCTGATACACAAGCTGGTTTGAAAGAGGATATGGAAATTCAAGAAATCTATGAAAAGAAATTCTTCAATTTGCCCCCTAACAAACGTCCAAATTACACAAAATTTGGTACAATAGAACCATTTCGTATAAATTGGACGCGTCTGGTAAACGAATGGAGTTCTGTACATACGGAAAGCTTTTTTGTAATTCGCGAAAAAAAACTTTTAAAACAAATTCAGGTAGGTTAGTTAAATGTGAAAATAAAAATTGGTTTTGAATCTAGTGGCCTCAAATTAATATCTATTTGCTTTTTTAGGAAATGTTGACTAGTAAAAAAATAAGTTTAGCAAAACCACCAATTGATTATAGTAGAAATTGTATTGTGCCCATAAAGTTGAAATTAACAAACAAAGGAATAGTAAAACGGTTTGCTAGAATTTATCTAGTAGAGCCAAGTGATGTATCGTCTCGTCAAGTAATAAGGGAACCGTTACATGTTGATCCAAATCAAGCAACTAGAAAAAAGATGTATAATTCTCACAAGAAATTGTTAAAAAGATTAAAAAGGCAGAGAAAGATTGTCAAACCAAAGCAACAGGTAAAGGCCATTCTTTACTTTGTACCAATGGCACATGCACTATTAATGAGATATTTTATTTAATATCCAACTTCGACATTTTTTGTATATAACTTCGTGCTTTTATTGTAGGTATTAAATCAAAATCACACAGAAATCCTTGAAAATTACAAGCAGAAAATGAAGAAACTTTGGCTACCAGATTTAAACCAAAGTTTGCGCAAACTATGTTGTAGAGAAACAATTGGTTTTATAACAGCAGGAGATTTTAGTTTTACTCAAGCTAACTGTTGTGCTGTTGGATACATAGCTATGGGAGCAGTACAAACTTTATTATCAAAATCAACAAAAAATAAAGTGTTAGTGCGTAACATTGCCAGTAGGCAATATAGACTTGCTGAATTAGAAATAATTGTTTAATTTCTTTTAAATGTTTTATATTAAAAAATATTCTGTAATATGTTTTAAATTACTGTTAAATAATTATTATTAAATTATATTATTGTATAAATAATTTTTTTACCATAAAACTATATTGTAACTTTATAAAAATCGTATAATTCATTTTTTTGTTCACAACTCCTGTGTTTGGGAAAGACTCTTCTCCACCATTCGATAACCACGGTTACAAGATTTCGTAGTGTCTTTTCATACACAGCTCTAATTAATCATAATATATTTGTGTCAGTAATATGGTAAATGTGGCCTACTAAATTTAATACTAACAAATTCATATACATTTCTCTGTTAAACAGACACTATCGTTACAATTGGTATGAATTACAAAACTTTATCCGTTAACAATTATATTAAAAGCAACTAATACTTGACAATATATAGCAGTTGTTAGGTAGATGATGTCTTTAAATTCCAAGATCTAAAAGTTTTTAAAGAGGTGTAGGGGTCATTCCGTGCCAATTCAACCAAAAGGTGGTGGTACTTTTGTCTCAGATTTTGTTCAAATCTTCTTTCCAAAATTTTATGTAAAACACTCAAATCTAGTATATTATAATTTATGAAGTTTTTGGTTGAAATCATATTTTTGTAAAATAGACATTTTTTGAAAAAAATCATACTGAAGAAATCTATAACACCTAAGGCCAGCGAACCTGGAAACCTTGAAAACCGGGAATTTGCACAATCGGGAAAACCCGGGAAAGAACATTGAATTAGTGATTAAAGTCGTGAATTTTTTCAGGAAAAAATTAAATATTTTAATAGTAATGTAAGTACCTACTTTCAAAAATAATTAATATTTTACATTATCTCTTTTTTTCTATTTGCGTGTCTAAAAGAGATTTATAGTAAAACCAAAAAATTAACAAACTAAACCGGAGTGAATCTAGTAGCCGCAGACTAGCAGTTGGAGTTGATTGTGAACGAGCCTTGCTCCCAAATTGTCAAATTTAGATAGTTTGAAATAAAAAAATAGACATTGCAATTTGTCAAAGTTTTAAAAGGTTTTTCACAACTCCAATTGTTAATTATTAAACTACTATTAATAAATATTAATTGGAGTTGTGAAAAATCTTTTAAGCAGCAACTAATGTCGTAGCACACTTTTGCTATCAGAAGGTTATTTATTAATAGTAGTGTAATAATTAACAATTGGAGTTGTGAAAAACCATTTAAAACTTTGACAGATTGCAATGTCTTTTTTTATTTCAAACTGTCTAAATTTGACAATTTGGGAGCAAGGCTCGTTCACAATCAACTCCGACTGCTAGTCTGCGGCTGCTAGATTCACTCCGGTTTGGTTTCTTCATTTTTTGGTTTAAGTATAGTTGTATACTGGAAACAGTAACATTTTATTTTTTAAAGTTGATATTATTGTCGAACAGCTGTTCTTAAAATGTCAAACTTATTTAGTAAATTTTAAAATCAAATGCAGTAGACGGAGAGTCAGCAACGTATTTCGAGTTGTCATTTCAACAGTCGTGAAAATTTGGGTACTAAATCTTATGTACCTGCTGAACACTAAAAGTCGATTCTGGCAGCCCCCTGTGGCCGGGATACTACCCCAAAATCACTAAGAAGGTGAGAAATAAGATTCAATTTATTTAAAGTAACAGTCATGAAATTTCAGGAGGTTACTTTCGATAGTATTCTTTATTTATAAAAAATATTGCCAGAACATTTCCTCCCCTTCTAAATGTTGTCGAACGCTGTAAATGTTGATTTAAAAAAGTGACATTTGTGTTATTTTAAAAGTCTTGAATTTTGACACAATAAATAAAGTAGGTATATGTAGGTTTACATGTTAGTGCGAGCGAGACAGTTATATAGTGGCCTGCGGGTTAGAGAGAGAATCTTATTTTTCACCCTCTTAGTAATGTTTGGGTGGTATAACCCGGCCGCAGGGGGCTGCCAGAATTGACTTTTAGTGTTCAGCAGGTATATAAGATTTAGTACCCAAATTTTCACGACTGTTGAAATGACAACTCGAAATACGTTGCTGGCTCTTGGTCTACAGGATTAGAATTTTCAGTGTTGCTAACAATCAAACCTGTTAACAAAGTATCCCTAACAAATTTTGTTTACACTTGTTATTTTTTTAAACGATTACAAATTAACGCTAATAATAGAAAAAATGGTATAAAGTATTCATTTTATATGACACGTTTTTAGCGCACGCGTCAAAGTTTAGAAAATGACTCGCATAGGATAGTTTTCTAAAGGATAAATAGAAAAAATAATAAAAAGTATTCACAGTGTTGTAATATATCTAGATACTTGTATCTAGATATAGTATCTAGATACTTTTATGGTACCTAGATACATATCTAGATACTTTTAAAATTTTGTAACCTTATTTGGATCTAGGTACATTTTTTGTGGTATCTGTGTATCTATATTGTGCAGATACTATTGTAACGAAGGATAGAAAATGGAAAAGAAAACTCATAACAAAATTAAATCAATTCATTATTCTAGAAATTTATTATTCCAAAAAGATATTACAACAATTATTACAAAACTCATTTCTAAATTATTTGACCCAGTAATAAAGATAAACAAATTGATTTCAAGTATGACATGAAGCTACTCTGCAATTTGTAAGTGTGTCATAATACTAGCACAGCATTATTGCTCACAAAAAGTAAGTAATGCTGACTCTAGCATTATGACTGCCCTGGTCAATAGGGACAGGTTGAGCCATCCTTGATTGCAAGGGGGGATTGTAGGAGGGATTAAGAGTTAAGATGGGAAGTGAGAATCAAGAGAGCTAGTCAGTTGTATTGTGAACACAAAAAAAGTAAAAAGTCTTCTATTATAACAACTAAAGGGAAATGGCCGTACAAATTGTGATTAGTGGGTAAGCATAAATTATGTTAATTATATGTAGAATTAGTCATAGTTATAAGTTAGGTAAATTTAGGAAATAAAATAGATTAGATAAAGGGTGAGTGTCTTTATTTAATGCTACATGACTTGGTAACGTCGTGAAGGGTAATGTAAGGGAAGATAAAAGACAAAGCATGGTGGAGGCAAGTGAGAACAAAGCAAGCCAAGCTTCGTAACATCATCATCATATTCATATTTTTCTAATTTTATAATACAAAAAATCATAAATGATGTGTGGAGTTTTAAATTTGAAATAAATCACCGAACATATTAAATAGTATATTATGGGACAAGTGGTTGAAATAAAATTTCAACGTTGAGAGTGGTTTTTTTCAACTCGCTGTCGCTCGTTGAAAAAAGTAACTCGAGACATTGAAATTTTATCAGCCACGCGTTCCATATACTATTTTTCTTCGAATTTTTAGTAAATTAATGCACTTTAGAAAAAAATATTACATTTAAGTGACATTTCTCTTGTCAGCAATTGAATGTCGAACAGTTTGAAATTCGAAATCGCGGTAGTCCGATAATTTTAACCTCTAGAGGTTGAAATGCGATTTCAACCATTGTTATCGATTGCAAAATGAGTGATTTCAATGTCATGAGTAGAAAAACTATTTTTTTTATTATGAAATTGTTTTGAAATGTACTAAATGGTAGTCACCTCGGTATAAACAATTAGAGTCACTACATCTAGTCAGCCAGGCCAAGTTGGTGTATCAGAGTACCGCAATCGAACCCAGAATGAAAAGTATGTAGAAAACAGGGTTGCTGACTATTCATACATAATTGTGGTACTTTTACAATAATTGACAGCTTGTATCAATGTACCACAATTAGATAAAAATGTACCATAATTTCAGATATGAAGAAAATACATGTAATAAAGAGAAATCATTCTCTATTAAATGTAATGGTTATTTAATATTTACGTAACAAATCTGAAATGTATATTTTACTGGACTTGTAGATAAGTACCACGACAAGACATAGGCGAGTTCTCTGTCTGCCAGTATAGTAAAGACACTATACGGGCTTTGTTACACACTCCTATTTTTTCTGTCAACAGTCAATTTGAGAACTTTCAAAGTAAGAACTATCCTAATGAAGTGCTTTTTAAAATATGTTAAAGAGTAAGTATAATCTATTCGGTTACATGAAGGGTAATTAAAAGCAACCAGAATTAGCGACTTTTATAGTGTAATAGTACTAGGAACTTGCAAAATTGTTATAGTGTGAATTATACCAACACCTACTTTGAAATTACAGCATTTATAGCATTTACTAACAAAAGCTGTTAAAACAATATGCAAAATAATTGATGATCTAAAGGTGGGATTTCCTTCTGAAGCACGCGTCAAACGTAAACGTCAGACTTGTATAGGAAATCCCACCTTAACTAAAATAAAAAATAATGTTAGTAAGTACTAGAAGCAACCTTTACATTTACATAGTTTAAAATTAATAATACTAATCTCACAAAATCGCCAAACGAGTAAAATTGTAGAGGTTATGTAGTATTGTAACGGAACAAGTAATTATTATACTCACCCTTTGTGACAAACCAAACCAGTATTATATGGAGTAGTTGCACATACACACATACACTATAAATGTACGTCAACAACTTTAATAATAAGTAGGAACGTTACTTATTAAAGAGCAAAACAAATACATAAGATTGTGTTGTTGATGTTTGCATTGCGGCATGTGTTCACGTGTGGTTCAGTAAAAAATATAAAATGAAACAGTATTGCCAGATTTGTCTTTTGTACATCAGTGGATCTGACAATACAAAAATAGTGTATTTATTATAATTAATAATATTAGAAGTCTAAAAACGGTACGTATAAAAGACGTCTAAGTATGTCCCATAATATGACATCTTATGGACATCATTTATTAGTGATATGACGTCGCCGACCAATAATAGCTTAAAAAATAACGTCATTATAACGTCAGTTTGCTGGCTGGGATCTAGGCTATGATGGTTTATGTTAAAGTGGTAGAACATTTTTCAAATAATCAAACTATTAGAGTTTATTCAAGTTATTAATATTAACATCATGTTTGGAATGATTTAATAATGATTTATTTTGTATTTTTATTAAAATATTAACTCAAGTGTGAAAACAACACATTATAATTCTAAAAAGTAGAAAGGTTTGAATGCACACTGTACTTATCTTTAGATATTGGTTTCCATTTTTAATATGTATAAATTTTAATAAATATTGCTGTCCTATTTTCTGATTTTCTATATTCTGACTATTTTTGGTACGAAAAATTTACTAGTAAGTTCTTATTTTCGCGGTGATTACAGTAAAACAAGTATCTACAAATGTATCTAGATATAATTTACTTACCTGTAATAAAATGTTTAGAACAAATTCGCCCATATTTTAATTTCGTTTCAGTTACGTCTTCCCTTTTTAAAGCACGAATCCATTTGTCACGTCTTTCTTTTAAAAGAGGGCATTCTTTGCCTTTATTATTATATATAGAAAGAATTCTATAAAAATGTACATGTTCTGTTACCACAGTTAACTACCATGCAAGACGGCATTGTTGTTTTAAAGTTTAATAAAAACAACCAACTTACAAGCAAACTAAATTTATTATAACCTAAAAAGTTTATTTTGTTTGTACTCCAAGCTGGATGACCTTGAAGTTGTGACGTCAGGTGCACAAGCATAATATAGCAATTTCATGGTTAAGAAAATTCTCGCGTCCAATATGAACTGCAGGGGGCAGCACTGTGTAGGGTGTGAAACAAATGGAATAGAAATTCCTTGGACCCAATTCAGCAACTCCCACATTGCAATGTGTTGAGGTAAGGAAGCTGCATAGTTTGTATAGGTCTTACCTTATTCAAAATCGACGATAGGTCCGTCTTCTCGTTTGCTGTGCCTGAAAGTTCCGCTTCGCCTTCTGAGTGTGTTGCTGAGTTCGATACTGCCCAAGTAACACATTTGGTACCTTTATCACGGTTGAAGCTTTATAACTAATATATTATGGCAACTTATATAACTAATTGGTTATATTGAAGCTTTATTCAGCACTAAATTGCTTATAAAACCATTTGGAGGAATAAGATTACTGGTAAAACGTTTTCACAGCATAAACATAAGGTTGCTTTATTAAAGCATTTTATACAGCTTTTTTTTTACTTCATATAAGATTTGGTAAGACCTTTTATACAGATACAACCACATAGATTTGTAAGAAATGCATAAGTCTTTATATTACATTTTTATAAAACTCTTTTAAAGTTTAGTCATTTCTCTATAGTGGCTCATAACATTAAAATTTTACAGCAGTATAGTTATTTAAGTCAAATGCAAACAATGCGAGCCTTAGTACAGATAATTATTAAAGACTATTTAAAGGTAGTAGAATTGGTTTATAAATCGTGTATGCAGCTAAAATTTTTTTTGATGCTATGCAGCTGCAATATTCTAGTTTTACAGAATTCTTTTACAGTCAAATTTTAATAAACAAAATACAAAAAAGAGGTTATTTAGATTATCACAAATAATTGATCCATGTACCACATAAGAACATTCATCATACAAAGTATACTCGTTTCGTCTCCCTGAAACACTACCTCAATTATTGTATAAACAAATAACTTTTTCTCAACCTATGTCACTGCTCGACTGCTGCTAACACGATGTAGCTCATAAGTACATAGTTTTAACTTTTAAGATTAAAACAACAACCTAACGTTTTTGATCTTCTGTAACAAGTGTAGCAATCTCAACGCTGTAATACACTATTATATAGTATTAACACAGCAACGAAAGAGTCATTCGGTTCTATAGGTGCTATGTAAGGGTTAAATTAAAGGTGGAAGAGATACAATATGTCAACAAAACAATCATGAATTGAATTATTACATAAAATGTGAATTTTTATCAAAAAGTTTGCATTTATTTATTAAGATTTTGCCTTGGTACGCAATGTATGCAAAAGTTCTCTATAAATGTTTATTTGTTATAGTACCTACTCTTTGTAAGTTTATAAGTCAGCTTCTTTGAAAAATATCTCTTATAAAGTAAGTAGCACCCCTATACAGGCAAAGTGATTTTTTAAGATTTATGCCTGATTCTGTGGTGACCTTCTTCGGATTCAAGGAACCACATTGTTATTTTTTAAAAGTAAATGTGACTGCGCCGGCATTGTTATCACTTCGAGGTGTATTTAACGTTTTGCCACTTAAAAAGGAAACTTTGCTAAATATTTACAGCAATCACTTACGGATTATTTAGAATACATGACTGCATCATTTTAAGACTATTTTATTTAAAAAGATAGATTTTTTTAAAATAATTTTAAAGTACCTATGAAATTCAACGAATTTTGGAGACGTCGAATTTCGACGTAGAATAGTATGTTTCGACAGAAAGCTTTCTTCGCATCACAAGTTAGGTATTGTCAACGGAAGTCAGCAAGTATTAATATGTAGGCAAAAGTCTTCGTTCGATTCCCTAATAATTCGCCCTGACAATTTGCATAACTATACCTGCAGAAGACGTAAAGTATACATATGTCAACTAAGAATATAACAACTACAAAGTTATTACATTGAAGCTGCTACTGACCGCTTTAAAGCAATTTTTACTCCATAGAAAACTTAACGCAGCCCTTATTCAGTAACTTCTTAGAAGTCGTATAGCATGGTTTATAAAAGCTGGTAACCCAAGCAGCATTTTTAGTCATCGCTACGTACCAGCAACTACCGGTGGAACTATTAAGTTTTTGCCAGTAGTCACAAGCACGTTATTGCTACGGTTTTGTTACGTGCTTGGAACCAAAATGGGGAACAATTTTTGGGTAGCAGGTACGTAGCGGCGTAGTAATTGCTACTTTCGTGGAACTTCTTTTCTCTTTGACACATCGTGTCGCGTGATTGCTCTCTCTTGCTCTTGCAACTTATATTCTATCATTTTCTATACTATATAATGCTGGATCGTGTCACAAAATGAATTACCAGTTTATTTGTAATACGTACTTAATACAAAGAGCGATGAAATGTTTGATTATTTTGTCATCCCAGTACACCAAAATTATAAACCATTGCAACTTTTCTGTTAAATATGATGATGATAGATCGAAAAATAACAACGCGCCTTCTTTAAATATATTTTTTAGTAAAAAATGTCTAATAAAATATGTTAAATATACACGAAATACTTATAAGTTGATACACATGATAGAAACCATTTTTATATTATTCCTGTTATGTTCTTTTATGTGTTTAAATATAAGATACTCAATTATTGTCATTAATTAACTTTTTCTACGCCTGTTAAAAAAACTGCACTATATTTCATTATTTTTGGTGTGTAAAATATCAGTTTATGATAATAATGAAAAAAAGTAAAAAGCGTAAAAAAAGTGTGGTAGCGTGTCATTATTTCACTCTGGCGTTTGCAAATACATGCACCCAACGATGCACCGAAATAGCCGAATCAAAGATTGCTTTGAAAACAATTGAAGTTGTCTCGCAATCTTGGCTTTAGAAACGTCAAATTTTCTATTTAGATTGTTTGTGTATGTTATGAGATATTATAGTTATTTATTTAAATTAATTTAAATATGGAAATCGAGCAAGATTCTGAACACGAAATATTAACGCCGGAAGAAATGATCGAAAAAGCAAATGTAGCAACGCTTAACTTATTGCCAGAGAAATCAAGGGAAATTTATCTAAAAGAGTATAACACATTTATGGAATGGCGTAATCAAACTGGAATTCATAGCTTTACAGAAAGAGTATTATTAGCATTTTTTGAGGAAAAATCAAAAAATTTTAAATCATCAACGTTATGGTCCTGCTATTCAAAGTTAAAGGCGACATTAATTATTAATAATAATGTGGATATAAGCAAATATTCAAAGCTAATAGCCTATTTAAAGCGGCAATCCGTTGGGTATAAACCGAAAAAATCTCGAACATTTTCAAGGAGCGAAATAAATAAGTTCTTACTGGAAGCGCCGGATGAGAAGTATTTAATGTTTAAGGTAAAATTGTTGCTAAATTTCTTTCATTATTTAACGGCTTGTAAACTTTTAGGTTGCATTAATATTAGGCATTGCTGGGGCTTGCCGAAGAGACGAGTTGTATAAAACACTCATTGACAATATTGAAGACAAGGGGGAAGTTTTACTTGTAACAATACCAGATTCAAAGACACATACACAACGGCGCTTCACTGTTATTGGAGACCGGAATTACTAATTTGAATTTGTTGGATATTTATAGAAAATATGTGTTAAATAGGCCGAAAAATGCAGATACCAAACATTTCTTTCTTTCATATAGAAACGGGAAATGTACTAAACAAGTTGTAGGCATAAATACGTTTTCAAAAATTCCATCATTAATTGCCAAATATCTTAATTTACCACAACCAGATACATATACAGGTCATACCTTTAGACGTACTTCGGCATCACTTTTGGTGGATTCCGGTGGAGATATACTTAAATTAAAACAGCATGGCGGCTGGAAATCACTACGGTTGCCGAAGGGTATGTGAACAATTCTTTTAACACTAAAATGGATTGTGCATCAAGGATTCTGCGCGGACATGAAACTAATAGCGCTATTTTCAGTCAACCATCCACCTCAAACATAAATGATAACGAAAACAACTTGAATATTCCAAACACAAGCAACAGTGTACACGAATCAATATGCCTAAATCAGTCAGAAAATAAATTGCTTGGATCAAAAACTAATAATAACAATCCCAAAAACTGTACTTTTAATATTACTATTACCAAAGAATTATAATCTGTTTCTTAAATGTTAATTTGTTGTTTCGTAATTGCTGTTCTTTAATGTAATTGTTATAATACAAAAATAAAATGTAAACACTATACATCATTTTTTTTCTAACTGCCGACAGTCGTAGAAAAAATATTGTATGAAACTCATGCATAAAGTGTCTTTTTTTCACTCATGGGATTGCTGCACTCGCCTGCGGCTCGTGCGGTCAAACTTCCCATTCTTGAAAAAAATTTATGCACTTGTTGCATAAATTACTATTATTAATATTGAGTGAGCAGGGCGAATTACATACACAATGCATAGAGTGTAGAAGACGTGTATCCTCCAAGCTGACTCAAGTGTTACTGACGCTCGCCCAGAGGACGGGCCAGGATTAGTTAGTTACATCCTTGGTTACATCACTTCAAATAAATGTTGCCAACTTCAACCTACATACATAACAATCCCTAAGGCACAATTTGGCACCAATTTGTTATTTTTATTGAAGGTTATATAGTAAAACATCTATTAACAATCATAACAAATTGCAAATTGATTAATGATTATTGATTAATCCAACAATTTACAAGTAAATATGGAGATGGAGTAGTTTACGAAAAATTACTTTAATGTGATTCTCCTGGGTAGCAAAAACGTAAGTTTTACATTCAATACTACTGTAAGGTTTTAAAAACTTTAAAGTAGCTTCGGGTAAGTTACTGCTACAATCATAATACCACTTTGAAGTTGCAACGACTTTAAAGTAAGTATACTAAGTGGCAATACCGTTCCACATACTTTAATAGTTACTCAGAAGTAATGAAACTACATAGTTCCAATAAATAGTAGAAACAACTACACAATTACTAAAATACTCCGAATTGAAGAAATTAAACCTATAAAGTCATAAATTTAGTTGTAGTTACGTAACAACTACTCAAATCAAAGTTCCGATCTCAGTTACTGCTACTTAAATGCTGCTTGGGAAAGCAACACAAAAAGGTTGCCATAAGTATTTGCGTACCCTTTACAGAACTTAACGAGGCTATATAAATTGTGCCTATTTTGGGTGTATAGATACTCCATTAATACTGAAAGATTGTTGTTAACTCTTAATTATATAGCATTAAGCTTTATAAAAAGGCGAAGTAGATATTGATAGCGTTCCTAAAAAGCAATTTGTGCTACTTGAGTGAGATTCTTTTATTTTTGTTCTGATTAGAGGACCCTGGTAGATTAAATGATGCTCCGATAACTTGTTTTTAAAGAAGTTTTTAAACTGCCCCAATGCTTTGGGTTGAGGACAAGTCCTCTGTAAGCCAGATGTGGTGGCCTTCATCTCCTTGGAAGCTTTCGACAGAGCCTCATTAGATTTGATGGAGTCTTGGAGCCCTTTCCCAAACAGGAGATCGTCTCTCTATAGGACAATCATCTGCGATTTTCCTGTAACTTTCTTTCATATAAGGCTTAACGAGATACCTTATATGCAAAGATAAATCGTGAAAGATGGTACATAAAATCTGTGCACTATCTGCTAACTTGTATAATAAGGCTTTAAAATCAGCTTGTCTGCGACCTACAATTACATCGGACAAGGAACTACCTAGTGCTGCTAATCCAGCCGCCAGGTACTGCTGAAATTTGAGTAAAAACTTGTATTTCTTTAGTCCTGCTCTAGACAGGCAGCGTTCGACTTCAGCTTTTAACTTTGGCGGTGAAAAAGGCTTGGCAGTTTTCTGGTGGTGGATATTTTTTCCAAAGTTCTTCCTGAACATCTTTTAACGACTCCATTGGTTAAAAAGTTTGCCCATCGAATAGAAACCTCATTATGGAGATCTTCACCCTTGTCTTTTTCTTTCGAGGGATTCTCCCCCAAGGCAACTCTTTATCGCTGGTTTCCGGATCGTCTTTTTTTTTGTTCCTTTATCTCATCTTTAGACAACGTTAAAGTATTTTAATTTCTAAAAATAAAAAACACCTTGTAAGTAACAAAAAATAGTAGTTTTCGTACCTACTTTAAGTACGTAAAAATAGTACTTAAAAACATTTAATTCTACCCATAACCACGTAAGCAAAAACACTCTATTTAAATTGTACCATCTGTGTCTGGAAAACATTCGATAAGACATGAGTCATTATCGAAACATTTTACTTTGTCTTTTTGCAAGTAGTAAGATATAATTTCAATTACTACTTATGTAAATCTCAAAATGACGCGATAAAAAAGCAGTAAGATAAAATCAATTACGGCTTAAGGCATGCCTACTGCAAGATAAATATCGAGTACAGCATCAAGGCAAGAAACTGCGAAATTTCGTCCGAAGGGATGCACTACATTTAATAAAACATAATGAATTAATTAAATTAATCTTGTTTATAGTTTCCAGCCTTACTTTGTGGAACTCCATAATCATGAAATAAATAAAGATTATTAAAAGTTTTACAGTTTTATTAAAATACAACCTGGCAATATTGTTTCGACAGCTATGCTGTCATTATCAAAGGTAATATAATTATAAACAAACACGTCGCTAAGGTAGATACAAAAATAGGTAACTAGATAAAATAATAATAATAATCAGAATTAAATATCTAATACTTCCAGTAACGGAGAATTACTGAGCTCAAGTTGTTCATTCATTAAAGGTACCCTGAGTTTGTGTTTGTATATCTCAAAGGCTTCTAAAATGTCTAATTTGCGTTTGTTATTACAAAAATGTAGGAATTTAATATTATTTTGAGGAGTCATTGTGTGATTTTGTTCTAAAAGGTGTTTGGCGTAATTCGATTTTTCAGGATGTTTAATTTTGTAATGACGTACGTGTTCTTTATATCTTATGTCAAAATTTCGAAGTGTTTGTCCAATATATACCGAACTACAAAAAGAACAATTTAAACGGTAAATGCCCGATTTCATGATATCATGTGTTCTGTCTTTAGCATTAAATAAAAATGAAAAAGTGTTAGTGTTGGTTTTAAATGTTATTTTATAATTGTTGGTTTTTCTTAGTATATGTGCAATTTTTTCTGATATTTTGCCAAAATATGGTATAGATATGTAATTTGTGTCTTGTGTTTGATTGTCAATGGGATATATTCTTTTGATAGCTAACCTATAATCTTTTTGTTTAATTAAAGTGTCAATCATGTTCGGATTGTAATGATTTGCAAGTGCTAGTTGTTTAATGGTTGATATCTCTTTGCTAAAATCTGATTTTGTTAGTGGAATAGTTAAAGCTCTGTGTACTAATGATCTGTAGGCTGCTATTTTATGTGTATTACGGTGACAAGATTTATTTGGTATTGTTATGTCTGTTTGTTTTCTGTATATGGAAAATTCAAATAGATTGTCTGCGTTAATCTTGATATTTAAGTCTAGAAAGTTTATAGCCCTGTTTTGTTCTGTTTCTAGTGTAAATTTTATATTAGGGTGGATACTGTTAATAAGAATTAAAAATTCATTGATAACCTCAAAAGAACTGTCAAAACAAGCTAAAATGTCATCAACATAACGAAACTAGAAGATAATGTGTTTAGAGAGGTTTAATTCAAATATTCGATCTTCAAACTTGTCCATAAATATGTTAGCTAATAGAGGACTTACCCATAGGTAAACCATCCTTTTGTAAATAAATTATGTTATTAAAAGTGAAATAATTTTGACTTATACAAAGGTCAAATAATTGAATTAACTCTAACCTTTTAACTAATTCTATATTACTATTGATCAAGAAACTATCTAATAAAGGAATACATTCTTGTGGGGGTATTCTGGAGAACATGTTGCAAATATCAAAACTAACAAGTTTTGAATGTAGTGGAAGATGTATGTTTTGTAGCTTATCTACTAATTCTAATGAATTTCTAACAGAGTATTTCGATTTGTAACCTATCGTGTTAATAATCTGGTTCAGTTTTTTGGATAAAATGTGGTTTCAAAGACATCTCTTTTAACAAATTCGATATTTGGAATTTTGCAGTTATTATGATCTTTCTTAAGTATAGTTTCGCATTCAACGGCTAAAATTTCTTTAATTTTGTTGGTAAATTTTGGAAATGGTATCAAAGGTATCAGTTGTATCATACATCAATGCACCTGAATGCACCAAAAACTGAACCAGATTATTAACACGATAGGTTAATAATCGAAATACTCTGTTAGAAATTCATTAGAATTAGTAGATAAGCTACAAAACATACATCTTCCACCACATTCAAAACTTGTTAGTTTTGATATTTGCAACATGTTCTCCAGAATACCCCCACAAGAATGTATTCCTTTATTAGATAGTTTCTTGATCAATAGTAATATAGAATTAGTTAAAAGGTTAGAGTTAATTCAATTATTTGACCTTTGTATAAGTCAAAATTATTTCACTTTTAATAACATAATTTATTTACAAAAGGATGGTTTACCTACGGGTAATTCTCTAAGTCCTCTATTAGCTAACATATTTATGGACAAGTTTGAAGATCGAATATTTGAATTACACCTCTCTAAACACATTATCTTCTGGTTTCGTTATGTTGATGACATTTTAGCTTGTTTTGACAGTTCTTTTGAGGTTATCAATGAATTTTTAATTCTTATTAACAGTATCCACCCTAATATAAAATTTACGCTAGAAACAGAACAAAACAGGGCTATAAACTTTCTAGACTTAAATATCAAGATTAACGCAGACAATCTATTTGAATTTTTCATATACAGAAAACCAACACAAACAGACATAACAATACCAAATGAATCTTGTCACCATAATACACATAAAATAGCAGCCTACAGATCATTAGTACACAGAGCTTTAACTATTCCACTAACAAAATCAGATTTTAGCAAAGAGATATCAACCATTAAACAACTATATAGCGCATGCAAATCATTACAATCCGAACATGATTGACACTTTAATTAAACAAAAAGATTATAGGTTAGCTATCAAAAGAATATATCCCATTGACAATCAAACACAAGACACAAATTACATATCTATACCATATTTTGGCAAAATATCAGAAAAAATTGCACATATACTAAGAAAACCCAACAATTATAAAATAACATTTAAAACCAACACTAACACTTTTTCATTTTTATTTAATGCTAAAGACAGAACACATGATATCATGAAATCGGGCATTTACCGTTTAAATTGTTCTTTTTGTAGTTCGGTATATATTGGACAAACACTTCGAAATTTTGACATAAGATATAAAGAACACGTACATCATTACAAAAATAAACATCCTGAAAAATCGAATTACGCCAAACACCTTTTAGAACAAAATCACACAATGACTCCTCAAAATAATATTAAATTCCTACATTTTTGTAATAACGAACGCAAATTAGACATTTTACATACAAACACAAACTCAGGGTACCTTTAATGAATGAACAACTTGAGCTCAGTAATTCTCCGTTACTGGAAGTATTAGATATTTAATTCTGATTATTAGTATTATTTTATTTAGTTACCTATTTTTGTATCTACCTTAGCGACGTGTTTGTTTATAATTATATTACCTTTGATAATGACAGCATAGCTGTCGAAACAATATTGTCAGGTTGTATTTTAATAAAACTGTGAAACTTTTAATAATCTTTATTTATTTCATAATTAAATTAAGTTAATAAGTTACCTTACTCGAATTCAGAATTTGATAAACCTTGTATTTGTCTCTGTAACTGCTTAATCTTAGCTTCCAAATCAGAGTACCGATCCTTCTTACAACTGCGCTTTTGCTTCTTAGATTTCCTTCTTACATGATTAGAGGGAACGGAGGAATAAATTAAGGGGAGTTTATTAGAATACCCCTTATTTCGGGATACACTATTGAAGATTTCACTGCTGCAAGAACCAGACATTTTAACAGGAATAAATGCACGTACGTAGATAACGCTGGTAATTGGCAAATACAACCGCTCGTATCAGCACTAAATAATGCAATGAAGGTATGTGCTGCAAACAGGCTAAAGGTGATTCATTTTTTCCTATTCTTTAAAATATAGTGCGTATCAGTGTTATCTAATGTCTACTACATGTAATAATCATATACAGGGACAACAGCGAAGAATAAGTAATATATATGTGCAATAAACTAATCCGAAAGGATTTCTTATTTTAGGAACTGTAAAAGGACGAGGTACAAAAATAACTTACTTTTAAAATTTGAACAATGCCGGTATACCGCACATCTGGAACGTTTTCTTGAAAGACTTCATAGAGGATTTACACTTTACATAGCTATCTAAAGTAAAAATGTGTATTGGTATTAGGGTCAGAGTTTTCCAGTGGTTATAAAATATTTTATGAGTTATAGTTACGTACTATTCTAAGAATAAAAATTACATGTCCACTGATTTAATGTTTCTAAAATGCCAATATTCTAGTATCTCCAAGTTTGGTATTACAAGTTGCCAGGAGGGGCTTTGCCCCCCTGCCCTCCTTAAATGGCGCCCCTGTATTGATCTTTAGCTGCTTCCTAGTTCTACAATTTTTTGTTTTAGTGCTTGGTACTGCAGTGCTTTAGCATGCCTTGATTTAATATCAGAGGCAACAGATGTAAACAGTTAGATATGAATTCACAAATATATTTTATCTATGTTCACAAATAAGCCAGTCAAACATTCATTCTCTCCTCTCCAACATTTCTATAACTTTAGCTATTATTTATATAGTGTTTGACTACTATAGGCTATTGTATAATAAGTAGGGTACCCCGACTCGACCTAACGATAGATAAAAATGACGGGCGTGGTAACTATAACTCTCATTCATCTGGACTGATCTAGGACCCTCAGATCAAATGTAAAAGTCTGCCTGCCTACCCATCTCGTATCTCGTGCATCTAAAAACGAGTTTTATTTGAAAACAATTTGGAATATAACCGAGATTTGACCTGATCCGAAAAAACCCATAGCAGATTCATGATCTGCATGTTAAAAACCTCTAGAAGAAGAGTATTAGAACCAGGAAATTTTGGAAAGTATTCAGAGCCTTTTATAACACAGGGTACTGTAAATCGGGAAATGTAGTACAATAGAGAGTGCATACGAGACTTCTTCCTTTTATAAGAAAAAATTATAAGAACAAGAAAATAATATTCTGAGCTGTTTAGCAACCAGCCATTACACACGCAATGTGTGTGCACTATTGGAGGAAGAGAACATCTTTTTATTACCTAAAGATAAAAACTCTCTTAATCTTCCACAAGCTAGGAGAATTGAAAAGTACTGGGCGCTAGTGAAAAAGGTCTTTTCATTGTGTAAAATAGAACCAAAATCATTGCGAGGTTTTAAGCAGATGTGTTAAACAGATAATGAAAGTTAGTAACGAGACTGTAAAGACTCAGAGGTTAGCCTAGAAAATTAAAAAAATAGTCTATTCAGTTTTGTAAGATGTTCCTATATGTAACAGTTATTTTCATACATATATTATCTTTTTACATATTTTAATTACTAGTTATTGTTTTAATTATACATTTGGTATGAAGACTTATTGGACGAACCTTATTAGCAGATTTTAAATTTAGCAGGTCAAAGTATATTGGAGACTTTTCAAAGATATTTCAATATGTAACCAAATCACTAAACTTTAGTCAATAATGCTGTGATAGTTTTATTAATACATACTAAACATTTTTAAAATAATTGAGAACAGACTTTTACAGAGATATAAAAAAATTGATAAATTCAGTCAGGAAACATTATTTTTATTGAGAATCACTGGAAGAACTGCTGCTAGAATCAGTAGACATGACTTCTACATCTTCAGTTTCTTGTTTATGATTCCGTGTATCTACTGGAACACTTCCTTGTCCAACACTCATATGTATTTCTCCTGATGGATGCCATGCAAACTGATTTGGTTGAGAAGCTGGAATTTCTAAAATAAAAAGCAATTAGTATTACAGTGCTAGTTTTTAATATAGACTGTAAAACCTCCAGGATGTCCTGGCCTGTGTAGATCTGTCATACTGTTTTGTTGTTGAAGAAGATGGCCATTTATTGGATCACTTAATCGTCCCAGAAACCCCAGCCTCATTTCAATATCTGTTGGATAAGGCCGACGAGGATCACCTTGTTGCCATGTTAATGGTGCACACACAGCATTTGATGCACTAATCCGATGTGCAAATTTAATTAACTCTTCAGATGAAACTGGACGTTGATTAGCTTTATGAATTGATTGTAACTTTTGATTTGCTTGATAAATTGCAGTTGACAAAATTTGCTCAGCCTCTTTTAATTGTTTTTGTAGTTGATTAATGTCTTGATCTTGTCTTTCTACTTCTGCCTTGAGAATATCCATTTTTTCGTCAATTTTTGCTTGCTCAGCTGCTAATTTTAATGTTTCTTTCAATTCTTTATCTTTAGCAACTAACAAATCTGTACGTTGGGCATAATCGGCACATGAAAGCTTTAAATGCTTAGGAGCTATAGCATTTTCAATCATTTCTCTAAAATAGTTCAAGTTTGAGGTTAAATATAAAATGCAATACAATAAATACCATACTTCGAAATTAATTCTATGTCATCTATAAGGTGTAGAAGTTTTTCCCTAGTACTTAATTGAGTAGACATTGCCATGAATAATCACAGAAATAAATATAATTGATTAATTATTTTAAGTTTAGTTTGTTATTAACCTTTCAAACACAATTGATCACAATAAATAACAGTGCTGTAATGTCAAACGTCAAAAGAGTTACGGCAATTCAAAAGGCCGAATTAGAAAAGTAGTTCGAAATTCCCAGATAACTCAAAACCTACTAAAATTTAAAAGTCCTACGTTTCTTATTCCAAAAATCATGTTCAAATATGTTCAAATGCAGATTTACTGGCCAATTTACGAATGCAGTTTAATTTTCTAGAATTGCGCGAACAAATACAATATGTTGTTAAGTGCAACTGAAATAATTTAATTAATTAGTGTAAGCTGACTTCAAGTCATTTCATTAGCTCCTACAAGACAAGTTATTAATTCCTTTGCATATCTAGTTTTTAAGTTCATTTTACCATACTCCACACAAAAAACAAAAGCTAAATAATTTTCAGGTTATAAATGAGGTTATATATAACTAAAAATAGAGAGTTTGCGCAAGGTAGTTTTCGTTATAGTTATAGACTATATATCTTGGTTATAGAGCTATAGCGGAGGAATCATAATCGTAAGAGCGATCTTCCGTTTCGTTGTTTGCGCTTGACGCAGTATTTACGTTATATTTTGACAGTTAAGAAGACACAACCGTCAACCCCTTGAATAAAATTGAGGTTATCTTAGAAAAATACTTATGTAGGTATATGTATTACAACAAGAACTACAATCCTCGCTATTGTAAAATTGTTTTGATTGAACAGCGTAGAAACGACTAACAATATGGACAATAATACTTTGGAAATTCTTGTGGCATGTCTTAGTACAGAAGAGGTAAAGGAGTATTTAATGTACGTATTCCTGAACAATGAACTGGAAGAAAAAGAACAGTTGTATAGTTGTGCGTCATTCAGTATTGATACAATACCTCTAGCAAATTTCCGACACATATTTCGGTTTGACAAAGAAGATATTGTAAGGTTACATGGAGCTTTACAAATGCCTGTACGATGGGAAACGCCAGATCGTCATGTGATCGAAGGTTTGTATAAAACATAGGTAGTGTTCATATATTTGCACCAGCTATGATTTGTAGGAGTTGCAGGATTGTGCTTGCTTCTGCGACGTTTCGCTTATCCAAATAGATTGAAAGATCTTCAAAATGAATTTGGATTACAATATTCCTCCCTCAGTAAGCTTTTGAAACACATATGTAACTTTGTCTACAGAAGATGGAGCACGTTATTGTTAGACTTTGGGGAAAATAAATGGTTAACTGATGAGTATCTGCAGGAAATTGCTACAATGGTACATGACAAAGGGGCCCCACTAACTAATTGTATTGGGTTTATTGATGGGACTGCTAGGGCAATCTGTAGACCACAGTCCATGCAGCAGGAGGTGTATAGTGGACATAAGAGGTTTCATTGTCTCAAATTCCAGAGCATCACTTTACCAAATGGAATAATTTTACACTTAAGTAGTCCATACCCGGGCAGACGCCATGACGCATTTATCTTAAGGGATACACTTATGATGGAACAGCTACGGTTATATTGTGATCGCTTTTGTGTATATGGTGATGAAGGATACCCTTTAAGGAGGCAACTCATACGCCCATTTTCAAATGTACGATTGACAGATCAACAGACGGAGTTTAATAAACAGATGGCGAAGGTTCGTCAGTGCGTAGAATGGAGTTTCGGAAAAATTATTCAACAATTTGCGTTTGTCGATTTTAAAAAAAATCAGAAACTGTTTTTACAACCTGTTGGTAAATTTTATTTCATTGCTACGTTGCTTACAAATGCTCACACATGTTTTTATGGAAGTACTACTTCACATTATTTTAATGTTGAATCACCCAATATTGAGGAATATTTTCAGTAAAGATTTTGTAATAAATAAAAAAAACGCAATATGCAAATATAGTTTAATATTTCGAAAATGAAACAAGCTGTACAATAATACTGTTCCAACACGAATAATAAACACTACACTGTTCAATACAAAAACGAATAATAAACACAAAATTCTTAAAAACAATACTGACCACTTATTTCTTAAAATTACACTGACCCCTGACTGATACAACTGACCTAAACGTTTTTATTGACATTTCCCACAAGCATATTTTCTAGCAGAGTATTGAGAATTGCATTTCTTTTGCGTTCAAGGTTGCGATCTTCGGCCTGGTCCTTCCACTGTCTTTCCTCAAACTCCAATTTTGCTTTCTTATAGGCCATCTCTTCTTGCTGCAAATTGGTACTAACCTCAAACTGCCTCTTTCTTAACTGCAGTTCTTCTGCTTGCTGCTTTTGCTCTATGGCAGTTTTCTCTGACAAAAAACCAAATACATCACTGGCTCGACCTCTACGCTTCCTTGCTGCTTCCGTATGCTCTCTCTGATTGAACTTCTGTTTCTCAGTCTCATTTATGGGGCGGGCATAATTATGGGTTTCTAATGGCGACTCAAAAGGTACCTCAACAGATGTGGCTACCACAGTCACATCTTCTGAGGCTGAACTAGATGGTCGTGCAATGATATCCTGCTGCTCAACATCTATAACAGAAAACTCCATTGTTGTGTCCCGTCTCAATTGTTTGTAAAGCTGCTTGTCAAATGGCCTGAGCTGCTGCTACATCTGATTTTTCTCGCGAAACTTCTTTTCTAGGGCGACCACCCTTACCAGATTTATTAGTTACTTGAGCTGTGCGCACAATGTGCTCATAATTGCACCACACTGTCTGAAGTAGACGCATGGTGTCTCCCCATTCTGTTTTCAGCCTTTCCTTTCCACTTTCAGTGGCTTCTTCCGAGTCATATTTTCGAAATTTGGACATTTGTTCTAACATATGTTCTTTCAAAAGCCGTAGACTGCAACTCTTGAACCTTTAAAATGAACATTGCACATTTTAACTCTTTGCTTTGAATTGTTTTCAATAGGACCTACTTTTCCTCATCATGACATAACACTGCATGAAGATTTCCCCACAATTCTTCTTCCGTTGTTACAACATCTTCACACAAAATGTTACATAATTCCTTTAACGCTTTAATTCGTTCGGTCTCGGAAAAACGAAATCTTTTTTGCTTGGAGGACACCGTTTCCACTGGGGATAATGAACCCTGAACTTCTTTTTCCCATTCCTTTTGGGAACACATTTTACACGATACAACCAGAAAAAACAATAACCGATCACGCATTTAAAGAGGTTATGTTTTTATTATGTTTGTTGGGCTTCACATGTTTACTTTAGGGAGTTCGCGTGCCTTTGGTTGGCAACTTTGAATTAATATACCGTTGTGTTTTTTGATTGGTCAACGTTATTTTATAAAATAGCGGAAAGAAATTGCTCGTACGGTATGATTTTCGGTGTCGTTATAGATATAACTATAAGGACAGAGTTTTATAAGGGAAAACATCCCCTTGCGCAAACTCTATAATGTTACCATCCCGTTATGTGAAATAGTGTATTGCGTTATTAGGTGATTTTTACATTAGCGTAGGTCAGTGGCGTGCAGTGAGAATTTAAGCTTTGTTGTTTTTGAAAGTTATGGTTTTGGTCTCAATTTCTCAACAATTTGTATTTTTTCTCCAAAACTGTATCCAGAAAATTCTTTATCTGATAATTTGCAAACTGAACAACAAAATCGTCGCAATTCGGATGTATCAGAAGTACTCGAATCTTCTACCGTAGCAGCTGAATTTGCAGTCATCTCGATATACGCAATCTTAAATGTTGTGTACGGAGTAAACTAAATATAATTATTTGTCTTTAAAAAATCCCAACTTATATAATTTGTAATAATAAAATGTTCCAAAATACAGTCTCATTCGCAGATTTACATTGCTTAAGTAACATTTAAAAAATACTTAACTGAACAAACAACCAAATTATTATAAATAAACCGTCTGAGGACGGAGCACAGTAAAAATAACTTACCTTACGATGTCAGCCGTATCACTACAACAAAAACGAGGACGGAAAAGTGCAGTAAGCAACTAAGTCGGTGCTTATATGCATTGTATGTAACACATTTGAATCTGTATTACTTTTCCGCGCAAGTTTAATGACCATAATTTAAAATAGTACCTTCTCTAATTATACTTTTTGCTGTACAGAATTGATGTTGAGCTTTAAGTTGATTTAACTATTACAAATTTAAATAAACGATAATTATAATTTTATAAAAATATTTTTGTTAACATTGTTTTTTATTGTTAATAAATTCTTAAGGAAAGCATCGCTTCCATGAACCGCAACCTACTGGCGTAGGTAATAACGGTTAGCGTTAACTGCGATAACTCCTTAATAATACTATGTGATCAAGATTAACTAAAACTTTTTTGTCGTTGGTAGTGACAGTAACGGCTTTGTGTTGACAGCGAGGGGAGTTTAAAGAGATGGTAGAGTGGGTAACTACCCCGAAACTAAAAGAAAAACCTCAGACACCTGCGTATCTTTATTTATTTCTGGTCGATTTCAAAAGTTGATCAATTATAATACCCTTTAAAAGGATTATTTTATTATCTAATCAATAGAGATGAGCATAAAACAGCTGTTAACATGAAAATGCACTCCATTTTCGTGTTAACGGCTATTTTATTGTGCAAACCTACTCAGCATAGTGTATACAATAATATATGTAGTTGCGCACTAAATCGTAGTGACAGCAGAAAAGTTATTAGCAGTAGTTAGGCAACAAGAGTTCGGCGACAAAATCCCATGTTATTTTAAAGGGGCCTCAAAGTTAGCGAAAATACCACAAATCCAAGATGGCGGCGGCTCGCGACAGCGTATACCGTTTAAGCATATATCATCGCTAACTTTGAGGCCCCTTTAAAATAACATGGGATTTTGCTATGTATATTTACTAATTAACAACAAATTAAGAAAAAATCCACATACACGTGTCAACTTTAAATTACGGTCGACAGGAATCAATATCAGAACAACTAGTATTTCCCTTTTTATGTTTAAATTTATATATTATCGGAGACCCACTCGTAAAAAAAGGGAGTTTATTCACGCGACAGCGTGTTAAATCCCGTATATTCCAGATGAATGAACGCTTTTAAAAGTAAAATAACACTTTTATTAAGACCTTTTTTAAAAATTTTGCTTCCAGGCTGAAATATAAATCCAAACATACAAGTTTTATCAACTAATAATTTTTTCCTTCTTTAGATGTAATGTAATAATTAAATCGACCCCATTGTAAAAGCATTAGTATTCAATCAACCCTCCTTTGTTAAGAGTATTGATTTTCTAGGGGACTCTTTTTTTTCACCCCAGCTCAATAGGTAATTAAGATATATGTATAAAAGGGGGTCTGTCTGTATGTAATATATATACAATTGCATCGTTTTTAAAAGCATATTCCAGAAAATAATTATCATGTCTAACAAAAGAATTTAATTAACAACCCTTCGTGGTCGAGTCGATCCACCCTCGGTCCTATGACGTAATATCATAACCGGTGTGTGTGTGTGTGTGTGTGGTATATAAAGAGCAGTCTCCCATGTTTTTAACCATTATTAAATTGGTCTTTGTAGTGAAGCAACTTCATTACTATACTGTGAAAGCGTTTCAATTGTTTATTAATAATTGCGTAGTGAAAGTGCTTAAAACAATTGTTGCTAAATTATCATTAAATTATATTTGCTAAAGTAGTATATTATTTACAACAGTGAAAAATAAGTGTCAAGTCATCCAGGTGAGTTACTATTTTTGTTTGTTTGTTTGTTTTTGGGCGAGGAATCAGGATGGCGGAGCATCCTTCGTACCTCATGGCACCGATTGCTATGATCATTTGGCCAACCCTACTAGAATTTAGCCGAATCTGGGGGAATTCCACCCCCCAGTAGGGATCTTTATCGTGCCAAACATCGCATTGACACGGGACCTACAGTTTTACTTCCTATCCGAGAAGAAGGCATGTTTTTAATTTTTCTCCGCTATGAAAAATTACCAGCTCGGCCGGGGATCGAACCTGCGATCTTTGGATTAAGAAGCAAATATGCAAACCACTAATCCACCGAGACTGGCTAGTTACTATTTTTATTTATTTAAAACTCTTTAAGTGTTATATAATAAAGCGTGGTAATCAAATTAAAAAAATGGGTACATTATGTTTTGCTTCTAAAAATACATTATTTAAACAATCAGGAATATTTGACTTATATGATATAACTACAGTGTTACCGTAAAAAATCTTCAACTCTTATTAAAGTATTAATTACTTATCACATCCTATCCACGTAATAATTTAAAAAATAATTATTTGATATAAGAAATTTTAACACTAATTATCCATTAAATTTTTATTATTACTAATATTTAATTCTATTAACCAAGCGACCAGTGCTTTTATTACTTTTCTCAAAATCTTTTTCCTAAAATTTTTTACCCCAAAATCTTTTTCCTCAAAAATTTTCCCCCCCAAAATTTTTTTCTCCCCAAAATTCTTTTCCCCAAAATTTTTTTCTCCCCAAAATTTTTCTCCCCAAAATTTTTTTCTTCCCAAAATTTTTGTCCCCAAAATGTTTTTCTCCCCAAAATCTTTTCCCCCAAAATTTTTTTCCCCAAAATTTTTTCCCCCAAAATTTTTTTTCCTAAAATTTTTTCCCCCAAAATTTTTCTTCCCAAAATTTTTTTCTCCCCAAATTTTTTTCCCCATATAGAACGAAGTTCTAACTAGATTTCAGTTTCAGTGCAGCAACTGAACGCGTAACACTTACCTCTCTTCGCATCCGTACTTAAACGTCTACAAGAAAAAAATATGTCATTCGCAATTCAGCTTCTTGATAACCTAAGGGATCTTGCATACAACCCGCAGCTACAAGGTAATGCTCGAGCCATCTCGAGTGCTTTAAAGCTCTGTAGCACTGCAGTATGGAGAATCAATAGAGCACTGGAAAAAGAAACATCTATAGGGGTTAAGAATCATCTATCAACCTGCCTGGCCCAAGCGAGATCATATAGGGAGATTATTAAAGCCTTAAAAACTATAGGTGGAAGCAATAGTCAGCGAAAAGAGACAGCTCGCGATCGCGTGAAGTGGACTGATATGAAATCAGATTTTAAGTCACGTATCAGAACTGCTGTAATCACTAACATCAAGCATATTGATCCGAAGGCATTCATGGAAGACTGTTATTTTTCAGAGGCGTATTCTGAATTCGTTGAAGAAAGATAAGATCCAGTTAAAAGTAAACGCAATTTTAACTGGATTATTCGAGATCAAGAAGAGAGATGAGATCATAGAGGAAATAAAGTACTTGAATACAAGAAATGCAGCCATTTATCAGGATAGTGATATATCCCAGTGGTTCGTGGAGAATATTCAAAACTCTATACTGAAAGATCTCGAGGAATTTCAAGTAAGTTTAAAAAATCTCATAAGTTAGAAATAAACTAATGCATATTTCTTTATCTAGCAAAAGGAGAGCGGATGGAGCCTCAAATCAATTATCAACCTCCAAGTAAACATCAACAAGTTTACCCAGCAGCTAGGCTCTTCATATATCGATCTACCCAAGCAGATTAAAAGGAAGGAAGCTTGTATCAACGTGCATAATAATGATGAAGCCTGCTTCGCATGGGCCGTGACATCAGCATTATATCCATCAGCTCAAAAACTAAATTCTAGCAGGGTTAGCAGTTACCCACACTTCTCTACAGTACTGAATCTTAAAGACATTACGATGCCGATGACGATTAAACAAATACCCAGATTCGAATACCAAAATAACATTTCCGTTAATGTATACATCTTGGAGAAGCATAGAAAGAAAAAGTTCAGCGTACTCCCTACATATCTAACAAAAGATAAGCAGGACAAACATATCAACCTCTTGCTTCTCCAAGATGAATATTTTGACGAAGATTATGATGAAGATGTTATGACTGATATTCCAAAACCGCGCTATCACTGTGTTTCTATCAAAAATTTAAGCCGGCTGCTATCATCACAGCTCAGCAATGAAAATGGTCGAAAATATGCATGTGATAGATGTCTCCAATACTTCCGTTCACAAACAAAATTACAACTTCATACTGAAGACTGTGTTAAAATGAACGATTGTCGAGTAAGGCTACCAACAGCTGAGCAGGCAAAAGTACTGTTTAAAAATGAAAAGAACAAAGAACCAACACCATTTGTGATATATGCAGATCTAGAGTGCTTGCTTGTGCCGACTAGTGAAAAGGACAAGGTACAAGACCATATTCCTCACAGCATAGCATACTATGTCAAATGCTCATATGATGATACCTTGTCTTTTTACCGTGCTTATCGTGGTGAGGACTGTCAGGAATGGTTTGCTCGGGAGATGCAGCAGTTTGCTGAAGATGTTGAGACGGTGTTTCTTTGCCCTTTACCTATGGACACCCTATCGCCTGAGCAAGACGCTGAATTCCGTACCGCTACACATTGTCACATATGTCTGGAGCCATTTTCTGTAGATAACAACAAAGTGAGGGATCATTGTCACCTTACCAGTAAGTATCGTGGTCCCGCCCATACAAATTGTAACATCAACTACAAGGACAGCCATACCATACCCGTAGTTTTCCATAACTTAAGCGGGTATGACAGTCATTTCATTATTAAGAACCTTGCTTCAGACTTTGACGGACGAGTAGATCTCCTTCCAATCAATAAAGAGCGCTATATATCTTTCACTAAGAATGTAGAGCACAATTTAGTAAAATTCAGATTTATACTCTTTTAGATTTTTGGCTAGCGGTCTAAAAACTTTGGCATCCTATTTAGATGTATACCCAAATTTAAAATCACAATTCCTAGACTTAGACGAATCAAAATTCAAAATTCTGACTAGGAAGGGGGTTTTCCCTTATGATTACATTAATGACTGGACGAAACTTGATGAGACACAATTACCAGACAAATCCAAATTCTACAATAGTTTAACAGATAACGGATGAATGCTATACACATGCCGAGAATGTATGGGACTCTTTCGGTTGTCAAAATTTAGGTGAGTACAGTGATTTATACCTGAAAACAGATGTATTGCTTCTAGCCGATGTGTTTGAGCAGTTTCGGTCAAGCAGTTTGAAAACGTACGGCTTAGACCCGGCACATTACTATAATCTACCCGGATACACCTGGGATTGTATGCTTAAGTCAGCCAAAATTAATCTCGAACTACTTACGGATATCGATAAAGTTTTATTTATCGAGCGCGGCATTCGTGGAGGTCTAAGCCAATGCTCAAAACGGTATGCTGAAGCCAACAACAAATTTCTACCTAATTATAATCCTCAAAAACCAACAACATTTTTAATTTATGATGATATTAATAATCAATACGGTTGGGCGATGTCTCAGTACCTACCATATGGAGGATTTGAATGGGTAGAAGATGATTTAGACAACTTTAATTTCAATGTACCGACAGACAATCCTGAAGGATATATTCTCGAGATTGATTTAGAATACCCTCAAGCCATTCACGACGCCCATGTAGATCTTCCATTTTGTCCTGAGCATCGCACGCCGCCAAATTCAAAAGAGACAAAATTAATGGCAACGCTTACTGATAAGAAGCAATACATCATACATTACCGGAATTTACAGCAATGTTTGGAAAATGGGTTGAAGTTAACCAAAATTCACCGCGTTTTGAAATTTAAGCAGAACAACTGGCTAAGGTCATATATCGACTTAAACACTGAACTTCGTAAGCAGGCTAAAAACGAGTTCGAGAAAAACCTGTTTAAACTTATGAATAACGCGGTTTTCGGCAAGACGATGGAAGACATTAGAAAACACTCGATAGTCAAATTAGTAAACAAATGGGAAGGACATTACGGTGCTGAAGCACTCATTTCAAAGCCAAATTTCAAATCCAGCACAATTTTTACTGAAGATCTAGTGGCTATCGAGTTAAACAAAACTGAAGTTTACTTCAACAAACCCATATATGTAGGCATGTGTATATTGGATATATCAAAATTAAAACTGTATGACTTCCATTACTCGTACATGAGAAGACGTTACGGCGACAAGGCGCGAATTTGCTATAGTGACACAGATTCTCTAGTATCAGTATTCTCTAGTATGACAGAGTGGGAATGATTTCCTATATAAACGTTTATGGTTTAATTCATACACCCTTAAATGAAACAACATCAAATGATATACATGGTTTTATTTAGCTTTAATTTATTTCACATAATCACAGTATAATAGTTTATAAATAAAAAACAATAAAATCATTTTATCGAGTTTTATTTTCACATAAAACATGAGAAAAATATATACAAATATATATACAAGCATTTTTTATATCAAGATTTCACATAAAAGACGTGAAAGAAAATATATAAAACATTTTTTTTGCTATACATAAAAATTCATTCAAACATCTATGTTAAAAAAGTTCTTATAAAAATATGTGAAAGAATATATACAAATATAGTACACTCATTTACTATATACAGGTAAGTATTGACTTACAACGATTACTTATAAAAGAAAAGAAATATACAAAACTATGTAGATATGTACAATAACTAACAAGGTAAGACTTATGAGGATGACTTATTAAAGAAAAAATATATATACATTAGTAAATATGATAACACTCTAGCATTTACATTATTTGTTGCCGGAAGAATAAAAAACTTATCTTTAACTTATATATTAACTCTATACAGTTATGTTAAGCAGGTATGCGATAGTGTCCCCATGGTAGAGTGTCATGCGTGCCGGGTATGATACAGCGCTTATCGTCGTGAGGGCTGAGCGCAATTTTAGTCTGAGAGATGGTTGAAACTCGATGTTTATCGGATCTGAATAGTTTTTGTTGCACAGATGTTTCCTTGCCTTCGTTTAAACAGTTAACATAGTCATCGAAAGTGATATGATTTTTAACTATATGTTTCTTGACACCCTTTGCCTTCTTAACAGTTCTTCGGTTTTCAAGAGCCTGTCGAATCTCCGTATCACTTTTGCTTGCCAGCTTCATTTTCTGTAGATCTAACATCTCCTCATCTTTATCTCTAAAAACCTTCGTCAAGTACATTTTTGATCGAAGGCCGACAAAATGCGTCATCACCTTACCGGCGTTCTCGTCCTTCATCATACCCAATACTTTTTTATTAACGCGCGGGATGTCATATGTATTATTCTCGGGGTAGTCACTGGTGTCGAAATGTTTATGAGCGTCACGTCTAATGTCTTCATACAGATTAGACGTTTCGACGACATATACTAGAGAATCTGTGTCACTATAGCAAATTCGCGCCTTGTCGCCGTAACGTCTTCTCATGTACGAGTAATGGAAGTCATACAGTTTTAATTTTGATATATCCAATATACACATGCCTACATATATGGGTTTGATGAAGTAAACTTCCGTTTTGTTTAACTCGATAGCCACTAGATCTTCAGTAAAAATTGTGCTGGATTTGAAATTTGGCTTTGAAATGAGTGCTTCAGCACCGTAATGTCCTTCCCATTTGTTTACTAATTTGACTATCGAGTGTTTTCTAATGTCTTCCATCGTCTTGCCGAAAACCGCGTTATTCATAAGTTTAAACAGGTTTTTCTCGAACTCGTTTTTAGCCTGCTTACGAAGTTCAGTGTTTAAGTCGATATATGACCTTAGCCAGTTGTTCTGCTTAAATTTCAAAACGCGGTGAATTTTGGTTAACTTCAACCCATTTTCCAAACATTGCTGTAAATTCCGGTAATGTATGATGTATTGCTTCTTATCAGTAAGCGTTGCCATTAATTTTGTCTCTTTTGAATTTGGCGGCGTGCGATGCTCAGGACAAAATGGAAGATCTACATGGGCGTCGTGAATGGCTTGAGGGTATTCTAGATCAATCTCGAGAATATATCCTTCAGGATTGTCTGTCGGTACATTGAAATTAAAGTTGTCTAAATCATCTTCTACCCATTCAAATCCTCCATATGGTAGGTACTGAGACATCGCCCAACCGTATTGATTATTAATATCATCATAAATTAAAAATGTTGTTGGTTTTTGAGGATTATAATTAGGTAGAAATTTGTTGTTGGCTTCAGCATACCGTTTTGAGCATTGGCTTAGACCTCCACGAATGCCGCGCTCGATAAATAAAACTTTATCGATATCCGTAAGTAGTTCGAGATTAATTTTGGCTGACTTAAGCATACAATCCCAGGTGTATCCGGGTAGATTATAGTAATGTGCCGGGTCTAAGCCGTACGTTTTCAAACTGCTTGACCGAAACTGCTCAAACACATCGGCTAGAAGCAATACATCTGTTTTCAGGTATAAATCACTGTACTCACCTAAATTTTGACAACCGAAAGAGTCCCATACATTCTCGGCATGTGTATAGCATTCATCCGTTATCTGTTAAACTATTGTAGAATTTGGATTTGTCTGGTAATTGTGTCTCATCAAGTTTCGTCCAGTCATTAATGTAATCATAAGGGAAAACCCCCTTCCTAGTCAGAATTTTGAATTTTGATTCGTCTAAGTCTAGGAATTGTGATTTTAAATTTGGGTATACATCTAAATAGGATGCCAAAGTTTTTAGACCGCTAGCCAAAAATCTAAAAGAGTATAAATCTGAATTTTACTAAATTGTGCTCTACATTCTTAGTGAAAGATATATAGCGCTCTTTATTGATTGGAAGGAGATCTACTCGTCCGTCAAAGTCTGAAGCAAGGTTCTTAATAATGAAATGACTGTCATACCCGCTTAAGTTATGGAAAACTACGGGTATGGTATGGCTGTCCTTGTAGTTGATGTTACAATTTGTATGGGCGGGACCACGATACTTACTGGTAAGGTGACAATGATCCCTCACTTTGTTGTTATCTACAGAAAATGGCTCCAGACATATGTGACAATGTGTAGCGGTACGGAATTCAGCGTCTTGCTCAGGCGATAGGGTGTCCATAGGTAAAGGGCAAAGAAACACCGTCTCAACATCTTCAGCAAACTGCTGCATCTCCCGAGCAAACCATTCCTGACAGTCCTCACCACGATAAGCACGGTAAAAAGACAAGGTATCATCATATGAGCATTTGACATAGTATGCTATGCTGTGAGGAATATGGTCTTGTACCTTGTCCTTTTCACTAGTCGGCACAAGCAAGCACTCTAGATCTGCATATATCACAAATGGTGTTGGTTCTTTGTTCTTTTCATTTTTAAACAGTACTTTTGCCTGCTCAGCTGTTGGTAACCTTACTCGACAATCGTTCATTTTAACACAGTCTTCAGTATGAAGTTGTAATTTTGTTTGTGAACGGAAGTATTGGAGACATCTATCACATGCATATTTTCGACCATTTTCATTGCTGAGCTGTGATGATAGCAGCCGGCTTAAATTTTTGATAGAAACATAGTGATAGCGCGGTTTTGGAATATCAGTCATAACATCTTCATCATAATCTTCGTCAAAATATTCATCTTGGAGAAGCAAGAGGTTGATATGTTTGTCCTGCTTATCTTTTGTTAGATATGTAGGGAGTACGCTGAACTTTTTCTTTCTATGCTTCTCCAAGATGTATTCATTAACGGAAATGTTATTTTGGTATTCGAATCTGGGTATTTGTTTAATCGTCATCGGCATCGTAATGTCTTTAAGATTCAGTACTGTAGAGAAGTGTGGGTAACTGCTAACCCTGCTAGAATTTAGTTTTTGAGCTGATGGATATAATGCTGATGTCACGGCCCATGCGAAGCAGGCTTCATCATTATTATGCACGTTGATACAAGCTTCCTTCCTTTTAATCTGCTTGGGTAGATCGATATATGAAGAGCCTAGCTGCTGGGTAAACTTGTTGATGTTTACTTGGAGGTTGATAATTGATTTGAGGCTCCATCCGCTCTCCTTTTGCTAGATAAAGAAATATGCATTAGTTTATTTCTAACTTATGAGATTTTTTAAACTTACTTGAAATTCCTCGAGATCTTTCAGTATAGAGTTTTGAATATTGTTCGCTGACTATTGCTTCCACCTATAGTTTTTAAGGCTTTAATAATCTCCCTATATGATCTCGCTTGGGCCAGGCAGGTTGATAGATGATTCTTAACCCCTATAGATGTTTCTTTTTCCAGTGCTCTATTGATTCTCCATACTGCAGTGCTACAGAGCTTTAAAGCACTCGAGATGGCTCGAGCATTACCTTGTAGCTGCGGGTTGTATGCAAGATCCCTTAGGTTATCAAGAAGCTGAATTGCGAATGACATATTTTTTTCTTGTAGACGTTTAAGTACGGATGCGAAGAGAGGTAAGTGTTACGCGTTCAGTTGCTGCACTGAAACTGAAATCTAGTTAGAACTTCGTTCTATATGGGGAAAAAAATTTTGGGGAAAAAAAATTTGGGGAGAAAAAAATTTTAGGAAGAAAAATTTTGGGGGAAAAAATTTTAGGAAAAAAAATTTTGGGGGAAAAAATTTTGGGGAAAAAAATTTTGGGGGAAAAGATTTTGGGGAGAAAAATTTTGGGGAGAAAAACATTTTGGGGACAAAAATTTTGGGAAGAAAAAAATTTTGGGGAGAAAAATTTTGGGGAGAAAAATTTTGGGGAAAAAAATTTTGGGGAAAAAAAATTTGGGGAGAAAAACATTTTGGGACAAAAATTTTGCGAAGAAAAAAATTTTGGGGAGAAAAAAAAATTTTGGGGAGAAAAAAATTTTGGGGGGAAAAAGATTTTGGGGTAAAAAATTTTAGGAAAAAGATTGAGATTGAGAAAAGTAATAAAAGCACTGGTCGCTTGGTTAATAGAGTTATTAAATATTAGTAATAATAAAAATTTAATGGATAATTAGTGTTAAAATTTCTTATATCAAATAATTATTTTTTAAATTATTACGTAGATAGGATATGATAAGTAATTAATACTTTAATAAGAGTTGAAGATTTTTTACGGTAACACTGTAGTTATATCATAGAAGTCAAAAATTCCTGATTGTTTAACCACGTTTTATTATATAACACTTTTAGAGTTTTAAATAAATAAAAATAGTAACTCACCTGGCTGACTTGACACTTATTTTTCACTGTTGTAAATAATATACTACTTTAGCAAATATAATTTAATGATAATTTAGGAACAATTGTTTTAGACCGCTCTTTATATACCACACACACACACACACACACACACACCGGTTATGATATAACGTCATAGGACCGAGGGTGGATCGACTCGACCACGAAGGGTTGTTAATTAAATTCTTTTGTTAGACATGATAATTATTTTCTGGAATATGCTTTTAAAAACGATGCAATTGTATATATATTACATACAGACAGACCCCCTTTTATACATATATCTTAATTACCTATTGAGCTGGGGTGAAAAAAAAGAGTCCCCTAGAAAATCAATACTCTTAACAAAGGAGGGTTGATTGAATACTAATGCTTTTACAATGGGGTCGATTTAATTATTACATTACATCTAAAGAAGGAAAAAATTATTAGTTGATAAAACTTGTATGTTTGGATTTATATTTCAGCCTGGAAGCAAAATTTTTAAAAAAGGTCTTAATAAAAGTGTTATTTTACTTTTAAAAGCGTTCATTCATCTGGAATATACGGGATTTAACACGCTGTCGCGTGAATAAACTCCCTTTTTTTACGAGTGGGTCTCCGATAATATATAAATTTAAACGTGAAAAGGGAAATACTAGTTGTTCTGATATTGATTCCTGTCGACCGTAATTTAAAGTTGACACGTGTATGTGAATTTTCTCTTAATTTGTTGTTAATTATTAAATATACATAGCAAAATCCCATGTTATTTTAAAGGGGCCTCAAAGTTAGCGATGATATATGCTTAAACGGTATACGCTGTCGCGAGCCGCCGCCATCTTGGATTTGTGGTATTTTCGCTAACTTTGAGGCCCCTTTAAAATAACATGGGATTTTGTCGCCGAACTCTTGTTGCCTAACTACTATTAGCAATTTAAGGTGCGTACAACCGTTTTCGAGTCGGTTTGTCTTCCGTAGCTCATCGGGATGACTTCCTACGAAAAAATGTCCAGTTTATGATTTGTTTGTAATAAAAATAGCTACGGAACGGTACTATACGGGTTTTGGGTTTTGTACATAATTTAAACTATATTTAACGTGAGTTTGATTATTTAAATTTTTATGACAACTTAAAAAAACACGTGATTTTTTTGATCTACCGTTTTTTCGATATTTTAACTTAATTATTGCATAAATAATAATGAACAATCTTGTAGTCTTATTATTATTAGTATTATTATTATTATTTATCAACGTATGCCCACTAAAAGTATTATGGAGTGGTTGGAAAGTTAATTATTGCAATTATAACAATCGGACCAGTGCCATTTTGTAGTTATTCTTATTACAAACAAATCATATAGGTATTGAACATTTTTCGTAAGAAATTATTCTGATGTGTTACGAAAGAAAAACTACCTCGAAAACGGTTGTACGCACCATAAATTGTTAATAACTTTTCTGCTGTCACTACGATTTAGTACTACTTACATATATTATTCTACACACTATTCGGAGTAGTTTTGCACAATAACATAGCTGTTAACACGAAAGAGCCCACGGCGTCACATGTTCAATCTTACAAAGCGAACTGTTTCTAAAGACAATTTAATAATTTTTTGTAATAGTTGTGTAACAGTTATTATTAAACTGTTTTCTGAATCACAAGAGGTCTATTCTTAACGCAAAGTCGAACAAATTTATGTGTATGTAAGCTGGAGGAGAGTTTGGCCTCAGACAGTCTGTTAGCCACAAAGTTATATTGATGTTTTTATAAATTTAATAACAGCATCATAAATGTTTTAGTCTAATGTCCTTAATAAGCAAGCAATACCCGTAGACTGATTTATACAATTATTGTAAGAGTAAGTTTTATACTTCTTACAGTGAAAAAATACATGATCCAAATCGGCAAAGGACGTGTCATCGCAAGTGCAAGGAGGATCCAATTTTAAAAAAATGTGCTCTAAAGCAACTATGGTTGACTTTTATTCCAGTATTAAGAGAAGAATATGATCTACTAACATAAAAAGAAGGGATATGTGTTATTTTTTGAGGGAGGCGGCAATAGGGAAGACGCACGTATTTTTTTTAATTTTTGTATTTGTTCATTTTGGTTAGAAAAATATTTCCAGATAAGCGGAATTTCTAAAAACCCTCAATTTATTTGAAAAAATTAAATTTAAAAATTCTCCTCATTTAAAACCGAATTTGGCCTTCAGCAACTTCCCTCAAAGCTATTTGATGTAAAAAAGTAGGTACCGCTGTGAATGTGAAGAAGCAATATTGACGATTTACTCAACGTTAGATGGCGCTGATGAAAACCAATAAACTGAATTTTGAATTAATATTACCAGAAATATTTAACACCACTTTAATTATGGCAGTTAATTACACAACATCATAACGTACATTATTATATTAATTACTCGTTAATAAGTAGACGATATTTGAACTTGAAAATAAAAAAATTTTCAAACTGACGGGTAATACAGGACTCTTAACTGTTTCATTAGCACCAACAGTGGGTCGTCTTTGGAACTGTAAGAGGTAACAAAGTTTCATCCATTAGAGGACACCAGTATTGCATTTTAAATTTATTTAAATTTTCAAGGATTTCAAAAATTAATTACTTAAAATTGGTAATTGTTTAATGCATTTATAACTAATATTCTAACTAATTTAGTAATGACGTTTATGAAAATGCAAGAATCTCCTCAATTGACGACATATGCGTCTTCCCTATTGCATTGTCGAGAATTCCGGAGTGCCCCTTCGGCCATATGAAATTAATTTTGGTTTGCTTTTTCTTCAAATCACATAATTTAGTTTTAGTATGGATGATAACTGTTTCAACTGTGTTATGAATATAAATATTTCGAAATATTTAGTTTCAGCTTATTTTCATTGTTGATAAGTTTACAAATCATATTAAGAACAAATCAAGTCTTACAAGAAACAGTTCTGACGTTTATTTAATGTCCGTCGGGCTATAAAGAAACTCGCGGGCCATAAAGAGACGTTGATTTTTAGATGCATCTAGCAATAAAAGTCTAATTATTATGTATCTGTGCATAAAAGTTTATTATCACATTTACATCACATAGATATATCTTCAAACACTGCTTCCTTATTTTACTGTTTATTGTTTAACTCCTAAAAGAAATTATTAAGGAAAAAACAACATCTTCTTATTTTCAACTCATAAAGCTCTATTTGTCTTCAATCGGGTACTAACATCAAGGTCATATGGCTACGTGAAATTGATCCCACAGCCGAAAAATCTTTTCCCAGATCCAGGCTTGATGTAGTAGATTTAGTAGCTATATTGTAGATTTGTAAACTTCTACAAAGATTCTATAAAATCCTTAGTACACAAAATGTTGGTCCAATGCAAGTACTGATGGTGTATCTGCTGCACGTTTCAGCGCCCCTTCAACTCCGTCGATAGGTCCCTTACCACGACCAGAAGCGCTGAAATTTCAATTAACCTTTGCATTTGGAAAATCCATGCCTAGATATGTAACGGCAGAATTTATATTAAATTTGTTTTTGGATTGAGACGTTGGACCGTCTGAAAATAAATGTTTTCTTCGATTTTAGGAGTTCAATATCTAAGCAAAAGGAATCTAGAACAGGAATCATGTGACCACAAACTGCACGAACTTGGTATTCTGTATTATCAGAAAATGTCGCAAAACAAAATTTTTTCATTATGTGTAACATAATCGATGTCAATCGATTTTTGTCTTCTACTAGTCTCAAAATGTATACATTGTTCCTCAGTTGACAACTTCGGAAAATATTTTTTTAAGAAATCTATGTGAAATATAATTTCACCCACTTTTAGCTCGGTCTTTCTCAATTTTAAATAAGCTAATTGGTTGTTTATTATCATTAGTTTATTATGAATTTTGAATGATGGCAGTTCATTCCAGAATAACTTAACTATTAGCTGACTCATTTTTATATTCGTAGATATATCTTTTCACATATTTCGATCGATTTTCCTTGAATTATATTATTCATTGTTCACCTGTGCTTTTTCATTGCTTTAAAGTTACCATTTCATTTAATTTTCCTTTTTTTTAATTTAATTTCAAAATTATCTTGTATGATTTGTTCTTCATCTCGTTTGTTTATAATATTTTCATGGCTTAGCATTTGATAAATAAATAAATAAATAAATAAAACTTGTTATGTTTTACACAAGCGTAAGTGTCTGGATATGTTTTCTTTGCTTGAAACACCCGCAACGGTTTGCATCTAAAAAAAATTGAAAAGATCACAAAATGCTGGATGTACCATCCTTTATATGTATATATACAGGGTATACTGGTTGACAGTCTACACTCAATCATTTGGACAAGCTTCTGGCTACAGCAATGAAATTAAAAGAACTTGTGCCACGAACACGAACAATGTGTGTGTGAACTGCTTGTCGGAATGATTGAGTGTAGACTATTAAACAGGACAAATCCCGTTAAGTGGCTCTAGTTCCGTTATTATGCATTTTAGACCTGTAGTACCTTATACTTTCTTATTCAGAATTACATTTGCTATCCCATGCTTGAAACCTACTGGTTCCATTTAAAAAATCCCGATGACGTCATATCCGGTACCAGTAGAAGTTCTAAGATGGGTTCTAATACTGATTTCGTAAACTAGAGGTCGGATTATACAAAGTTCTTTTAATTTCGTTGCTGTGGCCAGAAGCTTGTCGGAATGATTGAATGTAGATGTAGACTGTTAAACAAGACAGATCCCGTTAAGTGGCTCTAGCTCCGTTATTATGCATTTTAAACCTGTAGTACCTTAATACTTTCTTATTCAGAATCTCATTTGATATCGATGTTCATGCTTCAAACCTACTGGTTCCATTTAAAAAAATTGCCATGACGTCATATGCGGTACCAGCAGAAGTTCTAAGATGAGTTCTAATACGGATTTTGTAAACTAGAGGGCGAGTTATAGAAAGTTCTTTTAATTTCGTTGCTGTGGCCAGAAGCTTGTCCGAATGATTGAGTGTAGACTGTTAAACAAGACACCCTGTATATCTGAAAACGTTTTCATATTATGCAACACTGTTTTGTTTTTTTACTTTGGTTTTTAATAACAAAATCTTTTTTTACCGGGACACATGCGTGATATTTGGTAAACTTAAAAAAAAATCGTATATTAGTCTTTATTTCATCATCTAGGCAAGTAATTTTTGGTTTTCGAGAATATGTTAGATACTCTTTTATCTTAGAATTTAGCTTTTTCTTCTGTTTGTAAGTTATAACATTTTTTAGTATTTTTCCTTTCTCCTTAATTATTTCTGTTTATCATTCATTGTATTTCTGTTTTGTTCCCTATCTTTTTTGCACGAGCTAGATTTTTCTTTTTATTCTCACTCATTCTTTCTCTGTACCCTTTAATTCTTTCTACAGAAGTTTTTTTTAACCTTTCTACGTCTATTCGATGATTTAGAAGGCAACTTTGCAACTTAAATGCGAATATAATGTAACGAAGGTACCCTCAAATGCCTTGCACTGACTATAGGCTGGGCCCATAATCTCTTTTTCCTTTTCTCTTCTTTGTTTATTAATTAACAAAGCTACTGCAACAACGACTTGTCTGTTGCGAAGATACATTTTGATAAAACTGACCGCACGCGCTGATGGTCAGCGCTGACGATCAGTACCGACCATACGTTCCATGTGAAACTGCTCGTTAAATGCGAATATAATGTGACGAAGATTCCCTAATGCCCATCACCGACTATAGGATGGACCCATAATTTCGTTTCTCTTTTTTGTTTTTTAATTATCAAAGTTACGGCAACAACGACTTATCTCACCATGGGCGTAACTAGAAAATTTCTCTGGGGGGGCAGGCCCCAGGTTTATGGACGGCCCCATAGAGCGCGGCGAGTTTTAAACATCCAGACGCTCAACTGGTTTCTTGCTGGGTCGGCCATGGCCATTCTAGGGGGGCCGGGAGCCCCCCTAGTTACGCCTATGCTGTTGAGGTGATATATTTTAATAAAACTGACCGCACGCGCCGGATGTTAAGGTAATAACTACGTCCAGTGTCAACTATACGTTCCATGTGCTCAGTACATTATTAGTAATAAAAATTAATTTTGCTTTCTTATCAAAGTTTATTGGGTTATTTGCAGGCAGGTGTACAATAATGTACTTCAACATTGTAAATAAATGCAGCTATTGTAGATAGTGCTATTAAATTAAAAAGCAACATACTGGAAAAGTTTGCATGTTGCAAATTAAAATAAGCATCTCAAACCATTGTAGTTACTGTATGTTTATGCAACCAACAATACATAAGTGCTCATACTGCGTTAGCCTTTCATTTAACCTTTCATTTCAATTAAAGATAATTTATTTTTTTTTAAATACAAACTAAATAAAAATACCATTTATTGTAAAATTAAAGATGCAAAAGTGTACTTTTTATAACAAACCACGTCTGTTCGTAGTAAAATTCATACGTATGTACTTGTCACAATCAATCAATTTAACCTCGAATTTAACCTAATGCATTAACTTGATTATTTTTAAATGCAACATGGAGCATATTGCATGTTAATTGTTATAGTGGATGTACCGTCCTTTATATGTATTATACAATAAATGTTTAAATGAATTAATTTTTATTTATTTTTTTATTATATCCAAATCCTAATTGCTTTTAATAATTATTTGATACAATTTTTGTATCATGAATAGCAGGGTTCACTCTCTTCATGAACAGTGTCAATTTCATCAGTTACAAGTGACAACTTCGACACACTTAGATCCCTTTTCGACGTAAGTATTCAAAATTTACTTTTAACCTTAAAATATTTTTTTTATTATTAGGGTGACAGGTAAAGTATTACTTTCCTTTATGAGTTTTATCTAACTTTCCTTTATCCCTTTTAGGCAAATTCTAGAATCATGGTTTGCGACTTACCAAACACATTGTTGTTACTATTAATTAAACTATCTACTCTTCTAAAAGTTTTATTTTGAGTAAGTAAACTTTATCTTCTTGATTTGCTTATACAGGGTGATTTTTTGAAAACGATCCGCCTGAGATATTTCAGAAACCAAAAGGAAATTGAAAGTTCCGAAAACAGGTCCACTTATATGTCAAGGGGGAAACGGTTTGACCTATGATGCACACTTTTGACGTTTACCCCTGCGCCCCCACCAATACCTCACCAAAAATTTTAAATGGAATGACCCATCGTGTGGTATCTCAAATGAAAGCTTATCTTATCAGGATTATGGTGATGTGTCACTTGCACATTTTTTTTATTTAGCATGGAGAAATGATCAATTTTACATTAGGATAAGAATTATAAGTCTTTAAACATCTAAGCAGGCGTTGAAAATAACATTTTAACAAAACTGAAAAAAGAACATTCACATGAACTGCTCAAAATGAGCACCATTGGCCTCCATGCAGTAGTAAAGCCGGTTTTCAAATTCTTGCCTTACTTTCTGAAAAGTTTCTCGTGGAATGTTTCGGTACTCGTTGATAATCCGTTGACGCAAGTCATTTAAATCTATGGGTTTAGTCTTATAAACTACTGACTTTAAATGACCCCAAAGGAAGAAGTCAAGACTCGTGAGGTCCGGTGATCGTGGAGGCCATTTGATTGTTCCACGTCTACCAATCCAGTGATTTGGAAATCTCCGGTTAAGCCAGTTACGAACATTCGCAACATAATGCGGTGGAGCACCATCCTGCTGGAAGAACAATTGATATTCGTCGAGTATTTGATTACCTTCTTCATCAAGCTGGTTTTCCACTTCAGTTATTAGAGGATCAATAATGTTCTCCAACATATTCAAGTAGACGGCACCATTTAGCGTTTCATTAATGAATATGGGTCCAACTATTGAATCACCTACTATTCCTGTCCAAACATTAATCTTTTGAGGTCTCTGGGTATGGTCCTCTCTTGTCATACGCGGATTTTCGTCGCTCCAATATCGTACATTCTGCTTGTTCACGTGCCCATTTAAGTAAAAAGTGCACTCATCACTGAAGCAAATGCTTTTTACTAAATTTGGATTCGCAATGATCATTTCGGTCATAGTTTTGCAAAATTCTAGTCGTCGGTCGCAATCTCCGTCGCTAAGTTCTTGCAATATCTGCATCTTGTAAGGGTGAAAGTTATGCAGCTTTGTCACTTTGCGTACCGACGAGTAAGAAAGTCCGGTGGATGCTGCAACCTGACGCAAAGAACTGGTTGGTCCCATGGTAAAATTTCCAATTACTTCCATCTCCGCCAGTTCATCTACTACCTGATCAGCATGCCTTTTCTTGTTCTCTACCGATCCAGTTGCTTCAAATTTTTGCACAAGTTCGCGAACGTATTTATGCTCCATATGCTTATTTGGATGTCTTTGATTAAAAACTCTTGCTGTGGCACGAGCACATTGCTCGGCACCATAAATGTAGATAACTTCCATCCTTTCAGCAATAGAGTACACCATTTTTACGGAAACCAATGTAGTATGTAGGTGAAGTTGACTAAACGGAAACAACTAATGTGACAGTCTGTTAGACAAAACGTCAACGGCTTGCTTTCTTTTTTTTCCACGCCTACCTGATTAAAATTAGGTTTCGATAGCGCTTACCGTTCTCCTGAAGTGGCAATGATAAACTTTCTCATAAAATGTACGAGAAAATAAAAAATGCGGAAGTGACACATCACCATAATCCTGATAAGATAAGCTTTCATTTGAGATACCACACGATGGGTCATTCCATTTAAAATTTTTGGGGAGGTATTGGTGGGGGCGCAGGGGTAAACGTCAAAAATGTGAATCATAGGTCAAACCGTTTCCCCCTTGACATATAAGTGGACCTGTTTTCGGAAATGCGGAAATAAACATTTTTCTTTCAATAAACATTAATTTTACATTTAATACATAACTTTTATCATTAAAATTTCTTTATCAATATTTTTCTTTCCAAAATTTTTTATCTTTCAATTTTTCTTGTTTATATTCTTCTCAAGGAAACGATTATTAATATTTTTTACTCATCTTTTATCTTTTATCAATATGGTGATGTTATCAATAATCGTTTGCCTCTATGTTGTCTAAGTTTTATCACTTTTGTCAAAACCTCTTATGATTATTATTTTATTTGTTAATCTAATACAATTTCTTTTTTTTTAGTTAGTGGCAAACCCAAGGATGATTCATATGACGTTATATTCATAAAGAAAAGTCAATTTACAAGATACCTCATCAACAATGATTATAGCTGACTCATCCATACTATCCCCACAATACTCTTGTATTATTAAATACCATCACCCTTTTTATATTTAAAATCAGGAATGTATCTCCTTGAATTTTTATTAAAATTTTTAACCTTTTGAACAATCCTTTTTACCCTAAAATATCATCACAGTATATATACAGGGTATACTGTTTGACAGTCTACACTCAATCATTTGGTCAAACTTCTGGCTACAGCAAGGAAATTAAAAGAACTTGTGTCACGAACACGAACAATGTGTGTGTGAACTGCTTGTCGGAATGATTGAGTGTAGACTATTAAACAGGACAGATCCCGTTAAGTGGCTCTAGTTCCGTTATTATGCATTTTAGACCTGTAATACCTTACTTTCTTATTCAGAATTACATTTGCTATCCCATGCTTCAAACCTACTGGTTCCATTTAAAAAATCCCGATGACGTCATATCCGGTACCAGTAGAAGTTCTAAGATGGGTTCTAATACTGATTTCGTAAACTAGAGGTCGGATTATACAAAGTTCTTTTAATTTCGTTGCTGTGGCCAGAAGCTTGTCCGAATGATCGAGTGTAGACTGTTAAACAGGACACCCTGTATATCTGAAAACGTTTTCATCTTATGCAACATTGTTTTGATCTGTTTTGTTTTTTACTTTGGTTTTAATAACAAAATCTTTTTTACCGGGACACATGCGTGATATTTGGTAAACTTTAAAAAAATCGTGTATTAGTCCTTATTTCATCAGACAGGCAAGTAATTTTTGATTTTCGAGATAGATACTCTTTTTTTCTTAGAATTTAGCTTTTTGTTCTGTTTGTAAGTTATAACATTTTTTTAGTATTTTTCCTTTCTCCTGAATTATTTCTGTTTATCATTCATTGTATTTCTGTTTTGTTCCCTATCTTTTTTGCACGAGCTAGATTTTTCTTTTTATTCTCACGCATTTTTTTCTCTGTACCCTTTAGTTCTTTCTACAGAAGTTTTTTTTAACCTTTCTACGTCTATTCAATGATTTAGAAGGCAACTTTGCAACTTTTCTTAAATGCGAATATAATGTAACGAAGGTACCCTCAAATGCCTTGCACTGACTATAGGATGGGCCCATAATCTCTTTTTCATTTTCTCTTCTTTGGTTATTAATTACCAAAGCTACGGCAACAACGACTTGTCTGTTGCGAAGATACATTTTGATTAAAAACTGACCGCACACGCTGATGATCAGCGCTGACGATCGGTACCAACCATAGGTTCCATGTGAAACTGCTCGTTAAATGCCAATATAATGTGACGAAGATACCCTAATGCCCATCACCGACTATAGGACGGACCCATAATTTCTTTTCTCTTCTTTGTTTTTTAATTATTAACGACTTGTCTGTTGAGGTGATATATTTTAATAAAACTGACCGCACACGCCGGATGTTAAGGTAATAACTACGTCCAGCGCTGACGGTCGGTATCAACTATACGTTCAGTGTAAAGCTGCTCAGTACTTTATTAATGAAAATTAATTTTGCTTTCTTATACAAAGTTTATTGGGCTATTTGCAGGCAGGTGTACAATAGTTTACTTCAACATTGTAAATAAATGCAGCTATTGTATACAGTGCTTTTAAATTAAAAAGCAATATGCTTATAAAGTTTGTATGTTGCAAATTAAAATAAGCATCTCAAACCATTGTATTTACTGTCTATGCACTGTTTATCTGTCTTGTTTCCTGTTTATGCAACTAACAATACATAAGCGCTCAAAATGCGTTAGCCTTTCATTTAACTTTTCATTTCAATTCAGTTTTCAGTTTTTAAAAAGTACAGTAGAAAATACAAACGTACAAATACAGTTGAGTAAAAAATACAAACGTAAATAAAAATACCATGTATTGTAAAGTAAAAGATGCAAAAGTGTACTTTTTATAACAAACCACGTCTGTTCGTAGTAAAATTCATACGTGCTTGTCACAATCAATCAATTTAACCTCGAATTTAACCTAATGCATTAACTTGATTATTGTTAAATGCAACATGGGGCATATTGCATGTTAATTTAATAGCACTGTATCAATAACTTTAAACATACATACAACTGAATTAAGCGATCGACTGAACGGGCTCGCTCTTTGTTTATTTACATTATACATTGATACAAAGCAGCTTTTCATTGATAAATACTGTTACATTAATGTTTAGTGATAGGAATAGAATCTCAATACGTATGTAGAGAATGCATAATTTAATACCTAATGTAGTAGTAGAAGAACAAAAATAATGGAAAACTAGTAAATAAATTATTGAATTATTGTTAAAGAAACTAGTAGTGTAGCTTTGTCCTAATCCTTTTTATTCCAATTACAAAAATATAATTTGTCTTTGGATTACCTTATTGTTTCTCCCGAAACAAAATAATCAGTTCAAATTTTTGCATTCTTTTTTATTCGTTGGTAAGAGTATGCGTAGATATGTTAATTTTCTAAACATCAATAAAAAACTAAAACTAAGTATGTAAAGGAAAAGGAAAAAGATTACTGTAATGATTAATCAATAAATTAAATTACTGGACATCGCATCCTATTAGAAAAGCATCAGAAGTTAAGATCATCAATCATTTTTTCTGTAGTATAATTTTAAGTTGCACCAATCAGGAAGGCCCATCTACTTTAAACAGACGTGCTGGAGTTTGATGGTCTGCATGTAAAATAATAATAAAAAAAATTACTTAACATATTTATTAGCTCTTTTGTACTACAAAGCTCGAGGTTGAAGGTGTTTTGTAAAGGTGGTTAAATGTTTAAAAATTAAAATATAAACATTGTATACAATAATAATTTTAATTTATCTATTAATATAATATAGGCTGTTAAAAGTTAACGATTGCAGTGCCCTTTTAAAGGGAATGGTTGGACGCCAATATCATTAACAAATTTTTATATAACTTAATAATAATAATAACTATAAATCCAAAATAGTTCAAACGATAAATACACACATTTACTGTTCATGTTTCGGTAGATTAAGGGTTTAAATCGTCCTTTTAACAGATTTCAACTTTTGGAGTTTTCTTTCAGTCTCTGACACTTATTCTGAACCTTAGTGGTTGTAAGTTAGAACTTAGGAAAGCTAATGGTTTTTCCTACTAGTACCAACATATAGATTATTACATCATACTCAATTCTAAATACTAATAAATCTTTTTGGACTTTTACATTTAAACCTAAAATATAAAAGTACCGTATCTAAAGTAAGTACAGACTTAACTAAACTTAACAGGTTGACATGTTAAAAAATCACTATATAAGCATTTCAACTACTAAAACCCAATGAATTACAAGTTTGATTACATTTCTACAAATATCTTACAAACGAACTCTAAAATAAGTATTTATTATTTAGATAATATTTTGATTTATTTTTGATTGCAATTGCCTAAAAAAGAAAAATCGATTATATAAGATTCACATTCAGTAGTTAATGGTTTACCTTTTATAGGTTAGAATAGACACGGTACTTAGTTTAAAATTAAATTTTTGATATGTTAAAAACTGTATATATGTATATCATGTATTTTAAAAAGTACTTCTTTTATTTTAAATTTATCACAGGGTTGTTGTGATATTAAGTAAGTATGGAAATGTATGCATGCTGAACCTAAGTTAGTAGCATAATGTGTTTAATTTCATTGTTCTTCAGTACTTGCACAAATATTTATTCTTCGCCAAGCTCTTAAATGTAACATAATTAATATTTGTTTTCCTAAGGATCACATTGTAGGTACATTAACTATTATGGAAGAACAGAAACGTGTTTCATCTTTTTATTGAAAAAACACGTTCCTGCGATCTAATTGTTAGTTCATATAATGAGAGTAAGCTGGAAGGGCTCAGTACAGCAAACTGTCATTATAATTATATTCGATAACGAAGTGCTCGCTGGAACCCAAGAATATATCTACTAACCACGTTCTATGGAATTCTTTACAAAATATTCGTTTAAATGAGGAAATTTCCGTAGAACGTGGAATTACGTAAAAACTTTATATATTTTTCTGAAAAGTGTATGTACATTTAAAATTGTTTGGTGGTTGGGTCCCGCAAGAAACCAGCGTAATAGGTACTAATTATAACGATACCTTACAAACTATTATATGAGCTAATATGTTACTTATTGTCCATTAAAGTATTGACTTTATTGTGCACTAGGCACAAAACATAATTCGTGACAATTTAATTGGAATATTTGCTAACTATACAGTTATCGCCGTTCTAAATAGTTACTAACATGTTACTGGAATTAAGAAGTAAAATGAATTGTTACCTTATTACGTTAAGTGAAGGTCACCCTTCAAAATGCGTGTGAAAGTCTTCTTAAATTGCTGATTTGCTAGTGCATAGCAGAAAGGATTTAGTGGACTGTTGGCGTAGCAGAGGAAATAGGAGAACATAAATAAATGTTCGTTAGTGCAGGGCGGTTCTGAACAAAACCCTTCCACAAGAGCTAATATGTGGTAAGGTGTCCAACAAATAACAAAAGCGCCCAGAATGAACGATATCGTACGAAGAGCTTTCCTAGCTCTATTTTCAGATTTTGATTTCTGTCTTCCTAGCACCCCAAAAGGACCTTCTAGTTTCTTCTTTTTTCCTTTCAATCGCCGCCCCAAGTTTCGGACGAAGTCTTTCTTCAATTTGGTCTCTTCCACGTCTGATTTAGTACAAGATTTATTTTTTTGGTTTACTTCAACAATAGTTGTTGCTGTCATAATGGCAGCTGCATTACCTGTTTGACTAATAGTCGACATGCCGCACACGGGAGTGCTGTCCCCTGTACAGCTCTCACGATTATCGAAAGTAGGTGGCTCGCTAACGATTGAAGTCACAGGTCTTTCGGCGGCTATTGTAACTTCTGTATCTAATTTCCTCGAGGCTGGTGCAATCTGTGAGGTCGCCCGCAAAAGCGCCGTCTGAAGCAAGGAAGTATTTGCGGCAGTGTTAGCTAAATGAGCAGGAGATTCTTGTGCTATACTAGACGGGGGAGAACTTTCACATACAGGCGAGGGTACAATAACAGAACTTTCATCCATGTAACGGAGATCGGCACCATCAAGACCTACTAGAACATCATAGGTTGCTTGGGATTTAACTTGCAAACTACGCGGCCGTTCCGCAGATGAGGAGCTATTTGATATTGCGGGACTACTAGAAATAGCGGGACTATTTGATACAGGGGGGCTACCTTGAAATTGAAGAGGAGGTGGAATAATATTTTGAGATTTTTGAGAGAGATCTGGAGATGTCGGGGGTGCTACTGGTTGACTAGGGGTAGTCACGTTTAATACAGGTTTCGGTTTTAAGGGAACCATTAAATTTTCACCTACCCCTGAAATAGTATTGTCTGCGTCCAAAAGGTTCTGCTCTATAATCTGAGGCAAAGAAGACGTGACGTCTTCGCTGTTTGATTTCTCCAAATGTGATTGTCTGGATCCCCCAGAAGAATTCTTACCAGATGACGGAATGCCTCCATTAACACGATTACTATTATCAAATGCATATAAAGGTGCGCTAGATTGTACTAAAATCCCAACCATGGAAGAACGCTTTCTGTTTTGCTGTTGTTGTATTTGCTGTTGTTGTTGAGTGGCAGTTGTAGTGCTGTCTTCGTCAGATTCAAAGGCTGGACTGCTAGATCGTTCAGATTTGTCTACTTCTGCAACAAGTTGTGCATTAGGAAGACTTAGATTACGTCGATCGCAGTTTCTGGAATCGGCCGTTGTTGTTGTAGTGGTTGTAGTACCGCTACTTTTGTGCGAACTTGTTTTTTGACTAGAATTAGAGTCTCCCGAACCGACACCCTGATGGGGTTCGCGAACTGTTAATCCTAAATTAGTTGGAGCTAAATTTTGAGTACTCGGAACTGTAACGTTTGTAACCGGAGGAGGTTTATCTTGACTCAAAAGTGTACTTTGAGTTTTAGATAGTCCTATACCGGCTGCTCGACCAGCCATTCCCGACATGGCTCCGGCACTTAATGCTACCATTGATTGCATCTTACGTTGTTTTGCTTCACTCTTCTTTTGCATGTCATATGCTGTTTTGTATATTCCACCGTATAAAATAAAAAGCACTATAAGTGTTGTCCAATAATATCCAATAATTAATGCGGTATTAAAAACTGGATCCTTCAAAAATTGCACAGTACACTGTCCAGGTAACAAATCTCTATAACCAACAAAGTGTTCCCAACCAAATATACTAATGAAAAATAACAGAGCTGGAATTATCCACGTAATCGTCACCATCCAAACTACGCGGTTTTTTGTTCTCCAACTACGATACTTTGCTGCAATCTTCACAGAACAGAATCTATCAATTGTAATAAGTAACACCGTGTATTGTGATACCAAACAGACAGTATAATCTACCGATAACCAAAGATCGCACAGCAATGGTCCTAAATCCCAGTAACCCATTAGTACGTACACTGTGTAAAACGGCATGGATACTGTGCCTGTAAACAAATTATATTAATGGCTTTTAGTCCATTATTAGGAAATTATTTTAATTACCTATAAGCATATCGGTTGCTGCTAAAGATGCAATAAAATAATTACTAGGCTGTCGAATACTTCGATCAACAATGAAAGCGAGAAGTACTAGAACATTGCCGGCAACAGTTATTATTATACATATTCCAAGACACACTGCTATTAATATTGTCTGCCACAGTTCAAATGGTGGAAGAACTGAAGTAAGAGAAGGTTCCGAAGAAGTTAAGCTGGCGTTTTCAGTGTCATTTCCTTGTGATAGCCAATCGATAACAGAGATGGAATCATTTCCTAAAATATTTAAGGGATCGGGATCCCAAGACCGAAAAGAAGTTGTTGAATTGAATGCTTGGGTGCATTCCGTAAACGATAGTACACCTTGGTAAACGGTCTTGCAGAAGCGTTCTTTTTGCCTTTGAAGTTTCCTGAAACAAATATAAAATAAATAAATTTCTCAATTTTATTTTTTTATTTGAAAACAACAAGTAAACATGTCTGGTAAGTTGTGCGACTGTGTTGTTTTTGATGAAAAAGTTTTGAGGGCATCAAACATTGCGAAGCAGTTATGAAAGTTAGTTGACCGTAATAAAATGCATTCTATATCGTTCAAAACAACGAACACAAAACAGTTTTTGATTAATAAACAGGAATATTCGAACTTGTGTTTAAATTATTATAAGACATTAAAAATAATATTGTTCCAAATAATGCAAACGAAGCTACTTGTATATTTCATAATGTATACGTAAGCTTCAGATTTATTTCATGATATTTATGTACTTAAAATATTAGTTATAAGATTTTTAATAATTATGCTAGAATTTATCTAAATGAAATTCTGTTAGAATTGACTATACATAAGTACACTGATTTCTTTTTGAGATTAAAATTGATTTAGTTACTTTAACGTGCCAATATTCTCATTTATCAATTTTATTTTATTTTTAGATTTTAAAGATGAATACTTTTAGTTCTTTATCAAAAATACGTTCACTGTGTTTTCGAGCAATGCTAAAATAGGCAAAAAAATATTATACACTATATGATTCAGTAACAGGTAACGGTAACAACTTTGCTCATTCTACAGGGTGGCAGGGCTTAGAACGCGTTAACTTTAAGGAGTGATAGAAAACATCAAAAGGAACAAAAAAGATTTTAATACATTTTCTTTAATTTTAATTAGCTTTCGAGTAATTTAGAAAAAACTATTGCCATATCTGGCAACCTTGCTTAAGTGTAATCGCATCTACAGCTGGGTCTTGACCTTGTTTTAGAAAATCAAACAAACAAACTGATGATGACAGCCGTGGTTTAACAATAATAAACATCTGAAGCAGATAAGTCGGATGACTAATTCTACGAAAATTGTAATCGGCACTGTTCTTCCGTAAACAAAATTTGTACGTGCTTAAAAACACGCTGATTCATAACAAACCAACTGTAAAGATAAGGCAATAATTGATCTACATTTTATATTTATTAATTTCCGGAATATTTTCAAAATTTCTTGACGAATTTGGTTTTTTATTAAAAAATACTATCTTTTGTAAAAAAGATTTGATTAAAGCACCTAATTAACACAAAATTAAAGATTTTATTAATGTAGCCAAAACAAATCGTTATCAAAATCCCTTAACCTAATCACCTAATTTAAATTAGATAAATCTTCTCTTTAAAAGATATTCTCTTATAAAATTATCAAAAACTGTTATTAAATAAACAAAGTCGTGTTTTATTGACAAATTATTTTCAGTTCAACAAACTACAAACTCAGCATTATCTCACTCTATGAGGGTATTATTTACACAACTGTGATCAGGCATTGACCCAAATATTCTTCATTAAATTGTAAGGCTGTAAACAAAACGTGCTTTATTCCAAGTTCAACAAACTTCCTACATCAGCATTTTGTGCGAATGTGGAGCAAATCTTATTACAAACTTTACAGAGTTGTCACGTTTCGTAATTGAGTAAAATGAATTTTTAATTATAAACAGAATTCAATTTTGCGCGGAAACGACATACGATACGATAAAATGTTATTAAGGCTTGTTGTTGTGGTAGATGATATGCACCTACCGACAAAACCCCATAATTAAAGCACTATTATTAACTCGGCAAAATGATGTTAAAGTCTCCAACTTTTTTTTTTCTGAAAAAGTAGTACGTTCTATAGTGTATTCAAATTCAAGATAGAGTAAAATATGCAACCCAAATAACAGATTTCTTTAGTAACTGGATAAATAAAATTAAACAAAATTGAAGTGAAATCAAAGAGGCATTTGCTTTTTATGTTTTATGTTTTACATTTAGTTACTAAATCATAAAATCTGACAAGATAGAAATTCTGCATCTATATAATAATGGCGAGTAGTAGTACAATAAATCTTAGTCCTCCACGAAAAAGAAGCAAAAAAGGTCATTTAAGCATGCAAGAAAAAAGCATGAGTTTAAACGTATATAAACTTTTTCTGAAATCGTCAAGAAAGCTTGTCATGACAGAACTCAGGTTGGTCATGAAAGTATCACTTTAAAGACTAGTCACTTTCATGATTTTTACAAGACTCCTGTCACTTTACAAGACTCATCTGTCATTTTTAGACTGCAATTGAATTAGAAATCGTCACTTATCTTATGAAACGTTTATTTAATATAATTAAAAACACTAACAATCAAATACAACAAAATATTGTTGATTTGTTGTTGATTCATTGTCATGGATATTAACTTCTCATACGACTCTGATGTTGATATATTTTTTCAGTTTAAATCTATTTTTAGTTTTGAAAAACGATTTCAGAAAAAATATAATACATCACTGGTCATGAAAGTGTCTCTGCTTGACTCGGAGGCTTTAAAGAGATACTCGGATGCTACGCATCCTCGTACTCTTCAATAAGCCTCCTCTTCTGCAAAGTTTCACTTTCATGACTTGTAATGTAATACACTATTACCTAAATCTGTAATAACAACATCAAGTTTGACAAATTTCCTTAACCACAAACCATTTTATGACATAAGAGTCAATTAATTAATTATTAATTAATTATTATTAATTATAGAATATTTTATTTTAACAAAAGTTATCTACGTATAATTGTATACAGGGTGGCTGATTTTTCATTGTACAAGCTATATCTGCTGAAATATTAAAGGTAGACGAATAAGTTAAATGAGCATCTTATTTAACTTAAACTTGATCTATAAAATAGCTCAAAATATGGCCAACTTATTTTCCGAAAAAAAAATCCAACTTTAATTTTTTTAAGTGGACGTCCTGTATATTTTTGCGGAATTAAGTTCGAAATAAATTTCTTTTTACAATGATATATCACAAGTGGCTTTTTGCTTTTAAATTACACTATTCTTGATGCATTCTCAAAATGTCACACTATTTAAAATGTAAGGAGAAACGACAATGAATCCAATTTTCACAGAAATGGAATTTTTTACAATAGTAGTCAATTTTTGCATTAAGTTCTTATTTTTTACTATCTAAAGATAGAGACTTGAAATCTTTTGTAATGCCTTCAGTAGTGGACCAATATAAAATGTTATATGTTTAAAATGGGGGCACGCCCCCTCGGGGGGTTGAAACCCCCATTTTGTACCCCTAAATTAATAACGCAGCCAAATTGAGCGAAATTTATATTAGGAGGGTTCTTGAAGTCGCTGATTATGAATCCAATGAGAAAATTAAAAAATTCAAAATGGCGGACTCAAAATGGCGGTCCTAAAATAACTGCATTTGAGATTGAGAATGCGATTTACGCCGTTTCTATTGATTTTAGAGAAAAACTCAAAGAGTCAAAACGTGCTTAAAATGTGATTTTGCAAAGGAATACACTATTTTGATTACCTTATTATAAACCCCTTCGCTCTGCCCTAGTAGTAGAGTCAATTTTTGCATTAAGGTCTTATTTTTTACGATCTAAATATAGAGACTTGAAATCTTTTGTATTGCCTTCAGTACTGGACCAATATAAAATGTAATATGTTTAAAATGGGGGCACGCCCCCTCGGGGGTTGAAACCCGCATTTTACACTCCCAATTTAATAACTCTGGAAGTTTTCCATCAACTTGAGGCAAATTTATATTGGGAGATTTTTGGGGTTCCTGATTATGAACTCAATGAGAAAATTAAGAAATACAAAATGGCGGACCTAAAATGGCGGTCTTTGAGATTGCAAATGCGATTTACGCCGTTTTTATTGATTTTAGAGAAAAATTCAGAGAGTCAAAAAGTGTTTAGAATGTGATCTTGCATAGGAATACATTATTTTGGTTACCTTATTATGTAACCCCCTTCACTCTCACCTAGTTGGCTTCTCAGTGAAGAGGTTGCATAATAAGGTAACCGGAATAGTGTATTCCTTTGCAAAATCACATTTTAAACACTTTTTGACTCTTTGAGTCTTTCTCTAAAATCAATAAAAACGGCGTAAATCGCATTCTCAATCTCAAATGCCGTTATCTTAGGACCGCCATTTTGGGTACACCATTTTGAATTTTTTAATTTTCTCATTGGATTCATAATCAGCGACTCCAAGAACCCTCCCAACATAAATCTCGCTCAATTTGGTTGCGTTATTAAATTAGGGGTACAAAATTGGGGTTTCAACCCCCGAGGGGGCGTGCCCCCATTTTAAACATAACATTTTATATTGGTCCAGTACTGAAGGCATTACAAAAGATTTCAAGTCTCTATCTTTAGATAGTAAAAAATAAGAACTTAGGCATATTTTTTGCAAAAATTGACTCTACTACAAGCTTAATTCGTATCATTGGGATAATCAGAACCCTTGCAAAATTGTTGAAACTCGTGCGCAAGTACGGTTTTCAATTGATGTAGGGATAAGCATACTTGGCACGAAATTTTAGCACCTTATTTTCACGATGAAACTGTGAGACTGTAAACTAGGCCATAATTTTTTATTTTTGCAAAACTTGTGGCTTCAACACGACGGTGCCCCACCTCAGATTGGAGCTGCATTAACAAATTGTTTAAAGGTTTAAACAATAAATTTGATCAAAAACGGATCGGTAGCAAAGGGCCCGTTTTGTGGCCTCCAAGTCTATTCTTGATTTCTTTGTGTGGGGGTTTTCTGAAAAAACAAGTGTATGAGACTCCTCAAAATGTGCAGGAACTTCAAAATAAAATCATTGCAGCTAGCTTGTTAATTGTACCTACAATAAATGGGCCTAAATAGGTTTAGACTTTCATGGCGGACAATTTGAGCAGTCATTATAAGAAAATTCATTGTGTATTATTCAATTTATTAAATAGTTAGTAATTAAATAAAAGCTGCTATAATTTTGTAATCGATGAGTAAATAAAAAATAATATCCAATCTGATAATTTTTTTGAACTTTAAGATGTAATTTAAAGGTAAAAAGCCACTTGTGATATAACTTTGTAAAGAAAAACTATTTAGATCTTTATTCCACAAAAAGATACAGAGCGTTCTATTTAAAAAAATTAAAGTTGGATATTGGATAAAAATTAAAGTCTGAAAAATGAGTTGTCCATAAAGAAAAGAAAGAAAAAAAAGTTGCGCTATTTTATAGATCAGGTTATGCTAAACAAGTCTAAGAGACTTGTTTAACTATTTCCTCTACCTTTAAGATTTCAGCAGATATAACCTGGACAATGAAAAACTAACCACTCTTTACGTATGTGAGGGGCGCAAATGTAAGTTTCGCAGAGGAGCACAATCTTACGTAGTTAGCCACTAAGATTAATAGCTAAGAAAACCAATACCACACGATACAGTTAAGAGAACTATCAGTGGGTTTTTAGAGAGCTAATCAACTAAAGGCAGGTCTAGAACTGAAAGACCACAAACTACATCAACGAAATAAATACCTATATAAAAAATGTTGGGAAACACATTCAGAAGGAACCTTGTATTATTAAGAAAGAATTTTGTTTCTTCGGAGATTCACTAACGTGTCCTCAGATACTCGCTGAAGGTCTTCCGAAAATTCGTCTTCACTTCGTTAATTATGATCATGAATGGTATTCATAGAATTTGGCCAGTGTAAGATATTTTCGCTTACTTTCTAAGCGATTTCAAAAATCAAGAGTAGAAGAAGGTTAGTGAAAAAATTGTTATAATTAATTGTAGTATAATCCTGGAAATACCCAGTCATTGTTTATCCTTCTGTATTCATAATTACTAGGGTAAGATTCCTTTTAGGCTTTCGTATGCCTTAGTATAACGGAAACTACCTGACCTGCTCACGGTGTTAATAAGGAGTCCCGCAATATTTAAGCTTAGAGAAAAAGCAATAGCCTGAATAAGAATATATAATAACTATTTATGATTCGGGAAACGACTGCTACCAAGTAAACAGCCGCCGTTCAACTCAGTATAAGCAAAATAGAAATAAAACACAACATTTAAAAAACAAAAAGTTACAGTTTTATTTATACACAGAAACAATGTAAAAAAAGATAAATCAAACCAACCAATAAATCGTAGTCAATGAATTATTATCAATTCGTACACAATCAGAAGAATTCGATCACCTCAATTGTGTGTGTGTGTGTTGTGTGTGATTTGTCTTTGCATGTAAAATGGGGAACATATGACCCTAGCAGTTGGTTCCCTGTAGTGTCAAATAAGAAGTTATTAACATCATACGTGACATAAAACGTGGTATAACAAAACGCAACTGAAAGCAAAACAAAAAATTAATCAATCAAAACATAGCCGTTCATTTGTTAAAAATGGTATAACAAAACGCAACTGACATGGAATAACAAAACACAACTGACAGCTAAACGTAATGTTGTCTATGGTTAAGTATGGTTGAAAATTTTATAATTTGAAATTTTGGAGTTGACTGGTTGATGTGTTTGTTTCGAGTTTCAATTAGCTTATTGTGCCGATATTATCATTAACAATACCATGCCGCGACCAAGACGATCAAATCTTTCTCGACAAAGCCGTAATGCATCTAGGATTCGAAACATTGCGAATGAAAGGACTGAAGAAGAACAAGAAATTGCACGTGAAGAGCGCCGCGTTAGTATGGCTCGACTTCGTGCTTCTCAATTATATGTGGCATGTTCACGGGTCGGAAGACCATCTGCGTTAATTGTTCTTGCGCCTGATAATAAAACGAAAAATGTCGTCTATCACAAGGTGCTTCACTGAAGAGTGCAACCCATGCACTAAAATACATGGCCAATAAAGAATCAATCATCAAAATACTTGATTTTTTTATTTATATTTATTATCCTAATAAAAAATTGAACTTAATAAAATCCAAAATATGCTCATTTATTGCTTCTAAGTCGGAACAAAGTTTGCCGGGTCAGCTAGTTACTTATAAAACAAACGGAAAAACGAATAGTAATTACAAATACTTTTTCTGCAGAAAAGATAGCATTAAATAAAATTATGCAACAATGTATATATTCCATTAAATAGTAACTTAAATGTCGTCTTTTTTATTAATCACAACTTAAATAGCAAGAGAAAAAAGATTTAAAATTATTACAGCAGGAAAACAAAAGATGAAACAGTAATGAGAAGCAAAAGGTGCTGCCTGCCCTCCTGGTGTTAATCACTTCATAGTCTGTTCGGGATAACAGTCTTGAACTGGCTAAAGGTTTTGTTTTCTAATGTCTAACGCTATTTTATAATGCACGTGTTATTTAACGACCTCGGTAGAAAAAAGGCAGAATAAATATAATATCATATTCAATTGTTGTTTTGTTTTGACATGATAGGTGCTTCTTTTACTGAGGTAGTATTTAGTAGTTGCCATTGTCCACATGACAGAAAAGTGATATTTTGTGTTAAAGGTCTGTGATGACAGTGTGTGGATCGATCGACAAAGTTCTCCTGTATATGTGGAGAATTATAAATCCCATAAAATCAAAAAAATATAGAAATGTGAATATTATTCCTCAATATGAGTCTTCGGAAGCAGAAAGGATGAGAACTTAGATCTCCCAGATGATGACAATGAAGGACATCTCTAACGTATTTTGTGCAGACCTATATGAAATGTTGTGCCTAAGGCGTATACAATGTTAACGTTGTGCACTACGGTACTATAGGTACTCTACATAATCTTCATTTTTTAAGTTTTTGCAACACAAGTCATGCACAAAATATAACTTGTTAGGCAATTTATTTGCTTACAGTTCCGGACACTCGACTATGACATTTCTGACTATGCGTCTCGTGCTATGACATTTGTACTCACGAGCAATATGTTGCATTGCATAACTTGTACAAATGTACAGTATATCATTTTGATGTTACTGTATTTTGTTTAATTCAATTTCTAAAATGACTCGATGAAATTATAGCTATTTATGTAACAAGTACATAATGTAGGACATTATAGACAAGCCCAGTTTATGGCCGAGCCAGCGAAGCGAGCAAGGCCTATAAAAAGGGCGAGTCTATAAGGTCCGATTATGTAAGAGTTGCATACAAAGCTTTATGTTCGATTCCTAAAATTGGCTAATTATCAAAAAAAAAATCAGTTTATAAATTTGACATCTATTCTTGACAGAAGAAAATTTGACATGTAATATACAGTTGTCATACTTTATTTTACTACTATATACTTTATTTTACTACTACCACTTTATTTTACGAGTACAATAATAAGCCAGTTCACTGCCGCAAAACAATACAATAAACAGTACTTTATAATGCAATCGGACATAAACTTGTTTATTAGTAAATATATAGTTTGAATATTTAACACACTAAACTTTATTAACTATTGGAGTACCTGCCATAATTTAATTAGTGACAGATAGCAGTAATAAATAAATTAACAGTTTCGTTTAATGAATTTCGAGAATTATTAATATGTACTTTTCAATAAAATAATAATTTATTTAAAATCGTAATTAATATTTGCTCCACTATTTTAATTATGATTTCGATATTAATAGTTGATAATTATACTATTACGGTAATGTTATCTTTTTCAATAAAAATGAGCAAATATTGTTGCAGAAACAAAATATGTATATCAGTAGGCACATTTGAATTCTCAAGGGCTTAATTCAGTTTGGTGAAGTTGTAAAGTAATTAGTGGGTTACATCGAGAAGCTTGTTCCACAAATACGAATTTCTAGTAAATATCAAGAGCTTTGTAAGCAGTTTGTAACTACACTTTAACGTAATATATAAGATCTGCTATCATTATTATAAATTATTGATGTACTTATTATATTTTAAAGTAATTGCTGGAAAACTAAATTAACACTGTTATAATATTTATTAGTAGGTACAGGTATTATCGTTGTTACGAACGTGTATGTTTCAGTGGTGGCACTTTAAGTAAAGTTGAGTAATTAAATAAACCATAATTTAATTTGAGTAAGCGTCTATAAAAACCTCAAAATTTGATTTAGAATCTTTGGGTTTGCTTACGATTAACCCTTACTTCATCAAACAAAAATCTCAAAATATTTACTTATATAAATTTCAAAACTTACTTTCTAACTAAAAAATTATGTCAAGAATCTAAGGTGTTTATTAATGTACTAGTATTTAAGCCTGCCTTCGTCAGGCGAGATTGGAGCTAGCTAATTTCTTGGACACATTTATGATGCTACATCAGTTGGTTAATTTTGTTGTAATTGACCAGGGGTGGCCAAAAGATCAGAATAGAAATCCGATACCGAAACTTCGAGAAGATTGTCTGGAAAATAATCATTTTTAAAACTTTCGAAGGTAACATTCAACTACAGATTTAGGGTCAGCCGATAAGCCGTCAGCTTCCAACACGTGCTAGTCGGTTCCTCTGCATACAACTAACAGCACTTAGTTCTGCATCAACCAACTACGGCATCTACAATTGGATTGATTGGACAATCGCTAGCTTATCGATTCTGAACCAATATCGGAATATATACCTTCTTTTAATCAAGATAAGTATAACTTAATTCAATTTCATATTAAATATGGCTGCTCATATTCCATTTCCGACATTTGACAATTCATATATAGAATCCTGGTTAACTTTATTAGACCGTTATTTTATTCATCTCAATATAACGGATGAACGCATACGATATGATATTCTAACCTTGAACTTGCCAAATGATGTTATAACTAACCACCAAGATCTCATAGTAAACGTACCTCGCAGACAACCGTATTCTATTTTGAAAAATGCCATAAAAAATTTTCATGTAGGCTCACGCCTTTCGCGAATTTCAAAACTCCTGGATAGTTTGACATTCAGTGGCAAAGTCAAGGAATTGGTGGCTGACATTAGAACACTGTCGAAGGACTTGAACTTTGACGATGAAATTCTCAAAGATTTAGCGAAATTACCAAACCATTTAAAAATTCAAGCAATAAATTTATTGCATTTACCTATGTCAGATCTTGTAGAAAGACTTGATATGATCAACGAATTACACGAGACTCCAAAACCTGATCAATTACATACAAATTTACAACATAAGATTGACCAACTAAACGATCAAATACAAAACCTTTCTGGCAAACTAAGTCAAATTCAAAATGTTCGCACGTCAAATGTCGTGTTTCAACAAATTATAAACCACGAGTTAATACTGCTACTAGTGCTGACTGCTCAAAGGTATATAGCTACGAGCAAATAGAACCAGGAGAGAACATTGCATTATATTCCACGCGACGGAACTGCTAGAAAAAGTGGTTTATAAGAGTGAGTGAGAGAGGGTACGAGTGAGTGAGAGAGGGTACCGGCACCCGATGAATATCGATCGATTGTATACGTCAACAACCCCGACCTGACACGGACAATATCGAACGTCGTACGTCAACAACCCCGACCTGCTCAACGTGGTTTATATAATGGCCGACTTCCGTCGCGTCGGTTCCTTACCCCCGACCATTGAAATGTTCTCTCCTGTTTCTATTTGCTCGTAGGTATATAGGCTGTGGTACTACCACGCTAGATTCCAAGACAATGCCCGTAAATGTACAGGCAACTGTTCCTACCAGAAAAAAAAAAACTAATTGTCAGCTCTGCTATATCAAATGATGAGGATAGCAGAGTTTGTCCCAATGCCTCGTCAACCTTCATCGAATTGACAGATACGATTAACAATATTTCTTTTGTCGTTGACACTGCATCCCAGTATTCTATAATAACACCAAAGATTGCTAAGTTATTCCAAAATACAACCAAACAAAATTTTACTGATAACCTAAAAGCTGCAAACAATACGAACATTCCCATATTAGGTACAGTAGATTTGACACTTGACTTTGACATTTCTTATATACAGCGCCAACCCTGGAAATTTTTAATAGCTAATGTCACATTTCCTATCCTTGGTTTGGACTTTTTACAAACAAATAATTTAAATATTGATTGTGTCAATAAAACTGTCACATTTAATTTGGCATCGACAAAAGCTGCAGACACGTCTTCTAATGATCATAATGATCATGGTGACCAGGTCAGTACCGTTGTTACTAACCTTTCTCTACCTACACAGGTATCCTCAGAAATTGGTAACAATAACGATGATCGCAACGTCTACACAAACCTATTACATAAGAAGTTTTCATTTTTTTTCTTATTTACATAAGAAGAATTACTACAACCCTTTAATTACAACAGACCTATCCAACATTCGATTACTCATAAAATTGACACAGAAACTAATTCTACTGTTAGAGCTAAGCCTAGAAAATTAAATCCTAATCAACTACTCTTTTCAATTACAGTTCCTGACAGATATCCAACACCATTCTTAAGTGACTTCACCCGGAAAATAGAAGGCGCTACCATTTTCTCCAAAATAGATCTGAAGAAGGCGTACTATGCAATCTCCATTCACCCTGATGATGTTCACAAGACAGCAATTACCACACCGCTAGGCCTCTTCCAATTCAAAAGGATGTGTTTTGGTTTACGAAATGCAGCAAGCTCGTGGAGCCAATTCATGGATACAATATTATCAGGACTATCTTTTATATTTTTTACGTAGACGATATTTTAATATTTAGTAAAGATGCTCAACAACATCTTGACCATCTGCAACAAGTCTTTTCACGATTGAGAGACAATGGGCTTCTAGTAAATGTGGATAAATGTAAATTTGGTGTCTTAGAAATTGACTTTTTGGGACAAACTGTAAATATAGCAAGCAAGTACAAGCTTTTAACAATGCTAAAAATGCTTTAATCAATGCTACACTACTAACTCATCCTAAACTCGACGCTCCAATTAGTATTGCAGCTGATAGTTCATCTACCACAATTGCAGGAGTACTCCAGCAACTGGATAATGGCATGTGGAAACCATTAGCATTTTGTTCATGTAAACCAACCCCTACGGAACAAAAATATAGTGTTTTTTCACGCGAACTTTTAGCAATTTACTTTTCGCTAAAATGATTCCAGTATTATGTTGAGTGCAGAAACTTTCATATATATACTTACCATAAACCTGTACGGCAATAATGAACAATAGTGATGCATACTTGCCACGCGAATTTCGTCAACTTGAATATATTTCCCATTATACTAGTGACATTAGACATATTCAAGGATAACAAAATATTGCCGCTGACGCATTAACAAGAGTGCAACTTATTCATATGCCCGATTCTTCAATTAATTACGAGGAAATTTCTCGTGCCAAAAAAACAAACGGACAAAGAACTGCAACATCTTCGAGAGTGCAATAATTTCAAATTGGTTCAAATTCAAAATCCCGGTCAATCACCTATTTGGGCGGATGTAAGCAAGAAAAATCCCAGACCTTACGTTCCTCAACCATTTCGCTATAAGTTGTTTCAACAACTACATAATTCTACTACATACGAGATTCTCGAATATACGCGAGGCGAGACTAGACGTGTGTAAGTGCGCCAGAATACTAACGTATTGCAGTTTACCTCAAAAATATTAAATATTTTAGTGTAATCAGCGATTATATTGTAACAATGCCGACCAGATTAGAAACGGAAGTAGTACAAAAGATTGTTAACGACTCAATTACTGTCATTGTTAATAACACAGTGAAGTCATTACTGGAAAATGAGACATTTAAACAATCTTTAGAGGACACCGTGAATAAAATTGTGGCGACGTTTGAAATGGAAAATACTCGCATAAAGCAAGAACTTTGCAAACTGCAACAATACTCCAGACGGAACAACATCAGAATATTTGGTTTGGAAGAAAAAGCCGATGAAAATACTGATAAATTGGTAATTAATCTATGTAAAAATGTACTAAAAATCAACATTGAAGCTTATAATATCGATCGTACCGCATTGGACAACCTAAAAGTACCAGTGCAGATAAATCGCAATCAACAGCGGCCAGAAAAGCAAGGCCAATCATTGTAAAATTTATCAGCTATCGGGACAAGCAAAATATATTACAGAATTTAAAACATTTAAAGGAACCAAGATTACCGTACGTGAAGATCTGTGTATGGACCGCTTAAAATTATGGAGAGAGACTGTAGCAGGTTTTTCGTATAAGAAAGTCTGGACCAGGGACGGGACGATTTACGTAAATCACAACAATATAATCTACAAAGTCAAAACTCAAGAGGAACTGCGTCGTATAAATGCTAATACAACTAGCAACTAATTAAAGAGGGGTTTGCTACACAATAATTTGTTTAATAGTTTTGCTAAGCTCTTTAAAGCATAAATTTATTTTGCTCTTTTTTTGTTACATTTAGATATATAGTTAGGATAAAAGAAAACTTATTTTTACTTTAATTTGCTTTTTTATTTTTATCTTTTTTGCTGTTCTTGTTACATTTAGATATACAGGATATACAGTGATAAAAGAAAACTTATTTTACTATACTATCTTATATAGACTTATTCTTTGTAAATAAATTTAATCTTATTGTTATTTCGTTCTTTGATATGAAATCTACATAGTTAACTCAGTTATTTGATCAATGTCTTTGCAGGTTTACTATCAGAACTGTAGGGGTCTCAGAAGTAAGCTAACGCAGGTACCAAGTTACACCAGCAGCAATAACTTTGATTTCTATTGTATAACAGAAACGGGTCTAACAGAGAGTATACATGATGGTGAGTTTTTCGATTTAAATAAATATCGCTTATATCGGTAAGATCGTCTCAGAAATCACAAAAAAGTGCAGACTCGGCGGAGTTCTTGTTGCAATTAGTAAGAAGTACAAGGTTCTGAGATGGACTAAATTAAATTCAATGTTTGAAGTAATTTGCCTTGACATTAAAGTGAACAATAAAATGAGTTGTTGCATTATAAATCTGTACTTACCGCCTAATCTAAATGTAGCTTATTATCAAGAACTGTTTGACCTTCTCGAACCTATAATCCAATCAGCGATAGAGAAAAAAGAGTGTATATGCTGGGTAGGCGACTTTAATATACGAGGTATCAATCAAATAGACATGCATTTTGCAGAATTAGGCAACATAGGTATTGAATTTGTTAATTTTATCAGCCTTTGAGGGTTATCTCAGTGCAATGGAATAAAGAATACTTACGGTAATTTTCTAGATCTGGTTTTGGTACAGGAAGCGTGGAAACCTAAAGTGGAAGTATATAAAGAGCAGGTGCTTCTAGTATTAGAGGACCCATATCATCCAGCTCTTACGATTGAGATTAATCCTGACATTACTTGTCAAAGTGCCATAATCGATAACAATAATCACCTAGTTAAACAATATAATTTTAAAAAAGCTAATTTTCTTGAATTAAGTTATATGATACGTGATGTTGACTGGTCAGATTTATATAGAATTACCAACTGCGATCAAGCAGTAGATCTGTTTTATCAAAAGTTAAATAATATTTTTAAGCGTGTGATTCCTACGTCACTGAAATCCAGAAAAAAACCTTATCAACCATGGTACACAAATGAAATTAAGTGTTTAATAAGAAGGAAAAGTATTCTTCATAGACTTAGGCATGTCGATCAAAACTATTACAGGAGCTACATTGAGATTAGGCGAGAGTTAAAATTAGTTACAAAAGCTGCATATGAAAATTATTTAAGGGAAGTAGAACAGGGAATATGTGATAACCCTCAGTCCTTTTGGGGGTATTTGAAGAAATTAAAGAGTTCAGGGGTATCTGTAAGGTAATAGAATGACGAGGGAGGGTACACCCATCGAGCAGTCCGAGTTTCCCGATGTTTTTGGAAGATACTTTCATTCCGTATACGACAAGGACAAAGGTACTTACAAGACGGATGACAACGCAGAAGATAATCACTCAGTAGGAGGTACATTAAGTATAACCGAGATTAATAGTAAAGACTTTAAGTCGGCAATTAAACATTTAATACCAAAGAAAGCGGCAGGGGCCGATGGGGTGCCACCCTATGTTATCACAGCTTGTGCTGATTGGCTACAGCAACCCTTGCTTTTTATCTACAACCTGTCCTTAAAATCAAATACTTTTCCGGATGTGTGGAAAAATGTAATAGTTACTCCAATATTTAAAACCGGCGACTCCTCTTCCATAACGAACTACAGACCAGTTGCCATTCTTTCGGCACCCGCTAAAGTTTTTGAACATATCTTAAAAACAAAACTATCTAACTACATCTCTCCTTACATCTCTGAAGTGCAACATGGATTTGTAGAAAAACGATCCACAATTACTAACCTAATTTGCTTCACAAACTATATTCATCAAGCTTTTGAACATAATAACCAGGTAGACTGTGTATATACAAATTTTTCAAAAGCTTTTGACAAAGTTAACCATGATATTTTACTGAAAAAATGAAAAACTTTGGATTGTCAAACAATTTGTTAAAATTTTTCGCTTCATACTTGATGTCGCGTTCATTTGTGGTCAGATTCGATGGTAACACTTCCGGTAAATTTATAGCGAACTCTGGTGTCCCACAGGGATCAAATTTAGAACCCCTTCTTTTTATCATTTTTATTAACGACCTACCTAAATGTATTTCTCATGCCAAAAGCTTATTATTTGCAGACGACTTAAAAATTTTTAAAACCATAAAGGAAAATAATGACAGTAAGCATCTACAAAATGATATAAACGAGGTATATAAATGGATTATAGAGAATAAGCTACCATTTAACATAAATAAGTGTTCTGTCGTGTTTTTTATTCGTTGGGGTGTTGCTGTTGAGTATGACTACATGATGAACGTAGAAAGACTAACACGTAACTTCAATGTAGTGGATCTGGGAGTTACATATAACCAGCACATGCAATTTAGGCAACATATTATGGACATGGTTTCTTCTGCCTTCAGGGTACTGGGGTTTATCATTAGATCTTATATCATTATCTTATATTATTAGATCTTCGAAATATTTTAATAATGAAAGTACTCTTAGAACTTTGTACTTCACATTTGTACGGCCGAAACTAGAATACGCTTCAATAGTCTGGCTTCCTAGATTTTTGATAGATACACAATTAATCGAAAAGGTACAAAAGAAATTCCTGCGGTATATGTATTTCAAAAAACACAAACGTTATCCGAACTATCTAACTATTAGTTCATTAAATCTACTACACGAATTTGACTTTACATCAATTGAGAACAGAAGACGCCTACACTTAGCTATATTCTGTTACAAATTATGGAATTATAAAATTAATTGTTCATTTCTTTTGTCTTCGTTAAATATAAGAGTTCCCATCAAATCATCAAGATCAAGAGATATTTTCTGTATGCCATTAGTCAAGTACTCTTATCACACTCCTATGCTAGTCATGCAACGAACTTTAAATTATCTATACAATTGCACTGAAATAGACCTGGCTGAACCGTACGAGAAGTTCATAAGTATTATAATCGATATATATGTTACAGACCGTATGTGTAAATCAGACCGTATGTAAAAGGACTAGTCCGTATATAAACGGACTGAAGATATTAAGTCCGTATATATAAAAAGCATATTCTTTTATAAACGGACTAGTCAGTTTACAAAAAGACTAGGCAATTTATATACGGCCTAACTGCATCTAGACCGTATATGAATTTGATATTTGCCATGTGGGATGTAAATAATTAATTAAATGTCTGCTTTTTCTATTTATTTATTTGTACAGGTATTGCTATTATGATATTTGGAATTACATAAAACTTTATTTTTTCGGCACATTTGTTTGATTGACATTTAGTTTTACAGTAACACTTTTTAAAACCTTGCCCATGTCCAGTAGACTGAGCTGTAGCCACAGATCTCAAAGAAATTTCCTTTTCTTTGGGGACATCATCAATTGTTACAATGTTAGCAGGACATGTACTAAATTCTGAACGACTATAATATTTTGAAATGACTCCATGTTTCGTACCCAAGCGGTAATATCCATCTTCTGTAGCTTCTAGCACTACTGCTAAAACTGATCGAGAGTCTCCTCTTCCACGGTCGACATCTGGAACGGGAACTCTCACAGTTGATCCAATGTCAGGTTTTGGATGAGTGTTGTCTGAAATCACTTTCATTCGTTTTGCCTGTTCCTCTAATCCATCATAGGCACCTTTCCTGGCGTTTGTTATGTTTCTTTTTCTATTACAAATACTGCAAACATTCTCTGAAGATATATTTTCGTATTTATTTGCTTCAATATCTGAGACGTCGTTTTTCATGGGATTTAAACAAATACTGCATTTGGATTGCTGTTTATCTGCTAGAATGTAACATGCCGATGAGATTTCGTGATCATGGTCTTGATCATTTCCTGACTCTACATTTTTACTTGTTTCTGGTTGCTGCGATTGTGGTACCTCGCTTTGCGCGTCATCAATATGAATGGATTTAACAACATTTGCCAGGTCTTCTTCCGTTGTAACATTGTCTATGGATTCTAACGGAATATTCGAAGTTTTCAAACCAATTTTTGGTTTGCCCCCGAACATAGCTTCATATGGAGACCTTCTTATTCCAGAATGTAGGGAAATGTTTTTCATAAATTCTACAAATCTTAGACCGTGGCTCCATTGCTCTGTTTCATTCTCCTGCATCCAGGTAGTTAACATATTTTCCACATCCTGGTTGGCGCGTTCAACACTCCCCTGACTTCGGCTGTGGCGTGGCTTGCCGTGAACGAGCTTTAGTTCGGGCCATAAATCTTTTAATGCTTCAATGACCCTATTGCAAAATTCGCGGCCATTATCGGATTGCAAAACCACAGGGGCTCCAAAAATGGTAAAAATATCTACAAGGTGATAAGCGACCTCTTCTGCACGTTTGGTTTCAAGTGGTCGCAAAATAACGAATTTCGTCAAGTAATCCTGATATACAAGCACAAATTTGTATTTACCATCGGCATGAGATTGGTAATCTATCAAATCCACTTGACAACGTGAATTTAAATCGTTGAAAATCATGGGTTTTGATACAATTCCTTTCTTTTCTCTTTTCTGTTTCATTTGACATGGCGCACACAGGTTAATATACAATAAGATTTCAGTACGGACTATATTCTTGTATTTTTCTTCATCATGCGATCTCTACCTCCATGTCCTGTATGCAGAAGAAAAACAATATACATAAATAGTTTGTTTCCAGTTATTTCCCTCCATTTTTGAGTTATTTAGACTAAATAAAATCGCAAAATAGGCCAATGTTTCGGTACTTTAATTATTGCCTTCCTTGGGGCTACAAAAAAAACACCTTGCCTACTAACACTATTTTAACAAGTATTCATTATTTTAACAAGTATTATTTTATTAAGTACGATCACTAACAGTTCCTGCTTAGAATCGTATAATTTCATTAGACTGATGTATTTTACACATAAATTACAAGTTGAATTTCTAGAGAATACAAACTTAATGAAGCGTTGGCCTATTTTAATTGTAGAAACGAAGAATTATCCGATAAGTGTGTGATCTTATTTAATCAAAATTATAAATAATATTCAGCATCTCTTCATAACTACTAAACGTACCTGTAGATGTGTGTATATCTTGAAGAATGTTAAACAATTCATCGTCATGTACGTAATATACTACATCAACCGATTCATTGTTAAGAGGCACTATCAGTTTATCCAATGCCTGAACAGATAATACATCATAGTGTTTCAGGAGCCAATGGATTCTTGGAGTTCTTTTTTCAGCGAGTTTAGCATTTTTTACGTCTTCGATTAGAGTATAGTACTTTTCTTTCGTTAAGCCGCGGTTGTTGTCGGCGACGTCTTTCCTGCGTTCATAAAGTTCTTCGTAAAACCTATATCAGGCAAATTTTAGTCAAATTTGAGGTTATGTTACTAATGGCTAAGGCAGCTTACCTGTGTTTTAGGATATCCATAACTAAATCTATAATATTTGACAACGAAAACACTTCACTGTTAACAAAATTCACCACCACTGTTATTTTGTTACGATATACTTAGTAAATTGTTGCAGAACTAAAAATACCACGTGGGACGTTCCGGTCTTTTTTCAGATTTAAACAAACGGTCTGAAATGCGATAGTCTGTATGTATTCGGTCTAGTCCGTATATGAAATAATAAGTTATTAGCATACGGTCTGTATAATTTAGTCTGTATACATACGGTCTAGGCCGTATATATACGGACTGATTTTATATACGGTCTGTAACATATATAAATACTCCTAGTTTTAGCTTGTTTCGATTCTTAGTATACCTACCTGTTATCCGTTTGCATATAACAAACCTGTGAGCTGGCAGCTTCTGAAACCCTACAAAGCTCTGTTTTCTGTTATTTCTGTTAATTCCAAGCTGATGCATTAAGGTCCAAGTGTACCCAAAAACGTGTGTTATTTGTTTCATAAATAATATAATAATGTGATAACTTTGGTTTTAAGTTAATAGTCTAGGAATGTTAAAAACTTGCTTACCTAACTTGTTTTGGAAAAAAATTTTTTTATTTAAATTATTTCACATGTTATACGTGAAAAATTAATTTTAGAAAAACTGTACATTCAAAATTAACCAAAATAATACCACTTATATTTCATAGTATTTGAACTATTTTCCCAGAATTTTAAGAAAATCGTATGTCTAGCGACTAAATTATTGCAAAAAAAAACTGCTTTTTGCAAAAAAAAACTGCTTTTTTGGCAAAAAGGAGGTAATAGTTTAGTCCCTAGACATACGATTTTCTTAAAATTTTGGGAAAATAGTTCAAATACTATGAAACTTAAGTGGTATTATGTTGATTAATCTTGAATGTACAGTTTCTCCAAAATTAACTTTTCACGTATAACATGTGAAATAATTTAATTAAAAAAATTTTTTTTTTCAAAACAAGTTAGGTAAGCAAGTTTTTAACATTCCTAGACTATTAACTTAAAACCAAAGTTATCACATTATTATATTATTTATTAAACAAACAACACTCGTTTTTTGGGTACACTTGGACCTTAAGCATTCTTTTCTGAGTTAATTAAGTTTTTATACATATATGTTATATATAAATGTCTTTGTCTACAATTTGCGTTGCGTTTATACTACATCAATTGTATCAATTGTATGTACTTACATATTGTATTCTCATGTAAAAAGGCTTACGCCTGTTTGAGAAATGTAAATAAATAAATAAATAATGTAGCGCATCCTGGTATCAGAGCTTCAAGGAAAATGATTTCCCAACGTTATCTGTGGTCTTCTATGAACCAAGATATAAAAAAATGAGTTATTTCCTGCACTGATTGCCAACGCCACAAAGTGATTCGTCACACGAAAGCTCCTCTGCAACCAATTATAGAACCAGAGCAACGTTTCCAAAAAATCCACCTGGATCTAGTACATTTGCCACCTTCAGAAGCTTATAAGCACTTATTGACCATAATAGATCGCTTCAGCAGATGGATAGAAGCTATTGCTTTAAGGGATGCTACGGCAACTACAGTAATAACTTCTTTTATCAACACATGGATAACACGCTTTGGAATTCCCCATTATATAACAACAGACAATGCTCAAATATTCCACTCTCATTTATGGAAGCATTTCACAAATACATTAGGGATAAAACACATTACTTGCACCGCGTATCATCCCATAAGCCAAGGGATAATTGAGAGATTCAATCGTACACTCAAACAGGCCATATGCACCAGTGGTATATCTTCTTGGTTAAACAACCTACCATGGGTATTACTTAGTCTACGAGCTACGATAAAATCCGAATTAGATGTTTCACCTGCAGAAATGTTGTACGGAACTGCACTTCGTTTACCCGGAGATTTCTTTGAAGAAAAGAAACCAATTTCTTCGTCGAATGAAATATCAAATGCACAATCAGAATTTTTTTTTCACAAGGACATATAAATCAAATTCTTTCGTTCCCAAAGAATTACATAAATGTACACATGTTTATGTTAGAAATGATACACATGACTTAAACATTAAAGACACCTATGTTGGCCCTTATAAAGTGATAAACAGAACTGCAAAGTATTTTATGCTAGAAGGACTAGATCAACCCGTATCAATAGACAGACTTAAGCCTGCTTATTTTACATGAATAAAATTTTCATTCGCATTCTCTTTTCATTCTAGAAAGAATACCTTCAAGAGATGAACTGCACTTGATGTTGAAAATTAGTGTTATATGTTCAATTTAAATATTCAATTTTAATTCAAGTTATAATAAATAATACCAAACACTATCCTGTAAATTTATTTTTATTATTAAAAATAATTATTATTGCTTAACAAATATATTTCTCCTACAAAGTAGGCATAATCAGTGTTGTAAACAAACTAAAATCAACAAATTAAAAATACATCCAACAACTCACACATTAAAATCTTATTTTAATGTGTGAGTTGTTGGATGTATTTTTAATTTGTTGATTTTAGTTTGTTTACAACACTGATGATGCCTACTTTGTAGGAGAAATATATTTGTTAAGCAATAATAATTATTTTTAATAATAAAAATAAATTTACAGGATAGTGTTTGGTATTATTTATTATAATCAATATACCTGTAGTGCACTAAAATGAAGCAATTTAATTCAAGTGTTCAATTTTGTATTTGCCGAGTTGTTTTGCTTAGGTTAAGTTTGTCATATTACTTCGCCGTCAGCAATACATTTTTACTATTAAAAATAAGGACTTTCAATTCTTTGATGATTAGCACCTAATCCTTGGCATAAGTTTTATTGTCATAGCATGAGAGAATTTTATTGAAAAGATGCAAACGACCTCAATTTTTTTGTAGCTAGTATACATTAAACATGCCGCTACATACAAGTACGACATTAATGTATGCTATTTTTTTTTGTTGAGGAATGCATTAAATGCCCTTTGGACTCACGGCCCATTTCTTTTGGTACATGTTCAGCCTTTTTTTACCCGGTGTGTCATGTAATGATATTCATTCATAAAAACAGTCATTACATACATATTACCTCAAGAAGGCATTGGATGCTAAGTGATTGCCATAGTTACAAGAATAAATAAGAAGTAATAAAAGATATCTTAAATGAACACGTTTTTTATTAACTCCAAGATTAAATATAACTTTTGGTAAACACCTACCGTTATAGAACAAACTTTATTGTTTGTTCCTTTTATAATCTTTCAGGTTTAAGATTTTTCACATTCTCTGTTGGAAGAAACACTCCTGGAACAAATACACAGAGAATCTGACAGGTAGATAGACAGACACGACATGGATTTACATTTTTGCAAGTTTAATTTTATTATAATTGACCACGAACCCCCTATCATACTAAATTATGTGGAAATTAACTGAAAAATAATAATTTTCAAACTTTTAGGTATCATTCGGGTACTAATTTAGGGTTAGCCGATAGAAATTTCGAAAGATGTTTAGCTCTATTAAAATCCCCCGAATGTCCATTTGTTGGCCCAAACGGTCATAAGTTTGTTTTCCTTTTGAATTCTTTAGGCTTAGAATTACCACATTCTCGGGTGCCCAGGAAATTCCATTCCAAACTTAACTCTTCTGAATCACTGAAAAACGGAAAACCTCAGGAACAAACAGGCAGACAACGACATGGATTTTACATGTTGTTATTGTAATATTGCTGTAATTGACCACGGACCCCTAGATACTATTCAGATACTGAATTAGAGTCATTGAATAAAAATTTTGAAATACTAACAACGGAACCGTGTTTATTAGTGTTACAAATCCCCAAACACCGATTTTCAGCTTAATTGGACAAACTTAGTCTTTTGGAGCATAAGAATAGCGTGGAGCCTCTTTTAGGCCACAGATCTCGTTCTTTTTTTAATTTTCAAGGTTTAAATTTTCCACATCATTCTCATATACCCACAGGAAACTCCATGCCAAATTTTAATTTTCTAGGTCTCCGGAAGTACGAAAAAAATTTCTAGTAAAACAGACACCGGACAGACACGCCTTAGATCTTATACAGGGAGATCAAGATTGAATGTCCTGATCCTACACTACTTTCCACGAGCTTGATATCAATATTTACATCCATCATCTGAGAGTCAGGACAAAAGCAATGGTGTGCGGATGACATTCAAAAAAACTAACCTCCAAAGGAATGTACAAAAACTTAGAAACACTTTGGTTTGTATGAAATTAAAAACATGAAAAACAAGTTCGTTTTTAATTAAAAAATATATTGAAATGGTTATAAGGATTGTTTATTTTCTCTCATTTGAACTATGCAAAAGTTTATCCTTTTCATACAAAATAAACATCAGGAATTTAAAAGAATTTCTGAATGCTAATAATTGAAATATTTTACTGTTTTATGCGTTACCATTGATAACAGAAATAACAAGACGTGTCAATTTCTCTTGCCACAGTATTGGTAACCAATACTATTATTATCATTAAGATCAATTACGATCAAAAATAAGAAGTAAATACAAAAGATTTCATTTAATAAACAATTAAAATTACACAAATTAACACAATTTTCAATTAAAATTATTACAATAGATTTATAGTATGTGTTCAAAATGACCTCCACGTACAGCCAGACAAGCATTTACTCGTTTTTTCATATTTTCGAATAATTTTCTGAATTAATGTATCCGGACAAATGAAACGACGATTCATCGGAAAAGAATGAAGATTTGCATTAAACCAGTTACATATTGAATTCGTATTTCATAATCAGGGGGAAGTAACTCTTGCACGACAGTAACTTTATATGGATGGAAGTGTAGTATTTTCTTTACTGCCTTGTGAGCTGTACCATATGATAAACCTACAATAATTTTCATTTAATATTTCAAAGTAATTTTCATATAACTGTTACGATTACCTGTTTGTTGAGCAAGTTGGCGTAATGGTTTGTTTGGACTACGTTCTACACGAGTACCCACATCTGCAACAACATCTTCCGTAAGTACAGTACCACGACCACTTGACTTCCCCTTACTAACACACTCCTTGTTTCATGAAAACGATGCACAATCCGGTGTATATGTCGAATTAAAGTTTCTTCATCAATTTCCATATCAGGGAAGCGATTTATCCATTCTTCTGCACAAAGCGTTGGAGAATATTTCCATTCTGCATTACCATTTCGTTCACCGTTGCGAAAATAAGCTTCTATAATAAATTTCTCTTGTTCAAGAGAAAAGGGCATTTTGATAGAGGTTATATAAAACTGTAACCTGTAATTCACAATTTCTACATATAATAACTTTATAACAACAATAAAAATATTTTTTATTTACCTTGCACTCAATATAATCCTTCAGTGGTAGTCTTGAAAAAGACTTTTATGTATAGAAATAATTAAACAACGAAAAGAATAAAGAAATAAACGGAATTAACAACGCACGGCAATGAGTTAACAACAAAAACAATTTTGACAGATTGACATCTAGGGACATCTCTAATAAATTCCCCCGAATTCTTTATATCACTAGTTTAATTTATAAATTGGATGTAAATATGTAAATATAAGTAGTGTAGGATCAGGACAATCAATCTTGATCTCACTGTATATGTAGATAGGGTAAACCATACAGTAATTGGACACCACACAGTTATTGGACACTTGGCATTTAAATAGCAGTAATACGCAACCTGAAAGATTTTTTAATACTTTGGCTACTTTAATGTAGATGGCAATATATTTCTGTTGCTACTAAGTTGCTACCTTCACACATTTTTCGTTCCAATAAGTTTTACATAACCTATTTCGTGAATGTTCGCAAATCGTGTCTCGTGGAGTGCAAATTCTTGTGTTTTTGTTAAGGTAAGTACATTCAAAGAAATTTTTATACATAAATATTTATAAACGTACGATGTCAAATAAAATATCACGATATCTATAGGTTAAAACAAACTGATTTTACATTATTTTATTTGTGTAAATTCCTTATACCAAATAAAAACATAGTGTCTAATAACAGTGTTCTGATTTTATATGATATTTAGTTATTGGACTCCAATAACTGAATTTCTAATCAATTTAATTGATGCATATTATGAAATAAGACAATGAGTTCTAAAACGGCCGCTACATTTATAGTTTAATATGAAGCATTTTGGACAGTTATTGGTCACATGTCTAATAACTGTTTTATAACCGTCCAATAACTGTACTGCAAAGCGCATGATCATCTTTTTCAGTATTCATTATGCCAAAAACCAAAGGTTATGATAGTGCAGCGATATCCAGAGCTATTGCTGAGTTTAAAAGTGGAAGCGGCTCACTTCGAGCAACTGCAAAAAAATATGGCGTCCCAAAGTCAACCCTCGAATTTAAAATTAAAAACCCCGACCATAAACAAACGTGTGGACCTTCTCCTATTTTGACAAATCAGGAAGAAACGAAATTAGTTGAGTAAGTTGTTGCTTTTCTGTAGTTTACTTCAATGTTAGCCTAACAGTAGTTGAAGACATGTACATATGAACAGAATGGCTCCTTTTGCAAATTGTTTTAATGCGTTTTTCAGTTGGATCGACACTCTTGCTAGAAAAGGCTTTCCAAGAAAGAAGGATGATATTATTTCAAGTGTGCAGAACTACCTAACTACGTATCCACGCCCTAATCCGTTCAAAAACAATAGTCCAGGGGATGGTTGGCTAAAGGTGATAAACTACATACCTTAGTTGACATTACTTTTTATTTAATAACAAAACACTGTAGTTGTGTTTACACTGGGTTTGCTTTTACAGGCATTTTTTAGACGTCATCCTGAGATTAATGTGAGAACAAGCGAAGCCGTAACAATAAAAGATTATATAAAAGAAACACATCTTGAAGAGGTGATAAACGATCCATCTAGAATTTTTAATGGCAATGAGACTGGTTTTCAGATATGTCCGGCAACAGGAAAGGTTTTGGCACCCAGAGGATTAAAAAACGTGTACACTGTTGATCAGGGTTCATCAAAAGAAAACATAACTGTAATGTTTACATTTTCTGCAAGTGGCTCTACATGGTGTCCCATGATAATCTACCCGTACAAGAGAATATCCAAGAAGATCGCGCAGTCTGTTCCAGCTAAATGGGGAATTGGCCGCAGTGATAATGGCTGGATGACAGCAGAAGTGTTCTATGAGTACATTTCGCAAGTGTTTCACCCCTATCTACTTGCAGAAGGTGTAAAATTACCGGTAACATTATTCGTTGATGGACATAAGTCACACTTGACTTACCAGTTAAGCGTTCTTTGCAACAAGCTACAAATTGAAGTTATAGCTTTGTATCCTAACGCCACCAGAATTTTACAGCCGGCAGATGTAGCTGTTTTTCGGCCTATCAAAGTGGCTTGGCGAGCAGCAGTACGGCAGTGGCAGACTGAACATACAGGACAAACTCTAACTAAACTTGAATTTGGGAGTTTATTAAAAGACGTTATTAAAGACAGTGTCAAGCCAGATATATTAGTAAATGGCTTCAAGGAATGTGGTCTATATCCACTTGATCCAGATGCTGTAGACTACACCAAATGTCTGGGAACTTCTAAAAAGGGTAGCTAGCAATAACGCTGTGAAGGCATATGGTACAATGCTGAACTATGAAACGTTTGTAAATATCGTAGGAACAGCAAAAATAGCGCAATTTAAAAACGTAAATGAAATTATTTCGGAAGAAGGCAGCAGTGAAGATTTTTTTGCCTTATTTAAAATTTGGAAGCATTTTCAAAATCCAGATACGAATGGTGAGACACCTGACGTACAAACGAAGATTTCCTTAGGCAATGAGTTGCCTGAAAATACCACAAACATGGAATTTATTTCCGAAGAACCTTTAGCTTCAAATAATAACAGATAAGATGTGGCGCTTCAGGAAATAGATTTAAACAACACTCAGTTGCATACAAGTACAGTTGTAAAAGTATCCAAAGCTTCACCTGTCGCTGATTTTCTTTATTGGCCGGATTCTCCTAAACGGAAAGGAAAGAGAAACACCTAGAGATTACCGTTTGCAATTACAAGTAAAAAGTTACAAAATATGCATTTAGAAAAAGCTGTTAAGAAGAACGAGGAAGAAAGAGAAGAAACGAGCTTCAAGAAAAGAACCACAGGAACAGAAAGCAAAGAACCGAAAGCAGGATAATGAACTAAGAGAAATTAAGAATAGTCAAAGGCGACGTCAAAAGCATTTAGATTTAGAAAAGGAACAGAAGAAAACCTCTGACCATTCACAGAAAAGAAAGCCGGCGCCAATTACTCAGATAAAATGTCATGTTTGTGCCACAACGATAAAACGCAATAAATTGTGCTGCGGTTCCTGCAAAACGCAATACCACCATTCCTGCATTCCACCAGTATATAAACAACATATTCCCGACTCTGATCCAAGAAGAATCAGAGAGTGGTGTAAAGATAGACAATGAAATAGTCGAAATGAATGAGAAGAAGAAATGTACCCAGAAAGAGGAAGAGGACACCGATGATTTATATAATATGTTTTGCCTTTCGGCAATTTAATGTTTACTATGTAGCAATAATAAATAAAGGTTTTACTTATTTAAATATATTTTAATTACTAAAAAGGCTACACTCTAAGCATAAAATTAAAAAAAATAGTAATGTCCAATAACTGTCACCAGTAGTGTCCAATTACTGTAAAAAGTGTCTAAAGAACTATACTTTTAGACGCTTTTGTGTTTGATGGATTACAACAATTTTATTCATAACGATTCGAAAAATCATGCCATTACCCTGAATCGGTATTAAATAATCTTTGCAATGACATAACCATACTTAGGAATATCTTAAAAAGTAGGCATTTATGAAATTTACAAAATTTGCTTAAGTTTGCTTAAGTGTCCAATACAGTTTACCCTCTCAGTAAAATAAATAAAATATATTTCTCAATAATTTTTCTTAACATAAATTTAACTTGCGCAAAAATTGACTACGATACACTAATTAAATTAAAAAGCAATATACTCTATTACTTTATATTGCATTTGAAAATAGTCAAGTAAAAGCATTAGTTCAAATTGGTTGGTTGTTGCAACTACATTGACATTTTACCATGAAAGGACGTGGTTTGTTATAAAAGAACACCTTTGCATCTCTTATTTTACAATAAATGTTATTTTCTACATTTGTATTTTTAATATTACACTCATTAGTGTTAAACTATCCCAAGTGAAATTAAAGAGGTTAAACGGCTAGCGCATTTTAAGCGTTTGTGTATTGTTGATTGCATAAACATACAGTAAATACAATGCTTTGTGATGATTATTTTAAAATGCCGTATCGAGTATACTACATTTTAATTTAATAGCACTGCATACCTTTCATTAGTAGCAGATAACACTACGTCGTGGTATTACCACTACAATTTCTTGCAGGTAATGTTAATTCGATGCTACTATATAAGCAATCGAATTTAACAGTTAAATCGAGGTTAACATAATCGTCGTTGGTATTCTGGGTTGTCAAAAACGTTTATGAAGTATAATCAATTTAATACTAAATTAATAAACCACAATACCAATTCATAACACATACTATTTATACACAGAAACACTACTTTTAGCAGTTATCATTGTGACTAACTTTCTTACATTTTTCTACTGTTGGATACGATACTGTAATGATCTTGCTATTTACATGATTATCAATGATCACCATTACATACATAACTTCCATCAGGAAGGCATTGAATAATAAGGATTGCCATAGCAAAAATACTAAATTCACGTTTATCAATGTCAACTATCTTGTCAACTACAGACTTACTACTTAGGCTAACGCTTTTAGATTATTTTAAGATAGTTATTTTTAATTCTGAAAGTTACAAGTAAATTGTAACGCAAGCATCACTTGTTCACGAAGAAATGATTGTTGTTCCTTGGTCTTGTACATGATCCTAATCCAGTGGCGTGCGGTCCATGGAAGCAATGGAAGCAATGCTTGCCTTGAGAATCTATTAAAAATAAAAACAATGCTAACAAAAATACTTTTGTAAAATTATGGTTATCGTTTATTTAACTTGAAATATTTATCAAATTAAAGCTCAATATCAACTCTGTACAGCAAAAAGTATAATTATTTAGAGTACTATTTTAAATTAGGCTCATTAAACTTTCACGGAAAGGTAATACCGATTCAAATGTGATACATACACTTCATATAAGCACTGCTTACAAATGCTCTTCTCTTAACCTTGGCGTGAATCAACGAGCGCGGGGTGTTAAAATAGACGGATGATGTTTGGCTGGTTAACATTGTTTGGTCGTAATTTTTATTGTGCTTCGTTCCCAAATGTTTATTTATTATAAACTGCTTCGGTGAAAGGTTCGAGTACCTTCGATGTAGCCGAATCAGAACGATTTTTTGTTCAGTTGGTAAATTATTAATAAGGAATTTTTCGCATACAATTTTGGAGAGAAATTACAAATTATTAAGAAAGGCAGATCAAAACCAGATCTTTCAAATTTAACAATAAAGATTAAAACCTGTACCGGTATCTTGCTAAGTAAGACCGGAAAATTGATACATAGTAGTAGTTTTTTTTTAAATAAAGAATGATAGTCAACAAATACCATAAGTATAAAGTGTAAAAGTGCTTCTTTGAAAAACTTTTAAGCTTAATAATTATAACACTGTTTTTTATTGTACCTAGCAGGGGCGGATCCAGAGAAGTATTTTGAGGGGGAAATCTTTGGAAAAATAATTGTTTTAATAAATAATAATTAAACAAACATTATTTGTTTCTATTCTATGTAAACTTATTTCTAAATTGGGGGGGGGGGGTTATTCCCTCCCCGTTAATCCGCGCCTGTACCTAGGTGTATTATAATTAAAATCGTGGTTGCTTCCCTAGCCTAAATTCTCACCGCACGCCACTGTCCTAATCTATGATTCTTTTCATTCTAGTAAGAATTACAGAACGTCTCCCAAGTAATTCCTGCACCACCAAGTATATTTTAATTAGGTGAAGTTTACGACATTTCTTTGCTATCAGCAACACCCGTTCTTGACATCAGCAGTCGATGCTTCGTTGCCATCAGCGGTTAAGGCCTTTCAGTTCCTTGATTAGCATTACATAATTACTAGCATAAGTATTTATTGTCTTAGCATGTAAGGAATTTTTTAAATAGATGCAAACCATCCTCCAGTTTTTGTAGCTAGTGTACAAGTACACAAGTACGCAAGTACATACAAGTATGACAGTAATACATGCAATTTTTTCTTGGGGAATGCATTGAATGCCCTTCTAAGCTATCCTTTTTAATATATGTTCAGCCTTTTTTTACGGGGAATGTTATGTATTGATCTTGCTATTCACATGATTATCAATGATCACCACAATAATCATTACATACATAACTTCCATCAAGAAGGCATTGAATCATAAGGATTGCCATAGCAACAATACTAAACAACAGTAATTAAATAAAGATTTCCTTAATCTAAACGCTTTTTATTACTCCAGCTATTATTACAAGGATATAACTTTTTAAAATAGTGTAGCTAATGGTAAACAACTCCCAGTACGCATAATACTACCGACGGCTACTTTAACTTACGATGCGCTAACAGATTCCAAGACTTATTCCGAAGCTACGTTCTGTGAAGGTGTTTATTATACACTGTGTACATAAAAGTATTGAACATTTTTATTACATGCATTTAAACAAAATTTTACTTTTAGGAATTAAAAATTACAACTCAAAAATTATGTTGATATTATTGCCACATTTATCAGTTTCTTCCATTTGATTCCAACTTAATTATTTTAAATGATATACCTTGTATAGCATTATACTGTTGAAAATTACACTAGTCGGTAGATTTTCAACTTTTTACTCGCACAAAGATTCTATAAGGTGATTCTTATGTATTTTGGGTTGCTGAATGTGCTACCTGGCTGCTAACCTGATATCAGTTACCCTCTATCACTCTCCAATTTCGTGTGCTAAGGGTATCTTTAAAAAAACGCAAGTTTCTGATAATTTTTACTTAAAAATTTTAATATTCCAAAGCTAATAATATTAGGTACAGAAAAGCTTCAATTAAGTGAGTAAACAAGATAAAAGTTATTTTGCTTGTCTTTAACGCTTGCACAGACTTGCAGCAGTTTTGATATCCAAGGTCCAAAAGTAGTTCGCTAGCATATTAAGACTCCATTTTCCCTTGTATAGGCATTCTATGAAACCAATTTCTGATGAAACCGTACCCCAGGTTCGTTTGAAACTGCATATAGCTTTTTAGGAAAAAATGTTAAGTAGAAATGAAGAAAATGCAGTTAAGGGTCATATTGTATATTAAAAGCCAGAAATTAAGTTATTGACAACTTGCTTCTAATTCTCGGTTTTCTTGGTTTCCAAGAAATTTCTAGAATACTTCTTTGAATGCATTCCACTCTATTTTTTCTACTGTAGGAAATCTTTTGATAGAAGTCATCGTCCAAAAGTAATTTTCGAATTGTGGGCCACTAAAAACGCCCCATCCCAATTTAAGTTCGCTCAGACTAGCAAGTCTTTGTTTCAAGTGAAGAAAAGCGCAACCATCTTTACCTAATGTTTTCACAAATATTTTAATTAACCGTAACTTAATGCGTAATGGAGGTACATATGTTATCTTTTGTCTATCTTTATAACCAGGTAGATAGTTTTTACGAATAGGTTATGATTTAATGATGTAGTGGTCTTCCTTATCTCGGTTGTCCGCCTCACAAAGAATGCAACGTTTCGTGTAACCTTCTTGAAGTCCTGTTATTGTAGCTTCAACTTTTAAATCAGCACACACTTTCCAACGATGTCTTTCATAGTAATGTTGTCTAAAATACATCTAAAATTGTCTTGTGTTTATTTCCCATCTATTGCGATGTTACGGTCATAGATGTCAGTATATTTCTTCAAACCTTTTTTGAACAGCTAGGAAAAGCCTCCATTCATTTTTTAGATACTCTATGTTTAAATTGTGCATTAAGTTAGGAACATCGTTGTAAATCACGAAATTGTCATCTGAAAAAAAGGGTGCAATGTCCCACTTTCTCTTTCGGAAAGTGGACATTGTAACACCTGGCTCTAAAAGGTTCCATTGCTATAAGCGCCATTCTAAAAGTTGGGCTTTTATTTTAGGTAAATCAAAGTCCCGAACTAGGTCATTCAATCCAACTTGAATTATGCGATGTGGTTTATCTGAATGAATTTCAAAACAGGTTCTCAGCCAACTGCTATTACCATTATGCTTTGAATTAGTTTCTGCTCACTTAAAAGTAACAACAATGCTGACATCTATTTTGAGTTTGTTGTAATTTGTAATACTTAAGTTAGAAATTTTGTCAAAATCAAGCAAATTGATCATTTCAGATAATGGGGTTGTTTATACTTTATAGGCACAATATTGTAGTGAACGCAGAAACACTGTGTATATGGAATGAACAAGAGAGAGAGAGAGAGAAGATTCCAGTTCATTTACGAACGTTAACACGGCGGCATATAAATATGACAACCGTACCGTACCGTACGAGAAGAGGTCATTCAATAATTAGCAGACACACTTTCAATAAAAATAAATAATTGTGTATTCCAAATAAATAATCTAGTTAATTAAATAAATACATAAATAATGATTTAAAACATTTAGTTTAAGTCGTTATAGTACATCATTTTTGTTTTAATTTAGACTTTAATTAATATAGTTAAGACTGTAGAAAAATCTTCCTTGGTTAAACATTTAATAAAGTATATTTAGTTTAATTTAAAAGAACGTTGCAGTATAACTATAATGCATTATAGTTATGGTGAAGCAAATTTAAATAATTCCCTTAATTAAAATAACAGTTTGTAATTGCAACATTAACTACAGTGTAAGTCACTAATGGAAAATTGATACGACATTTTCATCTTTAAGTGTCGTTCTATCTACTGTTAAGTTCAAAAACTGCTTCTACATCTGCAAACACGGAAATTACATAGTTGAGTGTTTACAAAATCACTGCTGTCATTTCGTTTACCATTCCATTCGATAAGCAAATATTGAAACCGGTATACGTACTTCTAACACAATTACGATAATACATAAATTGTCATTAATCAGTTTCTACGCAAGGAGCTAAAATTAATTTGTGGTGGAGCGTTTGCTGTTTAATGTAGTTGTTACGATAATACAATAATACAATCTATTATACCTTTTATGCTAAGGATTTATGTACAGTGTAGTTCACTTTAAAAGTTCAACAAAGATTTGATGTATAATTAAACATTAGTGCCTAAAGAAATGTTTCAACTTTATGCGACGGAAACTGTCGTGCCTTAAGGAATTTACATAAAATTATTTGTATGTTTAAGAGTTGGTCTATAACACACCATTATTAAGCATATCAGTGTTACGAGAAGATGGGATAAGCTGGATGGGGTAAATAAGATGTAGATCCGTATTATAAATTACTAATTATTATTAATTGGGAAAAGTAGGGTAATCAAGTGAATTTCTAAAATATTATATTATATTATAAAGAGCTAAAGTAAGACTTTATGCGGCGAATCTGTTGGTTTAATGGACGAGCGATAGCGAGTCCAGCAATAGTCACTTTAGCTCTGCATAATATATACTATTTTCTCAACGAAGTGACACTTTAGTACTGTCAATCCAGCAGATAATGTCACATTTTACTGACGTTTGAAGAAAAAAACGTTTAGGTATTTCATATTTCTGATTTATGAATAAATTGCATAGGTATGCCATTACTGTGTATCCTAGGAGACAATCTATGTTTGACAACATGTGACCAGTTTACTCAGGCCAAATGAATGACAAATGGTATTCAAAACATTCTACAAGTCGCGAACCTTGACAAATCTTGATAATTCTTTTTTCAACTTATTTTTTGTGCAACCGTACGCGAAGTGAACACTTTGCGTACGCAACACAGGCCGCGAAATCCAATTTCCAAGTAACTTAGTGCCAGTATCTACAACCATTTTTGCGATTTTTACAAAACTAATTGTTTTATTTATGTCATTTCCATAGAAACACTGTAACACGAAAATCACCTTTCTATTGACAATGGATTTGTAACTGCCTATTTTTTACGATTGTACAAAAAACTATGTATATACCTGGTCCGCGAAATTCTTAAGCGTCTTCGAGATTGTCCTTCCACGGTGGGACGCAGCCTCGCCGACAATTATTCTCTCGGTACGTTAAAAAGAGATTTCGTGGCCTTGGTATAAATAACTATTATACCAACTATTATTATGTGCAACCGTACGCGAAGTAGGTACTTCGCCAGAACACAATGCAAGATGCGAAATCCAATCTCCCGGACCGTGGGGCAGGACCCTGCATATTATATGACATATCTATTCGAACTAAGTGAATGTCAAGTAGAATACATATTATCACTAATCGTTAAATAAAACACTTTCAGTTTTTTCTTAGTGGAGGTATTTCCACGAGTGAAGAACCCTGAGACGATATTGCTCAATAAAGTCAGTTCAAAATTATGTATTTACAGCTAACTGGCGGATAAGCAAGCGCAGTAGTCTTTTAAAGCCTCTGAAATCACTACTGAGCTGGTTCACATGTAACGGTGGTTGCATTTTAGATCTCAAACAATTTTGAACTAACTACGCGAACAAAGCAAATTAATTGGTTTGTTTGCGCAGTCCCATGCACTCATGAGACCTACCTTATGTTCTGCACGCCTGGCTGTAAGCTACAGTGTGACCATGAATTCATACACATCGGCGCGCTGCGGTGTACGATTTAACTACTGTATTAACCCGAATATAAGACGGGCTCTTTGTAATAATCTTTGTCGATATTAGCAGCATGCAATACGATGACGATCGGCAAGCTTCGGCGAACTGGTCGTAGTTTGTCACTGTTGTTTGCGATATGCGAAAAGTCTTATCAACTTCAAAATGCTGACAATCGAGTGGGTATGCTGTATATTTTTATGTTGTGATTATACATTATACACACTAAATTCGTACATGATTTGCGACTAAAAAAATTCATTTGATGCGGGCAGTTTTCCGCCAAGTATTTTTTCAAGATAACGTAAAGATTATGTTAATGCAAATATCATATTAAATCGTATTATATCGAATAATATAATTTGTAAAATGAGAATTATGTGAGTTTAAATTAAAATTGATTTTGTATTAACCTGGTTGGTTTAATCTACAATGATTAATCTTGGTACGTATCAACTGTCTTTTTATTTCCTTTTATTAATTTAATATTAATATATTTGATACCATGGCAAAGATATCAAATTCATTTAAAAATCAACGAATAAAATTATTAAACTTAACCACAGTCAGTATATTATCCTGAAAATATACAAGCAACACTTATTTTGTTTTTCCATTTCCCTGCTTTTCTTTTTCGTTTAGAATGATTCAATGTTCGTGACGTTGCGTTCGTTCTAATAAGTAACATTTCAAAGTTTTTTTCTCTCTTTAATCTGAACAGGTTAAATTTCAAAGTTTACTTTAAGTAGTAAGCAAGAAAATATTATTTTCTTTCAATTAAAAATATTCAACCAAGTAGGTGCATTTTTAGTTGTGTTCATTTTGAAACGATTTCTTTTTACACCTTATTTGTAATTCTCATTTAATTAAAATAAATTTCTTAATAAGACTTGAGTCTTATCGTTAACAGTGATTTTGTTAAATTCAATTAAATAGTTTCTGATGTATTTTTTTGGTTATTCTGCAAAGTAGGTTAGAATTTGTCCTAAGATTTGTCCTTTCAATGGGCATGTTTGTTTAGACAAAAAAAATTATATATATTTTGCCCAAAACAGCCTATTGTGTGATCCTTTTTATTTTTGTTTTAAGTATTTTATGATGATCAAAATATCTATCTTTCTTGAGTCATTTATTAATGCCTAAACAGAAAAGAATGTTGTGGAATTTCATGTGTATGATTAATTAGATTTAGCGGTTAAACGTCGCCACACTGAAAATGTGGGAAAATTAATGAGCCACTATAAGTTGTGAATCAAATAAGGGACCTCATGGAGGATCTAGACTTTGAGTTCACACTTGATGAGTCTGAGGCAGTTGCATGGGAATCATTTCAAAAAGTCGAGATAAACTTCTTGAGAAATAAACAGGCCGAGAACGACAAAGCACAGATTAGCGAACTTTATGAAAACCATACAGCCTTGAGATGCAACATGCTTCTGAAAATGCCTTTTTTGGATTCACATTTGGAGTTTTTTTTCCTCGAAATCCTGACTATGTAAGTGACGAACATGGCGAGCTCTTCGACCAAGATATAATAATATAGAAACTCACTACTAATGTTTGTAGATTACTGTTGAACACTCAAAAGAACGTTCCTCGAGCTAATTCCAGGTAGAAAATCCACTAAAAGCTTTTTTGGTGAGCATGTATTATATTGTGTAGATTATGAACATTTTTAAACGAATTTTACTCAAAAACTCAGCCCTCCACATCAATTTGAAAAATTCAAAATTAGCACAAACAATTCTACAGGGTGTAATTTAATTGAAGGTTTTTAGGTGAATGGTAGATAGGTGGAATAGAGTAGAGCAAATTTTCCTTATAAAGTTAGTTCTTCAAATGAATAGTTTTCGAAAAAATGAATTGTAAAGTTTAATTGATTTTCAAGTCCGACCCTGTAACACTAACCTACCTTAATGCGTACAAACGTAATTTAAAAAATGTAATACCCTTTTTTAGATCTACGTGCCTTTTAAAAATTGTTATGGTATGCCACATAAAAAAGTAATTTATCGATGTCTGAATGTCTTAACGTAAATAAAGTAGTTTTTTATAAATATGATCTGTGAGTATGAAAGGGATGCTCATGCAAAAACTTTTATTAAATACGCATTTGTGTTGATATTAACAGATGTTATAATAACTAAATCATGGGGTATTTACACCTAACGGTAATTATTAGTTATGGAAGTTTTATTTTAACAGCATATGGGTTATTTTGTTATAATATAACATTATCTACACAAAATATTTTATTTTGGTCAATCCGTACAATAATCAGGTGTAATTAATTTTTGCACAAGTGTTGTCATATTTTCTTCATTCAATAAACAGATCACAAAACTTTTCAAAGGAATACGGTACTATTCCTTCTGCGAATTCATAATATTTCTTTAATATAGGTTTATTTACAATACTAGTAAAGTTCTTTTCAAAGCGGTAGTTTTTACATCTAACTAAATACTATCTTCTGAATGAAAGTCACGTCATTAATTATTACGCTGTTTAATCGATAGAAATGATCGTATTATAACAATACCATGCCATTGTTATTTTTAAAATGAACGATCTTGTACGTTTTTAGTAGTTTAATTTGCAATATATGATAATTTCGAGATAAGGACATTTTAACTGTTAATTGATTTTATTAATTATTTAAGCTACCGATTTACTTATTATTTCTAACGATGTCCGAGATTAAATACAATTCAAATTCATTATCATTAATAAGAATAACGATTTCCAACTTAATACGGAAATGCAGTAGTAGTAATAATAACAAAAAAAACAATTTCTTTAGGTGCTGTCATTGTTTAGTCTACTTTATAAATTTATGTATTTATTACTACCTATAAACAGTTTAAATAGTAAACATATTTTTGTTTGACATAAATTAAATGAATGATCAGCATAGAAATAATAGCTCCTCCAGATACCAGGGCCGTCTTCAGTTTGCTTAATTTTCCAGGTGCCCAACAATTTTTAGTGAAAATTTATTTTTGAGATAGTGCGGAATTTTACGCATTTTTGCCTTCTTCCTTTATAGATATGTTACCCATTAATCCAAAATCCTTTATATAAAAAACACTATGTATAAGAACCGTTCCAGATAAATTTAATATCGGAAGAGTAAAACTTTGCGACCAGTATAATTTTTAATTAAACTAAAAATTTTTAAAGTTAATTGTTTATACTAGCAACCTTTGTTTGAGTAATCTACTGCCTTAGCAAGAAACTTATAAGTAGTGTTTATTTTAGTAACTGAGCAAACTTACACGTTCAATAAGAAACTGATAAAGTTCACGAGCAAGAGTTTTCTTTGTGATGATCTGAAGTTTATATCTAATTTATAAAGGAAGTGCCTTCTTTCCTGTATTTTATTGTTAACGTTGATATTTTTAGGGGTGACTACCCGTTGATTGAATTCGAAGAACAACTTGTACGAGAACGAGAAGCGAGGCAACGAGTTCCATAGAAAATTATTTAGTTCAGTCTCGGATTTATCAGAATTTCATATGAGGAAAAATCTTCCGATATTATTAATCTGAAAATACCTAAAAGATATTTATTTAATGTTACAGACTAAATTTTGTATAGTTAATCAAAAGTGTCCAACCGTCATGTTCAGTGTTTGCCTTTTTTGTGACATGGACAATGTGATGAGAAGATAGAAATTAGGGGGGGATGGCTTGCGTTCATTACACGAACGAATGAGCTGGAAGTTCATTAACGCGAATCGCTGATAACAACCTGTCTGTTTAAAATTTGATTATTAAATGATAAGGCTAATGATACAGGAACACGTAGAGAGGCATACGCTAATAACCCGAAGGTCATGTATGATCAAGTGAAAGCAAGACAGGTAATTTAAAATACTATATGAAGTTGTATACGCCATAAGAGTAATAAAAGAATCCAGGGAATATAAAAGATTTATATAGTCACTCTAGTTCATTAAAATAATTTGTGTATAAAGCTCTTGGTAATTTACGGTATTTTATAGAACGTTTGCGGCATATGAGATTTTTAATGTTTTATATCTGAAAATGCACGCAGTGGTAAAAAGTTGTTGGTTGTAAAATTAAGTGTGAATAGTTCAAGCAATTACAGTGGTTTAAAGAGCAGTTACCTACGTGATCTGAAGGTATTTATATAATTATATATTCGTTATTCTGTTCCTTTAATTTTTTGAAGTAGTTTTTCTGAATGACTTAATTCTGAATTGGCAGACAAATATGTTTATAAACAAAGTGATGTAGTTATTAGCGACAAAGAGTGATCTGAAGTATGATATAGTTGTCAGTTATAGGAAATTCTACACTATTAAATTGATAGTGGTAAAAGACAATTACAAAAAGCTAAACCAAAAATTTATCAGGAAGTGTGAAAAACATTGGAAAATGTTCATCAAGGAACTACAAAAATGAAATTAATACCAAAACTTCAAGTACGATTATTGCCAAATTTTTTTATCATTTATTTATCAAGTACGATACGTATTATTGCAATGAGGGATCTTATGTAGAAATAACTTAAAAATCTAACTTTAATTATCATTCAATAAAATCAGGATGCCTAGTATTAAAGACAATTCGTTTCCTCCCAGTCACAAAGTCGAAAAACTAAGGATAATCATATACTTCCAATTCAGCTAAGGATTACTGAACTGAATGCTACATGATGCACTTCACGGCTAAGTTGACCTAACTGCAACGTCTAATTGATGGGCAGAAAACTTCTGATACTCCATTCCAACAAGTTTCGCTAGGCTTAGGCTTAAGTAAGCTTTACATCATGCTATGTAGTTTAATAAATCACGTTTTAAAAAATAATTCTATATGTAATCGGTTTGAAGTTAACTAATTTTTATCAGACGAAGTATTTGTGGCAGCTAAAACTTTAGTGGCGTAAGACACGCCAAAAAGTTTATACTCTAAAAATGAGAATTACAAATAAAACTGGTAAGAATAAAAAGCTATTATGAAAAGTAAACAAATCTGGAAGCCGTTTACGCACCGTTTGGGAAGAAACGTGCAAATTCGTAGTTATGACTCATTATCAAATAACCTGGACAATTATAAAAATGTGCCATTTAAAAGAATGAACATAGATTTTGCAAAATAGCCAACACGCGTTGCATTTAATTGATTATTTTAAACGCACATATACATATTGACCAATCAGAAAGCTGGACTGACCTACTCTACATGAAATAGTTTCAGTGATCAAAATCTAAACTTTTCAAAATTTTATTCCGTTTCAAGTTTATTTATTGTACTTTCATCAGCTGGAGCTAACCGTATGTAAATCCCATAGACATCAATAACATTAGTCTCGAGAGATGACTATATGTAGAACCTCAAAACGCAGGAAGCCTACAATGCAATATCTCTAAGGGTTTGTCATATGTTGTTTGTTTATTTTTTATTTTTAATTAATGTTTTATATTAAATCGTATTTAGAATGTAGAAAAATTATTATCCCGACTGGAAATCGAACCAAGCACCTTATTCTTATAGATATTTGGGTGTTGATTACCAGAAAAGTAGCCAAAAAATTCGATCATGTCAGAATTTTTAGTTGTCTTGTTTTTATATTTTTTCATATATAAAAAAAAAAATTGTATAGGCAGCGGATTTTACTGTTTTTGGTTACCTTAAATTTGCTTTAGATTACAAAAATACATTTACTATATTCCTAGGAATGAAACAAAGCTAATTATACTAACAATTACTAATGACTATCAACTATTAAATAGTATGTAATTACATCAAAGCATATTTAAAAGCCAATTTGTGTACGTAGTTAAAGTATCGCTTAGGTAATGATCTATTTAAGAATTAAATTTCTAAATCATTATCACTAATTGGAAGACTCTTTGGGTTGTTAAACACCATATAAAAGTCATCTTTAGAAAACAGTATCTCATTATCAGTTTCCAAAACCTGACGGTACGAAGAAATTTTCAAAACGCCATCGCGCGCGATTGTATTAATTCACAAGACTGTTTTTGTTATATTTGTGGAAAATCTTCGTTTTTGAAACAACGTAGAAATACAACAGACTTTGTGAAAAAACGTTTCCAATATGTATTTTGGTTTTAACGTTATAAACCAAGATAAATGGTGGACTCCAAAAAAGTGTGTTCGACGTACGTTATAGAACTTCGAAAGTCCAAGGCAAGAAAAACTACTTTAATATAGCAAACCCCACAGAATGGAGAGAGCCCCAAGACCACATCAATGACTGCTACTTCTGCTGCTGCAGTGTCGTGGGTTCCAATTCAAAAACTAAGAAAGGTATCACCTATCCAAATGTTCAATCCGTAACCAATCCTCTGCTTCGTGATTCAAACACTGTACAGCCGCCTCTTCCATACTTGGAGACAACTAATTCTGGACCGTCAAGCTCCGATTTGGAAGACGAAGATATCGAAGATACTGATTTTGAAGATTCCAACGAAAATCTCCAGTTGTTTTCTCAGTCACAGTTAAACTAATTACTTAACAAGAGATTTAAGTCTACCAAAAGAGACAGCAGAACTTCTTGGCTCGAGACTAAATGAGAAAAATCTATTATCTCCTGGCAATACTTTCTCTTGGTAACAACAAGAGTGAAATTACGAAGAAATTGTTAACAACAAGGTCGAAAAGTCCTAGAAATTGGGTTATATCATGAGTTTAAAACTTCACTTTCTTCGCTCTCCTTTAAACTACTTCTCCGATAACTTAGGAGCCGTAAGTGAAGAACGAGGTGAAAGATCTCACCAAGATCTAAAGGAAATTGAACGAAGATACCAGGGAAAGTGGAATACGACCATGATGGCCGACTACTGCTGGATGCTGAAGCGTGATGTGCCGAATACGAGTTACCAGCGAAAATAATAGAATAGAAGCTTCGAAGAAAAACAAAAAAGTTACTAGCTTGTTAATATGTTGTTGAACATGTGTACTTTTAATATAAATAATTTTTAGGAATATGTGTTGCTTATTTTTTTTTCTATGTTATGTTTAATACCCGAACATGAAAATTTTTCCTTTATTTTCACAAATTTTGTTGTAAAAAAACCTGACCTGATAGAAGGTCCGATTGAAAATTGCATGTCTGTGTAACGGCTGTCTGGACGGTACTTCTGAATAATTATCTAAGGTGATTACCATCAGAATGACAATTTTTCTATACAAACTAGATGATTGCAAACATACCAGGTGTACTGGATATATTTCTATAATACAATAATTATTTCAATAAATAAAAGTTTATTTATTATTATTAAGTATTCGTTGTTTTGTTACTCTTAATACTGCGTAATATTTTATTAATAAATAGGTGATACAGAATTTCTTGTATCTTTTATTATTATTGTTTACAATTACATCAACAGCATATGACATACGAACCCAGCACAGCAGACAACACGCGGCTTGGGCACATTCTCACATGATGCCACTTGGACTGGGCAGTACCACTAAAAACAGCGGTGGATTGCGCATCGCACCATTATAATAGTGTGCGGGCTGCAAATGCAACTTTCTGTACATCAGACACAAAATACTATAATGGTTATTTAAATGTCATAAGAATTTCTACAATAAAGTCCACCAAACACTGGTGTGAACGCAATAAATTTTTAATTGCTTTTTCAATTACTTAAAAAGCATTTGTGTGTTAATTTTTTAGCAGTGATCGTGCATGTGTGTATAATCGTGAATTACATATCGAGGTGGAAATTGCATTGCTTCGTCCTTATATCCGAGGGCTAAGATAGATGACTAAAGCGCTAAAGTTTCTGACATACACGTATTTTTATAGCCATGGCAATCCGTAGTAATTAATATTGGTTCCCATAACATTTGATACTGTTCTGTATTGCACGGTTTGCAGATCTTCATGATCTTTTCAGAAAACTTTTTTTAAATAATAACTAAATATTAACAATTTTATATATTTAGATTTTAATGGAATCTTCCATTTAATCCATTTAATGAACCTAAATAAAATAAGAGTCCTAGGTTACAGTTACTACAGGCATAATCCTGTAATATGTGTTATTTTTATTTAAGATATGTAGGATCTCTTAGTATCGAATAAACATTCCAAACCATTGCTTTCTGTTAGAAATAATTTTATACTAGCAAATTTATAGTACATGGTGTACCAGGTAAAATGTTCAGAGTTTTTCAAAGTGGTAATTGTAACACCACAAAGTTAACTTTTGAAATCTGTATGATTTCTTGTTATGTTTTTTATGTTCGTTGTTTTCAGTTGAAATCTTTTACCGGATCCACCCGTTATAACTTTGCAAATCATGTGTAAGCAAGTAAAATAAATTTTATCATTCATTCATTCAATTATTAATTTTTATTTTATAGTTCTAGCTATATTACCCAAATATTAAAGCTCTCTTTCATTTAAGGTGCGAAGAATTTGTTAATTTTGATTTAATTTAACAACCACTAAGTAAATATTTATTAAAGGAGAAATGTCAATAGGCAGTGAGCTTTATGACACTATTTAGCTCGAAGGGAACGAAATGTAGTCAAAGTATTAAGGCGATAAAGAAGTTTATTCACTCGCGGTTTTAGTTTCAGCCCTAAGGATGTGAAGAGCAAAGTTACTGCTTAGCGGATGGGTAGAGGTTAGGAAAAACGTTATTTACATTATATTCAACAAACGAATAACATTGCGGTTGTATTATATCTAACACCAAATGGTTCATTTTTTGTTCTTAATTTAAGATTGGTAAGAGTTTTATTAATTTATAAGAGAATTCCGCAAGACCGTTGTTAACGTCCGATGAAACAAAAAGTCAATTTCAAATCAAAATGTCTTGTACTTGACGGGAAGCGTCGACCAACATCTAATCAAAACGTTCTGATTGGCAAAATATAGAAAACGATAAAAATACAATTTCAAATAACTGAATGAGCTGAAATCTCAAATAAAACAACAAAAGTTTGAAAATTAACTCTTACATCGTTAGAGATTTATCACTAAATTAATCTCTGTCTCTAACAACCTGTTGTAAATTGCTTTATCGGATTTTCCATCATATAGCTCGAATTACCTTTTTAGTCTTGTTCTTTATGTGGTCTAACTTTAATCTGGATATGAAAAACCAGTCATAGGCTACATCGTAAAAAGTATGCACAATCTTTTTATTACCATCAAGAACAGAGAAGAAATTTCTGTGTTTAATAAGAGAAAATTGGAATAAATGTCTGTTGTTACACACATTCAGACATGAAATAGAAAGAATTTTATGGTACGTAATGTATGCAGTGAAAAGCACATTTATTGTTTCTATGTTGCCAGTCAGACTTTGATGCACATAGATGTTTCGGTATGCACATAAATTCAAAATCTCGGCAAATACGCAACTTCGAAAAAATCGATGATTAAAAAATCAATATAAAATAATAAATTCACATATTCACAATAAGTACTTCTTCATTGTAATAATGATACACTCTTCTTTATTACTCGTTACTGAATAAAACTAATATAGTCCATATACTTTAGGGTTATTGTTAAAAAAAATCTCAAATCTTTTGTTGTTTTAACTGCTTTATTTTGTTGTTTTAAACAATATATTAAAAATCGAACGAGAAAATCGTGCTGACTATAAAAGATATTAATGGTCAAAGGTCACAATTTCGGTAGGGAATATCTCAATTCCTATGGCTCGGGGGTCAAATAAGGATATTATAAATATGAAAGCTATTGATAAAAAAATATATATTATATATAAAAAAGATGTATTGATGAAAAATAAAAATGAAATATATAATGTACGTTGTATTAGTGTACGTGCTACTTTCGACGTAGAATACAAGGCGCGTTTTATTTATACACATTCTTTGCTGTATAACTCTCAAATTAATTGACCTTCGAGCCATAGCAAGCGAGATATTCGCAAAGACAATTTTTTTTACTTTGACCATTAAAACTTTTTAGCGCTGACGCGATCTCACTCTCGATTTTTAATATATTGTACGAATTGACAAACTCAAGCAATTAAAACAAAAAAAAAAGAGTTGGGATTTTATTGGAACAGACGCTATATTTATGGCTAAACTAACTGGACTAGTAATAATTTAATACTAGAAGTTAGCAAACTCTTATGCAAATATCCCTACATATTATATGAAATATCTATGTGAACTAAGTGAATTTGAAGTAGAATACACATTATCATTAATGCTTAAATTAAACACTTCCAGTTTTTTCTAATTGGAAGTAATTCCACGAGTGAAGAACCTTGTGACCATATTGCTGAAGAAACGACATTAGATTTGATCGCGGAGGCAGTTCACAACTATTCGTAACTAATTGGGAACCAATAAGTAAGCGCAGTAGTCTTTTAAAGCCCCTGAAATTACTACTGCGCTGACTCGCATGTAACGGTGGTTGCGTCTTAGTTTTCAAACAATTTCGAACTGACTACGCAAACAAATATAATAGGTTTGTTTGCGCAGTCTGTGTTGGCGAGTCTTTTAGGGGAGGCTGAACCGGAGCTATCGTTCGTACGTCATTGTTATAGAAGCCCATACGATCATGCTTCGTAGTCAGGGTTGCCAGTGCTATTACTTTAGTAATAGATCTATATCTATTACCTATTAGTATATATATTACCTCATTACCTTTCACCAAAAATCTATTACCTTTCTACAAAAATAAATATTTTATTTTTTTCAATCGAAAATTAACAACTGTTTGTTTTCCGTTTCCTCTTTCTTTTATTCGAAGGATTTTTTTCATTTCTATAGCCCCTCTATTTCATATAGTAGCGACAACCATTGATCTCGCCGCTGGAGCAAAATCACGTTGGCAACATTGAATATTACCAGATTTGACATTCTGTCACAATAAATCTTAGGTTTAATAATAATCATGTACAAAAACATTCACAGTTTAATATTAATTTGATAATGGACATTCACGTTCGGTAAAAACGACCATATTAATATGACATATATTTCTGTAATTCTAATTTTTTACCAAATTTTTATTAAAATTCCGCGACACCATGTACGTAGTAATTTTTTGTTTATTAAAGTTTGTATCAAGTTTGCTCCACGATGTCGCTACTATATGAAATAAAGGGGCTATATTCGTTTCGTTGCATTATCGCCATCTATTAGTATGTAGGGGACCAATAAAGTAAGTACAGATAACTATAACGAATAACAGGAACATTGAAATTATTTTAGATCTCCCTAGGGTAAATGTATTGAAGCGAAATTGGGTAAATCCGAGGAAAAAATTAAAGTTAAATATTTTTGAAAGACGAATTATTTTATAAGTATAAAATAAAGGGGCTATATTTATAAGCAAGGTCCATTCATGTGTATGTATACCTAGTACACATACATAGGTCATCTCATCAAAGTTTAGACGGCCATATTTGAGCCCAAGTTCGATCTGTCAGTTTCTGACATAAGTGAAACGCTGAAGTCTATTTCCCAAAAAATGACTGGTTGTAGTGCAACAAACTGTTCTAGCAATTCCCGGAATGGTGCACGTTTGTTTTTTCCAAAAGATAGGAAAATAAGACAAATTTGTTATAGATATGCGTAGAAGTCAGAATTGAGAATTACTGAATACTTAAGATTATGTAAAGTAAGCAAGTTTAAGTCTTAATAAAATTACATGTAGAAATAATATAAATTATTTAAGCATAGAGAAAGGATAGTCTTTAGATTACACACTCTTTTATTACCGTTTTACATTTCCCCTAGTTCCATTTTGAAGAAACGGAATTTGAAACAAGAAGAGAAGATGAATGGCAAATATTGAAATGAAACGCAATTCCTACGTTATTTAACGTTTCTAATATAGTTACAGTTAATAAGAAACGTAAAAGATTAAATGAAGAGATAAATGTAGTTGCAATTAATAAAACAAAATAAAACTTTTAAAGGCAATAAAGGAAACATACCATTTAATTGCCAAACACAATCATTAAATGTTAAAGAAAAACCTAAAATAATTGAAGATTGTAGAAGGATTCAAAGAAAGAGCCTCGATATACTTTAAAAGATAATACTATATCACATTCTCATGCAGATACTAAAAGGAACAGAAACACTATTCACCTCAGGTTTTGAAAATACCGATGTGGTCGCTGGAAATTTTGAAAATGACAGTACAAATATGATTTGTACAATAATTTTCATTTATCTACTTAATATATTCTTAATTTCTAGCTGGTTTGAAAGGTTACAAAAACTTAGAAAATAGTTGTAGCATCCACTTGCACCACATTCCATTCTGTACAGACATTTACAGAAGTTAGATTTCCGTCCACGGCTTTTATATGGCTTTTTGCCATATTTGGATAACAAAAAAGAGAAACTCAAATACTGTTTGAGGGGGATACCATTAATAAATTAGTTTTATCACAGTTAAAATATTCGCTTTAGTTGTTATTGTTGTTTTGTTCATATAACTAATAAATCTTCGCCATTTCAGAACATCATTTTTTAATGTTTTCGTGGTTTTATGCAGTAGTAGTAGTTAATATTACTCAACAACAGAAGATAATTCGAATGCCTAAAAATATTATTTGTTAATAAGTTAGACATAGTATTATTGATTTGTTTTAATTAAAATATTCGTAACCTTTTCTGTACGTTATGTAAATATTTGATTTGACAAATTCATGATAAATTAAAATTGCCGCCAAAAAGGCGCCATTTCTGTACCCATTTCAAAAGCCAATAGTGGAAATGGGTGAGATAACCTTTACTTTGGATATAATTATGCATGCATTAGCGGACCTTGTTTATAAGTATAGCCCCTTTACTTTCAAATAGTAGCGACAACCATTGATCTCGCCGCTGGAGCAAAATCACGTTGGCGACATTGAATATTACCAGATTTGACATTCTGTCAGAATAAATCTTAGGTTTAATAATAATCATGTACAAAAACATTCACAGTTTAATATTAATTTGATAATGGACATTCACGTTCGGTAAAAACGACCATATTAATATGACATATATTACTGTAATTCTAATTTTTTAACAACTTTTTATTAAAATTCCGCGACACCATGCATGTAGTAATTTTTTGTTTATTAAAGTTTGTATCAGGTTTGCTCCACGATGTCGCTACTATATGAAATAGAGGGGATATATTTATAAGTAGAGTCACTGCATCTAGTCACCTAGGCCAGCTGGTCGATCAGAGTACCGCAAACTGCCGCCATATTGGGGCAGAGAAGGGTGATGTTTAATAATGGACAAATTAAAACCACGTTTTACGTGTTTGACATATTAGAGGTTTGATCTTTCAGAATAAGAAAAACCGTTTAAAGTAAACGTGGATTTGATTAAATTCAATACAGAATAAATAATGAACTATTTCGTGCTTTGTTTGCCCCAATATGGTGGCGGTTTGCGTTACTCTGATCGACCAGCTGTCCTAGGTAACTAGATGCAGTGACTCTATTTATAAGGTTCCCTGAGTTCCCTCTTTTGACAACTGCTAGTACTTTTTCATTTTAAGTTCTGGCAATGCTGTTCGTAGCACCTTCTGTGCGTAGGTTAGAGTAGGACCATGAATTAATATCATATCGGCGCGGCGCGGCGTACGATTTAACTATTTAATCGCTTTGGTTTGGAGATTTGTTGTTTTCGTGTATTAATCTTAGATTTGGGAGGGATGGTGGTTGTGTCATATTGTATTTAAACTGCAGTTAAAATATGTATGAAAGAATTGCGCAACCAAAATGATTAAAACCGCAACACCAAATCTAGAGCGCATGCTGCAGTAAAAACGTGAGCGTAGAATGCACACTGCCGTGGTATCAAAAATATTTAGGAGAGGGCCCTTAAAATTGAATTGCTCCTGGGGCTTCTTAAGTGCTAAATCAGCCACTGGGTAGTATAAACTCTTAATAAGGTCTCACATTGGGGCAAAGCGCAAACAGCAACTAGAAACTGACAATACGCAACAGACAATATTATTTTGACCATCTCTTACACTGCAGCAACTGATTCCTTTTAGTTTGTGTAGCAATCTCTAACAATCATGTCATCCTCTAACAACTCTGGCTATGCGATTTTAATTTGGTGGTAGGTATTTAAGGAACATAAAAATATGCGAAGAAATTAGCGAAACTTCGAATTTATTAACAGATTACTTAAAAACAATATAAGACATAACAACCATCCGAACTTATTTTAAGTGCTAGATGAAGAATAATCTAATTGCGTCAGCCTTGAACGCAAAAATTTCTAACAATCTCCAATAACAATAATAAATCTTTTTCTTTGTATGCTAAATATAGGCACATTCCTTATTTAGACCGTCTTTAATTACTGACCTGTCAGGTCAGCCACTGACCTGATAACCTTGACTTATATTTCCGCCACAATCATAAAAGTACTTAATAATTCCAGTAAATAATAAAAAATTAATAATTTACAAGTATTCCTTTATATACTAATAGCATAAATAACAGTTTGTTATACACATATGTCTTTATGTTTGTAACAAATGCTGAATCGTCATGTCTGTTGTTTACAAATTCCACTCTCTCTTGATAATAATAATGCAAGTATTGCTATACATTGACACGATAAAATCGGCTTTCGACATGCAGTGCATATCGCCGGCAACAAATATTAACGCAACCGGCAACGTTTTTGTAGAAGCGATAACAAGTTGCTCCAATGTGAGACGTCTGATTTAATTCAATGTAAACAACCCGATGGTGATAATGTTGCGTGTTTCCAATTGCTAGTTGTAGATTGCTTATTGTTTCAGTGTGAGAGCCCCCTTACACTTCTGATAGTTTTTAAATTTTGATGAATGATGCATTGGTTATAGAGTAAAAATGGAAAATAATAACTAAGCGATAGAGCCGCTTACAGGATTAGTTGAATGGAGCTATTGTTAAAAAGAAATAACTGATAGCAATGTATTTTAAATGGGAATTATATTATACTAAAAATATCAGGCTTTCCTATCAATTTCTTCGTGATGGGTCAATGATAAATATTTTTCGTTTTTCATTATTGTATTTATTTGATCACAATCTACTCAAATCACTTATTAAAGGGTTTTGGACCTTCCTGATGTCTTCTTTTGGTTTTCTCTGGTTTCTCGGTTTTCCTTTTTTTGTGACTCGAGTATTGGAACGGTACGGGTGTTGAAGCATAGCTGGTTAATATTTAGGATCTGACTACAGATATCTTGGAGATATGGAGAGTATATATTTATTATGCAGAGAGAGGATATTTATACTGGCTGTATGTAGTAACGCACCATTGCTTTGCTTCTTTACTATTATAAGAAGCACTACCAATCTTCAGTCAGTTAGAGACTTTCCAGTGAGGGGTTAAATATTAAATATTAGAGAATGCAATAATACCATGCAGTGTAATAATACAAGAACTTAATCTTTATTGGTGGTTAAGCTTGAACATGCACAATATGTAGGGAAGAACATAATATTTAGAGTACAAAATTATATTGATAAACAAACACGTTGCTAAGGATAAATACATACACAATAGTATATTAAGTATCAAGAACAGTAAGGACAGTTTACCGATCGACGACAATGTTTGGCGACTGAGCGAAGCGAAGTCGCCAATATTGGAGGAGATCGGTAAATTCCTTACTGTTTGAGATGCTTATACTATTTTTTGTACGACCATTATGAATACAAAGGTATTAACTAAGGAAATATCCCCGAAAAAAATAGATTTAAGATAATTTATTTTTGCCCTGTATATCCACCAAACATTAAGTAGGTTTTGTCGTTACCATGGATACGTTTGTAATTACTATTATTTTTGAATGTCACGATATTTGTCAAACTAGTGAGAATGAGTGAATCTGAAAACGAATATAATTGGGATATTGAAGAAGCCTGAGCAAATTTAAATAAACAACATACATTTTTTTAAATAGTCCAATTATTTAGAAAATAAATGATTTCTCGCGAAAGAGACATCTAAAGATCATGCATTTATTTTATAAATTACATATAATTTACTTACCGTTCTGTTTTTGACAGAACTGAACGGTAAGTAATTACTTACCGACGCGTTTTTGCTTAGCAACCAGTAAATATAACCTACTGTTCTAAAACCAAGTATGGTAAACAATCCGAAATAGCATGGTCGTACAAAAAATAATAATTATTTATTTGTTCTATTTTCTATTTTTCCATGGCAGGCCGCAATTCCATTAATCGTAATTACATTTGGGGATTGTCCAAACCGCCAACCAACATAACACTGTGTTAATAAAAGAAAAAGAAAAGGAAACTTAACAATTATATATCGAATGATATAAAAATCAACAAAATCGACTGGTCCTTTGATTTCCATTTAAGTGGAGCGTAGTCTTTTCCAATCCATTTCTACCACAACATACACTGCCGCCGAAAGTGCGATATACCCGATTTACCTCGGTTATATTGTCTATAACTTACTCTAAGCTGATAAATAAATTATTTTAAACAAGTATTTGAAAATAATAATAAATCTTTCATTCCGCTGCAGCTGTTATAAACTCCTGACTTACACGATGTCGTTTTGGAATATTACATATAAAGAGTCGTGAACTTTCATATGGGCGGCACTGTACCTTCACCCCTAGGGATTCGCCGAGGAAAATGTTGCCTACGGGCCTGAAGACGTTTCGCCTTCTCATACAGCATATACAGACATGCCTTCAGGCTAACGGGAAACATTTACAACATATCATGCATTAGAAAGAACTACAACGTTTTACTGCGCAGCAACTTCTGGCACACCCTCTATCTCTACGACACGTTTATTTATGATTCATAAAAAGATTACTTGGAGTTTTAATCAGCACTGTTCGCTATAATTACACTCAGTATTCAGTAACCATTGTAATTTAAAGCTTTTTATGTAGAAATCCTCATTATGTGGTATGAGAAAACATGTAAAACTTGCAAATAAGCACTTCTAATTATACGGCATGGCTTTCATTGTAGTAAAATCACTGCATTCGCAAAAATAAAAACACATTTTCTGGAAAGCTGAAATACAGATTTCAATTATTTACTATCTTACAAAGCAAGATGTTTGTCAGAAAATTCATATTAGATAAAATGAGTTTCGCTGTCATTGCAATATGTTTCTAGAAAACCTCAGACACTTTTATGGTATACTCATCCACATTTTCCAACGCCGTTTTCTTTATTTCTAAACACATTTCTTTCTTAAAGTAGAATTTTTAAAAAGCATGGCAGGCGAGATGAGTAAACGTATTTATTTACTTTCGAAAATCAATGCAACGTGTTGTTAGTTGTGTGCAATCTTTTCTAATAGCTGGAAGTAAACTCTTTCACAGAAAATAAAAGCTGCGCTTCTCCGACAACCGAAGCGGGTTTTCATAAAATCCAAATTAAAGATTCATCAAGGCGTCGAGATAATGGCTATATAAACCAGACTTCAAAAAGATTCATATTCTATAGGAAAGCATCTTATATTTGCATGAAGACTGGCGAAATGCACAAACCAGTAAGCCGTAGTAACCAACATTGCCGATGGGGGTTAACAGAACCGTTAATAACCGGTTCAATTTCACCGTCGTTGCCACGGCCGCCTGAAGCCGAATTCATCACATTTCCCTCCTTCTTTTTAAGCTTCAGCTTATATCAACGCGTACTGAACGAAATCGCAGATTATTATTTATATATGCTGCTGATTTTACGCTATTCGAAGAATAACGTAATCAATTGCAAATTTTCTTATAACGTCAGAAAGGTGTGGTATTTTTATTTGCACATCTTGCTGTCCGTTTCTTTATGTAAAGTGAATCAAAAAGAAGTGGGACCATCATAATTTTTTTTTGATATTATTATTCATGCGTATTTATGTTCAGACAGAATGAACCTTTAATGCTTTTCTCAGAGCTGCTTTTAAGAACATCCTGATTCTATACAAAATGTCGGTATCAGAAATATGTTTAACATTATCTACTTATTTGTTTTATAATAGAAACTTCCATAAACAACAGCAGATAAAACAATAGTTTACAAAAGAAACAGAAAGAAAAGAAAATTCAATAGTACATACACCACTATAATTTTAAGTATCCTTATTTATGAAATTTCAAAGCGACACGTTAGATTAGTTGCATAACCTTAATTTCAAAATTATAATTTGATTGATTTGTCTTTTAAATTTTGTAAGTTAAATTTGGTTAATTATAATTAACATGCTTACTAGTAGTCTGATAAAGCTTATCTAGAAAAGAGAAAAGATAGAATTTAGTTAATTTGCTTTCGATTAACGATGTGAGAGACGATTATATCATTTTTCAATTTAAATGAAATTTAGGCCAAATTTAAAATAAGATTTAATCTAAAACAGACAATGTGTATTGCAATGCGGAGGTATACAAGTATTTACTATCTTACCTTGACATTTAATAGTAAAAAAATGTGTTTTCATGAACGAGATTCTTTAGTTGTAATAAGTTTCTTCTATTTCAAAATTTTACAGCTCTTGGTTAAATAATTTTTGTGGATGATTGTAAAGTTGCTTCTTTACCACATAATTGTTACTATCTTAAATGTAGGGGCTTTTTATTAATGATATCAGCTGAACAACATATAATTTTGTTGCGCTTTTGTATCGTACATTGAAATACTTAGTTAATAAATAGTTGTTGGAAAATTAGGTTCCATCGACATTCAATGGGGGCCTTATTTTGTAATGAAAACATACATGTAATATAGCATTAGATTGGTAATCTTTTATCTATAAGATTATTTAATTAGTTTTGTATTAATTAAAATTTATAAATAATAATTTGGTTATGTTAGATTGACATGTCAAAATATCTTTTGTTTTAACCAAAGAATTCAATTGTTTCGACAAAAAGATAACAAAGATAAGATAAGATAAAAGTTCCGCCATTTTTGTAACAAATTCTCTTCGAATTTCACCATTCAAGACGTGCACATCTGTTGTACGGCAGAAATAAATTTAAGGTTATGTTTCTAAAAATATATATTTAAATCAATGTCATATATTTTGAAGATAATGATATTTTTGTGAAATGTCAAAGAGTTTGAAATTTAAGAAAGTTGGTAAATCTAAGTGATGAATTTAACAAGTGCGGCAAGTTAATCAAGTGTTTAATTTATTTTTCGATGAAAATCTTATTAACTGCTAATAAAAAAAATTGACTGGATTATAAATGGATTTGAACTTTAATAAAAAATTAATTCACTTCCCACTATTATACAATTAAATGGATTTGGAATTCCCTTTATGAGGAATTATTTGAAAGAGGTCGGTGACACACTTGATTTCTTTGTCGAGGCGAATGAAAGCAGAGAGCGGATATTTGGGAATTTATAAAAATAAAGTTTGTTATCTTGTGGCGGCAAATATTTAAAAAAGAGATTAAAATATAAACTCATTTATTGAATATACTCACAACAATATATTTAGCCAGAGCATTTATTTCAGTTATAGGTAAATAAAAAACCCTAAACTAAAATCTTATAACAATACGAATACCTTTTCTGCAGAAAAGGTAGTATTAAATTGTCGTGCAATAATGTAAATATTCTATTAGATGGTAACTCAAGAGTTTTGTTTATTATTTATTAAATAACCTAAAAAGTTTGCATTAGATTGAAATTAATCATATATGTATATCACGATATTTTAAAATAGTGTGCTATGGCTAATTACTGCAAACAAAAATAAGTAACTTCTCATGTTTATTGTCAACTAGCCATTGTCAATGCTTGTGAAAAACACAGAGAGCAAGGTAAAAGCTGTATTGTTGACATTTTGTGACAGAAGAGTTGTCAATAAGAACACTCAAAATACTATTATCATGAGATAGTCTAGTTCAGTAAAGTGGGTGATCTGGTCATTAAGCAACAATAATGTAAAAGAATGAAAAAGAAGAAAAGAATTCAAGCATTTGTTTAACACAAAACACTTTCGTAGCCTTTCTTGTTCGAATGGCTTTATTACTTGCCTATAATAAATTTGAGAGATCATCTCGTTTTGTTTTCCAGTAATTAGCCACAACACACTTGTTTAAATTATTATTTGAAAATTGAATGCCATGGTCTGTAATTAATTACTACCAACACAAAGTTGGTTCGAATTTATTTTAGTTAAAATTGCTTTGTTAAAATTTATTAAAACTAAACTAATAAAAATTAGTTAAATTTTTGAAAAATTTAAAATTAAGCAACGTTTTGAAAGAAACTAATAAATTACATAATAGCATAAATGTACCAAACAACATATAGTCATAATCAATAAACGTAGATTATAGATTAAAAAACATATCAAAGAGTTTGCATAAATAAGGGGTCAGCCAATAAAAGGGTTTAAAATGCAAGACTTCCAAATAAGTTAAATATATTGATAACTTTGAAACAGTGAAGAAAAGGTTTTTAACAAGACAAAAAATTTGCAATAGTTTTTATTATGCACGTAGTAGGCATATGAACACATTAATCAATACTAAGTTTCATCAAAAATATATCCTATTAATTTGTCGTTATTATCTTAGACCACCCTGTATTAACAACAAGTTAGCCGAAGCTTGTGCGATTACCGTTGTCACATAAATTGACAATTCCCTTATTCCATCAAGTCCTGGCAACATGTAGGTACATATTGTAATGTTATTAATGATTAAAATTGCCCACCACTTTGTGGCATCATATTTTTATGTAATGATATAGTAATTATTGGTATAAATTCTTATATGTATCTGTACCACCACTGTTATTAATTGACTCTGTATAATTGAAACAAATTGTAAGTAAATAATGTATCTCAGGGTCTATTCTTTAATTGTTAATATCCATCAGTTATAGTGAGTAACTTAATCTTAATGATTGCATACGTAAATGGGGTTTGTATTCATGTATTCAGAATTCCCGCCTATCTATCATAGTAAAATCCAGTTATGTTGGTATAATCAGAATTACTGGAAAGCTATTAGTATAACCTCACTTTTTAACTGTTGGCAGATTATTATGATCTATTTGCTTTATTTGATTTTAAATTATGTAAAACTCTTTATGAATTTTAAAATAGTAACATTTGATCAATAATAGAACTTAATGTGTTTCTTTCAGAACAACAGCTTATACAGAAACTACCCACGAGCATTAATTTTCTTGTAGTAATGCTCTACTAATGTTATGTAAATGTTTGAACCTGCCTTCGCTATTGGTGAAAATCCTCCAGTAATTATCGTTCCTATGTTCTATTGGTATTAAAACTTTATGATAAGGATTACTGCATGTTTTATATTCCTCCAATTTTCTTTTTTTATAAAGATTTTTTTGTTTATTAGTTATTATCGTAATCATCTAGTTACAAGATTTAATTACATTATACGTATTATACAGGGTGTCTCAAAATTGCAGGGACAACAGCGAACCAGTAAGAGAGAACGTCGGTGTGACTGGTAAATTGTCGTTAAAACTTACCTAGCTTTAATAGCAACAGAAATATTAACAGTTAAAGATGAAGCAGTTACTATTTTATTACTAAGTAAAAACTAGCAAACTTATGTTAAACATGATCACTTTAATTCAAAAGGTACACAGAGAAAAATGTATTTAAATTTCATCAACAATTGTGTGGTGTTGTAAAACAAATTGGTCTTAAAAAAGTGACAGGGACAATTTGTGTACAATTATAAAACAAGATTGTGTCATTTAGTTTGTCAAGATTTTGTGGAAGTCAATAGTAATTTTGTAGAATCAAATGAATAGTTGTGTATAAGTTTCCATAACAAATTGTGTTACTTATTAAAACAGAATGTGTAATGTTATTGCATACAATTTTATACAAAATTGTACAATTGTTGCGCTGTGTGTGCCACAATTGCTTAATAGTATTTAACACAATTACTTGTTCACATTTATACAAATTGTGCAATACTCTGGCACAAATATTCTATACAGAAGGCTAGATATCACAAATAAAATATATATTTTTACATATATTAAAATATATGTAACTAATATGTATATAGCAATACAATGTATAGTATTTACATACTGTACAACGTGTAGTATATACACGTATAACACTAAAATTTTCTTTTGCCGTCGGCTGTTAGTTAATAGCGACAATTACAAGTGGTGACATCTATAGGATGTCATCCATAAACTTTTCGAAACACAATAATTAGTAGCAAGCAGTTTGAACACTGGATTATGATTTCATTCAAACAAAATATTGTATTTTTCTAAACATTTTTTACAATTATACTTCAACATAATATGCTAGCTTATCCTCTACAACATTGTTCCAAAGAAAGCAGAACTAAATCTGACTATGTTAAATAATTGTCGTAAGTTCCTGTTAGACAATTCAGTAACGAAATCCTACACAACGCTGGACAATACGATTCTACAATTATAATATAAATTTCTCCAACACCGTTTTGAACAATATTGTGCAAAGCTCTTATGAAGTATTTCTCTCTGTGTAAGAATCAATAAAATCCATGAACCTTTACCTTTGATTTAACGTAAAAAATCGGCAAACCTTCTGCCTATATTTTTTAAGGGATTTCCTAAAGTAAACTTGACACCACAGCAATTTAAATATAATAGCGTAAAAATAAAGATACCTATGAATGCCACTAAAACATTACTAAAATCAATACGACTAAGTGTCAGATCTGACATTTTGAATTTAATTTTGTGTTTCAAAATTTACATAATTTGCATCATTGGAGCATTGACAATCCACGGGTAGTCTATGCCAGAGGCCATCAACACAGATTTTCATTAAATGTGTGGATGGGTATTGTAAACAACCGCATATTGGGGCCAGTCATGCTTCAAATAGAGTGAGAGGAGAAGATTTTCTTAACTTCTTAGCAGAACATTTTCTTGGACTTTTGGATCATTTGCCTCCTAATATAGCACAACAAGATTTGTGGTTGCAATTAAATGGAGCTCCTCTTCATTTTGCATTGAATGTGAGGGAGTGATTAAATGTTCATTTCCCAAGGCGGTGGATCGGTCGTGGAGGTCCAGTAGCGTGGCCACCTCGTTCTGCTGATTTAACCCCGCTAGACTTTTTTTATGGGGTTTTGTGAAAAACAAAGTGTATCAGACACCAGTAGCTAATTTACAAGAACTATAGGAACGAATTTTAGCAGCGGTGAATGAAATTACTCCCGATATGTTAGCACACGTCCAAGAAAACATTGTTAAACAAACACAAATTTGCCTTCAAAATCAGGGGCAAACTTTTGAAAATTTACTTTAAGATGTTAAAGCGTTGTCCGATTTTTACAGCTGCTAAGCTTTTCTTTGTTATTATTCTTGTTTTATTAATTTCTCATTAATCACTGTTGATTAGTGTTAGGTTTAGTTAGTTATTGTTAACATTGTTGGTTCTTTTGTCTTCAAAAAGACTAGCTATTTTTCTTGTCAATTCTGTTCCCATTAAACGTTGAATTTAAATAAAAATAAAATATTACACTTAAAATTGTAATAAGTCCCCTTTTATTATTTTATTTCCCCCTTCTATGTAAATGACACTTTACAGGCCTTTATGTAACTAAGTAAATGTGTAATTACAGCCACAGCCCTGTAAAACTTTACGGGCCCTTAAAAGAGACCTGTAAAATTTTACAATGCTCATCAACAAAATGCTATGGCAACTATTGTGTTGCTTAACCACAACACCATGGCAACACCTAGCTATAAATTGTACTACCGCCTTTGATTCCAAAATGTCTTTTTATAAAAAATACACAATTCATAAAAAAATGCTGGTAAAGGTGGAAATAAAAGTTTGTACGCGACATGCTTTGTAAAGATTACTTTACAAAGCTTGGCACGTAAATAACTATTAAAAGCAATAAACAATTAAACCTTTTTAAGACTTTTAATATAAATAAATAACGACAAAAACCGTCACCATAGCAATAATTAAAGTGTGCTTTGCACAACAACCTCACCATTTCTTTCAAGTATTTGCAATCCACAGTGTTGTCAGCTTGTGCAATACTTAACAAAATCATAATAATAGAATATTTTGAGAATAAAAGCAGTTAAATTAAATCTGATTGCAATTTTCCATGTATCTCTACATCTACTTTCATGGGTTACATGTTGTCCCTGCAATTTTGAGACACCCTGTATATCTTAACAATATGTGATTATTTATCAATACATCATAATACATGTACCCTTTCTTATCATTTCTAAACATTTTCTTTTTAATTAGAGCGTTGCAAAATTTTCTTTTTAGATATAAACAAGAAACATCGTTTTCCAAGATTAACTCAAATGGTTTTAATCTATTTACTATAATAACGTAACAAAAACAGATTATAATACCTTTCTATTAAAAACTAATAAATAAATTACTTTGTAACTGCTAACGAAACGCAAACTATTGATTCTTGAAGTTTTCTTTTAAATACAAAATTGATGGATTCTCTAAGTTTTATACTTAACTTTTCTTCTATAGTGATTATTATTTTTTATATAAATAGATAAATTGATGTTCTAGCTAAGCGACGTACATAGACGTGTTGAATAGATATTGACGTTATGTGCTTGATGGAATCGTGGAATGACTTGCATTGAAATCTTTTGAATTTAAAATCGACGTGACGTTGTGACGTTTACATACGGATTCAGTGGCATATTTGCTTTAATCTCAGGTAAGGGAGCGTTCAAGTATTACGTAAGTATCATTTTGTCGATTTTAACACCCCCCTCCCGTTGTAAGGAAAAATAAGAAAACCACAGAGCTCCCACCCCCCAAAGGTTAAGACGGAAGGAGTTTTTTGTTTTTTATTAGATGACAAAATTAAAACAAAAATCATAGAAATTAAATTTCAAAGGTTAATGAACTACTTATTTATTTATTTTTTAAATAAATAAAACTTATAAAACGGTATTTTATTCAAGCTAAAAGAACAAAGCAATCAAAAGAAAATCTTATAACAAATGACAATTGACTCATATTCGTTTGTTTCAATTTCTTTTGTGTTGATATATCGGGGATTCCCCGGGGATGTTAAAGACATCCCATCGGGGATGTTAAAGTTGACTTTGTACTATAGTGCAACAGCACGGAGAATGTTAGTGTTAGTTTAATTTTATTAGAAATTCGTAACGAGATCAAGTAATATATGTTGCAAAATTTCTGTCGATCACTACATCTGATATAAGTATCAGAACTGTAAAACATCGTCCAGAATTCGAAATGGTTTGGTAGTATTGTGTTCTCACTAATTCATTAAGTGAAAAGTTCCTTTTAATTTGTTTTTGTCAAATTATGTAAAAGTGCGTATATGTAAACAGATCTCTTGGGTTGTAGTTGAGAGGAATTATTTTAAGTCATTTCTAAAAGATGACATATTATTAAATCTAAATAATACAAGCATTTAATTTTTCTTTTATTATTTAGTTATGTATCAAACATTCATTGTATAATGATATACCTAAACCGTAAATACAAGAAATGAGTCATCACAAATCACCTGGGCAACAGCGGGGGACTCCCAACACTTTAGTGCATTCCATCTCTATCTCTATTGTTTACTTTTTTTCTTTTCATATATTCGTTGCACAATAGAGAGAGATGGAATACAATAATGCGTTGGAAGCAACCCGCTGTCGCCTAGGTGATTTGTGATGACTCATTTCTTGAATTTTATGGTTTAGGATAGGAAATAAGACAAATAAATCACACGGTAGCAATAAAGTATTGCAGCTCAACTCATTTTTATTGGTTAGTTGAAAATAATATTAGCAACTTGCCTATCTACTATTGTAACACTCTATAAAAACAATAAGCAAGACTGATTTCTTTTCCCAAATTGTAGATTCCCGTTGCAATTTTCTTAAACAATAATAACAAGAAAATTGGGTAGTGCCCTCTATAATGTTGTTATTTTATTCCTGTGTGTAATCTGAGATTAGTGATTAACATCCGCCTGAAAATAATTTGAATAAGTAAATAGTCTCGTCTGCGATTGATTGAGCTTTGTTGCGTAAGTATAAGTTCTTTTTAAGTTTACATTGTTGATGTTACACTACAGAATTCTTATTCAATAGAACAGAAGAGTTTATGGTATGATTAGGTTTGGAACTAAAGTGTAGGCTACACAGTAAAAAATGGAGTGTTAACTTTTACACTCAAATAACACCCAGAGTGGTTCCTATTTATCCACACTGATGAGTGTAAATAACATTGGTCTTAAAAGTGGTAAAATATATAACAACCTTAACGTTCAATGACAAACCATATTGTTGAGAAAACATTTGTTGAGTGTCAAGTATGCACGAACGGAGTGTTAATTTCCCATTCTTTTTAGTGTAAAAATTATTGCTTATAATGGTAAGGAACATTTTTTTAATGGAAAAGGAACCAATTATAGTGGTTACAATCATTTATTGGAGTGTACAAAAAGAAAAAAGTAAAAAATAATGCACACAAATATTAGTTTTATTTTAAAACAAAATGCAAAATATAAATACATTCTAAATCTAAATAATCCAATGTAAATACATACTGTGATGATTTTCCTTCATTATTTGAAAATCATGAATTCTTAATTTTGTTACCCAATGTAAAAATGTTCAAAGTTGACTGTTTGTGTTTATCATTTGTAATTATGAGTTTCTGTAATTAAAGTTTTATTAAAATTATTTACACATTCTAATTTACATTACAAACCTTACCTGTAATTATAGAAACGACATTTAATGTCACTAATCACAATGTCAGTTCTTAATAATCACACTTTTATAAACACATGTGCGCCATCTTTTTAAGCTAAGTTCGCCGTCCAAGTACCGACCTACTATACCGACATATATACTTCATCACATATATACTTATGTAGGTACTATATAGCAGGAACCAGAAACGGTTTTACATTTAAATGATTCTTTGTAAACCAAAAATCTGAAAATAATTTTATGTATTATTTATCCATAATTCACGTAAACATTATTATTTATATTTATGCATAATGATTACATTGAAATTACAAAGGATCAACATGGCTGCTAAAACTCTTACATGAGAAAAAGCTGAATAGACACAACCAGGACTGGAAATTATAGTTTTAAAATCTTACCTAATTGCACAATATCGTAGAAATATGCCTCTTCTATTTTAGCATATTTAATGCTAGTTGAATCTTAAAAATCATTGTGACTTTCAAAGAGAACTAACTACATTCAAACACAAACAGTAAATAAAAGTCTCACATCCAATCGTGATTATTCGCGTTGGAGGTGGATGTTCGGTGGATGACACTCGCGAGGGTTAAATCGGTTTTGTTGGCAATCTCATTAACACTCTTTACTGCTGTTGACATGCTAGAATAGTGAAATACATTTTCTGAAAGATGACTCTTACACTAACGAGAATATATTTACCAAATTCAAATGATTTGTACACCAAAAACATTATTTTTACCTTTTTAAATTAAATTTTTTAAATTAAGATAACACTCATAAGAAAATTGTTGCTGCGTGTTAATTTTGGTTGTTAATTTCATTCACATGAGTGTAGAAATTCACACTCAGATATTTCACCACACCAAATATGTTTTTCACCACCACTGCATTTTTTACTGTGTACTATTGAAATTAAATTGTATTGTTGACTTGTTTCTTTGGAACACTTTTTGCTTCGCTCATCGTGCCCTAAACAACTTCAATTTCGTTTAATAATATCCTATTAGATATTTCCTATATAATAATAGCCAGTTCAGATGTCCGGTGTCCGATGTCCGATGTCCACCGAAAAATATCTCGAAAACTAGAAGCTGAAGTTTTACAGGCAGGTGGGCCTTGCCCCAAAAGCGTGAGTAGTATATCTTTAATCCTAAAAAACCTGTGGGGGTCGCAGGGTGCATTTCTTAAAAAATCATTATGGCTATATATCGCTTGAATGGCGTAAGAGATACGTACATGCCATCACGGACTTTTTTGTAGACCTTTTTGAGGGCTACAATTCGTTCGCCTATAGTTTGGCTTTATCTGTTACCATTTTCGCCTTTGCTAAGAAATAAGCTATCAAATGGTGAAAACGGCATCAAAATCTATTCAGTGGTTCTCGAGATTCACCGGTTTTGACAAAAACTGGGCTTACAAAAACTACAAAGTTAATGGGGGCACGCACTGATTGCCAGCGACTGGCGCGTTTTTACTTCGGTACCTCCACACGCCGTTGATTTTCCAACGAATATTATGGTATATAAAGTACATAATATGTTAATAATAAACTACATAGGTATATAATTAAAATAACTATAGTATTAATGTATTCTCTTTGAACACGCCTACCATTCGTTTAAAGTTATTTTGAAAAAAGGCCAACTTATATGTTTTTATAGCATTTATTTGAGCAAAAAAGTGTGGGATTTATTAGCAATTACGAAGAAAGGCATTGCTAATTGAATCGGTCAAAGCAGAAACTGAATATGTTCCAACCACCTTGTTTTGAGAAAAACAAGAAAAACTGAATTACTCAATGTTGCTTTTATGGACTTTCGTGACTTTTTGGAATATGAAAGAAGTTTACTTAAAGTTTTGTATTCTAAGAGAAAAAAATTCAGATAAGACGTGGACATGTTCAGTTTCTGCATTGATTGCAAATAAAATGCAAAGAATACGCAAGAAACTATTTTGTGACCAGTGTCGACCTTTGAGGGGTTGCGAGGTCGGGCGCCGCACGAGGGCGCTAGGCTGTTTGGGAGCCGAAGTTGGTAAAATCATTAAAATCATTCAATAACAGTTACATTTTAAATTTAATAAGGGCTCTCTGAACGACCCTGCCCAAGGGTGCCGAGAGGCCTAAGACCCGCACTGTTTGTGATAAAAAAACAATTGAACTTAATATTAACAAAAGAAATCTGAAAATCCTAAATACAAATAAAAATATTTTTAAACATTGTCTGCTTTCATTGCGCTGTCTTCCTCTTTCTCTTTCATAGGCCATTTTAGGATAAAATTGCTGGTAAAATTCGTCAAATTCTTTCTCAATGTACTTCATAAATCTTTCAGTTTTGGAGAGGTTGTGGAGTCAGTGGGAAATACCTTCAACTGTTTCCTAGGTTGTTCAGTTTTACTTTCTTCTTCGTAAACACTCTTACTAGTTGAGACATTTTTGCATAGAGAACTTCCCTCAACAAAATATCAGTTGCATATGTCAAAACGACGCGACGATGGCTTCATTTGATATCAGCTAAGCTGTTTTTACTTCAGCGCATCCTAGATATATAAGACATACCGCTACAGAGATTGAACATGTCCTATGTTTCTTCAGTTTCTGTACTATACCATCGCTTTTCTACATTATAGAAAAGTAGGACATGTTATATTTTTGCACCATTCGATCGGGCACCCTTGAATTATGGTGAATTCATGTGTAACTCAATTTACACAAAAAGTGGACATATTCAGTTTCTGCATTGGCCGATTCAATTATGAATCAAACGTGATTATATTAAATTATAGTTACATGTTATGATACGATTGACATTATTATTAAGGAAAATAAAAACTCCTGAGCTACGGGATCCCAAAAAAATAACTTTTATAAGTATGTTTTCTTACTTCGTGGATATATTAGCTGACATGATCAGAAGGGGACCGTTGATTTTTCAACGGGTATTATGCTAGTAGTTTAATAATGCAGATGCATTATGTAGTCTAGAGAACTTTTAAGAATAGTAGAATCCAACGTATAATATATAACGCTCGGGTACCTAATCCTTCTTGTAGAAAAGATCTCGCAGAATGTTCTTCAATTTTGCAAATGGCGTTCTTTAGTGATGTAAGTGTAATTTAAATATATTTATAGCATTCGTTCTACTAGAAGTGGTAGGTAATAAATCCCGGAAGAAGTTAGAACTAAATAAATCATATTAGTCTTGCTGTCCTAGATCATTATGAAGTGAATAGTGCATTGGCAGCCTTGCTAAAAAAAGGAAATTCATAAAATATTTCTTTAAGAATCTTTATAATTATTAAATTTTTAATATAGTTACATACGTTCTGTGCTACATTCATGCGTACACGGTTTTACAATTCTGAATATTGCGTCAGATATAATAAATTCAGAAATCTAAAAAGAATTTTTTTCTCAATTCAGTTAGCGGTTTCTTTTTTAAGAGAATATTAATTTTACACAAAGAAAATTTTCAACTGGAAGAGATTAAAATAGAATAGCAGATAGAATATTAATAAGCGAAGATATTTTATTCAAGTTTTAATTAAGGTAAAACGGAATCTTGGCCTTGCTAACAATTTTCTGCATTCATTAGATATCATAGCAACCGCTGAAAACCGAATGCTTCAAGCCGCAACAATCGTGCCAATAAAAAATGACCAACTTCTTTACTGTCTTCGTAAACTATTGCAATTATAAATCTCCGATCAAGTTGATACCGATTGTGTTTATCTAACTAAAGATAACAGTTTAATTAAACAAACACAAAGCTGGAAATCTGAGACCGCAAGTCGCCAGTTTCCCGCAATTAAAATTTTAATTAAAACCACCTGGTTATCTGGAAGGCAAACTTAAAACTTGTCTTCTCGAATTTAGCTCTACTGCTACATTCTCTGTGTATCATATCCTCTTTATGTAAATACTCTAAGGGAATTTGAATAAGAAGAACATTAATTTTCCTTGCTGATTAATTGTTGCTGAGTATGAATTTGTAACACAGAACCGCTGAAGTATAAAATTTACTTAGATGTGAAGTGTTGATAACAAATTAAGCTCTAAATTATCATTTTTTTTCTATATAAAGAACAACGAGAAATAATAACTGCATAAATCCGGCTTCAAACTTTAGGTAGGTACATATTCAGTTGTTTAATAGTTTAATAGTCCTCGTCAAGAAAGTTGTGCAGATGCATCGAACAGAACAAAAAGAGATTGGCTTAAGGGAAGGTAGAGTTGGAAAACAATTAAAACTATCTTGGTTTTATAATAGATACTAACAATGCTCTAGGTAGTATTTAATTAGAACAGAAATAAATCCTATGAACGGTTAGAATTAAGCAACTTCACTGTACTAGTTTAATTGAATTTCTCTTAAAGTGGATTTAGATCAGTAAAGAACTATGTACAGACGAACTTAGAAACGCGAAGCATTACCTATGAGAACTGAATCGCAAAAGCATTTTGTATTATAATCACAGAAAATTATATTTATAAGTTTTATTCATTTATTTAGCTCTAGCTCTTTTTATGACTGAGTAATAAACACTATCATTCAAAATCAAACTGATCAGAGTTGGCGGGAAGAATCAGTAACAATCAAATTTCTCGAACGAAATTGTGATGGAGATGCTCTCTATCAGTTTAATTTATTAGTCCCTAATGACGAACTGTAATGAAAAATATAAATTATAAAAAATTCTTAATAAAAATCTAACATGATTATCATGAATTGTTTTACGTGGGGCACCTATAAAAACATTATCTCCACATTCCTTCCTGGAGGAGGAAGTAATTGAGATACTCAAGACTCAATCAGCGAGCAATTGCCAGTGTCCAGTTACGCACTGGTAAGAGCGATGTTGTCTATCCATCCTCTACTAGCTCACCAGGTTAGTGCCGGAGCGATTAACTTAATACGTGCTCACTCGCCGGAACCCTCCCGTCCTCTTTCATACAGGGCTAAGTTCTTCGTCCAGCATTAGGACTATTACGCCACTAGAACACCACTTAATGCGGTATACGACTCTACAGATGTCGCAACATTCATTTCTCGATACAAGGTCCGTAGATGTAAAGCAAGCTTTGAAATATAGGTCATCTCATACACTTCCACTATGTAGTAGCGCAAAAATGGCGGAACATCTTAATTAACATGAAAACAGGAATAATCGACAACTTGACTTGTTTTCAGTTGGGTACTAAGCGTTAATTCAACGTTTTAGAACGTCAAGCGTCTCATATGACGATCGTGTCGGCTTCGATAGCAGCCGTATTGCAACTCTTACTGAGCGCGAAAATGGCGGCATTGCGATGACCTATGTTTCAAAGCTTGCTTTGCATCTACGGACCTTGTCCTCGATATTAATGTTATTTCCGGGTATGTATACAAGTCTGGATGATGTGTGTATAATTCACAGGAGACTATCTCTAGCTGATGAGACCTAAAAAGATCGAAACAGCTGTCCTAGAGTGTCTCCTGTGAATTATACACATTTCATTTAAAAATGTGGGTTTTAACTTTGTCACACTGACTTATTTTGTAAATAATTTCCCCACTTTGAATATTTAGTAATATTTTGATTTTAATTTTTTATTCTTATAGAACAATATAACAACAACAATAATAATAATTATATATAGAGGTCGTCTCAAAAAATAACTCAATACTACTTGAATACGAGATAGTTGATGATGAGTAAAAAAAACTTTTCTGATAACTTTTTTCTCTAAAATGTTTACTTTCCAAGTAATTTAAAGTTCAAGTTTTCAGTCCGGTCATATAATTCCGAGGATTACAGTTTGTTGAACTTGAAATAAGTTGTCAATAATTCCGTAATACTGAAGGCCAGGTCGCAAGGTGGATTGCACGATTACAAGAATATGATTTTGACACGGAACATCAAGCGGGCCCACCTATCGAAATGCCGATGTCGAAATTCGGAGTCACTACCTAGATGCAACAAGATCTCTTCCGAGTCCTTGTTGATTATTCCATTGCCCACTGTGCCTCCGAGGACTTTTGCATGGCAAGAGGGATCGTAGTAGTGTTTAGAAATAAATTTGGACGACTGGATGATCTTCGTGAACAGAATCCTTCTCTTGACAGAGCCTTACACTTGCCGGGTCATGGACGCTTTATTTACTACTTGGTCACGAAGCAGTTTTACTACCAGAAACCCAGTTGCGCGAACATGTGGAGGGCATTATGGGACTTGAGAATCGAGTTATCTACCAAGGGCATTAACAAACTGGCAGTTCCCAAACTCGGCTGTGGACGGGACCGGTTGGATTGGAGGATCGTTCGAAACATGTTAGAAGTCATCTTTACTGACTCACTCACAGCCTGCGTCAAAGCCAACGAAGAGTGTAGATTGCTATTTCTACCGTAATGGAACGTGCAGTCATTGTCACGATCCTTTCTACAGAAACCAGAGAATAAAACCAGTACTGGGACAGAACAGACTTGAAGATGGCGGCAATGTAATGAATGGGGAAACCACGCGAGAATTCTCGCCGCATCGACAGTCTTCTACAGTATTCCAGAACTCGCGGCAGATTACTCCAGTACGTGGTGGGATGTTTATAGGGAATATACAAATGCTACCGCGGAAAGAAGCAGATAGTCAACAACGAGTTAATTAAATACGCGCACGAGTGGTAGTAGAAAATAAATGTATATATATGAAATAGTATGAAATATAAATCTTGTAGCAATAAATAATCTGCAATTAATTTAGTTAAGTCTGTTAATAGTTTATAATTGTGTTTGTAATTAGTGTTAGTTTAAATCTTTTCTTTTGATAATAGACAATATTAAAACAGCCCCTTTAGTATTATTTAAAAAGAACGTTACAATAGATTATTTACAACCTGAATAATTACTTAATAATAATTACAAGGTACTGTTTATGGTCTGAAAACGGCAATCTGTATTAAACAAAATCTTCATTCGATTGTAACTCGAACTCTATGATTGTAAATGAAATATTTCCTTCTGGCTTGTGAGTTATCATTGTTATGAAGTATACCTAATTCTTATTAGTGTAAATAGTTTATTGCGGTTATTAGATTATTTATTACAATAAAATCAGACTGCACAAAGCAGTTGTATATACACAACATTGTTTTGTTCTTTAATGACATTCGAAAAAAAAACAGAAGAGTGCAGAAGAATAAATCCTACTTTTAATCTTAAATTAAACGGCGATTTTTAATCAAAGGTAAGAGTTTAAGTTAAAGTGCGGGCGATTTTTACTGTTAATCAATTTTATTTAAAACAAAAAACACCATCGAATAAACTTTTGATAATAAACATAATCAATTTATGATTAAGAAGAACGCTTACGTTGACAAAGACTTGATGCTGGACCACTTTTATTTGCTACTTTAATTGAAGCAAAATATAACAAGACCGTATTAGCAACAAGTGTTGCAAGCAATTTCTTACTAATTAACGCTTTAACCCTATGTGTTAATGATCGTTTATTTTGAGACACATTTTGTATAGTGATAGGGGGCCCTTTGTTTCTACAAAGTGATTCTTTTGTTTCAATACAGAAACACCTATAGTAACGAAATTCTCCTATGCAGTGACGTATTTGCATCTTTTGGCCATCCTGCTGGCTTTCCACTACTACGGCCCTGTTCTTGTTCTTACGGATATAATCAATTTAATTTTTTGGAAAATTCTCTAAAGTAGCTGCGGTTTTTATTAAAAAAGTATATAGCAGTCTAGGCTGGCCCAATTTGGCCTCGCAGTAAGATATTCTACCCTCGAGTTAGCGTTTTCTACTAATGCAGTTTTTCTATGGCATAATTAACATCGAATAAGTCTAGAAATTAAAAAAAGAAAACATTAAAAAACAGTGATCTTATTGGCCACTTTACATTCGGTCAGGAGTTTGATATATTTTTGATCGGAAACAATATTTTCGGATAGCTGATTAGTTCCTGCCTCCCATATGCCCCCTGTTTTAGAAAAAATGACTCATTTACGTTTACTCCAAATGAGTTGCAAAGTTGGTGCAGAGTTATTTAGTAAGTTTTTTTAAGTAATTTAAGTAAATGTTTTATCAATTGTAATGTTGATTTTAAACTATAAGCCGTTAAAAAGTTGACAGAAAAGGAGTTTGATATAGTTATTGTGGACAGGGTCGGATTACCAGTCTGTGGGGCACTAAGCAGTAAATATTTTGGGGCACCATTGAACAATTTTTTTATCCAAATGTATTAAACTCCAATATTTAATTTAAATCTATCTAAATAGGATTTTTATAATTTTGTTTATAAATTTATGACAAATTGCAATATAACTTAACTAAAAAATTAATACAATACTTATGCATTTCAGTTATCAATCAAATATTATCAATCAATAAATATACATTCATTAATACTTTTGATTTACACTTGACTATTCGTATGTACAGTAGATATATAACTCGTTTAGAACATCTTCTTTCTACACTTTTGTCGAGCAAATTCTTTTATTAAATCGTCAAAATCTAGGCGATGCATAACATCAGATTCAATTGATAGTAGAGCCAATGAACTCAATCTATCTTGTCGCATCGTCGTCCTCAGAGGATTTTTTATCCTTTTTAACTGTGAAGAAGATCGCTCTCCAGAACAGTTTTTTATCATCAATGTTAAAAACATTCTAAGGCAGATTTCTAAGTTCGAAAAAACTGTCTGGAGTTTATCATTTATAATGATTTTATAGAAATCAATGTAATTACATGAATGCTTTCATCTTCGTTCATTTTCAAAAATATGTAATGATGAAATTGTGTATTGTTTCGTCATCGTTATCGTTTCAAGTTTAAACATGAAATTCGGAGAATACCGACAGCAGCGCCGTAAGCCAATAATGAACTTAAACTTAAACAAAATGGCAGTTGGTTTGAATAATCATACTCTTGGATAGAAAAATCTAATCTCACAAAGTTTGGAAGATTGAAAAATTGACATTTTTTAACTCATAAATATTAATAATATTATTAAGTATATATAAGCAACCTTATATATACTTAGAAATATTTTCAAATTTAATTAGCTAGATAAATATTGCTATTTTTTCTAAATACTAACAAACATAAATAAATTTCGTCTTTTGACGGGGGCCCTAAGCAATTGCTTAGTCTGCTTATGCGGTAATCCGGCACTGATTGTGGATGACTGAAAGGAATGCGTCGTCAAAACTTCAGATTAATTTTTTTTAAGTGTTAATTTTTTGTAAATAAATTGTATATAAATTATAAAACATAATCTCATTACCTTTCAATAATTAAAACCAGTACGGATTTTAGCATGCCACTGCTACACTATAAATGCGTCAAATAATAGAGTCTCTACCAGTCGGTTCTAGGAATTCTAAATTCTCTTTCCGGCAACGAAATTGGTAAGGGCTGTATTTTCTATTATTGTATAAGTATATTCTACTCTCTTTGATTACAACCCCTTCTAAGCCATGTTAATTACAGATTGAAAACGTACTTGTACAAAATCTATATGAACAATAAGAAATCTGATTTTCATTAATGAATCATTCATTGTTAGTATCATTAAATGACGTTCTTTACAAATCATTACTTAGTTATATGTTTTGACAGCTAAGCTTTCGCCAAATCTTTATCGAAAAGCATAAAAAACCCATCAACACTAGCATATAACGTGTCCAAACACAACTACTATCAAAACAAACATTAAAGCTGAAATCTAATCCAGGAACAATAGGGAATTAATCTATAATGTTTGGTATATATTACTGAGTTACCCCCCAAACACTTCACGTATTCATCAGTCACTGTCTAGTTTTTCTTTTACGAGCCGACGACCTAAGCAGATTTGTCATTCCTGGCCATCCCTTGCCTTATCACTCGTTTATGTGGTGAAAACAGAAAAAAAGTAACGGCTCCATGCAGAAATTCGAATAAAACTCGTTTAATTGTCGGATTGTGTAACTTTGAGAACCTTTATTATTGTTTTTTAAAATACACTATGATGGGTGTAAAATTAAATTTGTTGAAGGAATTGGTCGGTTCGTTTGAAATAAAATTCGATTAGCTTAAAATAGAACTTAACGATTTACTGCTATAAAGCTACAAATAATAATTATTACAATGTGTATTTCTGCTAAAACTGAAATTATATAATCAATAGATTGGTAAAGTTTGAACACGCCACAGAAATGTATACAGAAAAACCAATTAAAATACGGAAATAGTTGTACTGCAAGTAGTACAAGAAAGAGAAATTAAGTGCATTTACGTACTGAAGGTGGCAGTAATCCAGTTATGAAAGCTATTTACAACAGGGTATAACGTTAGCCTACATTTTACTAATAATATGTCTCTTGCTCTTTAATGGCTTAATCACGAATATATTAATGGAAATATCAATCCAGCAAAATTGACCAATGTCCTTTTGGACATTTTTGAGTAAAAAAATTTCAATATTGTAACCGCTATATTATTTTTTAATGAATCAAGCCTACTCACTTATACATGACGGATCCTACTAGTATTTGGATGTCACATTATTTTGTTATCTCAGACTTGTAAAACTACCATAGTCGTCGAATAGAGCAAATATCTATCCTTGTAGCCCTCTCAAGAATGATAGATTGGTCTGCTATCCCAAACCTAACAAACGCATTGTAGTTGTTGATTACGTTAAATGTGAGCTATGAAGAACAAACACATTTACGTTCACTTCGACAAATAAGTAAACTGGAAAAAACAATACTTTATGCAGAGAGGCACTTAAAATTTACTCATGGTAAATGCATAATGCTTATGAACATATACATACGCATGTATTGTATATATTTACATACAAAGTACATTCTAGATGCTGCAATATTACCTTGTTAGTAGATTCTAAAAAAATTATTTCTTATTTTTGTAGACAGATAAAAACCTTACTATTCATAGGTGTATTTTCTTATTTTAACCCGATGCCATTAAAAGAAAATTAAATGAAAAAGTAAACTGCTCTTGAAATTCAAGTAAACATAAATGTGTTTCAACTTGATGTTTTTACGGCAAAGTGTGTATTACAGACAATAGGTTAGTATCCTTAGGAAGTTACTGTGTGAGCTGGAGTAACTGACCAAGTCGTCAGCATACTATAGGATTGTTCTTCATAGAAGGAACCTTGTTGGAGGAAGTTTTGTGCATATCTTACAAAACGAACTGACTCCAGCGGTTAATGATTTTCGAAGGGAAAATCGGGGAAGATGGCTTTAGTTAGATGGTTGCCCAGTACTTACACGAGCTGTTAGCTACTTTCTTAACCACAGAACGTGATTTTCCATTTTTCTGATATCGTGATAGAACCCAACTGTAATATTAGATGACCTTCTAGATCTGCAAACCTCCCCTTCAACGATCATTTCTTACTCTTGAAGTACATGCATTGTGTTTTCATTCATTCATTCATGTGTCTCGGTACATTTTTTCTGTGGAGACATCCAGTGCTACCTAGCGCTGGATGACCCAAACCCTATTGAACTACGCGATGTAAGAGAGAGAGAGGTGAGGATCCGAGCTTCAATTCTTTTTTCATTTCGTTAGTTACTAAAGCTTACCCATTAGGGTAAGCAGTTGGCACCTAGTATTTCTTTAATAACACCTAGCATCAGAAATTATGTTGTCCGTAAATTAGTCAATCTAGTTCATCTAGACAACTTAAGAAGCGTAATTCAGAGAGAATTCGAAAGAATTTCTGTAAAGTAATTAGCAAACGTCATAAGAGAATTTTACAATAGGTTGATTTATTATCTAACATTCTAACCGGTGAAGGTTGTTTGTTCGAACATTTTTTTCCGCCTTCCATAGTTTCTCTTTTACGTACTATGTGTTATAATACATCTTCTTTTTATTTGTTTGCTTCAATAACTTTTTTAAAGTTAAGACACTCCTTTTGCATACTTTTAAATTTATTAATAAATGTTATAAGTTTCATTGCGTTTTAAAGCATTACAGATTTTGTGAAATAGTAGTCTCCCTCCCTTCAAATAAAGAATACTAAGTTAAATATTTGTCATTAAATATTTATTAATTTTTAGCTCTACATGAATTTCAAGCCATTTCAGTTTTAAAATTATCTGGAAAGGTAATATTCCAACACAAATTAGCATTGCATTTTCTATGGTGCGGTTTCCCATATAAGACCAGGTATATATTTACATAATTTAAGAACATTATAATAATTACGGTTTACTAGATTTCTTCAAGTAAATCTTTTCAAAGTATAATCTTTTTTTCAGGAGTTAGGGCCCAGAAAGCGATGTAAGACGAAAGGGAAGAGAAAAGTTTGTGGCAGAGCATTTATAAGTCAAACTTGTTGGAATATTTCGAAACCATTCAATAAAAATGTAAAAACTTTCTACTATTGATTTATAAAGTTAGTTGGAAATGCAAATGCAGGGAGCTACACGATATCTGTTTAAAAATGGAACGTACTTTACTTACTTTGGAAATTATATCTAGAAGTATTTACCTACAGTTCTTCCACTAGATCTTTACCCACACGTCATCAATTATGTGTAGCTAGTAAAGACAATTCATATGTTCACATCCTTATTACTTACGTGAGATAATAAAGAATAAAAGATAAAGTACATTTTTTAAGTGGTAATGCAATGCTTTCTCGAGAGATGGCGCTAAAAGCATTATAAATATTTTAAAACCGAAATAATTTTTATTTGTAATTACAAATTTATTCTATAAAATCTTGGTGTTTAACAGTTCTAAAAATTGAAAGGTTGCACAAAAAGCAATATAAAGTAAGAGAGATAATTAAAAATTTTCGAAAAATTTATTTTTAGTACTGCTTTTTTAAAAAACTAAAAAGTGCGGGAAGGAGTGAGAACTGCATGATTCATTTAATGAAAAAGTATAATTTCATAGATCGTAGAAAATCGTACCAAGGAATTAATGATTCTTTGGTAAATTCTATCCTTTTATTGTAAAAAATCAATTTGTCCATTCCCTTGCACAAGTTAAAAAGAGAGATGATGCATGCACAAAGTATGCAGTGGGGTTGTAAAGGAACATTTTCATTGTTATAATCAATTGTTTAAGAAGAATCTGAAAAGGTTATGCTTTTTTTTATTTCTATTAAGTACATTTTATTCACTCTTAAAACAGTTTTACTAAATATGTAGTTTGAAGATCATCACACATTTTCTGTAATTAGAAAAAGGAAAAAATAAAACTATTTTTTGGAACAACTAACTTATTAAAAATTGTAGGTTATCCGAAAGTTTACGACTCTTAATGGTTGTGAACTTGGCTAAAATGTCAAAAATATGAAACTAGTCGTTGATTTTATTAGAAATTCTTGTTTATTAATTCGTACGCATAAGATCTATGACGTGTGGGTAAAGATCGAGTGGAAGAACTGTATTTACAACGAACCAATATTAAAAATATTGTAAACTATGAAGAAGTAGTTTATTACAAAAGATTAGAAAAATAAATAAATGTAATATAAAGATATAATCCTTGTTGCTGGAAATTTATTTCATAAGGTTGAAAATTAAGTAGCAGTTATACAGGAGGGATTGTAGGTACTCCCTTAAAATGGGGTGAAGTTGTAGGTCATGGTTTCTATGTCTGTATAACTGATTATTTTTGTGTAAAAGCTACCGTTACTGACACAGTTACTAAAGCTTAAATGCATCATGAGTAGAGAGCATATAGGTGTTACCAGTCATTGTTTGTGATTTTGTTTAGATTAATAAGATTGTTAATATTCACTGTCGAATTTATACTGAAAACGTAGGGACTGTTGTTTGTTAACAACACCACAGCTGATTAACATTAGGCTATACAATATCGCAACACTTTAAGCTAATTTTGACAAAACGTTGTAATTACTAAATCACCTACAAACTGAATTTTGTTACTTTTAGGTTGTAAATAAGTACCATTTCTTACGTAAAACCGTAAAGTGCGCATATGCAATACCACAATAGATACTCAAAACGTTGTAAGTACCAAGTGTAAGAAAACCCTGAACCAAACCTAAACAGTAACAAAATGCAATTTCTAGGCGATTTGGCATTCACAGCCATTTGGAAAGACAAGCCTCACTTGTTTTGAATCATCAAAACAATTGTAATCTACACGTGCGGAATTTCGTCTAAAACCATGACGCAAATTCTGGAATTTATCACAAAACTGTAACTTTAGTTGTTGATTGAAATATTTCCCTAGTAATCTAATTTTTCTAGTCCTGATTAATTCTGACTAGTTTGTTCACAGTTGTGTCGATAGTAACATTTAAAAGTTTAGTAAGTTCTTCGATCCCCGGCCGAGCTGGTAATTTCTCATAGCGGAGAAAAATTTAAAACATGCCTCTTCTCGAACAGGAAGTAAAACTGTAGGTCCCGTGTCAATGAGATGTTTGGCACGATAAAAATCCCTACTGGGGGTGGAATTCCCCCAGATTCGGCTAAATTCTAGTAGGGTCGGTCAAATGATCATAGCAGTCGGTGCCATGAGGTACAAAGGATGCTCCGTTATCCTGATTCCTCGCCCAAAAAATAAATATATATACAATAAACATCTTGCCAACAGTGGTAGTATAAGAATAAGGTAGAATGAGAATAAGGTAAAATAATAATAAGGTAGAAAAACGCTTAATAATAACAATCATAAAGCTTATCTTAGATTAAGGGGGGCGTTATTGGCGCAAAATATTAGCGTCAGAATATAGCTCACGTTCTTCATTCAGTTTTCTTTTAATAATCGTTTTTTAGCAAGATAACGTTTGATGTCGATTGCTAAACTGTTAAGGTAGTGTGGATCATAGTTTGTATGGAGTAGATATCTAAAATAAATTTTATAATCGTAGTCTAACATCGCCAATCTTGTAGAATTAACGTTTTCTAAAAAATAACCAAACTAAACATAATACAGTCATTATAACACTGTTTAATAGCAAAATCTATGACAATGGATAAATGTTTTTGCTTACTTATTTAGTATTGATTGAAATAAAATAGATGTACACGGCGCGGAAATTTAAATATGGCAGCACGAAACTCAGTCATTTTTAGTTGAACGCTTTCTGCACCAAGAAGCGTTGGGTGGTAATATTCGCGGGACATTTAAAAGTAATTCAACTTTCCTAATCTTTTAACTATTATTTAATAAATTCCCGAAGTAAATGTTGTTTTTCTTTACTTAAGAAAGGTTAATTTTTTAATAAACTATTTCACTCTTAGTTAGTCCTGATTAATTTCTTAAAACGAATATATATTTTCAATATTTTAATATAGTAATACTTTTCTTTTTCTTAAAACCAGCAAGAACAACTGAAATTTTAAAGATATTTAGCAGTTTTATATTCCCCTTTTTGATTTCAATTTCCTTAAATTATTCCTTGGCATTTAAAAATTAAAAATTTCAGTTAAACTTAAGATATTTTGAAAGTTCACGCATGTTTGGCAACACTGTGAGCAAAGAACTGCGATGCGATCAAATAATGTTTCTATTTACATTTCCAAATTTTAGTTTTAAAGAAATTAATTCCGTTTTGCAGACCGTAGCGCCATCTTTAGGTGTTTATAGTTTCTGAAGCTTCCTATTATTAACACTGGCGGCGATAACGCGCCCTTAACAGCTACTATAACCTAACAAAGTGGTATTGATAGAAAACCATAAATACAGAGCTATCAATATGAGTAAATAAATATCGGTTCTTTATTTTGTATTATGATTAAATAAAATAGGAATTAGCCAATAGAATTATTCAATTAACCTATTAAACAGAAAATCATCGGACACTAAAAGATACAAACAATATAATTGTGCATGTTTGATATCTCTTGATAACTATGATATGATAACACGACGTCATTTGAGTTCGCAGGAAATACTATGATCTAAGATTTATAATTTTTAACCCAAGAGTGACTTGAACTAACTCCATCTAATGACGGTTCAATGTCAAAAAAAAACATCTTTTCGGTAAGGATGGGATAGATAAAGATAGTGGTCCACGTTAAAGCTGCTATTAATATTCATGTGCTAATTATGTTTTAAAAAAGACAAGTCTTCTTGAGATTTCAGGCAGCAACAAGCTGTTTTGACTACTTTCTGCAGGATTCGAACGTTGCTTAAAGTTATTCTAAAATGACCAACCAAAGCTAATGCTTTAAATCGGTGGTCCTCCATGCTTCTTCTGTATTTATCGACTTATCTTAAATCATTTTCTTTTATATATTCTTTGTTCAAGAAAACATTATCTTTCGTTTTTTCTGATAAACGTGAAATAACTGAAAATTAACGAAAATGCTGGAAGAAACTTTATAATAATGCTAAATATCATAATTTGCATCCATTTCGAGCCTGAAAACGGGGCCGAGAAATTTTGATGCAAATACTATTGAAACGATAGCAATCGGGGCCGAGAAATCAAGAAAAGCCAATAAGTATCCTTTGCTATTGCTATCATTCTTACCTTAAAAGTGTTACTATAACAACCAAAAAACAAAGTAAATAATAAAGCATTATTATTAAAGTCAATTAAAGCTTCTTAGTATTCAATTTAAAGTAAGTTATTACTTATAATAAGAAGAACATTTACCATGGTAAGTTTCACATATGTATAAATGTACAAATGAAATTTAAACAGTCCACTCATTTGTCCATCATTTTCAAATCAATTTTTTACGTAATAACGTTATTACCGATTCACTTACGAAATGTTATAACTAAGCTTTAACTAATTCAAACAGCTTAATTTATCCAATCACTATTTTCTTTTTCAGCGTGAGTGCATATCTGTTCACTTGGGACAAGCTGGTGTGCAAATTGGGAATGCCTGTTGGGAACTGTATTGCTTAGAGCACGGAATTCAACCAGATGGATATATGCCTTCTAGTATGGGATGCACTTGCGGTGATGACAGTTATACTACATTTTTTAATGAAACTGGAGCAGGAAAACACGTACCGAGAGCCATGCTTATTGATCTAGAGCCAACGGTAATCGATGAAGTACGTACAGGCACATATCGTCAACTATTTCATCCTGAACAACTCATAACTGCTAAGGAAGATGCGGCTAATAATTATGCACGGGGGCATTACACTATAGGAAGAGAAATGCTAGAACTTGTTATTGATCGTTTAAGGATATTGGCAGATCAATGTTCAGAACTTCAAGGTTTCTTATTATTTCGCTCCTTTGGAGGCGGGACGGGCTCGGGCTTTACTTCCTTATTGCTAGAGGCACTAGCTATTGAGTATGGAAGAAAGTCTAAGATCGAGTTTTCTGTTTATCCATCACCTTGTGTGTCTACCGCTGTTGTGGAACCATATAATTCTATCTTGGCAACGCACCTCACTCTAGAACATTCAGATTGCTCTTTTTTGGTTGACAATGAAGCAATTTATGGTATTTGCAAGCGTAGGTTAGGTATTGACAGACCAACATATACTAACTTAAATAGATTAATTGGACAAATTGTTAGTTGTATTACTGCTTCCCTTCGTTTTGATGGAGCGTTGAATGTTGATTTAACAGAGTTTCAAACTAATTTAGTCCCTTATCCTCGTATTCATTTTCCACTAGTTACATATGCTCCAGTTGTATCCGCCGAAAAGGCATATCATGAACAAATCTCCGTTGCTGAGATAACTAATGCTTGCTTTGAACCTGTTAATCAAATGGTAAAATGCGATCCGCGGCGTGGAAAGTACTTGGCTTGCTGTGTTCTTTATCGCGGTGATGTATTGCCCAAGGATGTGAATGAAGCTATTGGAGTTATTAAATTCAATCGAAGAATGCAATTTGTAAATTGGTGTCCAACTGGCTTTAAAGTGGGTATTAATTATCAACCTCCAACAGCTGTTCCTGGTGGCGATTTAGCAAAAGTGCAAAGAGCAGTGTGCATGCTTTCTAACACAACAGCCATAGCAGAAGCATTGACCAGATTAGACTACAAGTTCGACTTAATGTACGCGAAAAGAGCGTTTGTACATTGGTATGTCGGGGAAGGAATGGAAGAAGGAGAATTTTCAGAAGCTCGCGAAGATACAGCTGCGTTAGAGAAAGATTATGACGAAGTTGGTGTCGAATCAGTACAACCTGAAGGTGGATATTAATAACTATGGTAAATGTTGATGTCTAAAATTTTCTTAGCTGTTTATTACTATAATTGTTAACTAGTTTAGCCTGTATAAAACTGCATACAAATAAAACATTTCTTATTATTGAATGACAATTATATTTTATTAAGAAATGCATTGTTCAACTTATTCTTTTCTATATCACAACACGTATGTCATTATGAAGAATTTCTATAATTCTTCGGACACTTTATAAAAATTCTGAATTAAAAACTATTAATTTGTGAACCAATAGCGTATTTTCGACATATTGATATAGTTTTGGTAAATAAACGACGGTGGATTCCTGTGAACCATCACAAATTGCGAGTTTTCTTAGTATGGCTCTTCATAAATGGCGGCCGACGACATTTTTTTTAAATCAATGTTGATACCATATAAAGCTATATACGTTCAGGCAGGGACGGACTTATATCTTTCGGGGCCCTAACCACTGGCGATTGTGCCCCTTCCCCCAAAAAACCGTTTTTAATCTATATTCTTATAATTACATTCACCTGTATTTTATAAACATAGCGGTGACGTCTTTGTCCTAGGGCTAAAAAGTAGTCCTTTAAATCCGCTCCAGCGGCATTAAAAGTGCCACTTATCGTGCATGTGTTACAAAAAATACATTTTAAAAGTCAACCGATTATTCCTTGGATCAATTGAAAATCAAGCCAATCAACCGAATGCGGACTTGATTATTTATGATAAATCCCATGGTATTGTAGTTGCAACCGATTTTTCTTCAGTGCATTATTTTATATTTATGAATATTTTAAAAATATAATCCTTTTGATTAGTAATACCGTTTGAAGGTTCATTTTATGCAAAGTTCACTAGGCAATGCCAAACGTTTATTCGCTAATTTTTATATATTACAAAGGACTCGTTATGGAAAATGGCTTTCACCAGTTTGCTACGAAACTTTGCTGAAAGATAGTTTTCGATGTGTAGATCAAAAGTGTCAATCGGGACAAAGTCCCAAAAAATATTATCTACTTTTCGAATTACAGCCGTTTGCAGTTGCCATTTTTTTTACCCTAGATAAAACCTTATGGGAAATGGCTGTCGGCCAAAACTTTTGAAAGGTAAATGATAGTTCCTAATGTGTAGATCAAAAGTGTTAAGGAACACACAGTCCAAAAAATTATAGTTTTTGAATTACAACCGTTTGAAGTTGAGTAATCCAATAATTAAACCTAACTTCAAACGGCTGTAATTCAAAAACTATACTTTTTAGGATTTTGTGACTAGTGACACTTTTTAACTACACATCAAAAACTATCTTTCAGCAAAGTTACATACCACTCTGGTGGAAGCCATTTTCCATAACGATTCTGCGCTGTCCTTTACCAAGAATTAAAACTATGTATGCAGCGCTTTGGCGATATGGCGAGCTTTTTGTACATGATGTGTTGCACCACGAGCGCCAGGGAGTGATCTAATTTGGAACAATGGGCCAAAAACATTTATTTCGTTTTTTTGTTTAAAACCTTTATTTTCTATTTTTTATATATACAAATGTAGGTACAAAGAATTAAAGCGATGTATGCAACGCTTTGTAGTATGAGTTTTTTGTACACGACGTGTTGTGCCACAAGCGCCAGGGAGGGGTCTAATTTGGGACAATGGGTCAAAATACGCTCATATTGCAACTCGATACATAAACAGCTATTATGTACATGTATGTATAAAATAAACTTAAATCCGATACGAAGTCTGAAATTCTTAGGTTATGTTACTCAAGCGTCTTGCACAGCAAGTAGAAAAAACTATGATATGATTGGGACGAGGGGAGGGATATCTCCTAACATAATAATAGCCAGTCCCGATGTCCGATGTCCACCTAAAAATATCTCGAAAACTAGAAGACTTAGGAAGCTGAAATTTTACAGGCAGGTGGACCTTAGCCCAAAGGGGTGCATGAGTATATTTTTAATCCTAGGAAACCCGAGGGGGCCGCAGGGGGAGGAATTTCTCGAAAAATCGTTATGGCTATATATCTCTTGAATGGCGTAAGCTACAAACTTCAAATTTTCACAGATTATACTTGCAACAATTCTGAAGATACTAAAATACAGAAATTACCGGCATTTCATCCAGGGCCAGACTAAGGCAACATTCCAGGGGGAAAAGAGTTTTCCGCAAAAATAACTATTATAAAAATCTTGATCGTGAGTAATCTGTAAGAGCTACGTACATGCCATCGGACTTTTTTGTAGATCTTTTTGAGATCTACAATTCGTTCTCTTACAGTTTGCCTTTATCTCTGCATTTTTGCAGCGTAATGCGTTTTGTCCCTGTTTGAGCAAATTTTCTTACTTACTTATTTCACACTTTCCTTATTACACGACATTCGAAAGATTCTCTGAGCAATCTGTATACATAAAAACCTTCTCTAAGAAATAAGCTGTCAAATGGTGAAAACGGTATCAAAATGTATTCAGTGGTTCTCGAAATTCAACAGTTTTTACAACAACCGAACTTACAAAAACTACAAAGTTAATGGGGGCACTCTAATCGCTAGCGTTCGATGGCGCGTTTTAAGCGGTGGTTCCTATACACGCAGTTGATTTTCAAACAAATATTATGCTAATATATAAGGTAGATAATATAATAAAAAAACTACATATATAATACACGCCTGCCATTTGTTTAAAGTTATTTTGAAAAATGGCAAACTTATGTGTTTTATAGCATTTATTTGAGCAAAGAAAGTTTGGGACTTATTAGTAATTACGAAAAAAGGCATTGCTAATTATGAATCAAACGTAATTTTTTAAAATTATAGTTACAATGTTACATGTTATGATCCTATTGACATTATTATTAAGGAAAATATAAATTCCATTAGAGTAGCACATCCTGAGCTACGAGGCGACATTTCTTTCGCTGGAAACGTTGTTCTGTTCATATATAAGGAGCGACGCAACATCGGGCGAGTTTATTTCGACTGTTTTAACTTGTACTTCTTTTACTTCGGATTTGCATTTAGCAAACTTTGTTACGGAGTTGTTAATATTTGATTTTTACAATGGAGAAACTGATAATGGAAGACGGTAAAGTCTCCCATCGCATTGTGTCAATGAGTGGCGATAAAAACTGTCTATTTAGAGCTACCGCACACTGTGTATTTAACAGTTAGACAGTGCACGAGGTGGCATGGGATCTCACTTTTGGCCACGTGTGCAACAACTGGGAAGAGTTTGAGGTCCTTAGTTCGATTCCCGGCGATGATAATTACCTAACTCCTACCGAATACCGGGCAGAGATGGGCCTCGGTAGAACTTCTAGCTCGCTGTGTGAAGTTATTGCAACTACCTAAATCTTCCCATATGTATTTGAAGTGTGGAGGGACAGCGGCCTCTTCTATCTGTCTACACTTCAGGTTCAAGTTGATCTTCATACAAAAAGGCTACTTTTCTCAGGCAGACCCTCAGAGGGTCTCTTTGATGTGTTGGAGAAACTTGAAACACGGCATCAAAAAGGTTTAGAAGACGGAGGGTCTGTTCGAAAGAAGCACAAAACAAGGAAATCAACAACAATTAGGGGCAAAAAGATTCAAGTCAGAAAGCGAGATGGAGAGACAATGAAGAGTCTGGCCCAAGAGTAGATCGATTTATTGCAATCGAAAGAAAGAGACAAGTCAGGGATAAAGAGAGTGAGAAATTAAAATAGAAAAGGTTGGAGGATAACAGATAGGCATACAAAGGTCGAACATAAACAGGCTGACAAGAGAAAGAAGAAAAATGCTACAAAGAAAGAAGTTAAGGAATCGAAAAAGAAAAGGTTGGAAGATAACAGAAATGGACGTGCAAAGGTCGGAAATAAAGAGGCTGACAGGGAGAGGAAGAAAAATGCTAGAAAAAAAGATGAGAAATCGAAAAAGAAAGTTTGGAAGATCAGAGAAATAGACGATGAGAAATTGGAAATAAAGCGGCTGATAGGAAGAGGAAGAAAAATGATAGAGAGAAAGAAGAAGAGGAATCAAAAAGGAAAAGATTACGACAAACCTTGTGTACGACGATATGTTCATATGTTCGTTCGTCCGCCAAGATTACTCAACAACATGCTCAAGTATGCATGCATATAAACTGGTAATTGTTTACGGTAGGGGTTAAGGACTACTAAAATAGGTAGAAGAGTGTTGGTGGTGGATCTCAAAAATTAACTTTTATAAGTAGAACTGTTTTCTTACTTCGTGGATAGACCAGACGAGTGACATGACCAGAAGGGGATCGTTGATTTCTCAACGGGTATTATGCTAGTTATATCAATATTTTGTGAAGAAAATATTTACATTACTCCTAAGTATATAAAATAATTTATATAATATAATTTATATATAATTATAATAATAATTTATATTTTAATTTTAAAAGATAGACAAATTATTGATTTAAAATTATGCGAGATTAAATGATTTTTCTTTCGCACGATAATAAAACCGTGTCAAGACAAAGCTGAAAGGGATTTTAAGTATTATATAGGGGAGAATCGCACAAATTGAACTATCTCTTATTTTGAACCAGTCGATTATTTCTTCAAAGACTATTTTGGTATGCCATCTTTTGTTGAAAATAGTAACCGAGGGACTACAGAATGCTGTAATTTCAATATGAGTACGGTATTCCCGCGAATATCAATGTAATTGCAAATTGTATGTTTATGCCTTCATTTATGTAATTTGCCCGGTACGTTTCGTAAGGGCTGGTGCAGAAAATTGCTTGAAGATAAAGATAATGGCAGAATAAAGAAGTATATTAAAGAACGCGTTTTATAAGATAAGATATATTGTACGTACCCAAATGAGCTAGTTGGTGCATTAATAACTTTATTATAGATGCAAAACAGAAAAGCTGTTTATTTGAATCTTTTCTGGTGGTTCAAATTATGGAACTCTTTTTAGGCAACTGGTTCCAGAAATTGAACTGATTGCATATTTTTTAATTTTTTATTTTAAGAGAGAATATACATTTTTTCAATATATTTTTTAATTGAATATGTGATAACCATTATAAAGTATGCCTTAGTGTGAATTTTAATTTAAATAACCGATAATTATTTGAAATACCAATTTTTTTCTAAATAAGGGTTACATTTGGGGACTCTCAACTATACAAGTTTATTGCAAAGAATATGCAACATATTATTTCAAGTATACTTATTACAAACATTTTTTATATAATAAAATAATAATCGGGGGGGTGGTGGGGGGTGGACGGGAAGGTTTCACTCGACTACGTGCCTGGTATAGTTGCAGCTGATGGAATATAGAGCTAGATATGAATGAAAATAACAACTTTTTAGATATTAATTAAGTGTACGAGACGCAAATCTTTCCACGACTAAGATAAAGTCTTTTAGTTCTCTTTTTATTGTTTATAAGAAAGTAATTTGAATTCCAGTTCTAGGGATGTTTCTAAAGCGAGAGGATAAAACATTTAGAAATGCATTTTATATTGAGCAACGGCTAAGAAATAATTAAACACTTCTGAAAAATATCTCAACTTTATTGTAAAAAATTTTATAACTGCTAGAAAAAATGTTGCTGTTAGTTCTTTTCATTTCAAATAAGCAAATAGCATAAAAAGCAATTTCAATTGTGTGCTACATATTGGCAAATCTAGTAAATGGTTAAGTAGTTGTTAGTGATATTCATTACTAGTTTTCAAAAAGTTGGTTAAATAGAACCTTAATAAAAAAAATAATATTCGAAATCTGCAAAATAATGTTTTGTTATTATTACTACTTATTTTTATAAAAATGCAAGCGTACTAAAAACTTTTTCAGTATCCAGAACTCAACATCCAATAATTTTAAGGAATCATTCAAATTCCATAGCTAAACATAATATCTTCACAGGTCTGTATTGGTTAATATGAATACGTCATATCTAGAAATCATAACTAGAAGTCGCTAAAAAGGTAAAAAATATAGATAAAATAAAATGTACTGTTTGTAGAATCTAACTCTTTCTCACTCTAACGCTTTGCTTATCGATTCAAAATATAAAATAAAACACATTTGAGATTTTTGATACCACAAACATCGTACGTAAATGAATTAATATTAATTGTTGAAAATCGAGACTTAGTGAGCAGTTGTGTGGATGGACTTTTCCGAAACTCCTCATTAGAATCTTGGCATGCGTGACCTAGTAACTTTTCGCGAAATCCGCGAAGCTTGATTTTCATGTAGGCTGCAGTTAGAGACGTTTTTAACATAAAATATGGTGTGAGGTCTTTAAAATAATACTTTTGGAAACTCTCTAATATTCTCAAAATATTTTTTGTAAACTTTTAAATTGGTCAAAACTTGCATGTATTTTGGTAGGAAAACGGCTGTACTAATAACTGTAGTGGAAGGAAAATTCTAAGAATCTGTATTTTTTACATTGAAGCATGTAGAAATAATAATTGTACAAAATATGTTTTTTAGTGAGTGCAGCAATCAATCTATAGTCAACGATGCCTTTGGAATTTTTAACTCATGGGTATTATAACACCAGAAGATTATACCCAGGGTAAAGTTCGGCATTCAGATCTATTTAACTCGAAGATCTCGGTTTCCATAGTATCCATTATTGCAAATAATTGTAACTATGACAATAGAGCTTTTGTAGCAAAAAGAGTTACAATGCCGAACTTACCCCCAATTAATCACAACTGTCACTGTCAAAGGACTCTGACTATTTTGTATAATTTTCTGGTGTTATTGATGGAGTTACTTTTTGCTCATACTATATATAAAATCACCTCGACCTGGCTTGTGTCTTAAAACTAGTGTGGTATAAACATCCTAGGACATTGAATTTAGAATTTTGGGTGTCACCGAAAGCTTTAAACTCATGGACCTTCTTTCGGGTCGCCAAAAGGTGCTAAAAATGATTTTTAACTATTGTTGTAACTTAATAAACTGATTTCGTATTAATTTGTAACTCTTTGGGAACCAGTGTTATAGAAACATTACAATCCCCGACAAGTCCCGGTCCATACTAGTTAGCTCACTTCTATTTTTGTAAAATCTTTTCCCAGAAATGTTTTCTTTTGTCTACAAGGTGGCTGTTTCATGTTACTAGAGTATGGTATTGGTCCTGTACCTACTTCAAAAGAAAAAAAAAAATACGGGGCGTCCCTTAACAAAAATAAAAGTGGGCCAACTAGTATGGGACGAAGCTCGTAGTGATATTAGATTTTGTAGTACTTTATATGTTTATTGAAATGATAATAATGTATTCGATTATACGAAAAGATCGTTAATGCTATTAGATAAAGGCATTATAATATCTACTTACATCTGTTCATAACATAAATTACATTTTTATATTTTTCTCAAGGTACAAGTCTTCTTTCTGTATATTTGAGCAACTAATCAATTTCCCACCTACGCTTTAATAAATAAGTATTCGTAGCAGCTCTACTCACTTATTATACAATGTTTACTAAAAATAATCCCATAAAGTGGTAGTCCTAAACAATTATTTAATCATTCCAAATGTGGTCCTGTTATTTCGCCATGATTTAACGATATGCTAATAAGGCTATAACACTGCCTACTAGATAATAATCTATCCCTAATTAATCACATAAACCCATTAAGTGGAAATATTTATAGCTAACATTAGTATAACACGCTGTTTGATACGTTTGAAACAAATTATCGCCAATTTCGGTTTTAATTTGACAAAAAAGAAATCAGATTTAATGTTATGGAAAAAATTAGCATATCTAAAAATTTGATAACACCTAAATAAATGATGTGTAAGTAGTATAATAACATATTGATTTATGCAGATCGTTGAGATTGAATATTTTGCTCGTAAATTATAAGAAGATATAGAAAATTCATCTTTACGGTTCAAATTAAATCCATAATATGATAAACGATATTTTCACAACGTTCTGAATTATTAAAATATAGCAAGAATGTGAGGATGTTATATAATTTTGGAAACCTGTTGAATTTCTGATGGCCGACTTATCTAGGACCTATAGATTTAAGCGAGCTATAAAGCTCCACCTCACTATATTTTATAGCTTCTTGGACAATGATAGTATTCATCATAAGCTGAAAACTATATAATAGTCTCTCCAAAGAAGATAAATAATACAAGATCGCTTAATAAATCTTACTGACGTCCTTTTTATCACTAGCTTTGAAAGCTCTTTAAAAATGTTTCCTCCTTTCTAAATTTACAAGTTCCTAAGGGGATGTCACAGCTATTACTATATGTAAAGTCTTTAATAGCATGTTTGTAGTCATAGATTTAAATTGAAAAGCTCAGCATTAAAATAGTGCTAAGTAGAATTGTAGATAATAATACTTACTTTAAAATTAAATCTTCCAAATAAGTAAAAATCATGCGTAACCGTTAACCGATAAATGCTATAATGGTGTGAGCACGGCCGGATTATGTGATTTGTCACCTATAGGCTCACTTATATTTACGCTCTTAATAAAAAGACGTTATTGTTATGATTGCTTGTAATTTATTAAATAAATAAGCAAGCATATTGTAAATAAAAGGAATTTTTTAAAATTTAATTTCAAGTTAACTATGAATTAGTTATTTTGTGAACGTACTACATTTACATGTATCGAACGTGCGTCAATATCGAGGTGTTACTTGTTACTGTTGTGTCACATAAATTATCTTAATTTATTTAATTCAAGTTTCAGAATTTAAAATTGCAAAAGGTTAGATTAACACAAAACTCGTGGGGCTGAAGCCAACTCAGGATCTGAACTAGAATGGGGCAACTCATACTAGTTTCGAGAAAGGCGAGCAAAGTGAAACACGACGATTTCTTACTAAATAAAACTCAAGACTATTGTCAAAACTGTTTTTATTAGTCACTAAGAATGCGTACAGATTCGTATCCACCCTGACACACATACGCATCAATCTGAAAAGGGCTTTTTTTCTACTAGGGTGGGCCGCTGTCGCCCTGCCTCTCGCTGGGTACGTCCTTGCTACTACTATAACACAGTTATACTTTTAATAGAAAAAGAAAGTATTCCAAGAATTATTTCCACCTTTTTAAATTTTGTCGAATTCATTTTAATATTCGAGGACAATGAATAAAGATTAGTAAGTAAAAATGTGGGTTAAATTCTTTCAAAGAATACTACTATAAAATAATTCCAAGACTTATTTCACCCTTTTTAAATTTCCACGAATTCATTTTAATATTGTAACGAAGGATAGAATAGAAAAAGCTCATCACAAAATTAAATCAATTCATTATTCTAGAAATTTATTATTCCAAAAATCATCATACAAAACTCATTTCTAAATTATTTGACCCAGTAATAAAGATAAACAAATGGATTTCAAGTATGACCTGAAGCTACTCTGCAATTTGTAAAGTGTGTCATAATAATAATACTAGCACAGCATTATTGCTCAGAAAAGTAACTAATGCTGACTTCAGCATTATGACACTGCTCTAGTTAATAGGGACTGGTTGAGTCATCCTTGGTTGTGAGGAGAGATTGTGCCAGGGATTAGGAGGTAAGATGGGAAGTGACAATCAAAAGGAATAGTTAGTTATATTGTGGACTCGAAGAAGTAAAAGGCCTTTTCTCGATTGTCACAACCAAAGTAAGGGAAATGGCCCTACAAAGTGTGATTAGACGGTAAGCATACATTATGTTATTTATAAGTAGAATTATTAGAGTCGTAGTTATAAGTTAGTTAAGTTTAAGTAATGAATAAAGTAGATTAGATAAAGAGTAAGTGTTCTTATTTAATGTAAAGCTACATGACTTGGCAACATGGTGAAGGTTAACACGAAGGAAGGTGAAATTCAAGATATGGTGAAGGTAATTAAACACGAAGCAAACCAAGCTTCGTAACAATATTCCAGGAAAATGTAGGTTAAATTCTTTCAATAGAAATACTACTATAACATAGTTAAACCTTTTAACATAAAAAAAAATCGTTCCAAGAATTATTTTTTCTTTTTAAATTTGCACGAATTCATTTTAATATTCGAGAACAATGAATGAAGATTAGTAACCATTTGTTGGAATTTATTTGGTTAGTTTCAGGTCAAAGCCATTTGTGAAGTATAAATATTGAACCACTCCAATAATTATAAAATTTCAATAAATCTCATGAAATTTTTTATTTAAACACCTAAATCACGTGAGCGATCGCTCCGAAGTTTGCCGACCTATAAAATTTGCTGTCCTAGCCCGGGCCTCTCGAGCCTATTGGGTAATCCGGTGCTGGGTCGTAAAAATTTTATTTCCACAATTCTGGTTACCTTCATCTATTACTTTTCTTTATCTTTTAGTAGGGAGCAATTTAACATCTGGTATTACGTAAGGTCATGATATTTGATCGTGCATAAGAGGGAATTCATTTGCACTATAATAATAACAACCAGGTATATGAAATTTTTACTTAACCCGATTGCATGGTTGTATAACCTCACTTTCAAAATAAATATTTTTATAAAATTTTCTTTTATGAAACAAAAATCTAGTTAATTAACTTCAACATGCACACTAAAACTGTCTAAGCTGATATGAGAAAATGTAGTTTTTTATAGTATTTAGATAATATTTCTTATAACTCGACGTCTTATAACTCGTTTTGACATTTCTTTTTCAACTTATATAAGTTTGATTCTATTTCAAAGAAATAAATCATCTGGAATATACAGAATGTATTGTGCCTGTTAGGGATGTATGCAACTGTATAGCAGCTTACCTTGTAGATTAAATTTTTTTTTAAATAAACTTTTATTAATTTATTTCTTTGTAGACTGTTTTAATTTGCTAATAAATGTATTTTTTGTTTGTTTTAATTTTATACATTTATACATTAATTTTTGGTAAATAATGCTTGGCGAATTTTATAAAAAGTTGAACATTATTTTGTTATGTATTTTATTAATCTGAAAATAAAAGGAACGGTTAGATTTGTGAACCTGTATTGTTTCTTGTTATTGCCTTACCATTTTTAATTATCTATTTAATTTAATATGAAAGTTTTTTTATATATTTAAATAATTTAGATGGCATTTTTTGTTAATAGAAAACTTCTTATTCAAAGGTTTTATTTGGAAATTTTTTGATATGTAATTAAAAATGGTAAGGCAATAAAAAGAAACAATACACGTTCACAAATCTAACTGTTCTTTTTATTTTCAGAATAATAAAATACACAACAAAATAATGTTCAACTTTTTATATAATGCAATAAAATTCCTTTAAAAAGGCCTCCATTGAGGGACGAAACGTTAAAAATTAATGTATAACGTTTTATTAAAGGTTGCCAGTCCTCATAAAATTAAAATAAACAAAAAATAAATTTAAACCTTGTAGAATTTTAGTTAAAACTGTTTGAAAAAATGTTTTCCTACGACTCCATAGGAAAGTGAACAATAGCAAACTGTACCGATATTAAGAAAGTGAGTCATATAACACGCGTATGTTAGGAACATAACACACGTGTGTGTTATGAAAATACGTCACGCTAAGCAATATCTAGAAATCCATGAATTTTGTTTACATTAAAATGATGACATTAATGTTTAATCCAATTTTGAGAAGCATTTTAACCATTATGTATCTATTCTTTTCCTATAAATATAACTTTAATTAATGTTTAATTAGTTATTTTAGCTATCAAAAAGAAATATCTAATAGATTACACCTAACGTAACCTCACTATAATACATGAAAATTAATGAAGCAAGTTTGCCAAGATTAAAATCAGCGATGCCAAATGGGAGAAAAATAAGAGTAATGTCAAATAATTTAGTTAGGCAACCTCTTTCACACCTGGCATTGTGTTATTAGTTGAAGTTATATTTGTTAATTATGGAGATATTATTAAATATAAATAGAAAATAAATTATGTGCCTCTGAAATTATTATATTATAAATTGTAATAGTAATTCATTTAATTAACTTTGCTGCTAAACCCAAGGTTTAATTTTATACTATGTTTAAATGTTATGAAAATATGATTATTTAAAATTGATTTTATATTTAGTAAAAGAATCTATTAAATAAAATGTTAACAAACACCCATTCACTTTAACAATTGTCATAATTCAGCTCCAGAAAAATAAAATTAAGTTGTCAAGATAACTTAATTTTATTTTTCTGGAAATGTTTTGATAGAAATTTCGTTATAATTATTCATATTGTGAAACTAAATTATTTAAAAAATTAAACTTTATATCCTAAAAATAAATGGCTTAAGAAAATTAGCTTTAAGTGTGATTTTCTCTGTTAAACCTAACTATAAAAATTTTGCTTTAAAATCTTCAAAAATTATATTCTTGAAAATTTTAAAAAATCAAAATTTTTAAACATTTGAAATTTGGGGGGTCGTAAGAAAAATATTGTACATTACACGTTGGAAAGTAACTTTTCTGCACTCGTGTGATTTCATCCTGCATCCGTCCGTCAATTCACACTCGTGCGTACGAAAAGTTTCACTTTCCACACTAGTAATGTAATATACTATTTCATATTCACAAGATATCTTCATTTGGCAGTTTTTGTTAATTTCATAATTTTAAAGTTGTTTGCTAGTTTGTTTTTGTGGAATATTGACGAGTAACTTCATCACCACAGAACTGTTACAATGTATAATGCTAAGTTTGGATCGTTTTAATGTTAGATACATCCTTTTTTTATTATAATCATATTTTAAGGTGATTCTTAATTATAGCTTGTTAATCGTTAGATTTTATTATAAAATTGTAAGCAACGTTATTCATATCTTATTTTCTTTGTTTACCATAATTCAGAAATAACTACTATCATTAGTTACATATTAGTAACTCATTAAACTAAACTTTCCCTTCAAAAATATATTAAATTAAATGCTACATTGGACGTAAATATTTAAGTTCAAAGTGAATCATGTTGTTGTCGTTAATTTTCCTTTGGAACATTTTATTTTAATGAGTAATTGATAGTAAGTTTCCTTATGGAACGCAGTTTGTTATTCAGACAGTACAAGAAGTAGATTCATCGAAGAAACATCATACTATATAACTAAGTACGAAATTAATTATATTTAAAAAAGACAACGTGTAACAATTTTAGTATTAATAAACATTGTCACAATTTCCAATAATTAAATAAATATTTAACATCATCAGTGCCTTGTTTCCTTTTCTGGAAGAACACAACATAAAATTTTGGCGCAGATCGGCATGATCTTCCCTACAATAGAAGCGAACATCAGGACAACGCAGAATTTTGACCGCATTAGCTGTAACATCTGAAAATTCAAATCGATTGGCGAATTTAATTCCAAGGAAGAGTACAATTCCAAAAGGAAGGGTAAGTGCATTTTTTTGATTTTGTTAGTGTTTCAGTGCTTTCTTGTACTCATAATCAAAATGGCACCAGATCCAAACTCACCAAATAATTCCTCAAGTGATCTCCTAAATACTGCCCACTCCTTATCTCCCCAAAACCAAACGTGTATACATTCTCTATTGATTTCTTATGTAAACTAATCCCCAAAGAATTTTCTGGAAATAGATATGATATAGGACAATTTTTGGCTAACTGCAATAATGCAAACGATCTGGCATCACGAGAACAAAAGATTCCATTATTATATTATATATTGGCAAAGATTTCAGGTCGAGCTAAAGAGCAACTTGCATGTCAAACTTTTAACGATTGGGATTCTTTAAAATTCAAACTTAAAGAACTATATCAAGACAAAAAACATTATTCACAAATAATGGAAGAATTAAATAATTGCTAACAAAATTATAATGAGTCTATTCATGATTTCTTTCAACTGTTAGAAGTATTAAGCTCGCGTGCCCTTTCCGCAGTTAAATTACAGACTCAAGATCAATCCGTATTACCAGGTAAAATTCAAGCAATAGAGGAAATAACATTAAATAGATTTATTTTTCACTCCTTACCACAGATTTCTCAAATGTTAAGCTGGAAGGATTTTAATAATTTAAACTCAGCTTTTACAGCCGCGATTTCGGAAGAACGTGCACTAAACATGCAAAATTTCAAAAACAAAACAAATTTTGTAAAAATTGCAAACGGAATAATCATCACACTTCAGAGTGTAGGCGACCTAGTACATTCATGTCACCACAACGTAATTTAAATTCACAAAAACCAATTAATTTCATAAAAAACGAAAATCAAGTCAATAATAAGGACAATTTCAAAACCAGTAGTAACAAATCTTGTAAATATTGTAAGAAATTAGGTCACTTTATAGAGGAATGTCGTAAGCTTCAGTATAAAAATAAAATGAAAGAACAACAAGAGGTTAAATCTACAACTGTTAGTCCAAATCAAGATAATAAGACCGTTCATTTAAACTCCCAACAGTCCACAGTGGCGAGCACTTCACTGGAGGACCAAATTTCTCAACTTATGGTGTTCGAAAATTAAAAATTTTAAATTCTGATGATAATCTAAATTATATCGAAATACGTTCTCCAAATTCAAAAGACCCAAATAAAATTTTTAAATTTTTAGTAGATACTGGGGCGAGTGCTTCATTAATTAAAGCAAATAAACTTACACCAGAAACATATTTTAATTCTAAGGAAAAAATTATTTTACACGGACTCAGTCCTAATAATCCTGTAGAAACTGTAGGAAGCTCAAAAATACCCCTACAAATTCAGAATCAAAACTTTTCTGCAAAATTTCATATCCTAAATCAAGCAACAAACGTCCCTTTCGACGGTTTATTAGGTCAAGATTTTTTGCAACACGAAACCGCAAAAATTGATTTCGAAAACAAAACTATTTCATTTAAATCAATTGCAGTTCCAATTAAGCTGTACACTGAGCAATCTAATTCAAATGCAAATCATATTAATAATGCTAACATAATTAATCTCAAGGCTAGAACTGAGACAGTTGTTGAAATTGCTATTAAAAATCCTGAATTAAAAGAAGGTATTGTTCCTAATGTAGGATTACCAAAAGGAATTTACTTATCAAGGGCTATTGTGAAGGTTAATTAACATAATAAAGCTTCAGTTACTATTTTAAATACCCGAGTAATCGATCAACAAATTAATCCAATTTCTTTATTCTTGGAACCAATTTCCCGTAACTTCAAAATTTTAAATATAAACCCAAATAATTCTAATACAGAAATATCAAAACCTAATCGTGAAGAACTATTAAAAAACAATTTAGGATTAGATCATTTAAATGACGAAGAAAGAAAGTCAGTTTTAGATGTTTGCCTTCAGTACAATAAGATATTTTTCTTACCTAACGACAGTCTGACACATACTACCGCGATCGAACATGAAATTAATGTAACGGATAATACCCAAATTTTTTCCAAAACTTATCGTTACCCAGAAGTGCATAAAGAAGAAGTTAATCAGCAAATGACTAAAATGTTAGCGCAGGGAATTATACAACCCTCTACTTCTCCGTATTCCTCACCCCTTTGGGTCGTGCCGAAACGGCCTGATGCTTCAGGTAAGCCTAAGTGGAGGTTAGTAATAGACTATCGCAGACTTAATAGTGTCACAATCGGCGATGCGTATCCATTACCAAATATAGAGGACATCTTAGATCAGCTAGGACACTCAAGGTATTTTTCCACTCTAGATTTAGCTTCTGGCTATTATCAGATTCCAATAAAAAAGACAGATCAACAAAACAGCTTTCACCACGCCTTTAGGGCATTACGAATTCACGAGGATGCCATTTGGTCTGAAAACCGCACCGTCTGTTTTCCAACGATTAATGAACTCTGTTTTGAGCGGGTTATAAGGACTTCATTGTTTTGTTTACCTAGACGACATTGTCATTTACGCGTCTTCTCTAGAGCAGCACCCCTTGAAACTAAAATCAGTTTTTGAAAGGTTAAGACTAAATAATTTGCAATTGCAACCGGATAAGTGCGAATTCCTAAAAAAGGAAGTTTCTTATTTAGGGCATGTCATTACCTGTAATGGCGTGAGTCCAAACCCAGACAAAGTTAAGGCAATCAAGAATTTTCCTATTCCTAGAGATCAGAAATCAATTTAAATGTTTTTAGGGTTAGTCGGATATTATAGGAAGTTTATTAAGGATTTCGCGGGAATTGCTAAACCATTAACTCTCCTATTAAAAAAGGATATCGCTTTCAATTGGACAGAAACCCAACAAAAATCCTGTGACGAGTTTAGACGCATACTAATGAATGAACCATTATTAAAATATCCCGATTTCACTAAGGATTTCATTTTAACCACAGATGCATCCAATTTCGCAATAGGTTCTGCTTTAAGTCAAGGCAAAATTGGTTATGATCCACCAATAGCTTACGCGTCTCGAACTTTAAATAACTCCGAACAAAACTATAGTACAATAGAGAAGGTATTGCTTAGTATAGTATGGAGCGTTAAACATTTTAGGCCTTATCTATACGGTAGGAAATTTGTTATTGTTACCGGTTATAAACCCTTAACGTGGTTATTTAACTGTAAGGACCCCGGTAGCAGATTGGTTCGTTGGCGTCTCAAATTATCGGAATACGATTACGAAATCGTTTACAAACCAGGCAAGCAAAATTCAAATGCTGATGCATTGAGTAGAATACAACCCACACATTTAGAAAATTCAATTTTGGACGACTCTTATTTCATATTCAAAAAACATGGGAATCAACAAATACCTGACGTCAGTGAGGTTAATGAAGTTTTTGTTTGAAATCTCAGAAAATTATAGTCTTGTTTATTGCGTCAGTAAAGATCTTAAATGCGACAAAAGAATAGCCAAGGAATTTAAAATTAGGTTTAATAATATCGATATTTTAAAATCACAAAACCCAGAACTTTTTAAAATACTAAGTTTCAAAATTGCTGAGCGTGAAATAATTTATATAGTCACTAAAATTAATTATTTTGATAAGCCAACCTATAGTAATGTTTTCACAACATTAGTCAATCTAAGAGAATTCTGCATAACCAATGGAATTTAGAAATTAGCTATGCCTAAAATATCTTGCGGTCTAGATGAATTAAATTGGCTGGAAATAAAAAACATGATTCATTTCATTTTTAGGAAAAGTAATATAGAAATCAAATTGTGTGTTCGTGATAGTAATAACTTATTAATTGTTAAGAGTAATAATCCTGAACCGTTAATAAATATTAATATAATTCGAAAGGATGACGTGTTTGATAATTTCATAAGATACCATTACGAAATATTACAATTCCTCGAATAGAATCCTTGCCCTCCGATAGTTTCAGTTACTTCCCTAATGTTCTAGTATATTCTAAGGATCTAGATAGTTCAAATTTATTATCGGAATCTCTAAAGGACACTTATGATTTTTCAAACGTTCCAGAACCCGATGATCTATACTCAATTATGAAACTTACTAATACTAACAAAACCACTTATATTTGTATCTGCAAACAATTCCACTTCGATAAACTAGAATATAGAGATATTTTTTATAGTTTAAGGAACCTTAGAACTGAATTAACTCGTAATTCAAATATCAAATCGATTTTTATTCATGATGTAACTATCGCTCACAAAAATATAAAAAAGGCGATGTTTTCTGAATTAATACATTATATATTCATTCTGGATTCATTAGAACGTATAAAAGGCTAAAGGAATTCTATAAGTGGGATTCCATGAAAAAGGACATCAAAAACTATATAAAAAAATGTCCATCATGTCAAATCAACAAAACCAATTTTAAACCTTCTAAAGCACCCATGGAGATAACTTCAACAGCTAACCAACCGTTCGAAAAACTAGCAATCGATATTGTAGGTCCATTACCCCAAACTGAAAATAATAACAGATTTCTTTTAACAATGCAGGACGATTTGACAAAATTTTCTTATGCTATTCCCATACCAAATCATGAATCACAAACTATTGCCCACGAATTAGCTAAATTCATTACTCTATTTGGGATACCGAAAACGATCCTGTCTGATCAAGGTAGTGACTTTACATCTAACTTAATTAAAAATTTAATGAAATTATTCCAAACTAAACATATTTTATCTTCCCCCTATCACCCCCAGAGCAATGAAGCGTTAGAAAGATCACACCTAACACTAAAAGATTATTTAAAGCACTATATTAACGATAAACAGTCGAACTGAGATGAATTATACCCTTCGCGATGTTTGCTTATAACACCCATATTTATAAATCAACTGGGTTTTCCCCACATGAAGTTCTATTAGGTAGTAAGCCATTTCTACCAAATACTATCAGTCAAGAGACATCCATCAATTATAACTACGATGACTATGTGATAAATGTAAAACAAAAATTAAATACCTGTCATAAAATAGCAAAAGAAAATTTACTTAAATCCAAGCAACAGTCAAAAAAATATTACGACCATAAAATTAAACTGCACGAATACAAAGTCAATGACTTAGTTTATGTAGTAAATAAAGCAACTACCCCCGGTCTGAACAAAAAATTAAGTCCAAATTTTCTAGGTCCATATAAGATAACCAAAATATTTCCTAATCGTACCGTCCAAATACAAAAAGGCAGTAAATTAATAACGTATCACATTAATATATTGAAACCTTCTGTTTCAGGTTAACCTCCCAGGAAGAGAAAAAATGTCATCAACATTCCTTCTATTCCATTTCCTTATTTCAATCCTTAACTTTATGATAGTAATTGGTAATACACAAAATTACCAGATTGAATATTTGAATAAAAATTCTGGTCTGTACTATAGCCATATAGGAAACGCCACTATATCAAGATCAAAATATACACTACTATCTCATTTTAATTTGTCAGTCATTCACGAAAAATATGAACAATTATCAAAATATCTCATAAAATCGCAAAATCTATGTACTCATCGTGGTACTTCAAGCTCTTATAATCATGTTACATTTTACTGCCACAACTCAATAAGTATGCTGGAATCACGCATTAATGAACTTAAGAATAAAGCAGAAACGGTTAATCATCTAACTGGACACAATCTAGAAAATACTAACCGGTTCAAACGAAAGATTTTTGACGGAATTTCATACGGAATCAATTGGCTCTTCGGCATACCCAATGCTGACGATGATAGATTCTACGAAGAATCCATCAAATCCTTGATGCACGACAATCGAGAAGTATAGGTTTTAATGAAACAACAAATCAGTATTATCTCAAATACTATTTCTAACTTTAATACATCTATGTATGCTCTAAAAGTAAAGGAAGATAAGCTTAACACCAATATAGAATTGTTTAATAAATTTTCCGACCAAACCACAAATAATATAAATGAAATTCGATTACAACAGATCATTTTAGAACAAGTTACTCTTTTAACACAAATGACCTCAAATCTTGAACATTACTACACCTTATTAATAAATTCAATTACATTAGTCAAGCATAATATTTTGCACCATCAAATAATTTCACCTTTAACTTTACTAAAAGAATTATCACGCATTATCTTGAAAGAAGGACAACAATTGCCTATCCCTCTAACGTATTCGACAATTCATAAATACTTTGAAATAAGTAACTTAGATGTTATATACATTAATCAAATAGTAATTTTTGCAATTAAGATACCTATCGTAGATGATGTACAGTAAAATATCTATAGAATTTTACCACTCCCCATGTCTCACAACTTCACCCAAATATATTCTTACATTGATCCTTCCTCTCCTTATTTATTAATGAGTACAACGAAGATGCACTATTCACAACTGCAGGATCTCAATAAATGCACAAAGACGTTGCCCGAATATTACATATGTTATAAGTACTACTCGATCAAACAAGGACCCTATCCACGCAAGGATGGAAATATGGCAACCTTTGGAAGACAACAGTTGGATTTTTATCTTATCAGAAGCAATAAAATTAACAGTCAACTGTCCTGCATCTGAAATCGTGGATATTACGATTGAGAATACCGGCATATTAAAACTAAAAAATGGATGCAAGGGATTCACATCAACCAATGTTTTGGAAGCAACTAGCGAAGTAACAGCAAATTATTATCACCAACTACCCAAGTTCGATATAGTTGAAGATGTCTGCTGTAACACCAAGAAGGAGAATCTTTCCATTAAAGCAATACATTTGCAACCAGTGCAGTTCACTAATGTCAAACTAGATGAATTACGAGTAGCCCAACATAAGTTAACCCAGCTTGATGAAATGCTACACAATCAGTTAAAACAAAAAATCCCAAGTTATGAAATACATTGGTATTCCGTTTTCTTTTCAATTTTGGGATCGTTAGTAGGACTTCTAGTGATATACAAGATTTTTAAGGTATTTGGATGCCTAAATTGATTAGAAAATTACTGTGTTGTAATACTAAAAATCTAGACTCATCAATTCCATGTTGCGCAAAAATATTTAATACTAACATTACTACAAGTGCTCCGTTGACGAGACATCATCTTTCACAAATAATGACATCAGAAGATTTGGAACTTGACGAACGTACTGAGTTAAAAGCGCAAGTGTCAATAGTGAATGATCCAGTGGAACATCAACCACATGTGCGTAGATCAGTGTCGCGTGCACCTTCTATTAATATGAATTAGCCATATATTCGATTAATACTAATAATAGCAATAACCTCTCACTTATTTTTATTTTTTTTTATTTAATTATCCTCTAATATAAATCAATCTTATGGAGAGAGATGTTAGATACAACCTTTTTTATTATAATCATACTTTAAGGTGATTCTTAATTATAGCTTGTTAATCGTTAGATTTTATTATAAAATTGTAAGCAACGTTATTCATATCTCATTTTCTTTGTTTACCATAATTCAGAAATAACTACTATCATTAGTTACATATTAGTAACTCATTAAACTAAACTTTCCCTTCAAAAATATATTAAATTAAATGCTACATTGGACGTAAATATTTAAGTTCAAAGTGAATCATGTTGTTGTCGTTAATTTTCCTTTGGAACATTTTATTTTAATGAGTAATTGATAGTAAGTTTCCTTATGGAACGCAGTTTGTTATTCAGACAGTACAAGAAGTAGATTCATCGAAGAAACATCATACTATATAACTAAGTACGAAATTAATTATAGTTAAAAAAGACAACGTGTAACAATTTTAGTATTAATAAACATTGTCACAATTTCCAATAATTAAATAAACATTTAACATCATCAGTGCCTTGTTTCCTTTTCTGGAAGAACACAACATTAATTTTCTTTGTGGAAAATTTATTAACAAACTGTGCTTTGACACACAACAAACTATGGTAATTAAAAAGGGTAGTACAAGTTGTGTATATCGACTTTGTATTTTCTAAGTTAAACCTGATCGTGACCAAGTTTGGTATCATTAGATTCACAAGTTCTACAAAATGCAATAGATAATTTTCTTGAAAAAAATGTAAGGTTATGGTAATTTTGAAACTTTCAAGTTTTTTGTGTTTTCGTAAAATTTCATTTTTTTGGTCAAATCATATAAAAGGACAGTCATTTTTTTAATAAATTCTCTTCGTTTTTCATCATTCAAAGGCAGCACACATCTTGTTGAGCTTAAAAAATGTAAGGTTATGTTTAGGAATTTAAACAAATGCCACATATTGGAGGTTAGAATGATTTTTGAGAAACTTAAACGAGTTTTTAAATAAATTTTTGATTGATTTTTTTAACAAGTAAAATTTATAAAAATCTTATTTAATAATAGATTGGATTTTAATAAAAATATTTTACTTACCATTGATTTATAAAAATTATCTGGATTCTTGGAATTCCGATTTGTAAAACCTCTTTTATATGGATTTAATTATACTTGGATCAATGATACATGTGTGTTGATTTCGATATCAGACATTAATGAAACCAAGCAGCTGATATATGAGAATTTGGAAAACAAAGTTGGTAATTGTGCGGGGCCATTTTTTAAATTACATGGATATTTTAATGGATTTAAATTATTACAACTTTAATACATACATACATAATCCATTCCCCTTTTACCGCATTTTGTAGTGTCGGGGCTCCACACAAACTTTTATGGGAGTGCAACGGAGGTAATGGAGCTATTGTATCAAGTACATTACGCTCCCCCATACTTTATCACTCATACAACTTGCATACCTTATTCTAAGGAGGTCAAACACGATCGTACTAAATTTTTTAAAATTCAGTGGCAACCGAGGTTTGAACCCCTGTCCCTCTGAACGAGAGGTAGGATCTTCTACCACTCGACCACGGAGGGCCTTACAACTTTAATAATTAAAATAAAAACATGAGTTTCTCATATTAGTTATTTTTTTATTAGTTTAAGAAATATATGATAAAAAGAAATAAACAAAAATTATAATCCTTAAAAATATTATTTTAGAGTTTATTATATTTGAAATAAATGTTTTTTTTTTAAATTATTAATCTCCAAATAAAGGAAACTAAACTGTTTTGGGAATAATTAAATTAAACTAGAGAATTAAAAAGTCAGAATTTTGTATTGAGGTTTTTTATTTGCAAATTAAATTAAAAAGTTTATACATAGTAAGAGAAATCTCAGTCTTTTTAATTTGTGTAAAAGAAAGTTCATTCTTCTGGTAACACTTAAATTTCTTTTTGTCGTTTCATTACTTTGTGTTAATAAAAATATAAAATTAGGTTATTATTATTTTAGAGATTTATTTGTGTGCCTATGTGTTTTTCTATTATTTTTTCCATATTTAATAAGAATTTAGAAAACCTTTAAAGCGACCGGTCTGAGAGAGTCTCAGTTATGTGAAAAGTAAAGCTTTTCATTACTGCAATACAGTTAGTGGGAGCATTACTTTATTTAAAGATAAAGAGACGTATTCGTATCTTAATTTTAAATTAATAGCATATTTAATTACTATGGTGACCAATTCTAATCTTTTCTCACCTATTAGAATTCGATAAAGCGATCTCTATTCTTGTTGACCTTAAACACAACTTTAGTTACAGACACTTTTAATCAAGGCATTATTCGTATTACAACACGACCCAATGAAATTATATTTATTTATTTATACACCTATTACAGTACGAAAGATAATTTTAAAGTAACAGTAACTGTAGACAAAATATGTCTACAAAATCAAACTTTTCGGTCTTCTTTTGGAATCTATACCATTTTCGTTTGATTTACTAATTATGAATGAATCAGCCTGTTTAATAACTTGTTTGAAAAAGTAAGGTTGGAACGTACCCTTACTTTTTCAAGTGCTACCAGCCAGTAATAAAGGGTAGCTTTCGATTCTATGGAAGGTTTGTTCTTAAATAAAAGCATGTTTTAGACATGTTTCATACGATTTTGCAATGAGCCCTACACAATAATATAACTGTTAAGTCAATGAGTTGCAGTTCTGCAATTAAAATCCTCTGTTCACCTCGACGTCACCTTTACAAATGCGAAATATAGTCAATACGACTACTAAACCAATATGGTCTGTTACTTGAAATACAAACATTTTCAAAGTGGGTAACTTAACAAAGTATGTGGTATTGCTAAGATCGCTGACTTATAATTTCTTATTTCAGGAGGAGGTCCATAGATGATGTAGGTGCAGGCCATTACCTAGAGTTCCTCTATAATAATATTAAATAATAAGAATAAGAGTTGGGACATGTTTGTTTGTTTGTTTGTTTTTGGGCGAGGAATCAGGATGGCGGAGCATCCTTCGTACCTCAAGGCACTGATTGCTATGAACATTTGGCCAACCCTACTATAATTTAGCCGAATCTGGGGGAATTCCACCCCCCAGTAGGGATCTTTATCGTGCCAAACATCGCATTGACACGGGACCTACAGTTTTACTTCCTATCCTAGAAGAAGGCATGTTTTTAATTTTTCTCCGCTATGAAAAATTACCAGCTCGGCAGGGGATCGAACCTGCGATCTTTGGATTATGAAGCAAACATGCAAACCACTAATCCACCGAGACTGGCAGTTGGAACATGTACGATTCTGGATTTTAATTGGCTGGACCCAATGTCAAGGAGTACATGATCTTAATAGTCTGACACCTTGTTTTTTAGAGTGTATAACAAAATTTACATTACTTTAAATCCTAATACACATTTTTCTTTATAGTATTAAATTATCTTAATAATAATATGTACTTTTTTATTAGTAAATAAATATTAACAGTATTATAATAATGTTGAATCAAAGGATTTATTGACATCGATCTACATATTTTGTCAAGAAACAATTTGTCAAATCAAACAACTGAAAGTTGATAGGTGAAAATATTTCACGAGAAATCAAGTCGTTCTTGACATTGGATCCACATGTCCTAACTCTTATCTTATATAACCTCTCTTATATAATCTCTTATATAATATCTTATATAATAAAAATATTTGTTCTAGGATAAATACTTTTTGAGATATTTATATTTCTTTAAAGACGTGCAAGCAGTTTTGATGACGTTTTCAGTTTGAATATTTCCAAAGTTCTGCTTAATCTAGCAAAATGATGAATGAAAGATATTTTCATTAGTTGATTACTACCTCATAAATGATTTTCATTGAAATCCGTGAGATCGACCCATTTTAGTGATCGATTTCGCATGGAATGACCCGTAGGTGAAAGGTAGTACTTCCCTCTAGTAAGTAGTAGTTCACGTGGACCAAGAAAAGAAATTCTGGGGTGTTCTTTAACAAAATGTAGGGATACGAAAATGAATAAGTCCTTTATATTTCTACCATTGGTTATTTTTAATTCACGCTTACTAATGTTTGGTCTTGCCGGTTCGTTATATTAACCTATATTGTAATATGATATTTTTCTGTAAAGCATGTGAAACGTTCTGATTTTATACATAACTTTTAAGAGTCGTAAATGCTTAATGATGCTGAACATCTGCCATGTAATGGCAAGACGATTATTAAAAGAAAGGGAAGTTTTAGTTATTAGTTAACACTGGTCGAATTCGGTCCATGTATTGATACATTTTTATATTAAACATTAAAGATTGGATTATCGGCTTTTGATTTACCTGGCTAATTATCTTACAATAATCAGGAGTGGGATTAAAACCTATCTTCTTGTGTGGTTAATATATTTTTTTGTTTGTTTTCGTTAAAAACAAACTCATTAATGAGTCTATTTTGTTGGTAATTAACGAATAGTGAGTGTTATTTCGTTTATAATTATTAGCGAGTGTTCAAGTGAATATGGGTAAAAGCAAACGATCGCGCAAACTAGTAGAAAGCACCGTTCATGCAGATGCCAGTCAGATGCCGTCAGATGGTAGTAATCTGAAAAAGGCATTTTAAACATGGAAGAAAGAAGTTACTTCGCTACGCAACGACGATGATTCTATAGGTATTATGCAGTGGATAGCAGCTCGGCTACGTGGCAATGCTATCAGACAGTGGTACGACGAACAGGCAAAGTATGACAGTTATTGGAACGAAATAAAGCACAACATGGTTAAACAATTTCGTAAGTCCATTCAATTGTCTAAGTTACTCCGATATGCTGCTAATTATGAAACTAGCCCTGGTCAAACATTGGGCGATTATTGTTTTTAAAAATTATCTAAGTTAAGAGCCTTAGAATTGCAAATTTCAGGCGAGTGTCTTATAGACGCTGTAATTGGTGGCATAACGGACGAGAATATTGCACGAACAGTAAGATCTGCACGTCATACGGACGTTAATACGCTATATGCATATTTAAACACGATGGGTAGTATGCCAAATAAAAATAAATCTGATCATAAGTCCTCAACACCTAGATTTCATATTTCTAACAATCATAACAAACCAAAGCAAAATTACACACCTACTAAGTTTGAACCAGATACAAAGCAAACTAAAATCCGACCTCCTAACTGTTATAATTGTGGGTTAACTGAACATTTTGCGCGAAATTGTAAAAAGCCACTACTGGAGTGTCGTAAATGTAAACAATTAGGACATTCGCAAGACAAGTGTCCTTTTGCAAACAGATACACTAAAACGGAAGTTAATATTGTAAGCAATAAACAAATCATTTCAAATATGTATATGAAAAACGCATTTGTAAATGGTCATAAAAGAAAATGTTTAGAAGATACAGGGTGTTTTACAACATTGATTAAGATGTCCTACGCCAAAAAAGTTGGAAATATTATTGAGGAGCTACAAGATGTAACGTTAAAGAGTTTTATGGGGTCTACTATTGTATGCAATAAAAGTATTAAACTTTCAATACGTGTTATGGAAGCTATAGCCGATGTACATGCATTTGTAGTGCTGGATGAATATTTATCGTACGATCTTATAGTAGGTAGGGATTATCTCGAGCAAGAGCACATAATAATGATAAAACATACTAATTTTGTTACGTTAAGAATGTTATCGAATGTGTCTGCATCATTTGTTGGCATAAACGTTGTGGACCATTATAACAAAGAGATAATTCAATGTAAAAATATCGACATTGGAAACATTAATACTACTTATAAGGATTTGTGTGTAAAGATACTTAATGAATTTTCAGATCGAATTTCTTCATCCTTAAAAACTTTAGGGAAAACAAATACTGTCGCCATGGAGATAAGGTGTACAATTGAGGAACCAATAGTTTACCATTCTTATCGTATACCCGAAACTGAAAAGAAAGTTTTGAGAGACATAATATTGGACCTTTTAGAAAATAATATTATTAGAGAGTCACAGTCACCCTATGCTAGTCCGGTGATTTTAGTCAAGAAAAAGACAAACGACTACAGAATGTGTGTTGATTTCAGAAAGCTTAACGCTATTACTTTTAAAAATAGATATCCGCTTCCATTAATTGAAGATCAAATTGACCGTTTAGGAGGTAACTAATATTTTATTGCACTAGACCTTGCATTTAGATATTATAGATACCATGACAGAAACTTCAATACAAAAAACTGCTTTTGTAACGCCAGACGGGAATTATGAGTTCTTGGGAATGCCATTTGGACTGGCCAATGCTCCTTCAGTATTTCACTATTTAATAGATAAAGTCTTTGGTAATCTCAGAAACTCTGTTGTTTTTCCATACATGGATGATATTATCATCCCAAGTAAGACAGTCGAAGAGGGACTAGAAAGACTTCGTTTAGTATTACAAAAATTTCGTGAACGTAACCTTACACTGCAGTTAAGCAAATGCTCATTGAACACGTATCTTATCTGGGTCGTGAAATAAGTATTGATAGAGTTAGGTCGGGTAAAAAGAAAGTGGATGCTCTATTACAGATGCCAGAGCCAAGAACTGTAAACCAAGTTCGACAATTCTTAGGCTTGTCTGGTTACTTTCCTAGATTTGTACAAATTATGCATCTATGGTAGAACCACTAACTCGTTTGACTAAGAAAAGTGCTACTTGGATTTAGACTGCTATAAAACAAAGGGCATATGTTCGAATACAAGAATCGCTCACTAATGAACCGACTTTATCAATAGATGTTGAGCAATATTAATACAATTTGATGAAAACCAAAACCAACACGTAGTCTCTTATTTAACGACAAACGATACTATAATTCATACGAATTTGAAACGATGGCAGTGGTAATAACACTAACGTATTTTCGAGTTTATTTATATGGTATAGCATTTCATTTGGTGACGGATTGCACATTTTCAAAGAATGACCTTTACCCACAGACGGGCGATGGTGGTGTGAAATATTAGACTTTCCTTTTGGCATTGAGTATATAAACGAAGCAATATGGTACATAATACAAATTCAATAACAAACTTTATCACAAAAAAATAGATAATGGAAAAATAGCTTACGTAGTTCCAAAAATGGCGAGAATGAAAAACTGTAGATTCCGCCATAATAACGCTAGGTGTTGAGAAAACTTTAAAAAGTAGTTCAAAAGTAATGTAAACTCCATCCAATAGAAAAAGTGGCAATACCCTTTATTCACACCATGCTCGTACTTATCGACTATGTTGGTCTATTTGAATATAGTAGAAAGAAGAATAAGTTTTTATTAGTAATCGATGATTTCACAAACTTTTGTATTTTAGAGCCTGTTTACAGAAGTTGATTTATTTAATGAATTTGATTTATTTATTTGAAGTGTCTAATACAATTATTAGCAACCAAGGAACAGCCAGACAAGAAATTACGAAATATGCTGAAGGTGAGTTGATTCTGCTTGCGAGACAGCAATTGGTTTCAGCTAAACGTCTTTGCCAAAGTACGCGGGATTGTTTCCAATCTCCAAAGTTCTTAACGATCGATTCGAAGTTGAAGACTTACGAGAAGGTTCTAGACGTGTCAGTCGAATGGTGTTTGCGTCAGATGATATAAAGTGGGCCATGTTTCAAGATAAAATGTAAGTTAGATTTATTATATCTTGCCATGTCTACGAGATCGACGGATCTCTCACCACATTTACGAGAGTGACGGATCTCTCATCACATTTACGAGATCGACGAATCTCAAGAGATCAACGGATCTTTCATCTCGTTTACGAGATTAACGTATCTCCCATCACGTTTACGAAATCAATGGATCTTCCGTCACGTTTATGAGATCAATGGATCTCTCATGACGTTTACAAGCCCAACGGATTTGAAGAGATCAATGGAGCCCTCGTCATGTTTACGAGAAATCGACAAATCTCACCATGACGTTAACGATATCGTCAGATCTCTAACTCAGGTTTACGAGATCAATGGATCTCTTGCGATACAATGACGAACATGTTAATTCTCGCTTTGTTGCAGGTTCTTGCAGGTCCCATGTTTATGAGATCAACGGATCTCAAGAGATCGAAGGATCTCTCATCACGTGTATGAAATCCTTCGATCTCAAGAGATCGAAGGATCTCTCATCATGTTTATGAGATCAACGGATCTCAAGAGATCGAAGGATCTCTCATCACGTTTATGAGATCAACGGATCTCAAGAGATCGACGGATCTCTCAACAAGTTAACGAGATCAACGGATCTCTACCTCAAGGTTACGAGATCAACGAATCACTTGTTATATCATGATGAACAATGATTGTTAATACTGGTTTTGTTGCAGGTCTGTGCTACCTGAGGACAGGTCGCTTGTTCAAGATGGTCGAATGTAGGTATACGAAAATGAATAAGTCCTTTATATTTCTACCATTGGTTATTTTTAATTCACGCTTACTAATGTTTGGTCTTGCCGGTTCGTTATATGAACCTATATTGTAATATGACACTTTTCTGTAAAACATGTAAAACGTTCTGATTTTATACATAACTTTTAAGGGTCGTAAATGCTTAATGATGCTGAACGTCTGCCATGTAACGGCAAGACGATTATTAAAAGAAAGGGAAGTTTTAGTTATTAGTTAACACTGGTCGAATTCGGTCCATGTATTGATACATTTTTATATTAAACATTAAAGATTGGATTATCGGCTTTTGATTTACCTGGCTAATTATCTTACAAAAAATAGAAGTAGACGAACGTGAACGTTGATGATCTTCATGATCTAAAAAATCAGAGTCGCGACTAGTCATAAAAACATACATTGGCAGCAGTGCTGCTAATTAAAATACGTTGTGAACATCCTGTTCATTATTTTACCAAATCTTTATTGAAAATTCCATCTTAAAGTAGATTTCTAGAACACGTAGGTTCGGGGATTCTTTCATACCATGGACTTGCAGCTGAAACTTAGTTACTTTATTTTAGTTTTAGTTAGCTTCAGTTTCAGATTTTTTGTGTTTCACGATAAATACTTCAATTCATCTCATTATAAGAATTAAATAATCAAAAGTGAAGTTTTTTTATTGCAATATTAATAATACTATTAAATATCCCATTTTATTTGCTGTTTAACTATTAAACCATATAATTAGTTTTAGATTGAAACAGCAAATGCGAAGTTAGAACATTGTCAATATCAGTTTAAGTAAATGGTTTCAAATAAAAATCAGGTATCATCAATATCTTCATAAAATAAAAAGTAGATGATCGGATCAAAAGTACAGTATGCATACAAAAGCATTCCTTTAAAATGTAAATTGGCTTTTCCATTTTCCAACCTCAACTAGAATTTCCCATATCTTTATCTGATCCCTGAAGGTGATTCTGAAAATGTAGGTTCCTAACAAATAAAAATTTTAATTTTCTATCCTATTTAGCCTAACGAGAAAACTTATGAAATTTAGGCAGTAATACGGGTAAGTAATGCACACTTTAAAAAATTTAACGTCCTTTTTCTCGTAATTTATGAGATCATTTTCCGATTTACGCTTTTTTCCCATATAAAGTTCAGTTTCTGTAAAGTTTAAATTATAATTTTTCAACAGAATCCTCCTTATGATATATAATCGTATTTTACATAATCTGTCTGGCATTTTTTTAAAAATATTTCAGTAGGTAATATTTTAATAAAGAGCATTCAAGGCAGCAATAAATATCTTTTATGAATAAGATGTTAGTTTTTGTTACATAATATTAAGGTATATTTTCAGAAAAATCTGTTCATATAAAAAACTTTATAAAAAGCAAACTGAATATGTCTGTATTCTTCTTTCTAATGTGACTCAGAGAAAAATATATTGCAAATTAAATAATTAAATATATCTTCTACTTTTTGTGATCATCTCTAGCTTAAGCTCTTTCAGCATGAATTTCAATAATAATAATTAATTGTGTTGTATTACGCTTCTTTTATATAAAATCAGGGTTTATTACTAGGTTATCTTTTTTAAGACATCATTATCATCATTAATATTCATCCATTTCATGCTCACGTACGAAAATTTCATGAAGTGAAAGTTTTTCTTCTGGAGTATGTAAAGGTCTTTTGCAGTACGCTCTAATTATTTCTAATGATTTCTGCTTTGTCTCGTGGGCATTGGGCATTAGATATACCTTTTTACTTCCATTTAGTTCTTCCTACATCTCTTTTTCCAGATTGTTTTAATTTTTTACATTTATTGAGCTAGTGTTATAAAACTTTTATTGCACGCTAATGTCAACAAGAGATGTACGATATTAATGATTTATAGTCCAGTCAATTTAGAACAAATTTTCATAAATAGCGGAAAATTGAGGTAAGTCCGTGGATTTCTGCATAGGGCTTCGATGTGGGCTGTTAAATAACCCCCTAAAAGTCAACACCTGTAGTGATCTCGAAGAGATAATGAGGGTAAATTACGCCCCCTAACGGTTTTTGTCGTTTTCTAGAAAACTATTAGGTTTATCGAGATGAAGGAGGTTAGGTAAAATAAAGCTTATTTAAATCCCTATCAAGAATGCCCAAATAATTTCATGGAATTTTCAATTTTTATTTTTTTTCTGTGGTAATAAATGAAATTATCCATTTAAATGTTTAAACAGAAATTTATTTGTGTATTTATTTGTGTCTGGTCCATTAACAACGTTTTACAGATATAATTTAAATAGTTTCCTAATTAATTAGCGACCCGCCGCCTGATTTCGTCTCATGCATTTCTGGAACTTGTTTTCCAGTTTAGAAATTATAGCCGGAGAATTTCTTTATAAAGGTAAATGATATTTAGTTGTGTATATTTTCAGACTGTTTTGGTTGTATTTGTGAATCTCTACATTAATAAATTTTATTTTTGCAATTTATAACCTTTCATCTTTCATTAAGTGTTGGAAGGTTTATTATTCACTACAATTAATTTCTTTTTTCTTATTGGCCATCATCTATATCACAAAAATATATAGACGCAAATTCCCTTCAGCGACACTTTACATACTTATGTGGAAATCAAAATACTTATTTTAATCTAAACAGCTGATATATATATAGTATCCCATACTATTTTAATTAGCTCTTAAGTGCACGTGCCGAACCTTTAAGCCTAGCATGTTTTATTTGATAATCCTATATTGAAATATTAATTCAAAAAGTTAGGTTATGTTTGAATGATGAAGCATGTTAAAACGTTAACTTCTTATTTTCTTATGTGTTATTTATAATATTACCAATCAATGCAAAGTGTTTAACATGACTAAATTAGGGCATGTTTCGCATACATTTATTTTGTTATTTTATTGGTAATTTGTGTATAATAATTTTTAGTTCCTAATTAAAATCGTAAGCTTTGTAATTATAACCAAATCTAGCCTAATCATATAATCACAAAAGATATACAATTCTATGTTCTCCAATAATTAATCAGCGTTCTGAAGACTCACTTATGTCCTGAAACTTACAATAACGCTAACTCAAGGTTAATAAGACTACCATTTCAATTGAAAATTGCAAAATATGTACACTTGAAATTTAAAAAAGAACAGCTTTTTATTAATAAACGTTATAAAAATGAATTATGAAAATTATGATATCTTTTTTAAATATTCGTTCATAAAATTCCTTTTATGACACGATTTGATTATGGTACATAATTAAATTTTTTAAACGCAAAAAATTATGTAGTCAGTTTTTATATTCAACGTTTGAACCATCTTTGGTATAGCCGAGCCGCTCAAACTAAAGAAATAATATTCAAAAAGCCGTAGGCGCGCAATATTAACATAATGTCATTTAACATGAACGTCTTTTGATACATTTTCCTTTGTGGCATATCAAAATATAGCACATTTTGTAAAAATGCGGCCTTTTCTGTATGTTAAAGTGCATTTCCAGTTCGATTAATAGAAAGGAGGTCGCCCACAGAGTGTTATATTTACCTGGAATGATTTAGCTACATACATTTTCTTTTTCAGATCTGAATTATTTTGCATTCTAAAAAAAATTGAACGTGATTTCCAGAGCAAGAGAATTTCTCTTTTTAAGATTTTGCTATATTCAGCACCTGCCTATTTAACTATGTATCATCATGCTTTCACATACTTAAAATTCATGTCAACGAATATTTTACTAAACTTAATAATAATAATAATAAAAATAACTTTAAAAATACCAATAAAAAAGTAAAGACGATATATATGGAGATGTACAAGGAAAACCGAACACAAATTACAGTATTAGGTTTATTAGATCGATATTGACTGTCCAAAGGTAGGCAGATACAGCGTCAGTTTTCGTTAATAATATATACGTTGAGATTTCAATTTGGGTTAACTCTAGCCTTCCAGTTAATTTTAACTTGTGGCAAATAAACTGTTAACTTTAAAACATTAATCATCTAATCGACTAGTTAAATAATGTCTTAATTAGTAACTTCTGCTTTTAAGAATAATTAATCGAAAAGTTTGCATTACTTTAAAATTTGCAGAGAAATTTATAGGGTCAGTAAGCCAGTAATTGACCATCACCCAGTAGTTGACCAAATTTCATTTTAAAAGAAAAAAATAAGATACCTGTACATCTTTATGAATATTTTATGTTTCACAAGCGATTATTGCACCTTTAATTACTATATGGTGCCACATTGCTGCATTATCTTGGTCAAATGGTTGTCTAAATACATGTGGAATTTGTATTCGTTTATTTGACAGCTAAATTTGTGCTTTTACAGTGAGCATGGCAAGTAAACAACTCTATTGAAATCTGCAATCATCCGGGATTTTAATGAAAATCGTTATATGATACATATTGTGCAAGTAATAGAAAGGTCGAACTAATAAATTTTTGTTATATATATTTTTTTAATTGACACTTTTTTTGCAAAAAATGTGGTGGTCAATTACAGAATTCGAAATCTTATCAGTTTTCCAGTAGTTGACCAACCACTAGTTTTATGCAAAATAAAGAATTTTGTTTTTTTGTCACCCCTACAAGATTAGTAAGTTACTCTTGTTCCTGTTTTTCTTAATAAAATTTCAAATAAATAGCTGTTTCCAGTATTTGTTCGTACAAAACTACTGCTCAACCACTGGCTTCGTAAAGTGGTCAACTACTGGTAATTTTTCTTTCTATTTTTGTTTTTAGCAAAATGTCATCAAAAATAATATACATATATTTTGATATTTTTTTAAGAATGTTCGTTTTCCTTTATGCAATACATACTATGTGCCTCTATAACAATATATAAAAAAATAATAAAAAACTGATATTTTATTCGTTATATTATAACACTGGTCAATTACTGGGAAAAATTTGGTCAAACACTGGGTTGTTTGTGGTTAACTACTGGAAAATTCTAACTTTTTTACTCTTATATTTTTTTTCTATGAAACAAAATTTGTGTATTATTAATATTTAGAGTCTTAGACTATAACTGCACTTTATACCATTTTTTATTTTGTTTAAAAAAAATATATTACATAAATTTATATTTCTGAAAAAAAGTGGTTAATTACTGGCATATTGACCCTACCTGTAATCAGTTCAGTATCGCTTAATCGTTTAATAAAAGTAATATTACTTTGTCACATATTTTGCAGGGACTAATGGAATAGTATAAAAAAGTTTAGCAATTCTCACATACTAGGTCAGGATGAACTGATTTAATTCACATGAAAACATGTACATAACTCGTATTGGGATAATGCTCATTAAATTGATTTACTTCACGAAAATGCATAATAAAACACCTTGTGATGATGTGTTAATGGACCTCAGGAGCAACACCTCATTTGCACAGTTAAAAATAATATGCGAGTAAAATTCTTAACTTGTCCTCTAATCAAGAGCAAACAAAATAGAGTGAAAATTAAGAGTAAAATTCCTTCCAGCTTTCACTCTGACATTGATAAATTCTATTACTATCGAATGCAAAAGTTATGAGTTTTAATGCGCATAGCAAAAACACTAACCCTTTCAAATTAATTCAGACAAAAACAGTTAGATGGACAATTAATTTTGTTTAAAACAGTAAATTTTTTATAATTATATGATTTTAAGTTTTTGAATTTTTGCAATATTATTTTACAAGAAGTCCGGTTTGTTGGGATTTTTGACGTAAAGCGTGTCTTTAATAATTAATATTTCAATAACTACTTGACAGATTTGAATATAATTTTATATGCAAGTAGCTAATAGCTTCTCAAGTAATTATATGAAATAGAGGGTAATGTATTCTGGTCTTCTGGTGCCTTAATCACGATCTTTTTTAACGAAAGATAGTATTTTTTTATAAAACAACTACCTTAAGAAATTTTGAAAATATTCACGAATTAATTAAAAAATAATTCTTTAAAGAATTATTTATTAATTAATTCGTGAATATTTTTTAGATTTCTTGTTATGTTTGTTGTTTTATTAACAAAATACTATCTTTTGTAAAAAAAATTGATTAAGGCATCAGAACACTAGAATGCATTACCCTTTATTTTAAAGAATAACTTGAGAAATAATACAGATATATATATATATATATATATATATATATATATATATATATATATATATATATATATATATATATATATATACAGGGTCTTCATTAAGTTTGGAACCGGCTTAATATCTTCAAAACTATTAACTGGATTAAATTGAAATTTGGGGTGTGCATTTTATAAATTAATATCTATTGTACCTAATTTTTTCACCTGCTTTGCATCGTTACTTTACGAGATACACAGCCAACTTGATTTTTTTTAAATAGCAATGGGGGTCAAATTTGACATCATTTGAAAGCTTATTTTTTTCTGAGTACCATTATGTAATACACGTGTTGTATCATTTTGACAAAAATCGCCAAAAAAATTAAAATCAACGAAACATGTTTTATCCACAAAATTAAATTTATTACTTAAAATTTACTTTTACTTAAAATTACTTAAATATTTACTGTCAATGTGTAACTTTTGACATTTCTATGAATTTTGTAAGATCACTAGATATTTTAATTTTTAATTTATTCAACACTTTTGATTTTGTGGATAAAACATGTTTCGTTGATTTTAATTTTTTTGGCGATTTTTGTCAAAATGATACAACACGTGTATTACATAATGGTACTCAGAAAAAAATAAGCTTTCAAATGATGTCAAATTTGACCCCCATTGCTATTTAAAAAAAATCAAGTTGGCTGTGTATCTCGTAAAGTAACGATGCAAAGCAGGTGAAAAAATTAGGTACAATAGATATTAATTTATAAAATGCACACCCCAAATTTCAATTTAATCCAGTGAATAGTTTTGAAGATATTAAGCCGGTTCCAAACTTAATGAAGACTCTGTATATATATATATATATATATATATATATATATATATATATATATATATATATATATATATATATATATATATATACACACAGGGTGAATGAGACCACCCGTATCAGTATTTTTTTAAGAACGGTGAGTCGTAGAGAGTTGGGATAAAAAAATTTATTATAAAAGTCATACTAAAGAATCGAATGGTGATATTATTATTTCTCGAAAAAGTCAGCATCACGAGTAGTTTTGTCCACAATGTCCAGAACTCCAAAATTTTAAATGGCACCATAAGTCGAAAAACGTATTGTTGAAAAGATCGTTAAAAAAGAAGAAAATTTTGTAGGAAAAATTATTTTACTACTACCACCCCTTTTAAGTAATATTTGATTAAACTTATTACATTTGAAATTCGTTGTTAACAAACAAAATTGAAAAATCGGCTTTTAAAATCTAGCTACCGAATTAAACAATGTTACAAGTGTTCAAAATGTCTTCCATTTACTTCTAAACACTGTTGAGCTCTGCTAGTTACACTATCAGTGGCTCTAAGTATTTCTTCATTACTTAATGATAGGCAAGCATTCCGAATTCTCAGCTTCATATCATCTCTCGTTGTTGGTTTTTCTTTATAAACAATATCCTTGATCCGACCCCAAAAGAAAAAATCTAGATGCGTACAATCTGGTGATCTTGGCGGCCACACCACTGTACTTCCTCTGCCAATCCATCTATTAGGAAATAGTTGATTTATCATGTTCCTGGCAACTAAGAAAAAATGAGCTGGGCAGCAGTCTTGCTGAAACCACATTCTTGCTCGCATTCTAGATTTTAAAAGCCGACTTTTCAATTTAGTTTGTTAACAACGAATTTCAAATGTAATAACTTTAATCAAATATTACTTAAAAGGGGTGGTAGTAGTAAAATAATTTTTCCTACAAAACTTTCTTCTTTTTTAACGTTCTTTTCAACAATACGTTTTTCGACTTATGGTGCCATTTAAAATTTTGGAGTTCTGGACCTTGTGGACAAAACTACTCGTGATGCTGACTTTTTCGAGAAATAATAATATCACCATTCGATTCTTTAGTATGGCTTTTATAATAAATTTCTTTATCCCAACTCTCTACGACTCACCGTTCTTTAAAAAAAATACTGATACGGGTGGTCTCATTAATTAGCGAATATTCAAGAACCAAAAATCAGATAATTTTACAAATTTACTATTTTAAACAAAAATAAATTGTCTATCTAACTTCTTTTGTTTGAATTAATTTGAGCGGTTGGTTTTTTTGCTATGCAAATTCAAACTCAGGGCTAAGAACTTTTGCATTCGATAGTAGTCTATTTTTACAAATTATATTGTGACTACTCTACCTAGAGTAGATTCGAGTAGATAAGAGTAGGTTCATTTATGCGTATGTGGATCATACTAGTAAATAAATGTCTGTTACGTCAAATATTTTTTTGTAGTTTCTTGTGAATTTTATGGTTTCTTAATTTTGTGGTTTGGTGCGAGATGTTTTTAAAATTAAAGCATATTCAATTATTCACATCTTAAAATTGATCAAAATAGAAGACAATTTTACTTGAAACGTTAGTTAGCATAGGTATTTAAGGTGATGCTCTTATGATTTCCAAATATCCAGTGCTAATCTAAGCATCGTAGGTTTGATCCCCGGACAAGTTTCATTTTTCATTTTTCATAGCGAAAAAAAAATAAAAAAACATAGAAGCAACGTTTAACAAAGTAAAACCGTACGTTCCATGTCAATGCGATGTTTGGCACGCTGAAAGTCTCTACTGGCGGTAGAATTTCCAGAAATTCGAATAAATTATATTATAGCATATGATCATAGCAATCGATGCCATGATAGTACGAGAGATGTTCTGCCATTCCGATTGCTCGTTCAAAAACAAACAAAGAACTATTAACGGTTGTTCTTTCTTATATTAAAATTGACATTTTAGAGATTAGGTTTTTGTGCAGATTGCAGGTTGTGGTAGATGTTTGTGGATTAGGGTAGTAAGTCAAGATATACGATCTAGCATACTTAGCTTATTCAATATTTCAAAAGTTATCAAGTAAACAGCCTCTTTCTCTCTCTGCGCACGCATGTGTGTCCCTCAATAACCTAAATCACTTTAAAACTATATAATAATCTCACTTTGTTGTAATTTAAGTAAATAAATCTAGCTAGAAAAGATCATTAAAGGAAATGTGCTGTTTCTTGGAGACGTGGTAAAAATAATGTAGATACCTCGCTCGAAAGTATCTATCACGCTTTCGTGTAATATCCTCACTTGGCTCATATTCGTTCAAAATGTGGCATTTTTCGTTCTCGTTATGCAATATAAAAATAGTATGAACAAAAAGTAACTCCATCAAAGGTGCCTTTGGAGTTTGGAACGCATGTGTATTATAATACCAGAAGATTATATCAAATTAATAACAACTGTCACTGTCAAAGAACTTCGTATAATTTTCTTGTGTTATAATACACACGAGTTCGAAATTCCAAAGGCACCTTTGATGAAGTTACTTTTTGCTAATACTATATTATTACAAGTACTAGACTTTCTCATCCAATGTAATAAAAAGGTAGTGTAATTACACAGACTAAATGATGGCCTGAGTACAATAATGGGATAAACCACAATTTAACAAAATTGGGTAAACATAGTATTTCTTTGAATATAAAATTTAATTTCTGACGATGAATAAATCTCTGAGGGATAGTAAGTAGCCATCTATATATTTCTGTAGTTATGTTTAGAATTTTCAGGAAATATCTATACTAAATACCTCAAATTTATATAAATGTGTGTTAGCCTATCGCACCTAAATCTTCAATTTAAAATACTAGAGTGGTCGAGGAAAAACTTAAACTAACCTTTAGATTATCTACGAATGTAATAATGGCTTTTATGACTGCTTGGATAAGAACTCATTATGTGATTAATTTGAGTTCGGTAACGGATTCATTACATCTGAGTTATGTAATAAATTCATTATCTATCTCAAATTAATGACATAATGAGAAGTCGTAGATAAAATTCTGTAACATTATCGTGTGATTTCACGGCACTGTTTTACGACCTCGCCGTGAAAGTTTCACCCTCGTATAATGATGCCTTTATCTATCTAGTAAAATAAATAGCTATTATTAGACTGGTATTAAAAAGTATGCAAACTTTTTCAAGTACGAGTTAGTATTTATATTAGTACTAACCTCATATTTCATTGCGGTACAAGTATTGAATGCAAAACACAAAATTTACTGTTTCCGCAGTTGTTATCTAAAACGTTTTGTTATGACGAATTCATTACATAGCCTTTTGTAAGCGCTAAAAACATTGTATCTTTCTTTGTTTGCGTATCTTTCGAGAGCTACGCTTATTATAAGAAAAAAATATTAAAGGGAATTTTTTTGTCTGATCTATGTGGGCGTTTGATGTATGTCTTATTATAAAACACGAAAAAGACAAAATTATGTATAAATGCACACTGCCAGCCAAAGGTCTGAAAACGACGCTGTTACACTTTTATTTAGTTTAATGTACGTATGCCAAAACAACTGCGTAGTTTTTATTAGAATAATATGCCATTTTCACAACAGTAAATGAGAGTATAGCTTAAAAGTAATAATTATAATAAGTATTATAACAACTGCTCATTAATATACAAGCTGTTCCGTATCGTTATGTTCAAACTTTGGTAGTGTAAACTAGGTTCAATTCTGAGTGTAAAAAGCACAAAAGTGGTAGGTCTATTTTTATTTGTTTCGGGAATATAGAGCTATATTAGTTTTTGAAGGGATCCATGATTCAAGGAAAACCTTCCTTGAACCGCAACCTAGATCTTGCCCAATCAAACAAACAAACTGATTGGCACCTATTTGGAAGATGTAGCGTTAGTAATACGAAGGAACAAATGACGACTTCAAAATGGATGGTGTGCCACCACATTTTGGAACTGTCGATGTCGTCCGGAATTTCTTACATATCAATTACCCAAGGTGGACCGGTCGCATGGCCAGCTAGATCTCCAGATCACAATCCCTTGATTTTTATTTCTGGAGTTGCATGAAAGTTTGCGTTCAAGTATCAAACACCCGAGGAAAATTAATAGAGCTCATTCAGCAGGCTGCCCAAAAAATACGCGAAGACACTCTGCATCCATCGGCATGCGTGCTCAAGCTTGTAAATAGACAGGGGGGAGGGCATTTTGAAAAGTAATTAAGCATTAAATTTAATAGTTTTAAGAAAATTGTTGTATTTTAATGTTTCCATAAATTATGTAGAATGCTCTACACGTGTTTCGGTTTATTAGACCTCCTTCAAAGAACTGCCTGTAAGCTTCATTAAAATACAACAGCTTTCTTAAAACTAGTTTATACATATATATTATACAATGTTTCACAAGGAGCCTACCACGACTTCAATTTCACTCAGTAAATTTAAGTTAGTTACTCATTCATTAATTTTATTTGTTGCTTTTTAAAAACCGAATATTCTACTTTGTAAAATAATTTCATTAATTATAATAAGATGAGGAGGAAAATATTTTGTAAAATGAAAAAAGGAGTATAGGTATTAATGTAAATAAGTTTTAAGAAGTTGGGACTTTCTTAATAGGTATTGTAATTAAGTTTCTTATTAGTACTCGTCTAAGGGTGGCATTATATTTTTAACTGTGAATAAATTGAATAGGGTGAATAGACTTGAGTATTATTTTATTTTATGAATAATAGGCATACATTTATAGGTAATTTAAAAGTTATATTTCTATAATAATTAATCCCTCTTACTGTTGTAGTTTAGGTAACTAGATACAATACACACAAAAACTAAATATCTAACACTTCTAATAAAGGAGAATTACTAAGCACAGTTTGTTCATTTATTAAAGGTACTGTGCGTTTATGTCTGTATATTTCAAAAGCTTCTAAAATGTCTAATTTGTGTTGTTGTTGCAAAAATGTAAGAATTTTATTTTGAGGTGTCATTGGGTGGTTCTGTTCCAAAATGTGTTTGGCATAATTCGATTTTTCTGGGTGTTTAAGTCTATAAGAGCGTACGTGTTCTTTGTATCTTATTTCGAAATTTCTAAGTGTTTGGCAATATAAACCGAGTTACAAAAAGAACAATTCAAACGGTAAATGCCGGATTTCATGATATCTTGTGTTTTGTCTTTAGCATTGAATAAAAATGAAAAGGTGTTGGTGTTAGTTTTATAGGTTATTTTGTAACTGGTGGTTTTTCTTATGATAGTTGCAATTTGTTCTGATATCTTGCCATAGTATGGTATTGATGTAGTTTGTGTCTTGTATTTGAGTGTCAGTTGGAAATGTTCTTTTGATAGCTAACCTAGAATCTTTTTGTTGAATTAAAGTGTGAATCATGTTATGGTTATAATGGTTTGCATGTGCTAATTGTTTGATGATTGAAATTTCTTTATCAAAATGTGATCGTTTCATTGGAGTAGTTAAAGTTCGGTGTACTAAAGATCTATAAGCCGCTAGTTTATGCATTTTATGATGACATGAATCGTTAGGAATAGTGATGTCTGTGCTTGTGGGTTTTCTGTATATGGAAAAATCAAATTCATTGTTTGTATTAATTGTAATAGTTAAATCCCAAAAATTAATAGCTCTATTTTGTTCTGTTTCTAGTGTAAACGTGATGTTTGTGTGAAGACTGTTAATAAGAATTAAAAATTCATTGATAACCTCAAAAGAACTGTCAATACAAGCTAAAATGTCATCAACGTAACGAAACCAAAAAATAATGTGTTTAGAAAGATCTAACTCAAATATTCGATCTTCTAAATTATCCATAAATATGTTAGCTAATAGAGGACTCAGAGAATTACCCATGGGTAAACCATCTTTGACTGATACAAAGATCAAATAATTGAATTAACTCTAATCTTTTTACTAATTCTACATTACTATTAACTAGGAAATTATCTAACAAAGGAATAGTCTTGTGGTGGAATCTTTGAAAACATGTTACAAATGTCAAAGCTTACAAGTTTTTAATTAAATAACGGTTATTTAGCAAAAATATTTTGAATAACAGTAAAATATACAATTCTGAACTCGTTGGGAATAAATCTGAAAATCATGCAAGAATCCTATTACTGACAACTAACCACAGGGAGGTGACCGCACCTCTAGTTTCCCATCTTCTCAAAAGACAATTTAACTAATTTCTTTACTGAGTACACAGTACTCATAGTTCTGAGCTTTGTTTTCAAAACTTGGTGAATCTGTTCTTGCCTCAAGTTTAGCCTTTATGCAGCCATTACAAGCTGTCATACTTCACAGACTGTTGAAGAAACACATGTTATTACGAACTGATTCACTATAGCATGGAAAGGTCTTCGCATTTACCAGGGCTTCTTGGCCACTTAATCCTTCGGTTATAGAAACTAGTTAGTTAAATCAACGTAATCCTGAGCAAGTTAATTTATTTTTGTACTCTGAATATCCTTATGTTTCTCTGACATGTGGGTGTTTGTGTGTCAATATTGCGAGTAAGACATTTTCTGCATGTGCAAAATTCACCTGGCCTGCTGTAATTTTGTCAAAGTTTTTTGACATTGAAAATTGTCTAGATGCACATAGTGTATCCCATAAATGCGAAAGCGATATTTGTCAGTAGCAGCGATGTATAAAGCGATGTGTGATGTGTGTGAGTGTTGTAGCATACGTTTTTCTGTACGAGAGAACAACAATAAAAAGGCCCAGCGATTGGGCGCCAATTGTAACGACAAAAAACCTGGCCCACGTTGGACCGCCAATTGTAACGTTCACTTTACTTTTTTTTAACATAATAAATTATAATAATGCCCCGCGATTGGGCGCCAATTGTATCCGGTAAATTTCTACAAACTAAATAATAGTAATTGTGATACTTACGTTAAAAGATGCTCAAGATTACCACGGCTTGAGATTTAGATTTAGATCTTACAAATATTAATTTCAGGTCGCATGTATTGGTTCTGCAGTTGTCTTATTTGTAAAAGGAGTAGATAAAGGTTTCAGAACTCAAATAAATACTCTAATAACCAAAATTAAAAAAAGAATAATTTGAAGGGGAGAAAGAAAAGACTAAAAAGACATTTGTGTTATTAGTTGTTCGCCTGCGTAGCCTGATGGTTAAAATGTTGGTTTAGTGTAGAAGGGAGATTTGAACTGCGCATCGAGCCCGGGTGCCCATAGAAGTTTTTTTAATTACCCTCCTATTTGTATATGTTAATAGTAATCTGTTTATTACATTAATTAATCAGACTTTTTATTGAAGTTTGATTTTTAAAAACAGTAAATATCTGGTAATTCCTAAATATAAGTTTTAGACTGCCAACAAGCAATTTTACAACACCACCTAAATAAAACAGTCCTACAAGGAAACCTAACCTGGATTTTTGTCAATAAGTGCAAATACAAATTCATCTGATTATGAAATTTAGTAACATTAATTAAGCCAGAAAGGATATTGAATTCACCAATCAGAAAATGAACTCAATTTACCAGGTTTTGAACAAAAATTTGTTACACTTTTTAGTATCAACATTAAAAAAAATTGAATAAAACCTTCATAATTATATGGTTCCGTGTAGCTCACTTGGTTTAGACTTGGAAACATATTTATTGGATAATAAAAAAATAAAAGATAAAATGCATATATAACCACAGAACATAAGAGACAATGGTATCGTTAAACTTAAATTATTCATCTACTATTGAACTTTAAAGTTATTCAAAATTTATTAAACAGAAAATATTCAGGATTTATTGAGTTTAAAATTATTTGAATTTTATTAAACATAAAATTATTTGAATTTTATTGAACATAAATTTATTCAAATTTTACAAAATTAGCTTACTCAGTTATTATTGAAGTTAATATATTCAAATCTTATTGAAATTAACATTCTAGTATTAAACCCTACCAGAGAGCTCTCTTATGATAATAGATGATAAAAATCAACTATCCAAATAATCCATAAACAAGAACAAAATTACTCAAAAAGTTACACACAAAATAGATAATTCTTAAATTACAATACCTTGATCCTTTAGATCGAATTCATACTAAGCCAATAATTACTCGCATCACAAGAACCATTCCTATTGACTGATAGAAACTGGAAATGCTTCTTATTAGGTGATAATTGCTGAATGTGACTTGTGATTAATTACGTTTGACTGCCCCAGGTCCAAGGAAACTTTTTTTGTTTTAGTAGTTCATTTCAATCAAACAAAACATTGAAACAATCCATATGGTTCAACTAACTTTCATTATTAAATCGCAGTTAAAACAATCCTGTCTCTGTTATAATTTTATTTATAATAACTTGCGTCCGATAACTAACGGTAATATCTTTAAAATCTTAAACAATTTAAACCATTTAGCACTTGCTAGTTTAGTTACTTCCGATAAGATCAATAATTATTTATTCTTATCCACATATAGAACGGGAATTTATTAATTTTATTATAAATCCGTCTGCAAATAAACGATAATCCCAAACAGATACGTTATCTGTAATTTTTATTAAAAATGATTCCGTAGCACTTTAAGAACCACTCGATTTTTAATAAGTTCACTAATTAAAACTGGAACGGTAGAAATAATTGTTTTAATGACCCATCACGAAATACTTCTATCTATAAAATGTACTGTATTCAGACCATCAGCTGAATTGTTAAAAACTGTACCATCTCGGAAACGCAACTCAAGGCAAGTGTCGTTTTTTAAAAACTGAAGGTTATTTTATTATATACTGAGTATTCTGAAGGGTGCAATTCCGCATACACCAATCAAAAAAGCGCCTGTTCCGATCTGAACAAATCAGGACTGTGGAGTCCACGTGTAGTCGATATAGGAACTTTTCTTGATTCCGCTATCAGATTTTGACCTTAAAAGACTAGAGACTACGCAGTTTGTGTTTCCGTGAACGAATTGTGCACACAGATGTTATCTTAATAAATCTAGCAAACACATCAAGTTGTTTTTAAGCGCATATGTAAGTAACCAAAAGAGATTTTTTTCACGTAGCAAACGTAAAATTAGATAAAGGTGGTTTGCCTTATAATATTTTTACGGAACGCCAAACTACAATATCTATGGGAACTGAACAAAATTAGGTTTATCACGAACCATATTTAATAGTTTCCAGGATTTTAACAAAAAAGCTATTTTAGCCAATATACACGTGCATAAGTAAAATACAGAAAGAAATAATTTATTGCCCAAATGTTTGAGACACAACCTTTTTAAAATAATTTTTATAGGATTATTTGTACCAAATGCTGACACAAGTGTATATTTTAAGAAGAACGCAAATTTGCAGAACCGGACCTAAGATTTTTAGTAAATGTGTAGACAAAACTACATTTATTCAGGACTGATAAAAATATACCGTTACAGTGTAAAAGTCTAACTTTAATTATCTTGATAAAATCAAAATTTTGTATGTATAATAACTTTTCTCAAGACAATTTTTGTAAGCTATTCCTTTTGGAATTTCTAAACCTTGTTCCCAGTGTATTACTTACTTATAGTTATTTACGTTATAAGTCCTGGAAAAGGAATTTTACAGTCGAGTAAGATGTTATGTCGACGAAGGAGCCGAGTTCGGAACATCGAAACGAGACTGTAAGAACATTTTCAGGGCGTTTAACGTAATGTGTTTTATATTATTCTGCAATTATTGGTTTAATTTAAAAAAAATTATACAGACTAAATTTTCGAAATAAAATTATGGACATCTAGGCCAGTAAAATAGAAACCGTTGGTGGAAATAAATGTTGGAAAGCGGGAGATCGTTTCGATCGCTTTGTTTGACATCAAATATAAGTATCCTAGGTTTGCACGGTCCCTCGACTCGAGCTTGCCTGAGGGCATCAAAAGAACCACGAAATCTTCGGACCGTTTTTAGTTTTTTGCTTATAACTCCAAAGCGGTGCTTTCCAACGAAAACTTTACTATTACAAGAATTAAAGAGCATTAAATTCTGCGTAGGATGAGTATCCAACTTTAAATTCGGTCCAGTGGTATGGTCGTAATCGACGGTCGAGAAACGACAATTTTACAAATTTTTGATTTTTCGTCAGACCGGACGCCCAGAGGCTTTCCGTATAAAAAAACCCGTTGGACTTATTCTGATTGTTAATATAAGTCGAGAAATATCTAAGCTTTGATATTAGAAAGATTTCCGGATTAAATAAATGGCCATTTTCTGTCATCCCCCATTATACCAATTAGGATCAATCCATATGAAGTAGTGCAGTACTGGTCGCTCGATCATTTCGAAAAAAGATAATTTTTTGTGTGTTATTACCCCTAGGTATTGATAGATCAAAACCACTGTCATTTTATTTTTATTCCATTTGATTGAAATATGGCAGCCATATTTGTTTCTTGCAGTTTTTTGATGTAAACGTAAATTTTGATATCTCAAGAACGGTTGATCCTAGAGACCTACGGTAAAAATGATTGTTGTGCTTACTTGCCGCTTGGCTTGTAAAGATATCCTTTACCAACTCAACATGTATTATACTAGTACAGTCATGCTAGACTGTAAAACCGCATTTTCCGGACTGTAATCGCTAACGTAAACATGGATAATACGATACAGTATGAAATAAATGTAATTATTTGAAGTTAACATTTAATTTGCACTACTTGTATATTAAATTACTATGAAATGTTTATTATGCTTCTAATAAATTGTGTAGAATTCGGTTCATTCCATATTGTATAATGCATTCTGCAAGTATGTAATAAATAATTTACATAGTATACTGTTAAAATAGAGGTGACCAATTGAGGTTATTACCTGTATGGCACTTACTCTCAGCACGCTCCTGATTCAAGTTTAATATGGGAATTTGGAACTACTCAGTCTAGGCTAAACACAATGTTATGCATGACATTAATTTAATTATGCTTGCCCTTGTTGCTGATATCCTTTGAGTAGGGTAAGTTTTCTCTTGATGTAGAAATTTGTGTAAGGGAGAAAACGTGTTAAACTTTTGGTTTATGGTTTATGTTGATAAAAATAAAAATGACTTAATAGAGATAGCAAATATTGTAAAAGACAATGTAGCATATAAAGTAAATACAAAATTTTATATCGACTGAATTTTACGTTATATAATCAAAAATTCTCGTGTTTCTACTTAACATTTAAAATTTCAGTACGGTTATACAATCCGCTTTAAAATTTTGTTTGAATTATCACCGAAATAATATAGGTAGTGCAGGTTGATAAAATGAAATTTGAAAATACTGTTTAAGTTTATTAAAAACGTTAGCATTCAGCAGAAATTATTATTCAACATATAGAATTTACATATTATTCTTATTTTTACGCCCAATTTTAATAAGTAGTTAAGCTGAAAGCAGCTTTGGGAAAAATAAAATCGTGAAAAGCTGCAGATTCAGGCACCCGATATAATTATCCAACCATTCGCAGCAATCACACAGACTGGAAGTTAAGTATTAAAGAGTATAAATATTAAACGGAAAAAGTGTTGCCCCAGTGATGAGTTCACCCAAGCTCAGGGAAATGAGGGTACGAAAATGGAATGGGAAAGTGGGGTGGAAAGCAAACATTGGTATAATGTGACCCTAGGGTTGTTCCAGTTGGAATTTCTACACGGACGTGCTTACTTGAATAAAACTGTCTAAGAGTAATAAAGCAAAACTTCAACAGTTTTGGGGTTGGATTTACTCCACTAACATTGGACTTATGAACTTGATCGGGTAATGCGAGCGTACGTGTTGGATTATGTTATAAATACTTACATACAATACGCTTAGTCTTTCGTAAATTATTGGTATGTTTTACATAAAACGAATTAGCCCACAAATAATTATTGTTTACAACAATATACTTGCTAGATTATTACTTATGAAATAAACTGATATTTAGCGTGTCTACAGAAAAAATAAATATGTTTAAGTTGAAATATAAAGATTATTCATAAGAAATCTAGTGAATAGGTATAATTTCCCAGGCCGATCGTAAAATGTAATTTACTAATAAAATCCACCGAAAAATCCACTGGTGGAAAGTAGAGCAAAAATAAGCTTTTAATAGAGGAAACCTGATCCTTTTCCTTTTACACAAACTTTCTTCTAAGAATGATAATCTTTCGTCCTAGAGGTTTTTGGATTGAAAAAGCTAATTTTCTTTTTCAAAGAAATGATCTTTATTATCACTTCTATATCTAAATCCTGCAGTAACGTTATCACCAGCAAATTACCTACACTGCGACTGGATTTCTGCCACGAGTTTTGTAGAAAAATTGGTAAAAGTAAGAGCAGTGTGAAAAGTTTCAAATAATAAATTTGGCAAAATCTAATTCTTAGAGATTTAGAATTAGAATTATTAAGGAAGATAGTTTTACAATAAAATAGAAATTATTAAAGACTAGACTGTATTTGTGTGACTGTATAATGTGTACATGTACATATTGACGCAAATTTACTGAACTTTGTTCATATACGTACCTTTTGGTGAAAAATATATTGTCATAAATGGAAATTTCAACATATTATATAGAAATTAAATTAAAACTTTATTACGTATTATTAACTTACATTAAGTTAGACTGAGACTGAATAAACAAACTTTTCGCGAAGGTGTGTAAGGGTAGAAGTTTTATTCACTACAGTTACCCAACTACGTGGCTGAAATGAGTTGTAGAAAGTGTTCTAATGTTGTTGCTCAGGATGCGGTTATAAGTAGAAGCGTGCTATATGCACCGGTGCAGGCTAAAGATGCAATTGTTTAAAATCAGTATAAAAAAACTAAAATTATCTGCAAACAGCGGTCACGGTGGTGACTATACAATTTTAGTTATATTTAATGATTTGATAGTATAAAATCTTCGAAACATCCGTTTCATTATTTCATTAAACTTGGTAATATTACTGTTAAAAGTCGATTAATCTTCTCTTAATAAACAACTTTACCTTTACCAACTTTATACCTTATTACTGGTCTTTATTCAATCAATAATGATCGTGAGAATAGGCCACATTATCAATTTTTAAAAAGGACCCTAAGAAAATATTATGAGGTATGCAGGTAAAGTCATATAAACCGAATCCTCCTATTTAGAGACGATCCTAGTATGATACAAAACAAAAATAAAAGCAGTTATTCTCTGAAGGATGATCAAAATGCAAACTCACCGATTTATTGCACACGTTTCAATTCGTAGCTCCGTAGAATCATAAAACCATAAACGTTCTGTTAAAGTGATTGCTACTACAACTTTTGCAAAATTTCTACACTCTAGTATGAACTCTAAAATTAATGTCATACTCTGAAGTCTTAAAAATACTACTTTCCTCAAGGTGGAACATTATAAAGTTTAGTATTCTGAAACTATGACTCTTGAAGCTAAAACTGATAAACCAAACAAACTGAACAGCATAAGATACACACTTGGAAGAGTAAAGCGTTACATGGCCAACACGCATATGATCTTGAAAAACTGGAAATTAATACGACCGCCTCAAACACCTGGTTACAGCTAGGCTACTTATTTCCTGAAACAACAGGTTTTATCACCGCCATCCAACACCAAGTAATCAAAACCAAAAATTACCAGAAATATATAACCAAAGATACTAACGTCACCAACGATAAATGCAGAAGATGCCATGAAAAACCTGAAACCATACAGCCTATAACTGGAGGATGTACGAATACTTGCGCAACACGAATACAGAACGAGACACAACCAAGTAGTTAACATAATCCATCAGAAACTAGCTCTCCAATGCGGATTTAATGAAAATGGACAAGTAGCTTATTACAAATACAACCCAACATCGGTGATAGAAAATGGAAGGTACAAATTATATTACGATCGTTCCATTCTAACAGATCGACTCGTCCGAATAACCGTCCACATATAATGTTGCAAGATAAGGAACTAAAAGAAACTTACCTGATAGACGTCACAGTTCCAAACACACATAATCTTAAACAAGCAAGCACAGAGAAAATCCGAAAATATACAGATCTTAAATTTGAACTTAGTGCATATAGTACCAATAGTACTATCAACAACCGGCGTGATCCCGAAAGAACTACACAAATACATAGAAACTCTCCATTTACCAAACAACATATACAGCAACATGCAAAAATCAGTATTAAATACATGCCATATTGTTCGTAAATTCTTAGATGAACACTAAAAAAAAAGAGAATACTACCCATATAGAATTTGCCGATGTTGAACAAACGGACCAATATTGGGTCAATATTGGCATCGTTATTACCAATACTGGCAACCAATCTTGGGACAGTGCCGAAATGATAACACCGGTAAGTACTTGGGCCATTTTACATAGCCGATATTGGCAGCCAATATTGGGCCAGTGTCGAAATGATAACACTGGCAAGTACTTGGACCATTTTACATAACCAAGATTGGCCCAATGTTGTTGATATGTTGGTATAACTCTGGTTTCATACTGGCACAACATTGGCTGTATATCGGTTGCATACCGGTGTATAATAATGATCAGTATTATATTTTTTAATTACATTATATTGTACACTGAGAAACAGTTCGAAAAATCTATTAGTTTAAAAATTGTAGATCAAGAGCGCTAATATGACGACGGGGACATAACTTTTACGAACCATGTTTCTCAGTGTATAATATAATATAATTAAAAAATATAATATCGATGATTATTATGCACCGGTGTGCAACCATATCCAACGATATCCATCCATACTGTGCCAGTATGAGACCCGTTATACCAACATATTAACATTATTGAGTTAATATTGGCTAATTGCACACAGAAAAGAATACCTTGATTCAAAATTTTATTGTGTTTAATAAACAAAGTTCTTGTAACAATTAATAATATAATACATTATAATGTCGGCAGTCATATAGATACAAATTAACAAATACATTATAATAGGTACTGTAGTGATAATTTATTCAGAATTGAGATTGTATGAATAAATATGTCATTAATTAAAATGTAAAAAGGATATATCAATTTGATTTAAAAACAGCCCTTAATGTCATACCATCTAATTAAAGTATTATCAAATTATGTAAATATTCAATTAAAAATAATGTAATGTTTCGTTGTTCGTAAGAAAAGGTTCCTTTATGAATATTCTTGTACCACATTCTTGTCTAAAGGCTTGTAGGAATCTAAAACAAATAAAATTTACAAACAAGTAAAATAAATATTTACGATTTATAAAAATGAATGACAAAATGTAAAAGATAACAAAATAAGATTACGAATATTGTTAGTTATTGAACATTTTGTTGACAAAAAAATGTAATTAACTCCCAAGACAACATAATACACTCAGGAAATAATTACATAAGAATCATCTCCTACACGGAAAAAACAAAATAAAGATTAATAAATAAGATTTGTGATGTATAACGAAGGAGACATAATAAATTTCGTAACAAAAAATTTCCTTCCAGAAATCCAGATTTCTTAAAGAAATTTCACAGCTTAATTTAAAGGATCGAGCACAAAGCAAATGGAAAACGGGGTACAGTTAGATTGAGGTGAAAGCCAGGGTAGGAAAAACGAAAAAATTTAATTCGCTTGCAAACGAATAATTCTTATAAGAATTTAGACATACTATCATGATTCAAGCAACAAGAGTTTGGATTATCTATAAATATATACAGGGTGTCCCAAATTGCTGTTTACACGCAAGATCTCCCTTATTTGAAAAGATAAAGAAATCAACCAAAAACTATTGTAAATGACTCGAAATGGACCTTCAAAAAACATCCTTAAGCGCTGGTTGCATAGCAACGTTTAAGAGATCATGCCAACTTGATTAATTTTTCAAATTGCACCTATGTTTTTTTTCACGGAAATGTATTCTTCACTTCATTCTGCATATGGTAGTATGCGTTACTTAATTATCTAATGTGCATTTAAGGGTTGTAAAAATACTTTTTATAAATAGTACACTTCATATACACTAACTAAATTATTTATTCAAAAAATATTATGATTAGAGCCGTGTCTAAAGGGAACTCCTGAGGCACTTTAAAGCCCGTGTAGAGTTCACAGGAGGGCATTTTGAGCATTTGCTTTAAGTTTAAGATAAATTCAATTTATAACAAATATTTTTAAAACCCCTAAATGCACATTAGACAATTAAGTAAGGCATACTACCATATGCAGAATAAAGTGAAGAATACATTTCTGTGGAAAAAACAGAGGGTGCAATTTGAAAAATTAATCAAGTTGGCATGATCTCTTAAACGTTGCTATGTAACCAGCGTTTAAGGATGTTTTTTGAAGGTCCATTTTGAGTCATTCACAATAGTTTTTGGTTGATTTCTTTATCTTTTCAAATAAGGGAGATCTTGCGTGTAAACAGCATTTTGGGACACCCTGTATAACCAGAGAAGTGATTTTTTTATTTTAAAATTCATTCTTATATAAAAAAATATTAACTTTATTAATCTATAAAATCCTTTATAATAAATAATGCTTGTGGTTAATACACCACGACCACAGTGCATGATTTATGAAAAAAATTGTAATTTGAATCTTACCAATTTCTAATTTTAACAATCCACTACTTGTACTGATAGGTACATACAGCTGAAGATGCAGATGTCCGCGTCGCATCCACAAGGCTCTGTTGTTTTGGTTTTTGTGATTACTGCCTGACTTTTTCATTTTTTAACTGACTGTCATAATTAGACTACATCTAGGCGCAACACATGGGTGAGACATCTAAAAAATGTAAATATATAGTATGTATTATGTCAGTAGCGTATTTAGAATTTTTTCTTGGGGAGCTACTCTATAAAAATTCCGAATCAAAATACTACTTAGATTTTCACATATCCTAGATTTTGATAATAAAAAAAATCGGGAGGTCCAGCCCGTTAAACCCCCCCCTCTACGACGCCACTGTATTATGTAATAATAATAAACGCCTTTATTAATTTTTATATACAAAGAAACACTGCTTTATTTTGCAAATAACTAAAATTTATATTAGTATAGTTTTCTGGCAAAGGGCTACTCTATTTAACCAGGAAACCATAAGAATAAATACTTACATATAAACATTAATATAAAATGAGGGATTTAGAAGTAAAAGGGTTTATGTGCATTTTTAGTAATTCTGAGATACTTACAGTAATAATACAGTATATATTACAGTAATATCAAAGAGTATGCACAAATAAATATTTGTAAAAGACACGTGAAGGGTATGCCGTCATGTGTTTATACGTATATAAGCAAGATAGGTTACTTACCTGTTTAGTTCGATAGAAATTCTCTCTTATAAAAAAACTAATATAATATACTGTTATCATTACGCTTATAATGTAACTAATTATTACACACACTTATACAGACAAAATAACTAGCGAACACCATTATTACGCATTATTAATAATATGTCATGTTGCAGTGAACATGTGACGCTAGCGGCTAGTAGAGTACCTTACTGGAAGCCTGACTCCCTACTATACCGACCAGGTTGAACCAAACGGTAAAATCTTAATTAACAATATTATTAATCAATTTATTAAATTCATAAATATATATACTTAGAACTTTCATAAAAAACAACAGTAAAAGCCATTTTTATAGAAATAAATTTTATTGTAATATATCATTTATAATGCGAAACACACGGAAAATATGTATACAACGGTAGCCAATATTGGCTCAATATTGGCGGCCGTTGTACGGCAATCTGAATTAGTTCGATATTGGTTGAACATATTTTCCGTGTTTCGCATTATAAATGATACATTACATTAAAATTTATTTCTATTAAAATGGCTTTTACTGTTGTTTTTTCTGAAAGTTCTAAGTATATATATTTATGAATTTAATAAATTGATTAATAACATTGTAGATTAAAATTTTACCGTTTGGTTCAACCTGGTCGGTATAGTAGGCAGTCAGGCTTCCGGTAAGGTATTCTACTAGCCGCTAGCGTCACATGTTCACTGCAACATGCCATATTATTAGTAATGCGTAATAATGGTGTTCGTTAGTTATTTTGTCTGTATAAGTGTGTGTAATAATTAGTTACATTATAAGCGTAATGATAACAGTATTTTACATTAGTTTTTTTATAAGAGAGAACTTCTATCCAACTAAAAAGGTAAGTAACCTATCTTGCTTATACATATATAAACACATGACGGCATAACCTTCACGTGTCTTTTACAAATATTTATTTGTGCATACTCTTTGATATTACTGTAATTTACATTTAGAAATTGACTTTTAAGCTAAGTATCTCAGAATTACTAAAAATGCGCATAAACCCTTTTACTTCTAAATCCCTCATTTTATATTAATGTTTATATGTAAGTATTTATTCTTATGGTTTCCTGGTTAAATAGAGTAGCCCTTTGCCAGAAAACTATACTAATATAAATTTTAGTTATTTGCAAAATAAAGCAGTGTTTCTTTGTATATAAAAATTAATAAAGGCGTTTATTATTATTACATAATACAGTGGCGTCGTAGTGGGGGGGGTTAACGGGCTGGACCTCCCGATTTTTTTTTATTATCAAAATCTAGGATATGTGAAAATCTAAGTAGTATTTTGATTCGGATTTTTTATTGAGTAGCTCCCCCTGAGAAAATCCTAAATACACTGCTGACATAATACATACTATATATTTACATTTTTTAGATGCCTCGCCGATGTGTTGCGCCTAGATGTAAGTCTAATTATGACAGTCAGTTAAAAAATGAAAAAGTCAGCCTTGTGGATGCGAAGCGGACATCTGAATCTTCAGCTGTACGTACCTAATCAGTACAAGTAGTCGATTGTTAAAATTAGAAATTGGTAAGATTCAAATTACAATTTTTTTCATAAATCATGTACTGTGGTTGTGGTGTATAACCACAATTTTTATTTATTATAAAGGATTTTATAGATTAATAAAGTTAATATTTTTTTATATAAGAATGAATTTTAAAATTAAAAAAAATCACTTATCTGGTTATACAGGGTGTACCAAAATGCTGTTTACACGCAATATCTCCCTTATTTGAAAAGATAAATAAATCAACAAAAAACTATTGTGAATGACTCAAAATGGACCTTCAAAAAACATCCTTAAACGCTGGTTACATAGCAATGTTTAAGAGATCATGCCAACTTGATTAATTTTTCAAATTGCACCCTCTGTTTTTTTTCACAGAAATGTATTCTTCACTTTATTCTGCATATGGTAGTATGCCTTACTTAATTGTCTAATGTGCATTTAGGGGTTTTAAAAAATATTTGTTATAAATTGAATTTATCTAAAACTTAAAGCAAATGCTCAAAATGCCCTCCTGTAAACTCTAGACGGGCTTTAAAGTGCCTCAGGAGTTCCCTTTAGACACGGCTCTAATCATAATATTTTTTGAATAAATAATTTAGTTAGTGAATATGAAGTGTACAATATCTAAAAAATATTTTTTCAACCCTTAAATGCACATTAGATAATTAAGGCATACTACCATATGCAGAATGAAGTGAAGAATACATTTCCGTGAAAAAAAACATAGGGTGCAATTTGAAAAATTAATCAAGTTGGCATGATCTCTTAAACGTTGCTATGCAACCAGCGCTTAAGGATGTTTTTTGAAGGTCCATTTTGAGTCATTTACAATAGTTTTTGGTTGATTTCTTTATCTTTTCAAATAACGGAGATCTTGCGTGTAAATAGCATTTTGGGACACCCTGTATATATTTATAGATAATCCAAACGCTTGTTGCTTGAATCATGATAGTATGTCTAAATTCTTATAAGAATTATTCGTTTGCAAGCGAATTAAATTTTTTCGTTTTTCCTACCCTGGCTTTCACCTCAATCTAACTGTACCCCGTTTTCCATTTGCTTTGTGCTCGATCCTTTAAATTACGATGTGAAATTTCTTTAAGAAATCTGGATTTCTGGAAGGAAATTTTTTGTTACGAAATTTATTATGTCTCCTTCGTTATACATCACAAATCTTATTTATTAATCTTTATTTTGTTTTTTCCGTGTAGGAGATGATTCTTATGTAATTATTTCCTGAGTGTATTATGTTGTCTTGGGAGTTAATTACATTTTTTTGTCAACAAAAGGTTCAATAACTAACAATATTCGTAATCTTATTTTGTTATCTTTTACATTTTGTCATTCATTTTTATAAATCGTAAATATTTATTTTACTTGTTTGTAAATTTTATTTGTTTTAGATTCCTACAAGCCTTTAGACAAGAATGTGGTACAAGAATATTCATAAAGGAACCTTTTCTTACGAACAACGAAACATTACATTATTTTTAATTGAATATTTACATAATTTGATAATACTTTAATTAGATGGTATGACATTAAGGGCTGTTTTTAAATCAAATTGATATATCCTTTTTACATTTTAATTAATGACATATTTATTCATACAATCTCAATTCTGAATAAATTATCACTACAGTACCTATTATAATGTATTTGTTAATTTGTATCTATATGACTGCCGACATTATAATGTATTATATTATTAATTGTTGCAAGAACTTTGTTTATTAAACACAATAAAATTTTGAATCAAGGTATTCTTTTCTGTGTGCAATTAGCCAAAATTAACTCAATAATGTTAATATGTTGGTATAACGGGTCTCATACTGGCACAGTATGGATGGATATCGTTGGATATGGTTGCACACCGGTGCATAATAATCATCGTTATTATATTTTTTAATTATATTATATTATACACTGAGAAAAGTGGTTCATAAAAGTTATGTCCCTGTCGTCATATTAGCGCTCTTGATCTACAATTTTTAAACTAATAGATTTTTCGAACTGTTTCTCAGTGTACAATATAATGTAATTAAAAAATATAATAATGATCATTATTATACACCGGTATGCAACCGATATACAGCCAATGTTGTGCCAGTATGAAACCAGAGTTATACCAACATATCAACAACATTGGGCCAATCTTGGTTATGTAAAATGGTCCAAGTACTTGCCAGTGTTATCATTTCGACACTGGCCCAATATTGGCTGCCGATATCGGCTATGTAAAATGGCCCAAGTACTTACCGGTGTTATCATTTCTGCACTGTCCCAATATTGGTTGCCAATATTGGCAATAACGGTGCCAATGGCGAGCCAATATTGGCCCGTTTGGAAAATTCTATATGGGTAGGTATAACCCGTATCTCTTTTAAAAACCAGCATTAAATGCTGAGAAGACAAAAACAAAAACAAAATAATAATAATAATAATAATTGCTACAACCCATAGCCTGGAAACCAAGCCCCAGAAGCTATAAGCTTGTGTGGGAGGGAGGGGGCGATTATTATTATTACGTAGGCCCTAAGTGCGGCTGCAGCCGACTTACAGATGGAACAGCGCAAATCCCACATTTGTGTCACAGCTAAGGAAAACTGCAGAAAACCTTAACCAGATCTGCCGGCACCGGGAATCGACCTCGGGCCGCTTGGGTGAAAGTCGAGCACTCTAGACATTACACTACCAAGGCTGAATTGGGGGGTGTAAAGAAAATCGCTGAAAAATTTAGAATTTCAGAAAGTATCAGTGAAACAATCTGAAAACGATATTAATGTTAATTATAGTTAACATTGTCTAACCGCAGAAATATGAATATATACTTGTCAATATATACCAATTAAAATAAAACATCTTAAAATACTTCCAAATAAATTGTTTAATCCCTGTATTTACCACGATATAAGATACGCCATAGGCTCGTCCCAAGGTTGTCACTAATAGTGAGGTTTTACTGTACATTACACCTTCAGATACATTATACAATTATACTCGTACATATATAAGTTACAAATGAATAACTTTGCTGCTTTGTTTTTAAACAGCTTTGAATGATGTGTTATCTGATTTTTGTTCGCTTCCCCAATTATCACTTATTACAAAATCTTATCTTTACGAGTTCATTAAAACAATGGTAACAAATAATATACTTGACAACTTTATGGGTGTAGCAACTCTTACAATATGCAAATGTGAAGTACATAAATTCTTCACATGCTTGTGAAATACCACTATCATTTTAATAATAGGATACCATTAATAATAGAATACCAGTAAATTGTGGAATGTGCAATAATTTGTGAAAGAATTGGATCAATACTTTAGAAAGTAACCAAATAATCCATGTTTTACATAATCTCCTTACTGATAATATATAATATTGAATTGTATATCAACATTAAGATTAATTCCACAAGACAATTTTATTTTAGCATATGTTGTAATAAAACTGTTACAGTTCTGAATTACTAATCCTTCTTTCATTCCAAGCAAATTTTAATAGTGAGGTTATGCGGTTTAAAATAACATACATAGTATAGTATATGTATATATTGTACAGGTATGTAGTGGCGTGTTCATGGCAATTCGATAGGCAGGCTTTAGTTGTAGAAAAAGGCGCCTCTATGTATCGTATATTTTATTAAGAACTACAAACAAACATAAAAGTATAACACGTTTAAACCTAAGCAACGTACAAGTAAACTGTATGTTAAAGTAGAGACGTAAAAATCGTGAAGTGAACCGTATTTATCAGTGGTACGATATTCAAGGTAATATATAAATTTTCCTATGTCAATTAATGGTAGTAATTGTTCCTTAATTGATTTTATAAAATTTTTATTTTTCAAAAGTTATTAACAATAACATTTTTATCCAACGATGTAAGACAAATTTATTTTTCTAAGCTACTAAAACATTAAAATTAAAATTCTTTGGCAAATTTCTGCATAAAGGAATAAAGATTAAGAAAACATGATATTCTTATAAACAATAAGCGTTTTCTAATAAACAAATTAAATTATTTATGACCTCTCTATTTAGTTGGAACATTTTTCTTATCAATTTATGCTCTGCCTACATTTACCAAACCAATCCTGAAAAAATCTTCCTTTCCAAATTTTCTAGGAAATTATAACAATGATTATCCCGTCGTGTCCGCGGTTTTTAGCAACAATAAGTATAAACACAAGAACGTCTCAGCTGTTTGGACACTAATGCAGTAAAATCTTATTGAGGAATCCTCTGAATACACTAGCTACGAAGCTAGCTTACTTGCGTGACGTGGCAAGAATTGCTGTAATTTCTTAGAAAATCTGAATCGGGAGTTTTTTTCAGTAATGTTTTGGTAAATACACAGCATATAACTTGACAAGAAAAATGTTCACATTCGATAGAGAAGTCATAAATAATTTAATGTGTTTATTATTATATGCTTAGTGTTTATAAGAATATCATGTTTGATAAAAAATATTTACTTTTTCCTAATCTTTACTCCCTTAAGCAAAAATTTGCCGACCAATTTTTATTTTAATATTGTTTAAGTAGCTTAAAAAACAAAATTTTTCTTAAATCTTTGCATAAAAACGTTATTGTTAATAACTTTTAAAAATCAAGAATTTATATTAACATTATATATATATTGTACCACTGATAAATAAGTGGTCTACTTCACGAACTTTGTGTCAGTAATGAATGATTATAATTTTTAAACATAAAAGAAAATACGGGTCTATCCTGGAAAGTTCCGACTCAGTAGTTTAGTAAGTGTACAGCCACTTACTAAACTACTAAAGAACACCGCTATTAATTTGGAAGCGTAATAATACTTTGACGTTATCGTGACGAGAGTAGACGCTAACGGAAGGTTGCCAAGTGACGAAAATGCCACAAATTGAAAAATAAAATAGTGTTAAATAATAGTATATTAAAGAACGAGTTTCATAGGGCAAGATTTATTGCACGACTCCGAATATAGGAAACGAGTTTTCTAAAGGAAGTGAGTGCAATAATGACTTATGAAACGAGTTTTTTATGCTATTTTTTCTATTTAGCGTCTTTTATTCTATTTTTAAATAAAAAAATCGCAATTTCAAAATTTAGAGATTTTTGTGGTAGTTGGCAACATTGATGTGACATTTGAAAATTCATTGGTTGACACAGAAAATTGAGTGAGGTTTTTGTCAATTTTCTTTTTTTTTCAATTATTTTTTCAATGCTACCAACTTTGAAAAAGTTGGGCTATTAAAGAACTCAAATGAGCTATTAACGCGCTGTTTTGGGTGCTTTAACAGCTTTATTATAGACGCAAAATAGAAAAAAATATGTTTTGACTACATTTATTATTGTTTTTTGTTGATATACGTCTTTGATATGTATTTAATTTTGCTAAGAAACCGCCGTTTCCATGTTTTGAATGGACTAATTTGCTAACCCCCTCCCACCTTGGCCCCGCTCCTCTATGCATGTACCTTAGGGTGGCCCAACAAAAAAGCGAAATCGGAAATCTTATGCTCTCACCCCCTAGGATTATTGTATATCGAAACAAAAAGTACCCCTATTTTTTTATTTTGAAATCGGACGATGTTTAGGAGTGCCTCAAAGCCCTTAAAGTTTCCCATGTATTTTATATGGGAGAAAACACGTTTTCGTAGATTTGGTATAGAATTCTAGAAAATCAATATTTTTCAACCGGACTACTCTGTTTCTCTTCAGAAATGTTCAGAGAATGACATCCAATAATTTATTTGTTAAATTTTTTATATTAACTATTTTCTACAGACCCGCAAAAAACCCCATAAATGGAAGAAACACGGAAAAATCGTTAAAATATATTTATTACTATTTTTTAATATAAAATATTTTGACAAATAAATTATTGTATCTCAATCTCTGAACATTTCTGAAGAGAAACAGAGTAGTCCGGTTGAAAAAACATTGATTTTCTAAAATTCTATACCAAATCTACGAAAACATGTTTTCTTCCCATATAACATACATAGGAAACCTTAAGGGCTTTGAGGCACCCCTAAACATAGCTCGATTTCAAAATAAAAAAATAGGAGTATTTTTTTCTTCAATATACAATAATGCTAGGGGGTAAGAGCATAAGATTTCCGACTTTGCTTTTTTGTTGGACCACCCTAAATTGTACCTACTATAACATGTGCCTCTGAACATACTTCCAAGGCATTCGCCATCAGTTATTGTAGATTTGGACTATGTATGTAAACACTCGCACTAAATATGTTTTGTTGTTATTTTATAACCGTCATGATGTATATTGAAAAAATAATATTGTCTTTTAAAGAAATGCGTCCTCTTTAATTATACAGTCGCTCAATTATAGTTTATAATGTTTCTTCCATACCTTTATTCTGAGATTTAAAGTTAAGTGTTGTAAGAATGGAAGTAAGTAAGGTGTGTTCTTGATAGTTCTATTTTCTCACACTACTAGTGATTAAAGAGAAAACAAGGAAATTTAAAAAGGGGCGAAAATAATTGCATATGTGTTTCCGACAGCTTATATTTTGCGCTTATCGTAAAGATTAACTTAAATGTATTGCAATTCTGCATTTTCACACAGTAAAGAACAGGGTAACGTTAAGAGGGTGCTGATGTAGTACATTAAAGTTAGATATCTTGATAGCTTTCCCCCTTTTTTGTATACTTCCTTCCCTGTTTTCTACTGAGGTTTATCATAAATACATTTAAATAACTGTAGATAAATTATTTGTCCAAAAGAACTTCGGGCGTCTACCCGAAATACCTCTACCTATACTTTAAATACCTATTTAAGGTAGCTTTTACGATATCTGTGACTATTTCAAAACTAAAGATATAAATTGAATTTTGTTTAAAAAGTCTTAGGTGAGTCTGAGTAAAAGACAACCATATCTAAGATTAGGTCAAAGGTTTGGGGAAGATGAAGTTTTCAAAATTATCTTTGAGAACTATCGGATTTTCGAGGACTAAGCAATATGTATGAAAAGAGTTTGTCAGAAAGTGCAGCAAATGACGTTCGTAAAGACACTCATTATTAGGGACGATGAAACATACATCTGCGACCCAACCCATATTCCTGACAAGCAATATTTTCCACGATTGCACGAGTCTGATGTAAAATACACTGAGTGAAGATTCCACTGTGAGATTCTTTAAAATACAAAGATATTTTGAAGAACAAGAATGCTTGCCTGCCTGATAAATAAGAATCTGACAGGCGATCAATGAAAATGACAACGCTTCGGAGCCATTTATTTCCTGAAATTCTCTGAATTCTGACTTGAACTTATGTGTAAAGAAACGATTAATCCTCGTTATTAGAAAGTATCACGACAAGGACAATATAATCTGACTTAATATGGCCATATGTTATAACACGGATGCATTTTTTTGCGCCCTCAAAGAATCAACGTACGAAAACACCAAATATGCCTCAAGCGAGCGAAATCCAAAGATTTCTGACAAAAAATTTATAATAAAATCTATAAGAACTATATAAGGAATGTGAGATATTTGTAAGCGTCCAACTTAGATTTGTAAAGAAGATACTGATTATTCCGGAATATCCGTAATTCGTAGAGTAATAACTTTGCGAAAAATATCGTCGGAGCCCTCAAAGTGAATTTGATATAATATGCGTATACTACGAGTAGATGATTACTTACTTGTAAATTACATTTTAAACGTTCTTTTGCTAAAAACTAAATTGTAAATAATTGTTGTCTGTTTCTTTGGAGACAGCCGTTTCTCATGATATATCGCGTATAAATATCAACACTAATAATACGAATTAAAACAAGAAATGGTTGCACCGTTGTACACAAGGTGGTATGCCGTTAAGGAGGAACGCCTATGTATTTAATCAACTCCATGTTTGTAAGAAATAAACATACGGAATATTTAACATAATGTACAAATAAATAAAATAATACACAGAGTAGATTGTGTCAAAAAATAGGTACTTGCAATTAGTAAAACCAAGTGCAGTGTCTATGAACTTCTATATATAGCTTATGTTTTCTTCGGAAAAGGACGACACCTGAATCATGAAATCTGATTGCTTCATATTCACTAACATGTCAATACTCTAACGGCATCTTCTATTTAGATTATTTATTTCTTCACAGATAGTAGTAACTTTGTCATGAAGTAACTGTACTGCAGTACTTGTTTTCATATAAACTTAATTACAAATTCTTTACTAGTGCTGCTGTAACAGTTATTAGGTTATTTATTTAGATTTATAAATTGACATTGAGAATTTGCACCCTCCTGCCTCTTTTTGTCTGAACACGTGCTTGTAAGGTGAAGTAAGTTGTTCGGTTTGCTAGGTATCATTTTCGGGATAAAGCTAAATAAAATGAAGTATTTCGTATTGGAATCAAATTTAATTTAATTACCACAATACCACGTGCAAAAACGCCAATTTCACACTCATGAGAAAACAATATACTATAAGTCCAGTGTAAGAAGAACAAAAAATTTGATTCGTTCGCAAAAGAATAATTCTTATAAGAATTTAATTTTTCATTCGTTCTCGAATTTTATTTTTTAATTCTTTGGTATAAATAAATTTTCGTTCCCGAACGAATCATATTTGTTGAGAGTTGAAAAATATTTATCGTTTACAAATTTATCATGTATGATCCATTCGGGAATTAAATAACAACGCAGGTTACTTAATATGTAAAGATGCAATTTTATTAATACACAGGGAGCAAATCTGTATGGCGGTGTATGGGCGCTGTCGAATTTTGTTTGATAATTTTTAATTAATTGATACGTTGTTTTCGATTTATTTGTTTTCATCAATAAATCTTAATTCATTTTGTAGGTTAGCATAATGCCGCTTAATATTTCAAGTAATAGATTTCCTTTTAAATTCTTCTCACACTCTAAACAAGTGGAAGTAGTATTTGTTTCATTATCACAGTTAATACACGTATTTGGTTAAATTAAATTGTTTGTGTAGGCCCATATTATATGAAGTGGGTTAATGATTTTATATAAATAAAACTGCAGAGTAGTAAGAACTATAAGTAGTACAAGAATAAGAACTAAAACCGAATGAATCATTTCCGCTGGTATTCATTTACGGATGGAATTTTTTTAAACAGTTGATTTTGCATTCGTTCGCAAACGAATAAAACTTGCCTTCGTTAAAATTGAATTTTTGAAAGAATGAATCATAAATAGTACTGTATTCTTTACATCTGGTTAGTGTTGTATATTAAATAAAAGTTGGCAACACTGAAAAATAAATATACCCCCACGTTCCTTCCAAGAAGGAAGTGATTGAGATATGCCCAATCAACGCTCGAATTGCATGGGTCATTCTCACAAAGAGATTAAATTTGAAGTCCTCGAGGTTAAAAAGGCAAAATATATATTTTTTTGTTAAAATAAATTATGTGTTCTAATCCAATGTGTTTTTATTTATTTAAAACACCCAGTTCTTTTTGTGTAAAATTGTTTAATGACATTATAAAATATTGTTTTCTACCCATTTCGTCAATTCGGTCACTGTCCTCGCCCAGAAACCTAAAGTTGTCCAACCATATAAAAATACTAAATCAATATTCAATTTTATTGTATTCGTGGCAATATTGACATAAAACCTCATTTAAAGCATTGAACAACAGTTATTAAACTTCAGATACGTTTTAAATATTTTTTAAGTGAACTCGATCGGTCCGTGCAATAACCAGCGGCAACGATGAACTTTTAAAACTCCCGCCATAAAATGTCCAGCAATATCCTCGATTTTTGGTTACTTCAATTTGCAAGGAGTATTGTCAGAAGTGCCTGATAAGAGTTGTAATATTGCTTAGTTTCATCAAATATTCGAAAAAAGCTCAATAACTTGGTAAGAAAACTACAGTACCTCAATTCTAGGTAAATCCGGCCATGCGAATTATAAATGGAAAACTTTGAAAATTCACGAATATTTGTATATCACTGAAACAAGTTTTCAAATCTAAACCTAACCTACCACTGTAATCGCTACATTAAGATTTTAAACGTTTTGAAAATCAGTTTTGAAGTTAAAATCTCAATCCGGTCACGGTCAATTCGGTCACGATCAATTCGGTCACGGTCAATTCGGTCACATGATCGGATATCATCTCCGTAACCGAAATAACGATTTTTCGTTCACGCCTGCTTTTTAGTTTGTATTTCTTAAAAAAGATTTTTAGTTGAAAATTTGTTAATATATTTATTAGGTTTGAGATATTTCCTCTATGGCGAGAGTCGCTCTCGGAGTTATTGCATTTATGATTGAATAAAAAACTTAGAAGTACATAAATTCTTCCAACTTCTAAATATATTAGAGTAACAACAAGTACAATATTTATTAGGGCATTTATTTTCGGTGTAAAACTTCAATTTAGTTGTTGGGTTATCTTTTCCTTGTTTAATCTAAATTTGCTAAATATTGCAATGTGCTAAGTATTGTTTAACAAATACATTAGGTGGCGTTTTAGAAGCACTGTTCCATAAGTGGTATGAGAAAAGCCAAGAACATTAGGATTCATAATTATAAACATGAGGCACACACATTACAATTTTTCTACAATGTTGGAAGCAGATCATAAAAGTATTTATAATAAATTATGTCGAAACCTATCGATGATTAAAGGTCCCTATACAGACTTCCTAGATTTTTAGAAGTCTCTCGTACCGCATGTTGACGAAGGCACGTACGATATCGAGCTAAATTACGGTAGCATAGTTGTTCATGATTACTGAGCGTCTTAACTTCAAAATTAGAAAAAATAAAGGACAGCTTTAGAAGTGAATCTGCCTTATAACGTGTTAAAATTTCAGATCCATTTTATTACATTTGAAAATGTACTTATTGTAAATAATCTTAGTACGGCCCTATATATATGAATATATTTTTGTTAGTTTAAAATTGCAGATATTATTTTTTATAATAATAATAATAATTGTTTATTTCCTCACAGGTTAAACCTAAAATTAGGAAATATTCTGTACACAATTAAATAAGTATCTGTGACCTTATACTTAAATTAAACATAAAAGTAAATTAAACATAAAACATTAGAAATAACAGTATAATCAATTAACCATTCATTCATCAATTATTCATCGTATTTATTTATAACAGCTGCAATAATTGTAGATATACTATCGGACGTAATATCGCATTCACTACAAATAGAATTAAAATTTGAACACATCACAGTTACAGGGCTCCTTCGTAGAATATTGGTTCTACTAAACCTGTTATAAAAGAATAAGGCATTTCTAGAATTTTGTCTGGGTACATTAAATGAGATTTGATGTAACAAATTCGGACAATCAATTTTGTCATTTAATAAATTGTAAAGAAATTTAATGCTAAGAATTATCCTTCTCGTTTGTAATGATATCATACTCAACGTATTAAGCGATACAGTATATTCGAATTCATGTTTTTGATACACTCCTGTTGACAAATAAATGTTAAATTTCACAAAACGTCGCTGTACAGATTCTATTTTGTTGATGTAAACATTATAAATGGGATACCAAATTAAGAACCCATATTCTAATTTTGATCTAACAAATGCGAAAAATAGAATTTTCATACAGAATACGTTAGTAAAATTTTTCTGTAAATAAATCCTAAAGATCTGCTTGCTGCTAATACTGTCTGATTAATGTGATCAGTAAAACTAAGTTTATCGTCAAATACAATACCCAAATCCTTAAATGTATTTAAGCGATGCAAAATGTGACTATTTATTTTATAATCATAAATTATTGGGCAATGCACTTTGGTAAATGACATAACAGCACACTTATCTACATTTAGGTTGAGGCGATTGTCCTTACACCATTTTGTTAATTGAGCAATATTCTTTTGTAAACATATACAATCATCTTTGCTTTCTATTCGTTGAAAAATCTTTAGATCATCTGCAAAAAGTAAATGTTCGCATTTTAGATTTAACGAAAGATCATTAATGAAGATTAAAAAAAGTAAGGGGCCCAAGTTTGATCCTTGAGGAACGCCGGAAGTTGGTGTAAAAGGAAGTGATAAAACGCTACCATATTCTACATAAGATTTGCGATTGAAAAGATAAGAATATAATAATTAATAAGACTGAGATAATCCAATTGCTTCTAATTTATTTAAAAGTAGATGTAAATCGATTTGGTCAAAAGCTTTTGCTATATCTGTATAAATCACATCCACTTGCCCTTTAATATCCAGCGTTTCTGATACGTATTGAGTAAAGCAAGCTAAATTGGTTATTGTTGACCTTTGTGAGATGAAGCCATGCTGATTTGGTGATATGTATTCTCTAACATGAGAATAAATTATATTGTAAACAACTGACTCAAATATTTTAGAAAAATTACTCAATACAGATATTGGCCTGTAATTATTTATTAGAGAAGGATTCCCTTTTTTAAGAATAGGGCAAACACGCGCCTTCTTCCAAATATTAGGATAAGTAGATGTATGTAGAATGAGGTTGAACAATGTGTGCAGGGGTTTAGCAAATATAATGGAGCAATCGCGAATTAAGAAACTAGGAACCATGTCAATACCCGAGGTTAACTTATTTTTAAATTTTTTGGTAGCATTTACGATTTCATTCTCTGAGATGTAATCAATATTTATTACAGGTAGGTTGTTTATTGTAGAATGACTATGAACAAAATTGGGATCTGATTAAATGTACACGCTTGAAAAGTAACTACTAAAAGCATTTACTACAGCTTCTGGTGTATCGTACTGATTTCCGTTAGAATCTTAGAATTTTAGAATTTTAACTGTTATTATTTTAATATATTTTTTTGTCTCACAAATATGAAAACTTAATTAGCCTCAGAAAAAAAGTACTGTTTAAGAAATCTTTAATTTAATTTTTTTTTAATTGTAACTATGAGTGATCAAAACCATATAATGTCCAACAGACAATTTAACATGTTTAGTTTTTCAAAAATTCTCTGCATATACACGAAACCAATTTTAGTTAAATAAATGAGCAAAAGGATATTGCAGATTAAGAGGGATATGAACAAAAATTTGAACAAAGCTTTGGGGAAGTATTTTTATAACAAAGAAATTAACAAGTTTTTCAAGTATTGCTAATTTCAAGATAATTCAGTAAACGGTAAATGATTGAAATGAGTACTTTCTTAATTTATAACTTAAGCTTTTCACGATGGTGAAAGATTTGCATTAATGTATGTAGTTTGCTTTATTTTTATGTAGTCTTTAATCCCACCAAGAAGCGTATAACGTTTACGACCCTACAAAATGTTTGAAGAAATTACTTCCCCTTGTATAAGATAATACTTTGTACTTAAAAGATTTTGAAGGGAAATAAACTTTACTACTTAAAGAAGGCAAGGGTTGTAGTAGGCGTAAAGGTAGGAGTACGAATCCAAGATAACGATTTAATGATTTGTTGGTGGTTGATTTTTAATACCTTTAAATTTAATCTTTATTTCTGAATAAAATTCGCTTAAGAATCTCTCAAAATACTTTCAATAAAACATTAAGGTGTTCGCTTCTCCCATCAGTAAAATTTTTAATGTATTTTCTCATTTAAGTCTTAAGAATAAACTATGTAGAAGATAGAAGTATAAAGAAAATTATGTTTTTTTCTTGATTTCACAAGGTTGGTTTTAATGAAGTTTCCATTAAAATTGAGTTTTTTAATATTCTGAAATTTAATGATAAAGGTAGATGTGCTTAATTATGGTTTTAAATGAAGTTCTCGTCTTTAAAGCATTTTATTTTAAGAGATATATTCTAAATTGCTTTTTTGCAATTGTCAATTAAAACGTCAACTCTTAAGGTCCAAGTGTACCCAAAAACGTGTGTTATTTGTTTCATAAATAATATAATAATGTGATAACTTTGGTTTTAAGTTAATAGTCTAGGAATGTTAAAAACTTGCTTACCTAACTTGTTTCGGAAAAAAAAAATTTTATTTAAATTATTTCACATGTTATACGTGAAAAATTAATTTTAGAAAAATTGTACATTCAAAATTAACCAAAATAATACCACTTATATTTCATAGTATTTGAACTATTTTCCCAGAATTTTAAGAAAATCGTATGTCTAGGGACTGAATTATTGCCAAAAAACCTGGTTTTTGCCAAAAAAAAACTGCTTTTTTTTGGCAAAAAGGAGGTAATAGCTGAGTCCCTAGACATACGATTTTCTTAAAATTTTGGGAAAATAGTTCAAATACTATGAAACTTAAATGGTATTATTTTGATTAATTTTGAATGTACAGTTTCTCCAAAATTAATTTTTCACGTATAACATGTGAAATAATTTAATTAAAATTTTTTTTTTCCAAAACAAGTTAGGTAAGCAAGTTTTTAACATTTCTAGACTATTAACTTAAAACCAAAGTTATCACATTATTATATTATCTATTAAACAAACAACACACGTTTTTTGGGTACACTTGGACCTTAAGTTGTCATCTTTAATGTAGAAATGACGTTACTAATTCTTCAGTTTTTTAGATAGTGAAAAATAGTTATTTGTTTAATTAATTATTAGTACAAGAAATACATGTTTTTGGGAGAATAAGAAAGTAGCCAATTTTATGAGACATTGTTTAATTCGCAGTTTTGCAGTTGAGACTTTTTTTAATTTGAAAGTTATACCAGTCGAAGCGGACATATACATAAATCATATTCAATATTTTTTTAGTAAACATATTTAATAGTAAATTATATTCAAAACGACGTTTATATACACAAACATATTCATGCATATGTGGTACAGCGCTATGAAACAATATAATAGTAGATTGTTTTGCAAGTTAAGAAAACTGATATTTTTCTAGCGAGTGTAAATGTTTAATTCCCCAGAGAGTGGATTAATTTTACACGAGCTTGAATATAGTAGTTTGTGCAACAAGAGTGGATATGTTGCCTATATCGCATATGGACGAAGTTTGAGGCACGACGCCGAAGGCGGAATTGTTTCATTGTCATTCAAGGGCGATATGGTCATTCCACTCAAGTTGTACAGTACCTTTTTTCTTCGACTAAGCAAAATAATAAAAATTAGATTGTATGTCTCCTTGAGAAATCGAACTTATTAGAAATTAACTTATGCTTTTATCCATGCCAAAATATGGTTTGTAAAATCCCCATGTAGTTGTACAATTTTTAAGAGCATTATTAAAACTTTGCAGAAATTGAACATTTTGAAAAATTATAATTAACATGTAAAATTATAAATTATAAATATAATAATTTAAAAAAAATTGTTTATGAAATATATTAAATATTTTATTAAAAGAATTAAAGGAACTGCATAGGATTTGAACCGTGGTTTTCTAGACGAAAATACAGAGATCCTTCCACAGTTCTACACTGGCTGTTGACATTGGTTGCTTCTTTAATGAAGATCATTTATTATCCTATTTGGTTTGTATTTTTAAGGAATTGGTTATTTTAAAAACAAACACAATTATCCCTGAATTTTATAGTCATTGTTTAAACTACATAATATATGTATATTTATGTTAATTGAAAATGAATGTAATTGATTATACATTGCCATATTAGTATTTAATTGTAAGTTATTCTGTTTAATAAATATTATAATTATTAAAAAAGGTTTATTTATGAAATATATTCAATATCTTATTAAAAAAATTATAGGAACTGCATGGGATTTGAACCGCGGCTTTCTAGTCTGAAATCCAGCCGTTCATCCACGGGGTTATGTTCGGTGTCACGCCTAAATATCACAGACGTAATATCATCCGACGAAATATCACGTTTAAAATATCACAAAACAAAATATCATAATAAAAAATATCTCAAGAATAAAATATCATAATAAAAAATATCTCAAGAACAAAATATCACATGACGAGATATGCTAATAGTTTTAATAAAATTTTATATTTAATATAATTAATTATTCGATATACGGACCCTTCTGAACCCAGGTAAACCAATGACACTGAGTTGTAGAGGATAACTCAGAGAACAAATAAGAAAATAAAATAATAAGAAAAACAATGTTAAAATCGCTATTTTGAGGTTAGAATGTTAGGATATTAGGTTACAGTTAGTAAAAAAGTAATTATTTGTATATGAGTATTTAAATGTCGATAGAGGTTTTTTACTGAGTAAAATAAATTATTATTATATGTTAAACATAATAGTGATATTTTGTATTAGGATATTTTTTCATAAGATATTCTGTCCTTAGGATATTTTTGCATGTGATATATTAGCATGTGGTATTTTGACTATGATATATTGTCGTGTGATATTATGACTGTGATATTTAGACATGTAACCTTATGTTCTGTTAACGTTGTTTGCTTATTTAATGAATGTCATTTATCATCCTTTTTTGTTTGTTTCTTTTTTATTAATTATTTATTTATTATTACTTTTTGATGGTTTTTTACAATAAATTATTAATTACTGTACATTCACTTATTAATTGGTCAATATTAACTAATCAACAATTAATATTAATTCATTTACGCATGTAAACATGTTTTGAAATCTAAAATTTTGTGCGTTGACAAAGAGGGGAAATGAGTTGCCATAGCGAGGGTGCCACCGCTCAATGATTAATTAATTTTTGCGATTATACTTCTAACAAAAAAATGGCGTGTAGGATTATCTTCAGATTTTGCACAGTGCTTAGTATGCCGCTACAGAGTAAGTTGTCTGAAAAATCGGTGTCACGCTTAAATATCATCCGACGAAATGTCACGTTTAAAATATCACAAAACAAAATATCATAATAAAAAATATCCCAAGAATAAAATATCATAATGAAAAATATCTCAAGAACAAAATATCACATGAGGAGATATAATAATAGTTTTAATAAAATTTTATTTTTAGTAAAATCTTATATTTAATAATAATTAATTATTCGATATACGGACCCTTCTGAACCCAGGTAAACCAATGACACTGAGTTGTAGAGGAGAACAAATAAGAAAATAAAAATAATAGAAAAACAATGTTAAAATCGCTATTTTGAGGTTAGAATGTTATAATGTTAGGTTACAGTTAGTAAAAAAGTTGGCTGTATTTACGTGAAAATGGCGTAAAAATGGTGTTTGTGTCATATGACAGGAAGATTTTATAATTTTTACCTGTTTTTATGACGTCTTTTCAACGAAAATCCGTAGCGCTTGGTATTTCCGTATGTATGAATGTACGATCGGGGTCGGTATATCGAATAATTACCTAATAATATTTACTTCCGGGTGTACACGGAAGTTTGCTTTAGGACAACATTATATAGATGTCTCCAATTGTAATTGTTATTATTAATGTAAATTCGAGATTTACATATAGAGAAGCAACAGGTACAGAGGTTCAGGGTTTCAGACAATGCCTCCCATACTGAGGAGCATGGACTAGAACAGGAACCCAAAAGAACCGGAATCGGAACCGATTACTTTTATGGAACTGAAACCGGAATCGGAAGCCTTACTAAAATTCGTGTTAATGTTAAGACGAGAACCGGTATTTTTTGGTTCCATACTTCGGTTCTACTGGTAAATAAAAAAAGTAGTTCAATATTCTTCCAACAGCGCTACCATAACCATTTCTTACTAAGTGGATGTTGATACTAGATCCATTTCCACTACTAATTGACCAATAGCAGTGTGTGAATTGACTAGAAAAGTGTTACGTCACATTTTATATTGGTAGCCCTGAATATTTCCAAACAAATTTTATTTTGAAAAGAATCTACAATATTAACCACGTTCGGTACTTCACATCTGTTTACTCCAAGAGCTCAGTTTCTATGGTATCCATTGTTGTAAATAATTGTAACTATAGCACTAGAGTTTCCCGAGTAAAAAGAGTTGAAATACCGAAGAGCAAATATATTTATCAATTATCACCTATATTATAAGCAATACTTTAACCTAACGTGCATCGACTGTCAGTTATCAAGGTCATATTTGTTTGGAGATATTTGGAACTATATACCAACATAAAATGTGACGTCATTACTTTTGCATCCGGAACCCTTATGGAACCTAAAAAATCCTGGAACCGGAACCTTAATGTTTAGAAAATTAAAATTGGAATCAGAACCGAAACCTTTATTTCGAATTTTCAAAAACCGGAACCTATATTCTCCAGGTCCAAGTGCCCAGTCTCTGCTGAGGAGCCCAAAGTGAGGGCGAAACAATTGTCTAAGGGTGTTTTTTATGGTGTGGAATTATGTGGCTCTCAATTTGTTGCTATACCCAAGATTTCATTTTATATGTTTAAATAATTTATTTTAAAGCAAAAAAGAAAATTTTATTTTTAATAAAATATTATAGTATGTATTAATATAATAGGAAATATCACATGAAAAATATTTTAAAGTTAGTAATAACTACTGTGATACTGTATTTAATTTCGAGGGATATATTTAATTACAATGTTAGGTTAGGTTTAAGGAAATATGGTTTGTACGCATACTATAATTACAGTTATAAATAAGAACGTAAATGTAATTATTTGTATATGAGTATATGAGTCAATAGAGGTTTTTTACTGAGTAAAGTAAATTATTATTATATTTTAAACATAATAGTGATATTTTGTATTAGGATATTTTTTCATAAGATATTCTGTCCTTAGGATATTTTTGCATGTGATATATTAGCATATGGTATTTTGACTATGATATATTGTCGTGTGATATTATGACTGTGATATTTAGACATGTAACCGAAAAATCTGCTAATTCAGACTTCCGAAAATCTGTTATGCCAAGCATAGGCGTTTAAAATATTTTGATAATATTATTTACAATAACTAACAAAACTCGATGTAGCGCGATTCTATAAATAATAATAATTCGAAAAACCTTGAATTCTGTAATAACTATCTCTTGAATTTATATTAAAGGTAAACTCTTGTATATGTAGCAAAAACCGCTTCACAAGCATTCAAAAGAGCCCTTAATTTTTCAAGAGCCATTCCAAGACATTCGGAGCCATTTTCTATGACATAAAATGTTGCTACTTTGTTCTTTTCCCCTATGGAAATATGAGATTTAAACGAAGCCAAAATGTGTAGGGGTCTTTGACTGCCATAAGCGAAAACTATCCTCGCTGGGTTTTTGACTTGGACCCAGACTTTAATTTTGGCAAGTTTCTAGTCGCTCCATGTTCTATCATCCGAAATAGCTTCCAGAGTTGATGAGCATGTCAACGGCAACCCTGCCTCGGTTACACTGAATAACACTATCATCATCGTTTTGGAAATCATAATCGATCGCTTCCATCGCGGTATTGTGTATCGAAGAGCTTCCAGAGACATATCTTTTCTCTGGTTGTTCTGGTCGTGGTTTATACTTCTGACTGTTAAGATTATTGTAACGAAATTTTCTGAGGTTAGTTTGGCAACAATTGTAATAACGTTCTCTAAATCTGCACTGCTGTACTCATTTTTAACTTAGTGGTGCGTTGTGTAAAATTACACGGATGAAGTCCGTCAAAACGGCTACATTCTTTCGAGCTTCCAAAACTTTATAAAGCTTTGCAAAATATAGATTAGTCCTTCCTTGATTGTTACTCAGATACTAACGATGAATTACATGAAATTTGTGATTTAAATATTCCTTTGCAGCAATCAAGCAAGTGTCGCTAACGATATCCATTATGATATACAAAATATAGCATTCAACTAATTAAAAAAAAGAATGACATTTACCATAAATATAAAAGTACGGTTCAAGCTTTTACTACTCCTCATTTAACGAATTGCGTTCTACAATCAAAAAAGAAATGTCAATTGCTTATAAAAATTATATTGCTGATATGCAGAACGATGTTCATTCTGATCCTAAAAATTTTAGTCATTTTCTCGTAATAGAAAAATTCCTGGTGTCATTTGTAATTCTAGTGGACGAGAATTTATTACTCCTGATGATATTACCAGTGCCTTTCAAAATTATTTTGCAAGTGTTTACATACAGTCTGGCTTTATTAGTACCTCCAGTTTGCTGCCACTAAATAATCTGCTTTTAATTCATGTTGACAACATGTCCAAGGGGAACAGCATTGAAATTATCATTAAAAAATTGAAAAATAAATATACTTCTGGTGTGGATATGATTTTAGTTTTCAATCCGTGATCGCTCACCAGTTTTTATTAACTCGTTACGTACAATATTCAATTTAATCTTGCATTCTAATACATATTCTAAAATATGGAAACAATCTCGAATCTGTCCAGTCTTGAAAAGCGGTTAATCCACACTTCGATAATTACAGGCCTATATCTATTTTTTGTAATTTTGGCAAAATATTTGTAACCCTTGTCTACGATGTAGTTTACTCCAACATTAAATTCTATATTTCGCCTTTTCAACACGGATTTGTGGCAGAACGATCCACCACAACTAATTTAGCCTGTTTCACACAATATGTTTCTGAGGATTTGGACTCACGGGATCAGGTTGATGTCATCTATACGGATCTTTTTAAATTTAAACGTAAATAAATGTTTCATTGTTTCGTTTGCAAAATACACCAACCATTATTCATAATTATGTTGTAAATGGTGGTTTATCATTTACACTTCGGGAGTACTGTCCATGCATTTCCTTGGTATGCCATGCTGTTTTTATTTCGTTTGCAACAGCTTTTTTCGTAGCATGTTGCCTCGCTTTTTTCGAAATACTTTCAGCGTAAATGTTCAGTATGAGGTTAGTCTTCAGATCTTCAGGTTTATGATAGATTTTCTAGATGGTAGTTGTTGCTCTTGCCGTTGTATTATTGCTTTGTATTTATCTTCATTATCTCCTATAAGATATTCAGCAAGGTTAATTATTGTAGCTTTGTACGCCCCTACTACTTGTATAAGACCCCTACCTCCTTACCTTCTTCATACGTTAAGCCAATTTACATTAGATTTTAGGTGGTGCATTTTATAGTAGGTACGTTAAAAGTTTTCGGGTTTTGGTGTCTATATCTTCAAGTACCTTTTTTGTCCAGTCTAGTAATCCGAAGCTATAAAGTAGTACCGGTACTGTTAGCGACTCAATTGCTAATATCTTGTGTTTTCTTGACAACTGAGTTTTGAAGATCATACTTGCTCTTCGTCTATATTTTGCTATTACCTTTCCTTTCATTGCTTGATGGTCAAATCCATCATGTTCGATTATTCCTAGATATTTGTATGTTTCCCCTTCCTCTAGATTTCTGATGTTCTGATTTGGTGTAATATCAGGTTTTCTTTTCTGATTGCTTTCCTCGTATAAATGATACTTTAGCACATTTATCTAACCCAAATTGAATTCTGATCTACTACTGAAAGTTGCTATGGTATTGAGTACATTTGTTAGCGCGGTATTTTTTGGTAAATACTTTCAGATCATCAATGAATAAGGAATGAGGAATTTCTTGCTGTTCGCTTTTGATTCCATAACCTTGTTTAAGTTTATTGATTTCTCCAGACACTGGTGAAAGTGCGATGCAGAACAATTAATAGTGGTGATAAGGAATCTCCTTGAAATATCCAGCGTTTCATGTTCACCGTTCCTGCATTTATAGTGTTCTGTTGGTAATTCATTTGCAGCTGGGTTTTCCATCTCTCCATATTTTTTAATATAAAACTTAGTAGCTGACTCTCAACCCCTACTAATCTTTAATGACCTCTCTATCCAACTGTGAGGCACTCTCTTGTATGTTTTCCTATAATCAATATATGCGACACTCAGGTTTTTCTTATGTCGTTTGCAATCTTCCGTTATCATCTTAGTTAGTAGCAACTGATCTTTGCAACTTTTTGTTTCTACATACAGCCCTTCTGTTCTAGTGGCATTAATTTATGGGTCTTAAAATGATCTGATAGTCTGCCTGCTATAATACTTGTTAGATTTATATATATTGTCGAAAGGCAGGTAATGGGACGGTAGTCTTTTGCTTCTTGTGACTTTGGTATTAAAAACGTGATTCCAGTAGTCATTCATTCTGGAATAACTTAGGTATTTCTTATCATATTATTGTACTCTCTTACCAACTAGATGTGACAAACTGTTAATTTTTTCAACCAGGAGTTTGGGATTCCATCAGGTCCCGTTGTTTTCCAATTAGCTGCGGATTGTAGATGCTCTGTTACTTCCTTTTTACTTATAGGGTCCCATAACATCTTTGGTGTTCTCTTTCTCATACCTTTTTATCCAGTCGATATTTTCTTCGTGTGACAACTCGGTTTCCCACAGTTCTTTTCAGTATTGCTTTACTTCTTCTGGTTTAGGTGGTTGGTGTTGGCGTTTGTTGAGAATTGATTAACCTTCTGTAGAACTGTTTATTATTACTTGCAAATAATGTATTGCCTAAGTAATAATTCCTACATTTCTCATATCTCTTTATTGGTGTTTATCTCTTTATTCGTTGAACTGTCACATATAGTTTTTGTCTGAGTATTTCAATAACTTCTTTTCACTTCTCTTTGCAGTCTATATCATATTTTCCATAAACTCTAAAAATTTTCGCTAAAGACTCTCTTCCTATATTGTTTCTTTCATTCTTCCAGTTCTTAAAGGTGATGTTAGTGAGCATTTTATAATAGAAATAGTACTGGTTAAAAGACCACTTTTACGCTAGGACCGGAAAATTGCATTCACATGTAGTGCCCGGTACAAAATAATGGCCGTCAAGCAGTTTAATTGGTGCCAAGTAACCAATATGTTCAACATATAAAAAATACCTACAGTTAGCTTAGTTGGAGAGTGAGATTTGAATTTAATCAGCGATTTTATATGTTATAGGACTTTCAAATGAACCTATCTTGGCGTTTAAAATTTTTTCGTCGTTGAGCGTCTTGGCGCGATCACAGCATAAAGAATTATTTTGCTCAAAAAGTAGTATTTTAGTCTTATTTTATATGCTAATGACGGGTTTTTTCCAATTTAGGTGTTTCTAAAGTTAAACTGTTGATGGGAGGGAAAATTACTTTAGGGACGTAGTGTATGTAAAAGGAAAAGTTATGCTTTTAATCTGAATTTTATTGCGTCTTTAACCATTCAACAGATAATAATTTATGCTTTAAATGAATTCGCTTGATATTAAAATTCTAATTTTCTACACTCACCATTCAATGTAAATATCGAAATTAATCTCACAGTCCAAATGATACACTGGACCGTTGTTTTATTTTTGTTACAATCAGCAATATACCATTCCCATATGAGATAAAACGTGATATTCAACATTTCAGAATGTGATATATTTTCCATTCAGAATGACAAACACAAACGAAAATGCATATATTTGAAGATAGTTCATCTAACAAAACAATATTTGCAATGCTATTTGAAAATCTACCTTTCCAAGAGAATATTTTCAAAAACTACAGTTCTATACCCTATTATAAATATTGATTTTAATTCTGGTTACAACCATCTGAACATAAAACAAAACGGGGTTTATAAATACATATGATATATCTACTAACTGTGCAGTTTAAATAACTTTTCAATAAAGAAACACCAAAAACGTATCAGATAGTTAATTCTAGTTAAGTAGGTACTTCATTTAAACATAATCTTACCGTCGCTTATAAATTCTCGGTATTCGTAGTAAGAACTTCATCTTCATTAGTAAGCTCAAAGGAGGAGCGAAATTTAAATAATCTTGGAAGTACAGGAACACGATAAGATATGATAAATGCAAACGCAATTTTGTACGATGTTAAAGAAAACGCAGTTTCTTTAAAATTGATATTTTTACTAACATTATATAAAAATTTACTTCCAATGAAAATTATTGTTAGTTAAAATCTGAGCTAGGATATACAAATACATATATCAGTGTCGGAAAATTGGAAAATTACATCACGTTGGATGTTTTAAAAGGTTATGATCGTGTAGTAGATTTATGTTTATTTGTATAACAATATACATACATGAGTCAATAAACTATTTGAGAGCCATTCAGGCACATAGTGAGGGCGGGGGTTCGTGAGACTGAAGCCGCCCCCTCCGAAGCATCTAGACGCCACGTCATCCAACGTGTTTGTTAGTTTCGCATTTGATTGCTTTACTTTTTTATTAGAGGCTTAGTATTACTAACAACCATTTAAACTAGTATGCTTAGTCTATGGAAATTTGCTCAGATCATCATGGTGCCAAAACCTGACAAACCTATCAACGAAGTCAATTCCCATCGTCCAATTAGCCTGTTGCCAACTTCATCAAAACTATTCGAAAAACTGCTACTCTCCAGAACTATAGGGTCGATATTAACCTTCCAACCATGGTTCCGGACTTGGTGTTAGGAAATACCACTCGACAATATAGCAAACTCATAGAATAGTGCACAAAATCTCGGCCAGCCTAGAGTAAAAGTCATTATGCATAGCGGCATTTTTTGACTTAACACAAGCATTCGATAAAGTATGGTAGGTACTTTGGTCTACTACTTAATAAGATCAAAAATTTATTTCCAAGCCCATACTATTTACTACTGAAATCTTACATTAGCGAAAGACATTTTCAAGTCAAATACAACTCAACATATTCAACTAATTATCTAGTGAAAACCGGAGTTCCACAAGGAAGTGTTTTGGGTCCGTTACTTTTTCTAATCTCCACCTCAGAATTTGCCTACCACAGAAAACTACCATAGCTACATTCGCTGATGATACGGCCATATTAGCAACGTCGAGATCCTCTACTAGCATCACAATACTTGCAAAAATCACTTAAATCTCTTTAAACAATGGACCACTACATGGAAAATCACAATTAATCAGGCAAAATCTGTACTACAAATGTATTATAGATGTTAGATGTTATAGATAAAATGAAATTGGGATAAAATATAATTTAGATATTTGGTGAATCATAAGACCAACAAGGGTAAATACAGGTAGTTTATTTGTTTACTTCTTATTAACACCGTTATTTTTCTAGGACTGTTTTTGATTATGAAGTATATCTAGGTACATGGAGTTTTGTATAGCAGCAAGAGAAAAAAATGCCCTTTTTTCCTATTATTAGCATAATTCTTTTAATCACAAGTATACAATGAGCTTGGTATATCTATACAATTAATGTGTAAACGATAAATAATATAAATTGTGCATTGCAATTTCAATTATTGATACATTGGGTGCGTTCAATACCGCTGGAAATGCAGCGTTGCAGCCACTTTCGCAACCGTCTTAGATTTAAAAACCATTATATAAAATTTTTATTTTTTACTATATCTCTTATCTACTGTCAAAAGTGATGTTGACATTTTAATTCTTGGCATTCAGTAATTCGGTCGTCTAGTGTAATTTATCGTTTTTAAGCGTTTTATATGTATAAAGCGATGATGTATAATAGTACATTATGCTATTAGGAGCCAAAATGAAGCTTTATGTGCTGAGACTGGGGGTTTGACTGCCGAACGTTAGTGAGGCAGACAACCCAGTCGAAGCACATAAAGCACATTTTGCTCCGAATAGCATATACTATTTTATCTTCAAACGTAGACAATAGAATTTAAAGAACATTGAAATTCACGAATTATTTTATTACAAAGTTGTAAGCGGCAGTAAAGTAATTGTAAGCGGCAGTAAAGTCATTATATGCTGCTCGTGAGCGACACTAAAGTGAATTAAGCGCCATGGCAACGAAGTGACACTTTAGTACTGTCAATCCAGCAGGATAATGTCATATTTTACTGACGTTTGAAGATAAAAATGATTTTATTGCTTCAGTGGCTTTTTAAATCTAAGACGTCTGTGAAAGCTGCTGCAGCGGTGTGATGGACGCATCCATTGACTGAGGGACACAGTGAGATTTCCAGTAGCTATATGAAATAGTTTATTGACTCACATATAACTATCTAATACTTAAATGCCTGTATTAATAAATGGTGCTTAAAACAAACTCACTCTGAGAATAACTTAAGATTGCGTTTTTTTGTTTAATAAATCTTTCTCAAGAAAATTTTCTGACTCAAGCCTTACTCAAGCTCAAGATAGGCTGAAGGTCAACTCAGGTCATTTGAATGAGAATCATCAGATAATTTAAAGTAGAAAAATGAAAACAACCGAATTTTCTGATATTGTAGACGAGGAAATTGAAGAGGAAATGTTCAATCGTTTACCAAAACGTTATATTCGTGGCCAAACCAGTCTTCTAGAATAGTACTCCTAAACGAAATTCAAAATTCGGTATCGTTTGAGCAAGAGAACCGTGTTGGATGTGTTGTCTTTGGTTTCAGATTACAACGACGTGACGTAAACAAAGAGGTTTACCAATTATTTTATAAATCAGCTGTTTGTAACCTTTCGTCTGGTCAGGGGAAGTTTCAACGAGTTACGGGCGATATACTGTACATAAGCGAAGGTTCAGTTTCAAATGTTATAAAAAAATTATAGATTGCACATGTGTTCCTTTATAAAATCCTGACGGAAAAAGTTTTTGAAATCGCAAGGGATATTTTTCAATAAATGTGCAAGCTACTGTAGGATCACGAAATGGAAATATTTAATATAGTAGTTTATCGTCCTGGCTCAGCACATATTTTTTCGTTGTGTCACAAAATTTAAGTTGTATCATGTCGATTCGTTTTAACATGCTTTTGCATGTTAGTTTTTGATCAAGCTGTAATCCCGGGTATTTTACTACTGTTTGGATAGGAGTTGGCGTATTTTGGATGGAGACTTCTGGGCATATTGTTCTATTAGTAGTTTTAAATGTTTGTACAGATTTTGCCTGGTTAATTGTGATTTTACATGTATTGTGATGCTAGTAGAGGATCTCGGCTTGTTGCTAGTATGGCCGTTTCATCAGCGAATGTTGCTGTGGTGGTGTTTTCCGTCGTAGGCAAATCTGAGGTGTAGATTAGAAAAAGTGACGGATCCGAAACACTTCTCTGTGGAACTCCGGCTTTCACTAGATAATTAGTTGAATATGTTGAATTGTATATGAATTGAAAATGTCTTTCGCTAATGTAAGATTTCAGTAGTAAATAGTATGGGCTTGGAAATATAATTAACTTTGTTTTAAATTTGCTCAGAATTTCTTCAATTGTTTTGTGTCTGTTTTCACTTTTATTTCTGGTTGCACATTAGAGTGCTTACAAAGCGTCTTCCAGGCCTCTTGTTTTTATTGTAAATTTGTACAGTATCAGTATCCGTTTTTTATTTTATATAACTGCACCGTTTTTTTTCTAAACTGACTCTGCAAAGGGCTTTCTTTTAATTTTTAAATAGTAGGAGTAATAAAAAGCACACAATAAACTGCCTCAAAAAGACAACCAATAGACAGCTAATCCTTTTCTGATATTAACTTAAGTATGACTCAAGTCAGAATTATCCGAGTTTACACAAAGTCTGGTTTATTAATATGAACGCAGTCTAACTATTAATTTCGACTCAAGTCCTACTTGGGTAAGTTTGACCTAAGAAAGACTTGAGATTTGTTTATTAATACGGGCATGTTTTTATCTATAGAGGTTTTTTGTTTAACGGTTCAAATTGTCAAATCGAAGAATTTAAGGTTATCAGGGTTGGCCACGTAGGAAATAGCAATAGACGCAGGAAATTTTTTTTCAAAAGGGGCCAATAGCTCAAGATCACTTAAAGAAAAAGAAACATCTATTAGCAAGTAAAGGATTAATAATAACTGCCTAAATAATTACTTATAGAAGGTGCGCACTGAATTAAACTCGTGAAACCGACATAACAATTTTTACAAACGTGGGGTTCCAACTTTAATTAAGAGTCAAAAAACCATTAAAAACGGGATTGCTTTGTTACAAAATGCAGGAGAGGTACGAACTAAACTTATTGACTTCCAAAATAGTGTGTTGTGCCCTCAACAGTGTAAATTTGTTAAATGAAACATGATTAAAGAGTGATTTAAATGTACCCTGCCTGTCACATTCTAATGGAATTATTTTAGTGAATTCGACTGCCCCTTGCGGACTACGGCCTTGGTTTTCATATTAATTAAGATATTGAGGCAAAGATTTATAGATATATACGTCCATAAAAGGTATAAAATATACATTCCAAATTCCAATCGTTAATTCTTAAAAACAATGTCTTAGCAAGTCTTTAAAATCTTGGTGGTTCAAATAGTCGCTTTTCTGTGAATAAAGAATAAATCGCAGACTATTAGGAGAGTGAATTATCACCAATTATAACAGTAGGTAAAGAATGCCGTTTCTGGAATCACTTTTCTGGAGTTCACACAGAGAAAAATGTATTTAAATTTCATCAACAATTGTGTGGTATTGTAAAACAAATTGGTCTTAAAAAAGTGACAGGGACAATTTGTGTACAATTATAAAACAAGATTGTGTCATTTAGTTTGTCAAGATTTTGTGGAAGTCAATAGTAATTTTGTAGAATCAAATGAATAGTTGTGTATAAGTTTCCATAACAAATTGTGTTACTTATTAAAACAGAATGTGTAATGTTATTGCATACAATTTTATACAAAATTGTACAATTGTTGCGCTAGTGTGTGCCACAATTGCTTAATAGTATTTAACACAATTACTTGTTCACATTTATACAAATTGTGCAATACTCTGGCACAAATATTCTATACAGAAGGCTAGATATTACAAATAAAATATATATTTTTACATATATTAAAATATATGTAACTAATATGTATATAGCTATACAATGTATAGTATTTACATACTATACAACGTGTAGTATATACACGTATAACACTAAAATTTTCTTTTGCCGTCGGCTGTTTATATATAAATCTCGAATTTACATTAATAGCGACAATTACAAGTGGTGACATCTATAGGATGTCATCCATAAACTTTGCGAAACACAATAATTAGTAGCAAGCAGTTTGAACACTGGCTTATGATTTCATTCAAACAAAATATTGTATTTTTCTAAACATTTTTTACAATTATACTTCAACATAATATGCTAGCTTATCCTCTACAACATTGTTCCAAAGAAAGCAGAACTAAATCTGACTGTGTTAAATAATTGTCGTAAGTTCCTGTTAGACAATTCAGTAACGAAATCCTACACAACGCTGGACAATACGATTCTACAATTATAATATAAATTTCTCCAACACCGTTTTGAACAATATTGTGCAAAGCTCTTATGAAGTATTTCTCTCTGTGCACGGTTAATGTTTCGCTGTTTCTGGTCCAACTCTAATTTTTTCAAGGTCGAGATAATGGTGAATGCTAAAACATAGGATACAGCCAGTGCTCAAGGTTATGCTTTTAATGCCATGCTTCCAAGGTTATACTGCGAGGTCATTGCAGGTCACTGCAGGTTATGACCACTATAAATAGGTGAAGAGTAGTGGAGGTCATGCCCACCATAGCTCAAGGGACCGCTAGTCATGTTAATTGTGTGAACTACCTACGGTATGGTGGTATTCAGAGTGAGGGAAAATCTCAATTTTCTAGTATATAATAATGCATTTCCAAGAGATAATAGCAGAATACAGCTTTGGTTCGAATAAGAAGACCTTCTATCTCTGCCTTTTAGCATTGACCATTACCTTGATACAAAAGTGGTGAGGTGGATCCATTTAGTCTTTAGTAAAGTAATGGAGATGGATATAGAAACGGTATTCTTTTCTTTCTTATGCCGTGGCAGTATTAGGTAGCGATAGCGTTAGTATTCATCTCTATTTACTTAGACTCTCAGGTTATTAAACCAAGTGTAGACAAAAATTACATATTCCATTTGTGGAACGATTTGGTTTCTACGTGTCAACGTCTTTAGCCACACGATGTGTACATTTTCATTCAAGATAGTGCACCAATCCTTAGAGCTGCCAGGACACAACATTTCTAGCGTGCCTGCATTTATAAAAGCAAGCGGATGCTCACCTAAATCTCTATTGCAACCTATTCCATTCAATATTAAGCTGTTAAGGTTTATTCTGACAGAATGGAACATTTTAAAATCGTAACACAACCCCAGAAAATAATAAACGTGGCAAGGCCGGGAATTTTATCAAATCTAATCAGAAAGGCTATTCTGAATTTTTTACGCAGATTAGAAACTGTTAGCTTACAAAATAGTCCTACAATCCTTGCTTTTTTGAGAATTAGGCTCGTGCGTATCCTCTAGAGGTCTTTACCTTTCAATACAATTTTAGCAAATTTTGTTGTAACAAACGTACTTTTCTAGATATGTTCTTTCATGTCTAAGATGGTGTCTTTTTCCTAGGTCGATTTCGATTTCAAACGTTTCTTTTGAATTGCTCTTTCTAATCAATATTGAATACTGAGAATGACTGACCGGTATCCATAAAGACATTAAAAACAAGTGCTGTGGTACGTTTCACAGAATTTTCTACTGAGGCTTGTTAATTGTCAGTTGCTCGTTACTTTACACATTATACGTATTCAGGGAATCAATCTAAATAGTTTACATTTTTATACAACTATACCATTTACAGTATGATTTCACACATATGAAATATGATTTCACATTAACGAAAACTGATTTTACATAAATGAAAACAGAATTCATAATAACGAAAACTAATTTATCATTCACGAATTATGATTTTGCAATAATGAAAACAGAATTTGCAATTTTGAAAACTAATTTCAATTAAATGAAAATAGATTTTACATAATAGGCAATAAGTTGTAAAATTTTATTATAAAGACAAATTTTTATTTCTATTAACTGTACTAAAAATGCCTCTTGGTAAATACAACAAGATTTCGCCGAATAACAGAGCTGAATTGTTCAAGAATATATGATGAAGACAAAGATTGGAGAAGAACAGCAACGTTTTATAGGTGTCAACATACATACAGCGTATGCTGTCGGAAGAGATTGTCCTTTTTTCAACCATTACAACCAAGCACCACCCATTTCCGAATTTGGAATGCATATTTTGGAAGATATTTTCAATGTTGCAATTTAAGTGATGTCACATCTCTTGGATATGCAAACCATGTCGAACAGTATTATGCTGCATCCTGCATCATTGTGGGAGGAAGACATTACTGAAATTTAATTAAACTTAATTTTCAACTTATTCTTGTTTATAAAAATCTTGTTAAATCAACATTATTTTCAATGTATTTACTTAAAAAACGTTGTAACATTATAGGCAATAAATACAAGTTAAAATCTGTTTTCATTTAGATGAAATTGGTTTTCAAAAGTGCGAATTCTGTTTTCATTAGTGCAAAATCAGAATTCATGAATGATAAATTAGTTTTCGTTAGTATGAATTCTGTTGTCATTTGTGTGAAATCAGTTTTCGTTAATGTGAAATAATATTTCACATGTGTGAAATCATACTGTAAAAGGTATAGTTATCGCTGTTTTTAATTTTAACATATTGTAAATGTGGTTTATCATAAAAATAGGTTAGTGGTTGCTAAGCTACTCAATTTCTATAAATTTACACTTACACTAGAAAAACTAAAGTGTAAACTATATTGATTCCCTGACTGTACATCCGCTTCTTCTTTTCCTAAATTTTAACAATTCTTTTAGCAGGGCTACCGAAGCTACTTTTACTTGTAAGTCCATTTTTCTTATGGAATTGCATGTTCTCTCTCAATGGCGACTTGTCTTTTTGTCATGTTTTCTCTTTGTACATTTAAGTGTAATATTTACTTTTTAACAGTACTATTTCTCTGCAACGAATTGTTTTCTGCTTTTCTTTTTTAAAAACTGAAATAAGTTTTCTTCTTTAGATCTAGTATTTCTTAACTATACGAAAATAGCAAACACGATTATTGGCAGGATTTGGAATTCTACTTAAAAATCATTCTACTACTTGATCATGTTTGTTAATTTACTAATTAATTGACTAGTGTAATATTTTCCTTGTAAAATAATTGGAAATAATTCTTTTCCGTCTAGTATCTTGCTCTGCAAGTTCAAGACATATATTCTAAAATTTATTTTCCTAACTAATTTCTCTCTTTGTACTTGCCTCGTGTTTCTAATTGTTCATGTTTCACTTATCACGAGTTCAAGTGACGATAAAGTCAATACTAAGAAAATCTCATTACAAAAGAATTAAAATTATTTTTAAAAAGTAAATGAACCTCATAATAACCACATACGCAGGGTGTATCGTAAAATTCCGGTTGGACGGTTGGAAGTCGTTAATTTTCGATAGTAACTGATGTTAGAAGTATGTCAGAGGATGATCATAATTCGACACCCTCGTCTAATCAAAAGTATAAAAAGCACAGCCGATGTCTTTTTGGATGGAGTCCAATTGTCTAGAGAAAAATGGAGGAATCGCCATTTTCAACGATGGAGTAGGTAGCGTTAAATTTCTATAGTCTATATTAAAATAATAATTTATAATTATAAATCAATAACTGTGTTTTATACTATCGCCCTAATTAAACCCTAAACCCTACAGTTAAGAGCTGGTACAATGCACAACCTGTCACGTTTATTGAATTGTTTTATTGTGTTAACTGCTGTTTTCTGCACTTGCTCAAAAAATAAGAGAAATGCAGACAGCGTAAGATACTATGCATCCGGCACGATCTTAACCAAAAAGCCTGTTTTTCCAAAAAAAATGAATACTTGGTTAATGTTATTGAAATTTATTATGAAAAGTTTGGCTGAAACGGAAATTGATGTTAGAGTTTGGGTTATGTATTAGGACATTTTTTAGTGTCGGAAACTCATTAAAATTTCATTAAACCAAGTTTATCTGCAGGGAAATTAAATGTACTGTTTTACTGGACGTCGGATATACATCATGCCGCGCAAAACATGTTTTTGGGCCCGCATTAATAGCTTTTAATTCATTTACTAATTAAGCTCTCGAACTAACAAAGCCAATTTTCCATCCTAGATGCACACTGCACGTTGTATTTTATACATAGCGGTTCGATATGACTAGATGGAGATATCCCGACATCATATGAATACATATATATTTTTATGACGACGACGACGGTTCCAGTCGATGAATAGACCTGATGTAAAATATAAATGCTGTATGCAGCGGCTTGTAAGGGTTTTATACGAGAACCTTTAGAATTTCGATTTCCATTAAAATAAAATACGTTGTAACCTGAAGGAAGTCTTTAAAACCCATATAGAACTAAAATCCGTAAAAGTTATAACCTTTCGATGTTAAAACGCAACATGTTCGATATATTCTTGAACGATTCTAAGGATTTAAAATATTACCGCAACTGTTAATGTGCCAACACAGCGGAAACGATGCTCATTTCTAACAAAGATGTAAGAGCAAATCATGGTGGGTTTTAAGAAACTAAAGATAAAAGCGAGAAAAGAAAGAAATCAGCAGTTCCGGATAAATCCTAGCGCACTTATATTAAATCCTATTTTCTAATGATACAAAAACTCACCGTTGTGGGTAGAATTAATAATGCAGCATTAAGGAGAATTAAAACTTAAAATGATGAACTTTTTTAACTAATTTGTAATTCTGTACAATATCAGCTTCATATTTAAAACTAATGTTGAACCAACCGAAGACTATCTAAATACAAAAATGCATGGATTAATATGTTACGTTGTTATTATGATGTTGAATTAAATATTCCTAGTGTTGAATTAAAAAATTAAATAGTTGAATGATAGGGGGATGGGGGATGTAAAGACAGTATCCAACAATATTATAAAACGCAAAAAGTATATTAAACATAAAAACAATCAGTTTAAAACTAGAATAACGCTAAACAGTACCAATGAATTGCAAAAAATATACTATATAAGTAATAGTAAATAGTATTAAGGGGGGAAGTGACTGTATAAAAATACGCTATGCAGAGCCTCGGAATTTTATTATTTTAAAAAAGAATGTATCATAGATTGTGTATCCAATATTAGAATCTTGTAGATAAAAGTATGAATTATACTTTCACAAAGGAATTATTAAAGTCTGCTCGAAAATAACTAAATAAACATAAAAACTGTAACCATAAGTATACATATTTTTCTGTCTTAAAACTAAAATATCTCTCTATAATAATTTGAAAGTACTCGAGTAGTTCACAGATCAACAAATTTAATTGATAAAAGTTTATTTATAACAACAATAATCATGTTACAATTTCGGTTACCATTATTATCATTTTTAGGCAGTTTTGGTGGACAATAGTTCAGCTATTCTGAAAGGGATGGTGCTGTAGCTGCAGCATGTTGTTACTGTATTTTACTGTTATTTTTAATTTTAATTCACAGCATTGGTTATTAATCTTCGAAATTTAAATTGGTTTATACTTAAACGCATACATTGCCATAACTAGCTTACATAGATAACTTTAAATATATGAAAAAATCAATTATGTAATGCAAAACATAATAATATCTCTAATATTTTTTTCCTAAATTCTAACTAAATATGTAAAAATTATAGCGATCGACCTTGTAGTTTATTCTAAAATTGAAGCAATACCGACGTTTTAATATGAATTCTGTAATATTTATACAAAATTATTATTAATATTAAAAATCATTGTACTTCCGACGCGAGGGCCACCTAAAAAGGAGCAAAATCACGTTGGCAACATTGGATGTTATCAGGTTTGACATTCTGTCTTAAATAAATCTTAGGTTTAATAATAATCATGCACAAAAATATTCACAGTTTAACATTGATTTGATAATGGACATTCATGTTCTGTAAAAACGACCATATTAATATGACATATACTTCTGTAATTCTAATTTTTGAATAATTTTTTATTAAAATTCCAACACCATGTATATAGTAATTTGTTTATTAAAGTTTGTATCAGGTTTGCTCCATGATGTCGCTACTATTTAAAATAGAGGGGCTATAAATGTTTTGTACCAGTAGCGAAGCCAACGGTAATTTTTCCGGTGTTTGTCAATTTCCAACCTTAAACTTACACTATCAATCTAAAACTATAATAACTCTTATGCCATTGGCTAAAATGTGCAAAAGTTGGGGTTCAGGATAAGTTAAGTCTTCGAATCTCATACAGGTAACAGTTTGTGACTCCTGAACTTTGTAAGAATGATAATGATCATTATAATACTTAGTAACGTACTACAATAATAGAATTAGATTAATTATAAATAGTAAAACCTTTCTATGTTACTTACCTGACAATTGTACACAAATGCGAAACACATACAACTAAGTAGGTAAAAATTGGGCGTTCTGAAACACCACCACCACACCACCACTGACCTTGACCTTGAACCTATCTCTCTCTAACACATGGTGAACTTGAACCTATCTCTGTCACCTAAACGTGGCAACACCGCATTCTCAAGGTCAACAATATGACAACAACGCATTCTCAAGGTCTTTACCTTGAACCTATCTCTCTCTAACACATGGTGACCTTGAACCTATCTCTGTCACCTAAACGTGACAACAACGCATTCTCAAGGTCAACTATATGACAACGCATTCTCAAGGTCTTGACCTTGAACCTATCTCTCTGGTGACCTTGAATCTATCTCTCTACGTGGCAACACCGCACTCCCAAGGTCACCCAATGTTGGTGACCTTGAACCTCTCTCTAAACGCATTCTCAAGGTCAACAATGTTAATAAAATAAAAATCAAAATGATTCATAAACGTAGAAGCAGGGTGAGTATTAAGAGATATTTGCCCCTGACCTGATTTATACGATATACTACATTGTGCGTCACTATTTACTCACAAGCGACATCAAAATCAGCACCTTTGCCTATCTTCTGGATTTCTCGTTCGGTTTAACGAACATACATTTTAATAGTACTAACCATAAGGGTTCAAACAACATACATCGATGTTAAATCAACTCTTTAATATTTTCGATTCTATGCATTCTCTCTCATTCTCTTTAAACTTCTTATATTTTGCACTATGTTTTAGTTTTTAACTGAACGAATTTAATACAATACTACAAACAGAGCGTTTAATTTCTTCAAAATTTCAGTATCTCTTAAGACTAAAGATTTATTATGGTTTAATTCAAAGCAAATAGACTGTCAGTTCAAAAATTTAAACATATTCCTTGAGCGCAATGACTGTCCATACAACAAACATTTTTGTAGTTTTAAGAAAAACTGTTGTATTTAAATGTTTCCATAAATTATGTAGAATACTATCTAGTTTCTTAGAAACTTACGAGTATCTCTTGAAAAGGGTGTAACAAACCGAAACACGTGTAGAAAGCATTTTACATAATTGATGGAAACATTTAAATACAACAGTTTTTCTTAAAGCTATTAAATACAATTTTTTCACTAATTAAATATTTTGTATTGCCTTTGATTAAAGCTGGAAATAACTTGAGTCACTGCAAAATTAATGTAACAAATATTATAGATTGATGGAATCACCTACAATTTCTTAGAATAAATAAATGTCTTATTGTCTGAAACCGAAATTTGTCAACCCAATCACTTCTAATTCAACATATGGAAATTTACTCTTTTAACAACACCGTTTTTCTCAGTGTAGCAAAAATATTCTTTATTTTTAAAAGCTATTTACACTTTGTATTGTGTATGCTCTTGCTGTAGATCTCTCATGCAACTCCTTTAAGTCAAAGTGCATAGAATAGTGCATAGAACTTGAGAGTTTACGTCTTCATTTTGCATACAAGCAATATTCGTTTCTCATATTTTACATTATGTTACATATATGTCTTCCAAACTGTTAAATAAATGTCAATTTGTAATATGTGTTGTTGATAATAATTAATTTTTACTTTTCCAATAATGCAATATTAAAGGAAAGTAAGGTGATCTAAGTGAGAATCGACCTAAAAACATTCGTGTCTGGAAGATACTCTCGTTGTAGTATATATATATTATTATATCCATCTTTAATATCAATCTTTAAAGAAATCTATGAAGAGCATTACGCTAGTACAATCTGATAAAGTAAAACTAATCCGTATAACACAAACTGTATCAGGTATTGATCCGATAATATAAAGAACAGCAACCTGCAAGTAGGTACCTAACATAAAAAGGTATAAGGGTTGGAATGTTTTAGGAAATGTAAATACGAATTAAAAAGCTGCTTAAATTAAAACGAATGTAAAATGTTTGCTGAAGTTTAAGAAGGAATCTCTTAATAAAGTTTCTATAACGTAGAAAAGTTAATGTGAATAAACCGAAAAACAGGAAGTGGATGCTAAGCAAACAGATCAACAACAAAACGCAAGAACATAAGCAGATCTTATAAATGAAGTAAAACACAAAGTATATCCTGGTTATTTGTTAGCCATCTAGAAAATCTCGAATAAAAATATATTGTTACTAAAAATAATAATAACTGACAGGTACCTTGAATTTTTCATAACATAATAATAACCTACTGTTTCTATCTGGAATTATAAACATCACGAAATATTGCATTTTAAAAATAGCGATTAAATAGAAGTTTGAAATGTATCACTCTACGTTTAGTAGTGTACTATGTTAAGGAATATTCATTTTACTAAACGGAATCACAGAATTTACCAAACTTTTTAATTTCTCAATGAATCACTTAATTTGTTTTTTTAATACATAGTGTTTGAATGAAAAAAAAAACTCATTTTAAATATAGTGGATGCGATCGCGCACGATAAAAATTTCGTATATTGAAACGGATGCCATCCATAAGGTTTCGCACAACTTCTTCTGAAATTTCCACATATTCTCCTATTTTTTATTTCTCACCATCTTTTTTTAAGTATTGCTTGACAATGGCCCAGTATCGTTCGAGAGGATGAATGCTCAACAGTTTGGTGAATTATTTTATTGCTTCACAAAATCTACTTTTCCGGAATTAAAAAGATTTATTAGAACAGTCCCAGATACATAGTGCGTAGATGCCAGATCTGGCCAAAACAATTGGGAAAGACTAGGTTTGTTATAGAAATCTATTAACCGTTTTTACAATCATTCTTTCTGTAGATTCCAGCATCAATTATTGTTCCGGTTATAAAAAATGTAGAACTTTTAAGGCTACAAGAACAACTGATTTGCCATACAAGAACTTTCTTACCAAACATGTGTCTATTTCAATTGTGTTCATTCTTCATCGTTAATAAGGATGCAACAATGTCTATTTTAAATTAAAATATTGTACAACTTTTCAGATTTCTTCTTTGATCGTATTTGTTGTTCCATAATTCTTTCTTTCTTCTTATTTCTTCGTGAAATAAAAAATATAATAAAAATACCCAACAGTATTTATAGCTCTCACGACATATAGTGAGCAATCAAGATGATCTCTATCCGGGAGTGCAAGTGGCTCAAAAATCAGGGCGCCAATACGTCAACGGCAACGAATAAATTTTAATTCTATTGGGAAAAATTCACAGAATTGAACAATTTTCCTGATATTTTTTATTTGCTTAATTTACACTGAGAAACGCATTTAGTTGGACCAATTAAATTTATTTAATTCAACTACATATTTTTGTTTATTGTTTCCAGCCTTATTTTGTGGAACTCCATAATCATGAAATAAATAAAGATTATTAAAAGTTTCACAGTTTTATTAAAATATTGTCAGGTATATTTTAATAAAACTGTGAAACTTTTAATAATCTTTATTTATTTCACAACTACATATTTAGTAAATAAACTAAATTTTGTTTGATTTAACTAAATATTTAGTTGAATTAAATAAATTTAATAATTCAACTAAATGTTTTTCTCAGTGTGGTAATTCAGTTTCTAAAATTGTTTTACTCAACAACCACAAGCTAAATAAACTTATTTGTTGGACATACTATACAATTAGTTAATAGTAAATTACTACACAAGTAAATATATAGAGCTAAAAAAATCATATTATGCCCAATGCTGTTCATATCAATTTGCAGCCTTACGCAAGCCCGTAGTTCGGTAGTCGGCGACGCTTACGCGACCTATCTTATTTGTGATAGCAAATTTCAACTTGCACTATGGCACCAGCTGCCCCAGGAACGAATCTATGAGCAATGATGGATTTTCCCTAGAGATCTTTGATAAGACCCATGCACAAAAAACTGAAGAGCTGCAATAAACTTAACATACGGTGCTACACCTGAAACTCTATGATTCTACACCTGAGGTTGTAGTTAGTTCCAAAAACGTCTGTTGAGCAATCCCAGAGAATCATCTATACAATAATGTTATAAATATCACAGCTCTACAAAAAATCATCCAGGTGCCAGAGGCATAAACATAGGTGTTGACTAATTTTGATGTGCAGAATACGATGATAATAACCGTTTTGCCCAATCAGGTCTATATTTGAAGATATAGTAGATAGTTATCTCAAGTATAAGATCATGCTGTATATAACGCGTTGTAAAATTTTTATGCTGTAAATTTTGTTGAATCTGATTGGGCAAAATGGTATTACCATCGTATTCTGCACATCAAAATTAGTCCAAACCCATGTTTATACCTCAGGTACCAGACCGATGATTTTTTATAGAGCTATGTATAATGATTGCTATGTATTGATGGATTAGGATTTTTTCACAAAGTCTTATTTAACTGGCGACTATATTCATTAAAAATATTTATTTATGGTTGACATTGTGTATAATTAAAAAACAACCCTTTCGTTTCATTAACCTTTGTTGTAATTCTTCCAAAATCATATTCAATGCATTGTTTCGAGTCATATCTGAAGTAAAAGTACTTAATATAAAATAACAAAGATCTGTAAAACGTTCGATGTTATAGCTACCAACAGCCCCTGGCGTAGATAAGGGAAGCAGAAGGAATAATTACAACTTCCCAATGAAAAATTTAACAAGGATTTGAAAAATTACTTTATTTAAGTATACCTTTTCTTGTATATTTAGTAAATAAATAAATAAATACCTTGAAGTTATAGTTAATACTTTTCCACATTCCCCCTCCTCCTAGAAAATAAAATTATCTATGCCACTGCTAAGAGCAGGCAGAGACTTGCTGTAAAATAACATACGGGATAAAAAGCATTTATGCTAAATTACGTTATGTCTGTAACATACATTCATAAATGAAACGGGCCCCTTAAATGAAACCGTAGTGATGATTAGGGATGGTAAAAATTGTTTATTTATCGATATGGTATATCAAACCATACATCGTAACACGATATACATATATTTCTCTTTTCTGACTTCTTTCTCGACCCATGCTTGCTCAGAAGTGACGTAATACGTAATGACGTAATTTTCAAATTTAAATGATCAAAATAATTATTTGTAACATTTCCCTTCTGCATCTGCCCCTTCACCTGTATTTTCCCCACCCAATGTTAAGTGAATTTGAAGACAAAACCATCAGTCCATTTTAGCCATTTAGTAAATTCTGGTAAACAATAGCCCAGTTTCATTTTTTAATGAATATAATGTATCATTGCTAAATTTGTATAGAAAATTAAGCTGATAGAATTATTGCTTATTTTGAGTGCGTTTCGAAAAACCTCCTATTATCCTAAATTAATTAATTTTTTGTTATAAAAGCTGAATTTTTTAGCAAGTTAGTGTTTCAGAAAATTAATGTAAAATCATAAGAAAATAATCAATTAATATATTAAACAATAAGCCATTTTGATCGTGTTGGGACCCCCTCTCCTTGGGGGACTCCCGCGTTTAGGATATGCGAGGGAGGTTGTTACGCCACTGAAACTATACAAACAACATTGTAGTATTGACATTTCTACTAAATTACTTGCGAAATATAGGTGATTAGTTAAAAGAAGAAACCTCAACTGACAAATAAAGGTGCCCGTAATAGTAAGCGATTGTTAACTAAAATGTCTAGACAATAATGTGTTGAAGTTTTTTTAAAACAAGTTTACTTGCCTGTTTATCTCTGCTTACTGTCCTACTGTAGTCATCGGAGCTAGTTTTACATGCGCGAGATGAAATGTTCTATATATCTGCTAGCAATGTTATTTCATTTTGATGTTTTAAAAGTTTGTAAAAACATTACACTTGACCGACAGACGTTGCATTTCACTGCAAATTAAATAAGTTCGATTAAGTTTTCAGGGTTTTCAGGCTAGGCACATGTTGAAGGTGTAATCTTATAAATCACAGTAGGTACATCTAACTGCAAAGAAATTACAATCTGAAAAAGTTTAAGCATCGTTTGTTCGTCTTGAACTGATGTAAGTGTAGCTAACATCTAAAAAAGATGTATCAAATGTATAAAAAAGTATCAGTGCTTCTTTAAACCAATGATTTATTTCTCGTTTCAGTTTAACATTAGTTTGCTACAGGCTGTGGTTTGTCCATAAAACCTACTAAATTTGTCTCTGCTGTAAACCGTGACACTTCTATCGTTCATTTAGATTGAATAATTGGTTATTGCAATTTGATTGCAGCATCGATTGAACAAAAATCCCACGGATTTTGTTTTATGAGTTATTAAGTTTTCTCTCATTTTTTTGTAATATGATATTTATAGTTTTTCAATTTGTTTTATTAAAGGACTAAGTAAATAGATTGTCCTAGAAACGTTATGTAGATACTATTTCGGCAAGGAAATTTTGCAAGATTTTTATTAAGTAGGCTGATTTTTCTTAAATTTTAAGTGAGTAAGAAAGACTTTCCATGACATGACACAATATCATAGGCGCGTCAAAAATAATAATTATTGCAATAAAAATAAAATAATAATTTGACATAAAAACAGCATTCCACTGGATGTGAGATCGCTTACAAAAGGACAAAAATCGTGCGAAATTTTCCTGTCGGAATAGTACCTACATAAATAATCACATATATGTAACTTACAAATCTTCAACAAAATCACTTAAAAAGCAACTTTTCTTAAAACTAACTTAAACTGAACTTAAAACTGAACAAATGAACCAGTAATGTGTAAAAGTTAATTCAATAATACTTTCGTAACAATTGATGCAGGAAAGATTTCTAAAGAGGGAAGTAAAAGAAAATTTTAGAGAACTTATTATTCCTTTCGTTGATAGTTTATGTTGTTACATTACGAAAGTTCAACAAATGCACCAAGAATGAATAAAATTCACCGGAATTTCGAGGATGCAGATAGATATTTCCAACAAGTTGGAAATCAAATGTACTTCAATAAACTTCCAAAATCTCACTCATCCATCGCAAAGACAGAAGCTGATACTATTTACTCATTTTTAAATGGCGTTCAAAAAGTCTGAAGGATTAAACATAATGTCTAATTTTGGACGTAACTATATAAAGAACTTATTTGACACAAACATGTTTACGCAAAAAATGAAAAACATAAAGTATTTTTATTTTTTAGTAACATGATATGGATTATTTTCGTCCTAGATACCAACTATGAAAAGCAACTCATATCTCCCAAGGGAGTTTTAACACCATCCATACATGAAATCGGTCATATTCTTTGATGTACAAATGTTCAGACTTCTTCGGAACCAATAACTCACTGGCTTTTTCCGCTTTTATAATCACACTGTGAGGAATAACGCTGCTGCTTTCAGACATTTTTTTTTGTTGATTGAAAAACAAATTCATGCAACTGTAGCAACCATCGTAACAACGGCACAGTCAAACCACCTTTGATATTCACAATTTATTTTAATTTTGAATGTTTTTTTACGTTTTAAGTTAAAAATAAAGAATATGATGTTACTAAAAAATAAAATATATAATGCACTACGGGAGATATTCTGTTTTTTGCCCTCGGTAGACTTACAGACCGCGGGCCTTCGGTCCTTGGTCTGTAACACGTCAACCTCGGGGGAAAAAACATTCATATCTCCCTTAATGCATAAATATCTATTAATCCCCCGGGACTAAAAGTGACGCTTTAGTCTTTCAAACGGAAGATTAAAATGGAACTTTTAGTCTACGGAGTGCAAAAGCGTATTTTACGCCCCGCTTGCGAGACTGGAGCATTTTGCTCATTTAAAACAGAATGAAAATGTCAAAGTTCTTTTGACAGTTTTCGAAAAACGTGATTTTCATCCAATCACTCTTTATAGTTAATGTTTTGCATTTTTGTACAATCTTTCGTGCAAAAGATGAAAGCGAAAGCAAACTAGCTATTTCTATTATTTGAGAGACAGTTGTGGACAAAATATCGTAATTTTTACAACTTGGGAATTTTCATAGTTGATATTAAAAGTTTCATACAAATGATTGAGCATGCCGTATAAATTGCTAATTAAATTTAAAAAATATATTCCGAGTGGCAGTGTATAGGGGGTATAGTGTGGGAGTGTGTAGTATAATCCATCGACCCCTGTTTTGGAAAACGAAGGCACATACACCCAAGCGGCTTTAATATTCCGAGGAGGAATAATGGTCATGGCTAAGTCTTTGTAAACAATGACATTAAACGTAATGGTTCTTGCTATCATAAACTGATTATGTTTATTATCAAAGGTTTATTCGATGGTGTTTTCTGTTTTAAATAAAATTGATGAACAGTAAAGATCACCTACACTTCAATTAGTACTTTAATTAAACACGTACTTTACGTACACTGAAGTGGGTGATCGCGCGGTAAAGAGTCCAACGCTTACTTAGGAGGCCCGAGTTCGATCCTATTTACGTTAATGGGGATTAGGTATCTTTATAACAATCATAACTCATAAGCCAGAAAGAAAATTTTATTTACAAGCATAGAGTGCGAAAGAAAGATCGTTTGATACAAATTGCCGGTATCAGATCATCAACAGTACCTAGCGTTTAATGTTTATTTGTTTCATGATGGTTTCAGTTTTACTGAAAAGGATTACTGGAATCAAGTAATTATTCAAGTAGTTTATCTAAGTCAGGTAAACAATCTATTAACATCGCAGTTTAGAATTTGTTATGTAAATTACCTACTTATAAAGCTGAACGGTTTAATGGAATGTTTTTTAAATTAAATTCAAAGCCGTCCATACTAATAAAAATTGTCTTTTAAACTAATTAACTTAACTTATTAGGAAATTAAATGGTCTCTTTAATTGATTAATTAATCAAATATTTTGATTTTAAAGTCGTTTTTAGACCTTGGGTTTGACCTTGAACATATGGCGATATAAGTTAATAGGATATGTGTTTTATTTACAAATGTATTTCAAGACTAACAGCCATCTTCGTCAAGTCATTCTTAGTATTCTGCGACATAGACAAAATCGTGCTTTATTGGCAAATTATTAAACTACAATCCTCGGCATTATGCAGCATACGAAGAATGCCTAGTAGACTGCAGGACCGGACTGAAAACTTGAAAAATAAATATTTTAGAAAAATAATTTCTCTACACATCATCAACTATCTCGTCTTCAAGTATTGTTCTTTATTTTTGAGACCCTCTATATATAAATATGTATTATAATATTTTATTGTTGTTATAGTGTTCTACGTGCTTTTGTCAAAAATGATAGTTTTCTTAACATATAAAATACGTTTGCAATTTGCTTGACTTAATTGTCCAATGCATTGACTTAAACAATATATATTTTATAGTATAGTACTAGGTCTTTTGCTAAACGTGCAAAAGGCCTTCCGTGGTCGAGTTGTAGATATCCTACTTCTCGTTTAGAGGCACAGGGTTTGAAATCTCAGTTGAACTGAATTTTAGAAACTTAGTATAATTGTATATGAGTTCCTTAGTATAAGGTATGAAAGCTGTATGAGTGATAAAGTATGGGGAATCGTAATGTACTTGCTACATTAGCTCCATTACCTCCGTTGCATTCCCATAATAAGTTTGTGTGGAACCCCTGGAACACTGCAAAATGCGGTAAAAGGGGAGTGGATTATGTATGTATGTGCTCAAAGAAAAAATGAAGTTATAAAGTAATAACAAGACAAAGTCAACTTTTCGGTATTCAAGATGCCTACAAACCAACAGCTGACAATCGCTGTTTTAAAAAATGCGGTTTCAATAATCTCAAGAGATAGTTTTTTAATTGACAGGTTTTTCCTTCCCGTTTTTTGTATAGCACATTCATTCTGAAATAATAAAATTAAATTAATGTGTAATGTGAATAAAAAAATTAAAAATTATTACCCATGATTGCAAATTTATTGCATATCAAAATGTAATTAGAATAGGAGTAGTAATTATTGTAAACTATAGAATAAGTACAAAACATTAAAAATTAATGTTATTCTAAAAAAGTGATGTTATTCTAAGTACCATTAACAACTGCACAAACACTTACAATCTTCTATACGTTTGTTCGTACAAAAACACTTAGAACGAAAACACAAGAAATTACTACAGTAAATGTTCAAAATGGCCACCATTAATGTGCATACACGCAGACGTACACTTCCACGTAAATTACTTTGGACCTTATGTAAATGATTTGCGTTGAGCGTATTTGGTTGACGGCATCCATCATTCGCTGCTCTAGTTAGTACAACAGGGGCGTACTTAAAATCTAAAATGCGATTTTCATGAAAACTATAAGGCACGACTACATGTTGACAAGGAAAATATGTTCTAAACCATTACAGACATTATTACTTATTTTAGTAACACTGTGTATAGAGTTTTAAAATGTATGGTTTTATTGGGTTATAAATATAAATAAAAGTTGCGCAAAATCTTCTTGAATAAAAATATGCTTTTTTTGACAAAGCATTTAAATTAAATCAGCACATACCCCGGCGTTGTCAAATATTATATGAAACATGTATACATAAATACTAATAACTAAAAAGCGTTTTCCGCAAACTGTTCAATATTTCTTATTTTTTTAACTATCAATATTAATAAACAATTAACAACAAATGTAGACGTACAATGTGATGCTTATGCATCTGAAATGACAATTCAAATTTATCAATCCATTAATATCAACCAAAAGTGGGCTACGTTTATTACTTCGGACGCCTCGTATAGCATAGACCTTTTTGTTTGTTTTTCTTTTTCGTAGGAATAGACGGATTAAGCTACAAATTATTAGTTCTTAAGTTATTGACGTGTCTCTTGGGAAATCGAGTGTTTGAAAACTGTTATAACAACTGTTATAAAATAGAGATCAGGAAAGAAAAGCTCTACAAGCTCTCATCAATGTAGGAGTCTAGTTAAGATATATTGTCTATGCTTTTATGTGATGGTTCTGATACGTCAGACGGAAATGGAAATCAATGCTGTTGTCATTTTCAATTACTATACCCAGGGCCGGATTTAGCACGCGCGAATACAATACATATCTATCTAATCTATATACAATAATAATAATAATAACAGAAACTGTATACATCTGAATAATAATAATCAAAACTTAAAATTCTTATAGCCAGCTTATTTAAATTAACTGTAAATGGTTACAACAACAAAGAAAGAGGGATAATAATAAACAGAAGTATAGATAAAGATTGGCGAAGGTTACAAGTGTTTTTAACATTTTTACATATCTTAATTAATAATATTAATGTAAAAGAAAGCTAATAAAAAAAAGAGAGAGAGAAGTTAAACAGGGCTTAGGGAATCTTCTTGAGAGAACTATGCAGAAGATTATTATCTACCTGAGCATGCAGTTGTTCAGCAGGGATTGGCCATTGATTTAAGGAGTCAATTAGGGCTAGACGGTCATTGATGTATCTTGGACAGTCGAATATTCTGTGTATCGGGTCATCACTTTGTAATGGACATGTTGGACAACTGTCATCATCAGATTTTCCAATTCTTTTAAGGTGGATTTTAAATGGGCCATGGCCAGTCCAGATTTGCGTTGTTTTGAAATTAGATTTAATAGTAGGTAGTTCTGGAATTGCAGGGAAAAATCTATACATAATTCTACCTTTTTCTGAGTTGTTCCATAGTTGTTGCCAAATGTCTAAAATCTTCAGAAATAGGTACTCCTTTAAATGTCTAATTGAATCAAATTCATCACTTCTAATCTCTGCGTCAATGAAATAAGCAGCCGGAGCTTGTTTTAGAATTTTTAAACATACATTTTGTTGCAGTATTAGATTTAATGGAGATAATAGATAATAATAGATAATCCTACAGAAAAGTCCATACAAAGAGTTGAAATAGCACTTAGACTGTACGGTCTTTCCGGACACAGCTTTTAAACGAGGTTAAAGTCGGTACAGCCGTTGAATTTAAAAGTAAGTACTGCGGCTGCACCGAACAGGGGCCCCAACGCTTCCGAAACAAGTACAATTAATATCCGTGCCTGCGTACAATTAATGTTCGGTGCGAAAAACGTGCTTAAAAATTTCGTACGGAATCTTTCCTCCCTGTTATCGATCAACTCATCGTATCTTTAAATGAACGAATTTCTGATTCGGTTTTTCAGCTGGGTTAAGCACGATGGAACCTTCTGAAATTAAACTTAAAGCCAAGAAACTTGTCGAATTTTATCCTCAAGATTTAGAAGCCGATTTAGCCAACGGATTGGTGCATCTTGCATCTTTTTCGGAACAATTTGAGAGGAAAGAAGATGAATCGGAGGAAATTTTTCTTTATCGTATAATTTTACAAAATAATGTTCAATAGATATTTTGCAATGCGGAAATAGCTCTTCGCATATACTTATCGATGATGATGACGAACTGCAGTAGGGAAAGATCATTTTCCAAACTAAAGATCGTCAAAAATAGATTAAGAACAAGTATGAAGCAAGATCGCTTGACCAATCTGATGATCCTTAGTTTGGAAAGTGATATTCTTCGCGATTTGAATTTTGATGATCTAATAAATACATTTGCAAATAAAAAATCGCGTAAACCTACCGTAGTTTAGTACTTCAAAGCGTTTAGAAGTAAGCAAAATAATAAAAAAAACGTACAAAAATTACTATGGAGTTTTATTTTTCCGAGATTAAAAATTTTTTAGAAATTTAAGGGGCCCCCACCAAATACTGGCCCTAGGGCCTCAAAATTCTAAATCCGGCCCTGACTATACCTTAACCATAAATACAAGAAATGAGTCATCACAAATCACCTGGGCAACCATGGGAGACTCTCAAAACTTCAGTGCATTCCATTTCTCTTTCTCTATTGCTTACTTTTTTCTTTTCATATATTCGTTACACAATAGAAATAGATGGAATACAATAATGCTTTGGAAGTAACCCGCTGTCGCTCAGTTAATTTCTGATGACTCATTTCTTGTATTTACGGTTTAGGTATAGTGTGTATCTCAAATGACTAGTCTAGTTACTAAAACCTCATTAAATGTCACATATTTGCAAACTGGTTTCTTTTGCAATGCTTGTAAGTTGAATAGTTATTTGTATATCTAGTGCACGAAATGCTACTTTGGTTGGCAAGAATGAAAAACTCATTCGAGGCTAAAGTCATTTCGAGCACGAATTGCACACAACATTTCTTCTACAGCGTTATTGAAATAATCGAAAACGTAGAAAAGAAATCATAAATAATAACACGAGGAAGTTTTTATTTTAGCATAAAGTGGACCATCATGCATAAATCGCATGTTTTTTCGATTTACAGCGAAAAATATTTCGTGCACGTTGTCAAGTAAACAAAACCAATGTGGCATTTTGCATACAAATATTAATGAAAAAATGACATTTTTTGACAGCTGTAGAAAATAGTTATTTATTGTACAAGTGAGTTAAGTAAGATATTATCCACGAACGAAGAATTGACCCTCGACGGCCGGTAGGCTCCCCGTGTGCCCCCCCTTAATTCACGTGTGCTATACAAAGTTTTATCCAACACCTATTTATTTAAGTTTAAATATTGAATTGGCAATGTATAGTTAGTCTGTAGTTTTGATGGTAATAGTTTTGATGATTTAATACTCTAGCGCGATGATTGGATTTGAATAATATTATGCAATGTAAGATGGTGATGGGTTGCTACCTAAAATATCATCATTCGCCCACCATTCTACCGTGAGTAACAATGTTTTTCTAACCACAAGTGAGTAAAATTCAACTTTAATTGCTTATAAATATTAAGATTTAGCCCTCTTTATTTAGAGGTGTTAGATGAAATATATTGTAACGTTCTTTTTAAAATAATAACAAAAATACTGTTTAATCGTCTATTCACGCGAGATATTATTTACATACACTATGTTAGCGCGTGTATACTATGCACATTTATTTTTCTAACCTCTAAATTCAAATCACCGCTACATGCGTGCATTTTTTAATTCGATGTGTCATCTACTGATAAAATGCCGTCCGTATGAGATGAATCAAGATAGCATAAAAAAAGAAGAAGAGCATGACAGAATGAGAAATGGCAGATCCAAAAAACGCGTCAAAAATCGGTGAGTGTTGTTTGATAATCTACAGAATTTAAATGTGTATGTCCCGAATCCGCCACTTTGTTATGTTGTACAATCCCTACAATTACAATTTTCATTAAATAAATATCGAAGGCCGCACCGCACCACTTTTGGTATTACTCAGAAACACACTAATTAAAACACAATAATTATAAACAGTTTAACAAACTTAAATGCTAGATATTTACAAATTTATTTGAAGACTATATAAGAACTATTTATGTATTATTATAACAATTATTAAACATTTATTTATTCACTAATATATTTGATTATTAATTACACAGAGCACATTTGGACACGACGGTTAAAAATTAACCCTGCCGGGCCCATCGCGGCTGATATATATCCACACGGAAGTGTGTAGAATGCACTAGAAAGATCGGCGACGTTATGTCATACACGCGACCTTGCTCGAATATTGTACACGAGCCGCGAATTTTCTATTAGGTTCTCGCGGGTGTATGACGCTTCGCTCTGGAATGTTCTGTCGTCTGCATATAGGGATTTCTCTATTTGTTACAATATTTATAATTTATTGGTCACTAATATAGGTTAAAAAACTAATTCGTCAAGATGTAACTAAATACATGGCAACTATCTGTATTTCAAACTTTTTACTGTAAAAGTAGAAAGCACTTATGTTAGAGTCGATAGTGTTGTTAAATCTAGAAATGGAATTCTTGAAGGTGTAGTTAATCAATTAACGCAATTAAAGCTATCAAATTATGGATTACAATAATAAAAGCAATTATTCCAAATTCATCGTATCATTTGATTTGTTAATTAAATTCTTAATTAGAAAAATGTATCAAATACCCAATAATGTCTACGAAGGTATAACCATCATTCCAGATCCACGAAGGCTAACCAAGAAATGCATTTTCTGTTACTCTTATTCATTCATTTAAATATTTATATTTTCTACAATTTGCTAGTTTTGATCATTTAACTAAAGTTGAATAGAAATCGTTGTTGAACGTTGATAGAAAGAAACAGTTAACTATATACAGTATGTGTTATGCTTTCTTAACACTTACTTTACTTAATACTTAAAAATATCTGCATACGTTCCTTAACTTTTATTATTTTGTGAACACATTGATATTAAGCTTCTTTTTATTCTAGATATTAGATGCAGTTTAATAATTTTCCTCCTTGATGAAAAAAATAAACTTTGATGTATTTTAATTTTCAATTAATATCATGACGTCCTTTTGCTGTAAATTTTCCTAAGATATTAACAAAAAAATCAAAACTGAGAGCTATCGGATGTTCGCTTAATTATCTGTCAGATCAACTTTGAGGTTATTGTGAAGTTGTTAAATTAACCTACAGCATCTGTGCCCAAGTTTTATCTCTTCATCTTAAGATTTTAATCTAAAATTACTTGCAAGATTTTTTGGAATTGTCGGTGACAATTAAATCTTTTTAGGGAGTTGTAAGCATAATTATTTTATATTATCTCATCATTAAAAACATAAACAGATGTTAAATTAATTTTCAGTTAACTTAACCTTTTCCTTAACCTTTTTTCTACATTAGCAGTCTGTTGGGGTCCAATAGACCCTACACTTCTAATCACGAAATTTACACCATATTAACTTCTTTTTTTAAGTGATTATTGGAATAGCAGTGAAATAGATATTGAAAAGTTGGTATAGAAAAACTTTATTGCTTTATTGTCAAAACAAACTGAACAATTATGGAATATGAATATAAATAATACAACTAAATAACATAAATTTAGAAAATTTCAAAACTGTACTAAACAAAAACTGAAAATAGAATTATTACTCAAAACATTCATTGCACATGAAATTGGAATGTTGCATACAAACAGTTTTCTCACATTTTACGCAAAAATATTGCGATTTTCTATCTAACCCCCGAGGGCAAAAATCACAACGTCGTTTTTTCTTCGACATGTTTTGATTTTGTTCATCTTGCACAAAACGTTTTTGTAAAGATCTCCGAGCTGCAACATTTTCTGAACGGTTCTGTCTTTTATTTAGATGGTTGAAAATCATTTCCATTCCTAATTTTTTCAAATAATTCCGTCTTTTAGTGTTGTAGTCGTTATTATTTGATCTGTAAACAATTTCCGAATTTATTCCTGCCGTGTTCAAGAGAGAAAAAAGACAGTAAGTGGCCAGCGCCTACTGTTTCTTGAAATATTATAGGTAGCCGAGAGCTTGTCAACCGTATCGACGCCACCTTTTGTCATGTTGTAAAAAGTTATGATTTCAGGTTTTTGGGTCATACCTGAATTCTCATCAATGGCATCGTTGTGATGTAAAGTAGAGAACAAAATTACATTTTTGTTTTTTCGTGACACATGTGAAACTACCATAATGTCTTTGTCAAATCCGAGAATGTTAGAAGGTAATGGTCCAGCCGGGGATACAAACAGTGGCGGTAGCTCTCGCTTGTTCTTTCTTACAGTCCCCACTGATGTTAATTTGTGTTCGTTCAAAAGCTATTTCATCAAACTATAGCTGGTAAACCAGTTGTCAAAAGTCACGTTGCGCTTGGTGTTAGATATTGGAGCAATTAATCTCAAAACGATGTCCTCTGGGCTGTTACTTACTCGAAAGGGACCTTCAGGCTGCAGACCTACGTACACCTCCATGTTAAGAGTATAAAAACATCTGGCATCGACTAAAGCAAAAATCTTGATGCCATACTTGGCGGGTTTGTTGGGGATGTACTGTCTAAAAGCGCAACGTCCGCGAAACGCTTCCAGCTTTTCGTCTATTGTCAAATATTCGCTGGGTATATAGTCACTTTGGCAATTAGTAACAAACTTGTCGAATATAAATCTTATTGGCGCCAGTTTATCGTTTTCTCGTCGTTCCTGTCGTGTCAAAAAGTTATCGAATCGTTGCCCACAGATTGCTAGCCATAGTCATCCGTTGCTAGATTTTGACGGCTAGATCTATACAAGCCCATCAAATATAGAAGACCAAAAGTGGCCAATAGTTCATCTTTGTCGGTCTCTTTTACTTTATATTGATTATCTTGACTATACGCGGCAGATTTTTCTCTTATCTTAGCATTAGTTTGAATTAAAATTTCTTCAATCATCTCATCATCAAAATAAAGTTTCCAACAACCTAGAGAAGTTTCCACATTTTGAAATTTGCGTTTTACACCAGGTAAATGCGTGATTATGTTTTCCGCTCTCGTTCTTACATTTTGTGTAGGAACATGTTTCCTCTATTTAGTGGTCCCGTCTTTTCTGTAAAAAGCTCTATTATCTTCGTTTTCTTCATCAGAAACAATCTGGTCTAGATCACTTTCAGTTATTTCTTGCTCAGTATCTGTATCATGTTCACACTCTTCCAAAATATCGGGCTCGATTTCATCGGCCGAGGAAAAAATATCATCATCGGATGGAACGTCATTCCATAATTTCAGTAGCCTTTCTTGTTCTTTCTCAAAATCTCCCATGATGATTTTTGAGTTCTTTGATATACAAAAAAAATATTAACTTATCACTAAAAAGAGAAAAAATCCTAACTTACCAAAATAATTTCACTCACTTGAGTGGTCTGTGGGGTCTATTAGACCCACGAGAATAAAAATAACCTCAATTTATACAAGCTAAAACAACGACAAACAACTCTGTGACAGTTAGATGGCGTGTTTAGGCGGAAGAGTAAGGTACTTAAAGTGGTGGGGCTTGAATCGCTAAATTTAAAATTTTACATCACTTTTAAGTTTAGTCTGGGTCCATTGGACCCCACCAGACTAACGAAAGGTTAATAGGGTAAAGTTTCCATTTATTTATGTTTACGTAGATTGCAATAATAACTAGATGCTTGAAAAATTCTAGCGACGAACAAAGTGCATAATAAGAGTTTGAAAAATTGTGTGCAAATATTCGGTGAAGTAGAAGTATTTTTCATATTTTGTAGTTCTGCTAGAAATACTCGCGATAACATAACAACTCCCCATGCTAGTGTAGTTGGTAACAATGGTGATCAGAATACAATACCAGGTTTACATGAAGATATACGGCTGTACATACAATAGTTTGAACCAGACTGGGAAGCTGCAAAAGTGAGCATGCACAATGTGACATTGTCTAATGAACACGGATACTGTTCAACCACATTGTTAGGAGAGATAACTCTTACATATAATCCAACATTAAGGTTACTCATTAAATATTTGATTAAATAATTAGTTTAATATGTTAGAAACGTAATTTTTCTAATGGAAAACCTGCATACCATTATTTAGATACAGCTATAGATATTTAATAAATGTAATTTTCCATGCATTTTCTTTCAAAGAAGGGAAATACTGTTTTACAGGGATATTTAAATGAATGTGCCGAACAAACCGAGCGTGTCCTTTTAATGTCAGTCACTTTTTCTTCCATTATCGATTCCATGATAATTTTCCACTTTTTTAATAAATTCGTACCTGCTCTGAAAAATTCGTTGTCATATTTTAGTTAACAACTTTAGATTTCCTTTTTTGAAGAACGTGACTTAATATTTTCTGTACAAGCTTTATATTGAATTACTGCTACTAGTTTTATTTTTGTTTCTAGGTCGCCCCATCGGAGTATACGGAAAAGAATTCACTGTCCAATATTGTTTTATGTTGTCTTGACAGCTGAAACCAAGTTTAGGGTTAGAAAGTGACCTAAAAGAAAGCTCTCTATTTAAACTTTAGAGCTTAAAAATGCATTTGAAAGTTGACAAATCCAATATTACTTTGTTGTTGTATTGCAAGTGGATCTTCCATGCGTTCCAAGAGAAGTGGTATTGTGAACATTGGTTAAAGATGCTAGTTGTTAGTGCTAATCACTCAAAGAAATAATTTGCCCAGGAGCAAAATATACGTTACTGCACAAATATTATATGTCACTATAGCCTCAACAAATTTATTTGTTACTGTAATCCAACTTTATTTTTGTTAATTATTTGTTGGATTTATAGAACAGTAAAACAAGCTCAAAAATTGACCAAATCTAAACAAAAAAGAAAGTTCTACCCCTAGTCAAATTGTTCTATACCCTCCTCGTAGTAAGTGATAAAAAGTTGCACGGCTCATTGCGTCGGGCTTGGTGGGAAGGGGGTGAAAAGAGAGTAAAATGTTATGTTTCAAAGGTTTTTCGCAAATATCTCGAAAACTATGAGGTCTAGCGCAAACTTCACTATGTACAAAATTAATCTACATTAAAGACCGAAGAAGAATGGATCTACACAGTTTTGTGTTGAAGGCAATGATTACGGAGATATGGATGGGGTGAAAATATCATTATTTTTCAGTTTGCTTGGAATTTGGATATACATATATGGATATACAGTGGTACCTTGGTTTACGAACATAATAATATAAGATAATAATAATAAGACAAGTTCATTAATCGTGGATACTTCACCATCCGACGTACAAAGAAATTTCGGTCTGGAATCTGGCGTGATATGACCATTAAGCAGGTTCTAATGTGGTGGCTTAACTGGTGGAAGAGGAATCACAGCATCAACTATTGCGACGTGGGTTAACTCCATGCCAACCTGTGCTAGGGTTGTTGAAGCGATGGGGTCATTTGCAGGAGTTCACGGCGTTTCGTCAGAGCTGTACGTCAAGCTGCAAATGAGAAGCGAAATTCCAAAGACTTGCAAATATTCATTTCTTGGATTGAGAAACACAACCCCTTCCTTATCAACAGGGATTGTGGCAGATGAAGAGGTGAATTGTGATGAGGCGTTTGAAATTGGAGCAGTAGCGTTAAAAGTGATTGGAGGAAATAAATTTACTGACGTACATTTAAAGAGATAGTTTGCTGTGAAGTCTCTTGCAGCTATCACCAAAGCAGTGACAATACGCAATGGTACTATAAACCCTGAAACCCTTCTACAACGGATGGTATACACAGTAAGGACTAATGAGCAGCTGGCAGAAATCTTCAAACACGAATTATGTGCTTATCCTCCATTCCTTTTTGATGAATCCGGTTAGATGAGGAAGGCTAGTAAATCTTCAATGGTCAAAGTGTTGGTTCCTGCAGCAAATGAACCATCTGACATCACAGATCCAGGAGGAGTGTTATAGTTATGTTATTGATGGAGGACATCTCCTGCATCGTGTTGTGTGGCTACAACCAGCTAACTTCAAACAGATTTGTCAGCAATACACTGGCTATGTCATTTCTCATTATGGAAAATCTATTGTTGTCTTTGATGGTTATGGGGAAGAACACAGCACAAAACATGAAGAACATTTCCGCAGATCATCCACTACTACACATGTTGAAGTGAAAGTAAAAGATGCAATTAATGCCACTCTTGGGCAAGCAGAAATTCTTGCTAATAGTAAGAACCAGATACAACTGTATTCTGTCCTAACAGTACACTTACAGAAAGCTAGTTGCAAAGTACTTGACGCAAAAGGTGATGCTGACACAAAAATCGTTTCTACTGCAATTGATGAATCAGAGAAAGGAATTGAAGCTATCGTGATTGGTGATGACACTGATGTGTTAATATTGTTGTTTGTTCATACTCCAGTCAACAATAAGTTGAAGATGGTTATACCAAAGAAAGGTAACCAAAAAGAAAAAGTCCATTGCATTGGGGACATTCAGCGTGGCATTGGGGAAATGAAGGATGTTCTCTTGACGGTGTACGCTTTCACCGGGTGTGATAGTGTTTCATCGATCTATAAAAAGGGAAAAACGGCACCTTTTAAAAAAGTATAAGGCAACAAGGAGCTTCGTACAAAGCTACTAACATTCAATTATCCGATCGCAGACTTTGATGACATTTCTTCCTTTCGTTGTTGCGAATGCTGACGATTTGGATACTCTACGCCATCAATGTTACTTGCAGACCATCGCAAAGCAGACTGTATACACGATGTTTAGGTTGGCTGTACTTCCCTCCATTTCAGCAGCTGCACAACAACACTCACACATAGTTTACCACGATGTGCAGTAATGGCTCAATCTCAAGAAAAATCCATTAAAATGGGATTGGAAAAAGATTGGTGGTCTACCAAAGCTGCTGCTCCTGAGGGACTACTCTCGCTCATTGTTTGCATTTGCAATGAGTTATGTGTCCAAAACTGTGAGTGCCGAAGGAGTGGCTTGTAATGCTCAAACATGTACACGAATTACTCAGGACATGGGTGCATCAACAGAGATTTACTAACTATTGACAATGATATCGATGGAGATGATCCGCAAAATGAAGAAGAGCTTGACGACTTGTATCCTACTACCGATGAGTGACTTTCATAAGTATTATTTATGATTATTTGCCACCCTAACAAATTCTATCCTGCTGCATCTAAAATTAAGTCAACAAATCGAACTTTGTTACTAAATTCGAACCATTCCTTTGAATGCATGGAAACGTAAATCACTAAGTACTAGATTTTTGATTTTGGTATAAAAACAGATCAAAAAGGTAAATCCAAAACGACTTACTAAAACCCATCATCTTGAGAAGAAATCTTGTTGGGTCTTCGTTCTGGATCATAAACATAAGATTAATTGTATTACTTAATTGTGTACTTAATTGTATTATAGAAATTTGTCTTAACGCCGAGCACAGTTTAGTTTGGAAGAACCTTCGTCAGCCAGTCATATTATTAATTATTATTTGCATTGTATCTTACATCCTAAATTGATATTTTAATCAATACATGTTTTGTAATTGCGTAGTGCCTTTTGTTCCAATTGACATTCTTTTCTAAATAGAAACAATAATACAGTCCTTTTTTTGTATTATTATTTGCGTACCCACGTCCAGCATGGATACTAGGTGTGGAGCCATATCCTTAAGGTAGGTATGTAACTTTCCACCCCTATGTCGGTTCAACCGTTTATATTTCCTTTTCAAAGAATACCCAAGATGCCAATACATGCAGATTCTAAGAGTAGAAGCTACACTTTTTTATACGGTATCAAAGAAACAAAAAAGTCTACAGTACGTGTTTTTTGATAATTATGTACCTTTAAATATAGCTCAAGATTAAAAATAAGCGTAATGGAAATCTTCTCAGAAATATCTCTAGATCACTCAACCGAAAATAATTCCGTCTTGTATCGTACCCTACGTAAGGTGTTTCGTCATTTTGCTGCTTATTATTTTTATTGAATTTTTAGCTCACTTTGGATTTGATTTGACAGAACTGTAACAAACTGATGGAAACAGCTATTTATTTATAATATAGCCTTTACAAGCGTACGTTAACATAACAATACTAGCATTTTATATTGGGTATTATTTTAGAATGTAACAATTCAATAATAGAGAGATAATTATTTATAAAATCTAGGAAACCTAGAAATGTGTTTAGGTAGAAAAGATTCGATCAAGCAGTCTCAACTGCCATAAATGTTTGATTATTCCTTTTCCTTCCTCCTAACACTATGCCAACTAAAAATATCTTACTATCCATTTTTTTTCTAATGTCCTCTGACTTTGATACCGTATTGCTCGAAAACTACTGAACCAAATTAAATAATATCCAACACCTCTTTATTATGACGTTATAAAAATGATGTTTTTGATTGAATTATGGGGTCTATAAAACACAAGTGGTTTTATGAATCAATAATAAAACTGTTTTTATATAATTAAAACAGTTTACAGAAAATAGAACAATTTATTGAACATCAAAAAATACAATACATAAAATTACAATTATAAGAAACAGGAATCTCAGATGAAATCATTTGTTGAGATTTACGTTAACATTTATATTAAAAGATATAACTTTATTTGCTTCATTTTTTGTCACTTCAATGTTGTTTCCACATTCATTCGATTTTGCTTCTCAGTATTCACAATAACATTGCCTTCTGTTTCCGAATTTCCACCCAGTATCTTCTTAGCAATGTCTATTTTGCTCGAAATTGACTCTTCGACATACGCTTGTGCCACGGTTGTCGACTTCCATCGGCCATGACGTTGGACCATACCAAGATCGGCTCCAGCGTTGGACAATAAACTCGCTGATGTGCGTCTCATACTGTGTCCTGTGTAAGACTCTGATTCTGGTAATTTCAAAAAATCAGCTACTACTGATGGTATTTTGTATAGACTATTTATTCCCACTGGCTGTACTGTGCATTTCTCATTTCTATAGCACAAAAACAACCTGTTGTGAGAAATATTCTTAGGTCGGAGAGACATATATTTTCTACAAATATCCAGCACATTAACTGCAAATTCTTCTTCCATAATCGTAAAGCTACGTGAAACATATGTTTTTGTATCTGGTACATATACCAACATATAGGATCCTTTATCTTCTACGTTATCGATTGACATGTTCAATAATTCACAACATCGACACCCACCTGACACACCAAAAATTAGTGCGACCTGTAATGTAAAAAAATTAGATTTCATTCTCTAATAACAAAATCGACCTACCTTCAACATCAAATATTTTTTATTGGGTGCTTCTGCTAGAAACTGTTAAATATGCTCTCTTTCAAGAACTTTTGATTTCTTGCACTTGTAATTGTTTGATTCGTTCTTCAAAAAAGCGATTAACTTGCCATATTGTGAAATATCTGTATTTTCGTGAAGCTTTAATGTCGATCTTAACATGCTGTATTTCGTCCACATTGAAGAGGCCGCGAATCTTTTTTTGGCGTTGAAGAAGTAACCCAACAGCACGTCTTCGCTTACCCCACAAACATCGTTTTCCTGTTTCCAGTTATTGAACTCACTCAATTCTTTGTAATAAGCGTCCCTGGATTTCTTGGGTAGCAAACTCGATGTGACTTCTTCAACATCTTTCGCAATTTTTTCAGGAAGAGAACTATTTCTTTTCATTTCCAACAATGTTACAAGCGCCGAAACAGTTTGTTTGCAAAATTTTTCTCAAATAATAAATTTGTTGTCAACAACATGTCAACCAAATCATAGACTACTACTAATCTTTGTAGATATAAAGTTTTTGGGTTTTGATGATTTTTTAAGAACTCTTACAGAGAGAGGTGTTGGATAAAACTATGTATTGTACTCGTGTCTTAACAGCAAATAAGTCACTCAAGAAAAATTAGGCCACTCGAGCAAGCTCTCGTGGCTAAACATTTCTTTCGTGACTTATTATTTGCCTTATAAGACACTTGTATAATAAATAGCTAAAAAACGAGCAAGTAGTAAATTTATTTCTACATGTAACAGTAAAATATTATATTTCTAACTGGTATACCTTTGTTTTTATCGGACGATACGCAATAAAAGATACCCATTTTTAGGGACAATTTCATTGAAAGTAAGTTCACTAATTTTTTTCTCAGAAAGTATATGTCATATATCTATGAGATTTTTGTAGGGTTTAGAAAGAAACCTTGCGGTTGTTATCCTATTAATTCTTGGACAAAAAGGTGTTTTATTTAAGATATATATGAAAAAATAGCGAACTATGCGGTCTTGTTTATTAATGGAGATAACGTCAAATTTCTTTCGCTAAATTAACACTTTTCATATGTAGACATTATTTACTTTAAAGAAATGTTCCGAATTTTAACAATAAAAGTGCAATAACAAAACAACCGTTTTTTGTCGAAACCGCTTGTCATCAAAAATCGTTTTTTTGGTTCCGTATTTTTATTATTAAAACTAGGAACATTTCTTTGAAAACAATAATGTCTACACATGAAAAGTGTTCATTTAGCGAAAAATGTTTGACGCTATCTCTATTAATAAGCAACAACGCATAGTTGGCTATTTTTTCCACATAAATCTTAAATAAAACGCTTTTTTGTCTGAAAATCAATACCATGAGAACCAAAAGGTTTCATTCTAACCCCTACAAAAATTTCATAGATATATGACATATACTTTCTGAGAAAAAAATTAGTGAACTTACTTTCAATGAAATTGTCCCTAAAAATGGGTACCTTTTATTGCGTATCGTCCGATAAATACAAAGGTATACTAGTTCGAAATATAATATTTTACTGTTGTATGTAGAAATGAATTTACTATTCGCTCGTTTTTAAAATATTTAATTTGGTTCAGTAGTTCCCGAGAAATACGCTTTCAAAGTCAGTGGACTCTAGAAAAAAAAATGGATAGTAGATGTATCAATCAAACATTGGGCGCGTCCAACACACCGCTGGAAATGAAACGCTGCAGCAGCTTTCACAGCCGTCTTAGATTTGAAAACCACCGTTTAAAATGTTTCGTTTTTTATTCTATCTTTTATCTACTGTCAAAATTGATGTTTTTAATTAAATTTTAATTAGCCTTTTAATGATTGACATTCAGTAAATTAGTCGTCTAGGGTTACTTGTCAGCTCTTCAAGCGTTATATGTATAAAGCGATGATGTATTTCAAGCGACTTTATTCCTTCAGTGGTTTTTAAATCTAAGACGGCTGTGAAAGCTGCTACAGTGCTGTATTTCCAGCGGTCTTAGACGCACCCATTGTTACCAAAATGTATGTTTCTAAGTTAACTGTATAACCTTTATTCTTCATAAACATGACATTTTGGCAGAGGGACTCCGTATCTCAAAAAAATTAAGTATCGCACAAGATTTTTGAAACATTTCGTTTATTTCTCATCTTAAAATAATAATATTTAAATTATTTATTTCCATGCGTTCTAAAAAGCTGTAACTAAAAGTTAAAGTAAAGTTATCTTCTAGATAAAGATGCAAACTACCTATTTTTGAATATTTTAGCACACACTAGTGTGATACTAAATATTTATTGTTAATTTTGAAAAGATGGAAAGCATTATATTTCAAAGCTTTAGATTATGAATACAATGATCTCCATATTTTGAATATTAATTGACACATTGCCTTTTACAGATAGCGCATAGTATTGATTTATGCATTAAATCTGCATATTCAAAGTGGATTTTTAATGATAACTAAATTGCAATTTGATAAAAATACAAAACCTAACTAATATTGAGGTATTTTATGTAAATCACTAATTGTGATTAGGGTTATTAAATTGTCACTCGAAAAAAAGTCTTAAAAACAAACATTCCGCATAATTACTAAAAACTTCTGTTGTCATGTAAACCCATTAATTTCTGATATTACATATTTTAACATTTTAAGCAACTGAAAATTTGGAACTTATTATTAAGTTTCTTTTAGGATAATAATGCATAAATCACTAGCGATAATGTCGAGTTCAAATTACGGTGGTATGAGGCGTCGAATCGACCCTTTTAAATAACACATTTTGTGGATACTCAATTTAGAGTTAGAGAGTATAACTTTATTTTAATTAAGGTATCAAATGGAGTTGCAAAATGTTTACCGTTTATGAAACTTGAATTGTTTTAGAATAGCTAATAAACAAACAGTTAAATTTCTGTTATTATTTATTTATAGTATAGAATTGTGGACGCTGTTTTATTTATATTCTATAAAAATAATGAAATTGTGTTTAATAGATATATACAAAAGGCATTTTAATCAAAATGCTTTTAGCATAATGAATTTGAGAGTGTAATTAGATTTATTTATTTAAAAACAGTGCGAATGCACACAAGTGCTTTTTAGCGACAAACAGCAACAATCGTATCGTTTGTAGAATGTGTGTTTTCATACCTCTATTTACTGCTTCTGTGTTAATATAATATGTAATGAAATAAAAGGTTAATTATAAAATTAATAATTTGATATATTACTACATTAAATTGGTCTGCGATAATTAGCTACATGAATTACTAGGATTAATTACTCTTATCAAAAGAGAAAATAAGTATTTTCAATTTTATTAACAATTATAATAAACCTAATAGTAAGAAGAGACAGCCTATGCGCAACTTCAGCTATTTAAGAATTTTTGGATGACATGGACTTAATCATTTGTGATTTTAGCAGACCTTTGCAAATGTTAATTTTCCAAAATAAAAGACGTGTAAATGACTTTTATACCTAATGCATAGATATAATGAATGAGCTTATGGTGTAGAAGATCTTAACTTCATTTCCTTAATCATCTACCTGATGTATTTTTGGTATCTACGATCTTGATCTTTAATAACTTAAGGTCAAGGTCAAGCTATTAATGCCTCATTCTCTCTAATCCAACATTCCATCTAAGGCAATCTCAAATATTCTTGTTATTCCTCAGAAATCGGTATTATTTATACTCAGCACAAAATTTGCAGAAATATCGATTCTTACATCAACCTTTCAAAACTGACTAGGACAGTCTCCATTATTATTTGATAGCAAACATTAATTCAACTGTAAGTGATGTTAGCTGAATTTAAAAGTGATTCATGGCAACCACTCATAGTAATATCTTATATTAATAATCGAATAATAATAATCGACAATCTGTTATTGCAGTACCTTCAATGACATACGATAATATAGAAGTCTTACAACTGCTCCCAAGCAGCATTTAAGTAGCAGTAACTGAGATCGGAACTTTGATTGAGTAGTTGTTACGTAACTACAACTAAATTTATGACTTTATAGGTTTAATTTCTTCAACTAGGAATATTTTAATAATTGTGTAGTTGTTTCTACTATTTATTGGAACTATGTGGTTTCATTACTTCTGAGTAACTATTAAAGTATGTGGAACGGTATTGCCACTTAGTATACTTACTTTAAAGTCGTTACAACTTCATAGTGGTATTATGATTGTAGCAGTAACTTGCCCGAAGCTACTTTAAAGTTTTTAAAACCTTACAGTAGTATTGAAGGTAAAACTTACGTTTTTGCTACCCAGGAGAATCACATTAAAGTAATTTTTCGTAAACTACTCCATCTCCATATGTACTTGTAAAATGTTGGATTAATCAATAATCATTAATCAAATTGCAATTTGTTATGATTGTTAATAGATGTTTTACTATATAACCTTCAATAAAAATAACAAATTGGTGCCAAATTGTGCCTTAGGGATTGTTATGTATGTAGGTTGAAGTTGGCAACATTTATTTGAAGTGATGTAACTAACCAATCCTGGCCCGTCCTCTGGGCGAGCGTCAGTAACACTTGAGTCGGCTTGGAGGATACACGTCTTCCACACTCTATGCATTGTGTATGTAATTCGCCTTGCTCACTCAATATTAATAAAGTTAATTAATGACAATAATTGAGTATCTTTTATTTAAACACATAAAAGAACATAACAGGAATAATATAAAAATGGTTTCTATCATGTGTATCAACTTATAAGTATTTCGTGTATATTTAACATATTTTATTAAAGACATTTTTTTACTAAAAAATATATTTAAAGAAGGCGCGTTGTTATTTTTCGTTCTATCATCATCATATTTAACAGAAAAGTTGCAATGGTTTATAATTTTGGTGTACTGGGATGACAAAATAATCAAACATTTCATCGCTCTTTGTATTAAGTACGTATTACAAATAAACTGGTAATTCATTTTGTGACACGAACCAGCATTATATAGTATAGAAAATGATAGAATATTTGTTAAGTTGCAAGAGCAAAAGAGAGCAATCACGCGACACGATGTGTCAAAGAGAAAAGAAGTTTCACGAAAGTAGCAATTACTACGCCGCCACGTACCTGCTACCCAAAAATTCTTCCCCATTTTGGTTCCAGTCACTAACAAAACCGTAGCAATTACGTGCTTGTGACTACTGGCAAAAACTTAATAGTTCCACCGGTAGTTGGTGGTACGTAGCGATGACTAAAAATGCTGCTTGGGCTATAACTAAAGTTATAACAACAGTTATAATGTATCAGATGTAGTTATCCTTGTACCATATCACCTGCTGGCACTAAATTGTGATACCTTACTGCCTACCAGCTACCTTATGCGGACCAATGTCTCTTTTCTATGTCAATCAACATTTAGTCAAGAATTATATCGAATTGAACCATTTCTGTCAATATGGATATTACAGATAGCTATTATTCACAAGTGCCTAACATGTTTCATTATACATTTCTATTAATTCAGTAACTAAAAACAAGTAACAATTCACACCAGTGCAATAGTGATACGATATTTATTTTTGCTTTACTTATTTGATAGAAGCATCGCGTTCGAACTTTTTTGTACAAAAGCTGCTATTGTAAAATAAAACGTCGTATATCACAGGTGAGTGAAATACCTGTATAGCTTTGTATATGGTTTCCTAGCTTTTAACTATTTCTTCTGCCATAACTACACTACGGGGGAAACCATTGTCTAGGATATATTCCTTCTTTAATATGCAAACTAGCGAGGACCATTTATTTGGATTGCGAATTTCCAAAGGAGCTGGGCAACCACGACCATGACTGGTCGTCTAGAAAACGACTACATCATTCAATCCTTATTAATTTACTTACAGAGTAATGACAAAAGTCCCACAAAATGTATTTTAATTTCTTTGATGTTTTTGTTTAGCAAAACCATGAACAAGGCGAATTTATGTTATAAAAAGGCATTTCATGATAAAAAAAGTAGCTTTTTATAGGCATTTGTTTTGCGCCATCACGTCATTGTTAATTGATTTAAGTGACCTCAGTTTCTCCTAGGGGGAATCTCTTCACCAGTTAAATGGTGACGTAAAACATCAGCACCTTACATAACATGGCTTTTGGGAGAAATACAATTTTATTTTTACTGGAAATAACCTTGGAACTCTAAAAAGTTTGTATTAGTGTAAAAATAATAAAATATTAAATTATGTCTTATTACTCTACATTCTGCATTCACTCTATATCTGTTTCAGAATTGTATGGGGCTTCTTCAAGAGAAAAATTAAAAAAACACCTAAAAAGTTTGGCAACACGCAAAAAAAGTATGAAATAAACGAGGTAAATAGAAAGAGTAAAGTTGTACAAATAGATGGAGAATGAGAATGACGAGATAATTCAAACTTTGATGATTAAATCTATTTATTAATTTTCAAGCACAGTATTCATATCAAATTTTCTTTGTCTTTATCAAAAATTTGAAAAACTTTGTATGTATGTATGTATAATGTAAAATTCGGCGTCTGCCGCTACAAAGTGGCAGCATTAACGTGGTGGCGGCGCTCAAAAATGCAAAAAAAACCTCTAAACAAAACAAGATCGTTGCAACTTCAAGAAACTAAAAACTCTCTTCTTTTGTAAATTTTCCACCAGTGCCCGCAGAACTTCGTTAGTTATCCACGCATCATTGTCTAACCCAAACTGTAAAGTTAGCTAGAAAGAGATGTAACAATCTTCTTTAACAGCGTCTCTTGCGCTGATCTGCTGATTTGAATCGTGCAAAACATTATTTTATTAATAATTATTTTTTGAACGACGCCTGATTCAACCAGTAGTAAAGATGTTGTTTGGTTTAGAGTTTTTTGTATTATTTTTGAGTGCCGCCACCTGCTTAACGCTGTCATTTGGCGCAGCGGGGGCTCAATTTTATATTATACATCATTGCATGCACAATTCAATATTTGAACTTGTGGCACACGTGAGTTATGATATTATCCACTCAGAAAAGTTATAATATCTTACTAAACTCATTTGTACCATAAATAATTATTAGCGATCTCTATTGTAGGTTCTGATGTTTAAAAAACTTAAATTAAAAAAACTATTGCATTATAATATTTTTCATTCTCCCCTTTATGAAAGTGTAACTTTCTATCTTGATAAGGCAACCGAAAGCGAAAGTAAAACTGCGAGGTGGTTGCTAGGTATGAAAAACTTTCGGACCCTGGACAACGAAGTAAGGCTGTCAATTTTGTAACAATACTGTTGTATATACAAAGATTATTCTATTACAATCACTGAGTCATCATTTTATTTATTTACGTTGGTTAATAAATGTCAAGGGGAGAACGAAAGGTTTAATACATTACACGCTGCGAAAGCCCTTTCAGGTGCTCGGTGTTTTTAGCTCGGCTACGCTTACGCTTCGCCTCGGCCAATCAAAAACACCTTGCACCTAAAAGTAAACTTTCGCAGTTTGTAATGTAAATAACTATTAGGATGAAATATAATATAAATACAAAGATTAGTTAAAGTTTCACAAGTTTTATTAATATCTTAACCTGACAATATTTATTCATATTAAATTTTTATGTCTTTATCAAAAATTTGAAAAACTTTGTATGTATGTATGTATAATGTAAGATTTGGCGTCTGCCGATTTTTATATTGTCAGGTTAATATATTAATAAAACTTGTGAAACTTTAACTAATCTTTGTATTTATATTATATTTCATGATTATGGAGTTCCACAAAGTAAGGCTGGAGACAGTAAAAACTATTAGGATCTTTGACGGCCGCAAGAAAAATATTTTATGTAACACACTCGAAGAAATCAATTTAAATACATAAATAATTAACTAATCAGTAAGTATAATCATATCCGCACACATATGCATTTATCTTATGTACGTTAGTTAAAAAAGACCGCCAGTGTTATGGACCGTATTATTACTAACTAGAAGGTAGTGAATGCGGGTTGCACCGCGCCGGCTGGCCGGCCGTGTGGTATGGTGCGCCCACTGCCTGCAACGTGCTCTTTAAATATTTCTCCTGACAAAACTATTAAAATGTCCCACTTATTATTTTGCATTTGAATACAGAAATGTTCAAAGGATCTGTGCAATTTTTCCACATTTTTAAAAATGTGACACGCCGACTTTTCTGCAATTCAAAACATTTCGTTTAGCAAAAAATACCGTTTGGTAACAAAAAATTATTAGGCCGTCCAAAAAGCCCGTCTACTTGTGAGAAATATATTCTTAGTATATGTGCATTTTTTTTCTGATATTTTGCCAAAATATGGTATAGATATGTAATTTGTGTTTTCTGTTTGATTGTCAATGGGATATATTCTTTTGACACTTTAATTAAACAAAAAGATTATAGGTTAGCTATCAAAAGAATATATCCCATTGACAATCAAACAGAAGACACAAATTACATATCTATACCATATTTTGGCAAAATATCAGAAAAAATTGCACATATACTAAGAAAAACCAACAATTATAAAATGACATTTAAAACCAACACTAACACTTTTTCATTTTTATTTAATGCTAAAGACAGAACACATGATATCATGAAATCGGGCATTTACCGTTTAAATTGTTGTTTTTGTAGTTCAGTATATATTAGGCAAACACTTCGAAATTTTGACATAAGATATAAAGAACACGTACGTCATTACAAAAATAAAGATCCTGAAAAATCGAATTACGCCAAACACCTTTTAGAACAAAATCACACAATGACTCCTCAAAATAATATTAAATTCCTACATTTTTGTAATAACAAACGCAAATTAGACATTTTAGAAGCCTTTGAGATATACAAACACAAACTCAGGGTACCTTTAATGAATGAACAACTTGAGCTTAGTAATTCTCCGTTACTGGAAGTATTAGATATTTAATTCTGATTATTATTATTATTTTATCTAGTTACCTATTTTTGTATCTACCTTAGCGACGTGTTTGTTTATAATTATATTACCTTTGATAATGACAGCATAGCCGTCGAAACAATATTGTCAGGTTATATTTTAATAAAACTGTGAAACTTTTACTAATCTTTATTTATTTCATGATTATGGAGTTCCACAAAGTAAGGCTGGAAACAATAAACAAAAAAACTTCCTTATTTACCTATTTTTGTTTTCGTTTATGCACACGTTTCTTTCTTAACAACAAGTAAGACTGTGCTAAATTTTCTCTTGATCTCAACTCTTCAGAAAGGTTGATCGCATAAAACTTGTTCTGGTTTCGCTGATATAATTCGAAAGCATATGTATCTTTATTTATTATTTATTATCTCTATTAATTCTCCGTTACTGGAAGTATTAGATATTTAATTATTTTATCTAGTTACCTATTTTTGTATCTACCTTAGCGACGTGTTTGTTTATAATTATATTACCTTTGATAATGACAGCATAGCTATCAAAACAATATTGTCAGGTTCTATTTTAATAAAGCTGTGAAACTTTTACTAATCTTTATTTATTTCATAAGATACAATAGTTCAAATTGTTTTCAATCCGCAGTATTTTTAGTGTTTTCAAGCAGAAAAGTAAATATGTTTTGTTTATTCTTTTAAGTGTTCAACTTTTGTTGTTTGTTTGTTTGTTTTTGGGCGAGGAATCAGGATGGCGGAGCATCCTTCGTACCTCATGGCACCGATTGCTATGATCATTTGGCCGACCCTACTAGAATTGAGGCGAATCTGGGGGAATTCCACCCCAGTAGGGATTTTTACCGTGTCAAATCGCATTGACACGGGACCTACAGTTTTACATCCTATCCGAGAAGAAGGCATGTTTTTAATTTTTCTCCGCTATGAAAAATTACCAGCTTGGCCGGGGATCGTTCAACTTTTATTTATTATGATAAATTAACGCCGCTTTGTCTGGTAATGTGGTCTTTTTCCCTCTTTAAAACGACATAATTTTTAAAACCGAATACGTAATCTAGAAAAATCATAAAATTGTTGTCTAACGAATCTACCTAATGTGTACGTTGGACCAACAAAATGTTTGTACCTTGGATCGGTCCAAGCTACATGCAAGCTTCATTTGTCATAGAAAGTCTTAATTAAGAGTTGTCATATTTTTATTTCTAAAACATGCCATGAAGTAAATTGGCAAAATTCGTCCATCAGTAGTAAAAATAATTTGAAAAAGGGATAGATGTTCTTTTGTAACAGTATTCGATATGCAAAGCTGCGGAGAATAATCAAATTTCAAAAACAACCTTACTTTGGAGGCATTGAAAGTATTTGAAGATCCATAGAAGTACGGAAGAAAACGCGTTTATTTATAAATTTAACATAGCATATGAAAGAATATTTTCAGTTGAAAAGAAAGATCTTTTAGTTGATTACATAAAAAGAGCCACAAAATAGCATTCTTTCAAAACATGAGCTTTCATGGTTGGTCTACGAGTTTGTCACTGAGAATAAAAGATTATTCTAAATTCTTCGATAAAAGAAAAGAAGTGTGGTAGGGAGTGGATTCGTCAGTTTCTTTCGAGGCATCGAGTAGTATCTTTGAGAAAGCCGAAGGCCATCAGCCTTTCGCGTGCAACTGCCTTTAATAAGAAAATTTGGGCGATTTATTTAGAAATTTGAGAAGTGTTTATGATCGCTACCACTTTAACTCAAAGAACATACTTAACCTGAATGAAACCGAAAATATTACAGTCCACGTTCCAATCAAAGTTCTAGTTCCAAGGGGCTGAAAGCAAATTGGTAGCGTCATATACAGTTGCGATTATTTGCTAAGGAGCGATGAAAACTAGTGATAGAGAATTTTTCAGCTTTTTGTACAATGAACGCTGTAATTCGACCTGATTTATGGAGTGGGTAATTCTAATGTTGAAAAATGAAATGTTCTTGATTACCATATAATAAACTTACATATGCATTGTACAAAAACCTGAAAAATCGGTTGCCATGATTTTTTCATCGTTTCATTAGCGAATGATTGCAAATGTACAACACTCTCTCCTACATCCAAACACGTTACACATATTGTAGAATTTGTAGATGGTAGGGGAAGAGGGGGAACAGTGTTACAATTACTACAGTGTTACACTTAATGTTTTTAGGATTGCTTTATATTAAACATTGTTCATTTCTTCATGTTAGAAGCACTTTGGTGTTAACCGAGTATAGGTGCATTTTGGTTAATATTCACTGTTAGGTTTTCAAGAAATTAAGGTATGTATATTTTTTAATACTAAAAATAATTATTTCAAATAAATACAATTTACTTCAGGATTAAATTAATGAAAGCTAGATTATTAAAAATTTATTTATAAGTAGTTTGTAAGCTTATTTAAGCCGGAGAAACACGAACTTAATCTCAAAACTGTTTGTGCCCTTATTAACTATTCGAGTATAGATATTTGATGATTGGGTTATAGTGTTACAGTGGATAGTGGGGTTCGGTGTAACATTATTTATGTAACACTTGTGCGGACAGTAATCAGTCTAAGTTGCATCTAAGTGACAAAGATACATTAGTCCATTCAAATGATATCGATGATGGAAACTTTGTGGTAATACAAGAAGAGGCTACAATAAAACACAGAATTTTGTCAATTAGGGAAATTATACGTAAAACGAATACAGAAGTTAATCCAACTTATAAATTCGTACGTACAACGCAAGAATATAAGAATTTTAAGTTGTTTTATTAACATTAACATTGTTAACCTTTCCTTGTACTCTGTACCCCACTATTAGCATACAGTGTTACACCGAGCACCAAGTTGAATAAATCTTAATTTCTCTAAAAGTTGAAATAATCAAAGCAAGTTAAATGCAAAAGTTGAAACACGATTATTCGTAACTCTTAAACTAGGAAGAGAATAAATTTTAACATTTTTATTTGGTTCTGAATTATATCAAAAAATATTTTTTGTATAACACTCTTCCCCCTCTTCCCCTATACTAAATCTCATCGAATAAACACTACATAATTTTACTTTTCAACAAATAGATAATCGTGGGATACATACAAATATTTCGCGCATATAGAATTAAAAAAGGAGTGAGTTACCTGCTACTTTTCTGCTATGCCGTGCTCATAATCAGTAATAATAAGTTGAAACATTTTAATTCTATGTGCCAGATATCACATGATTGTTCCTGACTGTTAACAGGACAAGTTCTAATAGGTAAATGTTTGGAAGTAAATGAAAGGTAAATGTCAGGAAGTTGATCAATCGATATTTTAAACTAAACAAGTTTCAATTAAGAAAATATAACCTTATTTATGTTAATTGTAGATATGGGGGCCTAGTCACTAAAAATTATTTTTTTCAAACAGTCCCGAACTATCACCTGGGGGGCAGCGGTACAGGGAACAACGATAGGAGAACCTCTCGATCTTGGCCCCCACCACACTTTCTTTTTGAGCGGGATAGATTCAGAGAAACTTTGATATTTTCCACCAGTAGCACGCTGCATGAAGTATGTAGCTTAACTTGCTGGCAGGTTTTACATGTATAGAACGATATGATGTGTATATGTCATCATATCAAAATCAGCTATAGAATTGTTATACACGCCCAAAAAAATTAGATTAGATTTTACAGGAGTACATAATACTTATTAAACATGAAATTCGTCGTTTAAATTAAAGTTACATTATCGTATTATATTATTCTTGAGCATGAATGAAAATCTTTTATTAAATTACATACTAATCTTTTTTAATCTGATTTATGGCATTATCAAATAATGATATAAAGTATTTTAACAGCCATTTATTATAATAAGTAAAGCTGTCTTGAGCATTGAGAGGCTTTGTATTCGCATCAATACCCCTTAAACTTAGCGGTTCGAGGCGGTTTCTTCGGATCACAAAATTGAAACTGCACAGCCATAGCTTGATCTTCATACTCTCATCTTCGAATCCACCTAGCTGGTGGCAAGCAACCATCCGCACATTTGCAGTATCGGCAGTTGGCTACTATCTGTGAAACCTTGTGTTATATACATTTTTGAGTTTGTTGCTTATTTCATTTTATCTGCTATGCCATCCTGATGAGTACTAATAAGTGCGAAGCACGTGTAGACGGCTGGAACTAACTTTTTCCTGCTTCTCTATTGATCGATATTCCATGATTATTACCATTTCTTGCATAGGTGCCCCCAGAGATTTGTCCAGGGGGCGGCAAGCCTAGAATGAACGGCATGCTAGGGAGGCAAGCCTAGAATAAACGACATGCTAGGGGGGCAAGCCAAGGAAAAAACGGCAAATTATACAAAATTTTCAATAAAATTTAAATTGCTCGATTTCCAGGGGGGCAAGTGCCCCTCCTTGCCATCCCTTACGGGCGTCTATGCTTTCTTGTATATCTGTACGTGCATTAATACTTCTAATGGTATTATATATACAGGGTATATTATCAGTTTTGTTACATAGACGAATAGCATGTAAAAAAACAATTTCTCAAATTTTGGCTCCCCTAATTATTGTAGAAGAAAAGTTATTGTAGTAAAGTTATAGATCTTATCGAATACTCCTTAAAACACCACCACTTTAGCATTCTGTGTTAAATAGTTTCCAAAATATAAGTGATTTTCAGGTATAGGAAATTAGCATTACAGATCAGAAATTTGATGATGGCAATTATCACTAGTTAGGTTTGAACATTAGGTGTAAATGCAAGAATTATTATTAAGCACAGTTTTATGTAGCAAAATCACTCATCAGAATGTTGCTACCTATCAATTAATAAAGGTAATAATTGAATAGTTTAAATGACAAAGCTGTAGAAATTCTTTAGAATAATTTGACAACTGTTGTCATGGCTAATAAGATTTTACAAAAATAAATTCCTTGGAAAATTCTTATCTATTTCTTCCATGCATAGTGTAATCGGTAGCAATCGTACACAAGTAGCACAACCATATTGTTCCATTATTAGGCCAATGCCGAAGATATATTGGGTCAAACTAATTACTCTGTTTTGAACCAACGACAAATGTGAACATTCTGCAATATTGACCCAACAACATACGCCAATATTGGCCCAACAACATGCTCCAATATTTGCCCAACAAGATATTCACATTAATAAAGTTTAATACCAAAATTACAGTCGTAGTTCTCTTCTTAATATTCACTACTTGATAATTAACAACAACAGCAACCACAAGAAAAAACTAGATTTGTCGTTTACGAACAACACTTTCATTAAACCACCATGAAACTACTTGGCGAATCGCCAGCTATCAACCGGAAGAGTTAGTAACTACAAAACTTTTATGTTTTACAAATGAAACGGTATCACATGATGCGCAGATGCCACGTTTTTTTTCTCCACATTCAATTGCCCTATCAAGTTATTCTAATTATTATGTTAATTCCGACATTCTCAGTCAAAACTATTTTTGAGATAAGTTGTCTACGTCATAATTATGAGCAATGAAACAATTGTAGTAATTATGTTTATGTCTCTGTATCAATATTGCATTCTTCGCATAAATGACCATTTAAATATAGACCCTATATTGATATACTATATTGAAGCAATAGTGCACACACCAACAAAAACACATTTAGGGCCAACATTGATAAACCCAAACATCGGCTGAAACTAGTTAATCAATGTTGGGATAATTTTGGTTTACAACATTTCTAAAACAATATTGCATCAATATTGGTAAGATATTGTAATAACAATGAAACTAAATCAATATGAGGTCAATATGAAAACAATGTTTAGCCAATATCATGTGCTACTTGGGTAACATCCTGATGAGTGAATTTGCTCCATGAAACTGTGCCTCATAATTATTCGTGCATTTACATTGTAACGAAGTTACTTAATTTTGGTTGTTTATTTGTATAAAATCCATATCTTCTCGTGCAATCTTATTCCGTTCGGATAAGAGACAGACTCGAGCGAGTGCACGCGTCCCTTCCCTAACCGATATTTGGCGTGCGCTGCTCCGTTCCACTCCTGCCATTTCTCCCACGCTCCGAGAGCGCCTATATAAACAGGCGCAGAGCGACGATTTATTCAGTCCGCATCCAGGACTCCCAGCAGGACCAGCCAGCCAGCCAGAGCCGACCGACCAGACCGTACCTGGGGAAATATAAGAGTAAGATCTCTGACCGATAAACCGATCCCCTTTCAGCCCGCTGTACCTCCACCCTCTTTACCATACCTTACCGGAGACATCACTGTGCGTGTGCCTGGGGGTCTCATCCTGTTTCCACCCTCTTTACCCCTTTTCCGAGACCTCACTGTGCGTGTGCCTGGGGGTCTTATCCTGTTTCCACCCGGCTTTACCGAAGCCTCACTGTGCGTGTGCCTGGGGGTTTCATCCTATTTCCACCCACCTTTACCGAGACTTCACTGTGCGTGTGCCTGGGGGTCTTATCCTGTTTCCACCCGCCTTTACCGAAACCTCACTGTGCGTGTGCCTGGGGGTTTCATCCTATTTCCACCCACTTTACCGAGACCTCTCTGTGCGTGTGCCTGGGGGTCTCATCCTGTTTCCACCCGCCTTACTGTACCTTGTCCGGGACCTCACTGTGTGTGTGCCTGGGGGTCCCATTCTAATTTCCACCCGTTATCCCAAATTAGGAGCCTTCCCTATTGTCCGTTATTTTACCCTACACATCCCGCACGTTTGCTTGATACCGCACGCTGTATTGCACCCCGCTTGCTGTGGCTAACGCTGGTAACCGTATGCTTTTTTTTGGTTTAGGTTTGAGACATGTTTGAGGGTAAAATTTTAGCAATAATAAATTTCGTTTGGTTTGTTGATTGTGTGTTTTCTTTATTAGCATTAATACCCTTTTGTTACCTATGAGCTTTAGTGATAGGAGTGATCCAGACTGGGACGGCCTCAGCAACCCAGCAGTTTCCTGGATTATCTTTTCTCCACTTGTAGGTACCCGGAGCTGTGGAGCATACTACGTAAAAATAACTGGCGCCCGAGAATCACCGCCGATACCGAGATCACCGAAAGCACAAACGCCACTACGTAAGCGGACCCCTTACAACATCTAATGTCTAAATCTAACGTGGTAATAACCATTAACGAATTTCTGATTTACAATGCTAATATACCAGAAAATCACTTATATCTTGGAAACTATTTAACACAGAATGCTAAAATGGGGTGGTTTGTACAGTACTCAATAAGATCTACAACTTTGACTCAGTAACTTTTTCTCTAATATAATTAGAAACGCCAATATTTGAGAAATGTGATTTTACATGCTATTCGCCTATGTAACAAAACCGATAATACGCCCTGTATATACATACATACTATATGAATAGAAAGTACTACAGAACGTATACTTACATCTTCATTCTGTTTATAAAACTTTGGCGTTTTGCACTCAAATACTTTTTCTTGCTTCCGCAGTGTTTGCTTGCACGCAGTAGCGTAACAAGACGGCATTGGGCCCCGGGGCAAGATAATCATTAGGCCCTCACACGCTCGCAAAAAAGAGAAAAATTTTAAATAAAATCTTAATAATAAGACATTGGTATGTATTCTTATTACTAGTAATAAAACTGTACTCACCCTCGCCACACACACACTTTTAATCGCTCTGGGCACTTCTTTCAACAGCTAGGCTGTCATCTTCAACAGATACTGAAAAACTATACTAAAATCTAAAAAATCTAACCCCTTTTATACCTACAGAACTTCACGGCTCGTCGGTAATCTCTGGTAATAACTCTGATTTAGGTCCTATTAATTTCCAGTCTTTTAGAATTGCTCCAGTAATCAGTCAAGTTTGACGGTTAGTCAAACTTGACCGATTACCGACGAGCCGTGAAATTCTGTGTGTATAATAAGGTTAGATTTTAGTTTTTCAATGACTGCTGAAGATGACAAGCTTAGCTGTTGAAACACGTGTCCAGAACGATTAAAAGTGTGTGTGGTTAAGGTGAAGTACAGTTTTAGTAAGTTTACGCCACAGTTTGAGTTGTTTTCTCTATTACTAGTAATAGTTTACAGCCTTTTATTGTTGTTTTTATGTTCATTTAAGCATTTCATGATTTTAACCAAGAACCAGCTACGACAGATTTATAGATATTTGCCAAAACACTTATTAACTCAGTGATGCTCAACCTGTGGGGCGCGCCCTTTTAAGGAAACGCAAAGTAACAAAAGGGGGACGCGAAGACATGAGAAACGACAAAATATTCGAAAACGCTTATTATTGAAACCAAAATAAGAAAAGATACATTCTGTTGCTAAATACAAAAATAAAATGTCACACTCAAAAATAGGTAAATACATACTATAAGCAACACGTTAAACGGAACGGTATTATACTAGCAGGGCATCTTTAGAATGTGCGACGCAGATCGGAACTTCTCGTGAAAACGCGAGAAATACGTTGGGGGCGACAATGTTGCCAAACTTAGCCTTGTAGTCGCGTATTAGCAGTACAAGGAAAATAGATATCGAAAACGATATTAGGGCTTCAAAAACTGTAATGAAAAGTTGAGTTCTAATTTACTAAAAAGGTTGAGAACCGCTTTATTAACTTTTAGGATTCTAATATAACTTTTAGACCCAAATTGTTAATATTATTAAATTAATGTGCAGTTAAGTATTAGTTAAAACTACCAAAAGTTATTTACATTGCGAGATGCATAAGTAAAATCTTCTGCCAAGGAGAAACCTTAAGGACCAAGGGGGACAGCCGAGGTTTGGAAACCACCTAGCGACCTGTCAACATTTTCAAACAACGGATCTTTCCGCGAAAAATTAGATATAATTCACTCTTTTGTTCTGGTCACGTAAGTGCTACTTTCGTACCTAGCAACGAGCACTTTGGCACTTTGCATATTTCACTTTCGGTTGCAGTTGTTTCGTCAAAATACTAAACGACTTACGTAAAGGGGAGAAGGAAAATATTATGTTGATTCTGACATAGTGAACGAATAGATATTTGTTTAATATTTCTTTAATTGTTTAACTAACTAACTAGCTTAAATTAATGAGGATCAGTTTCACGGTGTTTGGTAACCAAAAGGTCTTATTCAGTAACTAAACTATGCTAGCTTACGATTTAACAAATAAAACTATACAGGATGACTTTCTATTCACTACATTTTGTGAAATTCATCCAAAGAATAAGAGACATAACTCAGTCAGTAATTCAGTAACACAAAAGTAAAATTAAACACAAGATTGAAAATAAATTATTTAAACAACTACTCTTATACACGAATGATAAATAATAAATATATCAACTTAGCAACAAATACTTCGATATTATTTATACTCTTTTTTTATTTTAAAAGTCTCTTTTTCTAGCCTTTTCATATATCGCAATGCCCCCCCCCCCCCAAGTCGCCGGGCCCCGGGACTTTGCCCCGAACTGACACATGATAGTTGTGCGCCACTGCTTGCACGACTCATGTTCAAATACCACTATTATTGCACTAATGCACAAATATCAGAAGATTCAGAAGTATATTTTTTTAAATTATGTACTTAGCACCGCAGTATATAAATATGTGCTAAGTCCTTCCAGCACGGTGTATACTAACAGACAATTTATAACAAATCAATGACATTCACCCTGCACACTTGTGATAAACCGTCGGCGTCGTATGCATAAAATGTAGCAAATGCTTCTATTTCACTCTTACTAATTAAAAAGCATATATTTTTCCTTTTACTAATAGACGTAAAAACATTTACTTCACTTAATGTCTATGGCCCATTGACACGGAATTTGCAATTTTTAAATTGTTAGTCAAATACGTAAAGGTGTATCTCATTAACTTTGATTAGGGAGGTACGCCTTTACGTATTTTCAACGGGGGATGCTAAAGTTTGTTGAACCGCTCAGCTACAGCAAAATCTATTTTTATTATATGCAATGTTTATCTTGTTTTTTAAATTGAACTTAAATTTAAAAACAAAACATTAAAATGTTTTAGTAATGGGCACCACTCACGGTCTTCCCCGACGACGTCGGCGAAAACGTCGTCGACGACGTCGGGGACAAGGTCGAAATAATGAGGTAATGTTTACATTTACTGTAATTTAATGCATAAACAACTTGTAACTTCCAGCATGACTGTGTATAATAGAATTATGAATATCGTATTTCTATAAGACATCAAAATGAAAGAAAGTAGTTTTGAGCATAATAAAATGCGTACTGAATTTCTTTCTTTAAAGTATTTCGAAATAGCTTATGCAATTAACAAAACTTTTCATAAGCGGAATAATATTGATATCCATCGATAGAATTACAAGTAACCCTTTATTATAAAACGAAAACTCTTTGTTTTTTTTATTAATCTCATTCTTAATTTAGTTTAAAAATGGATATAATTAACGCAGGATTTAGGATTCTGAGTTCTGGTGCTCAAATAAGGATTTCCTATAAAGGACTTTTGATAAAATTTGGTAGTGATAATCGTCGGAAAAATATCATGTTTAAAAATGTAATGGTTTCACCGTCGCTTCCTTTTCCGTGTAGTTTTAAAATTTTATGCTGATGGTACATAACCTTATAATAAAAATCCTTCGGCTCATTTTGTCGCAATTCTTTTAACAAGGACATGTGTGAATATTGTTTGCGATCTAAAAACCAATTCTTTGCCTATTTTCTTTTTTTTCGTGGTGTTTCAGTTTCTTCTTCTTCGAAGCACAAGGCAACTGCCACACCAACTGCAATTTTTTTTCTCAAAGATAATTTATAAAAATCCATCTTATCACTTGAAAGTTTCACAGCATATTGAATTCATAATGTTTTCTTAAAAAGTATAATAAAGAAAGCATATATTTTTTAGTAATCCCAGATGTATATGTTTATTTTGCCTAATAATAATTTACAGTTGACAAGGGTTTTATTTTCACAGTTGTAAACAGTTGTTTGTAAACAAATGTAATAAAAATGAAATAATTCAAGTAAACCCGAAAAAGATAGATATAGTATAAGGTTATGTACCATCAGCATAAAATTTTAAAACTACACGGAAAAGGAAGCGACGGTGAAACCATTACATTTTTAAACATGATATTTTTCCGACGATTATCACTACCAAATTTTATCAAAAGTCCTTTATAGGAAATCATTATTTGCGCACTAGAACTCAGAATCCTAAATCCTGCGTTAATTATATCCATTTTTAAACTAAATTAAGAATGAGATTAATAAAAAAAACAAAGAGTTTTCGTTTTATAATAAAGGGTTACTTGTAATTCTATCGATGGATATCAATATTATTCCGCTTATGAAAAGTTTTGTTAATTGCATAAGCTATTTCGAAATACTTTAAAGAAAGAAATTCAGTACGCATTTTATTATGCTCAAAACTACTTTCTTTCATTTTGATGTTTTAAAGAAATTCGATATTCATAATTTTATTATAACAGTCCAGCTGGAAGTTACAAGTTCTTTATGCATTAAATTACAGTAAATGTAAACATTACCTCATTATTTCGACCTTGTCCCCGACGTCGTCGGGGAGAGACCGTGTATGTCCTATTTAAGGTAGGAAATAATTACAACCATCAAAACAGACCGCCGAAGAAAAGTATATTTTTTAAATAAATTTTTTAGTAAAGATTTGTACAGGTGTTTTGTTTTGTAGTAAGGAATATATTTCACTAGCAATCCACGAGGCAATAATCTAAGAAATGTGAATAATTAATTACACATAATAATTAAAAATAAAATTAAAGACAACATAATTAATTACACTATTCTGTTCTTTTTAAAAATATTTAAACCATTTTTACGTTTTGAAATGAAAGTAACTTCATAAAGTTGCCAGTGATTGCAATAAACGTATAAATGGTGTCGAAAGTCTTTTTTAGCGATCAGTTTCCAGACCTAATAAATGTTATGTAATATTTTAATGACAGCAGAAACAACCATGCGGCCGACCATCAGTGCACAGCAATAGTTTTGTTATTTTTTATTTTTAGTTAACCTAATAATTCTGAAAACTGAACAAAACATCATTCTATTTTAGTATTTTTTATTGTAGTAAGATAAAAATATATCGCAGACCAAATGTTATTTTCCTTTTTTATTTAGCGTTAAAAATTCCAACTATTTCTCTAATTCATAAAATTACTAAATGTTTGTAAATAAATTTTGAAAACTATATTCTTTAATGTCGTTCAAAAAGTTTGGAATTTTACATAATTCAAACTTGGGCAGATTCAGATCCAACGTAAAAGATGTTTACAGTTCCTTTGAATATTGAAATTATTCTCCGTGTTCGTATTCAAATGAAAATTGTAGGGGAATCGTCGGATGCTTGTAGGCGGGACTAATACACACGGACACTTTCGCGTAAGTCATGCCGAGGGCGCCACATCTCAATGATTACATTTATTTTTGGGGTTTTACTTCTAAAAAAAAATGGCGTGTAGGATTATCCTCAGATTTTGCACAGTGCTTAGTAAGTATATGTAGAATCCCGCTACAGAGTAAGTTGTCTGAAAAATTTCCTAATTTAGATTTCCCAAAATCTGCAATGCCGAGTATCCGCTTTTAAATTAATTTGATAATATTATTTACAATAAATAACAAAACTCGCTGTAGCGGGATTCTATAAATAACAACAATTCTGAAAAACTTTGGTTTCTATAATAACTCTCCTTTGAATTTAAATTAGAGGTAAACTCGTGTATATGTGGAGAGAACCGCTTCGCGAGCATTCGAAAGAGCCCTTAAACAAGATGGGCCATTTCACAAAACTATAAAAATGTTTTGTATATCCAAAATATGTTCTTATTAGAGAATAGGGCAAATTCGGTATTATTAAAGAGTAAAATGATAATCATCTCTAAATCTTTCTTATTAAAGGCTTTGTATTCACTTATTCTTCTCTCTATTGTCACCAATAATAAGTAAGAGATAGTAAAGGATTTTGAAACTAACAAAAAAATGTTGGGATTGAAAATAATTAGTTACAATTTTGTAATCGTGCATAGTAATTACTTAATTTGTAATGCCGAGATCTTCATTGCAGATTTATTAATTACTCCTAGTTCTTTTTAGTTATTTTGGTTAGGCGAAAACAAAGAAAATCGAAATTGATAAATATAAACAAAGTGCTAATGCTAAATTAATCGTAACACACAAATTATAGATTCTAGCAAGTGCATTAAAAAAACTCATTTTACCGTGACTTGATTAACTAAGAATATTTTCCCCTGTTCATATTCAAGCTGCTACTCTAATTTAAATGTTTCGATTAAAATTAACATTAATTAAATATTTCATAAAAATGTTCCTAGCGTGTGTTAAGAGGGCGTATTATTATTACATGTTATTTTAATATACTAATCATTAATCAATCAATACTCCTTTTGAATCACTAGTGTTCTCTTGTTTGTGTTTAGTTCGCAAACACCTTCAATCAAGATTTGACTAAAACATTACATTTTATTAGTCTGAATTGGCGAACAATACCTTTAGGATTTCTGTTATCCTGCTACGGCTGCTGCGCATCGTTTCTACCTGCTGCACACAGCAGCGGCTTTAGCAAATATAGACTGTTCGTCACCCTCCTTCCATAATCCTGCGGGAGATCCTTTCGGATAGTCTGTTGCTGCTGCTTTTCCGTTTTTCGAGAGTAGGGCTTTATTTTGTATTTTCACAACTTTTTATGATGAAGTACATCCATTTAAAGTTTAAGCAGGAAGTAAAAGTAACATAATGTGCAACTTTCAAAATATTAAAAGTAAAAAATTCTCTTACGACTTGTTTCTTTTATTTCTTAACCTTCTTAGAATATTTATTATATTATATAAATTTAAAGTAAAAGAAAGTTAATGCAATCCCAGACAACTCGTTATATTATTTATTTTTAGAATGCGAACTTTGCAGCTCTTTCAAGAATTCCGCGATTTTCCTGTAATGATTATCTGAAAATGTTCAGGTACCTATTTGAAGAACTTTTAATGAGGAATTAATAAATAAATTGGGCACTAACTTTAATTTTACATAGTTATGTATTTCATTACGGTTTATTTTGTTATTACAGAATTCCGAGTAGATCTTCATTTCATTATTAAGGTGTATAATATATTTAGATTGACAAACTTTATAATAAAAATCACATGCAGAGTTAATGATTACAATTAGAAAATATCAAGCAGAATTAATTTTATTAACTAGCCTGCTAATATTCGATTAAACAAGTGAGAAAGCTTAATTTCGGAAACTTAACTCTGTATTTAGCCGGGAACATCGCTTAGTAAGCATTAAGCAGTAAATTGCATTAAGCTAATGCCTACGTCTAATAATCAGAACATCGCTAGTAAGCATTAAAGCACTTCCTGCTTTACCGCTTACTAATGATGTCCCGGCTAAAGGCAACCGATGCGATTTCTTTTTTAATAGTTACCAAGTTGTAACTTACTACTGCTTAGATTATTTTAATAGTGATTTTAAAAAGCATTAACTTATTGTAAATTTTGAGGTGAATTTTGACAAATGTCAAATCAGGTACATAAGCGAAATAGTTTATATATTTATTTATACGTATATTATTTTTTTGGTAACGTATCTGACAAAACGAATACAAAATAGCTATTGATATATTATATCAAGTTGTAGTATGAGCGTGTTTTGTACGAGACGCGGAAATTGCACCACGAGCATTAACGAGTGGTCCAACACGTCGCGTCGTGTGCAAAAAACTCGCCATATTACAAAGCGTTGCATACATGGCTTTTTGTAATTTTCTATATAGAAATTAGAAAATAAACGTTTTCACATTTGCTTTTTGCATGCATTTACTATTACGAGTAGCCGGGTAGTGCTAACTAGTGTTTTTAAATATCAACTAGACCATATTGTGTTATTTAAAGTTAGGTCACGGATGTCAAGTTTTCCAAGCGACATTTCATAATTTGAAACTGTTTGTTAGAAAGTTGGTAATTATAAAAACAACTTTAATCAAATACGTTAACGTAACGACCCTCGTATATCAATTTTATACTACTATTTAATAATTTACGACAGCTTTTAATGAAGTATTAACTGTACCCAATTTCAGATTTATATAAATGTTCTATTGAGTTTAGTTTATTTATCATGATTACCAACCTTCAAATAAATACATAGTTTCAAAATATGCAATGTCACTAGGTACCACGAGATCATTTGAATTTATAATTAAAGTTGGCTGTGATTTTTAAATTAGATTGGCAACACTAACTGTTCACTTCACAGTTTGATTTGAATTGTCAAAGTGACGCTCCAAAATGTTTAATCTAGAACATAAAATTGCATAACCTCTAATTTACACAGCGAGTCAATTGGCAGGATCGCCAAACGTATAAAAAAATTCCCGCCTACTTTAATTTTAAATTTAAATGATCTCACGGTACATTTGACATGCGTGAGTTATCTCCAAATAACACAAATAACAGATAATAACAAATAACTAAATAAGAGAAAATTTGAATAACATATACTATTTTTTCCTCGGATTTTAAGACTAGTATGAGAAGTGTAACCTAGTAACAGCGTCGGATTAGCGACATTGGGACCCACCGGGCAAACAGCGAAGGGGGCCCCACTTGTTTTTGTTAGTAACTTAAACATATTTATGTCAAATCGCTTCAATAACTTACTAAATATTACGGTTATTTTTGCAAAATTATCAAGGTTTAGCAAAAAGAGTGATACGTATGCAATGCATAAACGATATGCAAAAACAAATTACAAAGAATTAAACCATTTGTAAATTAACTAATAGTTTTAAAAATGTAAAAAGATTACAAAGCGAGAAAAGAAGGAAAATAGTAAAAGAAAAGATAAGCAGTTATAAATTGAAAAACGAAGAAATTAGAAAGAAATGCCAGGAAACAGAAGATAAGAAATTGAAAGAACAATTTGAAAAAAAAAAGAAATAAAAGAGAAATGGGAAGAATTGTAAGAAAATGTGCTAGAGTCGGCCAAAGAGTGCCGTGGGATATCAAAAATAGTAAAGGCAAATATAAAAAGAACTGACTCATGGAATAAATAAGTGAAAAGAATTATAAAATACCTAAGTACAAAACAGACCGGACATTATGAAAAATACAAAGAAAAGAGTCAAAAGTCGTAAGTTCAAAATAAGAAATATAGTAAGAACAAACAATGAAGAATCAAAGAATTTTACAGCAGAAAAAGGAGTGAAACAGGGATGTGTCCTCAGCCACCTATTGTTCACATTAGTGATGGATGAGTTAATTAAAGAGATAAGAAACAAGATGAAAAAATTAAAAATAGGATATTAGAAGATGGAGGAAGTGAAATTGACAGAAATAATGTTCGCATATACATGATCATGATCATTTTAGCTGATTCAGAACAAAACCTACAATTTAACTTAAACGTATTAAACCAGAAATTACAAAAGTATAGTATGGAAATAATAGTATGGAAACGTGGGGAAAACAAAAATACGATAATATCAAGTATAAAGAAAACACATAACCTAGAAATACAGGGAAAAAGAATTGAATAAGTCGAAAGCTATAAGTATTTAGATCAGTAATGGAGAAGAAAATGGTAAGATGAACAAAGAAATAAGTGAAGAACTGGGAAACGCAGTGAAAGTATATAAGATATTGAAAACAACAGTTTTGGGTAAAAGAGAATTACCAAAACACATAAAAACAGATGTTATCAAGAAAATAGAAAGATCGACAATACTATATAGCAACGAAACATGGACAATAACAAATAGGAATCAAGAATCTATGCAATGGACATTAGATTTTTAAGGAAAATAGGAAACAAAACAAGAAGAGACAAATTAGTCACGAAACCATCGGAGAACAATTCAAAATCAAACCAATATATGAAGTTAATAATAATAATAATAATAATAATAATAATAATAATTGCTACAACCCATAACTTGGAAACCAGGCCCCAGAAGCTATAAGCTTGTGCGGGAGGGAGAAGGAATCGATCTGATCGAAGAAATCAGACAAATGACATAGATAGAAAAGGATGGAGAGAAAACTGTCTTACACTGGAAACATTAATCAAGTTAACGCTTTTTTTATAATTTTACATATTGTAAGTGGAGTTTAGTGCTATAAATTATTTGAAGGTTATGTAAATGTCAAAAACCTTAACAATTGAAAAATATGTGTGTAAATAGTGTTTCCGTTTTTTGTTGCGGTGGTAAATTTTTGTATTAGTAACAAAATCGTCAGCTTTAATGACAAATTATAATATTAAAACAAGACTATTTTAAGGCGATTGGAGAAAATAGTTCTTTACGTAACAATTTGGGAAAGTGTTAAATTACAGGATCAGTAGGCCAACAAGCGCATACGAATTTTGTAAAACATTTCACTGATGTGTTAATAATAATATAATAATATTAAAGGTATTTATTTCCAACAGAATTTGCAATTTCAATTACAGTTAACAAAATACAATAAATAACTAAATACATTCTCGGCCTACAACTTGAAATTTTAAGTTAAAACTATTTTAATTTAATTTGATAGTAATAAGAAAAGTAATATTTGTATTTGAATTTTAATAAATTAATTTGAGATTAAGAAAAATAACAAGGAAATAATAATCTTCTAATTTATACTTAACAACAACAATAATATTTTCAGATAAAACATCTTTAACTAAACTATAGTGCAATAAAGAAAAATACATAATACAACACTATTAACTACTTGCATATAAAATTACATTCAATTCTGTCAAGTAGTTATTGAAAGATTAATTATTAGACACTAGGGTGGTCCTTATCTGTATGGGCAAGAAAAAAAATTACAATTTCAAAATACGTACCCTCCAATTTTTTACATTACATGAAAGGAAGTTACCCTAAAAATTTCAAGTTGATCAGATCATGCTAACCCGGCCCGCATTAAGGTCAAAGTTCAGCTATTTTAGACTGTTTTTCAAAAAAAGATATTCTTCCTTTTTCGTGGGAAATCTAAGCTACTATAAATTTGATTCTTACATAATTTTCCAGGAATAATCTGTTTTTGAATTATGAAAGGAGAATCAGATGCAGTAGTTTACGGGTCGTGCAGTTACATATTGAAAAATTGTATGTTACTCATTTGTGATGCTTTTCTTTAATACTTCTGACTACTAGCATACTTCTAATGCCTTTCTAATACTTCTTACTGGAAATTATTATTAATAATAATATATACTGCTACCCATTACCAGGCGAACCAGGCCCTAGAAGCTATGAAGCTTGCACTGGAGGAAGAGGCGATTATTATTATTACTCTGGACCAACGTGCTGCTGCAGCCGACTTAACAGATTGTATAGCATCAATCCCACATTTGTGTTACAACTAAGGAAAACTGCAGAAAATCATAACCAGATCTGCCATTACCGGGATTCGAACCGGGCCGCTTGGGTTAGAGAAGAGCACTCTAGTCCCTACACTACTAATACTATTACATATGGGTCATAAGGTAATGTCATCAATAATTAATAATTGTAATTCATCATTAGAGATATAAAATATTAAGCCAGCCATATTTGTGTGAAATGGTGCTGTATTGGTTTTGAAGACACTGAGTGTCTTTAAAATACGCGAAATTCACTTATTGGAATACTCAATTTATCCACAAAGAGTATTTGTACATGCGGATTATTCCATTAACCATTGTACATTATAACCAGCCAGCCGTCAAGTATTTATTTTGCAGTGGTCTGTTTGTTGTGTAATAAAGGCTACACAATGCAATTGGGTTTTCTCGAATTGCTTTTCTTTTTTGTTCTTCTAAGTACTTATTACTTTCTCAATTCTTGCAGTTATACAAATTAAACAAAATTAAATAAAAAAATCAAAGCAGGTAATTCTCAGTCACGTTTATGAAAACCAGTGCCTGCTTTTGGGGGGTGCAAGGTCGGGCGCCGACCGAGGGCGCTAGGCTGTTTGGGACACCGAAAATAGTGAAATCATTAGTAAAATCATTAAAATCATTCGATAACAGTAACTTTTTAAAATTAATAAGGGCGCTCTGAAGGACTCTGCCCGAGAGCGCCAAGAGGCTAAGACTGGCACTGATGAAAACTGGAATAAGACTAGTGTTTTCAGTTTTTACATGGACCAGCAATAACCGACAAGAAATAAATTCTAGTTTCTTTTTTAGTAATACTTATTTTGGATCATAAGAATATTTCTGTAACTGCCCGTTTAGTTTGTTTGAATGGAAGTTCTGCGCTTGTGGTAGATCAGTGATTTGAAAAAAGGCACGAATTCTCCAACACGGTTATTTAAACTGCGACAAAAAGTTGAAAAAAATGTTTGCACCCTGGTAGCAATTGGATAAGAACTAGAACAAAAAAGTGATTTCTGCAGGCAAAAAGAAATTTTTTTTGAAAAACTAGATGATTTATTTGACATCACACGTGCAAATGCACTAGAAATGATGAAGATCTTAGAAGACAAAGATACGATCCTACTGCCCGTGAAAAGAGGTTAGCATACAGAAAGAAGGAAATAAAATGAAAAAGAATGAAACTAAAAGATCAGACAGGCAGATGCATTTAGTACCAGAAACTTCAAGAAGAGAAGAAACTCAATCCACTGATGTAGGTAAGATTAAAAAGTAAAATTCACGCAATGTTTTCAATAGGTAAGTAAATCTTTTTAGACGAGGTTTTCGATCCATTAACTTTAGAAGCGTCAGATAATGAAGAGAATGAAAGAAATGAATCGATTTCAAGCTATACAAATTGGGACTTCAGGTGCTACAATGGACTCTACTACTAAGAGCAAAGAAAAGGATCAGTAAACAAATTTTGACTGTATGAATTTTATTACCGCTAGATAGATGTAAAATAAGTGACAAGGATACCTGTCAGAAGTAGTATTAGAAGAAGTATTAGAAAGGCATTAAAAGTATGCTAGTAGTCAGAAGTATTGAAGAAAAGTACCACAAATGAGTAACATGAAATTTTTCAATATGTCACTATACGGCCCGTAAATTACTGCATCAGATTTATCTTTCATAACTTAAAAACAGATTATTTCTCGAAAATGATGTACGGACCAAATTTATAGTAGATTACATTTCCTACAAAAAAGGAAGAATACCTACCTTTTTTCGTAGCTGCAACCGTTTCATTGAAAATACGCACTATGTGAAAAACAACCTAAAATAGCTGAACTTTGACCTTAATGCGGGCCGGGTTAGCATGATCTGATCAACTTGAAAGTTTTAGGGTAACTTCCTTTCATGTAATGTAAAAAATATGGAGGGTACGTATTTGAAAATTAAGAATAAAAAAATAAGGACCACCCTATTAGACACGCTTTACGTCAAAATATCATATCATCATCAATATCATCAATAAAACTAAGGAATAACGGGGGGCCTAACGTACTACCCTGAGGGACAGCAGAGGAAGCTCTGAAGGGTTCAAATCTATAACCATTACAACATACAACTTGCGTTCTATTACGTAAATATGATTCGAAAAAGTTATCGGAAAATCCAGTAATAGCTAATTTGTTTAACAAAATTGTATGAATTACTTTATCAAACGCTTTAAAAAATATTTTAGCAAATAGGTACACTGAGAAGAGCAATAGGTCTATATAATGGCGCTTTTGGAACCATTTTTATGTAAAGGTATAATCCGAGCTTCTTTCCATGATTCTGGAAATGTTGAAGATGCTATACATATTCATACACAACCCCGCCCATACTTTACCACTCATACAACTTTCATACCTTAACCTAAGGAGCTCAAACACGATAGTTCTAAATTTTTAAAATTCAGTCGCAATCGAGGTTTGAACCTCTGTCCCTCTGAACGAGAGATAGGGTCTTACCACTCGACCACGCAGGGCCTTTTAGGCCACGGAGTTTAGAATGGCGGTTTTGGAACCCTTTTTATGTAAAGGTATAATCCGAGCTTCTTTCCATGATTCTGGAAATGTTGAAGATGCCTTAGACAAATTAAAAAATTTTATTTAAAAGAGCAACCAACATATCACCGGAGCCTTCCACTATATAACTAGGAATGCTGTCCGGTCCCAAAGATCTCAAATGAATTAAAGCCTTAATGGCATTTGTAATATGTATATCAGAGATATCAGTAATACTAACGTATTTACAGTTATTTGTAAATGAATTATAAGTGACACTTGCATATTCATTAGAATAGTTACCTGGAAAAAAATCTGCAATAGCATGCGAGATTTCAGGCTCACTGAATAAAGAACTACCTCCCGCACTTTCACCTCGGATCTAAGTTTTTTAAAATCATTCAAATATTGACTGTAGCGTGTTGTAATGTATTTACGTCTGTATTTCTGTTTAAGTTTTATTTTAATAATAATATTTCTGTCAAATACATCTGACGTACATCTTTTCTGAAACTTTTCAATAAAAATTTATAAATAGTTATTTGTGTATTTAGTGCGCAAAATGCTACTTTGATGGTCAAGAATAAAAGTCTTTTGACGAGGCGTAGTCGAGTCAAAATCTCATTCGAGATCAACCAGAGACCTGAGACTAGAGAACCAAAATGGAGATACAGCGTGAAATAGAGGCCGCGAATGCAAAGAAATAACAGTGGCTGTGCCAAATATTCTTGGAAGTGCTACATCCCCAAAATGTTTATGTTTGCTTTGTTTTGTCTGTTGATTTTGCCAAATAAAGCGAATCGTATTTCTTTACAAATATGCATTTTTTAGTTTTCATGTTGTTTTATATTGCCGCTTAAATTTACTAAATCTCTTACTCCCTTTTCCATTAAAATAAGTTCACACTTAGCGCTTTAAGCCTCAAATGTCTTTAATTGCCCATAACAGTTCTACCTGAGGACACCTTGCATATATACTGGAGAAAATTAAATTAAAATATTGTAAATATAATAATTAATGCAAATCGATTTACAGTTATGGTGAAATATGTTTCAAAGATGCATTGATCTTTGTATAACAGGCATTTAATTATTTTAGAGCAACAATATATTAACAAAAAAGCATTTATTTTTGTCATAGCACAATGGTTTTTTAGACGCGAGTTAATAGTAATTAGTGTTGAAGTTATTGGTTTCTAAATAAATTAATATATTGATTGTTAATTTCAAACTTAATTCATTTATTGCAAAAACATTTTTTATAATACTCAAAGCAAACGCTCATTGCATGTAAAATAATGATCATTTAACACGCGACAAGCCACCCAACTTCGAATACATTTCAGTACTATTTGTGTGTGTGCTGCACGAATTGCAGCTATTTAACCAAAAACTTGACGTCTGCGAACCCATCTGATGACAGGCGACACTTATTGATGTAGCCTGTCGCTTACTGCCACAACAATGTAGTTACACAGCGATTTTATGGACCTCGGTATCGTATTAGCGACTTGTATTATCTCAGTATTTATTTAATCGACTCACTGACTGGCTACAGGTAAAGAAGCGCGCTTTGCAACCACAATGTATATATAATATCAACATTTAATCCTGTAGTTATTTTGTATCCAACGTTTATTAATTCTGCAGTTATTTTAATTTAATAAATTGCTTAGAAAATATGACTATTATTCACGATTGTTAGTACATATTATACCGTATTATACTTAGTTACAACTGAATACAGTTGACTTGTGATTATCCCAGTTAATTGGGTCCGAGACTACCTCGGATATGGAAAAACACGGATAATACGGAGATCGATGATTAATGGGTTACAAAAATTGACGAAAACGTACAAGCTACAAAACTGACGACTCAAACTGACTGTCAGCAAGCACGAGGTGAAACACGATGTCAAACAAACGTGCCCGAAAGTGTACAATGTCGAAACTCCCTCTAGCGCACGTCCCCACTTTGCTAATGACTGCCTCGGTTAACCCAGAGCCTCTAATAATCGAGGCTCGACTACTGAACTTTTCACTTATACTAATGGATATTTTTTGGTATATCTTTGATTGTTCTGCAGCAGTTAAGAACGGATGCCGGATTAAATACCGAAGTTATAGATATATAAATTAATTTTTTTTAATGGAACACCCTGTATTTTATTGCCTTGTTCGTCGTAGAATTTCAGTCTGATTTCAACAATATAGAACACATAGTATTTACTTCTAATACTTTCCAAATTATTTACGTTTAAATATATAAATAAATAATATTTTAATAACACGTAACAATAATTTTACATTTTTACAGTATAAACTCACTAAATTCACTAATGTCCATTTATTTTATTGTTAGAGATGTCAAAGTAACAATTGAAAGCAAATGTTTTTAAAATCACAGCATACTCGATTGAATATGCGATAGTGTGTAATTTATATATTTAAAAGCAAATATTTCGAAAACTGTTAAAAGTAGTATATATTCTATATTGTTGAAATCAGACTGAGATTCTACGTCGAATAAGGTAATAAAATACAGGGTGTTCCTTAAAGAAAATCCAATTTATATATATAACTTCGACATTTATTTTTCAATTGTTTTTTGGATGTCATATTTAAAAACTTTAGAAAAAGTCCTACAAGTTTTGTTAGAATAATTTTTTGTAACTACAGAAATAACAGAGAAAAGTAGGGGGTGAAAGTTAAGTGGCTCACCCTGTACCTGAAATAAAATAATAATCTCCACATTATGTCTTGACATTACAATTAGTAAAATAAAATAACTGAGAATTAAATGATCTGTAATCAACGCATGTAATTTCTCTTTTTAATGTACAGTTGCGATCATTCGCTAAGGAACGATGAAAAAATAGTGATCATCGGGTTTTCAGTTTTTCGTACAATATATGTTGTAATGCGACCTGATTTATGAACTGGGCAATTATAATATACAAAACTGATATGTTTTTGCATACCATATAATAAACTTACATTTACATTGTACAAAAAATGGGAAAATCGGCGGTTATAATTTTTACATCGTTCCTTAGCGAATGATCGCAACTGTACATAAGTAAGGTATATATAGTATGTAAGTGGCTCATTAAATTCCTAGGAACATAATAACACTTTCGTTTTATTCTACACAATTCAGACAAAAATAAAAGGTGTGCTTTGACTGACATAATAGTTATTTATAATATAAGGGGGAAACCAAGGGGAAACATTACAGATTTTAGCGCAAGGTGGCCTGTTTCACGACGAGTTAGCGAAGTGAGATGATCACGCAAAGTGCTAAAATCTGAAATTTTTCCCATGTATAATAGAATATTTTTTTCTATAACCTAATAACAGCCATAAAATATTAGAACTTATTATATTATTTATTATAAACGATCGTAATAAAATCGTGCAAGAGGAGAGAGTATACATTCTTAATTAATTGAACTAGAGGCTGCAAAATTAGCAAGTTATGCACAATCGCACACATTTCATATCTGAAAGATTTACAGATTCAGTCTATATGTCATTTCTCAAGTTAATATGAAAATTTGAAAACACGTTTGCTGTTTGATAAGAAAATGAGGGTCCTTTGTGAAATTTCATTGGCGTATTACCTAAAAGTTGATAATAAAATGCTTCCCCTGTTCGCATTCAAAGTATTACAAATGTTTTAGAATGCTCCCCAACTCTTGGATTCCACCATCGCATTGACAAGGGATTCTATTTTTGCCCACATCCTCTTCGTATCCGCATCCTGTCTTATCTTCGAAACCGAAGTACCGCCTGATTCCTGTTCGCTAGTCGTTACCCACCACACACCAGGCAATGCTTGCGCGTTAACGATGCCATCAAAAAAACCGAAACGTCGAATCAATTTGTAGTTTTTCTACATTGTCACATGAATTTCTTTCGAGTGTCAATTGAGAATAGGATTTAATGTTTAATCTCAAACATCGGCGACATAAATAAACTGGTTTTCTTTCCGAGACTTTACCGGATTATCATTATCGCAATTTCGTAAGAAATATTCAATGTCATTACTAACGTTACATGTAACACGTAATAAGCTACAGAAGTAAGGAAATTTGAAAACAACGTGTTTCATAATTATACAAAGATTACACTTGAAGTTATTTTCGTAAACTTATTTATGATTGAGTATTTATATAAACAACCAAACTTGTTTCCTAACCCTCACTGGTTTTTTCCCTGGGCATTTGTTCCCTCCCTTGAGCTATAAACAATGATCAATTTATATTAGTGGTTATATTACTAGTAATAATCCCAGTTAAGCGACGCTTAGAGGTTCAAGACGCAAAGAATGTCAGATCCAATTTGGATATTTGCGAGGCCCAGGGCAAAAAGTTGTTCCCTAAAATGAAACATTTTCCCCTCAGATATTCTATTAGAAAATAAAACTATTTTATGTCCGATTGCATTATAAAGTACTGTTTATTGTATTGTTTTGCGGCAGTGAACTGGCTTATTATTGTACTCGTAAAATAAAGTGGTAGTAGTAAAATAAAGTTTATAGTAGTAAAATAAAGTATGACAACTGTATATTACATGTCAAATTTTCTTCTGTCAAGAATAGATGTCAAATTTATAACTGTTTTTTTTATAATTACCCAATTTTACGAATCGAACATAAAGCTTTGTATGCAACTCTTACATAATCGGACCTTATAGACTCGCCCTTTTTATAGGCCTTGCTCGCTTCGCTCGCTCGGCCATAAACTGGGCTTGTCTATAATGTCCTACATTATGTACGTGTTACATAAATAGCTATTATTATCATTGTAATAATTATGCTTAGGTACCAAGTTATTTATACTTAATCATAAATACGAATATGATTTTATTCACAATCAACAAAAAGCTATGGAAACTAATTTGTTGCTTAACCAACACCATGATAACGACTAGCTATAAATTGTGCTACTGCCTTTGATTACAAAATGTCTTTTTATAAAAAATATACAATTCATAAAAAAAAAGCTGGCGAAGGTGGAAATAAAACTTTGTACGCGACACGCTTTGCAATTAATCTTTACTGGTATCACTGGATTATGGAAGCTCGCTCCTTTCCCGCTCGCCCCACAAACTTTTCAGCTCACCCGTAAAGATTCATTTACTAAGCTTGACACGTAAATAACTATTACATGTTTTTAAAGCTGACCAACCTTTATTTGTAAATAATTTAAAACAAGACGTTTTATCCGATTTAAAGTTAGGTCTTTATAAATGTATTTAACGATAAAAATATTGTTTTTGTTTCATATCTGTTTTATTTTTATTTTTTCGTATTTTATATTTAATAAATACGATTGAATTAATTAATTTCCAATTTTAAAATACTAAGAGCATACATTGCCATCTAGCGGCGAACAATAAAACTTTACTTAAAATTTCTTTTGGTCGCTAGATGGCGGATTGGAATTTATTGACAGTTTAGAGTTAAAAATTATTAATAATTTGTCGTGGCAGAGAATAATTATTTCTCAATATCATATAATTGTTTACCGTTTGCTTTCTCCGGTTACGCTATCCATTTAAATGTTTTGCAGCTGAAAAAAGTAGAAAGAAAGATTTGAGAATTTAAATTGGTAGGCGTATATTTAATAGTATCCTACTATATTAAAACGCCAATGTCTGTTGGTTATTGTGATCTCGGGAACGAAAGATCAAATTTACGCGGCGACCTAGATATAAGCTAGGGGCACCGAGAGAGGGGCACCTTGTTTTTTGATTAAATTATAAAACTTTCAAAAATGCAAATATAGCTTGAAATATACACGCGGCGCGCAGCGCCGCGTGTATTCGACTTTATAATTCATAAATTATAGCGCACCGTAGGCGCTCGGTCCCCCGGTGCTATAATTTAAAAAGCGTGCAATAATATATTATTCGGGTGAACTACGACACTCGCTTGCGGCCCTCGTCGCAAACATCATCCTCATGAGTAATAGCCATTACACTCGAGTAGGATACTGTACTTTTTCTACGACTATTCAATAGGAAATTGCACTTTACGGTCAAGACAATTAATTCTTTATTGTTTCGAGCTTTATTTGGTGAAACTTTATAATCATAAAATAAATAAATCAGATTAATAAAAATTAATTAATTGTCGGATAGATTATAATATATTTGTACAGCTTCGAATAATTTTCTATACTATACCTAAACCAAAAAATGAAGGATCTAAACCGAGTGAATCTAGCAGGCGCAGATTAGCAGTCGGAGTTGATTGTGAGCGAGCCTTGTTCCCAAATTGTCAAATTTAGACAGTTTGAAATTAAAAATTGTCATTGCAATCTGTCAAAGTTTTGAAAGGTTTTTCACAACTCCAATTGTTACTTATTAAACTACTATTAATAAATATTAATTGGAGTTGTGAAAAATCTTTTAAGCAGCAACTAATGTCGTACACACTTTTGCTATCACAATGTTATTTATTAATAGTAGTTTAATAAGTAACAATTGGAGTTGTGAAAAACCTTTCAAAACTTTGACAGATTGCAATGACAATTTTTAATTTCAAACTGTCTAAATTTGACAATTTGGGAACAAGGCTCGCTCACAATCAACTCCGACTGCTAATCTGCGCCTGCTAGATTCACTCGGTTTAGATCCTTCATTTTTTGGTTTAGGTATAATGTTATTTATGTTTAGTATGCTTCGCAACATAAAATAGAACGCCCATAATGATGAAGATTTGTATATCTCTGATAATATTCTTCAAAATAAGCTTACAGAACGTTCTCAGAGAAAGAATTAAAAATTTTGTCTGCCTGGCTTCGCCAGTCCATAGAGACCTTCTAGACAGTACATTTATATATGCTTCTTTTGCCCTTGTAAAATCTGCATCAAATTATTAGAACCAACATCACCTACATATATGGTGTTGTTAAAACTCTTTAAAACAAAACAACTAAAACATTTGAATATCGCGCTGCGTCACAGACAGAGCATGCACGGGACGGGATAGTTTGTGTAATCAACGTATGTGCTTATGCGTCTTTTTGCGCTACCGACCTGTTTTGCTTGCTGCTGAACTTTTGCTTTTGTAGGCGTAGCTTTTTTGTGTTTGGTCACAGTCCGTGGACAATAAGTTATTATACTCACGGCTCGTGGGTACTGAATACTATTACTTGCTAAGAAACGCATTCAAAATTAATGTATTATTTAATAGAAGTCGGCAAAAAAAGGATTTTTTTGAAAGAGAATTAAAAATGCCATTTCTTAGTGTATTAATATATTTTTTCGAATAATGTTAACTTAAACTAAATTTTACATTTTTTCATAAGTTTGAATGTTTCGTAAATTTGCGACGTGTTATTTTCTTCATAAACGTATATTTTGCGTTTTTATTATACAGGGTGTCTGAAGCCACCCAGAACATATTGAAGTTAAAATAGGAAAAATTTAATAAGATCAGAGTTTACTATGGGCTCCTTAATTTGAAATATTGATGTAAATTTTATTCTCAAAAACACGAATTCTCACTGCTCCAATAAATTATTTTATAATTTTCAATTATCCTTTCAAATTGTACCAATATAAATTAAATAATATTGAATCATGAAAAGATAAACTAACATGCGTCACCGTAATAAACTTTTTTTTAATTTTAAAATAATTGTTAAATTACTTTGTCACTGTAAACCACAATTATTGTAATAAGTAAGAAAATTTTGACTCCATAGTAATATTTAATTTATTCTTTTGCTTGAAATAAATGTCGCTTTGTTAAAATTTGATATAATAGATCAAATTTAAATAAGTCACAGCAAGCTCTGATCTTATTCATTTTTTTCCATTTTAATTTCTGTATGTTCTGGGTTGCTTCAGACACCTTAACATCATATTTACTAAATTATATTTTGAAAATCGTAATCAGAGGATATGGTTTTCTTTAGTTTGGAGCGAAGAAATGTTATGGTGTCCATATTGGATTTTACACTAACGCTCATAAGTATTTGCCCACCTTGCATTTTTTTTATTTTAAACAAATGTAATTAGAAACCAAACATTTTTTATTCGTAATTTAATCAACACAATGAACAAAATAGTATAAATGAAAAAACTTTATTTAATAACTCGATACTTATTATATTTTATTCTCATCGATGTAACCACCCTTCGCTTTAATCACTGCTGCGCATAGTTCTGGCATCCTATTCAGCTATTTTGTTAAATATGCAGTATTAATTTTACCCCATTCTTCTTCAAGGATGTTCCACAGATGTGTTCTTGATGTTGGACACTGTTTTCTGACTTCTCTGTCTAATTTATCCCACAATAACTCGATGAGGTTTAGATCTGGACTCTGGGCGGGCCAGGTCATCACTTTTAAAACGTTTTTGCGCTCTAATCGTTCTAAATACTGCTTGCATAGCTTGGAGGAATGCTTTGGGTCATTATCGTGTTGAAAGGTAAAATTTCTGCTAATGAGTCGGCGACCAGAGGCTACATGTGTGTCTGTAAAATTTCTTTATAACCTTCTTTTTTGAGAATTCCCTATATTTTTATTAGATCCCCAGTCGCACCTCCACCAAAGCATCCCCACACCATCACAGAGCCTCCACCATGTTTAACAGTAGGTATTACACAGGAGTCCAACATGCGCTCTTTAGCTGATCTGCGAACAAATACTCTTCGCTTAGAGCCGAAAACTTCAAATTTCGACTCGTCGCTCCACAGCACTCCATTCCACTGCTCGACAGTCCAATTTTTATGTTCCCGGGCCCATTGTAATCTCTTAATTTTATTTTTGTGTCTTAGCAACGGCTTCTTTATGGCTACTCGACTAAATAAATCAGCTTTTACAGTCTTCTTTCAATAGTTGAAGAACTTAGAGGATCATCTCTGGATTCATTGACTTGAGCAGTGATTTCTGGAGCTGTCAGGCGTTGATTGCGTCGGCTAGACAGTACTATGTAATTGTCTTCGGCAGTTGTAGTTTTTCTTGGACGTCCTGTGCGTTTTCTGTTCACAAAACTCTTTGTAGATTCATATTTTCTTACATTGTAGTCAACTGTTCGACGTGGTATGTCTAATTCAAAAGCAATTCTTCTATTGCTTCTTTCTAATTTATGAAGCGCAATGATAAGAGAACGTTCTTCGACAGATAATTCTTTAGTTTTCGGCATTGTACAAAATTTATGGCAATCGACAATAAAAACGTTGTTTCTTGAAAGATACCCTTTACTGCAATGTGTGTTAGTGCCTTACAAGTTTATTTAGACTGGATATTCAATTCATATTCATTTTCATATCCTTTTTCTTGGTCAGAAACAGTAAGATATATTCATTAAACAAACAAAAATACAACAATGGTAACTTAATAAGAAACAAAAGCGTCTTAATAGTATGTAACGCCACTCTACCAGCCCAAGAAAATCTACACAAACTCTTAAAACACTGAGACAGAGTAGTTGTCGACTGTGGTATACAACGAAATTAGTCTACACTTGACATTTAGGAACATTGTTTCAAAGCATACCAGGATTCTTAACTTTTATGAAAATAATACGTGGTGGGCAAATATTTATGAGCGGTAGTGTACATTCATTTTAATAATATAATAACAAATATCAATTATTCGAATATAAATACATAGTTAAATATTATAAAATAAATCGCAATGAAAATCTTTAAATAATAGTTTATTACTTTACAAAACAAGTTAAAATTCAAACAATTCATTATAAAATGAAAGGTTTTAATTTTTCTAATTGGTCATATACGCAATAATTCAATAACCGACAAAAATTCAGAAAATGAGTTACATACACGAGTTACGTATTATGAGTTACGTCACGTGTCTAAAAGTGTTATTTACATTTTTCATAATATAATTTTAAAAAAAAAGTTGATTAGTTAAAAGTTTCACAAATTTATTATAATATACCTGACAATTGTTTCGACAGCTATGCTGGCTATACTGATGGCTATACCATATTCTCTTTTAGGCTATATCACTACAGTTCTGTAGAGTGGTCGATCATAGGATTAAACACTTCTAGTCTTTCTAGTTATGTGTTTTATCTTTTTTGGCGGTAGATTTGTCATAAGATCCAATTAATCTAGAATAGGGTGCTTTGCTTCCACCTAGCACTGGAACTTTTATTCCCGTTGTGGCAGCCTACTAATCTAGTATCAGATGTAGTGTCCTCAACTTAAGAGTTTAAAATTAAGAGGCCCTCGTTAATTTCTCCCTTAAAGATCCCAATTAATCTAGGATTGATATGAATTCTCTAGTATGTCATCAGTGCAATGCATTAGAGAAAATGCATGTATTTCTTGAAAGCAGATTTCATTGGAACCCCATTCTGTAGCTCTTAAAACACGTGTGTAGTTTTTAATAAATTAGATAATCAAGTACCGTGTTTGAATTAATTTTATTCAAAATATGTTTAGGTCAAGGTAATGCCAAAATAATGCATTAACCAATTTTCTGGTTTATTGAAAATATCATTTAAGTGATGAACATAAACATATTTGTCTTTGGGTTGATCTAGAATATTACTCTACACTAACTTCAGTAGTCCTCAACGCATTTGAAACTCTTTGACAATGGAGACTTGTTAAAAAAACTTACTACTCGTGCATGAAGCTTATTTCAGAAACAACATTAGTCACCTTTTCGTCGTAAAAGTCGTTACGAAATTTTTTTCTGGTGTTGCTTTGTCTCATTAAACATTAAGGATACCTTGCATATGAAGCAAAGACAAAGAAAATTAATTCTTTCGAACACAAAAATCATCTACTTGATCCAATAGATTATTTGTAAAATCTCCGATAAAATAAATCTGTGAAAAAACCTTGACATTTCTTTAGCAGTACCAATCAACATTTAAACATTTTCAAGAGTTGTTTAACTTTTTTATGCTGAATTGCACGCAAAATCGCATACAAACTGTTATTAATAATAATAATAATAATAATAATAATAACACTTGGAAAATTGTCAAGTTTCACTTCAACAGCATTGTCATCACTACAGTCATGTAATATGTTTCTCGGCTTCTATTTTAGATTACAAATTATAATTCGTAGTAGGTAAATGGAATATGTACACAGTTATTCCAACTGCTACTGTTTGTGGGTGCTCGTAATGAGCGGTGCAATGTGCTTCCACGCTAATTTTACTTACATATTAACAACGGAAATTATACAAGGACCTAAAGATAAAGGAAATGTAGAGTAATCAACTCTTAATTGATGCATTGCAAACATGTTTGGTACTGTATGTCTAGGTGCGCTAGCAATCAATGAATAAACAGCCTAAAAAGTGTCATATACAAACTCGATCATTCTAATATTGCTGCAAAAAAATAGTAAGGTAGTTAGACAGATATACAACTACTAACTAATTCATTTCTCTTTCTTTAGACTTGAAATCAATTTGCATCAGTATAATCGCAATAAGTCTGTTTAGCAACACGGGATAGAAAAGTTATGCTTTTATAATTTACATAATGCATTCTATTATTTTTTAGTTAGATATACAATACGACAAGAGAAATAAATGTGTCAGAAGTTTGTTAAAATGTTAAACCGAATTATAAACTGCACGTTTCAAATTGAAATGCATCTTATTAACCTAATATTGAATTTCAATTAATATTATATTACATGTTGAGTTGGTAAAGAATATCTATACAAGGCCAAGCGATCGAGACGTCTAGGGTAAACAAATGTTTGCAGGCTTGGAAACTTTACCAACGAAACATGAATATCATTTTATTCACAATCGACTTAAATAATCAAAATGTAAAGTAATTATAAATAATTATTCTAAAACAAATTTTCATCTCAAAATATCAATCAGCGCCATCTATCGATCAAAAGATATCTTAAGTAATTTAAAAACAAAAGTTGGCTAAGACTTTTCTGATCAATTTATATGTAACGGAAATTGTTAACCACTTTGTTGTTGCTATAACAATAGCTTACTTGGCAAGTTTTTATAGTATTCAATAGTATAATGTGTTACAAGTGCCAATTTCACATGAGTGTGAAATTGGCGTTTTTGCACTGGTTAGGCACTATACTTTATCTACGACCGCAAAAAACGTAATAAAACACCAAAAGCTAGGAAAAATATTTAACTTAGAATATGATTTGAAATTGAAATGTGCTGAATTGTCAAGACTGGGTAATGACACATTTTGTGGAAAACAGGTGTTAGTTGCAAAAATTAAGAAATGTGTATAACTCGATGTAATAATCGTTTATTTATAAAATTAATACTAAAATAGACACATTTTTAAATGTATTCTGGACGTCGTGTTGTTACGACGCTGCTTTTTTTTGTTAAAGTAAGTAAATCATAATCTTAATTTACAAATACATTGAATAACCTAATGCTTCATTTGAATGCAATTCAAAATAATAAATTACTAAAACATTTTTAGGTTTGCATGTATTCTAAATTTAAGCATTAAAGCCATTAGAAGGAAATATAGTGTCTGCACGTGCACGTAGGAGCATAATGACCATGTAGCATAATATTTAGCAAAGTAATCCGCCGAGATTAACAAATTATAAAAGCTCTCATTGTTTTTATTGTAATTTAGCAAAAATAATGAATAATATTAATAGATATTAACTATTATATATAAATGGTAAAATTAATGAATTTGACGTTAATTTAATAACAAATTTATACTAACTTTATATATTAATAGTAATTTTATATGCTGGTAGTTGCTTTAGTAGTTCAGAGGTAGAGGTACCTCTCAGAAAGCAAAATGTCCAGGATTCAATTCCCAGCCTTCTCTATATGAATTTGCATTCAAAATATAATTTAATGTAAAACAAAACACAAAAGCAGTGTAACAAAATGAATCTTTTTCTGTTCTATAAATAAAACAGCTGATCTCCAACGGATTTATACTTGGAAATGACCTGCGTAGAGAGAAATGCTTATGACGTACCGTTTTTGCGATATGAAGGCTCAAACATGCCAAAAATGCTGTTTTTTCCAACTTTGACATGACATGTAACTTATGGCATGACGTAAAGATGGGGCTGGGAAGTTAAAAATATTTTACACATTGGTACTAGATGACACAAAAGTCATCATTCGATTTTCTTATAACTATAACTTTGATTTTAAATGAAAAACGTGTTTTCTTCTAAACTTTTATTGACTCTTATAAGTTTTAAAGATAACATCCGATAAATGACCGCCATTGAAAATGATGGAAATTTGGGCTCTTTTTATCGCATGTTCCATGGTATTCTTATTGGTATTGAAGAATTCGGGGGGATAGATTTGCAATTTCAAGTTGAATATTGTCCTATACTTGCTGTAATGTTTGTGGCTTATAATACACCTATATCAATGCCGCCAAACAGCCCCAAAAGAAATTAAATAGGGTGATCTTAATTCCATTAAAAACGCACTTTCTCTATCACCCTGTATAATATACAAATTTTCACATGAATATTGTTTAAAATTATTTTTGAGTGAATCCATTATCTTAAAAATTAAAAATCTAATACGGGGTTAACATATACTTGAATAACCCTGTACATTTATTTTTCATTTACTTACCGCCTCCCGAGTGATAAGTAACTTACCAAGCCCAACCAACTGGGTGCTGAATGGGTAGTTAAGTGCACAATTTCGTGTAGTCGAATGTATAGGTATAAAATTACGGCGAGTCCAGGTTTTTAAACTGTAATAACTAGAAACAGTAAATCAACTGTTCAACAATGCTTATGCCTTGTTTATTGTTTCCAGCCTTATTTTGTGGAACTCCATAATCATGAAATAAATAAAGATTATTAAAAGTTTCACAGTTTTATTAAAATACAACCTGACAATATTGTTTCGACAGCTATGCTGTCATTATCAAAGGTAATATAATTATAAACAAACACGTCGCTAAGGTAGATAAAAAATAGGTGACTAGATAAAATAATAATAATAATCAGAATTAAATATCTAATACTTCCAGTAACGGAGAATTACTGAGCTCAAGTTGTGCATTCATTAAAGGTACCCTGAGTTTGTGTTTGTATATCTCAAAGGCTTCTAAAATGTCTAATTTGCGTTTGTTATTACAAAAATGTAGGAATTTAATATTATTTTGAGGAGTCATTGTGTGATTTTGTTCTAAAAGGTGTTTGGCGTAATTAGATTTTTCAGGATGTTTATTTTTGTAATGACGTACGTGTTCTTTATATCTTATGTCAAAATTTCGAAGTGTTTGTCCAATATATACCGAACTACAAAAAGAACAATTTAAACGGTAAATGCCCGATTTCATGATATCATGTGTTCTGTCTTTAGCATTAAATAAAAATGAAAAAGTGTTAGTGTTGGTTTTAAATGTTATTTTATAATTGTTGGTTTTTCTTAGTATATGTGCAATTTTTTCTGATATTTTGCCAAAATATGGTATAGATATGTAATTTGTGTCTTCTGTTTGATTGTCAATGGGATATATTCTTTTGATAGCTAACCTATAATCTTTGTGTTTAATTAAAGTGTCAATCATGTTCGGATTATAATGATTTGCATGTGCTAGTTGTTTAATGGTTGATATCTCTTTGCTAAAATCTTATTTTGTTAGTGGAATAGTTAAAGCTCTGTGTACTAATGATCTGTAGGCTGCTATTTTATGTGTATTATGGTGACAAGATTCATTTGGTATTGTTATGTCTGTTTGTGTTGGTTTTCTGTATATGGAAAATTCAAATAGATTGTCTGCATTAATCTTGATATTTAAGTCTAGAAAGTTTATAGCCCTGTTTTGTTCTGTTTCTAGTGTAAATTTTATATTAGGGTGGATACTGTTTATAAGAATTAAAAATTCATTGATAACCTCAAAAGTTACTGGAAGTATTAGATATTTAATTATGATTATTATTATTATTTTATCTAGTTACCTATTTTGTATCTACCTTAGCGACGTGTTTGTTTATAATTATATTATCTTTGATAATGACAGCATAGCTGTCGAAACAATATTGTCAGGTTGTATTTTAATAAAACTGTGAAACTTTTAATAATCTTTATTTATTTAATGCTTATTCCGATTATTCCGATAGCAATATTTAGAAAAAGATAAATTATTTAGTGGATTAATTTTTAAAACTTACTATGCATTTCGCATGTGTAAACGATACGGTCCAGACCGGCTGATAATGCATTTTATTCTTTGTTTTAAATTCCCTAGTCGACGAGACGACGACGCCAATTTACTTTTTTATAATTTATTATATTTTAAATAACCGTTTTAATTCCGTTGAGTTATGTATTTTTTTAACCATATTTAACTAATTTCTGTGCACGACTGTATGCTTACTGTAAAGCAATATTTAAACAAAGACGGATAATTTATTACAATTATTGAATTAAATTTTTAAATAAGATTTTAAATCTTACTGAACGTACCTGGTATGCATTTCGTATATGCAAACAATACGGCCCAGACCGGTTGATAATGCAACTTATTGTTTTATATATTGTTTTACATTAGTCGGTGAGACGACGCCGACGCGATGTCGCCAATTTACGAATTTTAAATTATTGCATCTTTGTTAAAACAAAATGTAGCCACCTGTTTTTTTAACGAATCTTTTTAATTCCGTAGACAGAAATGTTTCTTCTCGAAATTGATTTAAATTTTGAAATTTATACATCGTAAAGTATTCCTGGGCTGAGGAGGTGGAAAAATTATAATTTAAATTATAGATAGGGAAGCTATTAAACCTTAAATGCCTTAATTTTTTGCGTAATTTATTCTATGATTATAAAGAATTTGATTTACTGTTTCTATTATTACAGTTTAAAAACCTGGACTCGCCGTAATTTTATACCTATACATTCGACTACACGAAATTGTGCTTAACTACCAATTCAGCACCCAGTTGGTTGGGCTTCGTAATTACTTACCGATTAGTAATTTTTAAGCATAACCTACTACTGTCATAATTAAACATATTGTAACAAGAGAGAAAAAGAAAGAACCTCTTTTCTAGCAACAAATGGTGTGTTCTACCGTATTCGAGAGAATGACGCATCGCACAAGCATGTAAACCAGACGCGGTTTATTCTAGCGTTTTCTAGAATACATAGAAGGTTCCAGCGACTTCTGGTGCGATTATATGAGGGTATAAAAGCGGATTCGCGGATAAAAGAGAGTAGTCAACAGCGAGTCGTTAACTGTGTTTCACAAAATAAATAGTAACTGTATAGATAAATGTTATATTAGAAATTCATAATCTGTAAATAATAGTTTTAATGGTTTATAATCATAGCGTTAATTTATAGTGTATTCATTAGTTTATAGAAATAAATATTTGTTTGTGAATAGACGATTTAAACAGCACTTGTGTTATTATTTTTAGAAAGAACGTTACAGTGTTGTCAGGTGTGGTGTTTTAAAATAAATAAAATCGCGTAATAATTAAATAAAGTGCTGTGAGAATAAATTTTTAGTGTTAAAATTAATTTCAACAAACAATTAAAATGGTGATGAAACTATTAAAGGATCTCTTAGTAATAGATTTAAAACGGGAATTGGACGAGAGGGACTTGGATAGTAATGGAAAGAAAGAAGTTTTGATAAATCGGCTAAGAGAATGGCTTTTAGAACAGAAGGAAGATCCTGAAAATTACCGCTTCGAAATACCTGGACCCGCAATTGATACTAGTTTGTTGTTAAGTAAAATGAAAGAAGAGTTACTGGAAAGTTCTAGAAAGTCCGAAGATAATGTTAGAATGCTAAAAGAAGAACTATTGGAAAAGCACGAAGAGAGTTCTAGAAAGTCGGAAGAGAATTCTAGAATGTTAAAAGAGGAATTACTGGAAAATTTCGAAGAGAATTCTAGAAAGTCCGAAGAAAATGTTAGAATGCTTAAACAAGAATTACTTGAAAATACTAAAGCACTGGAAGAAAATGTTAAAATGCTTAAAGAAGATTTACTGGAAAACTCTAGAACGCTTAAAGAAGAATTACTAGAAAAGTCTGAAGAAAGTTCTAGAAGGCTTAAAGGAGAATTGTTGGAAAATGTCAAAGCATTGGAAGATAAAGTTTTCGAAGAATTTTTGGAGAATGCCAGTGCGTTAGGACTATTGGAAGGTAGATTGGCGGAACAAGATAGGGTAATAAAGATGGTAGAAGAGAAAATAGCCCAAATGCAATTACCACCAACAACTAAGAAAGACGATATGGCCGAAATGCTGGAAGATAGAATGAGGCAACTACGGTTTCCCTCAACTTCTGAGAGGCCGTTTAATGAAGTAAAGAAACAGTTTAAAGAAGAAAAGGGTCCTGTCGTAGGGATAAAAGTAAAACCACCCACGTTCGATGGAAAGATACCTTGGTCCACTTACTACAAACAGTTTGAGGCGGCTTCTGGGGCCAACGGATGGACAGGCAAGGAAAAGGCCGTTTCTTTAACTGTGGCTTTGCGTGGAGACGCGTTGAACGTCCTGCAAACAATCCCAGCAGGACAGGAAAATGATTACCAATTGTTAGTGTCTAGATTGGAAATGAGATATGGAGACGCGCATCTTCAACAAGTGTATCACGCGCAAGTGAAGAATCGTATCCAGAAGAATGGAGAAAGCCTGCAGGAGTTTGAAGCCGATGTTGAGCGGCTTGTCCGATTGGCGTACCCTACGGCACCAGATTCATTTCTGGGACAACTGGCTGTGCAGACCTTCATTGATGGGTTAAGAGACGGGGAAACACAACAATCATTGAGGCTGGCACGACCAAGAACAACTGATGATGCGCTTGCTCACGCCTTAGAATTTGAAGCTGCAAAACAAGCGTTCCGAGGTCACGGGCGTGTTCGGACCGTTGTGGAAGAAGATGAAGGTTCTAAACGTCGTCTAGAAGAATTATTAATGAGAGTTCTTCAGAAGGAAGAGAACCGTAAGAAGAATCATCAAGAAGTTCGAGGGCCCCGTTGCTGGAACTGCGGCGAACAAGGACATGTAGAACGGCGTTGTCCCAAAATAACAAAAGTACAACCGTCGGAAAAGTTAAAAGGGGTTGGCAAGAGAGGGCGAACGTTGACTGTTAGTAAAGATGCCCCAGAGATCATCGTCCATGCCGTAACATCAGGGAATAGTACCAGCAGTTTGTTCATAGATGGGAAAATTGCGAATCGAATTGTTCCACTGCTCATTGATACGGGGGCGACAAAATCCATCATACGCCCTAACGTTCTACGAACAAGTATGAAGCTGTTACAGACAACTACTCAACTCCGTACAGCGACGGGAGAAGTAATACCAACACGCGGGGTGGTGAAGATGAAGATTGGCATTGGAAGTGAAGAACGTGATCATGAGGTGCTGGTAGCCGACATCATTGACGAATTCATCTTGGGAATGGACCTCCTGAGAAAATTTGGTTTTACATTGGACTTGAAGGAGGGTGTTTTGAAGGTTGGTAACGAAGAACTTCCGTTGCACCCACGAGAAGATCCTGTCGTAAGGGTTTTGCTGACAGAAGACGTGATATTGCCTGGTCAAAGCGAGATGGTTGTCGAGGCAGGTTTGGATGGAGATCTTCGGGTAGGATGTGTGAGAATGATGGAGCCTGTTTGTGATAAGAAGATCCATAGTGGCATATTGGTGGGAAAAGCGCTGATCAAGGTTGGAAAGACTGTACCGGTGAGGCTTATGAACGTTAATGTGGACCCGGTGACATTGAAGAAGAGTACCCTTGTGGGACAGTGTGTGCCAGTATTCCGAGTAGCCAGGTGTATGGCTGATGTTCCAAAACCAGTGCCCAAAGACCATGGTGCAAAATTAGTGGGTATGGTTACTAGTTCGTGCGAAGACCTTAACAGAACGGAAGTGAAAAAGGTACAGGGTTTGGTTCACCGATACCAAGATATTTTCGCTCTTGACGATAGCCAGAAGGGACGAACAAATATAGTAAAACATAAAATCAATACAGGCAACTCTATGCCTGTCCGTCAGCAGCCGAGGCGTCTACCTCTAGCAAGGCGAGCAGAAGCCGAAAAGATTATTACTGATATGGAAGAACAAGGGGTCATCGAGCCATCCAGCAGTCCATGGGCATCACCGGTGGTCCTGGTCAGTAAGAAGGACGGGTCAACGAGATTTTGTGTGGACTATCGGCAGCTTAATGACGTGACCAAGAAAGACAGCTATCCCTTACCACGCATCGACGACACGTTAGATACCCTGTCTGGTTCACGATGGTTTTCGACTTTGGACTTGAAGAGCGGTTATTGGCAAGTTGAAATGGAACCTGAAGACCGGGAGAAGACCGCGTTCACTATTGGTTCCGGACTATGGCAGTTTACAGTTATGCCTTTCGGTCTATGTAACGCTCCGGCCACCTTTGAGCGTCTAATGGAGACCATCCTGAGAGGGTTGTCGTGGAAGACCTGCCTGGTATACCTAGATGATGTGATTGTAGTCGGAAAATCATTCAACGAACATTTGAACAATCTAGAGGAAGTGTTCCGAAGACTACGTGGAGCCAATCTGAAACTGAGTCCGAAAAAGTGCCACATATTCAGAAAGGAAGTGAAATATCTCGGGCACGTCGTATCACAAAATGGAGTGGCAGCCGACCCCGATAAGATTCGTGCAGTTCAAGAGTGGCCAACACCGAAAGATAAACACCAAGTTCGTAGTTTTCTTGGGTTATGTACCTACTATAGGCGTTTCGTTCCTGGGTTTGCCAATATAGCGAAGCCTCTGACAAGGCTAACTGAAGATGGATGCGAGTATGTTTGGAGCTGAGAGTGTGAAACAGCTTTCCAACAGTTGAAGCGTGCCCTGACAACCGCACCAATATTGAGCTATCCACGGACAGAAGGGAAATTCATACTTGACACAGATGCAAGTAATCTGGCCATTGGGGGTGTACTTTCTCAGATACAGGATGGACAAGAAAAGGTCATCGGCTATTTTAGTAAGGTTTTGTCGAAAGCCGAAAGGAATTATTGTGTGACCAGAAAAGAACTATTGGCCGTCGTGAAGTCCGTTGAGCACTTCTACAAATACTTGTACGGACGGAAGTTTTTATTGAGGACGGACCATGCAGCGTTGAAATGGCTTCTACAATTCCGTAATCCTGAAGGCCAGGTCGCAAGGTGGATCGAACGATTACAAGGATACGACTTTGACACCGAACATCGAGCGGGCACTAGTCATCGAAATGCCGATGCTCTTTCAAGAAGACCCTGTCCAACGGATTGCCGTCATTGCTCTCGTTTGGAAGAGAGGGTTTGCCAAGTATTAAGGACTACCATCGTCAACGACAATTGGTTGCCGGAAGAATTGCAACGACAGCAGGAGGCTGATCCTGAACTAAAAATGGTACTGGAATGGAAGCGCGTGGGAGAAAGGCCTGCCTGGGAGGCCGTCAGCCCTTTCAACAGAACGCTCAAAGCATATTGGGCCCAATGGGAGTCCTTGAAGGTGGAAGACGATCTCCTGAAGCGAGTACTGGAGAGTGAAGATGGCACCACCATTAGGTCTCAGTTCGTGGTTCCAAGAAGCCGAGTGGCTACAGTATTGCGACATCTCCATGACGGTGCCTCAGGAGGACACTTCGGTGTGAAAAAGACTTTGGAGAAAGTTAGGGAGCGTTTTTATTGGGTCAACTGTAAAGAAGACGTGAAGGAGTGGTGCCGGAAATGTGAACTATGTGCCACTGGTAACGGACCCTTGGGGAAACGAAGAGCACCTATGAGGCAGTACAATGTGGGTAGTCCTCTGGAAAGAATAGCCATAGATATTGCCGGACCATTTCCCGAAACCGACGATGGGAATAAATACATATTAGTGGCAATGGACTATTTTACCAAATGGCCAGAAGCATATTCCCTACCAAACCAGGAAGCTGCGACTGTTGCTGACGTACTAGTCAAAGAGTTTTTCAGTCGCTTCGGAGTGCCCATGGAGCTGCATTCGGATCAAGGCCGCAATTTCGAGTCTGTACTCTTTGGAGAAGTCTGTCGATTGTTGGGCATTCGCAAGACTCGGACCACACCGTTACATCCGCAGTCCGATGGAATGGTAGAACGCATGAATCGAACAATGGGCAAATATTTGGCCAAGGTCGTCTCCGATCATCAACGAGACTGGGACCAATACCTGCATCTGTTCCTGATGGCTTATCGTGCATCGGTCCACGAAACAACCGGTCAGTCACCAGCGTCTGTGATGTTTGGACGCGAGTTACGGTTACCGTGTGATCTGGAATTTGGGTCTCCACCTATAGAGCAGGAGGTAGCCGGGAATGATTATGTCATCAACTTAAAGAAGAAGTTGGAGGATATTCACGACCGAACCCGAAATAATAGTCGAATCGCGAGTGACCGGATGAAGGCTACGTACGATGTGAGAGCCCAAGAAGGAGGGTTTCAACCTGGAGAGCTTGTCTGGTTATACAACCCGCAAAGGCGTCGTGGCTATTCTCCAAAGTTACAGCGAAATTGGGAGGGTCCATACCAGGTGAAGAAACGAATAAATGACTTGATTTATCGCATCCAGAAATTGCCAAGGGGGAAATCAAAGGTGGTACACTCCAATCGTCTGGCGCACTATGAGGGAAATAATCACGCAGTCCCGGATCGGAAAGATGAAGCTGAGGTGGCTATCAATACCGTAAGGCCTGAAGATGATCAGCCAACCTTTAGAGAATTTATGGCTGCGTTCTCTGGAACTAGAAAAGCGCGATTCGGAGTCACGACTGAGATGCAACAAGATCTCTTCCGGGTCCCTGGTGACTATTCCATTGCTCACTGTGTCTCCGCGGATCTCCGTATGTCCAGGGGGATCGCAGTAGCGTTTAGAAATAAATTTGGACGGCTGAATGAACTTCGAGAACAAAATCCCTCTGTTGGGAAATGCTTACGCTTGCCTGATCATGACCGATCCATTTACTACTTGGTAACCAAGCAGTTTTACTACCAGAAACCGAGTTACGCCGACTTGTGGAGGGCACTATGGAATTTGAGAATCGAGTTGCTTACCAGGGGAATTAACAAATTGGCAGTTCCCAAACTCGGCTGTGGGCGGGACCAGCTGGATTGGAGAATCGTTAGAAACATGCTGGAAGTTGTCTTTAGAGGTACGGACGTCAAGATCTTCGTCTGCAGTTTTGACCCACAGCCCGCATTAAGGCCAACGAAGAGTGTAGACTGTTATTTCTACCGTAATGGAACGTGTAGTCGAGGTGAAGACTGTCGATATCGTCATGACCCGTTCTACAGGAACGAGAGCATAAAACCTGTTCTGGGACAGAACAGACTTGAAGAGGGGGGCAGTGTAACAAGAGAGAAAAAGAAAGAACCTCTTTTCTAGCAACAAATGGTGTGTTCTACCGTATTCGAGAGAATGACGCATCGCACAAGCATGTAAACCAGACGCGGTTTATTCTAGCGTTTTCTAGAATACATAGAAGGTTCCAGCGACTTCTGGTGCGATTATATGAGGGTATAAAAGCGGATTCGCGGATAAAAGAGAGTAGTCAACAGCGAGTCGTTAACTGTGTTTCACAAAATAAATAGTAACTGTATAGATAAATGTTATATTAGAAATTCATAATCTGTAAATAATAGTTTTAATGGTTTATAATCATAGCGTTAATTTATAGTGTATTCATTAGTTTATAGAAATAAATATTTGTTTGTGAATAGACGATTTAAACAGCACTTGTGTTATTATTTTTAGAAAGAACGTTACAATATCAAATTGCCCGATCGTGTAAAAATATTGACTAAATCTGAGGCTTAAGTGTTCAGTCCATAGATGTTCAATGTTCATAGTATACTTGCATATTATAAATATGTATAAAAATAAAACTATTTAACATTTCTAAAAAACACCTTCAATAATTAACTGCTCCTTAGAATATTATTAAGATTATACAGTGACAGCGTGTTAATGAAGAGTTTGTAGATGTAAATCTGACGTCGTGTGCTGTAAAAGCAGCTTATAATTAGGCATTCCACGATTAAAATCGCTCAATACATTTTTAAATTATAATAGATTTCAGTTTAAACAGAAATTAATGTTAACCATTAGCATGTTTCCTTTTTAAAAGCAGATTAGATATTTAAATTAGCGATTGCGATCGCGTGATTTTCGTTAAATTCTAAACACAACTTGATTAAGGATCATTTGTTGTTTTTATTCTTACCTTAAGGTAACATAATCTTGATGAATTTATTTAGAATTTCACAAAATCACTTATTATGCATATGTTTGCAAAAAATGTTTGCTAAATTAGATGTATTATTGACTTTATTTTAACAACCCCTCTATTTTAATTAATAGCACTAGTATTATGCTTACTTAGATAAATCTTTGTACGAAATATTAAATTCGTGATTCAAGTGTATACAGAATTAGGCTTACTTTTACATTGTACTAATTCGGTTAAGCACCCGATATTTCTTAGGCATTGAATATCCTGAAACGCCTTCTCGTCGAAAGAGCAACAACAAGAATAAGAGTCTAGCAATCGTTCACCACGTGTAATATAGTTTTATTTGGGAAACAGAATCGGAAATTTTCATATCAGGATTCGAAAGATGATAATTTGGTGAGGTTTAACGACCTTCAATCTAACGAATTGAACATTGGACTAGGCTTTACATAAACTAAACATAATTTTCGAAATATTCGAGAGTAGCATATCGGCATAGATAAGAATAGATTAAAAGAACAGAGTAAATTGCACGTGTAAATATTTACATCGAAAACAACATTGCAGGTGGCTCATTTTAGTTAACAGCCAGAATGTTTATGGTCTATATATCACTGTCATTCGATTGAAACCTGTTCCTCAGAGAAAACAGCATTGTAATTTTATCGATTATGCAGATATCGATTATTTATCGATTTTTTAATTGATAATTTTTTTAAATTTTGCGTAAGGGTCTTTCTATTACGTTGGAACTTCATCTCGGTCAAGCGTCTTTCTGTTGCATTTAAATTAAATTCTGTTTCAAAATATCTTTCTCATCGTTTTTCTGACTTGGTCTGTCGGATTTAATGGACTTTTTCTTGGGCCAATAACCAGATCGTTCAAGAAATTAGATTCGATGTTTTTTTTAAATAACCTTGAAAGCATTGTAAATGAGGAAGGATCAAATTTTACAGCGTGCAGCTATGATTAAAGCAACCAGACCGTTTCATCGAATTTTGGCATTCTTTTCTTAGATACCGTGATCTTACCTTTAACTTTTATTAAACTTTTTGTAAAGTTTTTTTTGCACTGTTGCGGACACTAAGATCGTGATGATAGCCCAAGAAGTGGAAGGCTTTGAGACGCCAGCAATCTTGATGTTTACTAACAAGTGAACGCCATGATTCTCAAAAATCGTCGTTCGTAAGTGTGACTGGGCATTGGCTTTAGCAAATGTATGTTTTCAGATACACAATTTTTACAATTACAATTTTTTGTCTTCTCCCTATTTCGATTAAACAATGTACACCTTAACCTACAAATTTTCTTAAAAGGTTTTTTCCTGGTGTTAGCTTTAACTGGACAAAAGGTTTGTTGTTTTAGATGTTCCGTTCTATTGTTTTCAAATGGGAGAAGACAAGTCCCAAAAATTCAAAGGGAAAAGTAAACAATCTAAAGAAAATTCTACAGTTAACCAACAAGCCATACCAAATAGTTGGTGTTTGGCTACTATAATCAGAGGTCAAAAACGAATTTTTGGCATCCTCTTCTGGAACTTTCTAAATTACTACCTACTAACTATATTATCAAATTTTATTTTTGGCAAGGATTTCTTAAATGTGTTAAATTTATTGAACGGGAATGTGCTTCGCTATTACTTGATTTGATAAATAAAAAGTAGATTGCATAAAAGTGGATTAAATTTAATTGACTAACTCCTTATAACTAACAATTAATCCTGGTTTAAAATTAATCCACTTTTATGCAGTTGCGGTATTTGCACATCCTTCATTTTCCTGTAAATAAGATTGTAATAATAAAGGATAAATGGAAATAATTAGTACTATTATTATTTGCTAAGCTTAGAATGTAATAATGTTATTTTCTTCTTATTATTAATGTGAGCAGATAGTTCTATGAATTCTAACATTACGGAAGAGGAACCATACATTGTATATTTATTAAGGTTATAGTACAAATAAAGTTAATTTAAAGCCCAAACAAACAAGAAGTATATTGAATACTAGTCAACGCAATTGTTATATAAATGAGTAATAAATTGAAATATTTAGTTTAACATAGAAATGTCTACATTTTAGATAAACTTATTTTTTTGTGTACAGGTTGTATTTTTGGTGTGCAAAGCGCAACTCATAAAAGTATTGCATATTTATTGAATATATTAGTTATTTGCCAATTAATCACCACGAAATTCTGTACCCGGAGTCCACGGTCAACTACGAGCCCCGTCCTAGTGAAGTTCGCACACTTCTATTTCTGTTAATCGGCGCCTCGCAATTTTCACCCTTGATTTTTTTGGTTTTTCGAAGTAGCTATTTCTTGTTACTAGAGTAAAGTACTGACGTCCTATATTATAAGGTATGTTGTTTTATTGTTAGATTTCGTTGTGTATTTATCTTTTATATTTTAAAACAAAGTACACCCCACAATTCTTTCCCCGAAATTTCACTTGGTGTTCAAAGTAACTGTTCCTTATTGTTAAAATAAACTATTGCTTTTGCATCTACTCCATCGTTTTTTAAAATTTTACTAAGGCGGGATCCTTCTTACCGCCTCTTTGCGTACGCAGACTGTTCGGAATTGAAGGGGCGGTGTGAGGAAACCACTCGGTAGAATTTCATGAAAATTAACATGGAATAAGTGCAAAGACAGTACTTCACTCTAACAACAAGAAACAGCTACTATGTATATCAGAAAAAAAATGCAGGGCATCCTTTAAATAACAAAAATATAGTGTGCCAACTTCACTGGGACGGGGCTATAATTAAATTAAAAAAATGTTAAATTCATGTTGTGTCAGCCTGTTCCAAGTTCAGGTTTTTCGTTTTCCAGTGACCTGGAAGGTTGACATTTGACAAAGAGTTTTCTGGTCAACCGCAAATGCTGCAATAAAACATAAACTTGGAGAATTCTAAAAGTGGGCGAGTTGACCAAATGGGAGAAAAAATTTGTCCAATTGCGCTGGAAATCTATATCCGAGTGTTTTTAATACTGCTAAATACGGCATTGCTGTTACTTCTTCGAGATTTTTCTCTGCTGAGCCGAAATAAGTACCTAAATTCGAACCAAAAGTTTGAAAATTCTTATTTGCTAATTAATTTCCACGAATCTCGGTAGTCCATGGTCGATTATAATATGTTAATAGTATATTACGTTATAAGTCCGGTAAACCCAAGTTTACAGTAGCGAGTTGAAAACGTTTCGGGACGAGGCGACGAAGGAGCCGAGTCTCGAATGTTGAAACGAGCTACTGTAATGGTTTACCGGAAGTATGACGTAAGGCGTTTTATTTCATACTGCCTCACATTGTTCATTTTAAAAAAAAATGCATTTAAAATTTTCAGTCCGGTAAAATTTTTTACCGGACTCAAATTAGATTTTCAGTCCGGTAAAATTTTTTATTTCATACTGTCCGGTAAAAGGGTATTTACCGGACTCATGTGAGTCCGGTAAATGAATTATTACGTTACAAGGCCGGTAAAAAATTTTACCGGACTGAAAATCCAATTTGAGTCCGGTAAAAAATTTTACCGGACTGAAAATCTAATTTGAGTCCGGTAAAAAATTTTACCGGACTGAAAAATCTAAATGCATTTTTTTAAAAAATGAACAATGTGAGGCAGTATGAAATAAAACGCCTTACGTCATACTTCCGGTAAACCATTACAGTAGCTCGTTTCAACATTCGAGACTCGGCTCCTTCGTCGCCTCGTCCCGAAACGTTTTCAACTCGCTACTGTAAACTTGGGTTTACCGGACTTATAACGTAATATACTATTACCGGACTCAAATTGGATTTTCAGTCCGGTAAAATTTTTTACCGGCCTTGTAACGTAATAATTCATTTACCGGACTCAAATGAGTCCGGTAAATACCCTTTTACCGGACAGTATGAAATAAAATTACGAAAATGTAATATTCATGTCGTGTCTGTCTGTCTGCCTTAGTTTCGTTTTCCAGTGACGTAGAAGCTTAAAATTTGTTATGGAGTTTCCTGGGTACAGCGAATGACGTAAAAAACCCTAAACAAAAACAAAGTTTGTTCAATTACCACGATATTCGTGGTTTTTAATATGCTGAGTACGACCCGTTGCTAGTTTTTCGAAATTTCTATCGGCTGAGCTTGAATTAATCCTAAATAGTACTACTCGAAAGTTCGCAAATAGTTATTTTCCAAGTTCCGGTATCCAGCCAGAGATCCATGGTGCATTATAAGAAAATTACAATTACAAAAAAATGTAAAATTCATGTCGTTTGTGTTTGTCTGTTACAGAACTTTTTCATTTTTTGGTGTCCCTGATGATTGCTATTTAGCATGGAATTTCCCTGGGCACATGTGATGATAATAACGAATAAAGAATGAAGGTTATTGAATGCGCTGCAAGTCGATATTTGGAGTGGATCTAACACTGCTAAACACGATCCAATCGTTTTCGAAAGATTTCGATATTTTTTCGGCTGAGCCTAAAACAGGCTTAAATACTATAGTTCATGCCATAAATCCATGACTTCGTTTTTTCTAGTATCAGAATAATTAGTCAATCATATTCCAAAACTACCAAATATAATTTTTGTTTCTTAATTTATACTTGCTGAGTTTATTTAAAAATATTAACCAATCAAACAATAAATCAATTAATATGACAGCAAGCATTTTAATTATTAAAATAATTATAAATTATTATTAATGTAAAACAGTGTTAAAATAACAATTTTATTAACTAACGCAACGAATAACCTATCTCAAATTACTTGAAGTTGATCGTTAAATCAGAAAATAATGTAATAAAGTTCATAAGCTAATTATTTATAGTATAGTAGATATACAAGGGATAAACGAGCTATCAAAGGGTAAAGGACACCTGTTCCGGTTTCAGAATTACTTTATAATTCTCAAAATCGATACGAGTGAAATTTAGGTTGAGGGAATATTAAAGGGTTTCTGGAAATTGTATGGAATTTAGCTACTAACTAAATAGCATTTGGTTTAGCTTTCAACTCTATCGCTCATTTCCGATTGCTATATTTTTATTTTTTCTTGATTAAAATCATAAACATTATCATAAACCAGTGACTTTTACTTTCACTGCGCTTTGTTATTATTATTTTAAAACTTTTCCACGGGCACGTTATATTTAAAGCGATTATTCTTAGCACAATGTGTCTATAGGGTGTTACTAAAATTTCCTGAATAGATGAAAAGCGACTCAACAGAATATGCGTTGTGTAAAGAGAAAACTTTATAATTATTTACGTAAATCATGGTAAGAAACACTTTGTTTCAAGAGTAAAAACAAATCTCTGGGGATTTAACACGAAAGATTGAAATGAAATAACGCTGAATGTTCGCTACTACTTAGCGATTATATTCATTATTTATCGTATAAGTAGCACCTATGCTTTGTTATCTTTATAGTTCTTGTTTGTATGAACCGCATATGTACATATATGTACATCCTTTTGAACAGATTCTTTTAAAATAATTTCGAGATATACCAATAGTAAGCGAAAAAGGCAGATACATTTAACCTGCTATAAAACTAGACTCCTAGAAATAATTCAATTTTCCTTATTTCAGTCATATGTACGTGACGTGTACATCTTTGTACTACTCTTGTGCTTTTATATCTTAAAAGGTTTCGCAATATGGATTTTAGAAAAACATAGTATCATTATGTTTCTCCTGACCTAAAACGATATTTCTAATAAGATTTTTGAACTTTATTTCGTTACTACGAGGTAAAAAATGCAGTGGTGGTGAAAAGCATATTTGGTGTGGTGAAATATTAGAGTGTAGATTTCTTTACTCATGTGAATGAAATTAACAACCAAAATTAACACGCAGCACCAATTTTCTTATGAGTGCTATTATTAATTAAAAAAATGAGTAAAAATAATGTTTTTGGTGTTCAAATCATTTGAATTTGGTAAAGATATTCTCGTTAGTGTAAGAGTCTACTTTCAAAAAATGTATTTCACTTTTCTAGCATGTCACCAACGGTTTAACCCTCGCGGGTGTCAGAATATTCACCTCCAACGCGAATAATCACGATTGAACCTTTTATTTGCTGTTTGTGTTTGAATGTAGTTAGTTCTCTTTGAAAGTGACAATAAAAGTAAATATGCTAAAATAGACTAAGATGCATCTTTCTACGATATTGTGCGATTGGGTAAGTACCTTATATGTATAGATTTTAAAACTATAATTTCCAAACAAGCCCTGGGTGTGTCTATTCAGCTTTTTCTTATCTAAAAGTTTTAGCTGCCATGTTGATCCTTTGTAATCTAAATCATCATATGCAGAAATATATTGTGTAAATACCTATAATAATAATGTTTACGTGAATTGTGGATAAATAATAGAATAAAATTATTTTCATATTTTTGGTTTACAAAGAACCATTTAAATGTAAAACCGTTTCTGGTTCCTGCTATGTAGTACCTAAGTGTGTAATTGTTCAAAACTAATGTTGATTTCCTAGTAGTAAGACTCACTTTTTTATTATTTTAATATTAAATGTTTTATATACTATAATATACAAATTATAACATTTTGTCTATAAGGTATTCTATAATACGAGAGTGGTTTGATAAGTCAGTGACTCTTTGAATTTCTCGCGCAGTAAATTTAAATGCAACACTGCTCCCGTCAACTGCCATCTATGAATAGGCTACTGTAAAATTTTGAGAAGGTTGCGCCGTTTAGTTTGTGATTAACAGCCATTGAAAGCAAACAACCTCGTGAATTTTAACGAAAATGGAAAAAAGTGAATTTCGTGTGCTGATTAAGCATTATTTTTGCGTAAAAAAACAAGGAAAGGCTTTGTAAATACTATCGAGACTGCACCATCAATTTCAATGGTTATGAAGTCGTTTACTGAGTTTCGTTGTGGTCGTACCAGCACAAGTGATGCCGAACTTCAGGTCACCCAAAAGAGGTCGTCACGCCAGAAATCGTCGATATAATCCATGGAATGATATTGGGCGATCGGAGAATGAAAGTGCGTGAGGTGTCTGAGGCTGTAGGCATCTCAACTGAGCGGGTACATCACATTTTACATGAATATCTGGACATGAAAAAGCTATCCGCGCGATGGGTGCCGCGATTGCTCACAATCGACCATAAGCGCAACCGTTTGACCACTTCAAAGGAGTGTTTGGTGATGTTCAGCCGCAATCCGAACGAGTTTTCGCGGCGTTTCGTTATCGTAGACAAAACATGAATCCATCACACTACACCACATACCAAGGAACAATCAAGACAGTGGGTTTCTCCGGGTGAACGTGCACCAAAGAAGGCCAAGGTGGGTCTGTCGGTGTGTGGCCATGACCAACAAGGTCATTTTTTTGGGTCAGTTTTTTGGGATGCACGCGGTGTCATTCACGTCGATTACCTTGAAAAGGGTAAAACGATCACCGGCGAATATTATTCAGAGCTTTTGGACAGATTCGATATTGATTTGAAGCAGAAACGACCGCATTTGGCGAAGAAAAAACTACTGTTCCATCAAGACAAAGCACGGGTGCACACGTGTGTAGTTACCATGGCAAAAATCCATAAATTGGGCTACGAACTGCTACCCCATCCAGATATTCTCCAGATTTAGCCCCCTGTGACCATTTCCTATTTCCAAACCTGAATAAATGAAAAAAAAAACTATTATTTGGAAGGAATAAAAAATTTGGAAAAACGCTGGACTAAATGTGTCGAGCTAATAGGAGACTATGTTGAAAAATAAAACGCTTATAATAAATAATAATAAATAAATATCTTTTATTCAAAAAGTCATTGACTTATCAAACCACCCTCGTGTTTACATATGTATTTACCTATTTACAGTGGATTGTTGAGATTTAGAATGTCCTTATATTTTGCATTTTGTTTTAAAATAAAACTAATATTTGTGTGCACTATTTTTTTACTTTTTTCTATTATCCTAAATTACAGAATAGTTATTTACACTCCAATAAATGATTGTAACCACTATAGTTGGTTCCTTTCCATTAAAAAAATGTTCCTTGCCATTATAAGCAATAATTTTTGCACTAAATATTGGAAAATTAACACTCAGTTCGTGCATTCTTTATTACACATTTAAAAAATTATTTTAATAATATGGTTTGTCATTTTTACACTCGTTATCGTCTTTTTTATTTCCGTATCGTGTAATATAGGTATAAAGAATACATGACTTTAACCTGCATTTGTTATATATTTTACCACTTTTAAGGTCAATATTATTTACACTCAGTGTGGATAAATAGGAACCACTCTGGGTGTTATTTGACAGTAAGATTTAACACTCCATTTTTTACTGTGTAAAGTGTAACGGAATCATATTTTGTTGCATTTATTTATTTTCAATAGATGTTTAGTTCAGCCAAGTCTGATTGAAATTGATCGACAATGGATATTGTCACATACGGATAACTAACTTAGGAAGTTTCTCAGGGGATTAAAAGGTTATAATGATTGACAATATTAAATATATAAATGTGTGATGAGAGTAATCGACCCAATTGCCAAATAATTTTATATATTGTAAATATTCTATATTCGTAATTAAAAATAAGATCGTAAATATAATACATATAAACCGCTGAATTGTCCGTCTAATGTTTCACTAAAAATCTCTTAGGTTTGTATGGTAATGATATAAACAGGAACTTTGCATTAAATTTCACGGTCTAGCTTAAACTTTCCAAGCCGATTTGCTTTGCGGGCTTTGTCAATAGTGTGCTTGAGTTATTTTCCGATTATTTCTCTCATGTTATACTTCCTGCATCCATCAATTCCTGTATTCCTGAAAATATTGTTCCTAATGTTATATCGTTCAAAATTTTCATGCTTTTTCTCTAATTCTTTCTCCTCTTTGTATCTTTATTATATTTTTTCTTTTCCCTTCCCTTCTCTCTATTTTTACTTAACAATATTTCTTATTATCTTTAATTACTTACTTCAATTTGCATATTTCTGCATATTAATGCAGTTATACAGTAATGCAATACTAGGGTAATTCGATGTCAATTGAAAAAATAATTTAACCCCCCCATTTCCAATTTTAGGGCATCATCATAATAGTAACAGTAACAGTAATTCTTTTTAAGGTTTGTTCGGATTTCTATTGTATTTAAACTATCATAATTCTAACTTTTCAACTTAGGAGAATAATTTTTCTTAATTAAAAGAAAAAAGTTGAGGATTTCAAATACATATGTTTCTTATTTTGTCTTGTTGTGTATTAATGATCCTTAATTTGGTCTTTTTGAAACCAAAACACGTGTCTCTCTCAAAACGGGTCTTCAATATTTTTATAGTGATTCTTCCATCTATTGGCCACATTTGTGCCGAATATGAAGTTGGCACGATAGTGGGATGCGACGTTATGATCAGAAAATGTTTCGAAGGAAACCTCGATTAGGCACCTTCGTGCAGATTTCTATAGAATTTGTTTCACTGCAAACAAACATTTTTAGTACGTCGACACACATATAAGGTAACAAATAATGACTGTTAAATGTTAAACAACTTCATTTCTTGACACTTGGTTTGCCTTCTTGTCTTGTACGACTGCTTCTTGTCTTGTCTTGCAAAACAAGACAAGAATTCCAATAAACGCTTGTCTTGCTTCATTCTTGTAAACAAAAATCTTGTCTTGCTTGCAAGACTCTTGCATTTTCTTGTCTTGCATGTTTGCGGTTGGAATTTACGTCGGGACTTCCCCGTTTCTTGATTTTCTTGGAATTCTTACACTGTTGCGGCTCGGGGATTTAGCTGTTAATTAGCTGTGCCGTTCTGTTAATGAATCACAACCTCATTGTCAGTAATCAATTGGACTTCGCGTAGCATACGTATGGACCAATAAAGCGTACTCAATATCGACAAAACATTTGACACAGGCAAGGACACCTTTAAGGACAGATAAATGGCGCAGCGAACAAATTAATATTTTGCTTATAAACGGATAAGCGGAAGATACTCACAGTGTAGTGCAATCATACAAAAGTCTACCCTGATTTCTTTTGAAAATGGCGAAGCCTTTATACATACGTTAATTCCTGGTTTGACGTCTTCAATGGCTAATAATTATAATAAAGAACCAAACTTTTAATTACGTTTCTGTAATATTTTCTTTTATTGTTTTAGCTTTTAGGTTATAACGTAATTTCTAGTCACCTAAATGTTGATATCTTATTAGTCGCCACACTAGAAAATATGTGTAATAGTGTAATAGAAGAATATTTTATACATTGTTTTTATATTTTTTGTTTTATTTATACAGCTTTTAAATAAATAAAACATATTATAAATTCATAATATATCTAGACTTATAAAACACTGCCAATAATAATAATTCAAACATACCAATATCTTTTCAAAACCTGAATTTTAGCAAGACTGCAAAACTTCAAGAAAATGCAAGAAAATCTTGGTATTCTTGCACTTTTCTTGCAGAAAAGATTCTTGTCTTGTCTTGCGAAACTGATTGTGATTCTTGTCTTGTTCTTGTCTTGCAATTTGTGCAAGAACAAGACAAGAACAAGAAAAATGCAAGACTCCCGTGAAACACTACAACTGCATGCCTGCGCGCGTGTGCATGCATGTGTATGTACTTTTGGAAATTGAAATTTTTATTTCAGATTCGGATAGAGCATCCAAATTGTAAATGAAAATGTAGAGACATCAACTTCTTCTTTCTTAATAAACTGTGAACCAGTTTCAACTGGTGTAGCACTTGCAATAGCGAGTGCGCGCTGATTGAGCGTATCTCAATTACTTCTCTTTGAAGGGAATGTGCGTATAAGCTAACGTAGTTGGGGCATGTATCTGTAATACATGTCATAAAAATAACAGTCAAAGTGAAAAAAGACTTCGTCCATCTGTGCAGTTTTTTTTAATTTCAGAGTTTCGGTTTCAGAATAAAAAATGTAGAAAAATGTAAGACGCCACTTTTAATCTATGAAGGAACGCCATTAAAATGGCGGTCAATGTGAAAAAACTGAAATTCGCGTAACTTGAATGGAAAACACTTTTAAGTTAGTTCTGACCATTCAGCTTTGCGCACTCTCAACTGGTTATTTTCTTATTTTATAAAAATGCTTTCATTTTGTAAAATAAAAAAGTTGTCTTCAATTTCAAATCGTTAATGAGCGGAAAGGTAAATATATATTATATAGTTATCTTAAGTCATGGGCAAAAATCACTTGTTTGCAAACGAGGACCTCATGGTCCGTAGATAAACCAAATCTGCAAAAGGTATATGTATACGATGAGATTTTTAACGAACAGTGAACCATGACCCCTGATACCTGGTATTAAAATTTTTAAATGAGAACGAAAATACAGTCGGCATTTCAAGCACAACAGATAATTTACTAGCTCATGTACCGTATTCACGTGCTCACTGTAAAAAAAACGTCAATTAAATAAAATGTTACGAACAATACGCTTCTAAATTTCTATTGTTCATCACCCAGTGACGTCAACAACATAGAAAAGAACAGAAAATATTTAAGTCTTCATATAGTTACATAGTCATAGTAGTAATGGAAAACACTGGGCTTTATTCGCGTCTCATTATTAAGTTAATAACATATTCAATTACCATGGCGACCAATTCTAATATTTTCCTACCTATTACAATTAGATAAAGCTATTTCTTTTCTTGTTGATTTTAATCATAACTTTAGTTAAAGACGCCTTTAATGATGGCATGAGAATACGGGCCATTATCTTTACAATAATATTTTCAATACTATACAACAGTCCTCTTGAAGAACAGAGAGCTTTAAAATCTTTAGATCGTGATATTGTTGTTTCAGTGTTCAGAAACTGCGATAAATACTTACATACATAATTCATTCCCCCTTTTACCGCATCTGTAGTATTGGGGTATCACACAAACTTTTACGGGAGTCCCATACTGTATTATTGAAACAACTTTCATACCTTATTCTAATGAGCTCAAATATGATTTCGTTATTTTTTGAAATTCAGTTTCATACGAGATTTGAACCCATGTCCTTCTGATCCAGAGACAGAATTTCCACGACTCGATCATGGAGGACGATAAATATATTAAGTATTAAGTTAGTGAAAGCAATATTGTTGGAAGAATTGTGTTTAATATAATTATAACAATATAGGTTATTGTTTATAAAACAATCACTAAAATCTTTTATTAAAGGTATTAAATTCATTAAAATTGTATATTTATTAGAAATAGGTTTTTGTAGATTAACATAATTGAGATAAAAACCCTCTAATTTGTGGTACTACAAATACTTCACGGCAAAAGCAAGATATGCTAGGATTGCTAAACTTCAAAAGGAGAAATGTATTTAGTGACATTATTGGGATCATAAGACTTGAAATGAATTAATTATTCTATAAATGTTATTTAGATATGTAGATACTATTGATTTCATAATGATCTAGGACAGCAAGGCTAATATGATGCTATTTTTAAATTTTTTCTCAATGTAAATGCATAGGATAAAATAATAAAAACTAGCATCATATTAGCCTTGCTGTCCTAGATCATTATGAAACCAATAGTACATTAGATCAGCGTTCAGCAACCTTTTTTATATAGCGACCCAAAAATATCAATCAAATTATACAGCGACTCATACGAGAGGGTGAGGGGGGTTACTTAAAATTACAGGACCTTATAGCATATATTTTTAACATGAATCTTTAAATGGTATAATAAAAATAAATATTTATGCCACCCATTTTTAAACTTTCTATGGTTGCGATCCGCTGCATTAGACCATAATATGAATGCAGCTGCAACGTAATTTGATATAATACGAATATAACGAAACGGAAACAATTAGTAGCATTAATACTTAACACACTACTTATACACTGCAATTATAAATTTGTAAAACGCATCAGAAAATTAACTTCATGCAGACTTTTATTAAGAATCTATACAAGAGACTTTTAACTATTATCGAATGGATGAAAGAAATCAGAATGCTCATATTGAGTAACATATAAGGAAGCGGTCGCTTCAGGCCCAACAACTCAGGGGACACCGCAGAGGAGCCTTGCCCAGGATCGTAGCGGACACGCGACAAATAAAAATTATTGGCATGGAAACTCGCTTTGTCGCGAAAAGTGAAACATGTGAGAACAACAGTTCATATCGTGTACAGGCGGGTAAAAAAGGTGTACAGTCGATGCAATAAAGTTTTGTGCGAAAAGACAAGCATTCAGAGCGATAGGTAAAATTTTGTAACGGACTATACTATACTATACGGCAGCAGACCTGCAAGGAATGTATCATCTCTGTCGCTCCGAATGCTTGCCTTCAATGCCTTTTATCAAACTCTGCGCGGTCTTTCGACTTACATTTGGAAAAGGGGAACTGTACCACGCTTTCGAATGGGTGAAGTTCCTTAATGTCATTTGTCAATTGTCAGCATTTCCCAATGATAAAACAATTTCTAAAAAATCTTAACATTACCGCAATGCAACTGGAGAACGATATCCGTTCTTAAACGTGTAAAAAATTATTTAAGAAATAAACTTTGACAAAGCCATTTAAGAAGTTTATCAGTAATGTTTATTGAAAATGACAGTACGCAAAATTTATGTTTTGAAAATATTATTGACAAGTTTGCGCAGAAAAGTTCCATTATAAATGAACTGATTATGAAATAAATGTATTTATCTACGACCACTATAGAAAATTACACATTTCACACAGTCTAGTAACCATGAAAATGATTCATTGCTCATAATCTCCGTACGGAAATGACCGTGGGGAATGATTTAGCGTTTTCAGTGTTTCTAGTAAAATGACATAGATAAAAGCACATGGAATATTTCTAATTATTTAAAATACATAAAGGTATAACTTTTAGATAAAGGTTAATTTATTTTGTTTAATTAATGTTTTACATTTTGGATGCAAATCCACATAGAAAAAACAATCACCCCGGATGAAAATCGAACTCTGGACCTTCTACTTTCCAAGCGACGTTTGTACGTCTCAACTACTGTGTTGACTACCAGCATATAAAGTTATGACTATCATATAAAGTTATTACAAAAATTGTTATTGATTTAACGTAAAATTGTTTTAACGTTATTATATAATTGTTAATATCTATTAATATTATTCATTATTATTACTAAATTACAATAAAAACAATCAGAGCTTTCATAATTTGCTACATTCCGTATATTCTGAAATGTAAAGTACGTACATACAGCGAGCGACTCCCGGCCGCCCTAGTACCTCTTCGGGTAACTTCGGTCGCGGCCGTAATATGTACGTACTACGTGCACATTCCGACACGATAGCCTAATCAGGGATGCGATAGTTGGCACTATTGGGCCGAAGTTGGCACACCAAACAAGCTTTTGGTACGTTGGCATACCATTGACCATTTTGGCACAATTTTTTGTGAGCACAGTTTTTCATTTTATGAAAAAAAAATAAATAAAAACGAGGAAATAAAAAAAATCGTTGCTAAACTTTGATGGGCTTGGTTCGCAGAATCCTTGCTTGAACATGTGAACGCACCTTTATAATATCATAGTACATGGCTGCCTCCAGGCTGCTTCATTAATATCAAAATCCCTAAAGTATTTGCCGCGCTATCGCTATTATTGTTGCTGTCAGCTGTCATTAACCTGAAAACTGATTACTCACTGAACTGAAAAGTGAAAAGCATCTGAAAAGCGAAAAGTTCGCAGTTTGTGTAGCTGTGGTTTGTAGGCACAATAATAGATTTACTGTGTTGTGATAAAATGTGAAGAAAACAATGGATAAGTAGGTTCGCTTTAATTGGAATTTCGTATTATTATTTTATCGGTTATTTTTATAGATATCTCATCAAACGTCCTAAATTACCTCCATCAACAATTACTACTAATTCGTCAGTATTATCAGCCTCTTGTAGTAATAACGATCAGCTCTGTAGTAAACTAACCACAAATAATATTAACAGTAATGATGAAATTGTGAATGCACAGAACGAACCTTGCCCAGATGCCGAATGCTCGGCTGACAATGAGAAAAAGAAAAATCCGAAAAAAGTGAAAAAACTTTATCAACGACATTTTAGAAATAAATGGGCAAATGAATTCGATTTTGTGCAAGAGAACAAAGGAAAAACTTTATGTACAGCTTGCAATATTATTATTAGAGGGAGTTATTATCATATTAAACGACACTCTACCTCAACCATACATGTACAAAAATATAATGCAGCCAAATTTACTCCGAAAATAGATACAACTTCAATTGCTTCTAAAATGACTATTGAGGAGCAAACAAGAAAGATGGAACAAAAAATAGTTGCATTTCTTTGTGATAATAACTTGCTACTGTCTTTAGTTAATAAAATGACTACATTTTTAAAAGAACTCGTACCAGATAATGAAATTGTGAAAAATATGAAATTAAAAAGAGATAAGGCTACAAATATTTTGAATCAGCAATTGGGCCCATTTTCAAAAGACTTAATTATCAACAAACTCCGACAAGAAAAGTTTTCCCTCATTATTGATGAGACAACAGACATTGGAACAAAAAAAAGCCTAGTCATTTTGGCTAGATTCTTTGATAATACAGTAAATAAAGTAAAAGATCACTTTGTTGATCTAATTGAAGTAACTGACTCTTCAGCAAATAGCTTATTCAACTCGATTAAGTCTATGTTAGACACAAATAAAATCCTGAAAATTTAATCGGGTTTGGTGCAGACAATGATGGGCAATATTAAGGGTGTAAAGGCTAGACTTAAAGAAATTTCTCCACATATAATTGTCCAAGGCTGTGGGTGTCATTCATTACATTTATGTGGAAGTGCTGCATGTAAGAAAATGCCCAATTCTGTGGAGCAGTTGGTTCGTGATCTCTACACTTACTTTTCTCCCACAGTTCGAAGAGACTTGAAGAGATTTGAAATTTTTGTGAATGAATCACCAACAAAGCTTTTATATCCAAGCCAAACTAGGTGGCTGTCATTAAAAGTACATAAGCAGTGTATATGTCATACATATTGTTTTATTATATTTTTTTACAGCAAGTCTGTTCTCGGGTCCTGGAACATTGGACATCGTTAAATTTATTTTTTCAGAAAGCTGCATTAGAAGAGGAAACCCCTGCAGCAAGAGCAATTTTTAATGCACTGCAAAATCCAGTCTTCAAATTATATTTACAGTTCCTTGAATTTAATCTGAAACAAGTCACCGATGTAAATCAGGAACTTCAAAGTGAAACACCAAAACTACCAATACTCCTTGATGGAGTCACTACTTTATATAAATCAATATTGAAATGTTTCATTACAAATAACATAATCAAGAGTACAGAGTTCTCTCTTATCAATGTAAAAAATCCTGAAAATTATAAACCTATTGAGAATATTTATTTTGTTGGAAAAGTAGACGCTTTCTTGAAAAACATGAAAACGCTGAATTGCTTCTCACTAATGACCTCAATTCTTTCCGAATTAGGTGCTTAGACTTTTATGTTGAGTTGTGTCTACAAATACGAAATAAGTTTAACTTTCAGGATAAAGTCCTGCAGTTTGTAAGTTTATTCAGACCATCTGTGGCACAGTCAGGTGACATTTTATCTATTTCAGAATTTACAAGTCTGTTTCCAAACTTAAGTCATTTGGATGTAGATCTTGTTAACAAGGAGTGGCAATTATTGAGCGAGACTGATTTATTTAATAACTGTGATGATTTATGTGATTTTTGGGCCAAAGTTGCCAGTACAAAAAATGAGCTTGGGCAATACATGTTCTTTAATTTAATGGAAATTGTGCAATTTGTCCTACCATTGCCCCACTCTTCTGCAGCTGCAGAAAGAGTTTTTCTCAACTTTGTATAACTAAGAATAAACTGAGAAACAGACTGTTGATAACGACATGTGAAAATATTTTGGCTGTAAAAGAAAATTTAAAATATGGTTTGAAATTACCACCAAAAAATTTTAAAGTGAATACTGTTCTAGAATAGTTTAATGTAATTTTTTTTATTTTTTTTTTCATTTTGGTTCGTTATGATAAGTTTTGATATTTTTGCTGGTTAGTTCTTATTTTTTGTTTCTTTTAATAATGTTATTATTTTGTGGTCTCATGCTAACCAAAGTCTGAACTTATTATTTATATATTTTTCTTCAATGTTTAAATGTTTATTTTTTTTATTCGTTTTCAGATAGATATCTGTATATTTATTATATTTATATTCAATGACCTGTCAAACATTAAAATATCTGTTCTATAAATTTCTATTTTTAATTGAAATTACAACCCTCACGAAAGTTACATCAATACAAAAACTCTCAAATGGAAAACGTTAAAAATTTGTCATTTTACATGTAAGCGCCATTTTTGGCCCAATTTCCCCAGATCTGGCACAAAAAATCCCCAGCAGTTGGTACGAAATTTTATGCATCAATCGCAACGCTGATCCTAATGGCTTTAATCCATACATTTAGAATAACCGGTCTATTACATGGAAATTCAAAAATGTTTTGGGAATTTATTGTTTTAAATTACATTCAAATGAAGCATTAGGTATTCAATGTATTAGTTAAATTGTGGTTATGATTTACTCACATTAACAAAAAAGCAGCAGTGGAAAAACACGACGTCCAAAATACATTTAAAAATGTGTCTATGACATTTAAAAAAATTGAAGACATCAACAAAACTATTGTTAACTTAAATAATTGTTCAAATTTCAGCATTAATTTTTTAAATAAATGATTGTTACATTGAGTTATACGCATTTCTTAATTATTACAACTAACACCTGTTTGCCACAAACTGTGAGCATTGTTCACTTTTGACAATCCAGCACATCTTAATCTCAAATCATATTCTAGGTTAAATAGTTTTCCTAGCTTTTGGTGTTTTATTACGTTTTTGTCGTCGTAGACTCGTAGATAATGTATATTGTATAACACGTGCAAAAACGCCAATTTCACAGTCGTGTGACTGCGGCATGAGACGATGTCAGATTATTTAAAAAATTTGGGAGATTTCCTTCATCTCTCCCCGTGAATTTAGTAATTGTTTTATACTGTGGAGCCTTAGAAATTTGTAACGCTTCAGGCCTCTTAAGTGTTAAATCCGCCACTGTATATAAGTATACTCATATGTTTACCGATATGAAATAATTCCAAACAAACCTGAGAACAGATTTGTCAATGCAATAATCTGCGATGGGGTGACTTAGAAAATATGATATGTCGGATTTTAAAAGATCAATAGCTTCAAAGTTAATTGAATAAAAATTCACGCTAGTCGACATGGCAATACCGTTTTAATTTATAACTGCGCATAAAACCAATTGACCACACGTACAGAGATTTTATTCTTAACGTGAATTCATGAATTGTACATACAATCACTCGGCTAGTGCAACAGTCGCTTTATAATCAATGTTTACCATTAAATATTGATTTGTTAGCGTGTGTTATATTTTTCTGTTCTGCGTCACCATGCAGCTGCATAATTTATAATTTGCAGTATTGCAAATATACAGACAGCTTTGATTGCTATCCACGTATTCACGAACATCAATATTTACAGACACTATGTAAACATAATATGTACCTAATTATAAGTACTGCAAAGTTGCAACGTATTGGATGTATTCAATTACATATCGAGCTTTCTGCTCATTTAATATAAACTCCTTTTATTATGTAGGAGAACTTTTGGATAACAATTATTCAAGTTCTTAATTATCTATTATTAATATTAAGATATGAAAGTGTAATAAGTGTTAAGTGTTAAAAGCGGCGTAAGGTTCACAACACGCGAATAAATTCCAACTGATGCGTATATAAGGAAGGTAATCATTCATTTGAATTGGAGAATAACTAATGAAGACACAGCTTGTAATTAGCTACCTGTAGTACTAGTCGCAGTGTTTAACCGTAAATTATTACACTTTCCATCCCACTTTGCCTGACATATTTCGTTTCAGTCGAACAAGACTAAGACAAAGTTACGAACATTTCTTGTGATTGTTGTTTGATGAGTACATAAACGAGGGATTATCTGAACTGCCTGTAACTAAAGTAGGGGCAAGAATATTACTGTCAAATGTAACAACAAATTTCATATTTTTAAATACATAGGTATTTAATTAATTTCATACACCATTTTTAATTCAAGTGAGATTAAAAATCTACTGTACTTGTTAGTTCTTTAGAAACACTTAAGTTATTGAACTAATTTGCAGCACGATGTCAACTTTAATAAGTGCATTACAGCACATTTATTAATATTTCATAATTATTAAATTGCAATGAAATGAGTGTTACATAAACAGAATGCACATTGAATATGAATAATACATATGAATTGAATGTGAAACGTTTGTTACTTATTAATTAGGCAGTTGTCGTAAGATGAGCCTCAACATTCGTTCGTGTTGTTATTTATCTCTTATTAGTTGATGTTCGACAATCATCGTTCGTGTTCTTAAGTTAATTATCTTAGTTATCAACTTTATCTACGACTACTATAGAAAACTACACATTTCGCACAGTCTAGTAATGACACGTGGGAAATGAAATTGCATGATCATTAGTTTTATTAAAATGCCTTGGATGTCAGCATATGCAATATTATTATTATTATTATTAATTATTTGAAATATAAAAATTGTAAATTTTTGATAAAGGTTAATTTATTTTTATAAATTATTTTATATTATATTTCATGATTATGGAGTTCCACAAAGTAAGGCTGGAGACAGTAAACGATAATTTATTTTTGTTTAATTAATATTTTATATTACATTATAACCATATAGAAAAATTATCCCTCCGGTTAGAAATCGAACCCTAGGCCGTTCGCTTACTAAGAGAGGCCTCTACCGTTGACCTATTAAAGCGACTTACCATAATTTATTTATTATTGCTATATAAAGTTTCTATAAGATTGCTGTTTGAATTAACGTAAAACTGATTAATTTTTAACATTATATAATTGTTAATATCTATTATTAATATTCATTATTGCTAAATTACAATAAAAACAATGGGAATTTTTATAATTTGCACTATTTCATTGATATAATTCACAAATGCAAGCGCGATGTGTCTTTGCATGCTAGAAGATGTGTGTACAAATTTATTTACATTTCGCAGGAAAGGGGTTAGATAAAAGATAGCGTGTATGCAGATGTAGGTGGCAGAAATAGAATGGCACATCTTGTTGAACTATATTGGTTATAGCCCTATTTTGTTTTATAATTTAAAAACATAACTCTAAAAGTTTGTTTTACCAGTACATACCTTTACGTATGATTTTTTAGCTTTACTAGATTGACTGAAATTAAATTATCTTTAAAAATCTAATATTTACTTTGTTGTTTTCAAAATTTTAGATTTATATTGAGTGAATTCGATTATGGGAAAATTGGGTGTACACTGTACACCTCCAAACATCGAATCGAACACGGAAGCTGCTCACATTACACCTTTAATTTATTGCAAGAGATCTCACGTAAGAAATATGAACGCGAGCATAAATTCTAAATTAAAATTTTTTTAGCGTTTGGTGTATTACTTTTTTTGTGCTCGTAGATCAAATATAGTGTGTAACACGTATAAAAACGCCAATTTCACACTCGTGTGATTGCGGCATTCTACTTCGTCTCATACTGCAACTTCTTCACACTGGTGAGGAATTTGCACTTTTCTGCACTTGTAACACAATATCTGTACCCCAGAGCCAGAGTCTATTAAGTCCACTTTTTTCAAAAATGACATTTTATATGTTTCCCGCCTAGAATCTTCCGCTCTTTCCAATGGTAAAGAGTACTAAGTCCTAGGTCGTCTAGTTTTCGATGCAGCAGTGTAGGTATAAATGATATTGAGTTCACACCTTGTTTTGAGCCAAACAGTTTAATGGGCTATTGGTATCTTCTGGATCTAGCAAATTTTATATCACTAGTGCTTTTTGTAGTATTAAGTCCCATAATACTGTTTGGCTCTGGGATGGTGAACTGTATATGATATTAAGTCCATCCACATGTAGGACTTAATACAATGTTCACCATTTCTGCGTGTCAAGACTTGTCTTAAGTCCATTCAGTAGCTTGAAAGATAGTGCGTGACATTGTTGTTCATTGAATTGTTGACGGATTCGGTACTAAATTGTTGATGTGATTTATATTTTTTAATAAAATGAGCCGGTTGTCTCGAACGCAAAAGATGGTAGCATTAGCTCGATGTCATGAACTACATTCAGATGTTGGCGAAAATCTAAGAAAGAGCCCGCCAAATGCCATACGAAAAGAATGTTTGCAATCCGAAATCGTGGTGCAAGATACTGTAAATCAAGACGGGAATCTACTACTTTAACTTCAAATTGATGATTTTTCAATTTATGCCTTCCGATTTGCAAAATTGTTGGTATGCAATTCAGGAAAGACTCCCCTGGAATATTGTACTTCAAAGAGGATTTTGATAAAGACTTCAAGGAGGTGGACTTTACTAGAAAATTATTAAAAAAGAATAATAATACTTTCTCTAATTTGGAACCCCTCAGATCCACTTTACGCCCAATAACTAAGAAAAGTACAACGACTTACAGAAGCTTTTGAAATGGGTGCCAAAAAGGTTCCATGGGTTTTACAAAGAACTTCCATACGAAGATTCTGTTGCTGAGGATGACAATTAAACAATCAGAATGTTCTCAACATTTTATTTTATGTTTTTTATTACAATAATATTACTATGGTTTTTGGAATTAATAAATATTATTATACTTAGTTTATTTTGGTAGTATTTTTATAAATAAAATTACATTATCTGTGAACTATTGTTATCATATTATCAAGAAATACTCTAGAAACTTCGATACAATTTTGGACTCGATACCCAGTTCAAAAACACTTTAGGGCCAAACAATTTAAGTCCAGCTTTAATTTTGGACTAGATAAATACCTATTTTAAAAATACTTCAGAGCCATATCATTCTAAGTCCAGTTTTATAATATTAAGTCAACAAAAAGAAATACATCATTGGAGCCAAACAGTATTTAGTTAAGACATGTTAGCAAATTTTGATATTAAGTCACTTAAATATTAAGCCTAGGGTCAGAGAGACAGTATCCAGTCCAATTTCTTTTTATTTCTAAAAGCAACAATATTCACCAAACAATTTCACTTTCAAAAAATGAAATGATACATTTTTTGTGTGGATTGAAAAAATTACGCAAATATCTCCAGTTTCAAAGTTAACAGGTTTTTAAACTTTGATTTGCTCTCCTGTAAAATTTGAAAAGTGTGACTTAAGACAGTTTGACTCTGGGGTATTGATATAGTACGTATTATGGATCTTATTATAGAAAGAAAAAGATCTAACATACTGTATCCAATTTTATTTTACAAAACGTATACACAACTATTATTGCTTAATGAACGAAACTTTTAGTCCGATTCGATGTACCTTTCTAATATTACTAGGGACTTTCTTTATGACCTGCTGAAAATTCTGTGTGTCAAAATCCTTTCATTTGTTTTTTACGTTATTAATTAGATTTTTAATTGTTTTTGGTTGATATCTGTATAAACCTAAAAACACTCGACCGGTCACAATTAGGGAATATTTGGAGGGTTCTGATCTTTTAGGACATAATTAATTTTATTTTCCTGTAAATGGTTTAGGCCATCCTTCGCATAGTGGGCATAAGCTAGCTAACTATCGTTTTTGTGGTGTTCCTCGATATATTTTTTTAATGCTGAGAGATAATGACTTGTAAAACAGACTTGTTCACCTTTAGAAAACACTAGTTCTGAGATTCCCCTCTCGCTAATGTTTGCCGAAGAGAAATTAGATGCAGGTCACTAATTGAAAAACCAGCGTTTAGTAGCACACCTATCTGCGAAGATGGCGCTTCAAAAATATCGTCTACTATACCCCCTTTATTTTCAAATAGTAGCGACAACGATTGATCTCGCCGCTGGAGCAAAAGCACCAGAACGATATTGGCGACACTGAATTTACATTTGGAAGTTTGTAAAATAGTGCAGTAAATTTAAAAAAAAAATTGTAACAACACATTGTAACAAAAAATGTAGATAATTACTAGTTGTCCAATGCACAAAAGAAATATATAAACTAACCTTATTTTAGTTTCATTTATCTGAAGATGGAAATGAAATTTTAAAATTCCCGCCAACCATAAACTTATATAGAAAATTTCTGTATATGCTATTGACACATCGATAGTGGCGCCTCTGTTGGAAATACTGCGCAATATATTATATACAAAATATCATTAATGTCAATGCAGCAGCTTTGAAAAATGCATGTCTGCAACAAAAATAGTACATTACATACCGAGGCCGAAAGTACTCCATTCCTGTCGAGAGAACAATATAGTTTACCGAGAGGCGATAGCCTCGAGGTGAACTAGTTCTCGAGACACAGGAATGGTACTTTTGCCGAGGTTTGTATACTATTTTATTCGCAATCGTCCTTTAAATACCGAATTATCTAAAATTCTTGACAGATGCAAAATGTCATCGGTTGGGATTGGCATAACGTATGTCGCCATTTACATCATCAAATTCGATCGCATAATATTTCGAGGATTTTATCGAATAGGAGTATTTATAAATTAATAATAATACCTGGGTACTCGTTCTTTAGCAGCCAAGGTCCGCAACATTACCAAACATGATTTATACAGCCATTTATACACCGCATTTGGCGATGTAATTTTCTGCGCGCCACCTAGTAGCTGAATTTAAAGACACGTAGAGGTGCGAAAATAGGTCGTTTCGGACCATGAGAATGTCAAAGTTACAAACAATGATGCATTTTCGGACCTCTAAATGGTCAGGAATGGACTCATTACCAATACGATTGCGAATAAAATGTTTTACACGCGGTTGTTGTGTGGTGGACTGTAAGCGAAAATAAAATTGTTCATTTCTATTCGTTCTTTTTATTTTCGTTTTCTAGAAAAAAACTTACTCGATTACCAAGATCTTACAAATAAACCCAATTAGGATTTCAAAAAAGGCGAAATTCCCTGTACGTATTGGGTTGGATAAAAAAATGATTAGTACACTGTACAATGAAGTTGCTAATACGAGATTTTCATCCGACTGGCACCAAGAATACCGATAATATCGGCTGATGGATTTTGCCGAAGAGATGCTAAGGTAAAAGATGACTGGAGATCGATCGCCTCCGGCACTCAAGGATTTTTTCCGAGAAAAAAAGACAAAAACTATTAGGACGCGTGGTTTACTCTCATTATCTCTTCGGGCTCATTACCTACAGGCGATGGCTTAGGAGGTTATTCGTTATTTAACAGCCAGCAAAGAAGGCCTATACAGAAATCCAAGGACCTCAACTTTCCGCCATTTTTTCTAATTTGACTGGACTATGTGAAATATTTTTCAATATTTATGTGACAATTAAAACCAATATTTCTGGAATATTGCACGCTCTTTTTTTAATTTATCAAAACATTACAAAATATCTCATTAACATACCTCAACAATGGGCGTGTAATAATTTTCTTTTATTTCATTTCGTATTTCAAACAATTGTTTATATACCACAATTAGTAATATAAAGTATATCTTGATCTCCGTTGTCAATGACACCGGAGTTCGAGAAGTTCTTGATCTCTGTTGTTGACAACGTAAATAATTTGATGTTGCATTATAGCCACATGCATGCATGCATGCTGCTTTTTATCTCCTTAGTTACGCGTATGATGACACAGACAAGGCAACTTGCTTCTTTATGCAATAAATTCGGATGGATTTTAAAAGGGAGAAATTAGGATTGAGATACGAAATAAAATAAAACAACTTATGCAATACGGAGATCAAGGTTCTTTAAATCCTCGAAGATGTTATAACGCTTATACATCTTCTTGGATTTAAAGTATCGCTTGATCTCCTAATTACATAATATATATTTTCACACTGCCAGTTATTTACTATTGTTACAGATCTCCTCTTTCACATGCCCTACATGATGTTAAAAGCCTCCTTAAGTCATTGAGGTCTATTGGGTTATTTATTATTTTATTTTATTTAGCAAGACCGAGCATCTACAACTCCGGTTGTATTAGTAGAACCGATGTTACCAAGATTTTTTAAATTTTCATATCTCCCTTATTTTGCATCATAAAAAGTGCGGTTTTAATGCGTATTTATTGGTGCGTCTCAATTGTTTAGCCAGTCTAGATAAATTAATAGTTTGCATGATTACTTCATAATCCAAGGGTCGTAGGTTCGATGTCCTGATACTCTTCATAGCTATGAAAATTGTTTTTTCTCGTCTTCTATATTAATGGACGCTGTCAAAGACTATCTTATAAGAATTGAAGTACAAACTTATGCGGAAAAAGCACCGCACAAAACAAATTAAAAGCAAGGTGTACAGTCAGATTTATATTTCCCTTATTTTGCATGATAAAAAAGTGCGAGGACACTAATGTTCTCACAAAGACTAACTATATCATATTTTAATTAGTTCCTTCATGACTTAAGGGGGCCTTTAAGTAACATTTAACCCTTCGATAAACTTTTTTTTCGGAAAATACTTATATTTACAGCTTGAAAACCGCATGCAATTATCACATACATTTCACGACAAACCGTTTAATTCATGCACCGTATCTAAATTCTTTAATTAGGTATAATACTTGCAGTACAATTATACACATTCTTTTCGCTGAATAATAGCAAATAATAGTCACAATTTTTATATTCCGTTAATTTTATTTGCATTATGTCAAACATAAAATTTAAATATGTATATGAGTTACTTACGCCGCCATCCGGCAGAGGGCGCGTGCGTCTCGCAAATCATAAAGTCACTAGATACAATAAGTAGCGCAATCGTCCGCCATGTTTGGGATTTTTAAAGCGGAAAATTCAAAATGAGATGTCTCAAACATTTATTTCACTTTCTGCTTGCTGCAAGTGAAATTGCTGTTGTCCCTAAGATAAAAATCTTTGATTTCATCAAAATGAGGAAAATTAGTAAAAAAATGACTGAAAAAGAACCAGAGCATAATGTGAATTGGACAATAACACAGAATAGGTATGTAATGGAAAATTATTTATTTACAGAAGCTCGCATTGCCATACTGCGGCTACTCTGCGTCGAAATATTACAATTTGGTTTTTTATGTTTGTTATTCAACAAGAAATAGACCCGACACTTAAAAAATAATTTTACAATTTTTTCAAAAATGTCATGACAATTCGGAATGCTATCAGGACACATAAAAGTATTTATAGCATTGCTTATAAAATCATCTAAAATTAATCTATTTTCTAAAATGTCATCTTCATGAGCTCTAAAACTAAGTTCTATATTAAATATGCAATCATATAATGATAATTTAGGATATACTAAAATGTTAGATTTATATTCTCTCAATTTAGTAAATCTAGTTAAAACTGTAACTTCATCTGGAACCTCCTGTACTGCTTTATAACAATTAGCGCATATTGCATAATGCTTTTTTATTTTATGTAAAACAGCACCTAACAAATAATATAAGCCGTCCTGCACTGCGCTCGACAAATTAAGATATGAATAAAATTCATCTTCCTCTTGTAGCTCGTGCACTACAGTGGTTTCTATTGTTACCAGTTCTTTGTTTTCTTTTAACTGACTACAGTATTTAATCAGTAAATTACCCTCATCATTTTCATAACTACTGCTTTTGGAATGACTTACAAATTGGTAACGCATAGGTTACGAACTGACGCGTGACGACAACTAAGAAACTTTAGGTTAAAATCACAGGTTAAAATTAGAGTCTCTATAATTACCTAGGAACTTTAGTTCAAATTATGTCACATGTCCAACTGTCAAAAAAAAATTGTCAAACGGCAGCCATGTTTGGGATTTCGATAGCTATCTTATAGGCCTAATTGATTGCGCTACTTATTGTATCTAGTGACTTTAGCAAATCAGATGTGTCAATAGTCTATTTTGACGTTTTTCAGTAGTTTGCTCCCGGTTGTCGGTATGGTTGTCGGTGCTATATATTTACTAAAGCTAGAGTCGTTGCATCTAGGTACCTAGACCAGCTGGTCGACCAGAGTACCGCAAACCGCCGCCATATTGGGGTAAACGAAGCACGAAATTGTTCATTATTTGTTCAATGTTGAATTTAATCAAATCCACGTTTACTTTAAAAGATTTTTCTCATTCTGAAAGATGATACCTCTAATATGTCAAACACGTAAAACGTGGTTTTAATTTGCCCATTATTAAAAATCACTCTTCTCTGCCCCAATATGGCGGCGGTTTGCGTTACTCTGATCGACCAGCTGGCCTAGGTGACTAGATGCAGTGATTCTAACTAAAGCTGCCTTCGGCTTTACGTTCCAGCAACACTTTTAACGCCAAACTGTTCTTTTATTAGAATTGGAGCAAACAGAGCATGAACTCATACGTTCGTTTATTATTGAGGAGCATAGAGAGTATACTCCTTTAACTCCAGCATAGGTGGTGGTGTAAAGAGAGTAAATGACAACATAACCTAAAATTTATGATTGCAATTTTTGTGGAAATTATTTTTTGTAATACTTAGTAATTGATATTCCGGGAATATTATTTAAATGTTCCTAATGTAAGTAAAGTACAAAGTTTTAATAAAGATAAAATTACTAGGCATATACAAACGCAACATCACGTTAAAGGTAGGTTAATATAATTATAATTATTTTAGTCCAGTCGGCAGGGAACCAAAAGTATCAGTTTTTGGTTCTTTCGTGTTAACAGCTATTTTATTGCACAAACCTATTCAGAATAGTGGGTAGAGCAATATATGTAGTTGCGTACTAAATCGTAGTGACAGCAGAAAAGTTATTAACAATTTAAGACGCCATCAACCGTTTTCGAGGAGTTTTTATTCCGTAGCTCATCAGGATGATTTCCTACGAAAAAGTGTTCTGTATATGATTTGTTTATAATAAAAATAGCTACAACATGGCACCGGTTCGATTGTTATAACTGAAACAATTAAGTTACAAAATCAAAGAAACTACCAAAATTGCGTATGTTTTTTAAGTTGCCATAAAAATTTAAATAGTCAACCAATACTGATGAAACTTACGTTAAGTATAGTTTAGATTATGTACAATAATTACTCAAAACCCGTATGCCAGGTATGCAAAACTTTTTGTTTAACAAGGTTTTATAAATCTACTGCACCGAAAACTTTGGAAGTTTGCAAAAGCTGTTTGAAGCTTTGCATACTATTGCAAATGTGCATATATGTAGCTTAAGTCATTAGCAATCGAACGCAATTTGTAAAATTCGATTACGTTTATTTTACAATTTTGGCGACGTTTTACATCTCTTCATAGTTTTGTTACGTTTATAAATAATTAATTTTTTTGGTACGTATACTTGGTCATTTATGAAATATTCCATCAGGCTCGAATGGACGGCAAGAAAACACGCAATTTAAAAAAAAGAAATTCAAGTTTCGATGCTTGGATCCTGAGATATTAAACTTTTTGCGTAAGTATGCACTACTCGTATATTATTTACCATATTGAAATGAATCAAAATCGAGTGTATAGTGTGAACCTTGTATGATAAGTATGCAATTGCTCAAAATTATTAGTTGCATATTTCTAATAGAAATTATTGCAATAGAGTGAGACACGCACTCAAAAATCGGACAATCGCCTACTTAGTCTAATGCATACTTACGCAAGAAATCGCAGGATCCAAGCATCGACTCTTGAACTTTTTTTTAAATTGCGTATTTTTTGCCGTCTATTCGAACCCAATGGAATATTTCATAAATGACCACGTACACGAACCAAAAAACTAATTATTTATAAACGTAGCAAAACTACGAAGAGATGTAAAACGTCACCAAAATTGCAAAAATAAACGCATCGACTTAAGCTATATATATGCACATTTGCAATAGTATGCAAAGCTTCTAACAGCTTTTGCAAACTTCCAAAGTTTTAGGCGCAGTAGAATTACAAAACCTTGTTAAACAAAAAATCTTGCATACCTGGCATACAAGTTTTGGGTGCTTATTGTACATAATCTAAACTATACTTAAAGTAAGTGTCATTAATATTGGTTGACTATTTAAATTTTTATGGTAACTTGAAAAACATACGCGATTTTGGCAGTTTCTTTGATTTCGCAACTTAATTATTCCAGTTATAACAGTCATACTGGTGTCACTTTGTAGCTATTTTTATTATAAACAAATCATATAGTGAACTTTTTTTCGTAGTAAGCCATCCATCCTGATGATCTAAGGAAGAAAAACTCCTGAAAAACGGTTAATGGCGTGTCTTAAGTTGTTAATAACTTTTCTGCTGTCACTACGATTTAGTACGCAACTACATATATTATTCTACACACTATTCTGAATAGGTTTGTGCAATAAAATAGCTGTTAACACGGAAATACACTATTCACATCTCTATTGACTGGACTATTTATAGTTAGTATAAATATGAAAATTTAATACATTTATATGTAATTATATGCTTTTGGTGAGATTGTCAATCTGTGCAAACGTACACAATTTCTCAAGCAAAGTTGTTAAAAAATTTGTCAATTTGTTCACAGAAAAATATAAGAATTTCAATAAATATTGCTCTGTATAAAGAACGTTTACACCAATCCTTACTTTCAAAACTTCTGATTCAGTAGCAAATCAGGGAAATTTATTAATACCAACCACAACTGTTTCTTATTTGCATTCCTTTTGCCAATTCATAAATTAATCGATATTTGAAGTAAGCAACAACCCCCCAAAAAATATGGAATATACGGATATCATTTCTTTCAAAATTAGAAGGTACGCCGGATAAATCAGAAGAAGAATATCCCAAATTACAACAATATAGAATATCATATAGAATATAATATAGAATATCCCACATAAGAAACAAGCTGCCATATTTATAGCAAGTGATCATATAAACTGAACAACTTCTCTCAGTCAACTCAGACAACTTCTAGTCAGTGCAAAAAGGGAGTTCAAAGAAAACCTCGAATTAAGCTACAGAGAAGTTGTTTTTCATTAAACAGTAACAAAACTAGTGGCACATACTCGCATTATAAAACCTTTAAATTGTTTAAAGATTAAAGTTAACGCATGCCATTATAGCATCAAGTGAAAAGGTATTACCAACTCTGAAATTGTTATTGTCGTAAATCGCTTATGAATCGCAGGTCCATCACTGTGAGTGAGTCATCACATAAAATCATTCGTTATCATAGAGGGTAAAAATGTATTTTATCTGCCCTTAAAATTAGTTCGAAAGGAAAAAAGGAATATGTGGTAAAGAAAATGATACAGTAAATTGAATGTCAAGTTTTGCACTTAAGTTTTCTTTAAGTATATAAAAATATTGTTTATATAATTCTGACAATATTAAGAATTCTTGAGGTTAAGAATTTTTGAACGCATAGGTGGAAGTCTACAAGAGATCGTAAAAGGAATTGACTGATCATCCAGCGAGTCCACTCTGAATAGACAACTTTAAATTACGAATTTAAATCCAGAATGTAAAATATAAGTAACTAAAACTGTACTTAGAACTAAAGCAGGTAGAAAATAATATAAAAAGTACGACTTACTGGTATTTACTGTAATTCATTTTCATTTCGAAATTTAACACTATGAACTAGATTGGTTGAAAGTTCATAATGTAGAATACAGGATTTAGAAATTACAGTTTATCAAGAGGTATCGCTTAAAGAATCTAGAATTTTAATTCATGATTTTAACATTTAAAATCAGCATTGGAGAGAAACAGTAAATCAAGTTACAATTTTATACTTGTACAAAACGAGACTGCGAATCTGGAATTCATATTTCTGAATTTAGCATAGGTATTAATAAGTTTCGTATTTCAGAATTAAAATTTTGAAATGCAGAATTTAGAAATTGCAAATGAGTAGGGAAAATGTAGTTTAGCAAATTTTACATATTTTCTAGCTCACAATATTCTGCTTAAATTTGCTTACCCCTGCTGGGTATGCTGGGGCTAAAGCTCAATAATGGTCAGTTACTGAGTGAGTAAACTTATCAGAGTAGTAGCCCTCATATTCCATGAATATTGTTTTGGGGTTACATACAGTAAGATTATTCTGCAAGTCTCAGCTGAAGACTCTGACAACGGCAGATCGATCTTATAAAACACAGAAAAAAGAATAAAGTTAAATATAGAAATAAAATTCTAGTTTTCAACTTTTCAACATACTTTTTCAACTTGCAATATAAAATTTATAATATATCACCTAGAATTTATAACTTCAATTTTCATTTTCAAGTATTTTAAAATTAAAAATGCAAAAAGTGATTACATTCAGTTTATTAAATACACAGTAAATACTTTCTCGATTGCCATTATGGAATTTACTGATTCTGAAATGAATTTTGATAACAAAACTTTAATAATATTCTAACTCTTATTGTTTAATAAATATTCTAAAACAGTGCCTAGATATGTATTGTGCATGTCTTTCATTCCATCGCCAGATATGGAACGAATATTCTGTAACAGTACAATAAAGAAACGGTTAGCCTTGATTTCTTTATTTACATTAAATGTCATACTTTTAAATTTATTGTGCTTGTTTTCAAATTGTAAATTTTGCTTTTAAAATATTGTGGCCGTGGAGAAAGTACAGTCTGCTACTCAATTAGAATAGAAATTCGATACTCTTGGTTCCGCATGCTCGTCTTCTGCTCGCGTTCGGAACCTACCACTCGCGTCGAATTTCCATTCTAACCTAATGAATATAATAAATCTTACGATTAGATTTGGCTGCATGTTATTTTCTATAAAAACTACTATGCCTGTCCTATATACTCTACTATTAGATCAGACACTGCAAATCTCTTTATGTAGTACTTTCTATATAATTTTCGTTTCTACGGTTTCGTTTTCGACGCCTTAACCAATTAAAATTTAAAAACTTTTAATTTCTAATCTGCAAAGAATTTACGCCCGATTTTGGAAATACATAGATAGAGCAGTAAGCTATTTCGGTTTGGCATGAAATATCTCTACTAAGAGCATAGCCAGTTCGGTCGTAGTCGGTAGCAGTGAGATTTAAAAAAACAGGAGAAACTCAAAATTGTATATAACGCCATCAAAATATTAAAAGTGCCAAAAATAAATGTTTGTAAATATTCCAAAAATAAATTCGTAAAATAAACAAACAAATCAGTAAACAACCACTAATAATGAATAAGTTTGATCACTAATGACCTTAAATTACTCTTTTTTTGAATTTATAGAGAATCTCAATACGAAGTAGAGTAGAATAGAGTAATTTAGAGTCGAGTCGAGTGGAGTGGAGTAGTGGAGTGAAGTCAACTTAGACTAGAATGCGCATGTTCTGATAATTTATATACCCAACTAGCTGCCCACTCTCTGCCAGTAAAAATTTTTAGTATTTTTACCACATTCGCTTGTCATTTTACGACATCATGCGTAAATATGAAGCTACAGTTGACGTAAACAAAACTGAAACAAACGTTTTAAAATACAGGAGGCCAAAAAATATTTTATTTAAAGCTTCACCATTGTTGAGGTGTTCGTGAAACTATTGGCAACATTGCCAATAGTTATACATATAACACTCTTTGAATTTCTAGTGGATTAAAGAAGAGAAGATTACGACAAGAGCAGGACCTTCTTTAGCATGTACAGAACTCCTGAGACAAAAATCATATCGAGACCCCTCAGAGGAGAGTCGTTAAGCTATCCATCTCCCTTCTTTCCGACCTCCTTGCTCTCTCCATCCAATATATACTATCAATATCTGGAAATTAAGTGCGGTTTGTTGAAACTTTAATTAACCTGCGGGTTCGATTAGTAAAGTATACCGATTAGTATTAAGGGCTCTGCTCGGCCGCTTTGTAGGTCGGTTGTGGGACATAATGACCTCTATACCTAGACGTATAGACATTTCTAATAGAAATTGATGCAAATTTCTACGTGGAAATTGCACAAAATTTGAAAATAATTGAGGCGCATGGTACAACAGTGACCTAATGGACAAAACTATAGTAACTACTTAAAATAATGTTGTGCATGTATTTACAACAACGGCTCAACTGAAATTTAGCATATTGCCAAACGATAGGATATACTTCCTATCTGCACTAGAGTTACTACATCTTCTACATCTACATCGACATCTCTACATAGAGGATTAGAGTATCGCAAACGACCCCATATTGCGGCGAAAAGGCACGAGATTGTTCATATTTATCTGTACTGAATTTAACCAGCTACATGTTTAGTTTAAAAGGTTTTTATATAATTAAAAATGATGGCATCCCCTTCCCCGGGGTTAAAACCCCAAATTCATGTTGGGGTTGTTTCTGAGGTCGCTGATTACGAATCCAATAAGAAAATTGGAAAATCCAAAATGGCGTTTTTTGAGATCGGAAGAGTCAAAAAGTATTTAGAATGTAATCTTAAATACACTATTTTGGTTACTTTATTATGTAACCCCTTCACCCTCCCCTAGTGGGAAATCTAGCATGTCAGAATCTCTTTCAGGGGAAAATTGCGATTGTAGCATTGTTTTATACAAAAAAGAAAGAGTAAGTTAAATGAATACAAAAAAAACTTATTCTTTGATCAATGCTTAACATTTTATGTTTAAATTGATTTTAAATTTTTAGGAAGGGGTTACATAATAAAGCATCCAAAATAGTGTAATGTATTCCTATGCAAAATCACATTCTAAACACTTTTTGACTCTTTAAATGTTTCTCTAAAATCAACAGAAACGGAGTAAAGCGCAATTCCCATCTCAAAGGCTGCCATTTTGCGTCCGCCATTTTGAATTTTTCAATTTTCATATTGGATTCGTAATCAGCGACCCCAAAACGTCCCCAACATAAATTTCGATCAATTTGGTTGAAAACTTCCCGAGTTATTAAATTGGTGGAGTAAAATGGGGGTCAACTCCCCGATCGAGCGTGCCGCCATTACGATAATAAGAAATAACAACTTAGACATGTTTTTTTTGCAAAAATTGACTTTACTAATAGAGCACCACAATTTTTAAGGAACACCCTCAAAATGGCGATTAAAGTGAAAAATGAGATAAATTACTCAACTATATGGCCTAGTTAGACCATACATAAAGATGACACTGTAAAAGATAGTACAACACAGGCCCATAGCTACAGTTTTTTTTTCGGGTGGGTGGGGGCTAACAGAATAAAATAAACTTGAAAGAGAGAAAATTGGAAGTTGCATATGTGCTTTCGGGGGGGGGGGGGTCAGCCTCACGGCCCCCTTGCCCTTGGTTACGTGCCTGGTACAATATATTAGATATGCCTTTTTCGATGACAGGATTGGTGTCAATCGACATTATTTGACGAGCAGAGATTTTTATTGTACGAAGACAAACCTAACCTAGCTTAATTTCAATATCTAATGGAAAAGGCAATTCACAAAACCGAAAATGTTGCAACTTTCTAATTGTTTGTATTCGAACAATGAAACCGGTACCAAGGCACTCCATTCATGGAGTATTGGTCTGTGATTTACAGAATTCGTTTATTTAAAACACGCCAATATTTTCAAATTCATTAGAAAATATGTTATCATTCTTCACATTATATTCAGACATCTTTGTCGGAATTCTGGTTTACAGACAATTAATGGAATAATCCCAATTACCAGTTTCTAATTGTAAACCATTAGAAAACAAGATTTCACATTTAATGTTTTTGTTGTTGCATATACGTTTTATAACAAGAAGGTCTTTAAATTAAAAGTTTTTATTTTGAACCATTGACATTATTTTCTTTTACAAGACCTTTTTGTTATAAAACGTCTATGCAACAACAAAAACATTAAGTGACTCTGACTTATGTCAAACAAAAGTATTTGAATGTAATATAATATTAGTATAAATAGAGATATATAGTTAGAACGCTACTGGCATTCCAATGGACGTGGGTTCAAAAGTCACTTAAGCGGCTGGATTTTTCTAAATTGGGAAATTCGGCCACCTCACTTATGGGTGTGTGTGTGTTTGTGTGTGATTGCGTTGCATGTTGGATGGAACATATGACCTTAGATTTTGGTTCCCCCGTAGTGTAGGCGTATAAAAAGTAGAGATAACATATAAATATATTTAATTCTTCACAACCGTCCAGGACTGAAAAAGGTTTTGGATACTCAATAATTTCATTCGAGAGAAAAGCAACACAAAAATAATTCATCTGGCGGTATTACTAAAACAGCCTTGGAAGTGTAATGTCTAGACTTTCACCCAAGCGGCCCGCGGTCGATTCCCGGTGCCGGCAGATCTGGTTAATCTGGTTTCTGCAGTTTTCCTTAGCTGTGACACAAATGTGGGATTTGCGCTGATCCATCTGTAAGTCGGCTGCAGCCGCATTTAGGGCCTACGTAATAATAATAATCGCCCCCTCCCTCCCGCACAAGCTATTAGCTTCTGGGGGCTGGTTTCCAGGCTATGGGTTGTAGCAATTATTATTATTATTATTATTATTACAAGTTCTAAAATGATTAAATAATGAAAAGTGAAGCATGTCCTTTAATGTATAATTATTATATGGCGCAAGGGCCATTAACAGTAGGAAACTCATGATTATTAACATAAAAATTTATAAAACTACTTTTAAAAATTTCAAGATCTGAAGAGGGAAAAACACGATTTTCCAGAAGTTTCATTGTTCTTTCGAATGAGTAGTATGTATATAAACGTGATTAGATTTCAGTGGTAGTGTTTTCAGTTTATTGTTACTTTTTAGGTTAGCTTCAGCTCTCGAGTATATTTAGTATACCTTTTGCTTTCCCTTTAGTTAGAGTCCGCTAGGGAATTGTAGCCTGTTAAATTACTACATTATAAAATATTGCAATATTTTTAAATCTCGTGTAAAATTGTACTAGTTTACAGTTTCATGAATTTTACAGAGCAATAAGAAGAATAAAGAATATAACTTGTTAATGCTTAATAAGATTTTCAGTTCTGTGCATGGCTGTATGTAACCGAAGATAAATCCAGAAACAACAAGGGAATTCAAAAGCAGTAACCTACCATAAACAAGATTTCATTGTATTTCTTTTTGTTTAAAGAAAGAAATCGCCATAACTGTTACATATAAACAATAAAAGCAGTAATTTATTATTGTAATTTATGTTTGTGTGCTTTACGTCTAGAGGACGTGTGTCGCTGAAATAATTCAGCACATAGATCTTTAAATTAGACATTTAAAGTTTCTGCACAACAAATGGATAACAAAAGTAGGCAATTTAAAGTTTCTGCAAGTAATTTCATTTTTCTTATAAACGTAGTGAGAAATGTAGGATATTGCTGCAGAAAATTAATACTTGTCATTATCACATTTTCACTAGAAAAGAACAATTTTATTCCTACATAAATTTTCGTGCATATGCTGACGCAATACTAAATCCATCACGATCTGATTTTGTAAGGCTGCTTTAAGTCAGTAAAACGTTATGGCACATTGAACAAGTCCCTTGGTTTAGTCATAAAAGATGATCCTCGTGTCCGAGGGACATCTATCCGAATATCCCTGATAAGCAGTATGTTTTCCCCTGGGGCTGAAAAGGCGCATCGACTTAATAAATTTGTCGTGTAAACTTTACAGTGAACACAATCAGTTGAATAATGAGAGCTCATGAAATGAAAAATTGAAAACCGCCTGTTCCGAAATTTTATATTTTTTAAAACTTTGAATAGCGGTCAACCTACATATTAGACGTACGTGAAGAAATCGATTGTGGGGTTGTCTGTTTACTTTTAAATCGAACGTGACATTACAGTTGTATTAATAATAAAGTTTTACCTTTTTTCTCGCACTTCTCTCAAGATATGTCAAATGCGTGTCAATCTGAAGGGATTGATACAAAGCCACTAGAGTGAAGGGCGTCTTTATCTCCAAGAGGAATGGCAAAGCGTCCTTATGGGTTGCGACAGATGAAACTGATTGTGTCATATTCAATGCTCACGTTGAATTCTGCCCTAAAATGGAGTTATGCTAGATTCTGACCAGTCACAGAAAACATTTTATTTAAAAAAAATCACATATAAATAGATTTTCTTTTTATTTATGAGAGCTGAAAGCTGACAAATACATGAAAATATTTTTCTCGGGAGAAAAATATGTCATTTTTAGATTTTCAATTATTTAAAAGAATAAAAATGAAAAATTTATTTTACTACAAGAACTAAATGACTAGGACGCTATTTAACACTCTGTATAAAGTAATTAATACCGTGGCAGGAGTAAATATTTCCAGTTCTATATTTACCTGCTTTTACGAGAGATCTACCACGTCGTCCTAATGAAGTAAATTGTTTGAATTTCTTTTTCGTCGATTTTCTCTGTCAATTTTTAGGACTGTTAATGAATTTGTAGCGTTTTTCTTATAATTGCAAGACACCACCCAAGCAAAAGTCGTTAACAAGATTTTGCTTTGTAATTAAGTCAAATCAATGATGATTATTAACAAGCGAAGGCGTCCTTTTTTTTTAGCGAATTACTAGTCTAACCTTGACACGAATGTGCGTGGTACGGCAAAGGAATATAACAGGAGGTATCGATATTATGGTGTTATGGATCGGTATCGGCAATGCCGTCCTTGTCGTGTTTGCCCAGGTGAGAGTCCGTCAACTGGAATAACGCGCTTTTCCGCTAGACAGCTTATTTCCCTTTCATATTTTCCATGCCTCTGTAGTAAGTAACCACTTTTAAGATACATGCAACTATTTAATGATCGGAATGGTCGAATTGTGGAATTCGAGTCATGTGGGTGTTCTTTGTTCACTTTGACATTATATTCTTCGTCATACATGCTTTGGCCTCTCATAGGTTAGTGTTGCATAAATGAGTCAATACTAAGTATTCAAAATTAAATAACTTTAAATGTCTGTATTCTAAAATAGCGATTTGAAAGGTATTGTATAAAGATCGAATTAAATAAGATTAGTTAGAATAACTGGTCATGAAAAAACGTTCTATTTATATTTCACATCTGTACCCTGGAGCACCCTAAACTAATCTTCGAAAATAAAGTGTGACCTAAAAAGATTACATTTTGTTTGAACCAGTGCTGCCGCGGCAAATTTTCGTCGTGTACTGAAATTCTCACTAAAAATGTACCGAATCCCTGGAAAATGTACTGAATGGCGGGAAATTCAAATAATAGTGTATTACATTACAAGTCATGAAAGTGAAACTTTGCAGAAGAGGAGGCTTATTGAAGAGTACGAGGATGCGTAGCATCCGAGTATCTCTTTAAAGCCTCCGAGTCAAGCAGAGACACTTTCATGACCAGTGATGTATTATATTTTTTCTGAAATCGTTTTTCAAAACTAAAAATAGATTTAAACTGAAAAAATATATCAACATCAGAGTCGTATGAGAAGTTAATATCCATGACAATGAATCAACAACAAATCAAAAATATTTTGTTGTATTTGATTGTTATTGTTTTTAATTATATTAAATAAACGTTTCATAAGATAAGTGACGATTTCTAATTCAATTGCAGTCTAAAAATGACAGATGAGTCTTGTAAAGTGACAGGAGTCTTGTAAAAATCATGAAAGTGACTAGTCTTTAAAGTGACACTTTCATGACCAACCTGAGTTCTGTCATGACAAGCTTTCTTGACGATTTCAGAAAAAAGCAATTTTTTTTGTGTAACATATATTGTAAAACATGTCTTTTATTAATCAGAAAATACCAAATTATTGTTTACATTTATGAACTGTCAAATTGTAAAGTGTCAGTAATAATATTTGATGTCAGTTAGCGCAGACCTACATTTAATTTTCGAAGGCCTACTCTAATCTGAAATTTAAATGATCACTCGATATATATGATGTATTACTAAGGACTTACATTAATTATTTCTTAAAATTAATTAGATCTTTAGTTGGCTGCCAAGTATAACAAGTATCTTTATGCACAGATGCATTATAATTAGACTATTATTGATAGATCTATCTAAACATAACTGTCTCTTTATGCCCCAAGGGCCTCTTTATGATCCGACGGGCAATAATGAAACGTCAATTAAATGTCAGAGCTGTATTTGTAGAACTTGATTGGTTCTTAATATAATTTGTAAACTTATCACCAATGAAAATAAGCTGAAATTAAGTATTTTAGATAGTAACTATAGTAACGTACTTCGTATATATGCACATAAGTATACGTACAGCGGCTTGATGTAACCTACGTACTCATTTAATTATATTTTTTACACAATAATAGATTTGAGATAAAAACAATCTGTGCATAAAATAGTGTATGCATTTCGGGCATAACTTGCTTTTATGGCCCTACAGCCTTTTCCTAGCCCTCGGCTGACGCCTCGGGCTAGAAATAACGCTTCTGGCCATAAAAGCTTCTTTATGCCCTTAATACATAAATAACTATTATACCTACCTTATTTTTTATCCTACCGAGAAAGAAAATTGCAATTTTACGAAAGTTAGACTAGGATAACGAGAAACAAGTATTAGGGCTATTTAGTAAAAAAATAAATCTTATTATAATAAAATATATCTTATTTTTATGTTTTTGTTAATTATTTTAAATTTTGTTGATGTTTTTTTCCTAATTTCAGTATTTGATAACCTTATTCTTTTTTATTATTTCGTACTGAAATTGGCACTTTTTCCAGAAAGTAGTACTGACGTACCGAATTCAGTCAATTTGTACTGAATTCAGTACAATTGTACTGAAACGGCAGCACTGGTTTGAACTAATTTACCACCTACTTTTTAAAGCAAGCAGAACAATTCGACCAAAATCGTTTGTTTTCCATTACTTTCTAAGTTGCAAAGGGATGACTACTTAAAGAAAATTGAAATTTCATAATAAATTAATAAGTCCTGCAAATATCATTGCTTCAGTATGAATAACTGCTTTTCATTTTAGTAGTCGGTAAAACGTTAAGATATATGGCACGTACGTATAAACTCTAATGGTTAGTTTCTTGTGTCGAGCCTTATTTGGTGAAACTCCAGAATCATGAAATAAATAAATCGGATTAATAGAAAGTTAAGAACACAATAGTATATTGTGTTACAAGTGCAGAAAAGTGCCAATTTCGCACGAGTATGAAGATTTTACACGAGTTCGCAATCACACGACTGAGAATTTGGTGTTTTTGCACGCGTTACACACTATACTTTATCTACGACAACAACAAAAGTAACAAACCACCAACAGCTAAGAAAGTTTTTTAACCTAGAATTTATACTCGCATTCATATTTTTTACGTGAAATATTTGGCAATAAATTAAGAGATGTAATGTGAGCCGCTTCCACGATGTTTACACGAGGTGTACGAGTGTACACCCCAATTCTCCTTATTCGGATTCACTCATGATACATCTAGAATTTTAAAAACGACAAAAGTAAACATTAAATTTGTAAAGACAATAGTAATAATACGTTTACAATTTCTATAATTTCAGTCAATCTACTATTTAGTACTTACAGCTAAATAATCATACGTATGTACTCGTTTTCAAAAAATAATTTATATGTACAAAAATCACAATTCAATTGTCAAGGTTATTAACCTCTGCGCAAAATGTCAAATATTCTCGCATTATGTAGCAAATTATAAATGTTTTTAATGTTTTTATTGTAATTTAGCAATAATAATAAATAAAATTACATTAAAAATTATATAATAATGTAAAACATTAATTAATTTTACGTTTTAATTGAATAACAATCATTGTAACTTTATATAATCAGAAAAAAAACATCATTGAAAGGCGTCTCGGTAGCTCAATGGTTACGCTGTAGCTACTAACCGAGCGATCCGGGTTCAATTCCCCGGGTCTGACCTTAGTTTTTTCTCTAGATGGATTTCCATTCGAAATATAATTTAATGTAAAATATTAATTAAACAAAATAAATTAACCTTTATCTAAAATTTATAACATTTTATATTTCAAATAATTAATAATATTATAAATATTGCAAGTGGTGACATCTATGGCGTTTTAATAGAACTACTTATTATAGAGAACTCCTTCCTCACATACTTTACCGTTGAGTTTGGAGATTGTTTGCAATTGGTCGTTTTCACGGTTACTAGATTGTGCGGAATATGTAACTTTCTATGGTGGTCGTAGATAAATTTATTTTAATCTACATGACAATTTTTCAGGTTTTCCAGAAAATAAAGAAGTAATCGCTAAAGACAGAACATACGATTTTATGATATGAAGTCGGGCATTTCCATTTAAATTGTTCTTTTTGTAGTTCGGTATATATTGGCAAACATTTCGAAATTTCGCTAAAAGATATAAAGCGTCGTTTTGACGATTGATACAGTGTTCACAGAGAAAAACAAAAAATATCGTACATATTTACATATATGGTGAGTATATATCTCTAACGAAGTTTGCGTATCTTGAAGTACATTCACAAGCAGTTTCTTCAAGTTCGTGAATTTTGAAGTTTTAAATTTTAGAATTCAAATTCAGGAAACATGTCCGACATGCACAGCTACTATTTTAGATTTATATATTCATGAACCTTTAATTCTTGGAACTCAACTATTTGAAGTTGTAAAGTAACAGTCCAAAATCTCAGTTTAAAAATATTTTACATATTTTAAATACTTAAAGGCCTCGCGTCTGAAAACTTATGTAACAGCGCATTTTAGTATTGAAATATACTATAGTGTATCCAAAAGACAAAGATTCCAACGACTAAAACTTCAGAGTTACATAATTTTGAACTTCTAAATTTCCATTTACTAAATAACCGAACTTCGGAGTTACGTTTCGAAAATACTTAAATTTCTGAATAAATCTTACATTTCGAAATGGAAAGTTTCAAAAGTATAATATTCAGGGTTTCAATCTTTTGTATTCAGTTCCAAAATGTTTCTTAAATTTACACTTGTTATATACTAAAACTTTATCTTCATCTGGTTTTTAATTTTAGACTTCATGGATAACTTACAAGACTTCTAGGTTTGGAAAGATAATTGATTTAAAAAAATTGAAGTATTAAGTTATACTGAAATTTGATGTGCTGTTTCTGTTTCATAACTTTAATATTTTAGAATTATACATTGTATGTATCCTTTAAGTTGAAAATGAGTATGCTTTGGTTTAATGATTGGAAAAGCTCTACGTTTTAAAAGCTTGCAACAGTTTCACATTGGAACGTTTAATATTATAGCTTGGAAGCTTCAGAATTTATTGATTTTACAATTAAGCTTGCCTTTACTTTGCTATACAATCGAACAATGCGCAAGTTTTCATGGTACCAAAGCCGAGTAAGCCACCAAATCTATCAAGCTCTTATCGACCGATTAGCCTGTTACCACTACTAAGTAAAGTGTTTGAAAAACTCCTATTAATAAGACTTAAAGAACAATTCAACTTGACTACTCTAATACTTAATCACCAATTTCGTTTTGAGCTGTAGCGTTCTTAGAAGTGAAACATGCCTTTAATAAGGTGTTATACATCGGAACATTGAACTGCTATACAAATTGAACTACTTCCAAACACCTACTATCTTTTGATCAAATGCTACTCAACCGGACCGCTATTTTACTGTGAAACACAACAGTCAGATGAATTCTCCAATCAATAAAACCAGGGGTGCCACAGGGCAGTGTCCTAGGATTCTTTTTTTATTTTCTTTACACCATTGACATTCTTGAAACAGAGAATCCCTCAATGGCTACATTTGTCGACGATGCTGTGATATTATCCGTACACAGCGACGTCGCTGAAGCTTCGCATCACCCACAAACTCATTTAAACGAATTAAGTGAGTGGATTGACGTATGGCGATGGCGAATAAATGAAAACAACTGTACAAGTAACATTCACGACAAGAACCATCACGTGCCCTTCGGTAACAATAAAAGGTAAACCGATTCCGGTCAATACAGGAACCACAGGAAGTACCTTGGATTTTACACGTGGACCCTAAATATAGACAAATGCACTGGATTTCTGGACCGAAATCAAAATTCACATTAGGAAACAAAGTATTATTGTATAAAACATTATTTAAGCCTATCTGAACTGTAGCATCCAGTTATGGGGATGTGCCAAGAAACGAAGAATAGACGAGTCCAATTCAAAATCCTTAGAACTCTAGTTAATGCTCCCTGGTTCGTCAACAATCAAACTATACATAATGGCTATATTTAATTTGTGCAAGATGAAATACATAAGTTATCCACTACCCATTTTAGAAGAATACCCCAACATGAAAATAAGTACATTTACTATTACTATTAGATCCAGTGCCAACAAGAAGCCTCAAGAAACAATGATCAAACCTAAATCGATGAACTCGGTCAACACGATAAATTCCCAGGGGCATTATCAATAGATGCGAACTCCTATATGACAAAAAAATGCAATACATTTTAAGTAGAGGACTGTAATTGTTTAGTTTAAAATTGCCGAACCAAGAAAACACCTGGCAATAATAACGTTAATAAAAGTTTTAAATTTGATATATTTTAAAAATAAGTAACTACCTAATATTGACAAAATCCCTAATACAGATGTTGCCAAATAATACCAACATAATACCAACATAATTACTAATCCATAAATCTGGAGTCTTTACACTTCATGAAAATGTTTACAGAGGAAAATGATTCTGCAAATTTTAAAATTTACAATTTTTGCATTAAGAAATGCTAGTTGTAATCGTTAATACTACAATGTATAGTAATACTACAATGTATAGTAATAATACAATGTATAGTAATACTACAATATGTGACATATTTAACGCTACGAGACACGAAACATCTAGTGATCACTTTAAGAACAGAATTTACAACCAGGAGGAAGTTTGTTAACTAATAGTAAGTCACTTAACCCTCTTAGCAGTTTACGTGTTTACTTAGTACTGTCTATTAAATTGCTATTACATTGTAGCAAAATGGAAGTTAAAGGGGTTTTATCTATACCATAGTAGTAATTAAATCAAAATTGTAATAATAATTATTATTTTACATTTACCATATATACATAGTATATGGTATATGGACCAAACAATCTATGATTATAGCAGTGATATAATAATTATTTTAAAGGCAAACGATGTGCAACGCGTATGTTGCAGTTGGAAATTCAAGGATTATTGTTTAAAAATGGTAGCATCGTCATTAATAGTAAAACCTCAGTTTTTAAAAATCTTGAGAACCTATACTATCTCATATATGATTCGTAAAAAAAAGTGTAAACAAAACCAAACATTGACTCTATTACTCGATGAAGTTCTTCTTATGTATGTTGGGAAAATATAACTATTAAAGCGTAACAACAACTTAAGTGAACAATCGAGGATTAGAATTCAAAGGTTTATAGCACATGTAGTGCAACAATCAAATATTTGTATAAAAAAATTTCCACGTCAACCTTTGGAACATTAAAACATTTGGAACAATTAAAGGACTCTCTCACCAAACAGTTTTTTACCAAATTGCTGTCATTTTAACAAAAATTTTATTTTGATTCCGAATATGTAAATCATTTTTGGGGCAGAAACGCCTCTAAGCCTCCAAATTGGTTGCTGTCAACTTTATCTCCACAAAAACTCCATTACCTAACTAAAACGCTATGAAAAAGCAAATCCGATTTTTTCAACCTAACTTAATTTAACTTAACCTAACTTACCTAAATTAGGCAATCCAAACCACGCGGTAGAAATGTTAACAAAACTGACGTTGGTTGGCACACATGGCGACAGGCTCCATAACCAAAGCATTTATTTTGTTGGCGTTGCAGTGTTTGATCGTGTTTTTAAGTATTTTGATGTGTTTTTTTATTAAATAAACTGAATTTTTGTATAATGGACAGAGAATATCTTCGAAAATTATCAGCTGAGATGTTGGTGAAAGGTAGGTTTAACAATTTATATTCTTGTTTACCTGTGTAACCATCGTTTTGTTTTTAGGTATTTTCCAATAAGGCAGGCTCCCCTATTAATAGTAAATGTATTAGAAACTAAAACCACTAAAATTTCCTTTCTCAAAAAGAAGAAGGTTACTTTTCCATAAAGTTTTAGAAACTTAGGTACCATCAGTTATAAAATGTTTGTTGCAGACTCTCTGATATTTTAGCTTTGATTCGGTTAAATCATCTATAGCAGCTATCCATAAGGCCCTGCGTGTTTTCGACAACTCATTTTTATGTGGCTTATTTGGTAAACTCAGTACGCCAGGAATTCTATAAAACGACATATTGTCACGATCGCGTCGACTTCCGCAGTTAACAACAATACAAGTCACAGGCATAATAATAATAAAGCTCTCTAAAAACACTGGAGAAAAACAAACAACAAAATTAACTAGAAAACACGAATATAAATGCTCTTTCCTCGCAAGCTCTAATGGTTGTTTACATACATGTGTGCCAACCACTGTCATTCGGAATTAGATTTGACAGGTCGTTGGATTGCCTAATTACACAATTTGGCAATCATAGAAAATTAATATAATTATTATTCATTGCTATGGAGATTTCATGGTTAGAAGCATTTTTTACTTTTGATGCCCAAAATTGTGGTCTTTGGGGGCCCAAAAATGATTTACATATTCAGAATGAGCATAAGATTTCCGTTAAAATGACACCAGTTTGGCCAAAAAATGTGTGATGAGGGAATTTTTTAATTATATCTAAAATTTAATTTCTTACCTGGTAATTTTTTTGAGTACACTTGAATCTTAAGTTAAAGAACTCCCTCCCGAATAATTGGAAATCAATTTTCTTTGCAATATTATGCGTTATTATTGGTGTCAAAAGAGTCCACTGCGGTCACTACATCTGTAGAATCACTGCATCTAGACACCTAGCCCAGCGAGTCGATCAGAGTACCGAAAACCGCCGCCATATTGGGGCAGAGAAGGGCGATTTTTAATAATGGACAAATTAAAACCACGTTTTACGTGATTGACATATTAGAGGTTTGATCTTTCAGAATAAGAAAAACCTTTTAAGGTAAACGTGGATTTGATTAAATTCAATACAGTACAAATAATGAACAATTTCGTGCTTCGTTTGCCCCAATATGGCGGCGGTTTGCGGTACTCTGGTCGACCAGCTGGCCTAGGTAACTAGATGCAGTGACTCTATACATTTGCTAAATACTAAACGTGGTTTCGCTTTCTTTAAATCAGAGAAGCCAGAAACTGGTCGCGGTAACATACGAATATTTTGTATTACTCGACGACCTAGTGTTCTTTTTCCACCCGTATTCCCTCTTTGTTATATAATTCGTACACCCGAATGGGCGAAATAGACTTCAGAACATATCTTACAAGCGTAAATAAATTAATATTAATTGTTGATTTATTAATCAATTAATAATTTATTGTACTGCAATTATATAGCCATTGTAAATGTAATTGAGAAACAGTTAATAATAAAAAAGGAACAAACAACATAGTTTGACAAATGACATTTATTAATATTAAAGAAGCTAAATGTACCTATCAGTAGGCAGCATGTTCGACTGTAGACGCGCTAGATTTTGATCCCGAATACATGCGTTCTATTACCGGCCGGAGCAATGTATTTTTTTATGTACATAAATATTGTGTAAACAATTTTTTTAAATTGAATATTTATAAAAAGGAATAATTACATAAAATTATCTGTTTGTCAATTACTGTTTCTTAGAATCGTTTCTTATGAAACGCAGCTTCTTACAATTTTAAATATTCTTTTCTGTGGGGATGGTTTTTATACAAATGATTTCACAAAATATAATCTACACATACATAAATATGTACAGGGTTACCCAAAATGATTGAGGAGTGTTTGAATTTACCGCCAGGGTAAATTATTGTCACGTTGACAACATGAATACTTTTCGGATATTCTTATCTTTCTTTTATTTTACAGTGGCGTCTGAAAGTAATATAGCTTACAAACTTAATTGATTTTAAATAATAAGCTTACTAGATAATAAAATCGTCTAACAAACCGTAGTTCTGAAAAGAATTGTTTTGTAAAATAAGAAAACAAGCGAAATAAAGTAAAAATTCAATGAAAATCCAGAACAACGTGGCAAAGCACAACGATGTAAACGAGAAAGTGACGAGTTGTCGCTGTAATTTGACGCAACATATTTCAATAGTGCTACACTAACAACATGAAATACACTAAAACCTAAGGCGTCAAATTCAAACCATCTTCACTCAATTTGGATCTCACTGTATGCTTTATCGTTTGATATACATTTTTTAAATTCTTTACCCAGTTAATTCACATGGATTCGTTTAATCTCGAATAGCAGGAAGTATTTCAAGAATAGACAATATATATTATTGAATAATTTTAATACATATTTAAATATCTAACCAAAAATGTGTTTTCTTACTAGGTATATATATTATAAAACATTAGAAAATAGTCGCAGAACGTTCCATTATTTTAAAAATATAAAAATGAAAATTATATTTTATTCTATGCCATAACTGAATTTTACAGGTTGGAAAGTTTGCACGTGTATAAAAAAATTTATGGAATATTTAAAACATTTACGACATAAAACAGTGTTAACTACTATTCATTTTTAATGATACCTTTTATTACGTAGGTATAGTAAAAACAAAAGTATTTTTACATACATACAATTATATTTTACTGTTGCATGTAGAAAGGAATTTACTATTTGCTAGTTTTTAAAATATTTAATTTAGTTCAGTAGTTTACGAGCAATACGCTTTCAAAGTCAGACGACTCTAGAAAACAAAGGATAGTAGTTAACACTGTTTTATGTTGTAAATGTTTTAAATATTCCATAATTCCGAGCATCCAATCATTCAGGAGGTAGGTAGTATTATAAGGAAAGTTGAAGACGACGTAGCCCAATTCGAAGATAAAGTTGATAGGTATAAGGCTAGCAAATTGATAGCTGTTGTGTACAATACCAAGTGGTACCTAGGGAAAGTTGTAGATTTCGACGAAGAGGTAGAAGTGAAATTCTTTTCACCAGGAGGAAGATCAGTACAGTACAGATTTGAGGAAAAGGTTGATGATGAGACTCCGCAATGCCGGGTAGAGTTAGAGACGGTATTAGGCAAAGTGAATATTGAAGCAGAGGGACGAAAAGAACACAGACTTGTATAAAGTTTCGGATACGGATTTGGGCATAATCGAAGAGTTATTTGAAAATCGTAATAAGAAGTAGGTTTGTGTTTCCATGCTGTTAGTAGTGAGGGAAGCCGTACCAAAGCATCCGAAAGCGGTAAGAAGTTATTTTATTGAAATCTCGAAGTGTTTACTTATGTCTATAATCTTGTCGTAAGGAATCTACCCTAGCAAAGGGCGAGTACGAAGGCAAATTCTTAATTTCCAGCATTGTACGGGGTTGGGAGCCTGGGAAGCGAGCACAGCTTGGGGCTCTGATTCCCGGAAAACTACTGATAATAATTTCTTTTTGTTAACGCATATCAGTTCCTACTAACATCCGTATCATTTTTGGTAAGTTTCATAATTTTATAAAATGTTTTGGAAATATGGGAAAAATCAAATCTGATACTTGAGGTGGTTAAACCCTTAATTAATTCATCTGCACATATAAGATTAATGCTTTCAAAATTTATATTTTGTTGGAGTTCTCTAATAACAAAGAGAGGAAATAAATAGGAAAGAGATGCATAATTCCCACTACTTAATATAGGCGTGTAATCTTAGCAAACGAATCCACCCACATTACAGAAATAAAATAACATTTAAAACAAACACTAACACTTTTTCATTTTTATTTAATGCTAAAGACAGAACACATGATATCATGAAATCGAGCATTTACCGTTTAAATTGTTCTTTTTGTAGTTCGGTATATATTGGACAAACACTTCGAAATTTTGACATAAGATATAAAGAACACGTACGTCATTGCAAAAATAAACATCCTGAGAAATCTAATTATGCCAAACACCTTTTAGAACAAAATCACACAATGACTCCTCAAAATAATATTAAATTCCTCCATTTTTGTAATAACAAACGCAAATTAGACATTTTAGAACCCTTTGAGATATACAAACACAAACTCAGGGTATCTTTAATGAATGAACAACTTGAGCTCAGTAATTTTCCGTTACTGGAAGTATTAGATATTTAATTCTGATTATTATTATTATTTTATCTAGTTACCTATTTTTGTATCTACCTTAGCGACGTGTTTGTTTATAATTATATTACCTTTGATAATGACAGCATAGCTGTCGAAACAATATTGTCAGGTTATATTTTAATAAAACTGTGAAACTTTTACTAATCTTTATTTATTTCACATTACAGAAGTTTATTTCAAGGTTATGTCTAAAATGATAAATCCTCCTGCATAGTATAGGCCGTAAAGATAAAAGTAAGGGATTTTTTCTACCAATACCTTTGAATAAATACTAAAATTACATTTTTCTGTTAGAATTCTGTAGCTGATACTTTTTCATTTTATTATTTAAATATAAAATTTGTTTTGTAATTATGTGAAGTACACTGTAAAGATGTACCGGTTTTTCTGTTAAAGGGAGTTCATTCTAGCGAAGAACAAAAATAAATAAATTTTGTTTTTTATTAATTTAATTTAGTTATATTAATTGAATTGAAATATATTTTGCAGGCGTAAAATGTAATCTTTTGAAAATTAATTTCGCTGATGCTATTTATCTACATAATCTAGAACAATTAAACTGTCCAGTAAAATTTCAATAGTAACATTATTAATGCTGGACGAGTACACTAAAACCATTTATTAACAATGCAAAAATAAAATTAATTGCAATAGTCGCATTACGCGTTTTGCATTAAATTTACTGCATCAGATAATGCAAAACTAGATAAATACATAAACCTCTCGTTTTAACATGTAGTTAATTTTTACGTATTCTGCGACGTTAAGTTTTTCTAAACATAAAACCACTTTATTAAAAAAAATGAAAAATAAAAGTTCAATAAGTTACTTCGTTTTTGTAATTTACAATTCTACGGTGTTGTTAAACTGTTGTACTAAAGTTTAATTAGAGTTATTAAAGTATATTGTATTAGCTTAAAAGTTAAGACCAGAAAGTTTAAGAAAAGTTCCAAAATATTTTATGTTAATTTATTCATTCTCTCCATAAAACTAAAATACTAACTGTATTAGAAAATTCAAATTCAGAAAATTGCAGCGAAATTATTTCTCTTTGGAAAATTATGGTTTTTAATGAAAATCATGAAGTGCTTTTGTTATAAACTTTCAGTTAGGTTGTAATCTTCTTTGATCTGTATTAATTAAGAATAGCTAAATAGCTAAAATAATCGATCGACAAAAAAATCTCAATATTAAGGTAAGTCATGGAGTTGTAAAATATTTTAGGGGTTTCTCTTAACTAAACTATTTATTAAAATATTTCGATAATATGTACCTATATATGGAATTCTGACAGACGAAACAAAAGTGTTTTTAACTGATTTCCTCTTTCTGGGTATTTTCATACTCCAAAAGACTTCTGCCGTTCTCTCCGCAATTCTTTACAAGATGGTCGACAAATACTGCAACCCCGTCTTTTTAATTGCATTGACTTTATCCGTACCAATGTTATTTCTTTGTACAAAAAATTTAAATCTTTGTAGAAGAAGTTTGATGTCCATTTGTGAAAATACTAGAATTTGGTTAGTTTTTATGGAGGGTAGAATTTAAAACGTGTCTACAACTCTGTTTATATTCACGTTTGACGAAACATAAATACTTAGGTAATCCGCGTTGCGAAGAAAACAGTTTGGCAATTTGTTTGTTTTAAAATTGTCTCTCCAATCTCTCACGTTTTAATGCGATAATTTCTAAGTTTAAATTATGTCAAGCTTACAGGTGGAGTGTAGAGAAATTTCAGAGCGTTAGAACTTCAAAAATCAAGTATCAATCATTTCTAACGATTCAATATTTCGGAATTTAAGACATCCATAGTTAGAAATATTCAGTGTCAATTAACCAGTAGTGTACGAGATACAAATAGAGGGAGAGCCAGCAACGTATTTCGAGTTGTCATTTCAACAGTCGTGAAAATTTGGGTACTAAATCTTATATACATACCTGTTGAACACTAACAGTCGATTCTGGCAGCCCCCTGCGACCGGGTTATACTACCCCAAAATTACTAAGAGGATGAGAAATAAGATTCAATTTATTTAAAGTAACAGACATGAAATTTCAGGAGGTTACTTTCGATAGTATTCTTTATTTATAAAAAATATTGCCAGAACATTTTCCCCCCTCCTAAATGTTTCCAGAACGCTGTAAATGTTGATTTAAAAAAGTGCCATTTTTGTTATTTTAAAAGTCTTGAGATTTTCACATAATAAATAAAATTATGTAGGATAGGTAATATAAGAAACCAGAACAAAATTCCATCACCAACTGTCTGCCAGAACGAAAAACGTTTCCATGTTAGTGGGAGCGAGACAGTTATATATCGGCCTGCGGGTTAGAATGAGTGAACGTATATGGAGAGTAAAAAGGGCTAGATATATAAAATTTATTGTAAAAATTAAAATAGCTATTTATGTAACAAGTACATAATGTAGGACATTATAGACAAGCCCAGTTTATGGCCGAGCGAGCGAAACGAGCAAGGCCTATAAAAAGGGCGAGTCTATAAGGTCCGATTATGTAAGAGTTGCATACAAAGCTTTATGTTCGATTCCTAAAATTGGCTAATTATAAAAAAAATCAGTTTATAAATTTGACATCTATTCTTGACAGAAGAAAATTTGACATGTAATATACAGTTGTCATACTTTATTTTACTACTATATACTTTATTTTACTACTACCACTTTATTTTACCAGTACAATAATAAGCCAGTTCACTGCCGTAAAACAATACAATAAACAGTACTTTATAATGCAATCGGACATAAAAACATTTATTTAATGCATCAAAAATTATTAATTTTTATATTCATCTTCATCAACTTGATCATCATCCTGATTGTCGTCATTCTCAATAAATATGGAATCATTTGAATTCTCGATTTGAGGTACTTGTACCTTGTAATTGTAAAGCTGAACTGCATCAGCACGTATTAAGAACCAAATATATTGCAAGAGTTTGGAGGAATGCACATCTGGAGACAGTGGCGTATTTAGGAATTTCTTTTGGAGCGCTATTCTATAAAAATCCCTAATCAAAATACTAAGATTGTCACATAACATAGATTTTAACACTATTAAAAAATTTTGGGGGGGTTCAGCCCGATAGCCGGAGACTGTCTGGAGATGTCAACAATTTTGAGTCCAGAGGACCATGATTGGGTGTTAAATGATGGCCGGTATGATTTTAAATGGTTCCAGGGAGACCAACTGCCACCTACAGTATGTGAATATTTTGTTAAATTTTACCGTTTTACTCTCCATATACGTTCTCTCTCTCATCGGCAGACTGCTATATAACTGTCTCGCTCCCGCTAACATGGGAACGTTTATCGTTCTGGCAGACAGTTAGTTAGTGATGGAATTTTGTTCTGGCTTCTTATATTACCTTTCCTACATATATTTTATTTATTCTGTGAAAATCTCAAGACTTAAAATAACCAAAATGGCACTTTTTTTAAATCAACATTTACAGCGTTCAGGCGACATTTAGGAAGGATGGAAATGTACTGGCAATAATTTTTATAAATAAATAATACTATCGGAAGTAACCTCATGAAATTTCAGAACTGTTACTTTCAATAAATTGAATCTTATTTCTCATCCTCTTAGTAATTTTGGGGTAGTATAACCCGGTCGCAGGGGGCTGCCAAAATCGACTTTTAGTGTTCAACAGGTACATAAAATTTAGTACCAAAATTTTCAAGACTGTTGAAATGACAACTCAAAATACGTTGCTGGCTCTTGGTCTAAAAGGTTTAAATTTCCACAAATTCTAGTGTTGTCATAAATTAAGATATATTTACTTTAAAAATTTACTTAAACGAAATTTAAATAGATGATTCGTGGAATCAAACTTTTATTATAAAATTTTCAACAGGTTTTGATTTGATAATTTCAGTGCACGTCAAGTTCACAAATTCGACACCCATTCCTTCAGGGCTTGTGAACGTTTATTGCATATATTATTATTAACATATTGAATATATTATTAGTGACATGATACATATTAAGAGTTTTAAATTAAAGTTACACTCTCTTAATACCTCCACTACCAGACACTTAGAACTTCAAAGTTTTCCAATTCTAGAATTTCACCATTTAACAAATTATCTTGAAGTTTTAGATATCCTATTTTTCAGAGATAAAAAGTGTCAAATCTTTTAAGTTTTGATATTCAAAATTCCGGAATTTGAGGATTCTCGAACTTCTGAGTAGATTTTATAAACCATGTGCTATGGTAAATCAGCACGATACTCTAACGGAAGTAGTTAGGCAACAAGAGTTCGAGCGCAAAATCCCATGTTATTTTAAAGGGGCCTCAAAGTTAGCGAAAATACCACAAATCCAAGATGGCGGCGGCTCGCGACACCGTATATCGTGCAAGCATATATCATCGCTAACTTTGAGGCCCCTTTAAAATAACATGGGATTTTGCTATGTATATTTACTAATTAACAACAAATTAAGAAAAAATTCACGTACACATGTCAACTTTAAATTACGGTCGACAGGAATCGATATCAGAACAACTAGTATTTCCCTTTTTACGTTTAAATTTATATATTATCGGAGACCCGCTCGTAAAAAAGGGAGTTTATTCACGCGACAGAGTGTTAAATCCCGTATATTCCAGATGAATGAACGCTTTTAAAAGTAAAATAACACTTTTTATTAAGACCTTTTTCAAAAATTTTGCTTCCAGGCTGAAATATAAATTCTAGCATACAAGTTTTATCAACTAATAATTTTTTCCTTCTTTAGAAGTAATGTAATAATTAAATCGACCCCATTGTGAAAGCATTAGTATTCAATCAACCCTCCTTTGTTAAGAGTATTGATTTTGTAGGGGACCCTTCTTTTTTCACCCCAGCTCAATAGGTAATTAAGATATATGTATAAAAGGGGGTCTGTATGTAATATATACAATAGTTGCATCGTTTTGAAAAGCATATTCCAGAAAATAATTATCATTTCTAACAAAAGAATTTAATTAACAGCCCTTCATGATCGAGTCGACCACCCTCGGTCCTTTGACGTAATATCATAACCGGTGTGTGTGTGGTATAAGGAGCGGTCTCCCATGTTTTTTTAACCATTATTAAATTGGTCTTTGTAGAGTAGTGACTTCATTATTATACTGTGAAAGCGTTTCAATTGTTTATTAATAATTGTGTAGTGAAAGTGCTTAAAACAATTGTTCCTAAATTATCATTAAATTGTATGTGCTAAAGTATATTATTTACAACAGTGAAGAATAAGTGTCCAGGTGAGTTACTATTTTTATTTATTTAAAACTCTTTAAGTGTTATACAATAAAACGTGGTAATCAAATTTTAAAAAAGGGTACATTATGTTTTGTTTCTAAAAATACATTATTTAAACAATCAGGAATTTTTGACTTATATGATATAACTACAGTGTTACCGTAAAAAATCTTCAACTCTTATTAAAGTATTAATTACTTAGCATATCCTATCTACGTAATAATATAAAAAATAATTATTTGATATAAGAAATTTTAACACTAATTATCCATTGAGTTTTTATTATTATTAATATTTAATAACTCTATTAACCAAACGACCAGTGCTTTTATTACTTTTCTCAAAATCTTTTTCCTAAAATTTTTTCCCCCCAAGATTTTTTCAAGTTTTTTTGCTTTTTGCATTTTAACAATTTTAAATTACAACTAGCATAGCATTTTAATATATGAACTGAACTGATTTATAAATCATATTATTTAAATTCCGCTTCAAGACACCTAGTAACTAGGTAATTTTTTTCGGCTTTTAGCTGTTTTCTCAGCGGTACGTGTAAACGAAACATAGAACGAAATTCTAACTCTAGATTTCAGTTTCAGTGCAGCAACTGAACGCGTAACACTTACCTCTCTTCGCATCCATACTTAAACGTCTACAAGAAAAAAAAAGATGTCATTCGCAATTCAGCTTCTTGATAACCTAAGGGATCTTACATACAACCCGCAGCTACAAGGTAATGCTCGGGCCATCTCGAGTGCTTTAAAGCACTGTAGCACAGCAGTATGGAGAATCAATAGAGCACTGGAAAAAGAAACATCTATAGGGGTTAAGAATCATCTATCAACCTGCCTGGCCCAAGCGAGATCATATAGGGAGATTATTAAAGCCTTAAAAACTATAGGTGGAAGCAATAGTCAGCGAAAAGAGACAGCTCGCGATCGCGTGAAGTGGACTGATATGAAATCAGCTTTTAAGTCACGTATCAGAACTGCTGTAATCACTAACATCAAGCATATTGATCCGAAGGCATTCATGGAAGACTGTTCAGTTATCTTTCAGAGGCGTATTCTGAATTCGTTGAAGAAAGATGAGGCGTTAAAAGTAAACGCAATTTTAACTGGATTATTCGAGATCAAGAAGAGAGATGAGATCATAGAGGAAATAAAGTACTTGAATACAAGAAATGCAGCCATTTATCAGGATAGTGATATATCCCAGTGGTTCGTAGACAATATTCAAAACTCTATACTGAAAGATCTCGAGGAATTTCAAGTAAGTTTAAAAAATCTCATAAGTTAGAAATAAACTAATGCATATTTCTTTATCTAGCAAAAGGAGAGCGGATGGAGTCTCAAATCAATCATCAACCTCCAAGTAAACATCAACAAGTTTACCCAGCAGCTAGGCTCTTCATATATCGATCTACCCAAGCAGATTAAAAGGAAGGAAGCTTGTATCAACGTGCATAATAATGATGAAGCCTGCTTCGCATGGGCTGTTGTTAGCGCTCTTTATCCAGTTAAAAAAGATCCACAACGCATGTCAAAATACCCCCACTTCTCTACAGTGCTGAATCTTAAAAACATTACAATGCCGATGACGATTAAACAAATACCCAGATTCGAATACCAAAATAACATTTCCGTTAATGTATACATCTTGGAGAAGCATAGCAAGAACAAGTTCAGCGTACTCCCTACATATCTAACAAAAGATAAGCAGGACAAACATATCAACCTCTTGCTTCTCCAAGATGAATATTTTGACGATGATGATGACGAAGATGTTGTGACTGATATTCCAAAACCGCGCTATCACTATGTTTATATCAAAAATCTAAGCCGGCTGCTATCATCACAGCTCAGCAATGAAAATGGTCGAAAATATGTATGTGATAGATATCTCCACTACTTCCGTTCACAAAAACAATTACAACTTCATACTGAAGACTGTGTTAAAATGAACGATTGTCGAGTAAGGCTACCAACAGCTGAGCAGGCAAAAGTACTATTTAAAAATCATAAGCATAAAGAATCAACGCCATTCATCATATATGCCGATTTAGAGTGTCTGCTGATACCGACTAGTGAAAAGGACAAGGTACAAGACCATATCCCCCATAGTATAGCATACTACGTTAAATGCTCCTATGATGATACCTTGTCCTTTTACCGGGCTTATCGTGGTGAGGACTGTCAAGGATGGTTTGCTCGAGAGATGAAGCAGTTTGCTGAGAACGTTGAGACGGTGTTTCTTTGCCCTCTACCTATGGACACCCTATCACCTGAGCAAGACGCTGAATTCCGTACTGCTACACATTGTCACATATGTCTGGAGCCATTTTCTGTAGATAACAACAAAGTGAGGGATCATTGTCACCTTACCGGTAAGTACCGAGCTCCTGCCCATACAAAATGTAACATCAATTACAAGGACAGCCATACCATACCCGTAGTTTTCCATAACTTAAGCGGGTATGACAGTCATTTCATTATTAAGAACCTAGCTTCAGACTTTGATGGACGAGTAGATCTCCTACCAATCAATAAAGAGCGCTATATATCTTTTACTAAGAATGTAGAGCACAACTTAGTAAAATTCAGATTTATAGACTCTTTTAGATTTTTGGCTAGCGGTCTAGAAACTTTGGCATCCTATTTAGATGTATACCCAAATTTAAAATCACAATTCCTAGACTTAGACGAATCAAAATTCAAAATTCTGACTAAGAAGGGGGTCTTCCCTTATGATTACATTAATAACTGGACGAAACTTGATGAGACACAATTACCGGACAAATCCAAATTCTACAATAGTTTAACAGATACAGCTATAACGGATGAATGCTATACACATGCCGAGAATGTATGGGACTCTTTCGGTTGTCAAAATTTAGGCGAGTACAGTGATTTATACCTGAAAACAGACGTATTGCTTCTAGCCGATGTGTTTGAGCAGTTTAGGTCAAGCAGTTTGAAAACCTACGGCTTAGACCCGGCGCATTACTATACTCTACCCGGATACACCTGGGATTGTATGCTTAAGTCAACCAAAATTAATCTCGAACTACTTACGGATATCGATAAAGTTTTATTTATCGAGCGCGGTATTCGTGGAGGTCTAAGCCAATGCTCAAAACGGTATGCTGAAGCCAACAACAAATTTCTACCTAATTATAATCCTCAAAAACCAACAACGTTTTTAATTTATGATGATATTAATAATCAATACGGTTGGGCGATGTCTCAGTACCTACCATATGGAGGATTTGAATGGGTAGAAGATGATTTTGATTTAGACAACTTTAATTTCAATGTACCGGCAGACAATCCTGAAGGATACATTCTCGAGGTTGATCTAGAATACCCTCAAGCCATTCACGACGCCCAAGCAGATCTTCCATTTTGTCCTGAGCATCGCACGCCGCCAAATTCAAAAGAGACAAAATTAATGGCAACACTTACTGATAAGAAGCAATACATCATACATTACCGGAATTTACAGCAATGTTTGGAAAATGGGTTGAAGTTAACCAAAATTCACCGCGTTTTGAAATTTAAGCAGAACAACTGGCTAAAGTCATATATCGACTTAAACACTGAACTTCGTAAGCAGGCTAAAAACGAGTTCGAGAAAAACCTGTTTAAACTTATGAATAACGCGGTTTTCGGCAAGACGGTGGAAGACATTAGAAAACACTCGATAGTCAAATTAGTAAACAAATGGGAAGGACGTTACGGTGCTGAAGCGCTCATCTCAAAGCCAAATTTTAAATCCAGCACAATTTTTACCGAAGATTTAGTAGCTATTGAGTTGAATAAAACCGAAGTTTATTTCAACAAACCCATATATGTAGGCATGTGTATATTGGATATATCAAAATTAAAACTGTATGACTTCCATTACTCATACATGAGGAAGCGTTACGGCGACAAGGCGCGAATTTGCTATAGTGACACAGATTCTCTTGTATATGTCGTCGAAACGTCTAATCTGTATGAGGACATTAGACGTGACGCTCATGAACATTTCGACACCAGTGACTACCCCGAGAATAATATATATGACATCCCGCGCGTTAATAAAAAAGTATTGGGTATGATGAAGGACGAGAACGCCGGTAAGGTGATGACGCATTTTGTCGGCCTTCGATCAAAAATGTACTCGACGAAGGTTTTTAGAGATGAAGATGAGGACATGTTAGATCTACAGAAAATGGAGCGGACAGGCAAAAGTGATACTGAGATTCGACAGGCTCTTGAAAACCGAAGAACTGTTAAGAAAGCGAAGGGTGTCAAGAAACATATAGTTAAAAATCATATCACTTTCGATGACTATGTTAACTGTTTAAACGAAGGCAAGGAAACATCTGTGCAACAAAAACTATTCAGATCCGATAAACATCGAGTTTCAACCATCTCTCAGACTAAAATAGCGCTCAGCCCTCACGACGATAAGCGCTATATCATCCCCGGCACGCATGACACTCTACCATGGGGACACTATCGCATATCTGCTTAACATAACTGTATAGAGTTAATATATAAGTTAAAGATAAGTTTTTTATTCTTCCGGCAGCAAATAATGTAAATGCTAGAGTGTTATCATATTTTTTCTTTAATAAGTCATCCTCATAAGTCTTACCTTGTTAGTTATTGTACATATCTACATAGTTTTGTATATTTCTTTTCTTTTATAAGTCATCGTTGTAAGTCAATACTTACCTGTATATAGTAAATGCGTGTACTATATTTGTATATATTCTTCACATCTTTTTTTTATAAGAACTTTTTAACATAGATGTTTCAATGAATTTTTATGTATAACAAACAAATTTTTATATATTTTCTTTCACGACTTTTATGTGAAATCTTGATATAAAAAATGATTGTATATATATTTGTATATATTTTTCTCACATGCTTTATGTGAAAATAAAATTCGATAAAATAATTTTGTTGTTTTTTTTCATTTATAAACTATTATACTGTGATTATGTGACAAGTTTATGATGTGTGAAGAAAAGCAAGCAATTAACATTCATAGGGGTAGAAAAACCTCGATTACATATCAACAACAATAGCAATACCAAATAGACGAGTAAGAAAAATTATTACATCTCTTATTTAGCGTGTATGAATTTCCCCTATGAATAATAATTGCTTGCTTTTCATCACACATCATAAACTTGTTACGTTATAACACGATTCGTTTTATACGTTCATGCATACATTTATTGATTTTCGCTTGGTAGGAGGGCCCTCTTTAGTACATTAACAAAATTAGATGAAGAGGTAAACTATTTACTACTCACCCTAATTTATCTACTAACCTGATTGCTGCACTTTGTACATTTAGAATATATCTCGTTTATAGTTAGTACTAATGAGCTTTCAATAAATTAACCGTTCAGCTGGTATTTCAGTCATTTACCCCTTTTAACATATGTTGGTTAACCCTTACAATTCTCCTTTCGACAATTTAACCCTGTGTATTTAACATGTTATTCAGGTCACCCGTAATTAACCCTGCTACCACGTTTGTCACCCTTATTTCATTATATCACGACGCCTATCACCCTATCGGCAACACACATCACGTACTCATCGACGTTCCTGGTACTACGTCTATCATCACCTTGTCGATCATACTTCATCCTTAATTAATTCTAGCTAAACGTCCTTTAGACCTTAATTCAACATTTTACAATTCACACACATTTTTCAAATCACGCACCTTTTACAATTATTCTCATACACATTTTACAAGCATTCTCACTGTACAATATGTCAGACCGTTGATGTACCAATAAGTTTGTTAGTAATGTTTTAAGGGATTTAGATGGAATAACAGGGTTCTTGCGTAAACGATTGTCTAAGTTCCTGCTTATAGAGCTCGACCATCACAATAGTCGTCGTCGAGTTTGTATATAACCTCATTGTATATAATTCCACACACCCTAGGTTATACGTTGTTCAAATTATGGGGTGAATAGTTAATTGAATTGTATTGTAATAAGTATTATTGCTTAGTAGGGACATGTATTGATTATACGTTTAATGAGAAAGTAGTATATCTATGTATTGATTCTTACGTCAGAGCGACAGAGTGGAAATGATTTCCTATATAAACGTTTATAGTTTAATTCATACACCCTTAAATGAAACAACATCAAGTGATATACATGGTTTTATTTAGCTTTAATTTATTTCACATTATCACAGTATAATAGTTTATAAATGAAAAAAACAACAAAATCATTTTATCGAATTTTATTTTCACATAAAGCATGTGAGAAAAATATATACAAATATATATACAATCATTTTTTATATCAAGATTTCACATAAAAGTCGTGAAAGAAAATATATAAAAATTTGTTTGTTATACATAAAAATTCATTGAAACATCTATGTTAAAAAGTTCTTATAAAAAAAAAGATGTGAAGAATATATACAAATATAGTACACGCATTTACTATATACAGGTAAGTATTGACTTACAACGATGACTTATAAAAGAAAAGAAATATACAAAACTATGTAGATATGTACAATAACTAACAAGGTAAGACTTATGAGGATGACTTATTAAAGAAAAAATATGATAACACTCTAGCATTTACATTATTTGCTGCCGGAAGAATAAAAAACTTATCTTTAACTTATATATTAACTCTATACAGTTATGTTAAGCAGATATGCGATAGTGTCCCCATGGTAGAGTGTCATGCGTGCCGGGGATGATATAGCGCTTATCGTCGTGAGGGCTGAGCGCGATTTTAGTCTGAGAGATGGTTGAAACTCGATGTTTATCGGATCTGAATAGTTTTTGTTGCACAGATGTTTCCTTGCCTTCGTTTAAACAGTTAACATAGTCATCGAAAGTGATATGATTTTTAACTATATGTTTCTTGACACCCTTCGCTTTCTTAACAGTTCTTCGGTTTTCAAGAGCCTGTCGAATCTCAGTATCACTTTTGCCTGTCCGCTCCATTTTCTGTAGATCTAACATGTCCTCATCTTCATCTCTAAAAACCTTCGTCGAGTACATTTTTGATCGAAGGCCGACAAAATGCGTCATCACCTTACCGGCGTTCTCGTCCTTCATCATACCCAATACTTTTTTATTAACGCGCGGGATGTCATATATATTATTCTCGGGGTAGTCACTGGTGTCGAAATGTTCATGAGCGTCACGTCTAATGTCCTCATACAGATTAGACGTTTCGACGACATATACAAGAGAATCTGTGTCACTATAGCAAATTCGCGCCTTGTCGCCGTAACGCTTCCTCATGTATGAGTAATGGAAGTCATACAGTTTTAATTTTGATATATCCAATATACACATGCCTACATATATGGGTTTGTTGAAATAAACTTCGGTTTTATTCAACTCAATAGCTACTAAATCTTCGGTAAAAATTGTGCTGGATTTAAAATTTGGCTTTGAGATGAGCGCTTCAGCACCGTAACGTCCTTCCCATTTGTTTACTAATTTGACTATCGAGTGTTTTCTAATGTCTTCCATCGTCTTGCCGAAAACCGCGTTATTCATAAGTTTAAACAGGTTTTTCTCGAACTCGTTTTTAGCCTGCTTACGAAGTTCAGTGTTTAAGTCGATATATGACTTTAGCCAGTTGTTCTGCTTAAATTTCAAAACGCGGTGAATTTTGGTTAACTTCAACCCATTTTCCAAACATTGCTGTAAATTCCGGTAATGTATGATGTATTGCTTCTTATCAGTAAGTGTTGCCATTAATTTTGTCTCTTTTGAATTTGGCGGCGTGCGATGCTCAGGACAAAATGGAAGATCTGCTTGGGCGTCGTGAATGGCTTGAGGGTATTCTAGATCAACCTCGAGAATGTATCCTTCAGGATTGTCTGCCGGTACATTGAAATTAAAGTTGTCTAAATCAAAATCATCTTCTACCCATTCAAATCCTCCATATGGTAGGTACTGAGACATCGCCCAACCGTATTGATTATTAATATCATCATAAATTAAAAACGTTGTTGGTTTTTGAGGATTATAATTAGGTAGAAATTTGTTGTTGGCTTCAGCATACCGTTTTGAGCATTGGCTTAGACCTCCACGAATACCGCGCTCGATAAATAAAACTTTATCGATATCCGTAAGTAGTTCGAGATTAATTTTGGTTGACTTAAGCATACAATCCCAGGTGTATCCGGGTAGAGTATAGTAATGCGCCGGGTCTAAGCCGTAGGTTTTCAAACTGCTTGACCTAAACTGCTCAAACACATCGGCTAGAAGCAATACGTCTGTTTTCAGGTATAAATCACTGTACTCGCCTAAATTTTGACAACCGAAAGAGTCCCATACATTCTCGGCATGTGTATAGCATTCATCCGTTATAGCTGTATCTGTTAAACTATTGTAGAATTTGGATTTGTCCGGTAATTGTGTCTCATCAAGTTTCGTCCAGTTATTAATGTAATCATAAGGGAAGACCCCCTTCTTAGTCAGAATTTTGAATTTTGATTCGTCTAAGTCTAGGAATTGTGATTTTAAATTTGGGTATACATCTAAATAGGATGCCAAAGTTTCTAGACCGCTAGCCAAAAATCTAAAAGAGTCTATAAATCTGAATTTTACTAAGTTGTGCTCTACATTCTTAGTAAAAGATATATAGCGCTCTTTATTGATTGGTAGGAGATCTACTCGTCCATCAAAGTCTGAAGCTAGGTTCTTAATAATGAAATGACTGTCATACCCGCTTAAGTTATGGAAAACTACGGGTATGGTATGGCTGTCCTTGTAATTGATGTTACATTTTGTATGGGCAGGAGCTCGGTACTTACCGGTAAGGTGACAATGATCCCTCACTTTGTTGTTATCTACAGAAAATGGCTCCAGACATATGTGACAATGTGTAGCAGTACGGAATTCAGCGTCTTGCTCAGGTGATAGGGTGTCCATAGGTAGAGGGCAAAGAAACACCGTCTCAACGTTCTCAGCAAACTGCTTCATCTCTCGAGCAAACCATCCTTGACAGTCCTCACCACGATAAGCCCGGTAAAAGGACAAGGTATCATCATAGGAGCATTTAACGTAGTATGCTATACTATGGGGGATATGGTCTTGTACCTTGTCCTTTTCACTAGTCGGTATCAGCAGACACTCTAAATCGGCATATATGATGAATGGCGTTGATTCTTTATGCTTATGATTTTTAAATAGTACTTTTGCCTGCTCAGCTGTTGGTAGCCTTACTCGACAATCGTTCATTTTAACACAGTCTTCAGTATGAAGTTGTAATTGTTTTTGTGAACGGAAGTAGTGGAGACATCTATCACATACATATTTTCGACCATTTTCATTGCTGAGCTGTGATGATAGCAGCCGGCTTAGATTTTTGATATAAACATAGTGATAGCGCGGTTTTGGAATATCAGTCACAACATCTTCGTCATCATCATCGTCAAAATATTCATCTTGGAGAAGCAAGAGGTTGATATGTTTGTCCTGCTTATCTTTTGTTAGATATGTAGGGAGTACGCTGAACTTGTTCTTGCTATGCTTCTCCAAGATGTATACATTAACGGAAATGTTATTTTGGTATTCGAATCTGGGTATTTGTTTAATCGTCATCGGCATTGTAATGTTTTTAAGATTCAGCACTGTAGAGAAGTGGGGGTATTTTGACATGCGTTGTGGATCTTTTTTAACTGGATAAAGAGCGCTAACAACAGCCCATGCGAAGCAGGCTTCATCATTATTATGCACGTTGATACAAGCTTCCTTCCTTTTAATCTGCTTGGGTAGATCGATATATGAAGAGCCTAGCTGCTGGGTAAACTTGTTGATGTTTACTTGGAGGTTGATGATTGATTTGAGACTCCATCCGCTCTCCTTTTGCTAGATAAAGAAATATGCATTAGTTTATTTCTAACTTATGAGATTTTTTAAACTTACTTGAAATTCCTCGAGATCTTTCAGTATAGAGTTTTGAATATTGTCTACGAACCACTGGGATATATCACTATCCTGATAAATGGCTGCATTTCTTGTATTCAAGTACTTTATTTCCTCTATGATCTCATCTCTCTTCTTGATCTCGAATAATCCAGTTAAAATTGCGTTTACTTTTAACGCCTCATCTTTCTTCAACGAATTCAGAATACGCCTCTGAAAGATAACTGAACAGTCTTCCATGAATGCCTTCGGATCAATATGCTTGATGTTAGTGATTACAGCAGTTCTGATACGTGACTTAAAAGCTGATTTCATATCAGTCCACTTCACGCGATCGCGAGCTGTCTCTTTTCGCTGACTATTGCTTCCACCTATAGTTTTTAAGGCTTTAATAATCTCCCTATATGATCTCGCTTGGGCCAGGCAGGTTGATAGATGATTCTTAACCCCTATAGATGTTTCTTTTTCCAGTGCTCTATTGATTCTCCATACTGCTGTGCTACAGTGCTTTAAAGCACTCGAGATGGCCCGAGCATTACCTTGTAGCTGCGGGTTGTATGTAAGATCCCTTAGGTTATCAAGAAGCTGAATTGCGAATGACATCTTTTTTTTTCTTGTAGACGTTTAAGTATGGATGCGAAGAGAGGTAAGTGTTACGCGTTCAGTTGCTGCACTGAAACTGAAATCTAGAGTTAGAATTTCGTTCTATGTTTCGTTTACACGTACCGCTGAGAAAACAGCTAAAAGCCGAAAAAAATTACCTAGTTACTAGGTGTCTTGAAGCGGAATTTAAATAATATGATTTATAAATCAGTTCAGTTCATATATTAAAATGCTATGCTAGTTGTAATTTAAAATTGTTAAAATGCAAAAAGCAAAAAAACTTGAAAAAATCTTGGGGGGAAAAAATTTTAGGAAAAAGATTTTGAGAAAAGTAATAAAAGCACTGGTCGTTTGGTTAATAGAGTTATTAAATATTAATAATAATAAAAACTCAATGGATAATTAGTGTTAAAATTTCTTATATCAAATAATTATTTTTTATATTATTACGTAGATAGGATATGCTAAGTAATTAATACTTTAATAAGAGTTGAAGATTTTTTACGGTAACACTGTAGTTATATCATATAAGTCAAAAATTCCTGATTGTTTAAATAATGTATTTTTAGAAACAAAACATAATGTACCCTTTTTTAAAATTTGATTACCACGTTTTATTGTATAACACTTAAAGAGTTTTAAATAAATAAAAATAGTAACTCACCTGGACACTTATTCTTCACTGTTGTAAATAATATACTTTAGCACATACAATTTAATGATAATTTAGGAACAATTGTTTTAAGCACTTTCACTACACAATTATTAATAAACAATTGAAACGCTTTCACAGTATAATAATGAAGTCACTACTCTACAAAGACCAATTTAATAATGGTTAAAAAAACATGGGAGACCGCTCCTTATACCACACACACACCGGTTATGATATTACGTCAAAGGACCGAGGGTGGTCGACTCGATCATGAAGGGCTGTTAATTAAATTCTTTTGTTAGAAATGATAATTATTTTCTGGAATATGCTTTTCAAAACGATGCAACTATTGTATATATTACATACAGACCCCCTTTTATACATATATCTTAATTACCTATTGAGCTGGGGTGAAAAAAGAAGGGTCCCCTACAAAATCAATACTCTTAACAAAGGAGGGTTGATTGAATACTAATGCTTTCACAATGGGGTCGATTTAATTATTACATTACTTCTAAAGAAGGAAAAAATTATTAGTTGATAAAACTTGTATGCTAGAATTTATATTTCAGCCTGGAAGCAAAATTTTTGAAAAAGGTCTTAATAAAAAGTGTTATTTTACTTTTAAAAGCGTTCATTCATCTGGAATATACGGGATTTAACACTCTGTCGCGTGAATAAACTCCCTTTTTTACGAGCGGGTCTCCGATAATATATAAATTTAAACGTAAAAAGGGAAATACTAGTTGTTCTGATATCGATTCCTGTCGACCGTAATTTAAAGTTGACATGTGTACGTGAATTTTTTCTTAATTTGTTGTTAATTAGTAAATATACATAGCAAAATCCCATGTTATTTTAAAGGGGCCTCAAAGTTAGCGATGATATATGCTTGCACGATATACGGTGTCGCGAGCCGCCGCCATCTTGGATTTGTGGTATTTTCGCTAACTTTGAGGCCCCTTTAAAATAACATGGGATTTTGCGCTCGAACTCTTGTTGCCTAACTACTAACGGATAATACGTATCATTTCATAGAACCATTATAGTTTATCTGTTAGCGTGTCTTAATGGCATTATGAACGTCAATTTAAACATCAAAATGATATACTTTTTCGAACTGAGTATAGTAAAAACCAAATAAGAATAAAGTAGATGGCGCTTCGATCCAAGTTACATTTACACACCTAAAATTAAAACGGCGGGAGATTTGAAATATAATATTGTTTAGTTTTCAAAATATTTACTGAAAAGTATATAAAATTTATTTCTGTGATTTTGTACAAGATGCCAGTGTATCTTATGGACAATTTATAAATAGAATTAATAAATAATTTACACTATTATGACACTATAATGTCACTATGATTCGAAAAACATTAAAAATTATTTTATATTGGCCGAATATCAAATCTTCCTCTGATTCGTTGGGTTAGAACTTTCCTTCTGATTCTAAATTTAGAATATATTTTCCACAATATCCTCTACTACTTTGTCTAAATCCCACCTTCGTTTTTCATCATTAATTATGTGGTATACCTATGCAATCTTTCCATCGTTCTGCAGTAACAGTAGAAATTCCTTGATTAGGAGGATTTGTTCACGCCAGTAAGTGAATATATTGTATGTATTATTAGTTGCCATGTAATACTACATGATGTTTCACTTGTGCCCATATCAACTCGATTGGATTTAAATTACAAACATAAGAGGGGAATCCTAATATGGTTCTTCCGCCACTTTTCACCATTTCATCAATTTTGACCATTAGGAATTACTTTTCCTCTTAGATTTTTGAAGGATTGTCGTTCAGCCATAATTAAAATTGGGTACATACTAAAATATTACGTTTATTTAAACTGCAATTAAGATTGTTACATAAATCATCATACCTGCACACAGTGCACAGTAATAAGAATAGCACCGGTAAATTCTAAAAGCACTATTGTTTTAAAAGGACTAAAAATTATAAAGAACTTGAGAAAAACTCGAAATAAACCATAACCTAGAAAATTGTCAGTATTAATATCTTAGACATAGATGCAGCGTTGCCAGATTTTAGGTATGAATTTCCGATTTCCCCTTTCATTTAAAACTTTCTACATTAATTAATGACCATTTTGTCACGTTAATTATGAATGTACATTAATTATAGTTTCTTTTTACACACACAATAAGTTGTATTTTCGTAATCGAGCGAACATAAGCCGTAACGTTTATTGTAGAACTGAAACGGCGCTTTACACATAATTTATGCACAAATTTACTTTTTTAAGTTGTGTGAACGTGCCTCGTATTTTAGCTAATCAACGCGAAGGCCAAGCTTGTCCCTATACCTTCCTTCGCTTTATTCTTAGCTGAATTCTACTATAGGTACCATAATCGATAATTCGTTACTAAGCAAACGGCTAAAAGAACATACTGTTTTAGCTTTAAAAGTTTTTATACCTAAACCATAAATACAAGGAATGAGTCATCAGAAATCACCAGGGGACAGCGGGGGATTTCCAACACTAAGAAGAATGCACTAATTCTATCTCTCTGGTTTACTTTTTTCTTTTCATGTATTCGTTATACAATAGAGAGAGATGGAATACAATAATGCGTTGAAAGCAATAGTGGATTCTGTAAGTCGGACGAACACATAGCAATTTTCTGCAGCAACCAGACTACTTCCCCCCCCCCGTTTTCGAGGATGCTGAGCACGATGGTGGGGTCCGAAATTCTTTTTGGGGTGGCCCACCCCCTCAAATGGGCCAAAAACCACCCCCAAGCGGGAAAATTTAAAATATCTTGAATTCCTCCCGTTTTCGGGGTAGGCCAGTACTCTCGCACCCTTCAATATTGCCGCCGATGCAAAACCACCCCCCCAGAGCCATGAAACTACCCTCCAAGGGGGTGAATCGAGTGCGGGCGGCTTTAAAACGCAAAAACATTCTGGCCGCCCGTTTTCGAGGGCGCTAAAGAACATCCTGGCCTCCAAAATGGTCTCTGGCGTCAAACCACCCCCCCAGTCATAGATAACTACCCTCCAAAGGGGTGAATCGAGGAGATTTTTTCGTCTTAAAGCCGCCCGCACTCGATTCACCCCTTTGGAGGGTAGTTTCATGGCTCTGGGGGGGTGGTTTTGCATCGGCGGCAATATTGAAGGGTGCGAGAGTACTGGCCTACCCCGAAAACGGGAGGAATTCAAGATATTTTAAATTTTCCCGCTTGGGGGTGGTTTTTGGGCCATTTGAGGGGGTGGGCCACCCCAAAAAGAATCTTGGACCGCACCATCGTGCTCAGTATCCTCGAAAACGGGGGGGGGGGAAGTAGTCTGGTTGCTGCAGAAAATTGGTATGTTTTTCGGCCTTTTTTCCGACTCACAGAATCCACTACAACCCGCTGTCGCCAAGGTGATTTGTGATGACTCAAAATTAAACAATCTAATTTTAATTCCTTTATTAATATGTGTTAACAAATAACATTACAAGTGATACGGATCGTAACCAGTCATAATAATATGTTCTGTTATGAAACTACCTACAATGTCTACTATAATGATTGGCTTTACGATTCTTATAACATAAATGTGGGATGCGAAGTAATCAGTGCGCCGCGCCCGTGAAAAGTTAAAAGTTAGTGGAGCGGTAGGCTAAAAGCGGTGGTATGTCGTGTTCACGGGTGGAAGTCATCTTAGGACGATTAAAAACGAAAGGCGCTTACCTACTGTTATTTTATATTTTCATCATTCATTTTTTTTCATTCTTATCTTGTATCAATATACCAATCACACCTAATTTAATTACACGATACCACATTTTTAGGGGCTCGTCCGGGATTATCAATAAATTGATAGACAAATACGAGGTAAATATTAAAACACATATATTAATGTGTGTGACGATGAGAATAATAAAATAATTGCGTTTAAAGAGTTCTCTTTAAAACGTTATTATTTTATTATTCTCGTCGATTTTTCAGTAAAAGTTAATTTTTTATAAGCAGAGTTGTGTTTATAATAATGACAATAATTAAAACGTGAAAAGTAAATTCATTACAAGATGGTATTGAAAAATAGTTAAAGTTACATTTTAAACATTTTTGAAAGTCGGGAATTCTTTTAAGAATTAATAAGTGGCAAGTGATACCAAGGGTTGTAAGAGAAAAAAAGCGACCACATTTCAAATTATTTGATCTAACGTAATCTCTTATTCTACTTATTTCCCAAAAAACATTTGCAGTAAAGACTAAATGTCTCTTTGTTTATCCTATACTCGAGTGTACCCGGCGGCAGCCGAGAATAGGAGGAATTAATGAAAAAACATAATGAGCAATCCAAGTGTGGCACTATAAAATATAAGCGACGTTATTGTTTTGGTGTTACATTTCTAGGCAATTGTAATACGTTCTTCTGCAGTTTTCTAATTGAATTGTGTTATTATTATGTTATTAGGTAAAGTTGCATACAACTTTGCAGTTAATCAGTTACCTACGAGGGGAACACTGATAATATCTAGAATGCCATGTTTCTAAAAACGAATGAAATTTGTTTTTAGTTGACAGCTACTTTTAAATGTTTTGCGAGCTGATTGCCGTTTAGTTTGTTCGATTTGCTCCAATAGTTTTTTAATTATCATTAGGTATAGGATTTCTAAGCATTTGCATGTTTCTCCTGCTTATAGCAAACATATGCTGAGTTATATTTCTACATGTTTAAGTCACATATGAATCACATATGTCAATTTGAAAGTGCATATAAATAAATATTTAGGTGTTTTTTATAAATGCATGCATATTTTAGCATTTTTGAACGAGTGTGCATATTTTACAACTTTTTGAGCGTTTTACATGAATTATGAAATTTCTAATATTTTTTAAATAATTTTAGCATTTTAGACAACCAACCAATGGCGGCTTAGTTGAGTTTAGGGGAAACTCATAATTTAAGCTTATTGTTAAATACTAGGCTTTAAAATATTTTACTGCCTTAACCATCTGTGTACTTGTTAATATTTTCTAAGAAAGAAAAAGTTTCAACTAAAATTTAAATACTTACATCCTGCGGTATTGTGATAAAATTAGGAAATTCCAAAGACTCTTTGACAACTTCCTGTTCATAGAAAAATTCGCCTGTACTTTTGTTTACTAATCTTGTAATCTTTCAATTAAGACAGTTCAGAAATTGCAAACTGTATTTCACTTTGAAATTTTAGAGTGTAAAGATGGGTAAAGAAAAACGGTCTGTGTCTGTTACACTTCGAAGTTATGTTAAGGAATTCAGTGTTCTTACAACTGACGATAAAGTGTTGTATTGTACAGTGTGCAACGACAAAGTGACTGCAACGAAACGCTTTCAAGCTACACAACATCTGAACACGGTTCGACATCAAAAGTGTGTTGCCCTGAAATCAAAAAACAAACATTGTTACCGGGGTACCTTAATAATTCGCGCGGTGAGTCCAGTAAATCGATCGAATTTAATAAAAAACTATGTAATGCATTAGTGGCTGCAGATATCCCGTTAAGTAAAATTAATCACTCAGCATTTCGTAATTTTCTGCAAGAAATTTCAAAAATGCCAATACCCGACGAGTCTACACTCAGGAAAAATTATTTACCTCGATTATACGAAGACACCATAAAATCAATTAGAAAACATGTAGCGAATAACTACATCTGGGTTTCCATTGACGAATCTACTGACACTACTGGAAGTTGCGTAGAAACTTCATTTCTTTCGTTTTGTTAGTAAAATTTAACTGATTAAAGACAGCAGCGCAATTTACGTATGTTTTATTTTCTATTTTGTTAGTTACATATTTAATCACAACAATATTTTTGATTGATTAAAATATAGTTTTTTTTAATAACTGTTTTGCGCTAATTGTTTGTAACCGACTAATGAAGTAGTTCGATAAAATAAAAATCAAATTTTTGTTTTCAGATACGTGGCTAACGTTATAATTGGCGTTTTAAATTCGGAGAACAATCCCAAATTCTATCTATTAGCAATGGACGTTTTCAAGAGCACCAATCATTGTTCTGTGGCAAAATTGTTTAATGATTCGATGGCTATTTTGTGGCCGGACGGCATACAGTACAACAAAGTACTCCTGTTCGTCACCAACGCGGCACCGCACATGATCAAGGCTGGTGCAGGCTTACAAGTTCTGTACGAAAAAATGATCCACTTAACTTGTCTTGCCCATGCAATGCATTGAGTTGCGGAAAAAGTGCGGGAAATATATCCTAACGTAAGCTCTATAATTTCAGATGTAAAAAAAAATGTTTGTAAAGCTCCATATTGCATACAAATATTTAGGGAAACTGCTCAAGAAGTGCCTCTCCTACCTGAGCCTGTAATAACAAGGTGGGGTACTTGGCTTTCTGCAGCAGAATATTATGCAACTTATTTTGATATTATTAAAGCATTTGTAAATAAACGTAATAAACACGATGCACTATGCATACAAAGCGCACAGGATGCTTTTAATACTAAGGAGGTGAGGGCAGAATTATTGTTTGTTTTGACAAATTTTGTGCGTTTAGCTAAAGTAATTCAGAGATTAGAAAGTTAGGGAAATTCATTAGATGAATCTCTTGAGCATGTAAAATTGTTAGGTGTTTCTTTGAATAAAGTAAAAGGGCCAAAGGGTTTTACTATAAAACAAAAATTTAAATCCGTTATAGACAAAAATCCTGGTTTTCACTTAATTAAAAGCATAAACGATGCATTATCTGGCCAAGACATTTTAGACGAGCTATAACATTATTCGCTTGTAGAATTAAACAATTTTAAGTATGCCCCAATTACGTCCTGCGATGTGGAAGGGAGTTCTCGAAATATAAAACAATATTTAGGGATAATAGGCATATGTTTACTTTTGAAAATTTAAAAATGTACGTCATTGTGAACTGTAACGCTCTATGTTTAGAAAATATAATTAATTAAATTATTGCATAGGATGTCTAATTAAAATAATTTCTGTAAATAAAATGTAAATAATGCTAAACAGGTGTTTTTTTAATAATGAAAGTGCATATATTTATTAAAAATTTCTAATAAACGCATATTTCATGATTTTTAAGTGCATATTTCACGTTTTTATAGTGCATAAGTGCATGCATATTTCAGCATTTTTAAGTGCATACAAATCCTATACCTACATATGTATGTTCAATCTGAAAATAAGCCTAATCTTAATGTAGCTAATTCACTCCTAAGAGTATAATTGAACATACTGTATTGGTAATATTATATCTGTATATACTTGGATAAATTGTACTGTATCTTTGAAATAAGCTCAGTACTATGTCCATTTTATTTCAGTGCTAAGTTACTTTTGAATATAATAATAGCATCAACGGAAGGTTACTGTTTACTCATATGGAAATTTAATAATGAAAATAAAGTATTCTTCGTGTAAACATATTTTAGTCTTGCTAATAGTTAAAGCTATTGTATGGTTAGTTTAATTATTATAGAATCAACTGGATACTAGAATTCTTTGTGTGTACAGTGAATTCAAAAGAGACCGGTTTTTTCTTAGTGATGAATTTCGTGAAGGACGCCCAAGAACTGCTGTTACTGATGAAAATATTGCCGCTGTTCGAGCAATGGTTGAGGAAGATCGATGGACATCTTATAAATTTATTCGGGCGGCATTGGGCATTGGGCATTGCTATGAGTCAAATACAAAACGTTTTATATCAACAGTTAGAAGTGAGAACAACGCATTGAATGGTGCAGAAAAACTCTGGAAAAATTCCAAGGCGGCACTTCAAATTCGGTTTGGAATATCGTCACTGGTGACGAATCTTGGATTTATTGTTATGATCCTCAAAAGAAAAGTCAATCGGTTCAATGGGTCTTTCGAACCGAACCTAAGCCTACAAAAGTTCGAAGAATTCGCAGTGCAGGTAAGAAGATGATTGCTAGTTTTTTTTCTAAAACGGGTCATATTGCTACTATAGCATTAGAAGATAGACGTACCGTTACTGCCGATTGGTACACAAATGTCTGTTTACCACAAATCTTTGAAAAAGTCCGTAAAAAACGCCTCAAAGAAAAAATAATCTTACATGCCCTAAAAGTCAGCACCATGTACCCTCCACGGTACAGCCCTGACCTAGCACCTTGCAATTTCTTTTTGTTTCCTAAAATTAAAGATAAAATGCGTGGAATCACTTTTTCGTCATCAGATGAAGCAGTGGAACATTACAAAACCTGGTTTCTTAAGTGTCTCAGGAAGAGTGGCATCATTGCTTTAAGGACTGGTTTCATCGAATGCAAAAATGTATTGATGTTAAAGGGGAATATTTTGAAAAACAATAAAATCATTTAAATTTTTTAAAACTAATCCTTGTTTAATTTCCTAAGAATTTTCAGTGTCGCCCTCGTATATGTTTACAGATTAGGTGTAAGTACTTGATGCGGTTCAATTAAATGTAGTTTGTCTGTGTTTTCTTCAACTGCCTAACTTTAAATTTATAATATGTACAAAAAGGAGTTATGTGTGTGTTCTCCAAAAACACGTTGGTACAAATGTTATCCACCGCCGTTATTTCGCCGACACAAAAGTTCTGAAAGGCCCATAAGGTAATAAATTTATTTTTTAAATATCTGATATGACCAAAAGGCGAAAGTGATATAGAAATAGTACATTGAAATAGACTATTAGGTCTGTATTTAGTTACCAATAAAGGACAATTTATTATTAATTTCTACGGCCAGGGCCGTACTAAAGTAGAATCTGATTATTTTACTATTTCGATACACTGTAAAAACAATGATAAAGACTCGTTACTGTTAAACTTTTATTGTGAATTTGAATTAAAAAAAAATAGATTAATAAAGAACTCAATTCTTAAAAGGACTAAAAACTAAATGAACTGTAAAATGTTAGCGCTAAAAAACATTGATCATATTTGTTCTGCGGAAATCGAAAGCGACTTAGAAAAAGTGACTCTGATGAACATAAAAATAAATTGATTGTTATTAATGATAACTTTACTGACAGTGATTTGATCTTGGTGTGTAAAATTGTAAAAATGCGTATTGATTATAACGGCGATAAAAACAATTACTGATTGATCAATCTGCATTTATTAGAAGGCAATGCAAGCCAAACGGAAGATGCTGATAATAACATAGCCTCTTTCTCATATAGTAATGTGAATAAAGACGACAACGTACAACAACGGACCAAGAGACGCAGCATTGAATGGGAAGACGAAAGATATGTAAATAGAGTTGATTTACGAAGACCTGAAAACGCTAAAGGTAGAAGATCAGAAACAGATATAAAGGAGTAAAGAGAGAAAACCGAGATGGACGACTCAAAACGAAATGAGAGGTAGATAATATCAGTATTAATTCACGAAGACGCGAAAACTAGGTTTATGTTTTTCAACCTGCACTACCGGCAATTACTATGAGTTTTCGAGACGTTGGAATAAACCAAAACAAAAATTAAGTAGAAGATTTGTGAAAGTATGAGATGACGCTAAGTCAACATAACTGACAGCAAATCAACGATGTTATAATTGTGGTACGACGGGACATTTATCTTCAAACTGTTCAAAGGGTGTAAGTGTTTTAAATGTAATCAGTTTAGTCATTGTTCGTTCGAGCGTCACGCAAGTGCAAAAAACAGAGAACGAAATATGAACGATAATTTAGGAGGCGGCAAGGTAATGCAAGCGGTAAATGTCATCAATGAAATATCCTATGGTAAAATAGTTAGTATACAAGATTACAACTTCGAAGCTTTAATCGACACAGGAATCTATGTGAACTTCATCAAAGAAAGAAATAAGAAGCTCAACCTGTTCGAGCTGCTAGGTTTCGAGATTATGCTGAGTAGTTTCGGAAAAGGTGTCGTAGAAATCTTAGGCTATTCTGAGGCTAATATTGAACTAGATGAGCAAGAATTTATTTCAAAGGTTAATGTAGTGCTTAATAGATCTATGAAAATAAACTGTATCATAGGAAAGGATTTGCTGCAACATGCTCAGGTCCAAATAGATGGAAACAATATCAATTAAAAAAAGGATCTGGTTCTGACATGATGGAACTAAAGAATGTAAATATAGACGGTGTTGGATTAGATATTGGCAACAACGACACATAACAGCAAAAATAAGAAGAAAAGATAGATTTGGTCGAGAAAAGATGATGAGTTCGAGAGGAAACACAAAAAAGGCAGAATTAGAAAGACTTAGAATTGAAGGAGATTGAAGATTAGAACTAGAATCTCAACGAAGAGAAGAACAGCAAAAATAGTTTATAGAAATATAGCATACGTCAAAGAGAAGTCATTAGAAAGGCGTTTGAAAGACGTTTTTGAAAAACGAGAAGAAGAAAAATCGAGAACACCGATTGAAGCTATTACAAGAAGATGCAGAAAAACTAGAGACAAAAATTGAAAGACAGAGGACCTAACTTTGAAAAATTAAGAAAAACGTAGAAGCTAAGCGTAAACGTGTTAAAGAAAATATACTTTGTACAACAAAGAAAATGCTAACACTACACCACGTAGTACCACATACTGAAGAAAAGAATGTCGAAAATGAATTGGTTAGTGTAAAGGCAAAAATATACAAAATTCAAGAAGATGATGAAGATAACCACACAATTAAAAGTTTACGAGGGAAAAGGAAAAGGAGAAGTGTTATCGAGAATTATGCAGTTGCAGAATATAAAAGCAGTTTACGAAAAGAGTTACTTTGGGTGTAACTAAAACAGAAGCCCTAAAGCAAGAGTACTTTGCACCAAAGTCTGACTTACTTGAGTTCGACTTAAGAGAAACTTGAGATTGTTTTAATTAATGTGGGCATTAAGCAAGCATTAATTTTAACAAGCTTTTAAAATTTCTGTAGTATTACACTCTCTAATGGAAAACGTTCATAATCAACGTTTACAATCCGATTACAACTCACGGAGGCGCATTTATTCCAAATAATCTCGGCTGTATATCTCCCTTAACAACTTCATATATGCAACTTCTACACAAAACGAATGGACTTTGCAGCCCTGATTTCTGCAAGGTTATTATTTACTTAAAATTGTATGAAACATATGCACAACAGACTAGTTTCACCTCTGACGTGGTTCACATGTTGAGTTACCATGCGCTTTAGTTTTATTTCTCTTACAATTCACAAACCTCTTACAACTGCGGGAAGATGAATTATTCATGTAGGCTCAATGTTGTACACGGTGCAATTCCAGACTCAGGGTTTATTCAAATATGTGCATTATTGCATATGTGGATTATTTCGTCAAAACAATTTCTTTTAGGAAGACTACGGCTGGTGTGTATAGGTTATTATAAAAGCAATATAGCTGTGCATTACAAAAAAGTGTGTACTAGTAAAATAACATTTTAACTTAATTTTATCTTGTAATAACTTTTATGATTAAGCGCAGCTCATGATGTCACTAGACTCACTAGAAGCATTACCTTCCACAAATAGAATAAAATATGAGTAAGGATACTCATGTATTATAAAATTACAGTTACTTTGCGGTTTATACGTAGGAGAAACATACTTATTACTATGTTAAAAAAGGGTTGCCAAGTTGAAATCAAAACTGATGGCACGTAGGTGACCCATAAACGCCCAGACGAATGAATCTACAAGTAAGTGCTCTTGGTTTTATATTCACTGAAGCTACTGAAAACAAGCAGCCTCGTATTTTAAAGAGAAAAAAAAAATGAAAAACTTAATTTTGCCCGTATTTATTTTGTGTACTTCAGTCTAATAAATCGCTAGGGCATTATATATTAGACGATTACCACTTGAATAGACACAATTAACCACATGTAGTATGTTAAGGAAAAGCTTAGTTTGTAAAAATGCATCGTGATAGTCTCCTGCATGTAGGAACTCCTTTTTAAGAATTTTCCATAAATTCTATATAAGAATACATTTTCAAATTGGCCGACCTCGTTTTCTGCTATAAATCTTGATATAAAAGCGTAGTCGTTAAAAATTGAAGAAGCCTTTTGATTCTGAGAAACTCCCTAATAACATTTTAAAATATTACTGATGCGTCTGAACTACATTGTGAATCTTGTTAACTTTCATACTACCTGAAAAAATTTTAAGAAGTACTATTTTGTAGCCTTGAACTGATTTTGTATTTGTTAGGTATATGCAAGAAAAAAAATCAATATTTAGTTATGTTAGCTATACATGAATGTTTCCTTCATAAACAACAACTGGAATGCATAGCAGGTTTTCCATTTAGCGTTCCTATTATCCGGAATAAAGCAGTGAGTATAACCCGATAACTCTCAAGTGTACTATAATAATGAATTTATGATACATTAAGTATAGGTTTAAAACTTCAATAATCCTAGTACTTACTGTAACAAGAGGGAGTATACTTGATTAAGATTGAGAATTAAATTCGAATATTATGACAAAATGTAGAATTAGAAGGTTCCCAGCAGTTGCTCGTTGTGTTTTTGTTAAAAAGTAAACAGGGCCAACAAGAATATGTGTGATGGTATCTATTGTTTATAATACGGGTATGATGTTCCGCGTGCTTTCAAAAGTGGATATTAGATGTTAGGTATGGATCGTGAAAGTAGATAGTTTCGCATTCTCCATTATGTAACGCGAACCTCTGTAATTTTCATACAGTAAAAGCTCGTTTGTAGTGAAATAGTTGAAAACCACACTCGTAAAACATTACTCTTTTCATTAAGACTTTTAGATTAAGTATTTACTTGCAAATGGGGATGTAAATAAATCTACATAGTACATGCATGCATAAAATCTTCAAGGCTATTTTAGGTATAAAATGTTCGCAATGGTTTTTGATAAAATTCAAACCTGAGCTTTACATTTCTTTCGAGACCTTCAACTTGCGCAAAAGGATTTGCATGAACTCACCATTGTGCAATAAATTGCGGTCCTATGGAGAAGACAGGAGTGGTGCGATTTGAAGTTTCAGAGGCGTTGAGGCCGGAGGGCTCCGTAGAGTTCTCCATGTTGGCCCTCACCTCTTTGTCGATTCTATTCGCATCTCTAAGTAAGTACGTTTCCTGGTGATGCAACCCCTAAAAATAAAATGGAAAGGCGTGAATTACAATAAGTAAATTATTTATTAAGTTGCATTTCGTTCAAGGGATATTTGTAAGAAAAGACACGTCTATGAAAGGAAAGGTCTGTTAGATCTCAAGGGAACAATTTCTTTTCTTGTACCCTAACGTAACAATCAGGAATTCAATTGCAACGTCTTCGCATGGACAATGGAAATGTTCTTTTGTTTGTTTCCGAACTTATTTTCTCTTTTACTTGTAACTCTTTTTTCATTTTTAATTTTCTGCTGTGATGTTCAACTTTATTTCGTTTTTTGTATGCAAATTGCTAAAGAAAGGTTCCTGTACGCTATCGATTATTTACATTAAACTTGATGTCTATAAGCTTACTCTTGTAGAAAGAGTGGAATAAAGCAGCAAAATTGCTGCAAGAATTCATTCTTCTTTTTCTTAAAGGCTTGGTGTGGCTTGTGAATGTATTAAGCGATTAAACCTAGTCCCCCACACGCATCGATGGTGCCTAGCGGCAAACTTATTATTTTTCTAAATTATGACTCTAATATTCGTCAGCACTGGCGATTAAGCTAACGCTTCGTTACGCCTAGAAAAATAAATTTTCAGGATGCAGGATTTTAGAATATTGTTGAAAGAAATTATGATGTAAGTTTTATAAGTGCTTTGCTTTAAACGTATTAAGTAATAGGCTCTGAAACACTTATCTTAGGAATTCTAAAAATTATACTTATGTTTAAAAAATGCTCAGTATTTCGCTGTTTAATAGTATATTGTGTTGCAAAATCAGAAAAGTGCCAATTTCTCACTAGTGTGTAGAAGTTGCGGCATGAGACGAAGCCGTATGCCGCAATCACACGAGTGTGAAATTGACGTTTTTGTACATGTAACTTAGGGTGGTCCTTATTTGTATGGGTAAGAAAAAAAATTACAATTTCAAAATACGTACCCCCCAATTTTTTTACTTTGCATGAAAGGAAGTTACCCTAAAAATTACAAGTTGATCAGATCATGCTAACCCGGCCCGCATTAAGGTCAAAGTTCAGCTATTTTAGACTGTTTTTCACAAAACGCGTATTTGCAGCAAAACGGTTGCAGCTACGAAAAAAAGATATTCTTCCTTTTTTGTGGAAAATTTAAGTTACTATAAATTTGGTCCTTGCATAATTTTTTGAGTTATAAAAGGAAAATCAGATGCAGTTGCTCATTTGTGATGCTTTTCTTTAATACTTCTGACTACTAGCATACTTCTAATGCCCTTTTAATACTTTTTACTGGAAATTATCCTTAATAATAATAATAATTGCTATTACCTATTACCTGGTGAACCAGGCCCTAGAAGCTGGTGCTGGAAGAAGAGGCGATTATTGCTATTACTCTGGACCAACGTGCTGCTGCAACCGACTTAACAGATTGTATAGCATAAATTCCACATTTGGGTTACAGCTAAGGAAAACTGCAAAAAACCTTAACCAGAACTGCCATTACCGGGAGTCGAACCGGAGTGCTTGGGTGAGAGAAGAACATTCTAGTCCCTACACTATTAATACTACTACATATGGGTCATAAGGTAGTGTCATCAATAATTAATAATTGTAATTCATTTAGAGATATAAAATATTAAGCCAGCCATATTCCTGTGAAAAGGTGCTCTATTGGTTTTAAAGTTGTCTTTAAAATACGCAAAACTCACTTATTGGAATACTCAATTTATCCACAAAGATTATTTCTATATGCGCATCATTCCATTAACCATTATACATTACAACCAGCCGTCAAGTATTTTGTCTGTTTGTTGTGTAATAAAGGCTACACAATGTAAATGGGTTTTCTCGAATTGCTTTTCTTTTTTCTTAACAAAATTATATAAAAAAAAAATCAAACCAGATAATTCCCACTCACGTTTATGAAAACTGGAATAAGACTAGTGTTTTCGTTTTCACGTGGACCAGCAATAACTGACAAGAAATACATTCTAGTTTCTTTTTCAGTAATACTTATTTTGGATCATAAGAATATTTCTGTAACTGCCCCTTTAGTTTGTTTGAATGGAAGTGCTGCGCTTGTGGTAGATCGATCAGTGATTTGAAAAAGGCACGAATTCTTCAACACGATTATTTAAACTTCGACACAAAGCTGAAAAAATTGTTTGCACTCTGGCAGCAATTGGATAAGAACTAGAACAAAAAAAAGTGATTTCTGCAGGCAAAGAGAAAAAAATTTTGAAGAACTAGATGATTTATTTGACATCGCACGTGCCAATGCACTAGAAATGATGAAGATCTTAGAAGACACAGATACGATCCTACTGCGCTTGAAAAGAGGTTAGAATACAGAAAGAAGGAAATAAAATGAAAAAGAATGAAACTAAAAGAGCAGACAGGCAGATGCATTTAGACGTACCAGAACCTTCAAGAAGGGAAGAAACTGAATCCACTGATGTAGGTAAAATTAAAAAGTGAAATTCACGAAATGTTTTCAATAGGCAAGTAAATCTTTTTAGACGAGGTTTTCTATCCTTTAACTTTAGAAGCGTCAGATAATGAAGAGAGTGAAAGAAATGAATCGATTTCAAGCTATACAAATTGGGACTTCAGTTGCTACAATGGACTACTAAGAGCAAAGAAAAGGATCAGGAAACAAATTTTGACTACACAAATTTTATCAGCGCTAGATAGATGTAAAATAAGTGACAAGGCTACCTGTCACATATTGTCAGCAAATGTAGAAGCCGTTTCAATAGACCCAAATGACTATGTGTTAAATAGATCTTCCATCAGGGAATACAGACAATATTTTAGCGTACAGACAGCTATGTGAAAAACAGTTTAAAATAGCTGAACTTTGACCTTAATGTGGGTTAGCATGATCTGATCAACTTGAAATTTTTAGGGTAACTTCCTTTCATGTAATGTAAAAAATTTGGAGGGTACGTATTTTGAAAATTAAAAATCAAAAAATAAGGACCACCCTAAATTGTAACTGTACTGTGTTACTATACTTTATCTACGACCACAAAAAAAAGTAATAAGACACCAAAAGCTAAGAAAAAATTTAATTTAGAATTTATACACGCATTCATATTTTTTACGTGAAATCTCTGGTAATAAATTAAGAGATGTAATGTGAGTAGCTTCCGTGTTCGCTTCGATGTTTGGAGGTGTAACGGGTACACTCTATTTCCTCATCATCGGAGTCACTCATGATAAAAGTAAAAATTTCGAAAACAACAGATGTACAGAGTACAACGTATGTACTCGTTTTCAAAAATATGTTTTTCATCAACATTCATAATTCAATTGCCAATGTTATTTTTTAAAGCAAACTTTTAGAAATATGATTTTCAATTATAACAATAATAATTAAATTATAAAACAAAATAGGGCTATAACCAATATAGTTAAACAAGATGTACCATCTATTTCTGTCACATACATCTGCATAGCGCTGTACTTTATTTAACTCCTTTTCCGCGAAACGTAAACATATTCTAGCGTGCTTGCAGGTAGAATGAAAAGGAAAGGGAGTTTTAAGTGTAACCATCGCACTTGCACTTGTGTATTATATGAATGAAATGTTGCAAATAGGTAGAATAAATGTTTTTATTATAATTTATCAATAATGAATATTATTAATAGATATTAACATTTATATAATGTTAAAAAGTGCAAAGTGCAAGTGTCAAAAGTTCTGGATAAAGTGCACACGTTACGATAAAAGTGAGAAAATCCGTAAATGTTAGGATATACCGGTAAATTGAAACAGTAACCTAATCGTAAAACCTTAATAGTAATCTAAATTTTATATTAAATTATTGGTCGCGTAATTGCTAGTATTCGAACTTTATCAGTGCATGCGAACTTTAACATGGCACTGTAAAATGCTATATGTAAAACTATCATATTCCAACAAATGTATTTTTTTGGAATATGGTAGTTTTGTGTGTTGAACAACCTTGTGTATTGGCACAGACTTCTTACTTGTTCAAATTATGTTCAGGTGTCGCGGGTGTTAATTGCAGATGCTTACTAATTTGAGATAGAACACATGAATAAATGCACGAGATAGAGAGCGCCACCCAAATTATCTGTTATTAATCATTTTAAAAGCAATGATGAAATTCTACAATTTGGAAAAAGATTTCCATCTAAATTGGGTTTTTTCGCTAAATTTAAGTTTTTTCATTGTGTTGTATACCTGATACATCTTGTTTAAAATGACCACAAACAATTTGTCGTGCTAAGCTATAACCAGTGATTAGTAAGTTTAAACTTTTGTTTCTTAATTTGAATTCGTAAAAATAGTATCACAACATTACAATCCATAATTTGGTGATCAAACATAAACCAGCATTTTATGATTATCTGAAACGTACGAGCGTTATGAAATTCTACAATTTAACTTATTTTGGGATCCTATTCTAGATACATTTTGAGTAGATTTTTAAGCCAACAACAAATCAATTTCCTCGCAATTGCAAATGAAATTTTGAAAAGTTTACTTACATATAACTTACAGAAAGTTTGTTTGACGGTAAACCTATTTTCCTTACATTCTTGCTTTAAAACTTCAATCCACCTTGACACTACCAGATAAAGGCTTCTACTCACAATAAACAAAAAACTAGTGATAACAAACAATCAAAAGCCACAAACACACTGTCTAAACTAAAGTTGCCGGAACATAACAGCTTTACTGAACTCTGAACTCTTAACTGAACTAAACATAAACTAAATCTTCGAACGATTGCAATAATTCTCAATTCTTATAGAGGATTTATTATTATTATTAATACCTACTTTAATATTAATTAATTACACAGACCAAAACAGAATGGAGAATTTCAAAAAATGGAAAATATTATTGTGCTGGAGCACGTTTATAAAAGGATTTCATTAGATTAGCTTGTTTAAGATTTCTACTGTGGCTGGAAGGTGTACAATTCAGGTATTCCAAAAACGATTAACATCGCGTGGAAAATTTCATCCCCAGGGTTTATTGAATTGTTGAATTATCTTTTTTATTTAATGCGATTTTAGCGAAAAAATCTGCTTTTATAGTAGCGCAGTTGGAATTATCCCAGCGGAAAGCAGAACTATACTTCAACCATAAATACATGAAATGAGTCATTTTTGTAATCACATCGGAATAAACAAATACGACCCGAGGTGAGATAAGATAAGAGCGCAAATTTCACGTTGCTAAAAATTCAGTGACGTACGTTAGAGCCAACAGATTTTTATTGCTTCATTCACATTTATTTTTAATTAAAAAGGGGTTTGTTCCGCTTATGCATCTTTCTAGCTCGTTTATTGTTTATTTTATCATTTATATTACAGCGTGGCCTTCGTGTTTGTGATGACTCATTTCTTGCAACTTTGGTTGAAGTATAATTCCAAAAATGTTGAAAGGAAATCAATTAGGCCTCAGGATAATTAGTCCAGAAGTGATTTGAAACTGTTTTTTTATTACATAAACAAGAAACCCTAAATTCCGATCGCGTACAATACAACAATGACAGAGACCTTTGATACAATGAAAATAATATTGGATTCAATTGGATACGTTCATCACGAATAGCGCATTTCTTGTGACCCCAAAGTGATTGCGCTGCTATGCAGTCTTCAAACAGGATACACCAAACACGTGTGTTTCCTGTGTTTATGGAACATGCAGCATAGTGCTGGCTCCACAAGGTAAGCAAAGGATACGTCGCATCGGGACGCCATACGCGAAGGGCGCAGAGATTACCTAGCGGAACACTTTAATAATGTAAAAATACTACAAAGTATTGTAGGTTGCTGCCTTGCCGGTTGCGGCCATTGATTGCGGTACTGGTTAAATAGAGCACTTGTTTACTATTCTTCTGAGAACTGAATTTTTATAGCGCCTCTGTATGATACAGAAACATTTGAAATAATTTTGTTTTATTTATTTCTAGTTATTTTTCAGTGAAAGAAAGATCGCTGGCAAATTTTGTTCTGAAATTATTGTGTCAATAAATTGAATTAAGGGCGCCGAAACAATCTTTGCATCGGGGCGACATAACTCCTACCGTACCGGTACTGATGCGGCATTAAGGTAATCAGTACCAGAACCGCGATTGGCTTGCACGAAAGAACTTTGTTGTGCAACACGCCATTTGTGTTTGCGTTTGTAAACAAATCATATTATGCATATTTAGCAAAATAATAATAAAAAAATAATTATAAAATAATTAGCAAATAATAGTATGTTGCCGCCGCTGCACATTAAGCTTGATATCGCTTAGAAGAAGAAGATAAACAGAGGTGGACCAGCATAACAATATCTATGCCAATTATTTCCATAGCTCAGTGAAGCAAAAATCAAGGAAGGTTACTGTCTATTTATATATTTAATAAAACATAGAAACTCCTTCATAGAAAATCTCCTAGTTAGTATGTTCCTGTTTTTCTCCTTTAGGTGTGTTTAACGAACACGACATACGAAGGCTAATGAAAGATACCCGGTCCGATGATTGTGTAGATGAGAATGAGGTGATTGCTGGTTATTAAGGCAGTAATAAATAATTTTTTGGGCAAACTCTGTGCGGAGCATTATCGCATTTTTGTTTTGAAATAAAACAATTTTTGTATCCATTTCAAATAAAAACAAAGTTGACGTATATTGCACAGTTTTTGATTTTTGGGAAACTTTTACAATGCATGTGTCAATGCATTATTCGAGTTCCAAGAGTCGTGGATTTGAAGCCCACTTGGGGTGGCAGGATTTTTCTAAAAAAGTTCGGTCTCCTTAACTATGGGTGTGTGTGTGTGATTATGTTAGATGGGGGACATATGACCTAAGCTTTAGTTCCCCAGCAGTATAGGCGTTAAATTAAAAAAACAAAAATCTTAAACGAGCTAACCTAATGAAATCCCTTTGGCAAAGTACTATGGTGCACTAATACTGACTATTTTTTGTAGAAACTTCCCATCCTGCTTAAAAATGTTAATTTGTGGCTTGCGACTTGTGACAATATTGAAAAATAAGAACAGTATTTTCGCAAATTGGGACCTCATATCATTGCCAGAGAATATTTCAACAGCAACCATACTATCTCGGGATCTCGATAAGTCACTACTAAAGGTAAATGGTTATACAAAGTTATCCAAGAAAACATATTTGTCAAATCAGTCTGACATCGACAAACTATATGATATTTCAGCAAGCTTCGATTTAACATCAGACCATAGAAGAAGCTGTCAACAAATTTCATACATTGCTAACTTCCTCTGGATATTAAAACTGTAGTCGATCAAAAAAAGCCAGAGCTTAATGTAAAGAAGTCACTACCCATTAAAACGAGACTGAACAACTTAAACAATTGAGGCACTTTAAAAGCTACGTATCGAGATTAAACAGACACGTTAACTTAATTTGGGGACCAATAAAATCAACCTTAAAACCTAAAGCTACCTTTCTCCAGAATTAGGATGAACTAAGAGCGATAAAGAAAAAACATATGTATTCGCGGAATATTTTGCAGACGTATTCCAACTACATGATGACATAAACGATCATGCAGTCCTAGAATACCTGACATCAACCACAACAACTTCTGGACCAATTTCATCAATTATTCCAAGGGAAATTATAGAAGAAATAAAGCACCTAAACGTCAAGAAATCACAAGGATCGCGTCAAATTACACCCAAAATATTAAGAGAACTGCCAAAGTGGCATTGTACTGTTTCCTACATTTTTAATGCTGTACAATAATGCTGCTGAGACTTCATTATTGTTCCAATAAATTTAAAAACCTAAAATAATTCTTAATTCCTAAATCAGGCAAAAATCCCAGCAACGTAACATCTTACCGCCCTACGTTCTCATATTCAGTAATTTTAAAACTATTCGAGGAGTTAAAAAACCTTTTTCAGATTCATTAAGGAAATTTAAATATGGTTACATGGTCTGAACAGCATAATGCATTAGGTAAATAATTATAAAATTACCACAAAACATTTGTCTTGCAAGAAAGGTATTATATTTCGGGACTTCCTTAGTCTGCCGGTTCCTATGCAGTGTGAACAATTAAATCCGATCATCCACTGTAACTACGTCACAGTTGCAGTAGGGATACACTTTCAGGCTCGTAAGCTATAGAAGGCTCTGACCGAGCGTCTACCCACGTCTAACCGGACCTTCAGCGTGCGCGGTTGAGGTTGTCAATTGAATTACCGTGCCTTCCTCTAAGTTCCGTGAACTCATCTGTATGTATGTAGTGCTCATTATAATTTTGTTTATTTTAGTAAAACCTAGTTTAACTACATCACCCAATATATAGTGATAAACACAAATAGATATGCAGTAGTAATTATATCTAATCTAGTACATTCTCAAAATTATTTATTAGGAAACCAACTCATTCACTGAAAATCAATAAAATGAAATTTTGATACACCTTTCAAATAAAATATTAAATTCCTCTGCCCTTCATTTATACGTGATATTACCAAAACGAGAGCAAACATCAGAAAAGAACTGTAATAAACTTCGAAGCTTAAAACGTGTGTATTTTTCATGTTTTGGAGTAAGATGTTCAAAAAAAACATCAAGGTACAGGCTATTCCCCTTTTTATAATATACGATATTCTATTTTTGGATTTCAGATGAGTAACTATCGCTTTTCACGCAGTTAGCCTGAAATTGTTGAAGAAAACATTTATTTCCTTAAAATTTATTTACAAAAGACTGGATTATGTGAAGGAAAATCTTTCTCGGTTATTACAACATTTCTTAAGTAGGGTTAAAGAATGATTTTTTATCGAAAATGACGATGATTTTTTGTCGCAAATGACGATGATTTTTAAAACGAACAGTGCAAATGGTTTAATCATAGGGATTAAAGAAATGTCGAATAATTATCACGTTATAGGGGAAATTTTCACTACTTTCAGTTGATTTCGACGATAAATAACTTTCAGAAAACTACTTAGAAAAAATTATTTATATCAAAGTTTTTCATAATTCAACTAACCATTTTTTAAAGAAGTAGCTGGTTCTTTACGACACTTAAATATTTTAAATGAATTAAGCTGAAATAAAACAATTTCGTTTATAAGATTATACCTTCTCTTGATTATTCTATGGATTAAAATGTAGAGCTTGAGAAAAAAAACGGAAATTACTTGGTAGTGCCAAAAATGAATTTGTGCCATTGGGCAGAAAATATAGATTGTAGGGTTGAGCGGATCCGACACATTCAATCGTTTGTCGATAGCACGTTATTGAGAAATGAAAGGGAATAAGAGAAAAATAACAGCCGGAACTTTTGTTCTGTTCTCCAAATAAGTTGGAAAATACGATAATAAAGATATTGTAATAAACCAGCCAGCAGAATTTTGAATATTTATTATCAGTTTACTTGGTCTTTACTAAAATTTATAATCTATGTATTACTTTTAATACTAATGTTCAAATAAAATTTCTATATTTTTGGTGTTTTGGCATGAATATAATAAACATTTTTTAAACTGATTTTTTAGATTTACATTTTATTAAAAAAAATATATTAGTATAATCAAGCTGATTACTTAGTGTAGTACGGTACGGTAAACTGGTTATTTATTATGATCAAAAACCGGGGTGTCTTTTTCGCCCCTGAGGCCAAATGATAAAGGTATTATCTGCGTATCGACATCAAACCTTAGGTTTATATTCCAAAGCTTAACAAAACGATTCCATTAAACTATTAGCAACAACGCGAGAAAGAGGAAAACCCATAGCTGCATCAGACACTTGCTGATAGAATTGATCGCGAAAACAAAAATTTGTCGAAGATAAACACTTTTCTACCAAATCCCGTATACTTACTCGGCGGTTTGACATCGTGAATTTAACAATTGACAGATGATGGCGACAGGATTTGGGATGGATACTAAGTCCCGGAAATAGAATTTTACAGTTGAGTACCGAAACGAGATTGTAAGAGAATTTCCTGTTTACGTTTAGCGTAATGTGTTCTATTTTATTTTCTGTTATTGGATTATTAGTTTAATTAAAAAAAAATTATATAAAATAAATTTTCGAGATCGAAATATGGACATCTACGAAAAACGAATATCTATGGCAACTATTAGTCGAATTCAAAACATAGACATCGATGAAGAACGAGTGTCCATGGTAACTGAAAACCCGAATTTTTCGGACTGTAATCGCTAACGTAAACATGGATAATACGCTACAGTATGAAATAAACAAGTATTTACATCTTCTGGATCAAATACAATATACGAGATGGACTGTACAAAGGCTGCGGAATTGAGAGTATGTGAAGAAGATTTTCCTGCATGTCGCATTTGTTTCGATTTTTCGCTGTTCCTTTGCGAATATTATCTTAGGTGCTTCTAATTAATATTCTGTTAAATTCAATTGCGGACGTTGAGTTCCTTTGTTGTTCTCAATATTACACGGTTCAAATCCAGAAGTCGTTATTTTCCGTTGACTCAGACTGTGAAAGTCTTTGTGTTTGATATAGTGGGTGTTAATTTAAAGATACTTTAATAGTTTTGTTTATTATTGAGCAAGAAATTGAAAAAGTGAAACCTCCCTCGTACTTCTTTGCTTTTTCAGCTGAGATTGCTTTGGTTTATATGTTCGTTCTATTAGAATTTAGCGGAAACTGGAAAATTTCACCTCTAGAGGGAGCTTTAACGTGCCAATCATCGTATTGACCAGGATCCAACAAATTTATTTCCTTATCTGAGAAGAAGAAAACTACTAATTGTAGTAGTACATATTTAGTTTCAGAGTGATTTACTGTACGAGGGTGGTTTGATAAGTCAGTGACTTTGAATAAACGATATTTATTTCGGCAAATAAGCGTGTTATTTCTCAACATAGTCTCCTTTTAGCTCGATACATTTATTCCAGCGCTATTCCAATTTTTTTATTCCTTCCATATAATAGGTTTTCTCAAGGCCCTCAAAATAGGCGTTTGTTTCAGTGATGACCTCTTCATTCGACCCAAATCTCTTGCCGCCCAGCCATTTCTTCAGGTTTGGAAACAGGAAATAGTCACAGGGGGCTAAATCTGGAGAATATGCTGGATGGGGTAGCATTTCGTAGCCCAATTTATGGATTTTTGCCATGGTGACTACACACGTGTGCAGCCTTGCATTGTCTTGATGTTCTAAATAAGCTCTGAATAATATTCGCCGGTGATTGTTTTACTCTTTTCAAGGTAATCGATGTGAATGACACTGCGTGCATCCCACAAAGCTGTGGCAGACAGACCCACCTTGGCCTTGTTTGGTGCACGTTCACCCGGAGAAACCCACTGTCTTGATTGTTCCTTGGTCTCTGGTGTAGTGTGATGGATCCATGTTTCGTCTACGGTAACGAAACGCCGCAAAAACTCGTTCGGATTGCTGCTGAACATCGCCAAACACTCCTTTGTAGTGGTCAAACGGTTGCACTAATGGTCGAGTGTAAGCAATCGCGGCACCCATCGCGCGGATAGCTTTTTCATGTCCAAATATTCATCTCAGCCACCTCACGCACTTGCCTTCTCCGATCGTCCAATATCATTCCATGGATTTTGTCGACGATTTCTGGCGTGACGACCTCTTTTGTGCGACCTGAACGTTTGGCGACACTTGTGCTGGTACGACCACAACGGAACTCAGTAAACCACTTCGTAACTATTAAAATTGATGGTGCAGAATCCCCATAGTATTTATCAAGCCTTTCCTTGGTTTCGGTGATGGTTTTTTTTACGCAAAAGATAATGCTTAATCAGCACACGAAATTCACTTTTTTCCATTTTGAATGAAACTAAAATAAGTCTATGTGGTTATTGTTTATTGTTTCGAGCCTTATTTGATGAAACTCCAATATAGAATTAGGTGAGAGTTAATTCAGTTATTTGATCCAAAGATTAGAGAGGATTAAGATAGGAAGCTAAGCGACGATGTTGTAGGTATTGCCATCTATAGTCTCAGGGGGAAGCAGGTTGGTCGGTAAAAAAGTAATTGATGTTTATTTGTTTGTCATTTTTTTGGTAACCATTGGTAACATCATCTATAAAAAAACAAATAAAAACCTGTTTGATAACTGCCAAAAAAACATCTACAAACCATCGACAAGATTTTGAATAGTTTTTGGTTTTGGGCGAGATTTGCTCTCCAAATTGAAAGAAAAAAATGGTCTCGTATTGCATAGTGGAAAATTGCCGCAATAATAAAAACGCTCATCCTCAACATACTATTTCACGTTGCCAAAGGACGTAAATATGTAAGTAACTTTCGGTTGTATTCATTATTGCTTTTCAGGACTACTTTTTCTTTTTTTTGTTTCAGTGCAAAGAAATGGATAAAAACATATGGTTATTAATAGTCACGCCCCGTGCGGAATGAATATCATTACTCCCAGGTCAACGCATATTTAGAATGAATGTATTACCAAATAAATAACTTAATAGGAGTAGCAAGAATTGGTTATTATTACTGTTACTGTTATTGTTATTACTATTAATATTATATTGAAAATGAACTACTTTCCTTTTCCTGAATTTGGAGCCATCCATATTGTAGCGATTGTGGCGACATCTCCCGTTCAAAACTCGATGCCAGTCATATTATCATGATCAACTTCATTCATTTCCGCTCTCAGCGAATATGAATGGCCATGAGATTGTAGCGAATATTGCGACATCTAACGCCTCAGGGGGAATTGGACCACAAAAAGCGTAGTCGTTTTTTTACATAGTGCTCTTATGCCAGTTTCCTATCTTAACCCTCTCTAATCTTTGATTTGATCTTTCTATGATTCAAAATTATTTTACCTTCAATAATACAATATGCCTACAAAAAGATTTACCTATCAGGTTACCTATAGGTTTACCTATCGGGAAAATCACTCAATCCTCTGTTTGCTAACATGTTTATGGATAATTTAGAAGATCAAATATTTGAATGAAACCTTTCTAAATATATTCTCGTTTGGTTTCTTTGACAGTTCTTTTGAGGTTATCAAGTTTAGTCAAGTTTGGTAATGAATTTTTTAATTTTACTAATAATTAGTCTCCATCAAAATATAAATTTTGTATTAGAAACAAAACAAAATAGGACCATTAACTTTTTAGATATAACCATTAACATTAACACACACAAAATATTTGAATTCTCCACATACAGAAAAACCTACACATACAATCGCGGCACCCATCGCGCGGATAGCTTTTTCATGTCCAAATATTCATGTCAGCCACCTCACTCACCTCACTTGCCTTCTCAGATCGTCCAATATCATTCCATGGATTTTGTCGACGATTTCTGGTGTGACGACCTCTTTTGTGCGACCTGAACGTTCGGCGTCACTTGTGCTGGTATGACCACAACGGAACTCAGTAAACCACTTCGTAACTATTAAAATTGATGGTGCAGAATCCCCATAGTATTTATCAAGCCTTTCCTTGGTTTCGGTGATGGTTTTTTTACGCAAAAGATAATGCTTAATCATCACACGAAATTCACTTTTTTCCATTTTCGTTAAAATTCACGAGGTTGTTTGCTTTCAAAGGCTGTCAAACACAAACTATATGGCGCAGCCTTCTCAAAATTTTACAGTAATCCATTCATAGATGGCAGTTGACGGGAGCAGTGTTGCATTTAAAGTGATTCATAAATTCACTGTAGTTATTGTAATAGGGAGAAGAAGTGCATACGTCATACCGTGCCTGACGTCATAATTCTTTCCTCGCAACGCGCATGTACTTCAATAAGGCACATTATATTTTCATTTCTGATTATTGATAGTGTTAAAAAGGATGTTTACAAGCTATAAAAACACTTACCCAATGGCTTTCACCCATTGTTGTTTCAATATTTTATTTGTGATAGTACCTATCTATTATTTTAACCTCACAAAGTAGCGTCACGTTTTCTCTTCCAACTGTCAACAGTGTCAAAACTGTCAAACAAACGGTTTACAGCGAAGTAGAGCGATGCGAACATGCGCGTTGCGAGGAAAGAATTATGACGTCAGGCACGGTATGACGTATGCACTTCTTCTCCCTATTATGAATAATTTTTAGAAGCCAACTTTTAGAATAATTGCTTTTTACACATTCTGCGTTTAAGAAAACTGTACAGGGTAGGTAGCTATCTACCGTTTACTTTCTGGTAGTCAGCTAATTTCTTGGTTGATGATTCGGTCTGACGAACGCGTTGGCATAATGTTTAACAACAGTATAACGTCTAAAACCTGTTTTATGGAATTGCTTGACTAGTGCTGACTTGTCATAACTAGTCAACAATGAAACGGCGAACAACCGTTTTTACCATCGTATTTAACTATTACTTTCTCCAGTATTATTTATATATTCCATTACCGTCTTCTAGTAAATGTGCCTGTTTAAAAAGACGCTGTACTAGATTATAATCTCTTAAAAACACAAATTGAACATAGTATTGAACATAATGGCCAAACACAATAAATTTCTCACGGTCAATTGTGTTATTGGCGAGCGTTATGTTTCTCAATTTGGACGACCCTCGCGTAGACGGACCCCGACGGGTTATTCGGGAGCACGTTAATAGCTCCTTTACTACTTTGGAGAGCTAGTATAGGGTGGATAGGCAATCTCGCTTCCATCATTGTGAACTGGTAGAAAACTGGTGTGAACTTACAAAAGTAAGTGACGCGTTAATTGAGCATATGTCAATTCGTTGACTCCTTAGGAGGCCGCGGTCATAAACTTAACGCAGGTGTGCCACGTTAAACAAAACTGGACTTTCATGCTTACTGTCTTCGATTTATCGGTTATGTGATTAATTTTTCCGCCTTTACTGAAGTTTTTCACTGATCCACAAATTATCAACTTGGTAAATGCATGTGATAAATGTGATAATCGGTTAGATTCTCACACGCTGTTGGTGCAAGCAATATCTATCGGTATAATTTTTGTAAACGCCTATTATTAATTACATCACTATAAATGGGAAATCATAGGGATCTAGAGAATCAACTTTTGCTACAGACATTTTTTCTGCCTCTACAGGATGACCTAGAATCGCATTTGAAAATTGAACAAGTCGCTTTGTTACCGCAATATCTCGCTAGCTGCACAAGCAATTACAAAACAACTTACTACAAAATGAATCCTTAACAGATTCCAAAAAAAAAATCCAAAAATTCTAAAAGTTCCCATTTTACAGCGTGGACAGAAAATTATTTCATAATTGAATCAGTCAATGCAGAAACTGAATATGCTCCAACCACGTTGTTTTGAGAAAAACAATTTTTTGTAAATGAAAAAATATTTTGGTGAAAATTTTAGTGTTATCCAGTGCAATTTGTCTCAAAAAGTATGCGCAATGCGTAAGTACTCGATTTAATTACAGTGAGTACTTAAAGATCTACCGTCTTTAGACTTATAATTATTAGGCAATACGATACAATTAAATTAATTCTTGATAGTCGTTTTATTTTAAACATGATATAAGGAAACAGGAAATATATTAAATTAATTTAATTTTAATTTTATTTTAATTAAGTGAAATACCAATAAAAATGAAGGGTATACAATTATGAAAACATATTATGCTTTCTATTTGGCCGGTGGAGCTACACCAGAGCTGTACTTGGGTTTCAAACACTAAAGTTTTTACCGTTTGTTTTAATCGGGGCTTCAAACCACTGAGCAGCACTGACTACTTCCCCCTGCCCCCTTATGCACCTACTTGTTGGTTGGTGCAACAAGCACTTTAGTTATATTTAAGGTTATGTTATTGTTTAGATGGCTGATTTGTGTAGTTAATTTGTTTTAAAATACAAAGAAATAACTAAAAATAAATAGTTAAAAAATATATGCTACTTATGTCTTAAATTCTTTTTATGTTTGATAAAACACTTTCTGTTCGAAATTAATATTATTTGTAATATTGTAATGCACAGTGTTACTTTATGATAACTGACAATGAAATATTTGTAAGGAAAAAGATAGTTTTGTTTATAATATATTTCTTAATAGGTTGATTCTTTTAATATTTAGAACCTCATCTATACATATGAAATAAAATTGAATTGGTCTGTACTAATAAACCAAATTTTATACCAATCTAAATATTATAAATAATCTCAACTTAAGTCAGTCACTATCAATAATTCTCCCTTTAATGTTTAAATTAGTAAGTATTAAATAACAAAGACAAAAAGTTGGGTTATATCAACAAATGTAAAATTTCTCTCAGACTCTAAATAAGCGTTTTATTTGGAAGCAACACGGGAGTAACACCAGTGTAAGATACTCTAGTGCATGTAGCTCTAAAAAGAAAGCATTAATAGTGTAGGGTCAACCGGGGTAAATATGAGACAAAAAATAAAGCTATTACTTTTAAACTACCTTAAAATTAAAAAAGTCTCCGTTTTTATACATCAATAGATTCCTTTTAGCCTTACCTATAAGACCATATAAAAGCAATTTATATAAAATTATGTTTGTAGTCATGAAGAGGTAAACACTGCGTTTCATTTTTAACCTGGATATGGGGTAAATATGAAACGCAAACGGGAAAAAGTGAAACATCACCTTAAGTCTTTATTTAATCATTACATTGAGGTTTCAAGTACGTCAATGGCATACCGGGTGTCCACTCTCAAAGTCAACCATAGGTAATTAACATTGTACATTTTACTTTGATGTACTTCTATACTAAATAAATACATATTAAAGTAATGAACATTTTAAATAGTCGTTATTCAATTGTGAGGTTTGAAACTGTCATTATTAATTTCCTAATAACTTAGGTAAACAAGCGTCTATGCGCTAAAATAAAATAATTTGAAAATCATGGCTTGTCATACTTAACAACAGCCAACTTTTAAATTAGTATTTTAAAATAAAAATCGCACTCTTAATATTATTAGCATCAATTAATGCGCAATAAATTTCTCTTTCTATTGATACCATTATCTTTGTTGTAGTTAGATTTGGCTCACAGGAATCACCAAAAACGTTCAATACAATGGCCGCATTCAGCAGACTTACCGCTGATAAACTGGTGCTGCTTATCAGTAGATTTTAACTGAATTATGAAAAATTAGTTACCGCTTAATATATTTAAATTTACTTGTCAAACATAGAGTAACCTAACCTAATTCGATATTTGTACTAATAATAATAAAGTTGCTAATAGTAGATGAGGATAATAAAACTAAATTGTAAATATCAACAGTTTTTCAGTAGAGTTGTAACCTCACTTCAATTGTGCCGGTACGGTAGGTAAACAAACCGTATTTAAAATGTGGTGAGCAAAACAAATGTGTGACCGGTAGGTATGCTGAATGATCCCAATGTTGGAGTAGGTTTCGCGATTTTCTTGCCGCTTCAACTTTTTCACTTGAATACTAAGTACCCTCCTTTTAGTAAGTAACACAAAATATTGAAAATAAAGTAGAAGTAAATCCAATAACATTGTCATAATGAAATTTCACTTAACACTGAACCGCAATTATTGTTACACATATGGTCTCTGCCTATAACTCATGATGAATCAGCAATTGATTGAAAAATTGGGCAGAATTGAGCAAATGATGTTGCATTTTTCCCAGGCAGTGTTTCACTTTTTCCCAATTTTGTGTTGCATTTTTTCCCTGAACTTTGTAACTGAATAAAACAAAATCAAGATGTTATGAAAGCAATTTATTATATTTGGTATGTTAAATCATCTATTCCTTATTTAAAAAATAGAAAATTAATAGAGTAGCTGGTATAGAATCTTAATTACCGGAAAAGTTTTATATATGCTTTTCAAATTTGTTTTAATGGTTTTTAGCAGATTTTATATTAAATAAGATAAATTATGTATAAAGGGCAGTCCAACATGTTATAATTATACATCATGTAACATAAAGCTGAAGTATATATTAACTTTTTAGAATTTTCTAGATAGAGTGGTTATCAATATTTTTCACATTTACCCCAAATTTTTGGTTTTTAATATTTACCCCGGTTGACCCTACAAAAAGTAGAACTATTCTATTTAAATTTATATACCACAAAATACTGTGTTTGAAAAGAGTGCCAGAAAATTCTAGCAAGTTATAAAAGGAAATTATTTATTTTTAACAGCTTTCATTCCAGTAAGCGCCAGATATAACTTGGCGAGGAACGGCGCATGACGAGCTTAAAAAGGACCTGTATTTAAGCTTCTTAAAAATATTTTGCATTGTAAAGTAATACCTAATCGATATTAAAAATAAAAAAAGGAACAAAAATATTAAAGATATTTGAACTACAGTTACACTCACGGCAATGAAACTTAAATAAGTCTTGTCAAATTATGTGGTTATTGTTTATTGTTTCGAGCCTTATTTGATGAAACTCCAATATAGAATTAGGTGAGAGTTAATTCAGTTATTTGATCTTTCTATGATTCAAAATTATTTTACCTTCAATAATACAATATGCCTACAAAAAGATGGTTTACCTATGGGGAAAATCACTCAATCCTCTGTTTGCTAACATGTTTATGGATAATTTAGAAGATCAAATATTTGAATGAAACCTTTCTAAATATATTCTCGTTTGGTTTCTTTGACAGTTCTTTTGAGGTTATCAAGTTTAGTCAAGTTTGGTATATGAATTTTTTAATTTTACTAATAATTAGTCTCCATCAAAATATAAATTTTGTATTAGAAACAAAACAAAATAGGACTATTAACTTTTTAGATATAACCATTAACATTAATACACACAAAATATTTGAATTCTCCACATACAGAAAAACCTACACATACATACATCACTACTATTCCAAAGGAATCCTGTCACCAAAAAGCACATAAACTAACAGCTTACAGATTTTTAGTACGCAGAGCTTTAACTATTCCACTCACACGGCCAGATTTTGACAAAGAGATTTCAACCATCAAACAACTAATAGCTTACGTAAGTCATTATAATCCAAACATGATTGATATTTTAATTAAACCAAAAGATTATAGATATGTTAATGTAAGATATGTAATGTTGATAAGAATATAGGTATCCTATTGACATTCAAACAAAAGACTCAAATTACATATCTATACCATATTTTGGCAAAATACCCGAAAAAGTTGCAAATACACTACAAAAAAAAACAACTACAAAATAACCTTTATAACAAACATTAACACTTTCACATTTTTACCTAATGAATCAGTTTTACTAATAAAGACACAACACACGATATCCTAAGCTGGCATTTAGCGTTTGAATTGTTCTTTTTGAAGTTCGGTATATATTGGACAAACACTTCAAAATTTCAACATAAGATAGAATGAACGCGTGCGCTTTTACAATAATAAAATCCAGAACAATCTAATTACGCCAAACACCTTTTAGAACATCACACAATAACTCTCCAAAATAATATTAAATTCCTACATTTCTGTGTAATAACAAAGGCAAATTAGACATCTTAGAAGCTTTTGAGATATGCAAACACAAGCTTAGGGTAACTTTAATAAATGAACAGATGGAGCTCAATAGTTCTCCGTTCCTGGAAGTGTATGGTATTTAATTTCTATTATTTTTATTTTTTTATCTAAGTAGTTATCTATTTTTTGTATTTACCTTAGCGACGTGTTTGTTCATATTTATATTACCTTTCTTAATCACAGCTTAGCTGTCGAAACTATTGCATTATAAATAAATTATAATAAATTTGTAATACTTTTAACTAATCAGTTTTATTTATTTCATAAAGTTATGTGTCGCTTGGCTTTTTATAAATGCAATTATTAATTAAGAAAATAAAATAATCAGGCACAGTTGAGTATTTAATGACATTAAGCGAAAATAATTAAAAAGATTTAAAGATTTTCTAGGTTTGAAGACACGCAACTTATAATACTGTATTTTCACATATTAATCGAAAGTTACAGAGGGATATAAATATTTCATTATGAGTGGTATAATTATCTGGCAAATCAGAAACAATGTATGTTACATAATGTAACATTTTCGGAAAATTAGATTCGTATTTTGATAAATAAGAAATAAGGTTCAGAAGAGGTAAACTGATTCACTTCGTATTGAGCTATTGAAAAATAGTGAACATGAAAAAATCTCGCATTTAGGATTAGGAAGTATAATGATCTGTGATTTGTGCTAGAAGTGTAAAGCTTGATTTTGTAAGTCTTTAAGCATCATAAACGTATTTTTATTAAGATCCAATTGACATTAACATATCGGATAATATTATTTAGGGCTGTTAGCGTTTAGGCTAGTTAGGTTAGGAACCTGAAGAAACCAGTCGCATTCCCCCAGGTTACAATAAATTCGTCTCGACTTTTAAAAACCGTCGTGTCTATCATAAAACATAAAAATAAAGGCAACAAAAACAACGATACAAATCTTTTATTACGTAAACAATGTCATGTTTAAGGTTATGTGTGTTAAAAATTGTTTCATTGCAGCTAAAGGCGACGGACCGAATAACTTTTTCTCATAATAAAGTGTTCCCCTAGAAATTCATTATAAATGTGTAAATGAAGAAGATAAAGATAAAAGCTGAAATATGCTTGTCGCAACAAAGAAAAAACAACGGAAAGAATTGTTCTCGCTTTTATAAAGTCAAATTATGAACCACATTTAACCTAATGGACGCCACAAATTGCCTTCTTAAGAGTGAAGATCTGAGAAATTGAAATTAAAGTACTTTTGAATTTTAAATTATAGTATACGAGATAAGTGTTTACATGGTAGCATTTATGTTTTCATTTCAGTTTTTATAAATGTAAGAGATTATTATTAAAAATATTATTAAAGATCAATTTACTCTTTTCACTTTACTTTGGTGTAGTAACTGCAGTGATTATTATGATTTGTAACAATAATGGTAAATACTGTTATCAAAAATGCACCTACCCCTAGGTAGGAGTATTCGGGTACAACACTCTAGGGAGGAAACCTTGGTAACCGCATAAGGTAAAGTTAAGGACTAAGTTATGTAGTACGAGTAAAAGTTTTACCGTTGTAATAGGACTTTTAAAAACAACTTTCAAGCTGTATTTTACAAGTATTGTTTTGCGGATTGTGTGAGCGATTTGAAACATTTAATTATTATTGTTATTGTACTTTCTCAACCGCAACGTTTTGAAAGAAATAAGGCAAAATTCAGAAAAAATTGTTTTAATAATTCTTATTATTCCTAATCCTAATCCTAACTATCTCAACACTACGAAGTTTAGACTCTCGCTTAATGTTCGTAAGTCCGTGAAAGCTTTTGAGATTTAGTTAGATTTAGCGTGGAAAGGTAGAAACTAACAGAGAATTTGAAACTTTATTTAAGAGTATGATATTACTCGTAACAAACAGATATGTGTATTTTCAAGGGACTTCCATTCCATTAGATGTGTTCATTTTAATAAAAGTCCGTGTCGAAAAATGCCTTGCAGTTGTTTGTTGGCTATTTTATATGGTAGTATAGTAGTAGTATTTTATATGCAAGTATAGTTAAAAAAATTCGTTAGTCATACTATATCCTAAATTCTATTCATCTAGCACCGGGTACTGCGCCCTTAGTCTATGGGCGCGTATTACCTGGTTCGTTCCTCCTACAAGAGTTTGCCCTGAGATATCTTTTAGATGCTGTGTCTCAATTTAAGATCCATGCGCTTGTAACGAAGTTACTTAATTTTGGTTGTTTATTTTGTATATATGAATTAAAATCCATATCTTCTCGTGCAATCTTATTCCGTTCGGATAAGAGATCGACTCGAGCGAGCGCACGCGTCCCTTCCCTAACCGATATTTGGCGTGCGCCGCTCCGTTCCACTCCTGCCATTTCTCCCACGCTCCGAGAGCGCCTATATAAACACTGACACTGAGACCTCACTGTGCGTGTGCCTGGGGGTCTCATCCTGTTTCCACCCGCCTTTACCGAAGCCTCACTGTGCGTGTGCCTGAGGGTTTCATTATATTTCCACCCACTTTACCGAGACCTCACTGTGCGTGTGCCTGGGGGTCTCATCCTGTTTCCACCCGCCTTACTGTACCTTGTCCGGGACCTCACTGTGCGTGTGCCTGGGGGTCCCATTCTAATTTCCACCCGTCATCTCAAATTAGGAGCCTTCCCTATTGTCCGTTATTTTACCCTACACAACCCGCACGTTTGCTTGATACCGCACGCTGTATTGCACCCCGCTTGCTGTGGCTAACACTGGTAACCGTATGCTTTTTTTTTAGGTTTAGGTTTGAGACATGTTTGAGGGTAAAGTTTTAGTAATAATAAATCTTGTTTGGTTTGTTGATTGTGTGTTTTCTTTATTAGCATTAATACCCTTTTGTTTCCTATGAGCTTTAGTGATAGGAGTGATCCAGACTGGGCCGGCCTCAGCAACCCCAGCAGTTAGTTCCCTGGATTATCTTTTCTCCACTTGTAGGTACCCGGAGCTGTGGAGCATACCACGTAAAAATAACTGGCGCCCGAGAATCACCGCCGATACCGAGATCACCGAAAGCACAAGCGCCACTACGTAAGCGGACCCCTTACACGCTTCTTTCGCACCTATAATATGAAATGGTCTATAAGCACTAAACATCAACACGCTATTCTTTTCTTGTGTTCAAAGATAGGTCAGCTGTTCAGAAATTGGTTCAAAATGTTAAAATGAGATTTTTACAAACAACGATGTTTTAAATGTGTGCATGTATAAATAATATAAAACTGGACGTCTTTTCAGGCAAAGTACCAGGTTAATGTAGAAAACAACGTTCGTTTAATCCATGATTATAACAATTATTTTAATATGTTGTTATAAAAAGTAAAAATTGATTAAGAATTTTAAAATAAAGTAATTATCAGATTATTTAGTTGTGAGTAGTTAGGCAACCCTTTTCAAACCGCCATCACTGTGAATCAGGAGCCATTCGAAAGATAACTATTACTGAAATCAATTTAAATGTCGGCAGACAATCTAAGTCGGCAGAATCTTCACAGCAGACCCTGCATTTGGTGAATTCTTGTCGTCTTCTATTTTATTACTACATTGTAGATAGCATCCAGATTCATATCATCAAGATTCTCGGGATGTGACCTTCAGAAGCAATTAACTATACATAAATCAGTTCTTCTCTAAAATCCATCCATGTTTGTTTCTGGGGAGTCGAGGTAGCTGAACATCTCTCGTACCTCATGGTAACAATTGTTATGATCGTATAATAATATAATATAATAACTACTACAACCCATAACCTAAACCAAGGCCCCAGAAGAAGAAGAAGTATAGGCGATCCCACTAAGATTTAGATGAATCTAGGGACAATCCATCCCCAATAAGGATTTGCCAATCATCGCATTAACACGGAACGTACATTTTTACTTCTTTTCTAAGAAGAAAGCATGCTTTTATCTTTGTCAGCTGAGAAAAATAACCAAACACGCTAACTACCCAAGAATTGAATTTTCATCTGTAGCATGCCACCACGTGGCGCATAAGATTTTTGTTGAAGAATTTGTTTGCATGAATTCCAATAAAAGAAAATATAAAGAATAAAGATAAGGTGAGGTAAGTAGAAAACTACATACATGTAATTAAAATCACCTCCAATTCGGAAACTTAAAGCGTACGAATAATGTTAGAAAATAATAATAGGTATTTTTTGTAATGTGCAAAGCAAACTGAATTTTCTGATTCGGGCTTTTTCGGATTATGTGTATAGTATAGTAGGTATAGTATTCATAGATTTGGTGAAAGATCTAATCGGAGTTTTAGACTGCTTGACAATAAAAAACAATAACATCTTAGGTATGAGATCTTCCTCGATTGTTACCGACGAAAAAGGAGCCCTTCTGTGCACAGAGAGAAATACTTCATAAGAGCTTTGCACAATATTGTTCAAAACGGTGTTGGAGAAATTTATATTATAATTGTAGAATCGTATTGTCCAGCGTTGTGTAGGATTTCGTTACTGAATTGTCTAACAGGAACTTACGACAATTATTTAACACAGTCAGATTTAGTTCTGCATTCTTTGGAACAATGTTGTAGAGGATAAGCTAGCATATTATGTTGAAGTATAATTGTAAAAAATGTTTAGAAAAATACAATATTTTGTTTGAATGAAATCATAATCCAGTGTTCAAACTGCTTGCTACTAATTATTGTGTTTCGCAAAGTTTATGGATGACATCCTATAGATGTCACCACTTGTAATTGTCGCTATTAATGTAAATTCGAAATTTATATATAAACAGCCGACGGCAAAAGAAAATTTTAGTGTTATACGTGTACATACTACACGTTGTATAGTATGTAAATACTATACATTGTATAGCTATATACATATTAGTTACATATATTTTAATATATGTAAAAATATATATTTTATTTGTGATATCTAGCCTTCTGTATAGAATATTTGTGCCAGAGTATTGCACAATTTGTATAAATGTGAACAAGTAATTGTGTTAAATACTATTAAGCAATTGTGGCACACACTAGCGCAACAATTGTACAATTTTGTATAAAATTGTATGCAATAACATTACACATTCTGTTTTAATAAGTAACACAATTTGTTATGGAAACTTATACACAACTATTCATTTGATTCTACAAAATTACTATTGACTTCCACAAAATCTTGACAAACTAAATGACACAATCTTGTTTTATAATTGTACACAAATTGTCCCTGTCACTTTTTTAAGACCAATTTGTTTTAGAATACCACACAATTGTTGATGAAATTTAAATACATTTTTCTCTGTGTGGGATTAGGAAATCCGACAGAAGCTTGCTGCCACTATATCCTGCAGTTTTGTTAGAAAAAAATAAAAAACGTACACACCAAATATGTACCATATGGAAGCATGCTACGGGAAAACCTTATTTTTCGCCAACTCCACAGAACACAAATATATACTTAATTGGTTTTCTGATCTCTGAGCCACAATATCTCGAGAATCTGAATGACATCGTTATAAATAACAACGAAAAAGAAGCAGTAGAAGACGACAAAAATGACTTTGATTGACTTGATGACTTCATCTTACCTCACTAATAATTATTATCTTTTGTATAGTACCTAATTCCACCTGTAAAAGTTGCATTTAGTTTTCTTTGCATTTTGAACACCGCCATCACGGTAACGCTGCCACTTTGTCGCGACAAACGCCCAATTTATATTATACATGCAAAAGTATTTATAATTTAAAATGTTGTTGCTTGTAAAAACTTCGCGTGGTATGTTTCCTGATAACTATTGGATTAAACCCTTTTTATTAATATTCATACAAACTGTCAATGGATAACAAGTTCAGTTTTTGGTAGAGGAATTGTGGTGGCTAAGCATCCCACGTGCCTCATGGCACCGATTGCAATGATCATTTGGCCAATTCTACTAGAATTTAGTCGTGATTAGTAGGATCAGAGGTTTTTATCGTGCCAAACACCGCATTGACACGAATCCAACAGTTCCAATTCCTTACCCGGGGTGAAAGCACGCTTTAATTTTTTTCTGCTATGAGAAATTACCAGATCGGCTCCTTCTAATTGATTAGAATATAAGAACTTGTCACTAAAAGTAGAACTGGATTTTGCCTCAAGGATGTTGTTCTTTAAGTTGCGGATTTACAATCGAGATTGTTATTTTCTAGTACTCCTTAATTCAGAGGACCTATCAACACAACCTTTCGTCGGAAAGATAATGTAAAATCATTCTTTAAGCCTACAAGAAGTTCAAGTTCAAGATATCGTATCTCAAAAGCAGTCGGGTGTCGGGTCTACTTTATATCATTGTAGAGCAATCTCACACAAAAACTCTTCGCTGTTCGTGTAGTATACATGTGAAGTTCGTCATGTGTCGCTCAGTTGTTTACTTACAATGACAGACTGGGAGAGAACTGAAAAGAGTGCATATTCACACCTACCTGTATTTATGCATTTGCTTTCATTCCAAGATTACATAAAAACGAAATTCTACATCACTACAGTTTCACTAGTAAATATTTTTCGGGAAGCTCTCCATATCTGTACTGTAAAGCTTTCTCTGCATTAAGGCTGTTGAGAGAGAAGGATGGAACATATATGTAGAATTGGCATAGACCAGGTTTAGTTAGTTTTTAGGAGTAGGTACAACGTCTAGTTAATTCTTCATATTTTGGCCGTTTTTATGAATCTTGATCATAAAAGCGGATGTATACATAACCAGCATCTAACCAGGATAAATTGGGCGGTATTGCAGAGTTAAAAAATGTTTATATTACAGTAGACTAGAAAAATATAAGGACCCTAGCAAATAACCTAACATAGCCTAATTAAATATCCTAAATTGAACGTGAACTAATAACCTAACAAAATATCAGATAACACACTTTTCAAAGAAATTAGCTTTCTCGTAGCGCAAATTATTTTGTATATGGAGAACGTGAACGTTTCAACAAAATGCCCGAGATGGTATAGGTGAACAGTATAAGGACCAGTGGCGTGCGGTCTATGGAACAAGGGAAGCAATGCTTCCCTTAATAATTTATTAAAATTAAAAAACAATGCTAACAAAAATAGTTTTATAAAATTATGGTTATCGTTTATTTAAATTTGTAATGTTTAATCAACTTAAAGCTCAATATCAATTCCGTACAGCAAAAAGTATAACTATTTAGAGTACTATTTTAAATTAGGCTCATTAAACTTGCGCGGAAAGGTAATACCGATTCAAATGTGTTAGTTACACTGCATATAAGCACGGATTTCGTTGCCTGCACGTCTTGCTTTCGGTAGCGGGCGAGTCGCGGATGCGTTGTGGGCTACAGTTAACATCGTATAAGGTCGAGTTATTTTTATTAGCGTACTCCGTGATCAGGTGTTTATTATAATTTCGTTATTTGTTCGATTTTTCGTGTTTGTTAAATGTTACTTAAGCAATGTAAATCTGCGAATGAGACTGTATTTTGGAACATTTTATTATTTCAATTTATATAAGTTCGGAGTTTTTTAAAGACAAATGATTCTATTTAGTTTGTTCTGTATGCAACATTTAGCGCCGGTGTCCACATGCGGGAATTCCCGTTGCGAGCTCGCTGCGGGCTCGCAAATGCGGTCTACGATACTATAAGTTAAATGGTGCAGTTCACACATAGTGCGTCATCCTTGCGAGCTCGCAGCGAGCATCTTGCGGGCGTTTCTTGACGCAGATCCGTACAGCCCCGCAAGGTTGACGCAGCCGCAAGTACGGGCTCAAGATACCTTGTTGTATATTGTGCGGTTCACACATGCGGGCGTTTGACGCAAGAATGGTAATAGAATTAACAATGGTGAGCTCTATAATTTTGAAGAATTATTGGATATTCAGCTGTTTATTGGTGTTATTTGTCAAAATTTAATGAAAAGGATGACAAGTATTGTTAAGTGAAGGGAAATAGAAAGCATTAAGCATGTAGTTAAAATTTAAGTCATATGTTTTTAAACTTTTTTATTTAGAAATTCAGTTTTGGTTCACTTTTATCTTCTTAATATAAATAACTAGGGTTTTTAAACATATTTCTGATAAAAGTCTATAAAACTACTTACTACCTGAAAATAACTGTGCGGCATTCGGGCTACTATTGTGGGTGTTATTAAATTTAGAAATACCTACCTGCTTATGGGGGCTATAGGGACAGCTTGTGAATTTCGGTTTATTAGATTTATAAATTATTTGAAAAGTTTTTTTTGAAATCTAACGTAGCACAAGCGATTGTACATCAACCAATATTATAATAAAATAGCGAACGTGCTTTCAAATTAGATTTTAAATCTAGTATCTAAGTCAATTTTAGCTATCTTGGACAATAGGACTTTATTCTTATTTAAAAAGAAAATTTGAATCAAAACTAGAATACTATTGTCCAAGATAGAACCTACAAAAATTAATTTGAAAGGGCGTTCGCTATTTTATTATAATATTTGTTGATATACAATAACTTGTGCTACGCTAGATTTCGAAAAAACTTTTCAAATGATTTATAAATCGAATAATGCGACATTCACGACCTTTCCCTAGCCCCCTTAAGATCTTTACTACATACTAATTATTACTACATATATTGTAGTTGTATTGCTTTAATTATGCTTTTGGTATGAAGAATTATGGGACGAACCTTAGTTAAGTTTTATTTTGTGTGTTTGTATACTTTCTTAATAAACATTGTCTTAAATTATAAACGTGTTATTTAATTATACAAAACCTTCGACAATTATCTTTAACCACAAAATAAACATTTTGTAGATTATATAAGCAAATACAACTATTTTTCTGCAATATACATCTATTTCTGATGGCATTAGATTGTTTACTGTGCGTCATTTCACCGTGTAGTGTGAACTGATTTTTGCGGGCCCGCAACGAGCTCGTTGCGATCTCGCAACGGGAGTTTCCCGCATGTGGACACCGGCGCTTAAACTTGCTTTATTGTCATTACTGCAAATTCAGCTGCTTCGGTGGAAGGTTCGAGTACCGTTCAATTTGTAAAGTATTATTATTATTTGATAAAAACTTCATACAGCTTCGGAGGAAATTATTGAGAAAGGCAGACCAAAACCAGAACTTTTAAATTTAACAACAAAGATTAAAACCTGCACCAGGTATTTTGCTAAAAAAGACCGGAAAATCGAGTTGCATTATAAATAAATAGTAGTACTTTTTTTTAAATAAACAATAATAGTCAACAAATTACATAAGTATAAAAGACGTATTCTTTTGCACATTGTGATTAAATCTAAACAATCATAAAAATTTGAAAATGCTTTGTCACAAAAGAACGTTGGCAATAGTTACAAGTTTCGTTACAGCACCTTTTATGCTTCAATCATGTCAATCACAGAATTTCTACGATTCAAAGGGGTAAGGGGATTACCAATCATGCTAAAAATATCTTACTAGGTGGGAGTTAATCAGTATTCAAAAGAACGAAATGTGCTAAAAAATTACCAATCCGATTAATCATTATAGAGTAAAAGAATACTACTGAAGTGTAAAAATTCTTCCTTAAAAGACTTTTAAGCCTAATAATTATAACACTGTTTTTTATTGTACCTAGGTGTATTAAAATTTAAATCGTGGTTGCTTCCCTAGCCTAAATTCTCACCGCACGCCACTGATAAGGACAACTCTAAAAGGATGGAATCATTACTTAAAATGATAGAAAAAGATGATAGAAATGATGAAAAAATGATAAAATTTTTTATGCTGATTTATTAAAAGAGTTCAACAATCTAGGTCAACGCCTTGTCAACAGGTGTGAATTACAGCGTCTTTTGTTACTATCAACTGTTAAAAAAAGTCAAAGCGTGCGTTAGGATTGTACTTTTTAGCATTTCGTTTGTCATTGTGTCTTTAATTTAATATGAATGAAAATAAATTTTATTATTATTAATTATTATTATTATAGTGTAAATTGATTTCATCTCCCCTATTTTGTACGTATGTGATTTCGGTGACCTAGATTCTCCATTTGTTTGTTGAACTGGTATTCAAATTGTATACAGCTATGCATTTGTTCGTAATTATTTCTAAATAAAATGAAATGACTATTGCAGCGCAAGAATATGGTTAATGGCTTGAAAGAATAATGTAACTTTAGCTGGTAATTAACGATGTAACAAGAAACAACTCTTCTAACTTAGTTTAATAAATGTTTTAAATATCTAAATTAATTATAGTTTTATTTATTAGATTCTAAAAGTAAAACAACTTCAATCAAATGGTTCACTACACATAATTCTACTTCATATTTTACTATACTATTATATAACAAGAGATTTTGTTTACATATTTGTTCGAGACATTTTATTAAATGCGGCTCTACGTTTTATTTACCGGCGATCCCGACCGATAAACGTCGGTCCACTACTTCGTTTATGGGGGTGATATTCGAAGGTGGATTAATAACATGAATGGTGTCGCATGCAAGTGAACCTACTGATTGTTATATATACTGTGACATAACTTAATTATCATGTATGTCGCTTAACTTAATTTTAATTAAAGAATGGATCGCCGTCGGGATCCGGGCAGCAGCAATGGCCTAATAATAAATTATCGGCCCGGTTATCAATAGAATTCCTAGCCGTTCGGTTTCCCAACCTTCAAATTTGACATCGCTTGTAAAATAATACCAATCCACTGTATTAATTTTGCAACAGGTACAGTGGAACTTCTATTTAGCGAAGTCGCAAAATCCAAGAAAAATGTTCGTTAAACAGAAAAATAAAATTATAAAATTTAGATGGATTTAAAATAAAAACAAAATTTTATCTAAATCAATAATTTATCTAGTCAACCGGTATTTCCTTGAAAATCGTCATATCCGAACATAGCTGCAAATTGTGCCTTCTCATGTATTAATGTACTCGGCAAAGACAAGTTCTTTTATCGCGCTAATTGCACCCATTTTAACATAGCTTTCTCGAGATTTGCGTACTTGCATACTTTTGCACGTTTCCATTTAGGGCCCATTTCACTAGAACACGCCGCAATACGTTCTCGATTTTTCAAAATTGTAGATAAACTATTGGGAGGAATACCGTATTTTAACGCTATATCTTTCTTTTTCATCCACTATCAATTTCATTTAAAATTTGCATTTCTTCTAGAACACTTAAGCATTTCCGTGTGCTTTCAGACATGTTTTTGTAAAAAGAACCGTACAGATTGATATCACATGTAAAACTGATGGTTTTACGTTTTAATTTTATGTGTAACTTTGGGAAGCCCAATATTGAAATCTAATAACAAAAGGTATTACACCCTTTTAAATGCTGAGAACTAGATAATGATAAAAACCTTCAGTTCCTTCTTTTAAAAAGCTTAAATAAAGTTCTATAATTCCTTGTAAGTTGAATTATAACGGTATTACTTGGTGCTGGTTTGAAAGCTATGTGGATGAAATTCCAAGAATTCAATTCAGACAAAAAATTTCAACAGATTTCATAGAAACCTGTTCATATTTTAGTTGGCTAAATAGAATTTTATTTCGTAAAATAGGGCAAAAATTATATGGTAAATTGCGCAAATGACAGAATCCCATTAAAAAATTCGTTAAATATAGAATTTCGTAAAGTGGAAGTTTGTTAAAGAAAAGTTCGATTGTACTTATGTATAGGTAAATTTTAATTTTTTAGAGATTCTTGACGAATGATTTTTATAAGTAGTTAAAAGTACGAAGTGAGTAAAGTAAATATCAATATTTTAATGGAAGCAGTTTTGTATATTATTTATACATTATTTATTATAATGAAAAATTATTCTTTTTTTTGGCAATTCCAAATAGCTCAATTCCATTGTCTCTAGAAGTAAAATAATACTACCTAGACACATGGTAAATCCTCACATTTTGTTATTTTGTTGTTTCCATAGCAACCAACAACGAGAAAGGTAAGATCATCGTCAGATGGTTTTTGTGATAGCTAACAAAACGGAAAACAAATAAAAATAGGATAGGAGATATTTGCGTTTAATTTGAAATATAACATTTTAAGGGCGCGTTATTGCCGCCGGTTTTAATAATAGGTTTTAATTCTGGTGCAGAAAGCGTTCAACTGAAAATGACTAATTTTCGTTCTGCCATATTTAAATTTCCGCGCCGTGTACATCTATTTTATTTCAATCAATACTAAATAAGTAAGCAAAAACATTTATCCATTGTCATAGATTTTGCTATTAAACAGTGTTATAATGACTGTATTATGTTTAGTTTGGTTATTTTTTAGAAAACTTTGATTCTACAAGATTGGCGATATTCAACTACGATTATAAAATTTATTTTAGATATCTACTCCTTACAAAATATTATCCACACTAAACGGTTTAGCAATCGGCATCAAACGTTATCTTGCTAAAAAAACGATTATTAAAAGAAAACTGAATGAAAAACGTGAGCTATATTTTGACGCTAATATTTTGGGCCAATAACGCCCCCTTAAGGAAACGCTTATGTAGCCTTACTTCTAAGCATTTGGTGTTACTTTTGGTTTTCTCAAAACAAAAATAATTAAAATAATCAGATATACTGTAAAATAGTAGAAGTAAATGAAGGTTAATCATGCTAGGACCATTTAACCTTATATATTTATTATAAATAATAAAACACATTGATATGATCTACTTTAAATTCCACATATGTGTTTATATAAATTGTGTAACCAGTGCAAAATGAGTTGCATTTCATTTACACGAATTCAAAGTTATTATAAAAGTTCTTAAGAACGTGCTGATAATTAAACACAGGGGTCTAGCGTGAACGTGTTTATAATGTGCTTTCGTGCGGAAAATATTTCTTTACAAAGCGAGTGTACCTTGAAGTCTAAAACTAATGTTATGCTGTTGTATTTCGGTATACATATATAGATGTAAACCTCTATGTAAATCCAACTAGAAGAAATTTAATAAGAAAAAAGAAAAACAGTCTTTGCTTACTAATGCTATTTCATCTTTAAGTAATATCTCATAACTACATACAGCTGCAACAGGTGTATTAAACTATTTGTCTAATCTCACAATTTTATTATCTAGGTACCTATTATATTTGTATCAGTTTGAATCAATCATAACAACTGCAGTATCTAAGAAGTGAATTAGATTAAGTTAGTACAGCTTAGAGGTTAGGTTAGGGTAGCCTAAGATAGAGATGAGGTAAGATAAAAGAGGTTACTTTGAAGTTGTGTGGTTTTGATTCTTCGATATCCTTTATATGTCCTTTATATGTCAGATTGTAAGGGTAAACTAAATAAATCAAATACACACTAGAAGTAGATTAAAACATTGTCTAAATGATGATGAAACCTAACCGATGATGGATGACCCTTTTTATTATTGTTGCATTCTTTCTGTCCAGTACGAGACCATTATTTTGTAACGTGGACCATCAACAAGAATTTTCTAAACCGCGTTTTGAAAATACAGTTGAATAGGCGCCCCGAATAAGGTTGTAACCCTCAAAATTCAAGATATGGTGCTATACATGGAAGAAGGTTGTAAGCACCACTTCAGTTGCACCTGTCTCTGATTGGCTGTAATATTTCTTTAGAAAGTCGGCCATATTGTGGATGATCACTTAGGCCGCCGCGAATAAGGTTGTAACAACAGTCAGGATGGCAGATGCCAAACGTGTTAGTGTGAGTTCCTCTGCTGAAAAACAGTTAAATAAAGGTCGCAAAAGAAAGATAAATATTAGTGAGTGGAAGGACAACAAGAGAAAGGCCTTACGAGACTCTGGAAAGCAACACTTTACCAAAAAGGGAGTTAATATTCCAGAAAAAGCTCCCCCAGACAATGTAAGTAGAACAAGGTTGTATCCAACGTTGACATAATGGACGTCTAAGATATTTTAGTCATTAAATCCAATTTGATGGTATTATTATTTCTGAAAGTGTTTGTGGGTTATCGTTAGACCTATCCCGTCCAATTTTTTATTATTGTTTGAACACTTTGATAATATAACAATACAAATTTTTAAACAAAGTTTCTTATTGTTACAGACCACAATTTGTCGTTGTAGCTATAGTTGTAGCAAGCTGCTTTTGGAACAAAAACTACGTTTTTTTGAAGATTTTTACAATGTTAGTTACAATAAGCAGACCATGTTGCTGCGTCAATATATGGATTTAGTTGAAATAAATCGAAGATATGTTCCCGAAGATGCTTCTCGACGACATTGTACCTTTAACTACTACTTACCAGTAGGAGGTTTAAAAGTGAGAGTATGTCAGAAAACTCTATGTTATACATTAAAAGTTACTCCAAGACGAATCCAAAAGCTACAGGAAAAAGTTAAATTTAATGCCGCCATAGAAGACCAAAGAGGGAAACACAAAAATAGACCACACGCAATTCCTGACCAGTTAAAGACTGATATAAGGGATCATATTAATTCGTTTCCAAAAGAAGTGAGTCACTACTCCAGAAATAACACCCAAAAACTTATTTTGCATCCTGACTTATCCATCAATAAGATGTATCTACTATTCAAGAATAAATTTCCTAATCACCGTTGCAGTGAAAATACTTACAGAAATATTTTTAATTCAGACTTCAACCTAAGGTTTGGTTCACCTAGATCTGACACTTGCGCTCTATGCGACAAATTGTATACCCGACTTTTATGTGCTCAATCTGAAGAGGAAACTCGAAGAATATCACTTGAAAGTAAATTGCACCACGCTAAAGCTGACAAAGCTTACTCTACTTTAAATGAGGATACGGTTCTTGCCAAAACTAATCCAAACATTGTAGTTCTATGATCTTCAGCAAGTTCTTTTTTGCCCGACGCTAAAGCATTCCAACATATTTTATCAACGCCAATATTCATGTTACAATCAAGCGATACATAACATAGGTACCAATGAAGCTTTCATGTGTTTCTGACACGAAACTATTGCAAAGAGGGGCTCTGCTGAAACAACGTCTTGTTTATTGAAATATATCACTACAAATTTCCAACCTCTTGATAATACGGAAAGAAAACTTATTGTATGGTCCGACAGATGCGTAGGCCAAAACAACAACTGGCGTAATATTGCTTTGTATCAGTATCTGATCACCATGCGATATTTTACATCCGTGGAACAAAAGTTTTTAATAAGTGGGCATAGTTTTCTGCCATGCGACAGAGATTTTGCCCTTATTGAAGTAAGAAAAAAACCGCCACAGTTTATCATCCAGAAGACTGGGTAGAAGTCATCGCAAACGCAAGACCGTCTAAACCATTCCATGTTTGTTCCATGAATAGAAACGATTTTAAAGATTTAAATTTGATTGAGTCTGCTTTGTGCAAAGGCAATACTAAAATAACAGAAGCCGTATGGTACAAAATTACCAATGATGATCCCACGACATTACAAGCTAGAGTAATCCACAATATCCTACAACCCTGGATATCACATTCATTAAGTAAGAAATCAAGAGGTGTTAAAAATCGTTCCTTACCACCAGTTGCTATAGAAGTTGAAAGGCTTCCTACTTTATACAATCACCCTTTGCCGGTGAAAAAGGATAAGAAGAACAACTTGATCGACATGTGTGCCTACCTCACTAACCAAAATCACAGGGACTTTTATCAAAGCTTACCTACAGAAAACTAAAAAATATGTGCAGGCACTTATAGGTACAGTGCGTAGTTATACTACTTACTATAGTTATATAACGCTTTCTGTTTGTACTACGTTTGCATTATAAAATAGCATTTTGGTTCTTGTCTTTTATTTTTTTAAACATATTCCTTCTGAACAGTACTGTGAATAAAAGGTTGTAACCGACAATTTCTGCAGATTTCTGCGATGATACAACCTTTTTCCACTAAGACAAAATATAATTTTGTGGTAGCTGCTAGAAACGTGTAATATTTTAAAAAATATATGTACTGCATGATTTTTACACAGTTGCTAATAAGTTATAATGAATACCACAATATAAATTATAGTTTTAAATGTCAAAAAGTAATAAATTTGTGTCCTGCACAATTAACTTTTTGGTGGTTACAACCTTATTCGGGGCGCCTATTCTTACAGGGTTATGTAGGTTTTGTTACTAATGGTAATTAAAAAAATGTCAAACAAATACTCCAATATTCTATTCTGTTCAGGATCATCAATTACTTTTTTACCGACAATCTTAAATGGAAGGTATTTTGTTTAAACTTCTTAGTTATGTATATTTCTGAACACACTGAATATTTTTGTTATATTTGGTATTTGATCTTTGACTGTCTATAGAATAGTATTTTAAATAAACATCGCTTGGATATTACTTGATAACATTTATTAATATAACAGTAAACTGACCATGGTTACATATATCAATACAAGTCAACTGCTACTTACGTTTGTAGTTTTAAAAGTTGGCTCATACAATTTACTGATAATTAAGTTAAATTCATAATATATTCATGTCTGAAAGACACGATGTCGTGACACAATAAAAATCACGTCGATCACGACATCGTAAGAACCGACAGCTACCTATACCTACTGTAATTATACCCTTTTTTATAGTTATATGTGTCTGATATACTCTATACCTACTGTAATTATACCCTTTTTTATAGTTATATGTGTCTGATATACTATATTAGTCTGTCACTTGACAACGTATGTAAAAGAGTTTAGTAATAAATAAATTTTGTTTTTTCATAAATGTTCGAGTTGAAAGTTTCTTTTCACTTCCACATCATGCAATGTTTTATGATATAGCATAATCTAACGTACCAAGCTTCATATAAACACGTCACATTAATAAGTTATACAAAAAAGGTCAGCTGTAATTTAAGGTACGTATCATACTCCTACCAGCCTCCTTACTTCGTAATAAGATTTTCCGTTAAATTAGACAACAAGCTACACTTTTTAAGTTTCGCTTTTACCAGTATTTTTTAAAAATTTTTGAAATTACGAAACGAACCACAAAGTTAGAATACAGTATTTAGTTATTCAGTACAATAAGCGGATTACAGTTAAGATGTTAAGTAGTTAGAAGACCTTTTTGGCAAGGGCGAACAATTCTGCATATATTTTAATCAAATTACTAAACAAAGAAAATTACTGAAGCAAGTTGTTTTCTGCTAAATGCAAAGCTTTACTTTTAATTACAGTTAACGAAATTATTAAGCTGCTACGCAAGAAACTGACATTAGTTAATTATGAGAGATAATTGAAGTAAAGAGTAAACGAAAGTAAAAGAAATGTTAACGGTTCCTGTTCCTATTCCCAGTTATTGCATGTTGATGTTGTTAAGATAATTAAATGTCAACTATTGTTTATTATAATTTTCTGAACTCTATGGTTAAAAGCATTGTAATAAGCTATATCTAGAATCTGTAAAGCTTAAATTGAGGTAAATTACACACCTTATAAAGTGCAAACTTATGGCGGCTCTCGTATGCAGTTATCGATTTTGTCATTCATGAGGAGCATTTTATTAGTGAAAAAGGTTTGAAAATGAAATGTATCTAGATAAATTCTAGATACATTTGCGATAAAATACGCAGAGGTAGTATAAAATTAATCTTTTCAAGTGCTATTAGTAATTAGTTAGATATTACTAAATAATGAATTTGTGTATGTATACTTATCAAATAATGTACGAGTAGATATGACTTTGTGTATAAACCGGTTCCGTTTATACACAAAAGTAACGAAACTCCTAAAATTTGGCATACTGCTTTAATCTACGGATTTCATTCTAAGTTGGCGAGATGCAGAAAATTCGCAAAATGGCCGTAAATCGTCCAATGCCATTCGGTGGTTCGTGACGTGCTAGCAAACTGCCGTGTAAGTGAAGTGCAGGTCCAATACACTCAAGAAGCAATGTATTTATTCATATGTACAGCTACATCCAAAAAATCTGGGCGCTTATTTGAGGTTATATAACTTTTTTTTGTAAATTTGTTGTTTGTAGATCAGACTTTTGATCTACTAATATTACTATCGATATACAGGAGCGTCGCCTACCTAATAATTTCCAATGAGACTTTGAATTTAAGATTCAGAATTTTAATAATGATTCATTGAATAACAATAATCTAAACCTCTTGTCGATATTTTTTTGGCTATCACTGTACTTAAACGACAATTTTCTCGTTCTTATCGTTAGTCTAGTCCAGTCAATATAGATGTGGAGAGTGCATTTTCGTGTTCACAGCTATTTCATTGCGCAAACTTACTCAGAATAGTGTGTAGAATAATATATGTAGATGCGAACTAAATCGTAGTAACAGCAGCAAAGTTATTAACAATTTATGGTGCGTACAACCGTTTTCGAGGCATTTTTCTTCCATAGCTTATCAGGATGACTTCCTACGAAAATGTCCAGCATATGATTTGTTTGTAATAAAGATAGCTACAAAATGGCACCGGTTATTATAATTGTTATTATTTTAACTGCAATAATTAGATTGCAAAATCGAAGAAATTGACAAAATCGAGTGTTCTTTAAGTTGCCATAAAAATTTAAATAATCAACTAATATTATTCAAACTTACGTTAAATATAGTTTAAATTATGTACAATAAGCACCAATATCCGTATGCCAGGTATGTAAAACGTATGTTAATACTTCAAATTGACAGTTTTTTTTGTACTTTTTTGTGTTTTTCAAATTTATTAAACCAGCTCAACATTCTGATAGAGTGGGGTGAAAAATAAAACCGAATTGCTGTTATTGCACTTCATAAAGTGAGAATGCAGCCTAGTGAAATATTCAAAACGTTACAATTACTTGGTATCAGCCGAATGTTTGTATATCGTGCCATAAATCGATTTACTGAAACTTCAAATGTTAGTGATCGTCAAAGATCTGGTCGCCCACGGGTTGTTCGTACCAAAAATGCTATTAAAGCAATTAAGCAAATATTTCGATGAAATCCTATCAGAAAACAAAATATACTTTCACGTGAAATGAAAATTTCTCAAAGATCTATTTCTCGTATAATCAAAAGTGACTTGGGTCTACAAGCTTTCAAAAGATCAAGGAGTAATTTGTTAAATGATAAATTAAAAAGAAAAGTAGTATGGTAAAAGCAAAATGCTTACTTCAGCCGTACGTTCATCACAGCAACAGAAAGATACTCATTACTGACGAGAACATTTTTACAGTAGACGAGAAGTTCAATGAACAAAATGACCGAGTTTATGGTTCGAATTCAAAAGAAGTAAAAGAACTGATTGGAAGAGTTCAAAAAGGCCACCACCCAGCTAGCTTATTGGTATGGTAGGGAATCAGCTATGATGGTGCTTCGGAGTTAGATTTTTTGAAAAAGGCGTTAAAACTTGCGCTAAAAGGTACCAAGAAACTGTTTTAGAAACAGTGGTGAAACCACTGAACACAAAATTTCAAAATCAGCACTGGAGCTTTCAGCAGGATTCGGTAGCAGGCCATAAAGCAAAATTTACTCAGAAAGGGTTGGAAGAAAACGTTCCTGACTTTATTAGTGCGAATGATTGGCCTTCGCCAAGTCCGGACCTTAATCCGTTAGACTATAAAATATGATCTGTTTTAGAGGAGATGGCTTGCTGTAAAAGGTAACCTAACATTGAATGTCTAAAGAAGTCTTTGGTGAAAGCAGCAGCTAATTTCCCATTAGACACCATAAGTGCAGCTAATGATAACTGAGCAACACGAATGAAGGCGTGCATTAAAGCCAAAAGAGTCATTGTGAGTAAAGTTTGAGTTTTTTTTAATTTATTATGTTGTTATAAGAATAGAAATAAAATATCGTTGAATGGACTAAATTTATTTTTGTGTTATGATGAAATCTTTATGTAACAGTATTTATGGCTAGACTAGGTATAGTGTAAGTCGATAGAAATTGACCGCAATTTGTAAATATTCGATTGCGTTCATTTTTGCAATTTTGGTGACGTTTAACACATGTTTTACACCTGTTGTCTGCAAAAAAGATTAAAAATAAATTAAGAAAAGTAAATACAAATTCAAACCAAACATTAAACTTACAGAAATAAAAGAAAATACTTACAACCAATTTTTTAGGTAAAGAATTTAATAATGGCCAATATAACATAGAAACAAAATTAATAGTGCTACCATTTTTTCCTAAACTATCTCAAATAATAGAAAAACAAAAAATATAAAATCAATATTGTTTACAATAATTATAACACAATAAGAAAATAATTTTCAGTAATTTAAAAGACAAAGTAAATATAGAAAATTAAGCAAATATAGGTTATCAAATAAATTGCAATAACTGTAACGCTAATTATATAGAACAAACAAAACAAAATTAAAAAACAAGAATAAATCAACATAAAAACTCAATAAAAATAAAAATATCTACTCTCCCATAAACCAAATATAGAATTATCTGATCACGCAATAAATAACTTTCACAATTTTAATTTTAACACTCCAAAAATATTACAAAAAGCAACAAATTTAAAAAAAAGATCGACGAAATGATTGAAATATAAAAAAGCCCAACAGCTATCAACTATAAAACAGACATAGAAAATTTAAGGAAGTTGTGGATGTAGAAAGAAATTACGAAAATGTAGAAAAAATCAGTTCACTTGATAGATTTTAACGTACAAAATTATTTCCTGAAATTTTTTTTATGTATACAAAGTTTATTCATGCAAAAATTGCATTTAAAAATAACACGCGATTTTATGCAAAATGGTAAGTAGTTGACACATTTATTGTAATAACTTCATAAGAAATATTGAAAAACTTGACAACAAAACATTTCACGTAAAAACGTAAGATTGTGCCGTTAAAGTTTCAAATCTGTTAGGAAGGTAGTTTTGCAAAAAAAAATATGAATAATTTGTCAATTGAACGCTTGATATAGCTCGTAAAGTAACAACGTCGCATTACGGCAAACAAGTGGGAAATCTAAATTGATATAGCTACTGATCTCGTAATTTACATCTCGTAAACAAAATCAGTTGTGTCAAATAAATAGATTCATGATTCGGAAATTTTTACTGCTACCTACGTTTTAAATGAATCTGAATAAATGGTGTTTCGTCCATCGTTTTATATACATATATTTGTAATATTTGCATAGATAACCTCAAAACTTGATTCAAAGTCATTTACTGCATTACTTTGTTTTCGCCAGAACAACAAACGAAATACTGATGCCAACTTAAGGCAACGTTGTCATTTTTCATTACTCTACAAGCATATAATTTATTTATATTCTAGAGAGATTTATTTACTTTTTAGTGTTTACATAGTAATATTATTTTATTTTTAGTAATATAAAAGTAAACTGGAATGAAATTTTTGATTAGAAGGGTTTATCTTTTCGTCATCTTTTCACGTTCTTAAGTTTGGGCTAGACATTCAAAAGGTAATTTTTGCCTTTAAAAAGACCAATAATTAATTAAAAACATACAGTGCTGTTAAATTAAAATGCTATATGCTGGTGTAGTTTATATGTTGCAAATTAAAATAATCATCTCAAACCAAATTATTTACTGTTTGTTTATGCAACCAACAATACATAAGCGCTCAAAATGCGCTAGTCGTTTGACCTTTCATTTCAATTAAGGATAATTTAATACTAATTGAGTACGAACAAAAATAATATCATTTATTGTAAAATAATAAATGCAAAAGTGTACTTTTTATAACAAACCACGTTTGTTCGTGGTAAAATGCATACGTATATAATATATGGTTATGTGGAGCATATTGCATGTTAATTTAATAGCACTGTATATAAATAAACTGTTTTCACATGCATTCTGATCAAACTAGTATCTCTAGAGCCATTATTTAAAGCAAAACTAAGTAATTATTATTATTTGTCAAAATAGCACAGTTCAATAACTTTTGGTTCAGACTATTCCACCACAACTTTCGTGAAAATACATTTACAACAATTTATTAAAACAATTATATATAAAAAAATGTTTTGCCATTTTTTAATAACAATTAAATTTAATAAAGAAATTTAAATATTAAAAATGTTTTACTATTCTTAATTAATTAATAGTAATTAAATAAATAATTCAATGGCAGCAAAATTATTTTTCATTTTTCTCTCATTTTCTTTTATTCCTTTTAAATATAATTCATTTAGAATTACACCTATTAATAATAAAAACAAATACTGAGAATTTGATCAAATAAAAATTTTTAGAAATTAAGAAAATTAGACAAGATATCAGCTTTTATAATTATAGGTTATATAGGATGACGGAAGATAGAGAAAATTAAAAATAGATCAATCCAAGAACAACAAATCAAGATGATTTAACAATACAGACGTGGTGTGTTAAATTCCACCACTAATAAATCAAATATATTTTTCTAACAATTTTATATTCTTTGCAATACTGTAAGTATAAATAAAAAAATTCTCTCACATAGGTACATTATAAATGTCATAATCTTTTCATTTTATCAACTGAAATGATAATTTTGAAAAGAAATTGATTGCTATTTAACTAAAATATATGCGACTCTTTAAAATTTCTACATAATTAAATTGTGTACATCTTTTTGAAAATTATCCCTGAAGTGGAAAACACAAAACTGATAGTGAAAGCTTTACAACGTTACGGCATCGGCATTACCAAACTGTCGTATAGATGTAAGTAAGACCGTGCTGATTTTTATTCAATGTGTTCATTCCAAGATGTCCGTTGTGTGGCAGTTTTTAGAGTCCGTGATCACAACAACCAATATATTTTTCATTGACATCTGTCAAAAATATGACGTCATCGACATTTTTCTTAAATGACAATATATGGCATGTGATACATCATTTGAAAGCTCTTGTTTCACTCAGTATGTTCCTAGATTTTTGTGCGATTCTGTCGTGCCGTTTCAAAATGGCGACTGTTGAATTGTGAAAATTATCTTAAATTAATTCCCAGTAAAAGGATAACTCTTTCTAGGGGTAGTCCATACTTTTTTTCCACACTGTATATGTCCATACATGTACTATTTCGGCAGGAAAATCACACATGATTTTTTTTCCTTTGTAAGCGGTCTCACATCCAGTGGCGTGTTGTACTTAAGTCAAATTATTATTTTTCTTTTAATGATATTTGTCATAGTATACAATTTAATAAAATAATGTATCTTAGTATAAATTATTTTTTCAAAATAAACTTTTTTTATATTATAATTTTATAATATTATTTTATTTTCATTGCAACAGTTATTTTTGACGCGCCTATGATATTGTGTTCAAGCTGTGTCATGTCTCGAGTCTTTTTTACTCACCTAAACTTTAAGAAAAATCAGCCTACTTAATAAAAATCGTGCGAAATTTTCCAACCGGAATAGTACATACCAGTAGTTGGAAATATGGTTTCAGTGAAAGAAGCTTCAATAGTATTGAAGCTTCTTTCACTGAATCAATACCTATATATCTTATAAGTTATAACTCCTTACCTTTATACTACCCAATCCTTAAGATGTAATAAGCTGCTTATTTTCAGGATGTCCGATTTTTTTGCACTAGATTCTAAACATCATTTTCAGTTACATTTTGTATGCATTTAAACAACGTATTAGCGACTGATAAACCCTTTCCTTTACACGTTTAGATCTAGCTTTATTGAATATGTTTGCGTACATCCCCTACGTAAACATATGTTTTTAAATGAGGTTTGCATACGTACGTTGCTTTGAACAATAAATAGCATGCTTTAGATCAGCTTAGCTTCGAAAGTACGTTAAAAGTCCTATTTCTTATTCAGTATTTTTTCCTTGCAATGTTTAACTATTTGACAGACAATGAACAGGCAAATTTAATACTAACATATCTTTTTATGAACAACTAATTTAACATTAATTGAACAATTATTTTTTAAATATTTAGAAGTCATTTTAGCATTTTAAAAGCGAGAGATATGTACGCAGTACGTGTAAACCGTATTTTTAATAAGGGTACATGTAAATGACAGTTTTAATGAAGATGAGCGGTTGTATGTAATGGCTAGCCGACAAATATGGTAGGTTTATTGTTTCCAGCCTTATTTTGTGGAACTCCATAATCATGAAATAAATAAAGATTATTAAAAGTTTCACAGTTTTATTAAAATATACCTGACAATATTGTTTCGACAGCTATGCTGTCATTATCAAAGGTAATATAATTATAAACAAACACGTCGCTAAGGTAGATACAAAATAGGTAACTAGATAAAATAATAATAATAATAATAAAAATTAATAATAAAAATCATAATTAAACATCTAATACTTCCAGTAACGGAGAATTACTGAGCTCAAGTTGTTCATTCATTAAAGGTACCCTGAGTTTGTGTTTGTATATCTCAAAGGCTTCTAAAATGTCTAATTTGCGTTTGTTATTACAAAAATGTAGGAATTTAATATTATTTTGAGGAGTCATTGTGTGATTTTGTTCTAATAACAAACGCAAATTAGACATTTTAGAAGCCTTTGAGATATACAAACACAAACTCAGGGTACCTTTAATGAATGAACAACTTGAGCTCAGTAATTCTCCGTTACTGGAAGTATTAGATGTTTAATTATGATTTTTATTATTAATTTTTATTATTATTATTATTATTTTATCTAGTTACCTATTTTGTATCTACCTTAGCGACGTGTTTGTTTATAATTATATTACCTTTGATAATGACAGCATAGCTGTCGAAACAATATTGTCAGGTATATTTTAATAAAACTGTGAAACTTTTAATAATCTTTATTTATTTCATAAATATGGTAGGGTTATTAGAACAAATTTAATTTCCAGTATGTGCTAAAACAAGTTTTTTTAAATTTTATTCGTATACAGAGACACATAATTTTAGTTTTAGCTACACAATATATTTTAAACTGATGTGATCTGTAGAAAGATCGGGTGGAAGCAGCTAGCCGTAAGTACAAAAGTACAAATAAGGCCGTTGTTAGTAATGAACCATTATTGTAGTGAATATTTCTGCTGAAGCAACTAGAACAAAACTACTATAATTACAAACGTGGTGTATGAGCATTAATGAAACGATTTGAAAATTTAAAAGAACTGAACTTAAAGAATTGGAGATTTAAAACCTTGAAAGCAATCTGTACTATGATACCTGCTACAACATATTGTAACAGATTTCTTATATCTATTTTAAATTTCGATTTATATAAATGAAATTCTATTTCATTTTAAATAGTACGGTAGGTAGAAACAGCTTAAACGTCTAATTGAGAATTGAGACAATGAATCAAGAGAATCACATGGATCATTTATTAAGTAAATTTGTAATATTTGGATCTGAAAAAGTTCAAAAAGGATCAAAACTGCGTTGAATGTATTAACATAAATAAATCAAAATAAAGTTTATATTTACGAGCCTTCCTTCATGCGATTCCATAATCATGCAATTAAATAAAACAATTATAAAAGCTTTACAACTATTATTTAGAGAATATGCGAATTTTATAACTAAAGTAAGAACATATCGAGCTGCAGAAAGAGACTCCGATCATCGACTCAGAGATAGACGAAAAAGTGTATAATGCAAGAAGGCATACAAGATACATAATCGATGAACTTAAACACCAAGAAGTTGCCCGAAGACATAAAATAGATATAGAAGAAAATTTAAATAAAAAAGACCTTCAACAAGAACAAGATGCAAATAGAAAATGGGAAAACGTAGAAAGGATAATAAAAAAAGAAAAAACACAAGAAAAGAAGAGTTGGTTAGATGAAGAATGGGAAAAAGAGATAAGCACAAAACAAAAACTCCGACAAAAGATGCTACAAACCAGAAATGATGAAAATGTACAAAAATACAGTAACCAAAGAAGGAAAGTAAAACAGTTATGCCGTAGAAAGAAAAGAGAAATGCTAGAAAACCAGATAAAAAATATGAAAGCAAAATAGCAAAGAAAAGAGATAAGAAATTTTTACAAAGACGTGAAAGAGATAAGAAATAATAGTAGATCCAAGGGTCGCAGGCTCGATCCCCGGCCGAGCTGGTAAGTTTTCATAGCGAAGAAAAATTTTAAAACATGCCTTCTTCTCGGATAGGAAGTAAAACACCTACAGTTTTACTTCCGTGTCAATGCGATGTTGGGGACGATCAAAATCCCTACTGGGTTTGGAATTCCCCCAGATTCGGATAAATTGTAGTAAGGTCGGCCAAATAATCATAGTAATCGGTGCCATGAGGTACGAAGGATGCTCCGCCATCCCGACTCCTCGACAAAAAAAAATAAAATAAAAAGCAAAATATAAGTACATATAAAAGGAAAAGATGGTAATCTCATAAGCAACGAGGAAAAGAAGCTGAAAAGATGGAAACAAAATTTTGAAAAAGTGCTAGGTAAAGATTCTGAAGGAAAAGAGGAAGATAAAGACCACCAAAAAGAAGAACAAATAACAAATAGTACAAATCCAACGCAAGAAGATTCCGGATACCGACAATGCCAGATTTTATGATGAATCAATTAAATGATTACTAAATGATAATAAAAATATGCAAGAACATATGAAACAACAGATCGGAATATTTTCTACCACGATATCTAATTTTAAAAGTTCCATTCAAAATCTGAAACTAAATGAACAAAAATTTAACAACAATATAGAACTTTTTAATAATTTTTCGAAATGTACTACCACGATAATTAAGGAATTTATGATTCAACAAATTATAACTGAAAATTTACCTTATTAAATGAACTTGTAAACGAATTAGGTAATTAAGAGCCCCGACGCAAAATATTTCGTCTGGTGTAGCCGGCTTGGTCGAAGTAAAATGACAGTTGAAAATAAAATGCTTAGTTGGCAAGCTTCATAATAATGCGATATATTTGTGAAAACTAATTAATTTATTCCAACTTTTTGAATAAAAAAAAACTTAACACTACTAGAACATCAATAAAAAAAAGTAGAAACAAAAAGTATTTTAACGCAAAATAATTCGTCTACTTGAAAAATGTTGCAAAGTAATTCGTATAAATAACAGTGATTTCATAAATGTATATCATTATTACAAAACTTGTCACGTATGAATTTTATTTTCAATTGTAATTTACTTCGCCCGAACCATCTCTATTAATAGACGAATTATTTTGCGTCGGGGATCGTACTATAACAATTTAATTACTTCAATAATTACGCTTGCACATAAAAATACCTTACATCCTAACATTATCACTCCTCTAAATTTATTTAAAGAATTGTCTAAAGTTTTACTTAAAGATGGATAACAGTTACCTATTCCTTTGTTATATGCAACAATTTACAGATATTTTGAATATCATACACACTGATGTAGTATACATAAACAATTGTTGCTGTAAAAATTCCACTTGTAGACGAATTAAAATACGAGGTTTTTAACCTCTACCTACTTCATATTTCCCACATTTCACACCTATGTAGAACCTCCCTTTAAATATTTATTCATAAGTGTCACAAGGTTTTATTACACGCAACTTAAGAATTTAGGTACTTCTACAAGCATCCAAGAAAATAACTACATATGTCAACAGAATGAAGTATCCAGGACGCATGAAAGCCCGTTTGTGAAACCCTGTTTCTAATTTCCTCAGAAAAGACCATTCCACCATCATGCACCTCACTAGAACCAGCCAAGCAGAATTTTAAATTTGGCAGTCTGTATTAAAAAAAACAATGGATCTTCATATCATCACTACCAATTCTAGTTATCATTTCATGCTTAGCAACTCCTATGGAAGAAATCACTTTACAATATACCGATGCACATAAAAATTTACCATCCCGGCAAGAGTCTTTAATAGAGCCTGAGACAGTCAAGAGGGTTGTTAAGTTAGCGTTCGGTTTTCGAATATAGTAAAGGTGTCATTTCGACGCCTCAATTAAATTACAGTACAGTTTTTGGTAAACCTTAATTTAGTACCGTACAGTAGCCTAATCATTTTGATCAGAAAAAGTGTTTAAACTTTGAAAGAGTTCAATCAATAAAATTTTAAGTGATATTTAAAATTACGTTTGACGAAATGAGAACAATTCCATAAAGCTTGTGAATTTACCGGTAAAGTGTAGTATTGGCTCTTATCGTAGGTTAATGTTTTCGAGTTAATAAAATTAACCAAGAAATCAATTAATAAAAGATTTTCAGTACAATATTGAAATTTAAGTGCAAGTTTAAAAATAATTAAACTTAATATAGCGTCTTAGTAATAATTATAGATTGTTTCGATGAGTTTCGATTTAGAATCTACAAAAAGAATTTAAGGATTAGTGAAAATCAATAATAAAGAATCAATCTTCTCGGTTTTGTTTTGTTGCATTAATTTGGAATAACAACAAACGTCGTTTCGATATTTTTTAACCGACGGGAGGTTTTTATGAACTCATATGGTTTTAGTTCATTATTAAGAATTTACCAGTGAACTTTATTTCGTCCTTCTTAGATGAAAACAGTACTAGGTTAGAAAACTATATTTTCTAAGTTTTTTTTGCTTCATACCAACTAATTGTGAAGTGCTTTTGTAGCTAGTGATTAAGTGAAACTAGAGCCTTTTTTGTGAGGTTCTCCTTTTGAAAATCCGAAAGAATTACATTTGAACAATGTATCAAGGACTCTCGGATAATCTGTTGACTAAAGTAAGATTATACGAAAATTATCTGTATGTCTTCTGTTAATGATTACTTCTTGAAAATTATGTACATTGTGCTCTTTTAATTGGAATTTTTATTAGAGTAGTGTTTTATATCAAGAATAAATATAAACTATTACCTTTAAAACTATTTTTATTGTTTTTTATACAATCAATTACTTTATTTACAAATAAATTATTATTTGAATAAAATCAGACTGTGCTAATATTGAACCATCCACTTTTGAAAGTCTTTAAAATATTTCAACTAACTTCCCAGTAAACACACTGACGTTTTTTAAACGTATTATCAACGTGTAATTGGTTGATAAACCGTTTTACGTTAGACAATCAACCGTTTATTTTTGGTTTTGAAAAACACCGGCTTTTTCTAACGTTATATGCACGTAGTTTTCCGACCAAAACCTAAGCAAACAATACATTTACGTTACAATAACGTTACCTACAGTTTCTTGACATTTGTTTCTATTGTTTACATTGTTTTCTACAACGTTTTGGTAACATGCATTCTAACGTAAATCTAAAATATATGAAACAAATAAAAACGTCCACGTAACGTTAAGATATTATGTTAAAAATTTGTTCATATAAGTGGCTTCAACAACGTTCTGAAATTGTAATGGTGAGTTTAACATGAATAAAAAGATCAAAAAACCCGTTGTGATTGTGTTATAGCTTTATACCGCTATTAATACATTCAAAATATCTTTATTTTGTAAAAATGTAGATACTTTATTTTCTAAGATAATAAATATTCCTTTGTTACATTTTTTAATTCGCGGTACATATTCCAGTCCTATTTTCAACCTCTCGTCTCATCCAAGCTTTGCGTAAGAAACTTGCAATATATATTTAAATCATCTAAATGTCGCACTTGCACATTTTGATAAGCACGTATTCATATAATAAAACTGATAAAACAAACATATATTTAGCCGTTTTTCAATACGTTAGATTACAAGTGAAGATACACGTTTTTTAAACATTTACATAAACGTGTAGTTATAGGCTACTAGTAAACGGAACAATCTAATTGACGGGAAAAACCAACCACATAGTTCACCCATGTTCAATCTAATAACTTCGTTAGTTTGCTTGTAATAGTAAACGCGCACATGTAGCACACGAGGTTAATTGTTTTTGTGTTTCGGTGTTTTCTGGGTAAGTACAAAATTTATTGTATTTTTTATAATTTATTATTGTAATGTACTATATTGTAGTGTAATATCTCATAGCAAATCAACTGGGGTTATAGTTTAATTAGAGAGGCCCTTATAACAAAATGGCATTCGAAAATACTGTATCAATAACCATTATTTACGGTAACGAAAATAGCTGTTAGTGTTATATACTGTTTTACAGTTTAAACAATTTTTGCTTCAGAAGCGGCAAACCTAAACTTTCCAGCAAATGAAAAAAATATGCAGATTGTCTGGGTAGTAGAAGAATGGTTGAAACATTCTTCAACTCGCCTTAATCAAGGTATTAAAAATAAGTAAAGAAACTATGTTTCTTATCCTCTATTTTTGTTTTTAGAGAATATGATATCGTAGTTAGTTCCTTTTCGTATCAATGTTAGTTTTGTTCAACTCGGTTTCTTGTTTATATTCATATTGAGCTAAGATTGTGTTATTTTTAGATTAACCAAGATTTTTGTTTTTAATTACACTTGGTGATTAGTGTTTTTTTGTTTTCAATTAATACTTTTGTATTGAATAAGTTCCTCATTACTAATATGTTTCTTTTTAGAAAATAATGCTTTGGTTTAATATTTTTGTATCATTATTTACATTTGTTAATAAGTGTTTGATTAATTTGTGTTTAAGTGTTCTTTAAATTATTCTAAATAAAAGGTATGCAATAAATCTGATTATCATTTTCCAGTTTATTTCTCAGAAGATGTGTTGCTGAATATCGTGTCAAATGTTTACTTTTGATAACTAAATTAAATAAATCTGCGTTGTATATGTACGTTAGAATACCGTTAAGTAGTAACGTTAAAATAATGTTTTAAAATATAAAAAAAAATTATATGAGGCAGTTCGTACATTAATACAACGTTAATAAATACGTTTATGCAACAACCATTTTTTTAGTTTACTTAACGTTGAACATATAATAATTTAAAACGTTATACTCCAACGTTTAAAATTTAATATCTCAACACGTAAAATGTTCGTTTGTCAGTTGTTGAAATTAAACGTTTATACATGCGTGTTTTGCAACGTGCAAAACCGCGACATCTAAAAATTGATTGTACGTAATAAAGACACGTATTTTTCTAATGGTGTTGTGTCATAATAATACGTTTTAAATACGTACGTGTGTTTATTGGGTTAAGACTAATGTAATTAATTATGAACAATGATTGATTCAACCAATGTATCTGTTTAAGGATATCTTGGTTTAAGAATTTTTTTAACAGATGGCGCCCATATACTTTTTTAGGACTTTGTCAAACCTTATCTTTTGTTTAGAATCAATAAGCTATGAGAATTAGTACCCGCTTCCTGAGCTATAATTTGTTATCAAGATGTCTACAGCCGGTGCAATTATGAGTTTTACAGTATGGCATGTTCAAATTGATTTAGAATAACCTGTACCATTATAATTTGGAACCCAAGTGTGGGACATTCATTTAGTATTGTTGAGTTATTGAGCCTGTTATAATTGCTTATTCTACAAGTTTGAACTTTTTAAAATTCTATGGCAATTAATTTGTAAGACCAACTGAAGATCAAGCTATGATACTTGCTGTGCGAAAATCTTCAATACTAACGTAAGTACCTGTTACTCCAATTATCTCAAATTCTAGAGGAAGAAGCCGCTCATCCTGGAGGCGAAGATAATAGTGCAAGTTAGTGTACGTGAAAGTGTACCTTTTATTCATTTTTTTCATGAACTTCAATTAAAAAAACATATCGACAGAAACAGTAATTTGATTTATGGTTAAATTAACCCCCATAAATGAATTTTAGCAGGGGAGATGTTATATACCCACCATAATATTATTAGAAGTGCTGCTAAATTTTTTATTATTATATCATTTATTATCCTGCCTCGCCTTCATCTTATATCGTATATTGTACTATAACGTTTTAATATTAGTTATTTTTAATAGTTAATGACTATAATGTTTATACATAAATTATCATTATTAGATTGTATTATTCATTTATTTACATTCATTTTGCATAGTTTACAAATTAACATAGTTTTTCTGATTCACCAACAAATATTTAAGTTCAATCGTCTGAGTATTGTATGGTATGTATCACATACCAATAATAGTTTCCTTTATAATTACATTTCTGTCATGTACAGACCTGGAAATTGATATAGGTTCACCTAGAATATTGATATAATTTTTGAAATATTTTTGTTAAAACATATATCTTACCGTAAAACCACTTTAAAGGATTATTCACTAAACATTTTTATGTGTTCTCCTATCTTTTCAAAACATCTGCATGTTTGGTACAAAAGGTAATAACATTTGAAGATAAAAATGAAAAGTTTAATATGTTTGTAAATTGGAAATTGAACTCGCCATTTATTAAGCATTAAATTATCAAAACCAAAAAAGAACATTAATTTAATAATCAGTAGCACCACCATTATGGTTAATGATCTGAGAAATTCGATTGTTCATGCTTAAGACGAGATGATTAAGCTCATTGATAGTGACATTACCAAGGCCTGCAAATTGGCGCTCCTAAGATCATTTACAGTGCGGAAAGGATTATTCTACTGTAAATCTTTTGAACGATAATGTCCCACACGTTTTCCATTGGGTTAATGTCCGGAAAGCATGATGGCCTGTCTAAGGTTGGGATTTCTAACGCTACCAACCCTGCTCTTATGTTCCGTAAGCGGTAAGCAGGCGCCTGGCTTGTTGAAAAATTAGGTTTTAATGCTCATGATCCTCATAATAAGCAATTCAATTGCCATCCATGCCAAAGGAAATGCCATCCGAACCTTGTTTATTCCGTTAAAAGAAAGATGTTTGAAATTTGCAACTGAAAACCTGATTGGACGAAAGTAATAACACATTTAATATTTCCTGTGGTTTAAATTAATAAAAAAATGTATTTTTAGATAATCTGGAGCGAAGAGAGAAAATTTAATTTTGACTGACCTGACAGGTTTCGTGATTATTGGCATGATTTCTAAAAGAAACCATTGAGCTTTTCACGTAGTAACTGTTATGGTTGTTTCCTAATAATCTAGGCTGGGTTTAACGAAATAAACAAGCTTCGTATGGTATTTTCTTTGACATGGATAGTAAGTGAATTTCTTATTATGAGGATCATGAGCATAAAAACCTAATTTTTCAACAGGATAGGCACCTGCTTACCGCTCTCAGAACACAAGAGCAGGGTTGGTAGCGTCACAAATTCCAACCTTAGATTGGCCATCATGCTCTTCGGACATTAACCCAATGGAAAATGTGTGGGAGATTATCGTTCAAAAGATTTACAGTGGTAATGATCCTTTCCGCACAGTAAATGATCTTAGAAGAGCGATTTTGCAGGAATTGGTAATGTCACTATCACTGAGCTTAATCATCTCGTCTGAAGCATGCACAATCGAATTTTTCAAATCATTAACCATAATGGTGGTGCTACTGATTATTAAATTAATGATCTTTTTTGGTTTTGATAATTTAATGCTTAATAAATGGCGAGTTTTAATTAGTGAACTTATTTCAACTTCCAATTTACAAACATATTAAACTTTTCATTTTTATCTTCAAATGTTATTACCGTTTGTACCAAACATGCAGATGTTTTGAAAAGGTAGGAGGACACATAAAAATGCTTAGCAACTAAGCCTTTAAAGTGGTTTTACGGTAAGATACTTTTTAACAAAAATATTTCAAAAATTATATCAATATTGTAGGTGAACCTATATCAATTTCCAGGTCTGTAGTCAGTACAAGTTGAGATCTAAAACTAGGAACATCATTATTCTTGCATTAGCATAATAAATATAATTTGAAAACAACAGTGATTTCTCTAACAACAAGAAAAGCAACTTTGAGAAACACAACACACCCAATAACCTGTTGCACCGACATCTCACGTGCACGTTTTTCAATGTGTTCTTATGAAACTGTTAGCGCCAACGTGTTAATAAATAATAGTAACATATTTGATACTGATTAACACAGAAATATAATACACAATAATAAATAACAAATCATAATATTATTGGAAAATTACAGTAGTTAAAAATGGGGTTATTCAAAGGCGACGGTATTTTATTAATCTATAAAACAGTTTTCTACAACAGCAAGATAAGTCTGTTAAAGAATGAATGTCATTCATGAGATTGTCAATACGAGTCTATTGAATTCTCAAGCGTGAAACTTTTCTTATGTCTTACTGAAACTTACTGAAAAATATAAAGCTTCGAGACAAAAGGTTCTATTTTTTGAAATTACATAGTTACAGAGCACGTCCACATACACAGAGTATATTTTAAATCGTGTCTCTTTACAAAAAGAAATGCATAAAGAAACTTTTAAATACTATTAGTTAGGTAAATGTTATACATATATAAATTGAATTTTTCTGATTAGAATTTCCATAGTTATTATCTCGGAAATTATATAAAGTAAAAGTGTTAGCGAAAGCGTACGTAATAGTATACCGAAAAGAATATATTACAGTTTTCTACCTGAACAATTTTTCTATTTGCTGCTAGTGATAAAATGCTCTTGTATATCGCCTTTCACATTTACAATGTCTTGGAATTTGTGGGATCTACTTTATTGAATGCTGGTTTCAGCGACAAAGAAGGATCCTAAGGCGCTGACACGGGTAGTTCATTGTCTTGATGCGATTGCCTCTTCGTTTGCTATTTTCGTATTGTGTACGACTGTTTGCAAACTGCGGGTGCCCAAATATAATTTAGGAGTAGGTTAAATTAATGTTAAATAATTTAGGAAGAGAAGCGCACTTGAATATTTTTTCATAGTTTTTATTTGTTTAGTGTACTGTTACGGTAGAAAAATTTATGTATAGAAAATTTTTCATATAAACAAAATGCTTATTAGAAAGATATTGTTGTTATAAAAATATCAGACTATATAAAAGCATCCTACTGGTGTTAAAATGAAATTAACTTGACATAGGATGTATAAATGTATAGTAAAATTGATTTTGCTCTAGTACTTTGACTATAATGTAATAAAAAATATTGGTATAAACATATTAGCTTCTATTACAGTAATTCTATTAAAATGCGGTATATCGGGAAATGCAGGGAACATTAAAAATTCATTGTTGATGTTATTTTTACATTTCCCGCGTTTCAATCTAAGTACTTGATTAATGATTGCATAAAACCCTGTTAAAATAGTGTACTTTTACATAGTATGGTCTGGAGAGGTGATTCAATTTTCCAAATTCCATGAATTTGTAGGGGTTGGATTGGTTCCTCGGTGATTTTTACTTTTTTCACGGCCTTTCTGTGGATCTTTTGGTTTATAACTTTATATCTCCTTTGCATACTTCTAGTCATAAAATGTTGCACGACCTTGTTGTAGTGTCACAAACGGAATTATTTCGAATTGAATAAATTCATAATTTCTCAACTTATATTTCGTTTAGTGCAAATGTAACCAAGGTTACATTCGTCTATGTAGCGACTGTCCACACGACAAGACCACCTGCAGAAAGCATCGCATACAAATCGCCATTTATATGATAATGTATGCATCTCATTATATGTAATTTATTCATTTATACAGTATGCATTTATATATGCATCTCATTAGACGTAATATATTCGTTTATGCATTAACGACTTCCGCAATATTCATGAAGATACACTATATAAACAACTTGCTTCAAGTCTAACATTCACTCGTGAAAATGACTGCGTCGAATCATCAAATATCTTTGAAGCAAGCTGGTAAGTCACTTTATATATTAATTAATTGTGAGGGGATCTCGAATCTGGTGTCTAGGGGCACTGATTATCTGATCGCTAATGTGCTTAATTGTAGTATTTTAGGGGCCTAGAAGATAGCACCCAGGGGTACCGCTTACCTGGTTTCCTAACGCTTAGTTATAGGACTTAGTGCTAGTACAGGGTGGTTCCGATTACCCTCACGTTTATGTTAGACGTAGGAGGACCTAACCGTCCTCATACTTATGTTTGTAACCTATTGTATTATGATTTGCTGTTTAGTATATAATTAATTTGTGACCTACGTTTACTTTCTATCTCTACCTCTGACTACGACCTCCAGTCACAAAAGCCCCACGTAACAGTAGCATCCCACTATATATTTTCTTAAATGCTCTTGTTGTTCTTGGTCGTTATGTGTTTTAATCATCTGCTCTCTTATACTTATGACTATTACTATAATCTATATACCATTCCTAATTTCTTTATTACTTTACTATCAGATTTTTGTGATCACCTTTGATAATTTTGTTGTAACTGATATTTTCTTATATATTTTGTTAAGTCAGTATTGTATTAAGTCTTCGAAAATATAATAATCAATTGTCGTTAATAATATTCTACAGATAGAAAAAGGAAAAGTAAACCCTTCTATAAAACAAAAAACATAGGTGATACCGCTAGTGTTTAACCACTATTATAATCGCATGTGAAAAAATTGGTTTGGACGGTGAATGGAATAAAAATGCTATAAGGCTATGAAAATATTAAAGTACAAAAGCAACAATTATGGTATTGAAATTGATTATTAAGATGCTTTGTTAAAGTTGAGAAGTGTACAGTTAAATACACTGGCAAATGGTAATGAAGAATAATTGTGACAAATCAATGATGGAAAGGACTGGCCCGACTAAGGAACGGTATGAAAGGAGTTTTTGCTTACGTTTTATTTTGGAATCTGCTAAAGAAGAAGGATATTGTGGAATGAAAATATTTAAGCAATTTGGCGAATTAAGATTATTTATTAAATTTATTAAAATCATTATTCAGTTAATTTTAAATTGTATCTTTATTTACAGCGATGACAATCTACATCGCCATAAGATAAGATCTTTATGAATATATTACTGTTTATATTTTAAGTTATATTTGCCGCCCAACTTACTTACGTAATCTTGAAGTTAGTTAAGTATTTACGTAACTTATTTACATGAATCGTGCGTTATTAACCTTTATAAAAGTATTCCTAAACCATGCAAGAAATTTAGAAAAGAGGAAATTGAAGTTTATATCTAAAGACAATTAAAATCATTAAGAACAATTGAGCTTGTTTTAAATAGTATAAGAGTTATTTATATAAAATTCTACGAGCTACGGCATTTATTTGCACTCTTAATCTACACTATAGAAATATTTTGAGTAATTTTATTGTATTTAATTAGAGCAGATTCACAGCAATACATAATACTCAAAACCGCTTAAAATTCTTATGCTTAGAATTAGTACCACATCCAGACAAATCTAGAGTCTCTAAGGTCTATCAAAAACCAAAAATGTTTTCGAAACAACTATAATAGCCACGCTTGCGATTTCGTGACGAGGGAGTAGCTAAATATTAGAAAACTTTGCAGCTTGAGTGCACCACTGACACCTTTGAAACAAACTTTGAAAGTGAGTGTACTACAAATGATTATTTACACGACGCAGTTTTATCGTGAACCTCGGCCTTATGCGTTTCCACTTATAGTATATTTTACTGATTTATTGGCGTTGATTTAAAGGCGCTATCAATACTGCATATGTCCTATCACCTCCATAATTGTGAATGTCGTTTTAAAAACTTTATCAGTTTAGAGAATGAAATAAATAATGCATTTTCTTTAAACACAGTAAAAATAGAAACTGAACTACCTAAATAAACTTGTAATATAATTTATAAAATCTTATTTACAAATACATATGTAGATACATATGCAGTTGTAGAAAAGAAGGTTTATTTATCAAATCTATTTGACAATTAAAAAAGATTTTGGAACGTTTATTATAAATACACTAATAATATTAACTTGGGCCACAAATTGTAAAATCAATATGTTGTGCAGAAGGTCGATTTTTATAAAATTACACATTTCTTATCTGTCAGAGGTTTAATAGAAAAGGTGGGAAGGCCAGGCTATCTGAAAGTACAGTCTGCGTAAATACTGCGTAAATTGTAAATTATGCACCCAAATCCTAAGCCTGATAATAGCTAATTAATTTGCCAGAGTAGATGAAAACATTAAACTAATTAGTCATTAGCCCAACAAAGGGAAAATCTAGTTTAATTGGCTAAAATCATAAAGCTTACTTTTCTGTTATTCAAATTATGCTACAATATAATGTTAAAATCCAAATTCAATTTAAAATCTAAGAGCAGAGCTAACTCAGATAATAGTATATTAAAGTATTAGTTTCATAAGACGCGTTTTTAGCGCACGCGTCCGAGTTTAGAAAACGACCCGCGAAGCGGGGAGTTTTCTAACAGACAAGTGCGCTAAAACGCCTTATGAAACGAATACTTTATACTATTTTTTATACTTGCGTCGTTATTTCGTTAATTATTAAAAAATAAATTAGTTTTAAATAAGATTTGTTAGAGAAATTTTGTTAAGTACTTTTGACAGTTGGCTACACTGAAAATTCAACTTCAGCATTTGTTATTTAAATTGTTTTGTTTTTATAAAATTAATTTAGTTTCTGTGACAAGAAGGTAAAATGGTCAGATATTCTCTCCCTCCATCTTATTAAAAAGAATTAACTTATCTTAATTAATCTTAATCTTATTAAAATATTGGAATTTAACCATATTGATAGATTTATAACAACTGCAGAAAATAACCAACATTTAGCTATGAAAGCAAGTAAAATTTTGCGCTAAATACTTTCAATTTTTAATATATTTCAATTATTTAAGGTTGCGTTAATAATGGGATTCTGTGGTGCCTGCCGAAGAGATGAATTGACCAACATGACAAATAAAGTTCGAAGAGAATTCTTAATTACAGAGAAACTGAGGATTGATTTAATTAAGCAATATTTGAGCCTAAGGCCTAAGAAAATAAACCACAGGCGGTTTTTTATAACCTACCGCAATGGAAAATGTATTTCTACCCCTATCGGTATAAACACCATGGGAAAAGTTCCTTTTATTATTGCCACTTATTTGCATTTAGCCAACCCGAAGCTTTTTACAGGTCATTGCTTTCGACGTTCAAGTGCTTCCCAATTGGCAAACAAAGGTGGCGATTTAATAACTATAAAACGGCATGGAGGTTGGAAGTCTTCAGCTGTGGCTGAGGGCTGTATTGATGCTTCAGTTAAAAAAATGGAGGTAGCTGAATTGCTATCTAATAAGCCATGTACTTCCACTTCAACGGCTCAAGTGGTAATTGACCAGTCTTCCACTGCTTCATTTTTACATGAAGAATCAGAGACTTTTAGCAGCAACCCAATAACGAGTCAACAAAACATTGTTGAGGGGCAAAATTTACCTTCATTTAAGATTAATGCCCAGGACACTTCTGCTGTTACAATCAAAGTGTATAATAACTGTACTCTTAATACAAAAGATGTATAAAGAATAATTTGTGAATTTATTAAATAATTTTTAATTTATTTTGTGTATGTTTATTTTATATTTTAAAAGTTTGTCATTTTATCACATAACAACATAACCGCACTTTTAAATATAATAAGTTTGACATTTAAGAACAGCTGTTAGGTGCTACCAACTTTAAAAAACAAAATTTTACTGTTTCCAGTACTCTAATAAATCTCATTAGGACACGCAAATGCGTGTCCTAATGGAGTTCATTAGGACACGCAAGTATAAAAAAATATTTAATATCAGATTCGAACTATCTGTTGCGTAAATAATCGAAGCTTTATAGCTCTACTGAGACTGATAGTCAAACAAAACAAGGTGAATTATTTAAACGGCACCTCGAAAGAGTAATTTTAGAGTAGTACGGCAGTTTACGAAAGATCGGTGTAGCCGTTATTTCGGAAAACGATAGACTTAGAACCAGGAAAAGATCGATGGAAACAAGTGTATACAGAAAGGACTTCTTTCTACGGCAGCATCCATGAGGCGAATAAAAACTATTATAAATACAATAACTTGAAGGTAAATATAATAGAAAAGAGTATTAACAGTACGAGCATAAAATATTTTACGCTACTCAATATTCTCATTCTACATGGTAGTTCAAAAAAGAAGTTAGTCAGAATGAATAATAATTACCCAAAGTAACAATCAATAGAATACGAAATTACAGATTAATAAATTCATAAATAAAAAGATTTAAAAGATTTGAAAGGTATATATACAAGGTGCCTTATAGCATATGCACCAAACTTTACCAGTGCACTTCTGGTGACGTTTGGAATAAAATATTTTAATAATCAGAAAAAAGAAGTACAAAAAGTAGGACTAAAAATTTATTTACTTATTTATGGAATGTCCCACTTCTGTTATCTGTAATCTTGAATGTTTTTCATATTTCAATATACACTCACGGACAAAAATATTTTCTAGATTTTTTAAATTTTTCTATTGTTAACGTTTTTTTCTATAACATATTTACGTAGTTTTTTTTGTTGTAGACAATCCACATTTACGTAGGACACTTTGAAATGAGACGCTTAACAATAAAACCTACACAAATGTTATAAAAAGATTAATGAAAAACACCTAAAAAGTATGCAATATACCAGTGAGTGTATATACCAGGGACTGGAACCCTTTACAAATATAGATTTCGGTTTCAGTTCCGGTTTTTGGAAATTCAAAATAAGGGTTTCGGTTCCAATTTTAATTTTGTAAACATTAAGGATCCGATTCAGGTTCCAGGGTTTTTTAGGGTTGCGTAAGGCTTCTGGGAGCAAAATGCCCTTTTTTCTATTTCTGTTTTTTTTGCTATATTACAATGTATAAATTGTTATTAAAAATACATTTATTTTAACGTAAAAATAATATTATTGTTGCACAAATAACTATGTACCTCTCTTGATTTATCATAAACAAAATAATCGTGAATTGGATGTCTTTTATTTCTCCTCATGATTATTAACTTATTTACCATATACTTTATTTCTAGAATTTCTTTACAATAAACAGGTAAACAAATTAACAAACAAAACACCAACGTAATAGGTAGGATAGGTCCTAAGAATAGGTCGATAAACAGAGGAAAGTAATAACGTCACATTTTACTTTCCAAACCAATATGACCTTGATAACTGACAGTCAATGCATGTTAGGTTAAAGTATTGTTTATAACATGGGTGATAACAGTACATTATATTATAAAGAGCTGAAGTAAGACTTTATGCGGCGAATCTGTTGGTTTGATGGACGAGCGTCAGCGAGCCGCCTAAGTCTCTTCAGCTCTGCCTAACATATACTATTTTTTCTTCAAACGTCGACAATAGAAAAATATTTAAGGAATATTGAAATTCATGAATTAGTTTAATTATTTAGAGAATGAGCTACACGATTTTATAATAATTTTGCTTTGGAGAGCGTTACTAGGGTTTCACTATAAACAAAGCTGTAAACAAGTTGCCATAAAGCTCTTTTGCCATAAAAATTATATTTGGAGAAAAGCGGCAGATATATTATCTGCCGTTCGTGAGCGACAGTAAAGTGATTTACGTGCCACGGTAACGAAGTGACATTTTAGCTTTGTCAATCCAGCATTATAATGTCACATTTCAGGTATTTCTGGGTTTGGTATTTCTCTTTACTCTGTAAGCTCTATTGCTATAGTTACATTATTTACAACAATGGATACCATAGAAACTGAGCTCTTGGAGTAAATAGATGTGAAATACCGAACCCGGCTATTGTAGATTTTTTCAAGATGAAATTTGTTTGGAAATATTCAGGGCTACCAATATAAAATGTCACGCAACACTTTTCTAGTCAATTCATAGACTATTCATCAATTAGTAGTGGAAGTGGATCTATTATCGACATCAACTTAATAAGAAATGGTTATGGTAGAGCTGTTGGGCGAATGTCTGGAGAATTTATACCGGTTACTTGGAGAATTTATAACGGTTCGAGTTCTCATCTTAACACTAACACTGATTTTAGTAACGGTTCCCATTCCGGTTTCGATTCCATAAAAGTAATCGGTTCCGGTTCCTTCGGTTCCGGTTCCTTTGGTTCTTTTGGTTCTTGTTCCAGTCCCTGATAGGTATATACTACAGAACTAAACTATCTTTCTTAGTATTAAAAAAAATCTTTATCAATAACTCTTAAACAGAATGGAAAAGGAATGGAAAAGTTATACTAATAATGTTTATTTTTACTTCTTATTTATTGCTACAGTAATACTTCTTTCATATGAAAGCATTAATTAATCGCTAAGATTCTCAGTTGATATAATAAATTGTTAGAATTGTTGAATTGCAGAGTTAAGTGAAATTTCTTCATTATTTTTGTTGAATTACGTCTAATATATCATTTCTGAAACACAGCGTGTAAATATCAACTATTAACATTCAAAAGTTTTAAAGTCGTTATGTTCTAACGCTTTTAAGATTCTCATATGAAGAACAAAAGAGACAGAATCCATAAGGTCATCAAGCTACCTGTCCAATTTCTACAATACAGTGAAAGTGTTTTAGTATTGATTGAATTTATTTTTAGTCTCGGGTAGATTTGCGAAGTTCCCTCTACGCTAATTGACAAGAAAATATCAATCTGACCAGTATCAAATTTCTCGCAGGTTAACGAGGATCATGCTATAATATACCCTATAAGTGAAGTTATATTGGTGAGCAAATCAGAAAATTGAATCGCTTTCGATGTATTAGAAATCCGGTCAGGCGTACATCTCTTAAAATATTAGAGGGAGGACTATAAATTTAAGGTCAGGATCATTAAATCGACCTTGAACTGGCGTGCTTCTGAGGTAATGACAAGTCTTCATGCTGGTTTATATAGGACAGGTTGATATAAAACTCGCATTAAAGGAGCTTTCATGCAAGGTTGCCGCTGTTAACGTTGTTAATTCGGGGGTGACTTATCTGATTTAACAATCATCGCGTGCTGCAAATCACGAGTTTCGAGTGGAAATCGTAGGACTAAAAATTGGAACCGTAACTTAATGACCTAAATGGATGTTATCAGAAATCGTCAGGATGCCGTGTCAGTTTTGGTGGATTTTAACATTTTTAAACTAAATGAACGCAATTAGCGATTATATACCAATTTAGAGTCACTCTATTGTTTTAAGTTATTTCAGTTTACATTTCTAGTCAAATAAGATAAGGTTCGAGATTCTTTTTTTAATTTTCTGAGTTGAATGAAATCTGACACGCAAATTGTGAAAGTTATGTTATATGGGTTATTGTAGTGTTGTTAAAGACTTATTTATAGTATTGTTCATTTACACAAACAGAATCCGTGTCATTTAATTAATTTTATTTTTCATGTAGGTAGATAAGTAGATATTATAACAGGAACTTCCTGACCGGCTAGCCCACGGTGTTAAAAGAAGTCCCAGCTATATTAAAATTTATTACACAAAACATTAACCTTAATCTGACTGAATTTTTGGGTCCGGCAAACGTCAGCTCTAAGATAGCAGCCGCTGTTTGAACAGCACAAGCGTTGATAGAAATCAAAGGCACAGATACAAAAGAAACAGAAGGTTATTTATTTTAAAACATAAAAAAAGAAATTATGTGGTTCACACCACTCACCAAATGCAATGTACAGAAAACAAAATTAGTTGTAAATAATCCCCTAATAATAATAAAAAAATATTACAATATCTACAATTGATTGATCTACAATCTATTCTAATATCTATAATCAATAAATTTACATAATCAAAATAACAATAACTTAATTACACATCTTAACTAAATTGTATATCTGAATCAGATTTACGCTTTCTTCAGAAAAGTAATACGGTAAAAGTGGCAACTGCGCTTTTAATATAATATGTTAAAATGAATTTATGAATTACTTTGTTTACATAACCTAAAAGTTAAGAAGAAAAATGTTTATCTTGTTTAGTGTTGGTAGTTTATGTGTTGGTATTGGTTTGTCTTCTTTTTACTTTAGTTGTTAGCTGGTAAAAATACTTTGATTATAGGTAGCACTCAGCTGTAACCAGGTTGTGAAGAACGAGGTAAAGGTAGATGCCAGAGGCAAAAAGCAGCCGGAAAAACAACCGGAAAAGATGTTTTCATCGGCTTTAAACCGATAGACACGGGTGGATTATCACCTCTTGTTGTATTTGTACTGAAAAGTATTCCTTGCAGCAAAGCATAAAAGACCAATAAATTGGATTCCTGTTATACAATCACCACTGTGAAAAACTGATGGCCAGGAAGTTACACTAAATTCCACATTAAACTCATAAAGAGAGAAATCATCAAAAATTTCCTAAAACTGGAATGAAGTAAACACTCTATTTGCAAGTCAAATTACAACTGCCTTTTTAAATGGACAAAAGTGATTATCTTATCAACAAGTTCAAGAAAACCGAGATAAAGCTGAATTCACCAATTAGGTAGCCTGAACAGAAATATTACCAAATAAGGGAAAGCCAATAGAACGGTGTGCCCATAAACACTACCATATTTGGAATGACAGAAATATGATAAACACACTAGAGAAAAGCCTTTTAAGAAAGAAGAATTTTAGGTTAAACATTAAGTGAAATTGAACTGGGGAAAAACCTTTAAAGAAAAATTGTAACAATATTGCTTATTGCAAACTTTCGATTTGTTGTCTGTTTCAAGGAAAACGTGATAAGTTATTCTTTATGGTTTTATTATTCTGTAGGATAATAGAGCTTTATTATTATTATTGTTATTCTTGTAGTATATAATATGTTCTATAAAATAGCACATGAATAACTTGCTGAGTGTCAGAAAACGTGAACAGATTTGTCGCAAATAAGTCACATCGAAATGTCAATAAATTATGGTGGGTTAACATGCGACAAATGTGTTAACTTTTTCTGACATCAACAATTTATTCACGCAAGGATGTACTATTTTATAGAACATATTGCAATTGCATCATCATTATGGGTTGATTTATAAGGGCCATTCTACTGAATGTAAAAAATCGAACTTTGAAAAACAAACATTGTATTTTTTTGACTATTTCTATTTATTTAAATAACAAACATGACGAAATAAATGACAAAAAACATATTGTCGTGCTCATATCCAACTAACGCAAACACCAGAAAAAGATGTAAACATAAATGAGTTTTATGCATACAGAAATGAGGAAATTAAACAATTAATTGAGAGAAAAGATAAGTAAACTTTCAAAAAAATTTTGATAAATACTATAAAGCATTGAGGTCAGATTATTACGGATCGCATGTTCCAAAACTTCGTCAAAATGTCTATTGAATTGATAGCTTGAATTAATTTTAAAGTAACTAGACCGTCAACCACTTTGACACCATGTGATATTTTTTGATATTTCGCCACATTAACATAAAGACATGAAATAAAAGCTATTATACCAACATTTCGCTGCTAAATCGATTTATAATAATTTAATTTCCCAAAAATCCCTACTTTTCTATGAAAAAACATATTTATGTCTGATTGCATTATAAAGTACTGTTTATTGTATTGTTTTGCGGCAGTAAATTGGCTTATTATTGTACTCGTAAAATAAAGTGGTAGTACTAAATTAAAGTATATAGTAGTAAAATAAAGTATGGCAACTGTATATTACATTTTAAATTTTCTTCTGTAAAGAATATATGTCAAATTTATAAACTGATTTTTGCTTGATAATAGGGAGAAGAAGTGCATACGTCATACCGTGCCTGACGTCATAATTCTTTCCTCGCAACGCGCATGTACTTCAATAAGGCACATTATATTTTCATTTCTGAATATTGATAGTGTTAAAAAGGATGTTTACAAGCTATAAAAACACTTACCCAATGGCTTTCACCCATTGTTGTTTCAATATTTTATTTGTGATAGTACCTATCTATTATTTTAACCTCACAAAGTAGCGTCACGTTTTCTCTTCCAACTGTCAACAGTGTCAAAACTGTCAAACAAACGGTTTACAGCGAAGTAGAGCGATGCGAACATGCGCGTTGCGAGGAAAGAATTATGACGTCAGGTACGGTATGACGTATGCACTTCTTCTCCCTATTAGCCAATTTTAGGAATCGAACATAAAGCTTTGTATGCAACTCTTACATAATCGGACCTTATAGACTCGCCTTTTTGGCTCCTTTTGCTCGCTTCACTCGCTCGGCCATAAACTGGGCTTGTCTACAAAGTCCTACACTATGTACTTGTTACATAAATAGCTATTACTTAAGGCACTCTGATTATAATATAAATTAGTCAGAAAGAACACTCGGTTGGCCTACTGGGTGGCTGTGCCTCTCAAGTGACTTGTTTATAAGAGTTGCCCGTGGAATTTTATACACAATAGCCGCCCGTTTTTTCGGCATGCATTTTTGAAAGGTTTCAAGCGCTTGCCTTAAACTTTCAGAATAGTTTCGGTAATTGTAGGTTCCCGGAATTTTCTGATACTTTTGGACCACAGCTAGTTACTTAACACCTTATTAACCAATAGAAAACGCAGTTGAAATCCAAAAAATAATCAAAAGGTCAAAAAACAAGACTTAATAAATTATATTTCGCAGCAGTGTCAAAGTAGCCCCTGCCGGTCAAAGTAGCCCCGGTGACGGTACATAACTTGATGTGACAGGAACAGGAATGACGGCATCAATTCTGACACAGATCCAGTTAAGTTAAGTTCTCAGTTTTGTTGTTTTAAAACTCGGAAACAATAATCAGCGAATATACAAGCATTGCCAAGGGTGGAGCAAAAATGTTGGTTATGTTGCTGGTAGATTTCAAATTATATTTAACGTATACATAAAATTGCGAATAGATACTGTGAAATAAATAGGAGTGATGATAAGTAACGAATTATAAACGACAAATGCAAACTTTTCTGTTTTGTAATTTTTTATTATTTATAATTATAAAAAATCTTGTAAACATTTATTGATCACTTTATTTAATTTACGTATAGACAAGTAGACAACACGGTAAACTAACAGCGCACAGATCATGTTTTCAAGCTCTTTAGGTTTGAATTATTCTGATGTTTTATTTTATACATCTGTATTTTTTGGCAATAGTTGAAAAATGTATTTTACAAGTCTTAGCAGAATAAAGCTAATTTTCTATTGAAATAGTTATGAAATAAAATTGCAGTAACGTGTTTCTTTGCAATTGGTAGAATGACCTATAAACAAGATTTTACCCAATCTTTTGTTCAGAAACCATTATTGCTATTTTGGTTAATTATAAAATCTGAATTTGGAAAGTACCTCCTGAATCCGCAGCTTTTGATTCATCATAGTACTGCCCTTCTTACTAGTCTGAGATTAAGGTTGAAATACCTGCCAGAACCTTCAAACTTATTTTACTATCAAGGTTCATTGCAGAGGCCAATCGAAACAGCAGGAAGTCGGGAATTCTAATATTATTCAGATTTCCTCTATCACATTTCAGTTTCGAACTCACCACAACAAACATGATTGTAGTCTGAGAGAACTTGATAATTTAGTTCGTTGGAGGAAGCCTCGTCTTACTTTAGGAACTGGTAAAGCGTAATGTTTTGCTTGGCAGCAACCGGCCTTTTGTCCTAACTTGAAGTGTGTATTGGTCGTTGTATTTGTGCCAATATAATTTCTGCGGTAATTAGCTTCAAAGAAATTAAATTAAATGCTGATTCAAGATCAGGACTGCTTTGTTAATTTTTCAAACAAACTTTCTTATTAGAACAAGAATAACGGCGACTTATTCTAGAAATTAGTTAATGGCAACTTTCGGCACACAAGCCATCTTTTACAATCTAAAAGTTAACCAAAAACCAATATTAAAAGTTATCTAGAGCAAATTAAACCCATTTTTAAATCCAACTCTAGTGAGCATTCTCGTTCAAAAGCATTTAGAATACAGTTAAAAATGTGGGACACTTCCAACGATATTTCAAACGATTGTTCAATTCGTCAAGGCGGTGCATTTAGAGCTGGTAGATAATTTAACAACTGAGAATCTCTTGGCAGGGACCAAGGAGGGCACTAAACTCGCAGATGTTAAATTGAAATTGAGACTACAATCTGACAAATGATTTCCAAAACAATGTAATTCAAAACATGGCTAATACAACAATAAGATTTCTGTTTATTCTCGATCGCTCATCATACTTTGAAGTTTTGTCGAAAAGAGTCTTTCCGGCTCTTCGAGTGGTTGGTGGTGCGGCATTAACATACGAAGAGTTTTAATGTTCTTTACGGGCATGCATGAATCCGAAACCCATTATCACTCTGACTCAAGATTCCAATGACCTAAAGACGTTTACTCCTGGACAATATTTAATTAAAAATGCTAGAACGGCCCTGATTGAACTCAATTTCGAATGTATGCAGTTATCATGCTGGCAACCAAAATCCAGCTGCAACGACACTTTTGGAAGTGCTTGGCACCGCAAATATCTGGCACAATCTCAAAGTGGGCGATTTTGAAGTTGTGTTAGATATCTTCTTTTTCTCTGTTCGCCCCCCCCCCCCTGAGCTGAGCGCCACTGGGCTACAGCCCAGTTAGTCCATATATTAAGCTAGTCCTGATAACAAAGTATGTATACATTAGTATACTATACGAAATACGTACATATTTTATTCAAAAATGGACATTTTAAATTAAAATGAAAAATTTTCCAAAATTAACTTATCAAGAAAAATTAGTGGCAAAAGAGCAAGGTCGTCCTAAGCCACAATTAAATATTGTAAGAATTGTAAGGGTAATAATTATAAAAGACAGTTTAATAAGGACCGATATTGAAGGAACAATAATTAGATTTGTAATCAAAAGAATGCTTTATATTATTTCCCATGTGTGTTGTTTTCTGACGACAGTCAGAAAATTTGGTCAGTAAATTTTAACGGAACTGGGGGCAAGAAATCTGGTACAATTAAGTAGAAAAAATATAAAATGCATTGAAATAAGATTATACTCCCGCATACTCGTATTTGTGAATTTAAAATGCCTATTCTATTGTCTATACTTATATTAGTTATCTCTTTTATATATTCTTACATATTCACATTCCAATGCACTTTTCGAAATTTAAATGTTTTATATTATATTATATATTATATTATATATTATATTATATATACAGTCTCAAAATTCAGTGCCTTTAAGGATGTGGCAAGAGTCCGTCTTTTGAGAACAAGGTACGTACCTTTGGTAACACTAGTAACCGTCATTTATAGAAAATGTAGAAAGTAAATGATGTAGGGTACAATAATATTGTAAAGAAATTTATCGAACGTAAATAATATACTGTAACGTTCTTTTTAAAATAATAACAAAAATGCTGTTTAATCGACTATTGACAAGAGAGATATTATTTACATACACTAATTAAAACAACTATAATTATAAACTATTTAACGAACTTCAATGCTAGATATTTACAAACTTAAAGCAGCCTATTTATTTTTAATACAATATTTATTTATAACATTTATTTATTCACTAATATTCAACTATTAACTAATTACACAAAGCACATTACAATTCACCGCTTGAATACTAACTGAACTCCGTTCTGTGCGCGAAGGTCAATTTATATCCTTCTTATAAATGTTCTAGAACGTACAGGATTAGACTAGTTGGTGTATGGTTTTGTGCAGCTGTCGATGACTCACGATGAATCATACATGCAGGTGTTGATGAATCATACATCTTGCCGCCAGAATCTAGAATGATCGATGACGGCGTATAGGGGTTTTCCATTCGTTACAATACAATGTAAAATGTTAAAAACTAATAATGTATAAACAAAAAATTTAGAACAAACATCACATATTTAACAAAAAAAGAAATCAATTTTTTTATTTCTAATAACTACATAAAATTATATTGTTTAAAACTTTTTTAAATAAATATGTGCGCCTTGTTCTGCATTAAATTAAAAGAACTAAGAAAATATATATATATATATTATATAATTTATTTTTCAGTTTCTTTATAATTATGTCAAAGAAATAAATCAATTTTTCTGTGCTATGTGCAAGGTAGTAAGTGTAAGATAGCCAGTTGCGTCCAAAATTTATAATAGTACGAGGGTAGATTGAAAAGTTTCCGGAATGGGCAAGAAAACGCAGTAATTGAACAGGTTTTTGTTTTTATTTTTCAACATAATATCCTTGCAGGGCGATACACTTTTCCCAGCGGTGCTCCAACTTTTTTAAGCCTTCAGAAAAATATGATTTCGGGAACTCTGCAAAATAAGCTTTAGTGGCGGCGATGACCTCCTCATTTGACGTAAAGCGCTTGCCTCCGAGCCAAGTCTTCATGTTTGTGAACAAAAAGAAGTCGCACGGGGCCAGGTCTGGAGAGTACGGGGGATGCGGCACCACCTCGTAGCCCAATTCAACCAATTTAGCATTGGCGATTCGGGATGAATGGGCCGGCGCGTTGTCGTGATGGAAGAGCACTTTTTTTCGCTGCAAATGAGGCCGTTTCTCCTTCAAAATGCCGTTGAATTGATCCAATAAATCGCTGTAGTATTGTCCCGTGATAGTTCTTCCCTTCTGCAAAAAGTCGATGTGTATCACACCTTGCGAATCCCAAAAAACGGTGGCCATGACCTTTCCAGCAGATGGGACAGTCTTTGCCTTCTTCGGAGCAGATTCGCCTGGAGAAATCCACTGTTTCGACTGCTGCTTGGTTTCTGGTGTGTAGTGGTGGATCCATGTTTCGTCCACGGTCACGAATCGGCGAAAAAAATCCGTTGGATTACGATTTAACAAGGCCAAACACTCTTTCGAAGTGGTCACACGATTTCGCTTGTTGTCCATAGTCAGCAAACGCGGCACCCATCGCGCCGAGAGCTTCCTCATGCCCAAATGTTCGTGCACGATATTTTGCACACGTTCATATGAGATGCCCGTGGTCTCTACTATTTCGCGCAACTTCACTCGTCGATCGGCTAACACGAGATCATGGACTTTATCGACCATTTCTTCATTTGTGGCCGTTTTTGGACGTCCACTGCGTGGTTCATCCTTGGTGCTCGTACGGCCACGTTTGAACTCGCTCACCCAGAAACTAATAGTCGAAAATGAAGGTGTGGATGTGCCATGAACTTTCTGCAAAATATCTCGTATCTCCGTCGCCGTTTTCCCGTCCATCCAGAAATGTTTGATGACTGCACGAAATTCGTTTTTATCCATTTTTGCAAAAGTGCCTGAATTGCTTCACAAGATATCCTAGTAAACATAAACGGAACGACGCACGTGTCTGAAAATTTGACAGCTTTCCTAAAATAGGTTAGCCTTGACAACCATCATAACAATTTCACGATACGCGCGCCATCTCTTGCCCATTCCGGAAACTTTTCAATCTACCCTCGTATATTGTGTAAAATGTTTTGTATACAAATTGTATGTTTTCATTTTTTCATTTCATTCATCATCATAACACATGAGACAAATATGCAATGCTGTAATAATTAAAACGCAAAACCGTAAAACGATATAATGTAAAATCCTACGTATGGTAGCTACATACGTAGGACTTTCACATTCTATCAATGTCACGTCACGTTACGTCTCATGAAATGAAAATTGCAAACTCTTTAATATAAAGTAATTCTTGCGTAGATATAGTAAGTTACTTTCAGCTACTTTAAAATAAACTATTTAAAATTGTTTAAAAAAGCTTTGCCAAATGTAGGTGTAAGAAAGCCCGAATTCAGAAAGCAGGCGCTAAAATGAGGATTTTTGTGAATATCTCCTTAAGGGTTTATTTGACGGTAAAGAGTTATAATGAGTTCTATGCACTATGCAGAACAAAACTCTGTATAAAAAATATCCTAAGCACATATTTTCTTGTAAAATACAGCCTTTCTCAGTTGCAGTTGAAGTCTATGATACGAAAAACTGCACAAAATGAAGGCCATTCAGATTTTATAAGCGTTATCAACAATCAACATTCCCCTCACAGACAAGTTTTAATTTACGCATTTATTGACGATACAACTTTTTCTGTTCTCAAAGAGAGCAAAATCAAATTTGTTGTTTTTAAACAATAGTGAGAAATTGTTGGAAGTTGCGCAAATTTTCATAAATCAGGATGCTCATTTAGACGATATAGACACATGCCAACAATTTACTGTAATCCCTTATAATAGGAAAAAAACAGCCTTTAGAAAAATTCAGGTTTGAAGGTTTTTCAGACAACTGCACGTCAGAAATTTGGAATAAAACGAAATTTGGGCGGAAACAACAAGCAATTTCGGCAGATATCCTAGATTACTTAGTTCGGAAAACTAAAAACGTGACTTTTCCTATAACCACCACAAAAGATCCAGCTCCACAAACACCAATTGAAACATATCTTGTAAATATACGATAGGGTGTAGGTAGCTTGCAGAAAAGTTAATCTTAAATATATATATACCACCAATAATATGCACCAAATAAAATCGAAGAGATTATAAATAAAATATAATCTCAGCGTATAAATAAAATTAAAAGCTTTGTAGCACAATATAGTTCTTTTAATTCAATATATGAAGTCCTCTTATAGGCTCACCAAACTTACAAAATCTTTTACCATCAAGATTATTTATTATAATTTTAAAATAAGCTCTGAAAATTGTTAGTTGTTCGAAAACAGTTGCAGTTTGAAAGAAATGTATTTTATTGCCCTTCAAAGTAGCTATTCTACTCCTGGTGTAATTGTTTATTCTTTGAAACCAGTTTGCAAAGCAGTCTGAAAGGTCATTTTTGGAAGGTCCTTTAAAATTCTTGTAAATTCCGATTACAGCATCTGCACCTGGAAATGTTTTACCTTGCATTATTTTTAGCAGCTGGGAAAAATAAGCACTTGAGGCTAGGTCAGGGCTATAGAGAGAATGAATTTGAAATTGACATAAATGAACGTAGTTTCTGGGCGTGTGATACACGAATTTTTTGTAGCGACATTTTTTAGATAAATTTCTTAGACAAAATTAACTTATTCTTTAGATGACATGTGTATTAGAATTTTTTGTTTTCATGTTGGTAACAACTAACAACAAAAATATTTTAATTTAAAATTTCATATTTCTGTTTGACTTTTAGAAATTTTGTAAAAGTTGTTACCGTCCGACAAACATAAACATCGTAGGTTTTTTCCGGCCTAGGCCTGTAAACGGTTAGTTTCTAAATTATTTTGTGATCTGCAAAATTAATGAAATCGGAAGGAAGTGCAAACACTTAATCATTTCGTGGGTAGTCATTATTAGAGTTGTGCAAAATAATCGATTAATTGACCACCCGATTAATAATAAAATTAATCTTAAACCAGTTAAAACTAAAAGAAACAACCTAAAATAAATTATCAATTAATAAATAAACTATTTTTTACTAGAATATTCCCAATTAAAAGACGGGCACTTTAAGAAGTTATATGACTAACAGCTTAATGGGGCCTTAATGGGGTTTCGTGTAAAAGGTTAACGTTTAGCGAGCAGTGTTATAAAAATTTTATTGCGCTCTAATGTCAGCAAGAGACGTATGATAATTTAATGATTTAGGAATATTTCACTAACTGGTTGCTAAACAACTTAGCACTTATAAATAAAGTACGCTGATATACATGAAGTCACAAATTTTAAAAATATTAAGTATAATGAATACTCTAGTAAAGCGTTACGAATTTATAATCGTAGATATAACGTTGTAAGATACACGTGTAAAAAGTCTCTTCATTGCACTCGTCGTTCGCGAGTTAACGTTCGAACTGTATGCAGTCATATAAGACGATGTATCAACCATATGCTTTGCCTTTTAGATAATTCATTCTCTTCTCATAATATTATGCTCAGTTACATAATTTATTCTAATTTACATAATGTATGCAAACGGATTCTAATCTGCATAATTATTCTTCTCATTTACATAATGTATGCAAACGTACTTAGAAATCTTATTTTAATTTAAATAATATATGCAAGATACTCAGAATCTTCAAAAACTTCAATTAAACATATGCTAAGTAGGCGCATTTTATGACCATAGGATGGTATATAAACACCGGGCCTCGATGGGATCTTTCAGTCCGAGCTACCACGGGCTTGGGGATAGAAACTGATGGCCAGGATCATCCTTCCTTCAAGCCATACTCACCCAGAAAGCCGTAGAAACTGGTAGGCATGGATACTGTTTACCTCGATCTTTCTGAAAAGCATTATTACAAGTTTCAAGTTGAAATTGTATAGTAGTATTTAAGTGATTATGCAAGTGCATATTGTGTAATTTCACGACGAATAAATATGTTATTGTACTTAACAGTAAAATGTGTTCACTTTTGTGACTGGGCTCCGTCTTTTGCGTTTTTGAATAATAAAGTATTATTTTAAAAACGCTTTTCTACGACAAGAAAAGTTAATTCGCGCAATAAAGAATGACTTTTTATACTTGTATCTTAAATATCTATTATTGTACACATTACTGATCTATAAAAACTATCCACTATTTTTAGACTCTTTACAGCCAATTCCTGTGTTTGTGTCTTATAAAATGTTAAAAAAATTAATTGTATATAAGTATAAAGAATTGCTAAAGTAAACAAAAGAATCGGTAAAAATTTAATATACAATGTGTTTGATTTAAGGCGCCCCGCTTTGTAGCAACTTTAGTTTCGGATAGAAATGGTATAAATCATATATATTATATTAATAAATGTCATAAGATTCTCTATATTCTGGTTCAGGAAATTTTGTATTTAGTAAATGGGTGTAAGAGTGATGACGTCATCGACCTTTTTTAAATTACTGAACCTGAACCGTAACAGATAATTTTATGTCATTTAATATTATATATGATTTATACCATTTTTGACTGCAAATAAAGCTGTTACAAAGTGGGGAGCTTTAAATCAAACATACTGTATATATATAAATATAGCGAACACCGCCTTCTTGGAACCATTAAAAATTAAATTCACTTTATTAATATAATAATAATATGGGTACGAACCTTGAAAGTGTTTTCATAGTAAAAGCAAGCGGCTTTTATATAAGCTACTTTTCTTCGCCTAAGAAGTTGCACTGTAGCGTAGTGGCGCTAGCTGTCAGGGCACCAGTGTAGGATATAAACCCCGAACAAGCTTGTTAAATTATAGTAAAGAAATGTTGTTAATTTGTATTTATATGACTACGGACATTAGACCCATCCGCCAATTTAACTGATTTCACCCATTATTTTGATTTCTTATTTTTTTCCTTATTCCATATTTTAAATACTTTACTATGTTTATTGTATATATTTAGTGTTTTTGATATTATTATGATTATTAGTATTATGATTAAAATTTAATTTTAATTATTTTATCTTTTTCTTTTTTATCAACTATTTTTAAGGATAACATAGACAAGAACACCTTGTACCCCTAACGGTCGTTCTAAATAATAAAATAAAGGTGGATATGTTTTTTACTTTGTAAATAGAACCTAGCTTTATTTGCAACATAACCGTCAAGAAACCTATAAATTCATTTTTTGTAATTTATAAGTACTATATTAAAACAGGAGCGCAATTACGTGACACTATAATATCAAATTATTTTGTATAAAAAGTAGAGCATTTAAGAACTGTTACTCGTTACCATAGCAACTGTACAAAAAGTAATCACTTTTTGTACTAGGACGAAAAGTAATCTGATGTTAGGTGTGTCGATAATATCTGATAATAGAGATTTTCGATTAAAGAATAATCATTTATTTGTTTTTTGATAATATTAATATAAAAAAATTAATTTCTTAAGACATAAAAAACAAAAACAAATTCGATGTTTTTACATTACTTACATTTACAAGCTGCGAAAGTTTACTTTTAGATGCAAGGTGTTTCTGAATGGTCGAGGCGAAGCGTAAGCGTAGCCGAAGTTAGTTAAAAACACCGAGCATCAAAAAGGGTTTTCGCAGCGTGTAATGCATTAAACTTTTCATTCTCTCCTTGACATTTATTAACCACCGTAAAAGAAGAAATTGTAATAAAATAAGATGATGATTCAGTGATTATAATAAAATAATGTTTGTATATTCAATAATATTGTTACCATGGTAATGTTGACAACAAGCCACCTTTAATATTATATTTAAAAAAATGACAGTTTTACTTCGTTGCCCAGGGCCAGAAAGTTTTTCATACTTAGCAACCACCTCTCTTGTTTTACTTTTGATTGCCTTATCAAGATAGAAAGTTACACTTTCGTAAAGGAGAGAATGAAAACTCTTATTGCTGCTCGCAACGACGTCACAAAAACAAAGACCAATCCTAACCTCTTTTTATTTAACGCATATCTCTGTCCGTCGCCTGTCGAAAATTCTTCGAATTTTCAGTGAAATGAGAGTAAAGGTTATACATTTGTGACTATTTCTTAATTATATTACATTAAAACTGTCCCTTTTTACCCGGAAACAAGAATTCCTTAAAAAGTTGCAGTAAATAAAAAAGTAGTTTAACGTTATGTTGTTGTTTGTTCTAAACAGCCCTCTCGCGGAGTTTACTAGTTAAAAGCGGTTGGAGAAAAAATAGTATGTTTAATTCATACAATGCGTTTTTTGTACTAATTGAACAAATAATTATTAGAATTAGAATTGGAAACAATATAACAAATTACAGGAAATCTTAATTTAAAAACAGAAAAAAATTAAATACGTAGAACTACCTCCAATACCTAGTTTTGTCCGTAAGATTAAACTTACTAAATTAAACACGTACATTTTTATGGTCAGGTTCATAAGAGATTTTCTGAATTTCGCCCAGTACTACTCTTTTGGAAAATCTTAGCTGAGTCTCCCTTGTCTCCCAGACTTCTATATTTAACCTGCCTAAATTTATACTTCTTATCATTTTTTGAATAAGTAAACAATGCGGTACCAAGTGGACGTAATATATACTGACTTTTCGAAAGCATTTGACAAGGTGGATCACATGCTTTTGCTAGAAAAAATGCATACGATGGGCTTCTCACATGTATTGCTACAGTTGATGTTATCTTATCTAGCAAATGGAACACAGTACGTTGAATGTCATGGTTTTCGGTCAATAGAATTTATCCCCACTTCTGGTGTACCTCAAGGGTCGAATTTAGGACCTTTAATGTTTTTAATATTTATTAATGATATTGAGGAATCAATAAAACATTCTAAGTTGCTGATGTTTGCTGACGATATCAAAATCTTCACAAAGATTCAACGTGAGAATGATTGCAACAAACTACAATCTGACCTAAATTCCATCTACAACTGGTCTCTAACTAATAAACTTTACTTCAATATACATAAATGTGTAACACTATCTATTTCAAAAAAAACTGAACAAGAATGTATTAAATTTAATTATAAAATAAATGGAAAAATATTAGAAAGAAAATATCAGACTAGAGATTTAGGAATAATAGTGGATCATAAACTTACATTTCATAGTCATATTGATAGCTTATGCAATCAATCTTACAAACTTTTGGGTTTCATATACAGAATATCAAAAGAATTTAAATCCCATGAGGTTGTGCTCAAACTGTACAATACATTAATTCGCTCTAAATTAGAATATGCTTCACTGATCTGGAATCCTTTTTACAACTTTCAAAAAACTGAAATTGAGAATATACAGAAAAAATGCCTTAAACACATGTTTTACAAACAAATGGGTCAAGGATTTGAAGGTGAATATCAGGTACTTCTGCATATGTTTGATATTGATTCTCTCGAAAAACGAAGGTTAATACAACATCTAGTATTTTTATGTAAGATTGTCCATAATCAAATTAATGACACTGATTTGTTGGAACAGTTAAACTTCTATGTTCCGGCTGTACAATTGAGAAACCCACCAACGTTTAGATACCAATTAACTACTACTAATTACAGAAAAAATTCTCCATTAATCAGAATTTGTAGTCAATTTGAGAAATACAATATAGACATTTTTAATGTAACTCTTAGAGAATTCAAAACAATACTTCAAAATCAACTCCAGTAACGGAACACTCACACTCATACTCATGCATACACCACGTTTCTAAATTTCTAAATTTCATTTTTTTAACTATGTATTTTTTTAAGTTTTTTTGTATATTACTCTATTATTGTGGAAACCTGTTGGGTAATAAACGATTATTATTATTATTATTATTATTAATGCAATATTTTTAAAACTTTTGTATTCAGATCACAATAAGTTTACGAGGCAGTAGTGCATTGTTTCTGGCTGAGAAATATCTTCAGCTAAAATGTTTTTATGTATCTTTAAAATTTAATTATTAACGTATAGGCCCTCCGTGGTCGAGTGGTAGGGATTCTACCTCTCGCTCAGAGGGACAGGGATTCAAACATCGGTTGCGACTGAATTTTAAAAATTTAGTACTATCGTGATTGAGCTTCTTAGGATAAGGTATGTAAGTTGTATGAGTGGTAAAGTATGGGGGAGCGTAATGTACTTGCTACAATTGCTTCATTACCCCCGTTGCACTCCCATAAGAGTTTGTGTGGAACCCCGACACTGCAAAATGAGGTAAAAGGAGAATCGATTATGTATGTATTACCGTATCTTGGTATATTTCTGGAATATCCTGTATATATGAAACATTCATTTACCGTTTATTACAATCTTACAAAGATGTTAATCTTGTTTTGCTGCTAAATAATATCTATTATTTTCCTTCTGTAAGAAAATGTAGCTTCAATTTTGTTATTCGCGAAAGGAATTCAAATATAACTTGAACAAGCGGCGTTGTGGAATCTTCAAGCATTACGCTGATGGTGGTTTCAGTGACAAATTTCAATAAAACCTAGATGCACTTTTTTTTTATAAATTGAATTGTTTATTACACTAGATTTATTGCACGGTACAAAACCACTACATACAATCCTAAGTTTGCCTTAAAATTTAATGAATAATTTATCCATTCTGGAAGTCATGAAACAAGTGGTAGTATTATTACTGGTTTACAGCAAAGCTTATCTTTATAGCATGTTTCGTTGCAGGTTCTAGGTACTCAAAGTAAATTACCATCTTCTATTTACATTATAAGTACCTTAAACACTCCGAATACCTGCGTTCCTTTCTTTTTGCGAAAATAATTATATTAGCTCTGCTATATATACAAAAATGGAAAAACCAAGGGGACATCTAAACGAGGCATCGGGAGTTAACCTTCATTTTCATTTTAATGATCAAAGCAATTAACTTTTTTATTTAACGTAAAGAATTTTAAAAAGGCAAGGTCTTTTTATGTCTTAAACGTAGTTAGTTTTAGAGCGAGTTTTGTATACATTATGTTAAGGTTTACGAAAAAAAATTTTAAAACAATATGATAGAGAACATAAAAATAACTCTAAAGCAGTATATAAACAAGAAAAACAGTGCCAAGAAAATGATTTGTTAAGATGTAAAATAGTACAATATTGTGTTATTAGGATTAAAAGTTGCCATTTGTTTAACGAGTAATTATGTTTGAATCTTATGTTTGCATACTGCACTAAACTAGAGTAGTCTGTACAACATGTATAGAAATGATGTCCATATCACACGAGGACGAAGTCAGTCGTTAGAGGGCGATACAGGCATTCCACTCAAGTTGTACAGGAAATGTTTTCCTTGACTATGCAAAACATTTGAAAAATAGATTGTATGTCTTCTTCAGAAATCCAATATAGGGATAAATAATCCTCCTATAATTATACAATCTTTAAGAGAATTATTACAACTTTGCAGAAACTGAATATTTTCAAAAAGAATATTATTATTTAAAAATTTTATTTTATAAAAAAGGAGTGATCTCCCAGCTGGTATCGAACCTGCGGCGGCAATATCTTCAGTTTACTAACCCCTCACAAACATGTTTTTAAGTTAATCTTCGCAACTAGCACATTTTCAAATTACTTGGAGCTGTCAATAACAATACCGTTATTTAAATCAGAAGATAATACTAAAATCAATAATTATAGACCAATTATTCATCATTGCAAATATTAATAGGCAATGAATTATAACAATCATTGCAGAAGTAAAAATCTATCAAAAAACTCTAGCTCCACAAATAGGCCACAATTTGTTACAATAAAAACTCAGGAAAATCAACAGACGAAGACGCCACCCAAATTGTTTGTTATTATTATTAAATAGCTCGGGATTTTCTGAAATAATTGACTACAAACAATTTGTTGAGTCAATCTATAGCAGGTGGCTGTTTACTTTTCATTTTCATTTATTATATGAAGCTCATGCATGACAATAGACAATTACTATTGCATAACTGATGGAACTGTTATCAGAACAAATTAAAGCACTTATTTAATGGTTGGTTTTTAAATAGAAAAAGGGACGTTTATTTACATCCTTATTAAAGCTGGAGATTAATCAAAATCTTATTTTTATTATAAACTGTTTACGCGGGACTTCCACAAAATGCACTTAATTTAAATACTTCATAATCCAAGGGTCGCAGGTTCGATCCCCGGCGGAGCTGCTAATTTTTCATAGCGGAGAAAAATTAAAAACATGCATTCTTCTCGGATAGGAAATAAAACTGTAGGTCCCTTGTCAATGCGATGTTTGATCGGTGCCATGAGGTACGAAGGATGCTCCACCATCCTGATTCCTCGCCCAAAAAAAATAATAAAATACTTAATACATTTAGTGGATATTAATAGGAGAAATAATCCCAACCGAAACAAATTCACAGATCCATCACAAAAACCAGAGACAAAACAAAAAACGACCAGATTAATTCACTTTGGCATTAAATTAACCCAAATAATAAACTGTGAATTTTCAAGCTGAATACAATAACACTTAATTCCCACCTAAAGGTTTAAACTATAAACCCGACGATGGGGGGGGGGGTTAATTAACGTTACTAAAGACTGCAACAGAAAACCAAACAAAAAGCTGAAATCTCCTTTTTGAATTTTACTAAAAATGAAGCGGGGCCTGTGTGTATTCACACTACTGAAAAACCATCCTCCCTGCAATCAAAAATTTTCATCTTCCTTTTAAAATTTAAAGACGATTATACTCCAGAGAGTTCCAACCAACCAACCACATGATTGATCATGATATAATTATCACCAATAACAAAATTAGACCAATTTTCCCCTCATATTTTTATTAAAAGTTACTACAGACAACTAAAACATTTCAGAATCAGAAAAGAGGTTTATTAGAATGTAACCTCATCCGTAGTATAATTATGTTTCATAAAATGTAAAATATTGCCCCGGAAGCCATACATTTCGTTGTGAAGATTTTATGTCGAATAGGGTTTGGCTCGATATAAACAATTTATTTGCACGAAAAGGTTAACAATAAGTAATACATATTAGATAGTTTTTAATGAGTTCTTAAAACATTCTTAAACAGTTTAATGGATGAATCAAATAATTCTAATTTGGATTTAGACTAGTTAGCTAATTTCATCATTCTAGTTATAAGTTCTAGTTATAGAATTTGTACATATAATAAAAACGGTACGCCTCTCTGTAACATTACGATTTACTAATTCTATTTTCTAAAAAATTAGAATTCTACGAATTCTACCATTAAAAATTTTGTGTAAAAGAAAGAAGTAAGAAAAAAGGAAGAGTGAGGAGACAAGATTAAGCACATTTAATACTTGATAATAATCTTATATGAAACACAACTCATAACTACAGTATCGTGAACTTATGTTGATTATGTTCAACTTATGTTGAACTTATGTAGATTCAATCATTTCAATTAGTGATGGGGTCTCGATACTACCCGAGTGTCGCGACACTTGAGAGTCGACACAATATGGCGTGAGAAGTGTTGACTCTTCATGATACTTTAACGGCACTTCGCCTTTACATCATGCATGCGCTAGTGTAAATGTAATCCAATTGAAACGAAAAGCAGTCAAGATTCATAGCTACATAAATCATACGCAAACTATGGATTAAAAAACAATTATATGAGTAAATTCTGTTATGGTTATATATTTATGCATTAAGTACATTAAAAGACATTAAATTATTTATAAAAGCAAATACATATTATGAAACAGATATTTAAAAGAAAAGAAACAAATTCTATAAATAACTTGTAATTCAAGTCTATTCATTGGATTTATTATAAAAACTATTTAAAAATGTAATTTCGCTGACGACGTTGATCTTTAGCCGAGAACATGTTTTTGTTGAGATTGAAGATGATACTTTTATTTTGGGTTTTCAGCAAAATAAATTGAATTAATTAAAATCAATGATCATTGTATTTATTTACACGTGTTTCGACAGTAGTCTTTCTTCAAAATACATTATAAGGTATAAATATAAGAAGCTGAAATAATAATTAGGTACATGAGGAACTTATTCCACTTCAATTATTGATTTTAATTTATTTTGCCGAAAACCCAAGATAAGATTTTCACCGTCAATATTATACTAATACAAAAGAAAAAAATCCACAACAAAATATTTTTATATGTACGTCTCATTCAATGATTGTTGGCCAGTTCAACAAATCTGCCTTTAATTTCTTTGTAAGAATGGACAAGCAACTTCGAATTACACTCTAATAAGAGCGATACTGTTCGACACTAGGAGTCGTGACACTTCAAGTGTCACGACCACGAATAGTATCACGACACTCGACACCCAAGTTCTCATCACTAATTTCAATGTTAGATTTGTACATTCAGTTCTTATAATATATTCTTTTTACAATACGATGAGCAAAACTGGTTCAAATACGTGACCAAAAGCAAATTTGATACTTGTGGGGAACATAATTATGTTTACATGAGTGAAAATGAGTGACAAGAAATAAAAATTGTATTTAAATGTTTGAGGCCGTAAATAAACTAAAATCATTCTTGATTTAAATTTAGCTACATTACCAATGTGGAAATCTTTTCCTTTTTATAGTATATTTGTATACGTAAAACATGTTTTTTCTAACAAATAATTTTTGTAGATTCCCAGCTGCCATGAATTAGTGGTTAGCATGTTCGCTTCATAATCCATAGATCGCAGATTCAATACCATAGAGGATAAAAACTAAAACATGCCTTTGTATCGGATAAGGAAGTAAAACCGTAGACCTCGTGTCAATGTAGATGATAAAAATTCCTACTTAGGGGGGGGATTGGAATATGCTTATACTACAGTGCGTACCATTACCGGACAAAGTGAAGAATATTGTTATTAATGTCAACATGTTTTTTGCAAGAATGGCTAAACCAAAAGAACAAAGTTGATGTACTAAATTACTACAAGAACTACTTTAGAAATTAAGTATCTCACTGGGTTGCTAATTATGTCATTAGTGGTCTTTAATGTGAATATTTGATTTTGGACGTTTTAGTTTAAGAAATTTTGTAAGACCATGACTAATTCCAAGTGGCATGCTGATAATAACCCGAGAAATCTTAATATTATAATCAATAATCCCGCCCCATTCGATGTTTGATAAACAATGAGCAATACGTTACATGAAATCAGGATATAATATGTTTATGAACTTGTGATGTTTTTATATAGAAATTGCCCGTATACAGTTTATTCTAAAAGTACCCAACTTGTAAATTGAGTAGTTTTCTGATGAACTCGCATTTATAAGCTTAACAATTTTGTAAGTCTTAGCTATTCATCAAGCATTAACAACTGACATGAAAAATATAGGTTTCTCACATGGCATGCTTTATCAGTGTTGTATTGCTTTGAAAGCTTTCGTTGTAAGTGTGAACAAATCACCTCAGTGTTCGTGAATCCTAATGAAGAGTGTTGCAACTGATTTCCATTCAAGCTATTAATAAACTAGACTAAATTACAGTTGGCAACAAATGTTTTATCGCGTGAGCTGTATAGAATTGCTCCACCATCCTTCATTATGTAAAAACCATTAATAACAGTATACCACCTAAAACTTCATTGTGCTTCCAGTTATCAGTTCATTTTATAATAAAATTTCATATTCTAATTAAATTAATTTTATTATAAGGTTAACCGTTTGACAATGAAAAACATCTAAAAACTGAGATAAATAACACGACAGGTGCCTCTACAGTTGTAGAATTAATGGGTTAGTAAATTGATATACGTTCAATAAAAGGAACAAAATTACCTACACAAAACTTAGTTGACAGGCGCTATATATTTGCCTCATTAAACTGGCACTGAAACAAGCCATATAATGTGGGTATGCCTCCTATACCATGCCCCAATACCGTCGCATATCTCGTATAAAATTTATTTAAGTATTACTGATTTTATGAAGGGAAAGTTCAACAGAAATACCAACAATAGGGTATTTTACATTTTCCCTTTTTTATAGTGATGAAAAATTATGATGCGATATATTTAGCATCTATTCATAAGTCCTAATAAATGGTTGTAATCCAATCGAAAACAACACCTAGAATGAAAAATTTTCAAGCATTTTGTGAATGTATCGGTTGTATATAGTTCGTAGCTGTTAGTCGCGAGCAATAAACCAGAAAAATAATGAACCGAAATTTATACAATTAAGTTTATCGTTAAATATTCGCCACTCGAAGGGTAATATTTTTCCACATACTATGTATAAGTTATTTATAAGAACTCCTTTCGGTTTTTAAAAGCTTAAATATTGATTAATCATTATACTGCAATATTTACAAAAGCGTTGATGAAAAGGTAGTCTAGACTAGTTAATACATAGAAGACAATGAAAAATAAACCTGAGTGAACATTAATGAACAAAGACTGAGAATAATGCGCTTCTCAAGATTTAAAAAAAGTCTATTCAAAATATCCAATGCCTTTATTGTTTGATACGAACACATATTTCCAGTTTTTACAACCTGGACAGTATATTCCAATCTGGAAAGTGTCTGAAAATCCTAAAAAAACCAACAAGAGCAGTAACACCACGAACAATAAAAATCTATTTTGACTAAATATATCCAATAAAATTACAACGTTTACGGCTAAACTGGCAACTTGACTATAGTATCATCTAGATATAACAACTAGAAAGAACTTCATTACAACACGATGTGTTCAGGGCCAAGGCCATGACATATTTTTACAAAAACCGTCAGAAACTGAAATGGTTATGAAATTATATTAAATAATGCTTAAGACAGTATACAAATTTTTGTAGGTCATTAATATCCTCTGTCAAACGATACAATAGTCAAAGTCAACTATTAAAATTTTCATGAAAAAGCTTCTTTATAAAAGAAAAAATAAATAAAAAGATAAAGGCAATGTAACAGTAAATGCATGAGTTAAAACAACCATTTATTACATTAGATTCTATTAACTTCCCATGTAAGAACTGACAGTCTTGACAACAGGCCCCAGCTTGGCTGAATATTGGATAACCAAATATCGTTCTTTCAACATTGATCAAAGCCTAGGCAAACCTTCAGATCCTAAGCCTCGGCTGTATTGTCGTCGTTCAAGGGTCGACCAACGCCTCGGTACCATTCTGGGTTCTCTAATCTCTGCTCGAGTAGAGCCAACCTTCAGCAACCTAAGCTCGGTTCCTTACTGTTTGCCCAACCAAGCTTTTACCAATTACAGTGTTTCCAGTCTTCTTACCCTTGAACCAAGTTTGGGTCAATCTTCACATATTCTACCCAATCAAGCTTGTGAAGGTTGCTGTCTTTATTATCAGCTAATAATTAGTTAAGATAAAAATGTGAGAAGAGTTAAACGAAAATATCTACATAGCAGCTCCACATTTTATAGATTTTAGGGTTTTTAACGACATTAGTAAAGTGAAAAAGGCCGCTTCCATTGCTACAAACATAACTGGTTTGGCGCAAAAAGGAGGCACCTCCTTTTTATACCGAAAATAGTTCTGGTTTTTACCGCTTTGATACAGCACTGTATTTAAAAAAGAAGTAGCTCCATTTTTTTCTGAAAGATTATTTTGGTATGGGACAAAAAAAGAGTAATTTCCAAGAAATTGAAAGATATAAGATAAACTTTCATGTGAACATGAAAAGTATCTCCTATTTGCACCGGTGTCCTCAATTATTATTACTAAATATAAATTCAGCTTTCAAATCCTTCGAAACAAGCACACCCATGAAAAGTAAGTAACGCGGCGGCTGTAAGGGGAAGGAAGCCTTTACCGACTTAAGGCTGATTTTCACTATGCGGCAGGCTACCAATAGTTACCGGACCGACAAAACATTGTGCTGTACATTTTATATGGTCGCGACGGTCCGTGTCTGTGATGGTTGATGTGAATACCTTTATATAAAATGTACAGTACAATGTTTTGTCGGTCCGGTGACTGTTGGTAGCATGCCGTATAGTGAGAATCAGCCTTTAGTGTTCATCAGCCTACCATGAGTGATGTTATATTTAAAAGGTTATGCTCCTTACACATGTGTGTGTGTGTGTGTGTGTGTGTGTGTAACCGTTTTCTAATATTATTAATAAAATAATATTTATGAAATAAAAAGTATTTATTTTTAAAAGAAAGCTACGCTAATAACAATAAATACAATTTTTAGTGGTAAAAATTAAACTTGTAGGCTTGAAAAGAATTCTTAGCATTAATAATTTCTTAAACCACTTTTCTTTAAAATTTATTTCTTTAACACTTAAAATATTATTAATTTCATATAAAGTCAGTATCATACTTATGTCACAAATTTTTTAAGTTACGTTGTTATGTTACTAATAATTGAATGCATTAAAATAATTGGTAATAATTTAGAATTTTCGTATTAATTTGTTTTCTACATCAAAGTTATTTCATACAAGTATTAATAAGCTATAGTACTGTTGTGAATGGCTCACAACTTGCATTCATTGCGTAGATACGGAATGGTACTAGGCAACGAGAATAATAAACAAGTCGAATAAATATCTCATAAAAGTTATTGCTTGTGTTTTACTACCTCCTACAAGAGAGACATATAAGTAGCCCTAACACTACATTGGTGTTAAACCATCGCTACAGTACAGTATTAAATATTAGGTTGGTCTCATACTCAATGGTCAGTAATAACTTTGAACCACCGTTGGGTTCCGATCATACACTATCTGATTGTCAGCCTTGATACCATATTAATGTTAAGAGTGGTCTAATATTGGTTATTTACCTTACACCAAGACTCAGTATTAGCCAAGATGTATCATTAATCTAGAGCCATGACTGATTAACAAACTTGGCACGAAGTTATCATTCCGATTTTAGCCCAGCCATAGACATGTCTTGGATTTCAGGCCTGTACCAGAGTTGATAAGCATCGTCCCAAGCCTGAGCCAGCCTCGGGCCATTTGCTATTTCCTACATTGGTTACCAATTAAGGGTAACCATTGTGTTATCAATGAGATCTCTGTAATCCTATCATTATTAAAAAGAACCTATTAAAACATTTTGGCTTTCTTCTGTTGTTTTCTCAAACTGCTTCATTCAGATAATGTTCTATTATATTGCGAGCTCAAAATAGTATTAATTCGTCTGCTTTTATTTTTATTGAAGATCAACCCTCAATTTTTACCCTGAATTTTTTGTCTTCGAAGTATAACTGTTTCTTAGAACCTAAGGTGAAGTACTGCCTCTTTAACAAAAATAAAAACAGACGAACTATTTAATACGATTTCGTATTTCTTTATTCCGTAGAGTCCTGGATTCTCCGTAATCTAGTCTCTATACTTCTTGGGATATAATATCTCTGAACTTATATCTTCATATTCGATGGTCAAACCAATTACATGTTACTTTTTAGTACTATGTCATGTACTGTTTGTATACTGAAATCTTAACCGTAACTTTGGTCTCAATATGTGTAATTTCTTGTGAATATTACAGTATTCTCAGCAGACTTATAGTTCCGCTCAGTAGTCTTGTAAATAAGTAAATTCCGATTCAAAATAATTCAGTGTTATTTTGAAGGTCTTTTGATTCTTAGCTATGAGAATTAAATCGTTATTCAATTGTAAAGGATGCGTGGGAGTCACAGGGACACCTAAGTCCTGAGATTACTAGAATAAAGAAATGATCACTTGATAAACCTTAACCTTCGTAAAGCACTGCTTTTAAAGCGTTTTCTAATTAGAAATGTGTAAATGAACTATTACCAATGTTGCATTCAAATTTCTATTTCTCATCCGTAATATACATTTTTCGCCTACCTGATCAGAAAGTGCTTTCTAAATGTCCTGTTTTGAGGGCAGTTAAGGCTTCTTTGCGGGCCTCTTATGTCAAACTTTTTACTGCCCTCTTATGTCAAATACATAACCTCTATACTACTACTAAATGAAAGCACGATTTATTTATGTTAAGTTGGAGATACTGTAAAAATTGTAATTGTTTTTTAAATTGTCATACTTTGACCACTCCTGTGCATTATCCTAAAAAGATTTTAATCAAAAAATGAAATCATTAGTTTTTAACATTAAAAATATAACTCATTCGTAAAACTTTTAGCAACAGAATATGACGGAAAATGTAATCTCAAACATATTTTTACTTAACCTTTAAAAGTATAAAAAACATACGTCAAATTTTTCTACGCTTCTTAGATCATAACTTTGATTTTCATGTCTTCGTCGATAAATTTGTCGTTTGTTTTTTCTTTTCACAGTGTCATTGCATGTATAAATGGAGGTTGTGACAATTAATTAATAAAAAGAAAATTGTAATTTCAATAAATTATACAATGATAGATTAATTACTCATCCTAATTAAAAGTCATATCCTGTTCCTTTTATTTACCAATAATAATAAAAAAAATTTACTATACGGCCGTGTTGTATGTAGTGTAATGATTATTAGGTTAATTTAGTTAATAAATTACTTAAAAACGTCTGGCGTTATTTTCATTTTCATTCATTCCCTCTAACATATGCCTATTTAATTTACTAATAAGTTGTTACTGTTTAACTTTTGGAATTCTTTTTTAAACTTTCAAACAGGTAGGTGAAAAACTTTTGTATGTCACTCGGACCGAAAAGCATTTGTAGCCCTAAGTTGTCCGCTGCCCTTGCTACGCTACGCTTCGCTCGGGCATCAAACAACTGCGGGCTACAAATGCTAATTTTCAGCTCTTGAGACACAAAATACTATTCCACAATTATTTTTAAATGAGTTAAACCAATCATAACTTTCATCGTTTTAACATACCATCCCGTATTATTTTTAATGTCCTGATAAAATATGGATGGTTTTTCTTTTCGTTTACCAGAAACTAAATAATAATAATAATAAGCAAATCGAAAAAACTGTTGTGGCCTTTTTGAATAACAATTGAAGAATTATTGTAGTAACGAAAATAACTACGTCTAATATAGACAAGGGTCTGACTCAAATATTAAGCATAGCGAATAATTCAGGTTTGGTTAGATTTAGATTGCTGTAGAGCAAACTCCGGTATTGATAGAAACCAATATTGTAAATGTAACATAATGACAAAAATGTTCAAATTTTCAAAGGCGATATTCAACTTTGTTTAGAGTATTATGGTTTTAAAATTTTAGAACCTTACATATTATGTTGCTTAAAAGGGTGCTGTCTAGCTATAATTTTTTGAATGAAACAGGAGCGTTGTGGCTTTGCATTGTAAACCTTCTCCCACCAAAAGAAACCGAACTGTGTAGTATTATGTTGTGTTATGCCATGATTAATTAATTTTTATTAATTAATTAGTTAATGCGAATTTTCTATTTGCATTCAAAATGTTTTATGATTTTAACTTTTTTTTAATAAACGTGTAAATTAATATTATAGAATTGCCGCTACGATAAGGAAATAACTGTAACACAGTGAATTAATTAGTTTGAAAATTATTTGAAAACTTTAATAAAAAACGCAACGTAGCGTTAAAGATATATAATTAAGTAATGACTAAAACATTTTTGATCTATGTAGCTCTAATAACAATAAAACAATTAAAAAAGTTTTAGAACTACAACACTATATTTAACGGTGTCTCCGACTAACCACACATTGTATTTGTACTAATTGCCAATACGTCTTCGGTAACGATGTTACCTTTTTCTCGGCATAAAAGACACAGGGATTGTGGTACATATTTCAGCAAGCATATAACTTCCCAGGATGTTCATTCTGAACTTAATGAAAAAGAATCGAAGGTCTGCAGCCTGCATTAAAGTCAGTATAGTAGCTCCAAAATGAGCAAAACCAACAAAAAAAACCTTTTTGTTTGTTTCTTCTGCTTTTTTGCTTCCAGGACTTCCCCTTCCAAGATTTTTCCCTTCTTCAAAAAATAACACAGCCCCACAAAAAAAGTTCTGTCCTGGGAACGCGACTATGGTATTCGGATGCACTTTTCGACGCTGAGACCGAATCCGACCTCAGAAAAGCACATATACCATCAAAATCTTGCGCTAGAGCCTAAAACAACCCCCACATGGAGTAAAACACTCCGGACATATGATGACAATAAATACATGCAAAAGATTGTTGAAAACTGCAAATATTTTTTATTTCGAAATAGACTTCTGGTATATGGCCAAGAACCCTCCTCCCTGAGGGGGTTAAGCCGTCCGAAAATGGGTCAAAACTACCCCTTAGAAAAAAATACGTTAAATACATGAAAAAAATGATTGAAAACCGCGAATGTTTTGTTTTTGGAAATAGACGTCTGGTATATGACCAACACCCCCCTTGAAAGGGTAAAATCACTCCAAGATGGGATATAACCACCCCTTACATCAAAGTTACAATAAATAAACACACGCGAAATAAAATACATGCAAATACATACATGCTAAAAAATAAATTCAATAAAATCCCGTTAATCCTCTACTCTCTCGATTTATGATATTTTTCCTTTTATTTTTAAACGATCGGCGTACTGCCTGCATCTTATGTAGTTTATTAGTCTTTCGTTTTTCTTTTCATAGACCAACAGCATTCCGCCATCATATGCGCATCCCATATTCCATGATAATGCTGTTCCATTTCTTTCATATTTTGGTGGAACCCTTCCCCTTGTTCTTTGCTGTAATGCCCTAAGTTATCTGGAAAGTAGTCAAGGTGAGAATGGAGGAAATGTAAATTCACACTCATATTACAACCTAGTTTTTTATAATTCCCCAACAAACCTGTAATGATTTCTTTGTAGTATTGTGCAGCCAGTACGCAGATCGTTTGGAAATAAAAGGAAGAGATATCATAAATTGAGAGACTAAAGGATTAACAGGGTTTTATTAAATGCATTTTTTTGCATGTATTTATTTGTATGCATTTTCTTTGCCTGTATTTATTTGCATGCATTTTATTTGCCTCTATTTATTTGCATGTACTTTACTTTCCGGGCGTCTATTTATTGTAACCCTGATATAAGGGGTGGTTATAGCTCATTTTGGGGTGGTTTAAAGGGGTATCTTTTAAAGGGGGTGGTATTGGTCATTTACTAGAGGTCTATTTCCAAAAACAAAACATTTGCGGTTTTCAATCATCTTTTGCTTGTATTTATTGTATTTTGATCTAAGGGGTGGTTTTGACCCATTTTAGGGTGGCTTAACCCCCTCAGGGAGGAACGTTCTCGGCCATATACCAGAAGTCTATTTCCAAATACAAAGCATTTGCGGTTTTCCATCACTTTTTGCATGTATTTATTGTATTTTGATCTAAAGGTGGTTTTGACCCATTTTGAGGTGGTTTAACCCCCTCAGAGAGAAGGTTTCTTGGCCATACACCAGAGTTCTATTTCCAAATACAAAACACAGTTTTCAACCATTTTTTGCATGTATGTGTTGTCATCATATGACAGGAGTGTTTTATTCCATTTGAGGGTTGTTTTTGGCTCTAGCGCAAGATTTTGAGGGTATACGAGGTCTGGCTATTAAATAACGAGACTGCTTATGAAAAAGAGTTTTATTTTAAAAATTATTCTACAATCGAAAGCTCCCCTTCAATGTACTCCCCTCCCATCGCCACACACCGTTCCATTCGTTTTTTCCATTGGTCAAAGCAATGTTGAAAGTCTTCTTTTGTAAGAGCGTTTAGGAGCTCCGCCGATCTTCGCTTCACCATTTCGATCGACTCGAACCGGGTTCCTTTTAAGGCAGACTTGATTTTCGGAAACAGGAAAAAATCACAGGGTGCTAAATCAGGCGAGTACGGCGCGTGTTCGAGCACTGGAGTGCCTCTAGCGGCTAAATAACGCTTCACCGACAGCGCGTTATGGGCAGGTGCGTTGTCCTGGTGCACGATCCACGACTTGTTTTTCCACAACTCCGGCGGTTTCTTACGAACTCGATCTCGCAGTGTTGCCAAAACTTTCAAATAGTAACTTTGGTTTACAGTTTGACCCTGTGGCACCCATTCAGTTATCACGACGCCGTTGATGTCGAAAAAAACGATTAGCATGGCTTTACATTTTTATTTCGACATCCTTGCTTTTTTCATTCTTGGCGATGCAGGAGTTTTCCAATGCATGGATTGCCTTTCTTCATGTTCAACTTTTTCAACATTTTTCTGACAGTTTCTTTATCGGCGTTTACAGTCTCAGCAATTATCCGAATGCTCATACGACGAACTCCGCGCACAATTTCATTGATTTTGGTCACTGTTTGCGGAGTTGAAACAAAAACAGGTCGACCTGGACGTTTGTCATCTTCGGTGCTCTCTCGGGCTTCAGAAAACCGTTTATACCATTCGAAAACACGCGCACGAGATAGAGAATTCTCACCATAGGCCTCTTCCAACAACTTATAGCACTCAGTCGAAGTTTTTTTAATTTAACGAGAAATTTCACATTGATCCGTTGCTCGTGTTTTTCGTCACACATTTTTATCGGCACTAGGAATAAACTCGTTCGTTTCTAACCTCTATAGAGAAAATACTACTACAGCGACAAAAACGTCGGTCACTGTCAAAACGAGGTCAGATTTGCTTTCAGCGTCGAAAAGTGCTTCTGAATACCATAGTCACATTTCCAGGACAGAACATTTTTTTTTTGTGGGGCTGTGTAATTGTCTAGCTCTAGAATAATAATTATAATTAAATATAAAAACCATGCAGTAAAATATTGTTTTATAAAGGTTCTTACATTCGTTAAAAATTTATAATAAAAACATTAATAATAATAAGTATTGCTACTACCCATATTAGTATACATTTTTTTATGTTAAAATGCTTTTGTTATGTTATGTTAATTATATAAAAACGTCACAATATTCACAGTTACATTTTAAAAATTTCTATGATTTTTATTATTAAAAAATATATAAACAACATAAAAAACATTAACAATGTTGTAAAACAATAAAGACAGTAAAATCGTGCATTTGGTAATACATGCTAAAAAGGATGTCAAAGTTTATTTTTTAGTAGAGTCAATTTTTGCAAAAAACATGCCTAAGTTCTTATTTTTTACTATCTAAAGATAGAGACTTGAAATCTTTTGTAATGCCTTCAGTACTGGACCAATATAAAATGTTATATGTTTAAAATGGGGGCACGCCCCCTCGGGGGGTTGAAACCCATTTTGTACCCCTAATTTATTAACGCAACCAAATTGAGCGAAATTTATGTTGGCAGGATTCTTGGAGTCGCTAATTATGAATCCAATGAGAAAATAAAAAAATTCAAAATGGCGGTCCTAAGTTAACGGCATTTGAGATTGAGAATGCGATTTACGCCGTTTCTATTGATTTTAGAGAAAAACTCAAAGAGTCAAAAAGTGTTTAAAATGTGATTTTGCAAAGGAATACACTATTTTGGTTACCTTATTATGTAACCCCTTTGCTCTGCCCTAGTAGTAGGATCCATTTTTGCATTAAGGTCTTATTTTCTACTATCTAAATATAGAGACTTGAAATCTTTTGTAATGCCTTCGGTACTGGACCAATATAAAATGTAATATGTTTAAAATGGGGGCATGCCCCTTCGGGGGGTTCAAACCCCCATTTTACACTCCCAATTTAATAACTCGGGAAGTTTTCCATCAACTTGAGCGAAATTTATATTGGGGGAGTTTTCGGGGTTTCTGATTATGAATTCAATTAAAAAATTAAGAAATACAAAATGGCGGACCCAAAATGGCGGTCTTTGAGATTAGAAATGCGATTTACGCCGTTTCCATTGATTTTAGAGAAAAATGTAAAAAGCCATAAAGTGTTTAGAATGTTATTCTGCATAGGAATACGTAATTCCGGTTACCTTATTATGCAACCTCTTCACTGAGAAGCCAACTAGGGGAGAGTGAAGGGAGTTACATAATATGGTAACCAAAATAGTGTATTCCTATGCAAGATCACATTCTAAACACTTTTTGACTCTGAATTTTTCTCTAAAATCAATAAAAACGGCGTAAATCGCATTTCCAATCTCAAAGACCGCCATTTTGGGTCAGCCATTTTGTATTTCTTAATTTGTTCATTGCGTTCATAACCAGGAACCCCAAAAATCTCCCAACATGAATTTGCCTCAAGTTGATGGACAACTTCCCGAGTTATTAAATTGGGAGTGTAAAATGGGGGTTTCAACCCCCCGAGGGGGCGTGCCCCCATTTTAGACATGTTACATTTTATATTGGTCCAGTACTGTAGGCATTACAAAAGATTTCAGGTCTCTATCTTTAGATAGTAAAAAATAAGACCTTAATGCAAAAATTGACTCTACTACTAGGGCATAGCGAAGGTGTTCATAATAAGGTAATCAAAATAGTCTATTTCTTTGCAAAATCACATTTTAAGCACTTTTTGACTCTTTGAGTTTTTCTCTAAAATCAATAGAAACGGCGTAAATCGCATTCTCAATCTCAAATGCCGTTATTTTAGGACCGCCAGTTTGGGTCCGCCATTTTGAATTTTTCAATTTTCTCATTGGATTCATAATCAGCGACTCCAAGAACCCTCCCAACATAAATTTCGCTCAATTTGGTTGCGTTATTAAATTAGGAGTACAAAATGGGGGTTTCAACACCCCCAGGGGGCGTGCTCCCCATTTTAAACATATAACATTTTATATTGGTCCAGTACTGAAGGCATTACAAAAGATTTCAAGTCTCTATCTTTAGATAGTAAAAAATAAGAACTTAATGCAAAAATTGACTCTACTATTTGATGGAAGAAAGAATTACAGAAAGTAATAGTTTTAAATAGTCTTTTGCGCCAATTTAACAGATAATTAGTCAATAAAGAACCCATTTTAAGCCACTAAGTGGGTTTTTATGAAATTAAGGTAGGTACACATAAATACTCACTGGGCGAATTAAAAAAACAATATGATCATTTAAATGATCTGACTAAATGATATGATTATTTAAAGATATGATGATATCTTTTTTATGTAAGTCATTTTAAGAAAATATCTTGCATTTTAATTTTTTCTTAATTAAAGTTTTTGTTTTTTTTAATTGAATTTATGACCTGTTTCAAATGAATGATCTGCTGGGTCTGTAATTCTTTAGACATTTAACAGAAGATATTCTTCTTGAATTATTTTTCCTAATTCTCCTTTTTATTATTAACCGATGTATAAATACATCGGTTTGCAGTACTTTATCAATTATATTACTAGTATATTCAAAATGTTATTAATTTTGATTCAATTGATATTTTATTCATGAAACCGTGCTGTTGATCCGTTATTTCATTTCTAACGATATTATAAATTTTGTTGTAGGTATAATAACTGTACGAATACTTTTTCTGATATAGACAATATTGATATGGGACGATAATCGTCTTCTTTAGATTTATCACCTACGTAATTTATGTATTGGTACAATTTTTGCTACTTTCCATTTTTCTGGAAATATGTTAATTTTTAGTGCTAAATTAAATATAACTGATAACGGATAGCTAAGAATATCCGAACAAGCTTTGAATACATAAGAATCAGGTCCATGAATTATCACTACAGACTAATGTTTGACCATTTATTTTCGAAATGACATTTAAGGAGATTAGTTTATGTAATGGAGGAACCTAGATATTATCAATGATTTTTCTTTGAAATCAATAGAATCATTAATGTGATAATTATAAAAATGTTACGTATTATGAAATGTTTGCAAGGTATCTGGATGGTTTATATGTTAGAATATTGTTTATGATTGGCTTCAAAAGTGGGTCTCAAAGTTTGGTTTTGAACCATATTTTAGGAGTTACGGAGTTTGTACTTTTTTAGGTAATTTGTGTTTTTTTGGTCTCATTGTTTTAATCTAAATAAATATTAATTATTTTGTGTACATCATTTTGTAAATTGTTTATGGAGTTTAGTATTATTTTGCATCTGAAAAGATTTACTTTTTTATATGTTGATTCATCATTTAATAAGGTTTCATTTTTTGATGACATATGTATCTTTTCTAATTATTGGTTTGTTTATTTTATCTGCTGTTATAATGATAATATTCGGATTGTTTTAAAAATTTGGAAGGGTTAGGAAGGAAATAGTTTAGAAATATTTTGTGCGCCTTTTAAAGCCCATCATGTATAAAAATTATTTATTTATTTATTAATTCACATCTGTTTCATGCACACAAAAGATTGTAAAATTGTAGTGGTCAGACCTACAGTCAACAAAAATTATAAAAGTAGCTGTAGCAAGTCAATTAATCACAAAAACAAATTGCTTAATAATCAATTTACCTAGTTGTGTTATTACATACAGGTTCAGGCAAAAGTTATACTTGATTTTTAAAATAACAGCTATTAGGTCAAATATATAATGTTTAGGGATGTTTATGACAGCTTCTTTAACGTTAATAATTAGATTTGTGCTGATAGGTGGTTGTTAGGGACCATTTGATTTTGTTTTTAGAGGGAAGATGATAGAAATGTAAACAAGAAGCAGGCAGCAGTCATTTGTAATCTTTGCTTGTATAGTAATTCCCTTCATGTAAGTTCATTTTATTTGTTTTATCTATGTTTATTCTAGTTGTGTGTTGTGAACTATATATTATTTAATTAATGTAAAACACAAATCTCTCGTTTGAAACTATGGTTAAGTCAATATCTAATTAGTAACTATTTTTAAAGAGATTCGTTTGATAATTTTTAATAATTTATAAATTTGTCCTTTTGAACTGTAAATACCACTAGAAAATAATGTTTTATTAACGTTTTTAGTTTCATTACAGCTAGTTATTGCTAACTGGACATGTTATTCGTGTTTTAAATACGGCTACTGTTTATGTGTCTTATGTGTTTCACTGTCAGTATTTATTGATTTGGTTGATCTCTAACCTAACTAAATGTTTTACTTTGTGACTAAAAATGTCGGGATAATCTTCTGGTTCGAAACAGTTGGTTATTTTCTCTGGGGATAAATTGATTTTATTATTTGAGAGAGTATTAATCTCCACGGTGGTTGAATCCCATTTGGTAGGCTGTGTATAAAGAGAACCCTCAAAGTTTTATTTTGTGTACACTTGCATGTTTATATTATTTTTTATGTGTTATGTTATGTTATTTCTTTGTGTCTATTGCTTTGCTTGCTTATTTAGATAATTGTTCCTGTTACTGACAGAAAAACCATGTCTTACAAAAGACGTGTTCTGATATTTCTTATTATATGTATATGTATGGTCACAAAGTATTTGTTGCTATGTCAAACATGATATAACTATTGTTCATAGTCTTTGTGTATTCATTTTAAACTGGCACCTTTATTCTTTCTAGTTTGTACTTAGTTTTACCTACTTGACTCAACACTTAGTTTTGATGTTTTCTTCTGTCTTTGAGAGATTTGCGTTGTATATAAATACCTTTTAAAAACAACTGCATCAACTTGATAAATTGATTTATTGCCATGTATTGTTTATTGTAATTGAACTAATTAATAATTTAATCACTTTTTGAACTTGAAGCGTTGACATATTTAAGTTGGGCTAGCATATTTTCAAGGGGGTTTTTACAGAACGAGCCTACTTTTATTTTGTATCATTTTAAATCCCTTCCCCCCTCGCTCAAGATTAAGAACAAATTAATAAAATAATACAATTACATTTAACGATTTATTTGTGTTTTTCTTTCTTTTTCTGTCTTCATGAAGTAAGCCAATCGTTATCAATTATGGTTACATGTTATAAAAAGTAATCACAACATAGGATCCAGGTTGTTTTCTTTTGTTATATTTGCCATTATAAAATTTGTCATTTGTAAGGTTGGTAGTATCGTATTAACTTCTTTTGTTCAACGTTTTGTTAAATATTTAAAATTTACGCGAGCACACAGTATCTAGGGCCGTGATCGTCTAGTGGGTGGGACCACGGGCCAGTAAAAAACTATGTATTTTCTTTCTATCAAAAATAAACTTTGACATCCTTTTTGGCATGGAGTCCTGAATAAGCACAAGTATATTATCTGTATATTTCTCTAGCTTCATATTATTTGTGAGGTACATGCAAAGTTAAATTTTATATTTTTTATGCACCTATACAGTACTTTTAATTAACATGCAATATGCTCCATATTGCATTTTAAAATAATCAAGTCAATGCAGTAGGTTAAATTCGAGGTTAAATTGATTGATTGTCATAAGTACGTATGCATTTTACCACGAACAGACGTGGTTTGATATAAAAAGTACACTTTTGCATCTTTAATTTTACAATAAATGGTATTTTTATTTACGTTTGTATTTTTAAAAACTCAATTAGTATTAAATTATCCTTAATTGAACTGAAAGGTTAAACAGCTAGCGCACTTTGAGCGCTTATGCATTGTTGGCTGCATAAACATATAGTAAATACAATGGTTTGAGATGGTTATTTTAATTTGTAACATACAAACTACACCAGCATATTGATTGCATTTTAATTTAATAGCACTGTATATTAATTGAGAATTTGCAAACTTATTTAAACTGTATGTTATAGCTAGTGTGGTCTATGGCGTTGGGAAAGCTAGTAGGTAATACACCTGCGCCACGGCAAAACTCGTATGATAGATCACTCACTATCGCTCGAGATACAATTTGCATACTCGTTTTGCAATGAAATCCCCTTCCCCTTCCCTTATTTTATGTAATTGTACATACACCTTTTTCAACCAGGATGGCAAGACTTGTAGAAAAACGATTTTTTCTGAGGTTAGAGGCTGCTATACCGCCGACCGACGCAGGGTTAACAGACCTATTCCCTTTCCAGAAAGTTCAAAAGGGCCATTCTAAGAATTTATTCGCTTGCTAAGTTACCGTAAACAAAACCATTGTCAGCTCTTATTAGACTACTACAATGATTGTATTGTTTTAATGAGAGAAGTTTATCTTATAAAAAGACTACGGTGCTTTAGACTAGAATTACTTATTAGAGTATAACTTATTAAATCACTGAATAAATTATTCATTTTCTAAATATATGTAGCACACAATTTCTTAAAGAGACACTTAAAGAAAAAAACCAATGCCGGCAAAACTTAAAACATAATAAAACAATAAATTTAGTTGCGGAAAAAGAAATGAAAATATGTTTATCATAATAAAATAAATGATACCGAATATTGAGAAAATAGGGTCAACTGCTATTTTGATACTAAAACTTATATTAACTGTTTATATTTCAGTAACGATAAAATAATTATTTCGTCAATAATGACTTTCTTAATTTCAATCTCACTACAAGCGGTTATAATTTTCTTGAATAAATTTTGTTATTGCATGAAACACTGTTGATTACAGATTTCATAAAGTTTGCACGAAAAAATTCCGAGTTAGTAGGTAATTTTATTTGAATTGTATACTATTTTAGGAAGAATTAAAGATAAAAAAATAATATTCTGAGCAATCATTTTACCATTTTGTTTTCAAAAATAGAAATAATAATCTTGTTAGCTATTGGCTTGTTGATGAAGTTAAATAACTAACTAAGAGAAGGCTTTAAATTGGTACTATTGCGAAACACAAACATTTCTCATTAGCAAAACTTTTTAGATGAACGTATGACCGCTGAAGTTTGTAGCTGTAGACGTTTTTAATGTAGGCAGAAACCTTACGTGCAATTTTTCATAATCATGAATAATACCATTTTGTGTATTTTACCGGTAATATTTTCAACCTTGTTCGATAAAACTCTACTTAGGTAATTTAGTATACGCTTGTTTTCATTTTCATTTTAAAACTTTGAAAGCATAAAATATTAATTGTGAAATAATGCAGATTTTTGTTATTTAATTTCAAGGGCTTTTTATTTTATGAATATTTTATGGAAAATGCAGTTTTATTGAATAAACGTAAATATGTCAAAGAATGGAATATCATCTGCAACATGTATGAATGGTATTAATATTATTTATATTAAATAATTACTAAAATTACTAAATCGGGCATTCCAGTTTAGGTTAACGAATTAATTATGGTATTGTCCTATGATACGATTGATACATAAACACAAAATAAAAAGATTAAATAGAAGTTTAATAAACTGACAATTGTTTCAACATTAAAAATGTCACTATCAAAGGCAGATAAGGTTGATTAACAAACACGTTGTTAAGGATAAATACAGAAAATAACATAGTACACAGAGAAAAATGCAGTAGCGTAGTTTTGGACAACGTTGGTTAATTGTGATTGTACGATTTTTTTGTACAACTGGGTTCCATTATTTAAAAGCGTTGCGTATTCTTTCTTAATAAGATTGTTTGAAGACGTCGTGAATTTGATCTGACAAATTGTGCAAAGCAAATTGAAGTAACTAAAGGAATTATAATTCACAAAATAGTGCTGCGTCTGTCCACAATCTTTTGTATATTTTGATACAAGTTGTTTAACTGTAATCATGCACAGTATTGTGCAGCTTTTTAATTGTATATAATGAAAAAATGCAAATAAAATTTGAAACTGTAATACAAGTTGAGTAAAATCTTATATCAAGGTTATTTTTAATGTGGGATTGACCGATTGCATTTATTTCCCCCTCAGATCAGAGACTCCAGACATAAACAAACTGCAAAAAACGCTGTGCTACGTGAAAATGGAACACACTCGTTTAGTAAGTTTGTGATAGTTGCAGAATACAGATATAATATAGGTGAATAAAAATTTAATTAATGTAAGTATTTTTAATTTTTTACTCTATATTTTAAATTATTATTATTATGATTGGTTACGCATTTTATTTGCTCATTTATTTTAGTGCAAGTGCTATGTAATAAATAACTAATTTATACATTCATTTTCCAGGCGTAATTGGGTGCGGAGTTTTCTCTTCTTCTTGGATCAACCACTATACAAGCCAAATTTTCCAATAATTCAGAAATGGACCGATGATTTTCCAGTGTTTGGCATTATTGAGAAAATAATAAAAAGTTCATGTTTCCAACTTGAAAATTTACTTTTATATGCCATGATTTGTTACTAATTTAAATAGTAAATCGTTTTATTTTAATTAGATCGTTAGCTTAATTTGTATTTTTCTTTATATGAATGTTTTCTCTTTGTATTTTTGGGTTTAAATTAAATATATAATTGTTTAATAAAATTATCCACAATTTGTGTTATTAAATCAACCAGTGTTTAGCGTTGTTGTATATAGCACTAAACTGCTATATACACAATTACTCCAATGTTCGTATGTGTTTCAATAGCATTGTGCAAAAATTCCACATAAGGATCTCAAGTGTTTAATACAGCATTGTGCAAAACTATGCTACAAAATGTAGAAGATTCTTTAAACAAATTGTTTTAGGTAGTTACCTATTTGGTATGGAGATAAAAATAATAAGTTGTTTGGATAAACATTACAATTTGTTTTGCACAAACCAATGCAATTATTCGTTATGTGCGTCGGCTTGGAGGGGATGGGATAATCGCCCGAAGCGCGCAATAGAGCAATAACGACGGACGCTTTCAGTAAACTTTGCAAATATAAGTGGTGGGAATACTTGTTGCGTAGTGAATTTCAAAAATAATGTTTCAAATAGCAAGTGCAAGTTTATATCATTTTTTACCATTTATTTAATTTTCAAATGTGCCTTAATGGATATAACCTCAAAAAGTCAAATAATAACATGAAAATATGTATATTAAATACAATTTACTTACATGGTTATTCTTCTCAATCGCATAAAAATAAATACTGTACACGCTCATGTAGAAAGTAAACAAAAAATAGTCTTTATAGTTGATTTATTTCACACTTTCGATATCCGTCCATAAACGCCAATGTTATGGTTTCCGTCCTTATTTCTCAGTCTATGACCAGAGGTCGCCACGAGTCGCCATGCACATAGCGAATACTGCACAAATTGTTCCTGTCACCGTTTTAGGCACAATTTGTTTTAATTTTCTAAACAATTGTGCACTAAATATACAAACATTTCTCTCTGTGTATTTTCTGTATTTATCCTTCGCATTAGCTGGCATTTAGTTGGCATATATATAATTGTAGAAACAATTGTAGCCATATCAATTAACTTCCAGTTCAAAATAGGAGATAAAAAGACCGACCCTTAAAAGAGCTGTAAATTAAATAATAGTAAATAAATAATGACCTATTTAAATGAGAAATAATAAATAATTATAACAAATTTTAGTTATTTAAGTAGCAAATAACAGCCGGGTAAGAACTTCTTAGTAAAAAGTCGTTACATCAGGTGCCCAGCAAGCACAGTGGTTCTAACACCTACAACCCGTTGTACTTCCAACGTACAAATGCTTCAAAAAGTTAGGAGCATAGTGAAATTTTGCAAATACATTGTAAGTTCGGGGCTCGGAAAGTTGTTGGGTACAACTCAACCAATTATTATTAATCCAATTAATAATCTAATTCTAATATCAATATTATTTTTATAATAATAGTAATAATATTATGTTCTTATTTAAATGTGATAAAAAGATTTAGGAATTTTTAAGACACCGCCTCCAGGAAAATGAAAATCGGATGATATAGTTTTGGAGATATAAATAATAACAATAATTTGATTTAGAACAGCGTATGTAAGCCGCCAAGAGTAAATTTAAATTAATTAAACGTTGATATAGTATGGAAAAATTATTATCTCGGACCAGGAATCGAACCTGGGGCCTTCTGCTACCCAGGCATAATAGTCAATAAATAATAACAATGTAAATTTAATGGATGATTCTTAAACGCTTTATAGATTTCTATATAGTATATTTTATGTAACATTCATAAGAGAAATAAGCCACGAAATTCTAATTGTTATTCTACATAGCTGCCAGAAGATTGTAATATGAATTCTTTTACTTTTTGAGGGTAGTTTTTATTAAAATATATTAAACTTAGTAAAATTCTGATTGATTACAGAAAGTCATAGTTGATTACAGTAAGAAATTTTATATTTAAAACGTAAAGAAACAATATTTGCAAAAATTTGCAACTTCTTTAAACCTTTTATAGTTTTTGAGATATTTAAGAAAACCGAAATAACGATCAAAATTTTACAGAACGTAAAGACTTTATAAATAAACCAAGGGAAAGTTCATCCCTGTTTTCATTATAAATTGGCCCCAGCTCAAAAAAAGGAAACAGAAAATTAAAATTCTGGCGAAAAAAGTTTCAACATAATTTTTTCAGTTTCTCAAAGACGGCCTCGTAAGTAGCAAACGTAGTAGCTTTAACATCATGAAAACTTAGGAACATAGTAATAATACATGATCTCATCCATGCTGAAAAAAATATTTATTAGAATAATCAACAGCAACTTTTGTGTCAGCGGAGACAATGGGCAATAAACACGAATTCTCACTGCAGCAAAGCAATGATCCCAAGTAACTATGCTGCAAAAACCTATGAACTTTTTTTTTAATGAAAATCAAATATTTTTTGGAATGGTATCCTGAAAGCCTTCAATCCAATTAGGTGGCCTATTTTAGATTTAGATTTTTTTTTAGTTTAGACGTTTTTTTGAAAAAGAAAGCATGACAAAACATAAATGTAAAAAAGCTTGGGAATTTGGTGAAAAGTGTTTCAAAAAGTTTGATATAATCAGGACTAAAGGAGTGTATACTGAATATTATAAAAGCTCTATTTTTGTTGTTTAATTGTTTAGGTTTATAGTCTCCACACAATTATGTTGCAAAAGGTGTGTTTTATATCGAATTCACTGTTAATACAAATAGTATTTGTTTTATTTTTCGTCAATAATAATACTTCTAGTAAATAATATTATTGACAATATAAATATATTTCGTTTTAAACAATAGAACTTTTAAAGACATTTCTGTTTCTGTATGTGTGTAACTAACTCTCCACTGAGTTTTGTCTGCAATAGTACTTATATATTTTTGTAACTTTTTTTAAATTTTTTTTATTGATAATCAGCAATTTACAATCTACTCCTGTGTATTTATACAGTGTGTTATGGCACTTATGGCATTAATTGAAATGGCACATAGTACATAGAAAAATAAGCAACTTTCAGTATACAAGTAAGAGAAAAAAGTGACTAAAAAACGTGAAAAAGACTTTTCTTTTAATTTACAAAAACTGGTTGGGTGTCACTGGAATTATGGTAGGTACAGGTTAAAAGTAAACATCTCGGGGAATTACCGTACGTATCTTTGCCATTAATTTTAGTTTAAGCTAAATGTTTACGTTTGAAGCACGTTTTTGCTTCTTTAAAAAAGATTGCTGACCTAATTGCTTTTAAAACACTGACTGACTGTAAAGGGGTTACTTTATAATAATACGACTAACGAAACAGACGTATTTAGAAATTAATTTATTATTAATTTAATTAATAAAATTATTAATTAATTTAATTATTAAATTCATACAGTCTTCTTGCAATTGTAGTTAATTTAGTTTTCATAATACTATGTGCGAAATTAAACAGTGCTTAAGTGAGTGATTAATTTGTGACTAACTTTTGTAGTGTTATTGAATTATTGAATTTAAATTTAATATTAGGGAAATTACGGTAGTGCTCTCGTGTATATTACACCTAAACAATAAAGAACAAGTGCCGTTTCGTACACAAACATGCCCCGCAGGTATACTAACGAGGAATTAATGGACATGGTGTTATGTTATGGTGCAGCTGCACCACAGCAGCACAACGATTTCCAGGAAGACTAGCTCCAGCTCCAAGGAGATTTGTTGCAGTGGTTCAGCGAGGCCGTACTACCGGGTCATTGCGGGATCAACGTGGTCGAGGAGGAGGTGGTCAACGCCCGCAACGTGTAATTGATGTAGAAGAAGCAATTTTAGACAGGATAGAAGAAAATCCATCGTTAAGCACCCATGAAATTGCACGTGACCTACCAGTATCGCATCGTGTAGTCTGGCGTACATTAAGGGAAAATCAAATGTATCCCTATCATGTCCAAAGGGTGCAGGCGCTAAGTGCAGCCGATTATCCTCTCTGGCAACAGTTTTGTAACTGGCTACTACAACGTCATCAGGAAGATCCAGATTTCCCTCGCACCATATTGTGCACGGATGAATGTTCATTTACACGCAATGGGATATTCAATTTCCACAATACACATGAATGGGCAATAGAAAATCCGCATGCTGTCCGGCGTTTTCAACGGCGGTTTACAATTAATTTATGGGCTGGAATTGTCAACAATATGCTGGTTGGGCACGGGTTGTACGAATTGTCAGAACGTGTTAATGGGGCAATTTATCATGAATTTCTAAGGGATACTCTTCCTGGGATTTTAGAAGAAGTGCCATTGGACATCCGTCCACAACTTTGGTTCAACATGATGGTGCTCCACCGCATTTTAGTCGTGTTGTACGGGATCATCTGAACGTGACATTTCCTGGTAGTTGGATAGGTCGTAGTGGTGTTGTATCGTGGCCACCTCGCAGCCCAGATTTGAATCCTTTAGATTTCTTCTTGTGGGGGCATATGAAACAACGAGTTTATGTGTCCGAAATTGACACTATTGAGGACTTGCGCCAACGCATAAATACTGTTGCAGAGGAGATTAGAGAAAATTTTCCGGTGATCACCAACAATTGGATACGACGTGCGCAGTTTTGTGCAAATAATCATGGACAACATTTTGAACATTTATTATAATATTTATTATAATAATGTTTTAATTAGCTAAGAGGTAAGTGTTTATGCAAAAAAACAAAATGTTCAAAATTCAAACCCCCAACTAATGTTATATGAACATAATGAAATTTTGTATGCATGTAAAATAAATGTAATTATTTTATCCCGTTGTTAGGGAGCAATGTGTTCATCAATGACAAACAAAAACTGACCTTGTAAATTTTTAACAGCTAAGGTAACAAGAGCTTGCTTGCAATCTAATCTTATCTTTTATGTTCAAGACGTGTTGATAACGAATGACCTAGTTCCTTCATTTGTTTATGGAGATATAATAAGCAGTGGTCGTCAAACAAAATAGCGTGGACCGATTGGGGTAGGTCAGTTTTTGATTTTTGTTCAACGGCTTTAATATTTGGGTAATCGATTATACTCATCACAGGTAACTAACAGTAAAAATTAATGCCCCAACTTCTATAACACACTGTATAAGAGTGTTAAGTAAATATGTTGTCCGTCGAGGCATGAAAAAGTGCTCATCCAGCGATGAGTCCCTTAGAATTTACTAGGATGTCTTAATTTGCTTATCTCGTCAGGTCAGACCGATAGGCCATTTCTTGTTCAGCCGTCTTGTTGGTAGAGGGTCCATGAGTTGTAGGATGAGGTTCTTGTCATGTCCGAGTAGTCTTGCAAAGTAGTTTGTTGTAGATTTTTCTATTACTTCTTTCACGTACGGGATATTAAGGACTTCGTGGATGGTTTGGTTACTTACGAACCAAGGTGCATTTAGGATGGATCGAAGAATTTTGCTTTGTGCTCGTTGAACAATGTTGATGTTCGTTTTCTTGGCGCATCCCCAGAGTTATATCCCAGATTTCCAAATGGGCATAAGAATTGTTTTATTAAGCAGAACTTTATTTTCAGTTGAGAACTTGGACTTTAATTCGAGTAACCAGTAAATTTGCTTGAATTTAAAATCAATCTGCTTCCTTTTTGCTCTGAGATGATGGGACCAGGTTAGCTGTCTATCTAGATGTAGTCCAACATATTTGGTGTCGGGTTTAACCGGCAGTAGAGCGCCCTTATATGTAACATGAGGACATGTGCTTTTTTTGTCGTGAATGTTACTTTTGAAGAGATTTGTTTTCGTTTATCTTGATTCTCCATATGGAGTCGGTCCAATCACTTAGTCTGTTCAGGTGTGTTTGCATATGTAGTGTAGCTTCGGCTGCATCTGACTTTTGTAACTAAAGAGTATAATGTGATTGATTGAATCCGTCGTAGGCGCTAGGTGAAACATTCTAATAAGTAAATAAAAACACTTGGCTAAGTTTCACAAGTAGGTATATTTTATTAGCATAATCGCGATTTCGGTTTTTACACCATCGTGAGAAGACTTAACACTTAAAAGAAATTACAAGAATATATAAAGGTTAGATGGGTGTTTCTCCTGAAAACCACAATTTGGATGTGAAAAATTCTCGGAAAAGAAAATTGTTGAAATCTGTTTTTCTAAGAAATAGTATGATTAATTGATTGTATATAACATATACTGTTGATTAGTAGAGCTTAATCTGGACATTTTCGACCTTTACAGTGTTAAAATCCACGTAAATGATCCAAAGAACATGCAAATGACAGAAAAGATTATATTTAATAAAAAAACTGGACTTTAATATTATAATAAAAAGATATTTCCAACACGATAATGCTTAATAATGGCTTAGTAATGGATAACAAGTAAAATAAAAATTAGTAATTTTTATTTTACGTGATATGACAGTCATCATGTTTTAGCTTCTCCATTTGTTTTTTTTCTGGATCATTTTTAATTTTTTCTCTTTTCCACATTTTCTTTGCACCTCATAATGTAAGAACATTAATGTATGTAAGAGTTGCCATTTATGTGGACAAATTGTATTACGTGGAATTATAAATCCACGCAAATGACACAATGAAAATGCCACGCGAATGACTATTAGTGCATTAATATAACATAGCGCCTAGACTATTTTCTTTGGAGGCTTCATACTAGCTATAATTAAACAACAAAAGTAGTGTATCAACTTACGAAAAATTCATTTCTAAATTCAACACCAGTAGGAAATTATGATAACCCCGTGAATGATGCAAAATAAATGTACTTTTACATCAAACCATATAAACTACCTCTATAAAGTTTATAGATCAACTGAACAAGACACTATATGTTGATTTCATTAAAATTACATATGCAAGCAATACATGTGTAATGCTGATATTGTAGAAATACTGATACTATACGTGAAATTTAATAATGTTCTCCTCTCTTAGTTAGATCCACGCAAATGCCAAACTATAAGGGGCAACATTTAATTGATTGTGTAGTAGTCGATGCTTAATATTTTATATATTAATTGACTCTGGATGAGAGCCCTATACTTGTTTTACAATTCTCCTTAATTAGAACAATAATGATTAACTGATGCCTTAGAAAAACTGCTTTTTACTTTGAGAATACATACTAGGAACATGCCGTGAATGATGTATGACATAATAAAGTTTACTTTTTATTGTTAACAAAATAGGTCAGTTGTAAATATATTCTTGGCTAAATAGACTGCTATTACATCTTCACTGTACTGAACTAACAGGTAAAAAGGTATTCATAACATAATATTAATTAAACAGGGACAGTAAATTTAATATTTCTGAAGAATTACCCAGATATAAAGAATATATTCTTTATATATTCTTGTAACTTCTTTAAAGTGTTCAGTTTTCTGACGATGGTGTAAAAACCGAAATCGCGATTAAGCTAATAAAATACACCTATTTGTGCAACTGAGCCAAGTGTTTTTGTCTAAGTGCCATTATGATAGTTTTGAAATAAATACCCTTTTTTTCTTAAAGTGTGTTGTGGCACTTACACCTGATGGTATATTTTGGTGAACATAGGCAGTGTGTTCATATACATAGACCTATTGCAATAGTAACGGGGTTGGTGCTTTGATCCCTATTATGCCATAAAACCGAAATCTGTTTATATGGCACTTAGATCCGTTGTAATGTATACGTCTTCAACGTTTAAAATAAAATTATTAAAAGTTAGAAAGAGATGTAACACAAATAGAATGATGTAGTTGAATTACGTAGTTGAAAATGAAAAAATAATGTTTTTATGTTCAAATATACTGACAACATATAACAAACAAGCCGAAGTTACAAGATAAAACGCCCAGACACATTGCAACTGTGTGCTCCAAAGGATTCATGCTACCAACCAGTATGCTGTTACATATGAAGGAAACCCTTAATGAGGTTATGTAGATTTGTAATCAACCAACCTACGAAATCATTACACGGCATCATTCATTACATTGCCCCGAGAAATAAATTTAGTTAAACTAAATGAATGTACGAATCGCCTAAAATAGAATGATAAAATCACATCACAACATGGCTTGCTTGGAAAATTGCACTATTCTTAGACCTAGTAAAAGGATTAAATTAGTGCCAAGAATAAAAAGTTTTCCCCACCCGATAATAGATTCTGTCTGGTCAGGTTGTTTAAAATTACTGATTTCTTTGAAATTTGTTTGTTTTGTTTTGACAATATCCAGAACAACAGAGTTATTTATTATTGTATAGAAGACACGTTTGATTTTAAAAGTTTTGAACTTCGTGACCATGGGGAGCAAGAGAAGCAAAAGTGTTTTACTGATTTATTGTTCTATTTATATTAAAATAGCTGACGTTTCACATAAATTTGCTCATGCCTCATCAGAGCTAAAACCAATGTACAATTTCTTTATTCAAAGAACAACTGACCAGTATTCTCGCTTGCCGAATGACATAGTGGTATTACAAATCTTAATTATATACATCAATTATTACTTACAGCTTTAACAATAAATACATATGACTATTAACATACAAAATTATTATGACATTAAAATTTTGAAAACATGGAGTTTCGGCCTACTACAATATTAGATACATTATACGAGGGTCGTTTTTCTTCACCTCCGATAGATTATAAATAAAAGACAAATGTATATAAAAAAATCATTTTATTACAAGTTCTGTATACTTATGGTTACTTTTCGACATACTTACCATAAAGATTGAGGCATTTGTCGTATCTGTGGACAAGCTTTCCAATACCGTCTTCATAAAATGTTGCCGTCAACGCATTTAAATGAGTCTTGATGTCGTCTTGAAGACCGTTGGTAGTTTGGAAGCACTGTCCTCCTAGCCACGTCTTCAGTTCAGGGAAAAGATGAAAGGTCGGGACTGTATGTCGGGTGATAGAAAATGTCCCATTAAAATTGTTCAAGGAGCCGTCGGGTTGCAACAGCACTGTGTGGACGGGCTTGTCATGGATCAGAACACATTCCAGAAGTAAGCATTCCTCTTCTCTTGTTTTGAACGTCTCTCGAAAACGTCATAAAGTTTCACAATAAACTACCGAGGATCTTTAAGACAACGTCAAGACTCATTTAAATGCGTTGGCGGCAACAGTTTTTGAGGACTGTATTGGAAAGCTTGTCTACAGATACGACAAATGGCCCAATCTTTATGGCGAGTATGTCGAAAAGTAACCATAAGTATACAGGATTTTTAGTAATAAAATGACTTTTTATATACATTTGTCTTTATTTATAGCCTATCGGAGGTTGAAAAAAAGACCCTTGTATGAATCTTTTTCTTTCATACAAAGTATGCACTTAGTATGCAGTTGTTCGCTTCAACTCACGTCGTTTATATATAATTTTGGCCCCATCGGTATTATAGATTCAATCAAATTATCTATTATTAGAAATGAACATTAATAATCTAGACATCTGCTTGTGCATTGATCACATAGGGAATACCTTTGCGTTCTACGTAGGTTCTGTCAAAAATCTCAAGAAATATAATATATTGATATTCTGCTGTAAATCTATATAAGTCAAGCTTCTCAATAATGTACAGTTTGTGGGGAAGTTCTACATTTTCAAGTAAAGTATAAAAAAAGTAAAGGCATTCTAGTAACATTACAAAGCATTCTTGCAGTTTTAAATATTTTAACTTTTCAATACATACACGAGAAAATCTGTCCTCGACTCTTTGTAAGGCTTCTAAGAGTGAAGATGTGATAAAATACCGACTCCACTGAAAGCAGGAGCAAATCTGCCTTAAAACGGATGACCTTTTTTTAAATTCTCTATTTTGATATAATACACCGAACAAAATATATAATCTTTATAGTTTCTTTACGCACATACTTTTTGGGAGGTTTCTATAAATACTTAGATTTATTGGTTTCAGACATTTCAGTAAATTTCCAAGTTACTTAAAGATAAAAGTTTCACTTCTGTAAGCGTTTAACTTTAAAGAATAAAACGAAAACGAGCAAAAAATAAAAGTTCTTAAGGTACGATTCATTTTGAACACCTGAAACTTTTCCTTCCTACTACTACCTCTAGAAAGAGATGTAACCATTCAATTGCTTTAAAGGATTGTTTCATCTTCCCAGATACATTAATTTATTTCAGCGTGCACGTTCTCTTCCGCAAACTACTGCAATTCGATAAACAAATCCGATAAAATAATTACTTAGAACTTGTTCAATATGAGGACGCATACAGTTTGTGTCCCTTTTTAGAAAAAAAGCTCTATATGTGAAATTTTTATATTTAGGACATTTTCATTTTTTAATGAAGACATTTAAAAATAACTTATTGCCAGTTAATCTTGAAGTCGTAATAGTTTCCTTTTAGAACTTTTAGAACAGCATCCACAGCAGCAACATTGCAAAATTCATAATAGTTTTCACCTGACTGCCAATCGAATATCGTCTAAAAATATCCCACTTCGACCCCATCTGCATCCTCAACAGATTAGGTTATCGAATTAGCTAACCCGATTAGCAAAGAAGTTATTTAGAGTGGAAATTTATACTTTTCTAAGTCAGATTACCAATTTATAATAAATGATTTTTTTCGCTCTAACACTTAATGGAGATAACTGGGTCATGGTTGTGTATTAATAGCTGACACAAACAAAGAGGGCTTATAGTAGTTAATAAGTCAGATTACCCCTTTTGAATTAAATATTAAAAAACGCGTTTGGTTGATATTGAACTATAATTTATATTGATTAACTGATATTGAACTGAAATATATGTAGTCTAAGGATCTGAAGAATGAATGATTGAATATTTAAAGTCTGGATGGATAGTGTTAAAAAAT